>CM060931.1:306368863-308868863 GCA_030765085.1 Allium cepa
AATTTTGTCATGTCATTAGAAATCAGTAACGTTAGAAGACAAAAAAAATCTGATATTTAAAAATTAAAAAGATTAAATTTTGAAAGAAACTATGCTTTTAACAATTAAAGTTGAACAATGTTCAACTTAAAATAAGCATATGTGCACTTCTAACAAAATTCAAAATTGCTATAAACAAAGTTTTGTCCAAATATTTTTTAAGATTCGCAACATTGAATTTTGCAAAATCAATTTAGCTTTGTTCAAACAGTGTTGAACTTCATTTTTTTTCGAACTCATGTATTCTTATTTCACATTGTTGATTCACAGAATCAAAATAATTGAAAATTCAAGTATAATTTGGTTTATGAAATAAAGATTCAGAAAACAATGATTTAATTTTAAGTAAAAAAACAACTGAAATGATTTTATTATATATTGAAGTTTTGTTAAGCTTTTTTGATATTGTAGATATATGACTTCTATGCATGGTAACATGTAAATATTTTATGTTAAAGTTTTGAATTATATCGCATGAACTTTTTTTTTGGGGGGAGGGGGCCTATATATATCATTGTTTTAAAAAACTTGTCTCGATGCTCGTCTTGAGGAGCGCCTCAAGGTTAGGGAAGATAAAACGCCTTGAGGATTTCTTAAAAAAGCCTTTTTACCTTTGAGGCTTATGCCTCAACAACTTGAGGTATATGAAGCGTATTCGTAAATTGCCAAGGTATGCGACTCAAGAATTTTTTACCCTAATTGTAAATATTGACACTAACAGAAGTACAGAACTTATTAAACTTCGATTACTTAACGGAAAGAAAAAAGAACAAAATTTGAGTAAAATGGAAGTTAGTGGTTTTTTAACTTTTCAATATCGATATGAGTAGTCAAAATTGTTTTCAAAACAACGATCGAGAGTTACATAATGAATTCTCTTAATTGTTATTTAAATTAAATTTCTGAATTGTCATTACCGAATCTCCGAATAAATTTTGCAAATCGATTTAATTTGGTATAAGAAAAAATAAATAAAATAACAGCTTACATGATTTCTTATGTTTGTAATAGAGATCGATTCCACTAGAATTGATCAAAGATCATTTTCAAAAAATTAGGAAAATTTTGGAGACAAATAGAAGGAAGAAAAAATAAAATACATACCACTGAGCTAGAAACTGAATATATATTCTTCAAAGGATTGAATTATATACAAGTATGTGTGTCTATGTATTTAAGTGCTTAAATTTTAATTACTTGTAATTTAAATTATTTATATCTCTATGAATGAATAATAAAGAATGATTAGGGCCGAACTCTTTAAAATTTGGTGTGCGCTTTTGCATTTTAAAACTTTGACGTGCGTGTATAAAACCTCATCAATAGAATTTGTGACATTTCAGATTCTTGTTCTGTATATTCTATTTTATGATTTTTTTTTTTTAGTGTGATCTCATTATTTGTTTATTAATGCTAATCATCTAACATCATCTGTAAATCTTCATATTTCAGGATTGTTTTAATTTGTGTGGTATTAAAAATTTATGTGACAAAATTAGCACAAGATTTATTTGCCTTTGATTAGCAAATAAATTGTTGGATCAAATTAGAAAAAATTTCATGAAATAAAATATACAGATTATCATAACATTTAATTTCTTAGTTATATTAATAAGCATTATGTCCTTCGGCATATGACTAATTATTTTTACAACTTAAAACTAATATTCTTTTCGATGAATGTTAGCTTTGCAAATAATATTTATATTGTTTGTGCATAGACTTCAATTACAGTGCAATTCTATCTAGCATCAACTGTAAATATGATTATCTATCCTGTTCTTTTCATTATGCACTATGGTCCAAAATTCCTGTTTTCATCACTGTTATAAAGGATTTACTCCTTGCACAACTGCACCCTTATTGCATATACGCAGATGCTTAACCAGTATTCTTACTCATAAAATGTCTGAAACTATGAATAAAATTAGTTCCCGAAAAGTTTCATTGTCATTTGATAAAGAAGTTTTTGGATCTTTGAAAGTATTTTTGTTGCTTGTTTTCATATTTTTAGTTTGTTCATAAATTGTAACATTAGGATTTTATCGGGATCCGAAGGTCGGCATTCTTACGTCCCCTGTATCAAATGCCGCATAATCGAATGCCGGAAAACCGAATTGTTAGGGTTAAAGAAGAAGAGGTAGAAGAAAAGGATAGAAGAAATAAGGAAACAGAACAGAAACAATATCAGAATCTCACAGTCGCAGCGGAACAACATATAATAGATAAATGAATATCTTTAAACAAAGAACTATATCAGTTATTACATTACATCACTTTACATTACATTACATCATCAGAGTGTACAACAACAAACAACGGAAAAGAAATACTATATACCAAGGTTCGAGAACTCGGTTTCGGTCTCGGTTTCGGTCATTTGAAATTTTGTTGGTTTCGGTCAGTTTCGGTCATTTCGCTTGTTTCGGTTTCGGTCCTGATATTGGATTTATGCATTTTTAATGGATACGTAACGATAAACGATTCAAATTCATATAGAAATATAGCATACAATAAAATAATAATGTTACATACAACACTATAGTTTCGGTCCAAACTTTGGTTTTCAATAGTTTTGTTAATAAACGTCCTGATAATGATCTCTAAAGTGTTTGTTTGGTTTTCCATAACGCACTTGTGAATTGAGTACAATATTATCAGAAAGTGTGAATAATTATTATAACAATCAAATTGCACTTACTATTAAACAAACTAAACTAAATTAAACAATCACCCTTGACTAAATTATTTATTAAATATAAACCAGCCGAATCCAAATGCCTCTCCCATTTCAGCCCAAAGCATTGAATTAAGCAAACTCCTTAACTAAATAATTTATTAAATATAAACTAGCCTAACCAAGCTGCCTTTCCATTTCAGCCCAAAGTATTGAATTGTAAAACTTAATCAAATCGCAACTCATTTCAGATTTTCAACCTAGCCCACAATTTCCCCTTCCTCTTTTATAATTCATGTTTCCATTCCCTAGCCCTAAATCGCGATTTCCAGTTCTCGATTAAAAAATAATACGAAAACGTGATTTCCTGTTCTCGATTAAAAAAAACACGAAGGCGTCTGAAGAAGAATCGCGACGTCGAACTCAGATAAGGAAGAAGAAGTTACTATGATTATGTTATTGAAGCGCGGGCAGAAATTGATTTTTCTTCGATGTTGTGAGTATGTAACTGAATGATTCGATTCTTTTTTTTTGCCCTAGATCCGAAACCGTTTTTGACTGTCGGTTTCGGATCGTGCACGAGCGGTAACGGTCCGGTACCCTCGAAATTTCGGGGTACCGGCCGAAACCTCAATCCTTGCTATATACTAGTGAATACGCCATGCCATCCAGCTTGCCTCCAGCAACTCCTGAATCCAGAATAACCTGACTCTAGACTGCCCGTGTGGAAAATTATTGGCACCCAGAGTTTAGGAAGAGAACAATAAACTCCAGGTCAGTCATGAGACAAGTGTGAGAACTTAAAACAGTTTATCTTTAAAACAAACAACATGATAATTTTAAAATAGATTCGCAATGCTTTTTAGAAAATGAGACTACCATAAGGCCTCCCCCACACACACACAATGCAAACGCAGAATCGGAGGAGACTTCTTCTTATGATAGTCAAAGATGCTTGATACGCATTAAAAAGAAACATTTGATATTATTACTAGTGCATAGTGTAGAAAAAAATTCCGAAAGTAAAGATATAAATCTTAGTCAGCATAGGCATTTCGCACTTATGCCAACTATAGCTATCATGTTCAATAGCAGGTTACCGCCACATTCCATGGCAGGTTATACAACTAAAACCGTACGAGGATCGTATTGTTTTGTTTGGATTTCCAACAAATGGTCAGGCTAAGGAACTTCCTACTGCCACATGGGATCGCCTTTGACGGGACGTCCCGAGAACTTTACCAGCTCTCTGCCAACACAAGGCCGAGTTACCTTTGTCACTAGGTAACTACTACACGAATATGCCATCCCTCGGTCCCTTTGAACCTTTATCCGAGCGTTCGATAACCAACATCACACAGTAATAAATATAGTGTGTCAACATGAGTAAGTATCTGGGCTCCATACCATGATACCACCCTTTCCAGAAGGAAATGACATACCCTAAAGGGCGCGACCCTCATAACCTTGCCGCATATTCCTGTTTTGACCACTTCCGGGGAGTGAGGTCTGACGAAGTCTCGTCCACAAAGCTAGGCACAAAACCACGCTTTAACTCAACAAACGATCAATAAATAATCATCACACAGCAACATAAAAATTTCCTTTCAGAAACCGTTTACTATAACAACAGTGTTATAGTCCACCATTTCCTTATTTCTCGAAAACGTCTATTTCAACAATGAATGTTGAAATATATGGTTTCGATACTTAACACATTTTGAAAAATCTTCAAATCATTTTAATTCTATTTAAGATATCATTTCCCAAAACATATCCATTTTATTTAATAATATATTCACTTTCCAAAATCGTGAATATACTTCACTAACCAAATTTCAACATTTTCTACACATTTTATTTCAAGAATTATCCACCGTCCAAAATCGTGAATAAAATTCCCAACCAACTTCTTATTATTACAACATTTAACTTAAAGGATAATTCGCTGTCCAAAATCACGAATATATCTCCTTTACTAAATTTCTATGTTAAATTTATCGAATTCGATTGATTTCGGATTTATAAACAATGTTTACAAATTCCATTTCTGTTTATAAAAACTCCGATTTGTAAATCTCCTTTATTAACAAACTCTATTTATATCTCATTTAAGTGCCAAATCCAATTTATAAGTTAATCTCTTATAAATCTTTTATTCTATAAATTCATTCATTTTATAACTTCACAATTTATAAATCTATAAATTTCATTTACTTATAAAATCCATTCATTCTTAATTTAACACTTATAAAAAAATCCGTTTTATAATTCCAACATTTTAATTTATAAATATCAATTTCACAAATCTTTTATATAAATCGTTTATAATAATTCAAAAATCTCAGTTTTAGCCATTTTATAAATTAATCAACTACTTATTTCAAAAATCACATTTCGGTTATATTTCACAAAAATCATAATTTCTATAACATAAAAATTACAACGTTTATTTATTTAAAAGAAATCAATTCCAAAATTAAATTTTATTATGAATTCTCAACTTAAATTTTCAGAAATTCAATTTCATTTATTTTCGGCATCTAACGATACCAAAAATATATTCGGCTAAATTTTAGCCTTTAACGATCTTAATCACAAAGATAATCACGCAGATTATAAATAGATCAATAAATAGATCAACACACAACATTGAAACCAATTCAATTATTTGAGGAATCCAGTTGGATCCCTCCAACCTGTTTCCCTGCATCCAAAGATGTTAGCACAATACCAATTTCGCTTCAAGACGAAATATCACGGTATATGGTATTTATAAAATATTATCCGCTATTATGCGGCGCAATAGGGTCTCATCCGCTATATAATGCGGGAAATCAACTTCAAGTACATATATAATACCAATTCCATACAGGTTGGAATTATCGCGATATATGTTTTTAATAAATAACATCCGCTTACTAACGACGTATAATGTCTATTTTAACAATCAATAACAATCATCATTCAATCATACAATCAAGTAATTTTTATATATAACTATTTAAAATTTAAATCGAAACCGATTCGATTGAGTGAGATGTTCTCACCTTGCTTTCAATTCCGTTTTCAGCTTTTATTTCGAATAAAATTAAACACGCGTTTAATTTTACCCGAAATTCTCACTAACTCCAAACGACTCCAAACCAGCTCCATTGCGTAGTGCTCGTCAAAACGAAGGCAACGCAATTCGTTTCGTCGGATTCCGACCTCGTATGAAAAAGTTACGCTATTTTAAAGTTTGTACAATTATAATATAACTTAATTTACATTTTATTTAATTTAAAACCCTACACTGCATCATAGCCGTTGATTCACTTTGGAGAAATCAAGGCCGCACTATGCTTCTTCCCTCTCGTTCCAAGCTCCATGCAAATACACGCAAGAACCCATCTAAGCCGTCCCCTTTCAATCAATTTTCGCACCAACTACACCACGCTTTAGCTCGATCAGCTACTACCATTCAACTCGCCATCACACGAGCTACCACCACCATAGTTGCGGCAGAGCTCGGCCTCACCTTGCGCCCTAGAATTGCGTGCGAACGGCAGCCGAACACGGCCAATTATCTCACGATCTACTCGCCTATTTCTGATCTCCACCGTTGGATATCTAGTTCGTGCTGTGCTCTACAACTTTCGTTTAGAAAGTTTCTCGAATTACTTGATGGATTTGAAGAAATCAAGGGGGAAGAAACGAGAATTTTCGGCCATACATCTGAAAATGGCGGCTAGGCTGTTGAAAATTAGGGTTTGGCAATTGAAATGAATAAAGGCTCCTTTTATAGAAAACCAACGAAACACTATTCATCCCGGATTTTTCGAACTCCAAATCTCGCGCGGTGACCGGCGTTTCTAGGGTTTGCCCCGCGTTTCGGACACAATGGAATATGTTTCGGAGGCCAATTCGATTATATGTGCGAGTTACGGAAATAAACGATCAAATTTAATTTAAACCGATTAAACAAATTTATAGGCGTTTTGGCTCGCTCCGGACAAACGATAAATCCGATTGACACGAAATTTGAAACCATACAATAATATCACATTACGGATCCGATGAAACTGGTTTCGTCGGAATCCGAAACTGTTTGAAAAATGACTATTTTAACTCGTCAATTAAATATTAAAGTATTCAATTTTCATAACTTTTAATTCAATTTTAAAAGTTCACAAACATTGTTCTAACTCCAATATGATTAAATAAAATTTTACAAATTATTTTCAATCATATTTAACCCAATTTACAATTATTTCTGTAATTTCAACTATTAAATTATCGATTTAATTATCCAATTAAATACAGATATTCGAAAAATAAATTATTCGACTTGCAAATTTACTTATTAATATTTAAAATCAATTAAATGTACAAATTTTTAATTAACAGAAATGCTGGGTCGTTATATAAATGTATGTAATTCACAATAAAAAGTGAATGCGTTGCCAATCATTATATATAAAAAAGATCAAATTTCAAAGATTTCTCTTGCAAACAATAATGTCACTTCGTGTGAAGATAATGTTCATTTATTATCAGTTCATCGCTTGATTGGGAAAACTCTAGAAAATGCCAACGATGATATATAATTCTGTCGAATGTATAGTTGAATGAGAAATTTTCCGAATCACAATTATCACAATGTTTGCAACATTTTGCAACTGGAAAATATTTCGCCTTAACCTGTAAAATCCTAGTCAATAAATGTTGAAAACTTAAAGTTAGCTGGAACCTTATCCATAGAGAAGGCAATCCTATTAGCTAATAAGTTCTTAACAATGAATAATTTCGTATGATAAACCATCACAACAATATATAGTGCTTGATAAAAGGTTAAAGCTGTTCATAATAATTTAGTGTATTGTAAATGACTAAATGTGATATAGCATTTAAAGTGTTACAATTTATGTCTCTTTTTTTAAATAAAGTAAAATATAAAATAAATAGAGGGTACATGGTAGAAGTCAACATCTATATAGGTAAAACTGATTATGAAAGTAGTTCAACTTTGTAACAAAAAATTTACATTTAAAGACCGTCCCCCATTTTTATATATATATAAAAAAATTGATTTTCATTGAATAAATGTATCTTATATAACAAATAGTAAATTTGGAAAACTCATAATTTGAATGAAGTAAAGGAAAAACCATAAATAAACAAGGATCGAAATAAACAAATCTATTTATCTACGATCCTAATAATTATTAGATATTGCAGAAATATAATTTGTTTTTTCATGCTTTTCTACTTTTGTATTTCACCTCTTATAATGGAAGGACTAATTCATTGTCAAAACCCGACCTAGGTATTTACCAGAGGAGATGAGGAACCCAACTACATTTAAATGTAAGTTCATTTTATATTTCCATACATGCAAAGTTTAATACAATTTCCCTGCCGTTGGATCATTTTGCCGGAATGCAGATGTTCCGCATATGCATAGAACATAATAATGTTATCTCCACCGTTATGTTTCATCCTACATTTTTCAGGGATGCTTCAAAATCCTCAATACCGGCAGCAGCTGCAAGACATGCTGTAAGTAACGATGTTTCTCACTTGTAGATTTTTTCGAAGAAATCGTTGAATTGATAGTGAATTCGGTGCTGCTTATATATATACACACACACATATATATACATATATACATACACACACACACACACACACACACACACATATATATATATAAAATATGGGTAAGGATCCGCTACACCTCTTTTTCGCTACACCTCATTCTACACCTTTATAGTTTTTAGTGCTACACTATTTCAAATCAAATGGAACTTTGGGGATGTTCAACTTCAATCTACAATATGAACATCATGTCCAAAAAATGAGATCATTTCGAAACTCCTAACATCTTCAAAATGTTAAGTCGAATATCAAATGCTGAAACACTTATTTAACGGTTGATTTGAAACATGATTTTGAACATATTATGATCACTCAAATTAGGCCAAAATTTGTAGAGATGATCTTGAGTTATGTAAGAACGTATCTATAAAAAAAATTTGTTCAATTTCGAACCATGTAGGTCGAAAAATGAGAGGTGTAGCTGAACCCTTCCCATATTATACACATACATATACACATACGTATACATATACATACACTCACACAAAAACATACGTATGAGAGGTGTATGTATGTATGTGCATGCACTTTATGTACATATTATTTATGTGTATTATCAACCTTTTTTCTGATCTTGATTTATTTACCTTTTTTTTTAAACCTATTGTAACGTTTGATGTCAGAATCATTTTATGAATGATGGATGCACTGTTTTGTTGCAGAGTATCACTCTGTTTCCTACCAGTATAAATTGTTCTCTTCTCAAGAACACAATTTTCCCTTTTCATGTTTATATGTGTTATTATCTGTGATAATGACGTTCATTCATATGTGCTCATGTTTTAATGTACACATCTCATTTTCAAATAATTGATTCTAAGTATCTATAATGTCCAGAAACAATATGGGGGGAAGTGGTGAATGGGATAACAACATGATGGATTCACTAAAGAACTTTGATATGAGCAGTCCTGAAGTGAAGCAACAATTTGGTTTGTTCCATTTCACAAAAAAATTATTGTTTCTTTTCTATGGATATTGACCTCATAGAAAAATATGCCACTAATTTGAACAACATTTTCTTCTTTTGCCTATTTAGTATAAGGTGACATGAGATGATTGTGCATCCTCATAATATAGTCAAACAAAAAAACTAATGATCGATTCTGTTATAGATACGAGATATAACAGTATACGCTCTGGGCATGCAAGACAAATTTATTTGTTACAAGCTGCACATGCCACGTGTAGAAGATATATGTTATAATTTGAAACTAAAAAAAAAAAATTGTTAATTGCTGAGATACCTGTTCAGTACATGTAAAACTTGTAGAGAAATTTAATATAAGCGCTCATAGTGGTTAAATACATATTAAACATTGTTGTACCCATTGTTTTTTTCCTTTTTTCTTTTCTATCACATCCACATCAGGAGCATAAATTAGACTACCAAAATTTAGTATTGTTCATTTTACTATTGTTTTCCATTGTTTATTATTTAAAGAAAAAACCAATTTGATTGAAAATCATATACGAATGAAATTGAAAGACATATCAATATTTTGTATTAGGTTGTGACTTGTGAGTGCTTAAAGCACGTGTGATGCTTTGTACGTGTATAATAAATTCTTTGGACAAAAGGTATGTTTGATTCAAATAATCAAACTTTTCCATGTACGATTGATTTTTCTTCTTCTTACTTTCATGAAGTTTAGATAAAAAATATATATTTAGAAGTTATTTCAAAATATTAATTTTAAAGTAAAAATGTAAATACACACACACATGTACGTAATCATAGTTTTCAATTGTCAATAATATTTTCTTAAATAACTGTTAAGTTTTGGGAAAAAAATTGAATGTCATGACCAAATGTTATTTGAAAATATAATTTCATCTATGATTTATTTTCAATTATCTTGAAAAATATTTTTTTTGACAAAGTAAGCTAAATTATACAAAATTAAAATAAAGAGTGTCATTTGATATAAAACTGGAACAGTGAGTAGCGCGCGCTGACTTATTAATGCTCATAATAAAAAAAATGTTAGAAAAAGCTAAATGTGGAAAATTATCATTGCAGGGATTGGAACATGCAAGCTTAATAATATTTCAGACTTTCCAATAAAAATATAGACCACGGTTCGAAATTTTAGTGGAATTCCAGATTTTCCGGTAATTCCATTTCGGTTTCGGTCATAATCGGACGGAGTCCGATCTGAATTACGGGTCTGGTTCATTTTCCAAAGTCGACTTTTAAGTGCTGAAAAAATAGCAGAAAATGAAAAAAGGCAATAAACATGTAAATGAATTGAAATGACTACAAATCGAACCAAGATTAACAAAAACAAACGTAAATGAGAAAAGAGTTTCATAAAAAATCACAGTATCGTTATCAATTCCGACCAATTCGAGAGAAATAACATGAAAAAAAGGGTAAAAACCAATAATCAAAAAAACTATTTCATGTATAAAACCAATAATCAAACCATTTTTTTTATATTTCCAAAAAGGTGGAAACAATAAAAAAATCGTTTTCAATTTTAAATGTTAATACCATTTTCCAAATTGACCGTATTCCAAAACGTTTTCAAAATTGCTCAGTCGGTGGTTACAAAAACCTAAAACTGAAAATTGTTAATCAAACTAGGCCTTAGGCTTTTAAGTTCTTATGAAATCCAATTAGTAAATCTGATAAAACTGCATGCCCAGTTTGAAAATTTTAGTGTAAAATCTCCCATTATAACATGGCTAAAAAGTCAATCAATAATCTGTGTTGTAGCAACCTGTGATTTCAGCCTGTTATATTGCATCATGTACCATTGAAATGTTTCAGGTTTTTTCACATACGGAGCTATAAAATCCTCTGTATCATTTGAATCATTTATCTTCATTGGTTGCTAGACTTGAAGTTCCAAACAATTACAATTCCACTTAGATAAAAATTGTTGGAATCAGCCCCTTGCATGCTGCATTTTGTTTCTTGGACACGTAGTTTAAACTTTATAAATTTTGTCTTGTTTTTTCCATTCTTATAATACCATGCTTCCCGTCAACATTTATTTCTCTTTCCTTCTGCTGTGCGAACAGGATTGAATCATTTATGAGATGTCCAAATTCTCTTATATCTTATGGTTAACTACATTACATAGATCTACAAATTGCAAATACTTAACAATTAATATTCATCCAATCTGTGTCACATACAGATCAGATAGGGCTCACTCCAGAAGAAGTGATATCTAAGATTATGGCAAATCCTGAGGTTGCCATGGCGTTTCAAAACCCCAGGGTTCAAGCAGCAATCATGGATGTATGTTTTGTTGTCACATTATTTTATGTATCTTACTGCTTTCCTGACATTACCATGTTTCGATTTTACAGTGTTCACAGAACCCTTTGAGTATTGCAAAATATCAAAATGACAAGGAGGTAAGAAATCGTTTTACATGCAATATCTTATATTTAATTCAACCATTTTCCTTTTTGGTCGGCCTTCAAACTATGACCTCTGTTGTCAATAATTATTTGATAACTTATAGTAGTAGCTCCTGAGATGAGATATCTGTTCTGGAATGTTTGTAACATAGTATATTATTTGTAACATGCTGTGTAGGTTGCTAATATAATGTAATGTGACACTGGACATTCATCTGTAGCTGACATCTAAAGCATGCCTTGTAGCTTAATGGTACAAATCATGCTTCATGCTATGCCTATTCAATTGCTACCGCACACACTGTCACTGTAGTGTTAACTAAGTATGCTATCTAATGTAAGCTTACTATGCTATCTGGTCTAAACTCTAAAGCTCGTGCTGTGCTTCTATTGGTTAGTTCAGACTACGCATGTTGGGCCAATGTGCTCATTGTTTAATAGCTAACAGTTGAAACAAGCTAAACCAGGCTCTTTCTGGTAAATTATAAACATAAATACCGACCACTAGCCCTCATCTGATGGATGCATATAAAAATCAGCAGATCCATAACTTCCAATCAGAGCTGTTCTGATTAACCCAAATGCATAGTAAATATGAAAAAAAAAGGGTGTATGTGTAACTTTCTTGTTTCCTCGTGTTTGTCCATTTCCTTTATACATTCTAGTTATTGGGTTAAAGTAATACATAATTGTTGAATGTATTTCTCAAGAAGCTGAATTAGTCTATATGTAAAGAGTATCTTTATTAGGTATGGTTTATTATAGTTGAAATGGTGAACCGTGAAGTATTGCTAATTTTATACTATACACTAAAATCCTTCAGCATTCTTTTTCTGTAGGTTATGGATGTGTTCAACAAGATATCAGAGCTCTTCCCAGGAGTAACAGGCTACTAAATTATGAAAAAGAAAAGCCTACATTTTTGAAGTGTTGTTGGCTTGAGTTAAAATACACCATGATTACCAGAACAGTGATTTCGCTTGGGCTTTTTGTGGAATCGGCAAAATAGCTGCAGGTAGTGCTCAGAATCTGTTCAGTGTGCAGCATGTTGTTTACAGATTAAGTTTCTACTCTGAGATTCTTTGTATTTGGTACAAGTTTTTAAGATATAGTAGTTTTGTAACTTTAGTACATCCTTTTGGTATCCTCCGTTTCAGTTTGGCATCAACTGTATGATAATCTTGTCGCTTAATCTGGGACCTCATGGTGTGTTTATATGATTTCACTTGTCATTCATCTGGTTGGTGGAATGTTCTTGTTAAATCAAGCATTTCCTTTTCTCAAGTCCTTTTCTGTTCTTACAGATTTGTTTATGATGACGAACAGCATCTGTTTCTTGTTAGCTGAAGTCCAAACGAATGTTTATTCTTCTTTTGTAATTATATCTTGGAGAAAGAGAAATGCTTGTTTACTTGTACAATTGAAGTAATATTGTGATTAAATTCCCTGCATTTGATTTATAGGATTAATCATCCGTTGCAAAATTTGCACAAACATAACATTACTTGTAGATATGTATAACAATATTAAAACGAAAGTTGCAGGTGGTGAGGCTAATGTGTTTTAAGTGAAGGCAGCAAGTAAGGGTTGCATTACAACATGCACGATATCTTCTGTTCAACTCGAAATGGTGTTATTCAAAGTACCAAAAAACCAGTGCACATTCGTAATATGTTCATAATATGGGGCATGCGTGTTTCTGTATTGTTTATCGTATATGCGAGTTCATTGGTTAAATTTTGTTTGATTTTGAGTTGTTATCAAATAGTTATTGCAAATGAAAAAATAACGGTTTCTACCCATTTGGAGTTTAGATATGTGATATGATTTGTTATTTGCTAAGTACAACTGTTAGTGGTTATGGAGAACCACATCGTACGTTTATAATATGGAAAACTCTAGTGTGCGTGTTGCCCGTAATGCGTATTAAGTTCATTGGCCAAGTTTCGCGTGGTTTCGAATTGGTATTAAGTTATTGCAGTTTAAATAAATAATATAACGACTTCCACATAGTTAGAGTCTAGATGTCGGTAAGTAGTCTATTATTTTGCTAAATACAACCGTTAATCATTAGAAGAATTACAACGTATGTTCAGAATATGGAATATTTGAGTGTTCCTCATTGTCCGTATGAGTTAATTGATCAAAGTTTTGACCGATTTTGAGTCGTTGTAGTTTGAACGGAAAATAGTGTCTTCTGCTTAGTCGGAGTTTAGATTTGGGGATATAACATGTTATTTGTTAAGTACAATTATTAGTTATCATGGAGAACTACAACAAACGTTCAGAATACGAGGTATCAAAATGTTTTGTATTTTTTTGTAGTATGGATGCGAGTTTATTGTGAAAGAACTATATCTATGTTGTTTCGATGATAACAACCGTATGATAATGCTACCGATGTGTTCATAGAGTTATTACAAATGTAGTAGCTAAAGTAGGTCAGCGGACTAGAGTATGTGCATTCAAAAACATACAATAAAGTCAACAAATCAATTGAAGCTTAAACGGACACTCGAAAAGGACAAAAGAGTTATAAAGAGTAAACGCCTCTCGAGCACTCATAATAATGATTTTGTGAAACCACTCAAATGATTTTCAAATTCTATTTTTATGCCACAACCTCCTCCACATATCCTAGATTTATCATGATATTTTGGATTTTTCAAACTCAGAAAGTCGAGAGTCGGAAAATGTGTGCGAAACACGGGTCTGCGGATTGTATGGGAAGCACGAATCTGCAGCATTGTTTGGGCTGAAAACGTGTTTTTTCATTTCAAATCGTTGCTCCTCTTCATCCAACCATTTTTCTCTCTAGAAACAGCTCTTCATCATGCCTATTTGATCTCTATACAAACCTAACCCAATTCAATTGCAAAAGCAATTTTTTTAATATCTCTCCATATTCCTATACTCTCTACTTTGATATTCAAAGTTCTAATTTGCAATTCCTAACCAACGTTAAAGAAGCAATTTGTGTACTTAAACTCCACGTCCAAAAGTTTCAAAACTCCACTTCTTGAACCAAACTCCACCCCATCAACTCCTAGATTATTTGAGTGGCATAGGAAGATTGTAAAAGTGTCAAAAAATGCAAATTAGAACTTGATTCTTCTGCCCTCTCCGTCTTTCCTTTCTATGTTGTTGCAAGCTTATCTTTATCGCAGCTTCCCATCTCCTCGATTCTTTCTTGCATTGTGTTTTGTTTCGCTCTGCTTCTAGCTACTGTTCTTTGCTCTGATCCAATATTGCTAGCCTTCAATCTCCCCTGAACTGCTTCCCAGTATTATTGAAATCAATAAGTGAGTTTGTAGCCTTTCTGGGACGGTGCTATTGCTTCTGTTGTTCGGAAGATGCCCTCTTTTGGTCGTCGGGAGTGTAGGCAGAGACTACGTCTTTTTCGCCTACTTTTTTTTTGCTAGTTTTGAATTTGATTCTGTTGCAATGGAATTCAGGTACCGGTCTGAATTCTTCACCTTATCGTATTTTCATTACATCATTAGGATTTCTTGGCGATTGCATCAGCAGCAGAGGTGTCTCATATTGATGTTTTTTGTGTTGCTTCATTGGGCTACCATGTAGTCTTTTGTTTCCAATTTCCTTTCCCCATTGTGCTGCTTCAATTTTTTTGGTTGAATTGGGCTTCCTCTCTCTAGACAACTCTTGCCTTTTGTCGTTGGATCTAATAGTGAGATGTTGATGGTCGGTTTCAGCAATTGTTATAATTTTTGCTCTTTTATGTAGGTGTTTGTCTTGTGTTTAACGGTAGTAAACATGGACATGTTCCATTTGTTTGAGAAATGTTGATGTTTTTTGCGGCAGTAGAAAATTGTTAGTGTAGTGTGAAACTAGAGCGAGATTTCGGGTTGGTTGTTAGTGGTTGCTTCTCCTCCTTGGCTTGGTGAAAGTTGTCCTTTATTGATGATGTTATTTGTATATTTTGCAATTAATCATCTGTTGTGTCATGTTATTGGTTCATATATCCTCCTTGTTTTTCTAGAAAATTGTGCGCAAAGATAGATGTTAAATTCCTTGTTTTGGTAAAATGTCGTATCTTTTTAATGAGGGTGTGTTTGTGTTCGTGTGAGTTTGTTGAGTGACTGTATGAGAGATTGCTTCTGCAACTTTGTGAGTGTATACGCTCTTTAGGCATAGTTGTATAGCGTTTAATTATCCCATTGTTACTTTTTATAACGTTTTATGTGAATATTTTATAGCGTTTGATATGATACTTCTGTAGTATTTGTTTGGATATTTACATAGCCTTTTTTTTTACATATTTCTATAATATTTATTTAGTTATTATAGCGTTTGATTAATAATACCCCATGGTTACTTTCTATAGAGTTTATTAAACGACAGCGTTTCTAAAACGCTATTAAATGTAATATTGACTTATAAAATTTATTTATCATCGTTTTAGCTTTTTCACACATAATATCCATTTATCCAATTCTTCTCTGTGTATAAATAGAATATATTTTCACAAACAAAAAATATGTAAATTACAACACAATATTTCATATATATGTAAACACCTTCTTCTATATACAGACATAATATTTCATACATATCGTTCTAGCAACTTTTCCCATGTCCATACATAATATTACATACATATTGTAACGATCCGGAATTTTTGTCGTCATGAATTTTGAATATTCAATAATACGATATTTTTAATCAAAATAAATCCCTTAGTAAATGATATCTTGTAAAAATAAATAGTTTTAAAACCAGGATAATATTTTGAATTTTCTAGATTTTTATTTATAAAATAGAAAATTGATTTAATTTGAATTTCTTATTTCTTTTATATGTATGTATAACAACAATATATATATATATATATATATATATATATATATATATTATATGAAACAAATTCATAGCAAATGAAGATGAATAAGAAGAATATATTATAATGGAAATGAATATGGCTTATGAACAATATATTGTTGTATAAATAGAAAGAGTTTGAAAATTTGATTTTTCTTATACATATATATACATATAAGTAAATGAGAAAAGTGTGTGTATGTATAAGTTCAAAGAGGAAAACATAGTATGTTAAAACAATATATATTGGTAAGTGTAAAAGAAGAAATATATAAGAACATTATATGAAAAATATAATATGATGAAAATGAGAGAAAATAAAATCATTTAAATCAATTTAAAAGGGAAATCGTTTACAAAATAGCGTTTTAACAAAAATGTTATTTCATACATTTTAAATTAAAATAGCAAAATGTCATTTCTTTGAATTTCACATCTCTAAATATAAAATAAATAAAATATAATTTGAATATGAAAACTTAAAATTGTTTTATTCAAAACCATTTTGCGACTTGTTTTCAAAATATAAGTGAAGCATGTTTAAAATCAAATCGAAGTAAAAAATAAATAAAAGAGAAAAATAACCAAAAGAAATCAAGTAAAAGTAAAGAGTGAAACAAGTAAAGATTGAAGGAGAGGATATATTTAAACATTTTTTGGTCAAAAGAAGAAAGACCAAAACATTCAACTTAACTTCTCTTCATCTCATCTCAAATATCAATTCAAAGTCACCAAAATGCCTTTTCAAATCATGATACAGATCAAAACTTTTCTCCTGCCCAAATCTGGTACGTATACATCATTCTTGGGTATAAATATATGTATATATAAGCTTGTATGTGTGTTATGCTTCAGTTTCAAAAACACTGTAAAACAACTCTGTAAACAAAATACAGTAGACAAAAAACAAGCATTCTGTTCAAATACAAAGCAAGATTTCCAAGCATCAGATCATAAGCTAAAATTCAAGTGGAAGTTTCAAAGATTTCAAGCATGATTAAGTTGAGTGTTTGAATCTGGAATTGCCTAAATGTTTTATATTGCTCTGATGTTAACAGAGTTAGAAAATCATTTATACTCTGGTTTAAAAAAATCAATATCTTTCATTCCGTTATGAATTGGCCGATGACGTAAACTAGTGGAATGTTTGTTTTCAAGCATAGATCACGTTAAAAATAGTTTGAAGCTTGTTCATTTTATATATTGGGTGAAATTGTAAAAGTACAGTAAGTAACCAAGTTTTTGACAAAATTCGATGTGTTCGAATCATCGAGTTAGTTATGTAGTTGTGATTCTCGTATGGAAATAGGATTTTTAGTGAAGATCTTATGATTTTTAATAGCCTATATCTTGAGAAAGGGCGAGATGATCAGAATTGGCTAAAAATTAAATTTTCGACGATCTAAGCGACAAGGGGAGGCGTGGTTGGTTCGAGGTGGAGCGTTGTGGCAAGGCCGAGGGGTTTACCGTCGCATTTTCGAATTAGGCTTTGGATTGTGGTGGCGTATCAATTTTAGGGTTTAAGGATATGTTTTTGGGTGGGTTCGGTCCTCCTCGATCTGGAGGTGAACGGCGGTATCGAGTGCGGCCGGGGTAGGCGTGGAGGAAGTGGAAGACGTAGGGGTCACGGTGGTGGCGGTGGTGTGTATTTTGGTGGTGGGAAATGGCGAGGCGAACCGATTTTTGGTTGGTGGGCGAAAAACTGGAGGTCGACGTTGTGGTGCTTGCGGTGGAAAAATTGGTGGAAGCGGTTGGAGCAGTGGCAGAGGGGATAAATGGAATAAAGGCGAGAAGGGGGACTAGTTAGTGGTTGTAGAGGGGCGAACAGTGGCATGGTTGGAACGTGTAGGTGCACACGTACATGCATGTATAGGGGGAGTTCCATGGTGGTGGGGGTGATTGAACGTGGGCTATGGTGTTGTTGGAGTTTTGGGTTTGCTTTGGGTCTCAAGTCTCATGTGTGGATGATGTGGTTATCGGAGAAGCAACATAGTGGGATCGAAGAAGTGAAGCTTTGGTTTGGTGTCTTCGTGTTTCTGGCTGGAGAATTGGGGAAGAAGGGAAAGCAGGTATTCGGTCTGGGTAGTTCGGTTATGGGCTTCGGCCTAAGGGATGGGAGGAAGGAAGTTTTTAATTTAAATGTTTAAATCTTATATTAAAGGTTACATACATACACATACATACATACACACACACACACATATATACATACATACACAAAATTTAGTCAAGTTTTGAAATACTATAACTTTCTCATACGAATTCTAATCGACGCGAAACTTTTTCTGTTGGGTTCGTATCGACCAACATTATGTCGTCATGTAAATTGTTATAAGTGAAAATTATTGAAATTTGAAACGGACAAAGTTTTAAGTAAGCAATATAAACAAACGTCGTCGTTTAAATTTATATGACCCGTATATTGGGGTTATTTGCCAGATAAAAATAACGACGAATTAATTTATGTTAATTATTTGACATCTGTTTAGCGGAATAAAATACCGTTTCACTAATTGTATTAAATTAGACCCCAGTTGGTAGAATAAATCACCGTTCTGTCATTATTATTAAATATGTGTTATTGGACACTGAATGGCAGAAATAAAAACCCTGTTCTGCTGTCATATTAGTATGAACATCATTTTATTATCCTGATAATTTTATTGGGCAATATGATGTTGAACAAATTGTCAAACATAGATTGATGTGAATATCCGTATCCGATATTCTGAATTGTTATGCAACGAATGGTAACTTGATTAAGTACCATTGAAATTAATCAGCTTTTTTTCCGATTGGAAGTTGATCTTTGAACCAAAATCATTTTAAGGATGATTATTATTTATTAATGATATTTTAAAAGATAATTTATAATTTTTTGATAATGGGTTAAGGTTAATTATTTAATATTCTTAAAAATTATTTAAAAGTATTTAATTATTGTTTCAAAGCTATTTAAGTTATTTGAATTATTTTAAGAATATTTAATTATTAATTAAAGTTATTTTATAGTGATTTGTTTAAAGTTAATTACTACTTAAAGATAAATTAATATTAAGATATTATAACTATTCCAAAGATAATTTGGTTAAAAATTAATAATGTTTTCAAAATAATATATTATATACTAAACTTTTATGAAAGAGCATCTTTCCTAAATTAAACTTGGAAAATTTATATAGAAATTTATAAGTATTATTTTAATATAATTATTAAATAAAGTTTTTGAAAGGTAATGGTATGCTCTCATTGCGTAATCGAGAGACAGAGATTGCCTAAGTTAAGTTTGGATTTCTCTGGGATAGAGATGTAATCATTGAGCAGCGAATCCATGGTTGATACTGCATGGTGCTTTCTATACTTATTTTAAAAAGTTTCAAGTATTTTGAAAGGAATGATTTGTGAATATATTTCTCCATACACACACTTTTTGATAAAAAGAGATTTAAATTATTAAAATTAAATTAAATAAGGCTTAGTGATTTCGAGTAGGAAATTGATGTATTATGAATGATTGTTTATTTGATAGTTAAATAATCGACTATCAAATCTGAACCAAAACATAACTTTGAAAATACCTGGGAGAAACACGGAAATTATATGGTACAGTTACCGTTCGAGGTGCTATGCTGTACGTACAAACTCGTTTTATTCTTCTAGGACGATTGTAAGAAAATCCGTCCACTAACGGTTAGAAGATGATCTCCGATCTTATTTTCATTCGTTTATTTTCTAGAGAACCGGGGTTGACTTTATCGAAAATTTCAAAAGTTGTTTCGAAGAGTCGGATAAGTTATCCGATAACCACTTCGATCCAGCGAATACGTTTTCGAAGTGAAGACAAGAGCATGGAATCGAAGATGGAGCATTGAAGTACAATGTCTAGTCGCTATTAATCTTGAGGATGATTCCAAAACGGATGTAATAGGAATATTGCCTTCGGTTTCGTTCAGACCCACAACAGACTTGTATGGATGAATGCTGTCAGTACATTATCATTGGAGGACATTGAACATTCTAAGTGAAAATTCCTTAAAAAGGTAATCGCAGCCTCAAGCCTCATCAAGCGGAATGACTAAAAATCAAGAGAGATGCGGCAAGACTAAGTGAGTCGCACTAAATTAGGGTATGTTTATCATCTTTCTAGATACCCTCGGGTATTATAAATACAGTGCATGGGAAGGAGCTCAATAAAGGTAGGAACATCCAGAGCGATAGCATATCCGTTACTATCCAGGTTAGGACTATAACCGATCTTACGTTGGAGGGGATCCCGACGAGGTCCTCGGTACATTTTTCTAAAGGTGTACTATAATAGGTGGTACCCCGATGCCTAGTCATTATATGAAATCCATTCTCCAATAAGCGCCATACGGTTTTGATTGTTCCCAACTATGTTGAAATGTGAGATGCAAGCATTTCAGCTATTTCTATATTTTACTTTAACCTCTAGACACTATTATAATATCATTGGATTTTCTATAAAAGTATTTTGGTTACCATAAGGGAAAACCTGTCGTGTTTATGTGTGACGTGGTCTTACGAGATACCTTTGATTTTAAAAGGATTTTGAAAGTTATAATGAATATAATTCCCTGTGTTTTAAATTCTCACGTTGGTTTTATCATATTGACCCGGGCGTGGTTTTTCCTATATGCTTGGGTCAGACCAGTATATTTTCTAGGTTTACTTGGATATTTGGAGCTTCAGAAGAGGAGCTGGAGGCCCAAAGACGTATTTCCGTAAATGATTATATTTTCCGTTGCATTTTAGTGGTATTTTTCAGTAATTGTGTGGACAGGGTGTTATAACCGTTCGTGTTGAATATGTTAGTATACTCTGATTGATATCCGTACTATAAACATTGTAGTTTTGATTTATGTAAAGATCCGTTCTATATTATGGATTATTCATTTTCGCATTGAGATTTTGTGTTGTTGGGTTTTCTTTCCATTTTCTTTCTACTTTCTTTTTCTTACTATCCACCTTTCTGTTTAATTTGGACTGGACATGCGTGGTAAATTGTCAGTTCGAGCTGTACGAAAAGTGGGTTGTGACATTATGGTATCAGAACTTAGGTTGAGCGAATACCTAGGCTTTAGTAGGGTTACTCATTACAAATAGGGTCAGTAGTACCTTAGAATGAGTTTGAGTGTGTGTGTGTGTGTGTGTGTGTATGTATATAGACACACACACAAGAATGTGTATTTGATAGTGATATAAAATGTTTCATATTATGTTAATTAATCTGTTGAGTGACATATGGATTCTGGTCAATACAAGTAGCTAACATTATTGATAGGGGTCTTTAAACACTTGAACAAGGCCAACGGACACAATATTGTTTTAAGTGGGTAAATGAAATAATTTTACCTAAGATATATTCTATATATTAAAGGCAATGATTTTCACAATATATAGTATTTTGAGATGTTGTTTGATAAGCGATGATAATATTTTATCATCTAGGATTTGATTGGTCATAATCATCTAGTTTTGAGTATCCTTTATATGGCCTGTCCTTTTGACTAGGATATTCCATAGAGACTTGAGACTTGTAGGTAGGAGCTTGGGAAATTTGGAATTTGAGTAAATAGTGTTTACTAAAGGAATTAAAAATATTTTAGGAAATTTTTACATATATAGAAGCTAATTTATAATAATTGTTTCATAAAAAAGAGATATTTGAGATTTTTGAAACTCCAGTGATTTCGGAAAATTGTTTTAAACAAATTTTTGAGGGAAAATGATTTTGGTTTTACTTAGGTGAAATATTTAAATGATAGTAATTTAAAAGAAGAGTTATTTAAAGTATGTACCTATATGTACTCTTAGCATATGTAAATTCCTAAAACCTTAGGATCTCATTCTTAGGTTATTTAATTTACTATATAGGATTCGTAGTGTCGTCCGGGTAGAGCGGATGAAAAATAGGCAATATTTCAACAAAGAAATGGCTAGAGAGATTATGGAACCTATTGACCAGCCTCGCTTCATGAAGAAGTCCGAGATAAAATAAGAAGAGGAATATGAAGCAGAAGAAGAGCCCGAATCGGAAAATGATGATGCTGTTATTTGGGAAATGGGCAAGATTGTGAATAAGCCACTTGTAGATGGGGACAACCTTCCGAGGGATGACTTACGGCTTAGGTCAGAGATCCTAGTGCCTGGGGAAACAAGCCCAGAGATTGTATGGATTTCGAATAGTGATGTTGAATCTAGGGAAATGGAAGGACTGGAAGTGGAGGACTCTAATGGAGAGAGTCCACTGTGAGAGTTTGCTTGGGTTGGGTAGTTCTCTTTGGATGTACACCGTATTAGTATAGATCAGTAGTCCATAAACGTCATGGATGTGTGTTTAGATTGTAAATTAATGAAGTATCTTAATGGATTCTTTGGTATGGGTATATAGGTATGTATAATTGGCTAGTGGTTATAGATATCTCTTGAATATGGGTAAGCGGTGACTGCAGTTGTAAAAGTATCTTAGTTGATGCTCTATATGACCGATATTTTGGAATATAAATATATATGATTGAACTTGTGTGATATGGTTGTTTATTAATTCATTAATTAAAAATTCAGTTAGTTATGTTTACTAGCTTGGTTACGACAATTTCTAGGACGAAATTCTTTTAAAGGGGGAGGAATGTAACGACCCAGAATTTTTGTCATCATGAATTTTGATCATTTGTTTTTAATATTTAATAATACGGTATTTTTAATTAAAACAAGTCCTTTAGTAAATGATATATGGTAAAAATAAATATTTTTAAAACCAGGATAATATTTTGAATGTTCCAGATTTTTATTTATAAAATAGAAAATTGATGTAATTTGAATTTCTTATTTCTTATATATATGTATAACAATAGAATTTATATATATATATATAAATTAGAAACAAATTCATAGCAAATGAAAATGAATAAGAAGAATATATTATAAATAGAAATGAATATGGCTTATGAACAATATATCGTTGTATAAATAGAAAGAGTTTGAAAAATTGATTTTTCTTATATATATATATATATATATACATATAAGTAAATGAGAAGAATGTGTGTATGTATAAATTCAAAGAGAAAAATATAGTATGTTAAAAACAATATATATTGGTAAGTGTAAAAGAAGAAATATATAAGAACATTATATGAAAAATATAATATGATGGAAATGAGAGAAAAATAAAATAAAATCATTTATGGAAATCTTTTACAAAATAGTGTTTTAACAAAAATATTATTTCATACATTTTAAAATAAAATAGCAAAATGTCATTTCTTTGATTTTGACATCTCTAAATATGAAATAAAAAAATATTGTTTGAATATGAAAGCTTAAAATTGTTTTATTCAAAACCACTTTGCAAATTGTTTTCAAATATAAGTGAAACATGTTTAAAATCAAATGGAAGTAAAAAAGTAATTGAAAGAGAAAAATAACCAAAAGAAATCAAGTAAAAGTAAAGAGTGAAATAAGTAAAAATTGAAGGAGAGGATATATTTAAACATTAGCTGGTCAAAAGAAAAAAGACCAAAACATTCAACTTAACTTCTCTTCATCTCATCTCAAATATCAACTCAAAGTCACCAAAATTCCTTTTCAAATCATGGTACAGATCAAAACTTTTCTCCAGCCCAAATCTGGTACGTATACATCATTCTTGGGTATAAATATATGTATATATAGGCTTGTATGTGTGTTATGCTTCTGTTTCAAAATCACTGTAAAACAACTCTGTAAACAAAACACAGTAGACAAAAAAAGAAGCATTCTGTTCAAATACAAAGCAAGATTTCCAAGCATCTGATCATAAGCTAAAATTCAAGTGGGGGTTTCAAAGATTTAAAGCATAATTAAGGTGAGTATTTGAATCTGGAATTGCCTAAATGTTTTATATTGCTCTGTAAATGTTAATAGAGTTAGAAAATCATTTATACTCTGGTTTTTAAAAAAAATCAACATCTCTCATTCTGTTCTGAATTGGCCGACGATGTAAACTAGTGAATGTTTGTTTTTGAGCATAGATCATGCTAAAAATAGTTTGAAGCTTGTTCATGTTATATATTGGGTGAAATTGTAATACAGTAAGTAACCAAGTTTTTGACAAAATTCAATGTGTTCGAATCATCGAGTTGGTTATGTAGTTGTGATTCTCATATGGAAATAGGATTTTTAGTGAAAATTTTATGATTTTTAATAGCCTATATGTCGAGAAATGGTGAGAAGATAAGAATTGGCCAAAAAATTAATTTCGGCGATCTAAACGGCGAGGTGAGGTGCGGTTGGATTGAGGAGGAGCGTTGTGACGAGACCGAGGGGTTCACCATGGCGCATTTTCAAATTAGGCTTTGGATTGTGGGGCGTATCAATTTTAGGGATTAAGGTTATGTTTTTGGGTGGGTTCGGTCCTCCTTGATCGGGTGGTGAACGGCGGCATCGAGTGTGGCCGGGGTTGGCGTGGAGGAAGACGTGGGGGTTACAGTGATGGCGGTGGTGTGTATTCTGATGGTGGGAAATAGCGAGGCGAACCGATTTTTGGTTGGTGGGCGAAAAACTAGAGGTCGATGTTGTGGTGCTTGCGGTGGAAAGATTGGTAGAGGTGATTGGAGCAGTGGCGAAGGAGGTAAATTGAGTAAAGGCGAGAAGGAGGACTCATTGGTTGTTGTAGAGGGGCGATCGATGGCGTGGTTGGAACGTGTACGTGCACACGTACACGCATGTACAAGGGAGTTCCACGGTGGTGGGGGTGCTCGAACGTGGGCTATGGGTTGTTGGATTTTTGGGTTTGGTTTCGGTCTCAAGTCTCATGTGTGGATGATGTGGTTATCGGAGAAGCATCATAGTTGGATCGAAGAAGTGAAGCTTTAGTTTGTGGTCTTCGAGTTTTTAGCCGGAGAATTGGGGAAGAAGGGAAAGCAGGTATCGAGGCTGGGTAGTCGGCTATGGGCTTTGGCCCAAGGGATGAGAGGAAGGAAGTTTTTAATTTAAGTGTTTAAATCTTATATTAAAGGTTAAATAAATGAATACACACACACAAAAAAAAAATTTAGTTAAGTTTTGAAATACTGTAACTTTTCCATACGAATTCCGATCGGTGCGAAACTTTTTGCATTGGGTTTGTATCGATGGACATTATGTCGTCATTCAAATTTTTGTTAAGTTTGAATAAGTGAACATTTATTGAAATTTGAAACGGATAGAGTTTTAAGTAATCAATTTAATCAAATGTCATCGTTTAAATTTATATGACCCGTATACTGAGTTTATTTGCTAGATAAAAATAGCGACGAGCTAATTTATGTTAATTACGATGTTTTGACATCTGTGTAGCAGAATAAAATACTGTTCCGCTAATTATATTAAAGTGGATCCTTGTTGGCAAAATAAATCACCGTTCTGTCATTATTACTGAACATATGTTGTTGGACATTGACTAGCAGAAATAAAAACCCTGTTCTGATGTCATATTAGTATGATCATCATTTTATTATCCTGATAATTTTATTGGGCAATATGATGTTGAATAAATTGTCATACATAGATAGATGTGAATATCTGTATCAATTATTCTGGATTCTTATGGAATGAATGGTAACTTGATTAAGTACCATTGAAATTAATAAGCTTTTTTTCCCGCTTGGAAGTTAACCTTTGAAACAAAATCGTTTTAAGGATGATTATTATTTATTAATGACATTTTAAAAGATAATTTATAATTATTTGATAATGAGTTAAAGTTAATTATTTTATTTTTCTTAAAAATTATTTAAAAGTAATTAATTATTGTTTCAAAGCTATTTATATTATTTAAATCATTTAAAGAATATTTAATTATTTATTAAAGTTATTTTATAGTGATTTGTTTAAAGTTAATTACTACTTAAGGATTAATTAATATTAACATATTATTATTATTCCAAAGATAATTTATTTAAAAATTAATAATGTTTTGAAAATAATATATTATATAGTAAACTTTTATAAAAGAGTATCTTTCCTAAATTAAACTTAGAAAATTTATATAGAAACATTATAAGCATTATTTAAGATATTTATTAAATAAAGTTTTTGGAAGGTAATGGTATGCTTTCATCGAGAGGCAGAGATTGCCTAAGATGAGTTTGGATTTCTCTAGGATAGATATGTAATCATTGAGCAACGAATCCATGGCTGATACTGCATGGTGCTTTCAATATTAATTTTAAAAAAGTTTTAAGTATTTTGAAAAGAACAATTTGGGAATATATTTCTCTAGTGAGATAAGTAAATACCCTTTATATAAAAAGAGATTTAATTTATTGAAATTAAATTTAATAAGGCTTAGTGATTTCCAGTGGGAAATTGTTGCATTGTGAATGATTGTTTATTTGATAGTTAAATAACCGACTATCAAATCCGAACCAAAACGTAACTTTGGAAATATATAGAAGAAATACGGGAATTATATGGTACAATTACCGTTCGAGGTGATATACTGTATGTATAAACTGGTTTCATTCTTCTAGGACGGATATAAGGAAATCCAGCCACTAATGGTTAGGAGATGATCTCTGATCTTTTTCATCTGTTTATTTTCTAGAGAACCGGGGTTGAGTTTACTGGAAATTTCGAAAGTTGTTTCCAAAAGACCGAGATCAGATAAGTTATCTGAAAACCACTTTGATCAAACGAATACGTTGTCAAAGTAAAGACAAGAGCATGATACCTAAGATGATCATTGAAGTGCAAGGGCTAGTCGCTACTAATCCTGAGGATGATTCCAAAATAGATGTAGTATGAATAGTGCCTTCGGTTTCGTTCAGACCTAGAACGGACTTGTATAGATAAATGCCATCAGTACATTATCATTATAGGACAATGAGCATTCTAAGTGAAAATTCCTTAAAAAGGTAATCGTAGCCTCAAGCCTCATAAACCAGAATGACTGAAAATCAGGAGAGATGCAGCAAGGCTAAGTGAGTCACACTCAATTAGGGTATGCTTATTACCTTTTTGGATACCCTCGTATATTATAAATATGGTGCATGGGAAGGAGCTCGGTAAGGGTGGGAATACCCCGGGTGATAGCATATTCGGTACTATCCAGGTTAGGGGTAGAACTTGTCTTGTGTTGTATGGGATCCCGGTAAGGTCCTTGGTACATTTTTCTAGAGGTGTACTATGATAGGTGGTACCCCAGTTCCTAGTCATTGTATGGAATCCATTCTCCAATAAGCGTCGTACGGTTTTGGTTGTTCCCAATATGTTGAAATGTGAGATGCAAGCATTTCAGCTATTTCTATATTTTACTTTGACCTCTAGACACTATTATAATATCACTGGATTTTCTATAATAGTGTTTTGGTTACCGTAAGGGAAAAAACCGCCGTGTTTATGTGTGTGGGGCCTTACGAGATACCTTTGCTTTTAAAAGGAATTTGAAATTTATAATGAATAAAATTCCTTGTTATTTAAAATCTCACACTGGTTTTACAATACTGACCCGGGCATGGTTTTTCCTATATGCTCGGTCGGACCGAACATGTTTCCCAAGTTTACTTGGGTATTTGGAGCATAAGGAGAGGACTGGAGGCCCAGAGACGTATTCTCATAAATGA
Source organism: Allium cepa (assembly GCA_030765085.1). Classification (NCBI taxonomy): domain Eukaryota; kingdom Viridiplantae; phylum Streptophyta; class Magnoliopsida; order Asparagales; family Amaryllidaceae; genus Allium; species Allium cepa. Next base: position 306,397,043 of record CM060931.1, read on the forward strand.
TTATATTTTCCATTGCATTTTAGTTGTGTTTATCAGTAATTGTAAGGACAGGGTGTTATAGCTGTCCGTGCTGAATAAATTAGTATACTCTGATTAGTATCTATACTATAAATATTATAGTTTTGATTTATGTAAAGATCTGTTCTATATTATAGATTATTCGTTTCCACTTTGAGATTCTATGTTGTTGTTTTCTTTCTACTTTCTTTTTCTTACTGTCCGCGTTTTTATTCAATTTGGACTGGACATGTGTGACTATATGAAAAAGTAGGTTACGACATATATTTGCATCTACTTATTTATAGACTAGTCAAATAGTTGATTTAATATTGCTTTACATTTGATATTTTCTCTCTAACATCTATAATACAAATAATCAATCAAGATGTTGGTATGTCAAATATTCATAAAGTAAAACAGTCCAAAGGAAGAAAAAATATGTAGCTAGAACATAAAATTTGATGCAGCAAGCCAATGCAATGGGTACTGCATCTAATCAAACTATACGTATACAAACATCCATGGCAATTGTTATTCAATTGAGTTGGTGATAAAATGCTCATCATTAACAACTTGCTTAGGTGGCTAAAACACGACTGTCATATCAAAGTAGATTATGGAAAAATGATCCTAAATAAGCATAAAAGATAATTAATCGGTATTACACAAAATTTATAGTAAAATTAAGAAGTTTGATATAAAAAATTTCTAGTGGACCTAACATACGTAAAGAGTGACAACATTATCCACATTGAATTTACAAAGTGGTAACATCACAAAGAATAAAATAATTAGAGCATAACTTGTCTCTTGGTATCTGAAATAGTTAACGAGTTTAAGAATCCAAAAGCCAAGTTTGAGGGGAAAAAGTCATGACACAGGTGAGTTCTACCGGTTAGTATGCTAAACTTATTAATAAGCATATTAACCAGTATGACTCGATTTATATGTTTGAGCCTAAATTCCAGCATGCTAATCAGCATGCTCAACTAATTAATATCTAAGAACCACATCATCAAGCTCCTTCAATGTGTTAACATTCTGTCATTTTTAGTACCGTGCATGTGTTTTGTCATTTTTATTACCGTGCATGAGTTTTGTCATTTTCAATATCTCACACATGGTGCATGCAGAACCAGTGGGAAAGAATTTTGTTTTATATAATCCATAGAAGAGTGAAATTCGAGAATAATACAATGACTGGAATATTAACTGAACACAGGAAGATTTGACAGGTGCACATGTTTTGGTAAAGGACGTTGAGAGGAGGCGTTGGGCATGAAGTGGTAATTCAATTGCAAGAAAAACAGGAATTTTCTCATTAAATTCGAGCATTTAGGCTAACTGATCAAACGTGTAGTGCAATACATGTTACTAGGAACTTGATATTGCATATGTGCCTAACATCTAATGTCAGCCTTGATTCACTAATTTTGGATGGGACTTTGTTATCTACAGGATATTAATATTAAGGATTTTTTCAGGTGCTGCTGCGTATTGTAGCAACTGTTTTTTTCCTCCTTTTTTTAGTAAAAGAAGCATGCACATGGTACATGTAAGGAATTTGGCTCAAGTAGGACTTTCTATATTCTCATAACCTAATATATCATTGCAGGTTATTTCATTACAGCAAACATTATATATTTGTTTACTTTCGTAATTTGTAGCCTTTAATTCTTATGTATATCATATAAAACTTGCATAATAATAAAAGAAGAATTAAATCCAAAGCAATATTGCAACTGATATTTATGGTTTTCTTTATATAAGTCTTAAGTCATCACCACCTATTATGATACTATTTTTGTTTAATTGCTCATCTAAAGGTAAGAGTAGAAGGACTGTATTAAATCATGTCCCGCCTTTTTGGTTCTATAGCATTGAATACACCAAATTTATTTAACTGATAGTGTTAAGTTACATAACGTTTAAAGGGAATAGGAGGAAAGACTATGTTTTGCTGCTATCAAAAGTCATTATTATTGTAGTCATTCATCTTAATTCCAAACCAACTCTTCCAGTTTTCCAAATGTTTCAAAATGTATGTCAAATCGAAACAACAAACCAATGTGCTCCAATTGGAATCTCACAATACTCCACCTCCTTCCAAGTGGTGCTGCTACAACTTGTCTCTTATCCAAACAATCCTTATTAGTGTGGTCTTCATATGCTTCCCAAGCGTGTACAAGCCCTATCTAGCATGAGAGGCAACTTCCAGGTCAACCATGAGGCCACCAATAATGCTAACACTATCTTCTATACCACCTTTGCCATCTTCAGCATTCTTGACAGCGACTTCTTCAACCTCCTCATCCCACGCCTTACCCTCTATGCTGGGTGCATCACATATTCCTTTACGCCTGATAATTCTTATACTACTACATCAAATCCCAGGTCTTTGCCATCATCACCAAACTGTATTGCACAAGGTTGTTATTTTTATTCTCTTATTTATTTTTCTTCTTTTATTTTGCAGGAGGATGTCAGATTTATTATTACATTTGTATCATAAAATCTTCAATTGTTTATTAAAATTTATTACATGTTAAATGAAATCTTTTCCATAGATACCATACAATCTTCAAGTTTTTTGTATAGTCTATCGGTTGTAAGGATGATCTTTTTCCATTCTTATAAAAAATAAAGTTAAAAATAATATGCGATGGAAGGATATCCAAATAATAAATTTCATACCATGGTTTAGCAAATACTATAAATGTATAAGTCGAAAATTTATTGGCTTACTAGAATACTTCATCTTTTTACATTTAATTGTAAATATTTACTTTATGAGTTTGTAATTATTATTTAATTTTTTTATATATATCTTACTTGATATAAACTTTATTTTAAAACTAATATCATCCATGTTAATCAAAAGATGGTTTAATATATTTTTATGGTTTTATTTGATAGACTATGAAATATTTATAAGCAACACATTATTTCAAATAAATGCATAGATATCACCAAATTTTCGAAAACCCCATGAAAACTGTAGGGTAGTATATGCATTTGATGTTATATTTTTTTGGGTTTCTATGGTTTAGATATGTTAAAAGATAATTATAGAACTTTGGATATAGATGTTCCAACTAAACCACCTTCTGACTAGACAAGAATAGTTTGCTCCTTTCTAGATGCGGGTTGGCACCTTTCAACTCAGAACTTTCGACTTGGTCGAAAGGTGGCTTTGTGTACCTTCATCTCCTTTGACACTTGTGCTTCCTTCTTTAATGCTTTCGATTGAGTTTGAATGCCTCCGTATTTGACGAAAGGGGTATACACGCCTTTTTCTTTGTATTGCTTTGTTGGTGCAAGTGTATAGGAGTAAGAGCTTTCGACTATGTGGACAGGTTATTCTTTGACATTTATGAAGGTGTTGATGGTTTCGACGCAGTAGGTAGCTTCCAAATGCACGCTTGCGACTTAATACAGAACCTTCCCTGGATGTTAAAGGTTTCGAACGGTTCGAAAGGCTTGATTATTCTTTTGAAAGAGTTTTTTTGATCAAGGCATCTTTCTGAGAAGTTTGAATGGAGGTGGAACCTTTGGTTTCGAAAGGTTTGGTGTGCATGCTGCCTTCAAAAGGCACTCCTCTTCTTATTCGAAACATCTTCATGTAGGCAAAAACATCCATTTCAAAGTAGACATTAACATGAAAGGAAGCTTCCGACCACATTGACCCCTTCGAAAGCTTATAGAACATCTGACTTTTGGCTGTATCATCCCCTCGACTCCTTTGAAAGGTTTTATTGGTACTGTCGTTTCTTGTTCCTTTTAACTATTTCGGTTTCGAGAAGGTTGAAGTAGGAATTTGTGGTAACATTTGCCCCCCTTGCGAAAGGATGCTTTTGACTTTCCAAGTCAATTTTTTTGAAACCTTTTACACTTCCCACCTTTTCACATTCATGCACGAATGCTGACCATTCATTTTAATTTGATCGCATAGTTCACCATCCAGGCTGACCTTTCTTAAAATGCAAGTTCTCTCCTTCCCCATTTTTACTTACCTGCCATTAGAAGAAATTTACAACAAGCATCAAACTTTTCAAATTCTTATATAATTTCTATTTCTAACAGCAGAAATCCAATTCCAAAGTAGGTTTTTAATTATCTCTATTTAATTTTTCATATTAATCTTTGACTTTTACGTTTGCTTAATTTGAATTTGAAATTCTGCTTGAACCTCGTAGAAAGAATTTTAAGCTTTCAGTTTATAAAAACATCCATATTGATTTGTTTGTATGGCCTCTTTTATTTTATTTCATATTTTCATTCATTTTTTTGGAATTCATATGAAAAGTAATTTTTTATTTAATAATTACTCTATTCTTTAAAAAGAAAGCGAATAACTTTCGGGGATTTTAAAAATTATTGATTGTGACTCGCGTCTAAATCAACTTGGTTATTGATTTTGAAATTTTAGGTTAAAAATTGAAATTGGTAGGGGATTTCCAATTACTTCGTAGAGAAGCTTTGAGCTATATGAATTAAAATTGACGCTTCAATTTTACCTTTCTACCCCTTCGAAAGGGATTGAGGGGAAAACTTTTATTTTGCTTTCTTAACCCCTTTTGATGGACTCGAAAGGTAGTCTAACACCTCATTCAATTGACCTCGTCGAAAGGTTATGTAACTAATGGGAAGTGGACCTCTTCGAAAGCAGAATTGTACTTTAGCCTATTCCAAAACCTTTCGAAGAAGTTGGCTAATGCATCTTACTTAGTAATTATCTAATACACACTTTCGAAAGGATAGTTTTTGTTTTATAGGTTTTGAAACCTTTAGCACATACTTACTTTATATATTATAAATTGGATTGAAGAAAGCATACTTTTTATAAGTGATAAATCAAATCAAACGTTTCGACTTAGTCAAAACCTACCGTATTGATTCGAATTTTATTATTGGTATGCTTTCGAAACCATATGCCCCCTTTCGACCCTGTCGATATCTTTTGTACTAACAGAGATTCGATCATCATCCTTTACTAGGATCGTCGAAACATCCCAAGTCTTTTATTTTATTATTATGATTCAAACTCAAAACCTTTCGACTTTATTGGCATATAAGGTTTTGACACCATTCATATTCCATTATAAAAATTAAGTTTATGGGTTTCGACAGTGTCGAAAGGTTCTTTCGCCTTGATTACTGAATGTCGATAACGTACATTTTATTCAAATTTGTTATGTAGGTTTTAAATACTTCTTTCCATAACAAAATTTCCCTTGAGCTTTTGACATTATTGAAGGGAACTTGTTGGAAGTCAAATTCTATTTTTCCTTTGGACTTTGTTGAAAGCTCAATAAATTTCATTTTTATAACTTTAACATTCTTTCAAGAATATGTAATTTTATGTTCTTCTTTGATATTCTAATTCTTGTAATATGTCTCCAATATCTTTGAAAGAATGTTAATTTCATAACATACTGTATGTCTAATTGAAATGGTTTCACTTGAAAAAATCATGAGTCCTTCCAAGAAGATTGAAGTCACCTCCAAACATTCCTTAATATCCATCCAAGATGAGGTGGATGCGATTTTCAATGACTTTGGCATTACTGGGGTGGAAGCCATCCTACTTTCTGAAAACGACACCATTTACAACCCTCCTGAAGGGTTGTTTGCCTCCACACCAATCCATATTTGGCATGGAGGATTCCTTACCTTCCTGGACTTCTTATCCAAGTTCCTAACCTATTTGGTTGTTTCTCCCATTCAACTATCACCCAATGTGTATACATATCTTCCCTCGAGCTCATGGCATTGGAGTCCGCCATTCCCTCTCTTAATGCTAAAGTGTCGAATTATCTGGTTAGATTGGTTAAGCTTAGCAACTTAAACAACCAAATCTTCAGAGCCAATCCCCACAAAAAGCTAATATCTGAGGGGGTGAAAAATTCAAGGACTGGGAGATACAGTTTTTCTTTGTCAAGTGCTTTCTCAACATTATTGTGGTTTTCTCTTCTCCCTGTAAGTTGATCTTAGTCTTTATTTTTCCATTTAGTAACTTTTTTTTCTAATATATGCTTCTTTATCAGGTGCTTCTATTAAAGAGCTAAATGAAGAAAATAGGGAAACAATAAATTCATTGATCACTGCTTCAAGCAGAATTGGAAACAAACTAACTCTATCAAACCCTTCCAATTTACAAAAGCATTCCCTTCTACCAGCTGGTTAGAAGGTGCTTGGCCAACTTCGTCTTGTCCACCATACATCTTAGAGCAAGCACTTCCTTTCTTTAGGAGATTTGAAGAACTTCTCTCTGATGTCACCAATTTGTCCTCATTAATCTGGTTAGCTTAAATGTAGTTCTTGTAGTTTATTGCTACGTTACTTCTCAACTTGCTTTACTGACTTATTATTTGTTTGACTTCTCTACAGCTACTCCTCTGCAGTTGAACAACCTACAAGTGATCTGGTTCTCCCTACTTCTACTTCTTATGCGTCATCATTATCTCAGGTAATTGCTAGGCCAAAGATGGCCACCAAAAGAAAACTGGAAAAAGCAGCCGTGGCGGATCCATCCTCCAAGGAAGCCAAGATTGCAGAAGTTCCTGATTCCCCACTATGAGAGGTGGGAGAGTTTGTAGACATTGATAAATCTTTTGAGAGTCCTGCTATCGAAGCCCCTCTTGATCCATCCAAGAAGACTCCCTCAAAAATTGATCCCCTCTCCCACATTGTCATCTTGAGCTCTTCTAGTGTGATTAAGAAAATGTAGAAAGATTTGAAGACTTCAACCCTCCTCTAGAGCTGATTCCTTCTAGATCACCATCTCCTATGCCCTCAAGAGATTTTGAAAAGATAGTCCAATCTATCTTGAATTCTTCATCTTTTGAATCTATTCATCCGACCTCCTTTGTTTCTGATTCGACGGGTCATTATCGGTCCCTTATAGAACACCAACTCTTGCTATGTTTTACTTTGCTTCACTTTATTGTTACTATTTTCCTTAAGTTTTTGACTTGTATTGTACTTTTTCTTTCAGATTTCCAAGAGTTGGCTCTCATTGCATGAAAGTGCATCAAAATCCTCCTCTAAATCGTCTATGCTCCGAGGAGACATTTCACACTTAAATAGTCAAGTTTCTTCTTTATCCGCAGAGGAAAATGAGGCTATGATAAGTTAGAGCGATTGAGGGATTCTCTTGCCCAATTAGAATCTGTTATTTCTGAGGAGAGGAAAGCTCATTAATTCCTTACAGATGAAAATTTGGCTTTGAAAATGGCCCTCAAAAAATCAGAAGACGAAAAAGCTTAGATGGTGGCAAAGCAATCATCTTGTAAGACAAAGGTGAAAAAGAATAGAGACCCTCTAAAATTGGCCATCGACGCTATTTTGGATGTAAAGCAGTGGGTGTCTCCATTCCTCGATACTTCTCTTGATGTCTTCATTGTCAATTCTTTTATAGACGCTATGATGCTTGCCTATGCCGATAACGTTGATAAATTCCCTAAATTGAGATTTCCCTCACTCAACCTTGTTCTCGTCAATAGGGTCATGTAAAAAATTAAAAAGATGGAGCAGGGGATTGAAGTCGTTGAAAGATAGGAATCGATGACTGAAAAATTCTATCTTTCGAAGTCCCTTCCTTAGATGTAGACTCTGACTCTGAAGATGAAGGTAATAAAGATGAAGTTGCAAGGAAGAGGGTGGCTACAATGATGATGGTAATGATGAAGATGGAGGTTAAGGTTCGAGTGGTGATAGGGTTGGCCACACTGATTCTCCTAAGAAAGATGGAGATGGAAACACGAGGACTTCTGACAAGGTCAATCCTGATCCATTTTCTCATGAAGCAATCCCATCTAAACCCCCTACGCCTTCTGACCCTCAAGAGGAGCTCGCTTACATTAATGTGGAAGAATTAAGAGAGAAAGAGCAGGTTTCTCAAGCTTCAATTCCTGTCTCTCAGGTATGGGATTCTTTGTTTAAGCAGCTTTCATTTTCAAGATAGTAATAGTTTAAATCCTTTATTTTAGATAAGGAGGAAACCCGTTCACCCCTATAAAACCAAGCTTGGAAGAAAATAAGCGGAAATGAATAGTTTGTATATGGAGTTAACTAAACAGCTGAAGGAACACAATATTCTTTTCGATAAATATCATAGGCTTAATAGAAGTGCAGCAGTGTTAGCAATCTTCAAATATCAAGAAGCTGCTCCACGACTGAGGAGGGTGCGCCTTCAGTATGATGGTCTTTTAAAAGAGAATTGGGAGTTGATCATGTTATTTTGGATGTTGATTGAGAAGAGAAACATCGTGGTAGACTTTATATACAAAGCTTATTGTAGACACTCAACTGTAGATTTCTCTTACTTAGATGATGTTAGTGGGGGTCAACTTAGGCATTTATACAAAAGATACTTGGACGAATTTGGATCTGACCCACATCCTAGAGCATATTGGAACTTACCAAGAATTAGATCGATTCCCTAAGAACTACCTCTCGATAAACTCAAATACTATAAGGACAAGTTTATTTCAGAATTATTTAGAAATTCGATTTTGTACGAAGCAGATGAACAGTCATAATTATGTAATAATATTGATTTTTGAATTTTTTCTTTTATCCTCCCTTTATATATAGCTGCAATTTACTATATTATCATAGAATGAACTTCCCCCGGTAGCTTTGTTTCTAAAGATTATTTAAGAAAATATGTTAAACTGAGAAAAGATTATTTTGAAAAGGTGTAAATTTTGAAATATTCAAGATTAGCTGGATATTGCTTTCTTAGTGATTTGCAAAAACTTTATATGGAACATCCTCGACTCTGTTTTGATTTTCTTGGTGAAGAAAATGAAAAGCTACTTAAAGAAATCCGGACATATAATACCAAGTTAATATGTGGTCGTAATAGTCCTTCTGTCGGGGAATGGGACTATAGGAAATATCCTCTGGTTATTACTCCAAAAGGACTTAATGTTCCTTTTCACTTAATAGTTATTCTTTCTGCTAATTCATTAAGTAAAATTAGAAATGCTGTTTCCCATCTTTAGATGTAAAACAAATGTCTAATTGTACATTTTAATTTTACTTTTACTTAAGTTGTAATCTTCTATTGTTATAATAAAGAGATGGATCACTCAAGTCTTGACTTCATTTTCTTCCTCTTTGTTTGTTCAAATCGAAGTTACACCTATCTACAATGCCACTCTCATTAGATTCAGCATCACGGTTTATCAATATTAAAGATAGGTTGTTAGTAGATCTTGAAAAGAGGAAACTCCTTGACGATCCTTATTCGCTCGTTTCCAGGGCAATGTTGATGCACTAAAATAGCATAGGAGATTTTGTTTTAGAAAACAATTGATAGAAATATAAATGATTAGATTGCCCATCTAGAGGCGGATGTTAAGAGCAAAAACGAAACAATTTTCTCATTAAAGCATCAAATTAAATCAAATCCTTCAATTGATTTTGACCATAAGATGTTTAAGCTCCTCTAGTAAATTAGTGGCTTGGAGACTACGTTAAAGTAAAATCAAGCTCAATGCGAATTGATAGAATTCATTATGGGGAATAATGTCTCAAACATCAACTTACCAATTTCTCCCGTTACTTCATCTGTCACAAAATTAACAAGGTCTACTTCCCTTGCCATCCAAAAGTTCCCTACTACGACTAACCTTCCTCCTGGTTTAGGCGAAAAAGTAATAGGAGAATGGTGTAGGAAAGTTAAATTTGAGATGATGAAGTATTTTGATGAACAACAAAAAGTGAGATACTCGTAATGCATTAATGAATACACAGCCAGGATTCAAAAGCTCGAACATGACAAGTATCTCCTCTTGAAGCACATCTTTGATTTGGGAAGGGAGAATAAAACCATTAAAGGCACAAACAAAGCTTTTATTTGTGATTTGAAAACTAATATAGAGGCTATTGATGATGAAGACAAGACGAGGAAGAAAGAGAAGAAACTTAAAGGGGTTCTTCGCATTGCTATTCATCACATCGTGGATCATTTAATTGCTGAGAATCTAAACAAAGCTGTTCAAGATTTATGAACAATTTATTAAGTGTATATTCTGTACACTTGTAAATAATTTCATAAATTATATAAGTTATGAAAATTTTGTAAATATCACCTAGTTTGTTTTTCTTGTTCCGTGATTTCTGTATTTGCTCGATCATTCAATCCTTTTTACTATTATGCTTTCCCTGAAAAGCACAACATAAACAATATTTCTTATCGTTAGCTTGAAATATGTATAGAAGTCTATTCATGTCATTTGCAGAAACTAACAAAATCATCATATTATCATATGAAAAGCAACCCATAATTGAATATGACTAAATGCTTTGAATCCCATTTGAGATTAATAGAAGTCTAATGATAGAAAACCATAGATTCAACCAAAGGTTTAATTATAAATGCTTAGAAATTCAACTTTTGGAGATAATCAATAAAAAGCCAATAATGGTTGTGTAATAGAAGTCCATCGACCAGATTCGGGAATTGACAAATGAAATTTAAAAGTTAGAAAATCAAAAATCCAGATTCATGTATTTGTGGACGATAACCAAAAGTCCGTAATAATAATCTTCTTAATAGAGATCTTTAACCCAGATCCAGGCATCAATGAGTGAAGTCCAGTAAATAGTTATAGTTTTGAAACCCATATTCAAATATGATGAAGACCACGAATTGATAGATCCGAAACACAGATTTAGGTATTAATAAGTGAAGTCCCGAATCTCAATAGTGAATAACCCGAAACCCAGATTCAGGTATTAATAAATGGAGTTTGGAAATTATTCTTTGCTGATTAGTTGGATGATTCAAATTCTTATTTAATCCTTAGTTGTAGTTACTACTTGATCAACTGCTTCTTTAGCTTCGTCATCTTAGTCCCTCATTTGACATGCCGCTTCCTAGGCTTGGACATCTTAATCCGTTGTCTGATACGCTGCTTCTCGGGCTTGGACTTCTTAGTCCATTGTTGTCTGGTGTGCTTGGTTAGCTTATTCTCATTCTAGAACCAAGGATTATCCAACCTCCTTCTAGGAGACGCCTTAACCTGGCCATAGTATGACACAGTTAAGCACTTATTCGGTGCCTTAGCCAGGCCATAGCATGGAGGGAGCAAGAGCTTACTCCGTCCTCCTTCTAGGACACGCTTTGACCTGGCCATAGCATGGCGCGGTCAAGGGCTTGTTTGGTGTCTTGGCCATGCCATAGCGTGGCGGGACCAAGGGCTTACTCCGTCCTCCCTCTAGGAGGCATCTTGACCTGGCCATAGCATGGCATGGTCAAGGGATTGACGATGCTTTATCCTAGCCATAGCGTGGCACGGAGAAAGGCTTACATTCCTCCCTCCAGGAGGTGCTCTGGCTTGGCCAACTCGGTGCGGACCGAGGCTTTGACCGTTCAAGGAAATTTCCAAGTGAAAGGAGTATTTTTCTTCCAACCATATAGATTCTCTTTTTGATAATTTTTTTTGTTGACTTCATTCAGGATCTCTTTACAAACCCATTAATTTTTCCTTGTCTGAAAAAGTTAATTATCATTCCTTTAAGTGCACTACATTTGTTGGTTTCATGTCCATTCATCATATGGTAATAACAATAGGTTCCTCCCAAGTTCCTTTCATATTTGGGCTTTTCTTTTAGATTGGCTAATAATTGAGTTCATCCTTGGTTAACAAGTAGACATTCTCAATAGATGTTGTTAAGTGGCATTCTTTTGGTAGTCTTGACTTAAAGCTCATTTCTCAAGGATGGTTTCTAAATCTTTTATTACTTGGCTCTAGAGTTCCACCTTTATCAACTGGTTTTCTCTTTAAAACTCTTTGTAGTTCTGGTGTAGGTAGTGTCCCAATTGTTACTTGATCCCATTTGTGTACAAAGGCGTGTAATCAACCATTATTCCTTCTTCAAAGATTGTGCCTTTGGTATAATGTTAAATTATTTTCCTCATTTGATCAAACAAGTTGTCACTTCCATCTTCCTTTTCTCCTAAGGAAAAGATTGGGGTGGGGCCAATATGAAAAGGGTTTAAACTCCATTTAGGTGAATCATAGGTTTCAACTTTCTTTTTCCTTATGATCCTTAAAGCCTTCATCCTTAACAGTTGTTCTTCTTGTAGATTCATACCGTTAATCGTTTCATGGGAGAATCCAATTAGCCGTGGCTCTGAGGAACCGTGCTTGGATATTTTGAGTTTATCAATTATAATGAATAAGGTCCAAATAGGTAAGCTTGGAATAGGATTGGGTTAAAGGAAAATGGTGTGGGAGTGTAACAAGAGTGGAAGTTCGAGCCCTCTTTCTAGCGCCGAAATGTTAACAAGCAAAATTTTCAACACCCCACAGTAGAATTTTGGATATAGATGTTCTAATTAAACCACCTTTTGACTAGACAAGAATAGTTTGCTCTTTCTATTTCTTTTGGGCTTCCTTTAGAATGGTTTGTGATGGTTGCAATATCTTAATTTTGACCTTTTGAATTGGTCGAAACAATTAAATCCTTTTTTAACACCTTTCATGGTAAGTGAACTAATTTTAGGTCTTGTCGAAACCTCCTTTCGAAATGGCCGTGGTAACTCAAAAGTTAACTCTAGTGTTTAAGGGTGTGGGCCGAATGAATGGTTTCGACTTTGTCGAAAGTTTACTTCTTTAATAATTTTGCCTTGGATTGCTAAACCTGGGGATTTTGGCCAAGTTATGGTTTCGATTTCCTAGAAAGATAAGCTTTTGGAGATTTGTGGTTTGGAGTTAGATATTAAGTGCTTTGGGCTGAATAAGTGGCTTTGACTCAATCAGAGGGTATCTTTTCAACGAAGTCGGCATAGGTAGAATATCATTAAATCTAGTGGAAATCTCTTAACAATAGCATAATCAAAAAACATAAGTATTCCTTTTGTTTCACTAATGATGTATACAATGATCATTTTTCCCAATTCAATTCCCAAATTAGGGTTACAAGTTTACAATGGTAATAAAGAAGAAGAGTACAGTGAATGAAATTCGGATCCCTTAAACCAGACCCCTAGGGTCTTACTTCTAGATGCGGGTTGGAACCTTTCGACTCAGAGCCGTCGACCTGGTCGAAAGGTGGTTTTGTATACCTTCCGTCTCCTTTGACACTTACACTTCCTTCTTTCAATACTTTTGATTGAGTTTGAATGCTTCTATCTTCGTCGAAAGGGGTAAAGCGCCTTTTCCTTTGTATTGCTTTGTTGTTGCAAGAGTGTAGGAGTAAGAGCTATCGATTATGCGGACAGGTTATTCTTGGAGTTTTGAAGGTGTTGATGGTTTCGACGCAGTAGGTAGCTTCCGAATGCACACTTGCAACTTGATACGGAACCTTCCTTGAATATTAAAGGCTTCGACCGGTTTGAAAGGCTTGATTATGCTTTTGGAAGGGTTGTTCTGATCAAGACATCTTTTTGAGTAGTTTGAATGAAGGAAAAATCTTTGGTCGTGGATGCTGCCTTCGAAAGGTACACCTCTTCTTATTCGAAACGTCTTCATTTAGCGAAAGCATCTGTTTCAGAAGGTAGATATTGACACGAAAGGGAGCTTTTGACCACATTGACCCCTTCGAAAGCTTATAGCACATCTGGCTTTTGGCTGTAGCATCCCTTCGACTCCTTCAAAAGGTTTTGTTGGTAGTGTCCTTTCTTGTTCCTTTTTCCTTTTAACTATTTTGGTTTCGATAAGGTTGAAGTAGGAATTTTTGGTAACAATAGATCTTTATAAAAGAAAATTCTAATAAACATAAATCAATCAGAGTAAACTAACATATCATCAGCTTAGACAGTTATAACGACATGTCTTCACAAATGTTTATTAATTCAAAACAACAAATGCAATGGAAATAAAATATACGTGAATATGTCTTGGAGGCATTTATCTTGTCTCCTGAAGCTCCATAGCGTCCAAAACTAAATCTAGAAATATACTATGTCTGACCTGAGCATTTAAGAAAATAAAATATGGATCAGTCAGGTTAACCAGCTTGAGAAACTCAAATCATATGGATTTTTTATGTCATAAAAACTTTTTGAAATAAAGGCATCTCATAAGCCCATGCCGCACATAAATAAATATGAGTTTTTACCCTATGATTAACCAAACCATTTTATAAGAAATCTTGTGAAATTATATTAATGTCTAGAGTTTAAATAAATATTTTACCATAGCCGAAATGGTTACATTAATTACATTCCAGCATATTAGGTATACAACTAAGTCCGTAAAATCAGGTATTGGACAATGAATTCCATACGACAAGATACCGAGCTACCACATACCACGGTACATCTCAAGATAAAATTTACCAAGTTCGAAACCTTTCGACCTCTACTAATAAGACCGACTTACCCCTTCCTACATAGCACCGAATACGATCATCACCCCAGTTGCTTTCCAACCTTTTCCTCGAGATCTTTTATGCATATACCAAATCCATGAATAGTGATCTAGAAAGGTGGTGACTATACCCTAATGGGTGCGACCTACATAGCCTTGTAGTACATTCCTTATTTTAGTCGTTCTCGGTAGTGAGGCTAGAAGCAACGATTTCCTTTTTCTTTAGCGAATCCCACTTGGAGTGCTAATACTGCCACTCTAGGAAACAATGCATTGCCAACATCCATCCATACAAGTTGTTCAGGATATGAATATACCGAAGCCATTACTTCTACTGCATTCTTTTTGGAATCACCCTCAAGATTAGTAGCAAGTAGCCCTTGCACTTCGAAGAACCCCGTCTTCGATCATCATCAAGATGTCTCCAATTCTAACGCTTATACTGGTTTGAAGTGGTTTTCAGGTAATATATCCAATTTTGGTCTCTCCAAACCAACAAACGATAGTTTTCAAAACTGACCAATATTTGATAGTCGGTTATTTAACTATCAAATAAACAAACAACCAAATTGAAGATTTAATTTCACATGGAAACCAAGCATAGTTATGCATGTAATTAAGCAACCACTAAGCCTATTTAATTAATCCTTTCATTAATTAAAACCACTTTGTAAATTCTTATATTAAAATACTTTTACAAAGATATATTCACAAACCTTCTGTACTCCTTTAAGTACTTGAAAATATTCATATATTCACAAACCATTTCATTTTCAGTACTTAGAAACCTCCTTATATAATTATATCAATTGTATAAGTATATTTATAAATCTTACAGAAAATTTTCCTTTTTCCTAAATCATATTTAATGGTTGAAAAAATGTCAGTTAAAAACATTGTTTACTATAAATTCAAACGCTTTCCTTTTTGGTGTAGGTCGTATGGAAATGAGACCAAATATACTTACCACCACTTTCTGATTTCAAACAGTACCATCCCTCGATTAAAAATAAAATTGAACAAGTTAAAAAGTTATCTTTGCCTTAACATATACTCTTAATTCTCAAGATAAAGACGAGTTTTCATACCTTAGACTTTGGTATTAAGTATGAAAAAAATAATGTACATACCACCATAAGTTATAAAGATCATTTATGGAAATCAAATATTATTCCTTTTAAAAAATTCTTTTTTTATCAATCTCTTTTATATGTACAAAACTCCTTTTATAAATTCCCAAATATAGTTACAAAACTTATTTTATACATCTCCAAATATAATTATAGAACTCCTTTTATAAATCTCCAAATTAAATCTCAAATACTTATTACCAATCTCCAATTTCAAGATAGCACTAAATACTTTATATAAAATGATCCTTTCATATGTCAATATAAATTCACAAATGTGATTTATTTTCCAACTTATCAGAATGATATTAATTTCCCTTCTATAAGATATCATTTAAAAATCTATTCTTTTATTTATAAAATACCATTTATGAATCTATCTTTTATTTATAAAATACCCTTTTCTAAATCTAATCTTTTATATAACATTTTATAACGTTTCATAAATATTTATTTCAATATATTTCTATCTTCTTTTAAAACAGAATCATTTCATTAAAAAGATAAATTCTCCTTTTTCTATAAAATAAACATCCGTCATTAAAAAAATTTCTATAAAATAAATACTTTTCACAGTACTTTTCAAATATTTTCCAGTAAATTAAAAAAGATTAACAAAAAATAAAAATAAAATAAAGAAGTTCAAAAACCTTCAAAAAATACCTTCGATATTCCCAAAATCACATTTTAAAAATCGTTCTTCGAATCAAAAGCATTTCCAAATCAAAACAACAACCACAGTATTTCAAATGATGTCCAGAGCTACCATAACACTAAACCAATGCTGCTATTACCTTTTTCACTAAAAATCTTTAACTTTTAACATATATAAATGTCACATCCAATATGGTCTGCTATTACCTTTGTCACTAAAAATCTTTAACTTTTAACATATATAAATGTCACATCCAATATGGTCAAACTACCAAGTTTTGACATTCACAATTTATATAAAATGTATATAATTGAAATAAAAATTTAATGATAACGAGGAATCCGTATTCCTCTATAAAGTTCCTTGTATTTCATTTTATATGTCATTCACTTTTCAAAGCGAAATTTAACCAAATCAAACAATTAAATCATTCAAACACAAAAATAATAATTTATGTCTACTACATATCATTATAGTATTCATCCAAAGATGAGATAACTCACTGAAATTCAAGTGGATGCTTAAGTGTTTCGGTTTGATCCAAAATCGAACGACATTCGATTTTAGCTCCAAATTACATTTGCACCAAAATTGACAAATCAATTCTAGTGCGTAGATATCGCTTCTACGAGCACAATACAAAAGACCGCATCTCGATTGGACCTTGTATAAGGAAGTATTCATGTATAAGATTTTGAAAATAATTAAATTAATTATATATACTAATTACCTTATCATCCACTAATCTCTCTTTCTCAAATTCTAATCCTCCTTCCCTCTCTACTCACATTCATGCACAATGTACATGCCTTAAAACTGTGCACGCACGACTAAGGGCATGGAGCTTGCCCTTGATAATCTTTTCACATGCTCCATGAACCGGACCACCTTAGGCCAAGCTCGACATCATCATTCGAAAAACAACTGAACGCCTCAACCCTCTTTGATCGCACACCACCAAAATCTCACTATCGATGCTTCTTTGAACGAGAAACACAATGCAACACTCTGATTCGCCTATTATTGCCTAAATCGACCAAAAAAACGAAACCTTAATTTCATGCTCTTCACGTCGAACAACCCCATCATAACTGCACTCCCCAATACACCATGCTTTTGAGGCCCACGCCTACAGAAATTCAATGAATCAAATATCATAATTTTTCGATGAGTGAATGAATTAATTTTTATTTGTGTAGAGTTTTATTTTCTTTAACTGTAAAATGAAAACCAAGGGAAGGATGAAAAATTGTAAGTAAAAGGAAGGAATTGAAAATGAAGATAAAATCTTGGGTATAGATTTTAGTTTATTTACAAATTCTGGCACTTCGCTACATAAAATTTCATTCGCGTACGAACCACGAATGAAAGAAACAAAATTTGACCATGCACAACAGTGCGATACGATCTCAAAACAACAATAAAATACACCGATTATTTATTTTGTGAAATTTCAAAAATACCAACATTTGGTGAAAAATACATCAAATGACAATTCAATTTTTTCCAAATTAAAAATTATGGAAAAATCCTATAAATTAACATAAAAATACGTCACAAAAATTAATTTGTTTTAATAAACATTAATTTTATTATTATTTAGTAAATGTGAACCGCATTTCAATATTTAAGTAAATTAAATATTCTCATTCGAAATGTTAAAAATTCCGGATCGTTACATTCTTCATCCATTAAAAGAATTTTGTTCCTAAAATTCCCAAGGAAGGAAAATGTCCACAAACCCCTTGACTTTAATAATCAATTACTTTTAAAATGCCTTATGTTTCAGAAAATTTTGGTAGCACCTCCCTTGCACGACTCGATCCAGAAAAAACTACAACGTGCCACAACTGGTACAAATCAACAAAGAAAACAATAGCTCAAAAGTGGCCTCCAATATTTAGAGCATAAAATCATCAACAATAATGTATACTTATGATATACCTTATAGTTTGTGTATGACACATAGAAAACACACCTATTAAGTAATAAGCACATACCAATGTGTCAAGAAATCAAACTCCACTTATGAAACCAAAAGCCACTAGCAAGCTTTTGCTTCCATGTACCTTTATTTCACTTACAAATGCCATCAAACCATATAACTTGCATTTCTAATGAAAGAATCATACGGTATATTAAAGCTCGTACGATGTGCATATGTCATCCGTATGCAATATAAAATCCGATCACTCGCTTGAATGCATAAATTTCACTTTCGAACTTGTATCGCTCACTCAACTTCCGTAGTGCAGACTCCGATCACGTTCCTTGATTAGGAACCTCCATTCTCCTTACATAGCCATATACTTTGATAGAAAACTTCAAAACCGTATCAAGAATCCGTATCTAGTGTTCGGTATCAAAAATCGAGTGAAATATCCTTGTTCATATCGCTATAAATCACCTCGAAATCATGCACTCGAATTTGGATCAAGAAGAATTATGTGAATAAAATGATCTACATACAACTTACATATTTATTCCAATTAGTTTTTTAACTATACCAATTTGTTATCATTTTAAACCACGTTTATCTATACATTTAGTATTACATTTAATTCTAAAATCATTTATGCACCATTTCATAAAACCATTACTAATTTTTTTAAAAAACCTTTCATAAAGACCTATCTTTGTTTAAAAACCATTTCATACTTAGGTTCACATTCGTATAACACTCTTTTATATCCTAAGAATATATATACAATATCAGATTTGTTTTTCTTAAATAGCATTTTCAATAAATTTAAAACTATCTTCAACTTACTATCTTCTCAAATTTATAAGTTACAAAAACTTATTTTCTTATATTTTCACAAACATTTAGCTTCTATTTCTCAACTAATTCAGAAGTTTTTGACTGTCCAAAATCATCAAAAACACCATTTCATTTCAACAAATGGAAATTACCAAACAACATATCTTAATGAGATTCACAAACCAAACTACCGTAATTCATACGATACATACGTCTATATAAAACTTACTGAAAACTTTAAAACTAAACACCCAGGTTTTATTTCAAATCATTTAAAATAATATATATATAATATATATCCTTTTTGTATATCAAACCATACTTCAAAAATTTAAAACAAAATTTGTTTTACCAAACAACTCTGTAACAAATTATTATGGTTGTAATTCCTCACTTAGAAATTCGAAAATGAACACCTATGATGCTGCAATCATCATTAGAATTAATTCTAGTTACATAAGTGAGTTCAGTGCTTTCTATCTCTTTTAAATTCCATTTAAAATATTTCTATTAATCAATGCTTTCAAATAAAAATATTATTATTTTCTCCAAAACTTTGGAAAATCAATTTTCAAACACCCGGATTTAAGTAACTTTAGAAAATCAATTTTCAAAACACCCGAATTTAAGTTCTCAAGTTTTCAATTTATATCTATTTACAAACTATATTTATAAATCATACTTATTTATTTCACTTTCTTATATAGACCATTTCACTAATGTTTATCTTTGTTTAGATTATAATTAACGATTTTTATTAAAACTAAATTTTTAACCCACATTATCACTGAAGGCCTTATAGTCAAATCATGAAACTAAATTCACAAGGTGTTCGTATTTAATTTAATCAAACAATAAATGCTCATAAACAGGCCTAGCATAAATAATCAAATAATAAATGATAATAAGTGAATATTATCATTTTCTAACAAACAGATACCATAAATAACCATATTAATTTCATAAAAATTATTCACTTATATATATGATATAAAATCTAGGTAAAATTATTTCATCTACCTAATTTTAAAAATAATACTGTGTCGATTTGCTTTATTCAAGTGTTTAAAAACACTTATCGATACCATGGAGTCTCACATACCGACTAGAATTCATAAACTGCTCAATAGACCAATCAATACAATATAAAACGTCTTTATGTTACTAATAAATACACGCTCTTATGTATATAAACTCAAACTCATTCTAAGGTGTTACTAGCCCCATCTCTAATGAGTCTACCCCATCAAGGCCAATGTATTTTCTCAACCTTCAGCTCCAATACCAACTGCAATGACCTGCTTTTTCAATCCTTAAAAGTCCACACTAATACTTCCACGGTATTTACATACCGAGCATCCGAGTGTCGAAAAGACAAATTGTTGGGGTGAAAGAAAGAAACGATAGAATAGAATCTCACATCATGACGAGTAATATATAATATACAATAGATCTTTATAAAAGAAAACCATAATATACATACATCAATCAGAGTAAACTAACCTATATTCAGTCTGGGCGGTTATAATGACATGTCCTCACAAATGCTGATAAATACTAAACAACAAGTGCAGTGGAAAAAATATGTGTGAATATATCTTGGACGCATCCAGCTCATCTCTTGAAGCTCCAAAGCATCCAAAACTAAATCTCAAAGCATTATAAGAAAATAATGCTTGGATCAATCTGGTAAATAAGCATGAGAAACATAAATCATATGGATTTTTAATGCCATGAAACCTTTTTAAAATAAAGGTTCTCGTACGACCATGCCACACATAAGCATGAATGGGTTTTTACCTTACGATTAACCAAACCATTTTATAAGAAATCTTATGATATTATAATAATGTCTAGAGCTTAAAATAAATATTCAATCATAACCGAAATAGTTACATTAATTACATTCTCGCATATTGGATATACAACTAAGTCCGTAAATGCATGTAGTAGAGAACGGATTCCATATAATGACACGTTGCTGGGGTACCACCTACCATAGTACATCTCTAAATAAAATGTACTAAGGTCAAAAACCTTTCAACCCCTGCATGACAATACCATCCTACTCCTTCCTAGATAGCACCGAATATGATCATCAACCTATTTGCTTTCCAATCTTTTCCTTGAAAGCTCTTATGCATATACCAAATCCATAAATCCATGAATAGTGATCTAGAAAGGTCATGACCATGCCCTAATGGGTGTGATCTAGATAGCCTTGCGATACATCCCCTATTTTAGTCATTCCCGATTGTGAGGCTAGAGGCAACGATACCTTTCTTTTTAGAAAATCTTACTTGGAATGCTAACACTGCCTCCAGGCAACACTGCACTATCAACGCTCATCCATATAAGTTGTTTAGGATATGAATAAACCAAAGGCACAATTCTACTGCATTCTTTTTGGAATTACCCTTAGGATTAGCAGCAAGCAACCCTTGCACTTTAAAGAACTCTGTCTTGATCATCTTCAGGATGTCTCATATTCAAACGATTATGCCGGTTCGATGTGGTTTTCGAGAAATATATCCAATTTTGGTCTTTCTGATCAACAAACGATACTTTTTAAAACTGGTGAATATTTGATAGTCATTTATTTAACTATCAAATAAACAAACAATCAAATTAGATATTTATATTCACATGGAAACCAAGCATAGTAAAGCACATGAGCAATCACTAAGACTTTTTAATTAATCCTTTCATTTAAAACCACTTTCTAAATTCTTATATTAAAATACTTCTACAAATATATATTTACAAACCTACTCTTTTCAGTACTTGAAAACGTTCATAGTCTTATCTCAATGGTATAAATATATTCATAAAGCGTTTCACTTTCAATACTTAGAATACTTCTTTATATAATTATATCAATTGTATTAGTATATTTACAAATCTTAAGGTAAATTTCCCTTTTACCAAAATCTTATTTAATGGTTAAAAAAGGCCATTTAAAAATATTGTTTACTATATATCCAAACGCTTTCCTTTTTGGTGTAAGAAAAAAGGTCGTATGGAAATGAGACCAAATATACTTACCACCACTTTCCAATTTCAAACAGTACTATCTCTCGATTAATAATAAAATTGAATAAGTTAAAAATTTATCCTTGCCTTGATATACACTCTTAACTCTCAATATAAAGATGAGTTTTCATACTTTAGAATTTGGTATTAAGTACGAAAAAATAATTTCCATACCACCATAAGTTATAAAGATCATTTATGGAAATCAAATCTTAATCCTTTTATAAAACTTTTTTTTAAATCTCTTTTATATTTACAAAAATTCTTTTATAAATTCCCAAATATATTTATTAAACTTCTTTTAAAAATCTCCAAATATAATTATAAAACTCCTTTTATACATCTCCAAATATAAATCTCAAATACTTATTACCAATCTCCAATTTCAAGTTTTATTATTTTCCAATTAATTGAAAAAATATTAGTTTTCCTTTTATAAAGTATCATTTCTAAGTCTTCTTTTATTTATAAAATACCTTTTTAATTTTTTTTAATCTTTTATATAATATTTTATATAAAATGTATCACAAATATTTATTTCAAAATATTTCCATCTTATTTTAAAATAGAATTTCATTATAAAGGATAAATTCTGTATTTTCTATAAAATAAACATCCATTATTATATAAACTTATAAAATAAATACTTTCTGAAGTATTCAAAAATTCTCAATAAATTAGAAAAGATTAATGAAAAGGTTGAAATAAAATAAATAAGTCAAAAACCTTTTCGAAATCAAACAAAATACCGTCGAAATTTTCCACAATCACATTTTAAAAACATTCTCCAAATCAAAATCATTTCCAAATCAAAACAATAATAATCATATTTCAAAATACTAAAATGAGGCCAAGAGCTGCCATAGTACTTAACCAATTCTGCTACTATGTTTATCACTAAACATGTTCAAATTTTAACATATATTAATGTCACATCCAATATGGCCATACTACCGAGTTTTGACATTCACAATTTACATAACAGGTCTACAACTGAAACTAACAATAATGAGGAATCCGGATTCCTCTACGAAGTTCTCGGTATTTCATTTTACATGTCATTCAATTTTCAAAGCGAAAAATTAACCGAACCAAACCAATAAATCATTGAAATACAAAAACAATAATTTATATCCACTATAAATATTCATCAAAAGGTGAGATAACTCACTGAAATTCCAGCAAATGCTTAAAACATTTTGGTTTGATGATTTTAGCTCAAAATTCCACTTGCTTTAAACTTAACGAAATTAATTCTAGTGCAAAGATATAACTCCTACAAGCGCAACACAAAAGACCACATATACCTTGTACGAAGAAGTTATCCATTTTATAATATTTTGAAATTAATTAAATTAATTAAATACACAATTACCTTATCATCCACTAATCTCTCTTCCCCAAACTCTAATCCTTCTTCCCTCTCCACTCACTTTCATGCACGGTATACACGCCCCAAAACTAAGCATGCACGACCAACGACATGGAGCTTTGCTCCGCCATTCGACAAATAGACCTCGCCATTGATCATCTCTTTACGCATTCCACGCGCTGGATCACCTCAAGCCAAGTTCAACATCAACATTCGAAAAGCGATCGAAGGCGGCCTTGACCATCTACAGGAAAAGGACACAACCCCCCTCTTCGATAGCACACCACCAAAATCTCACCGTTGACACCCCTTTGAATGAGAAACACAACACCACACTCTGATTCACCTACCATCACCTAAATCGATCGAAAAATGAAGCCCTAGTTTCCTAATCTTCAATGGAACACCCCCATCACAGCCGCACTCTCTAATGCTGCATAGATTTGAGTCCTATGCCAATACAAACTCAACAAATCAAATCTCATAATTTTTCGATTATTGAATGAATTGATTTTTATTTTTATTTGTGGAGGGTTTTATTTTCTTTTACTATAAAATGAGAAAGGAGGGAAGGATGCAAAGTTGAAAAGTAAAAGGGGAATAATTGAAAATGAAGAAAAGTATTAGGTATAGATTTTAGTTTATTTACAAATTTCCGGCACTTCGCTACACAGAATTTCATTCGCGTACGAACCGCGAACGACAAAAAAAATAGATCACACAAAATAATGCGACATGATCTTAAAACAATAATAAAATACGCCGGTTACCTTACCTGTGAAATTTCAAAAATACCAACGTTTGTCAAAAAGTATGTCAAATAATAATTTAAATATTTTCCAAATTAAAAATTATGAAAAATCCTATAAATGAAAAATTAATACGTCATCAGCATTTTAATAAAAACTATTTTTTTATTATTTATTAAATTTGAGTCAAACTTGAAAATTTAAATAAATTAATTCCCATTCGAAATGTTAAAAATTTCGAGTCGTTACATTTACTATGTTAGGAAAAATAAAAGGTTGTGAAATCAAGATTCAAAAAATAGAAAATGAAAAGCTGAGTTTAGAAATGAAAATTCTAAATTGAAAAATAATGTTTTTATACTAGCTGATATTTTAAAGGAAAAGGTTTAGAAGTTGCTAACTTAAGGAATCAAACTGAGAAATTGCAAATTTCTATAAATATTTTATACAATCAAAGTTTGTCTCTTAAAAAAGTGAATAGCACTTTAAATGATAAAAATTTAGATTAATCAAATATGTAAACTTTTATAAGATAAAAAAAATTTGTAAAAAAAAAATTTGCGACTCAAAGGTCGATTTTAAAAAATTAAACAATAAAATCACAAAATTTAATAAAATAGTACTAGAGATGCATTTTTCTCTGATGGAAAATTAAATGCTAATTCTAAAATTAGAAATAACAATAAATCTATTTCTCTTCATTTTAGTACTGTGCTTAGAAGTAAAAAATAATAATTTAATACACATGTTTTAAAATATGGGTTCTCACTAATTTGAGCAAAAATGTTAAACAAATATATATTAGCGATTATTTTGACATGATTGTATGTAATGAAAATTATATTTACAAGAGACCGACAACATCCACTAGGATATGGTTCCTTAAACGTAACCATATATTTTTAATATAGAGTATCCTTACGCTTAAACAGAAAAATATATTAGATGCTCACTATTTTACTAGTAGTCAATTTTAAATTTTAAATAAATATTTTTTATTAACAATGATTATTCCTTCTTTTATGATTTTTTTTAGAAATATGAAGCTTTACTTTAAGGGAGTATATAACTTAAGGGGTTTAATCTATATCTACAAATATTTTAAGTCCTTTTTGTCAATAACAAAGGCGAGAGAAATCTGTGCATATATGATTATATTGTAATATATATAGACTAAATATAGCATATCTTTAGAGGGAGTTGTATTGTTTTATATTTTAGTTTTGTGGTTGTCATCATCGAAAGAGTGAGAATAAAATAACCATACCGATGGTGTTTTGACGATAACAACCATACATCAATGCTATTGATGTATTTATTTAGTTATTATAGGTATAATAGCTAAAGTATAGAAGTTATAATATATAAAGAGGGGAAATACGGAAGCAAAAAATCAAATGTGGAATAGTCAACAATAGTGGACTGAAGTAAGTGCATTCAAGGCCATGCAATAAAGTCTACAAATCAACTAGAGCTCTAATAGACACTCGAAGAAAGACAAAAGAGTTACAAAGTCCAAATGCCTCAATATCGGGTACTTATAGTAATGATTTGGTAAAACCACTCAAATGATATCCAAATCTCTGAAAATTTGATCATAACCTTTTCAACATATCCTAGGTCTATCGAGATTTTTTTTGGATTTTTCAAAAGCTCAGATAGTCAAAATTCAAAAATGAGTGCAAAACATGGGTCTACAGATTGTTTCCTAAGCATAGGTGTGTGCGAAGCATGGACCTGCAGATTGTTTGCAAAGCATGGGTGTGCACAAAACACAGTCCTGAGCACTATTTAGGTTGAAAAGGTGTCTCTTCATTTCAAATCGTTTCTTCTCTTCATTCAAGCACTGTTTCCCTTCTTTAATGCCTATAAATCAAATAAAAGCAACTCTTTATCATACCTATCTGATTTTTATATAAACCTCAGCCAATTCAATTGCAAAAGCAATTTTTTTCATTACTCTCCGTATTACTATGCTTTCTACTCTGATATTCAAAGTTCTAATTTGCAATTCATATCCAACATTAAAGAAGTAATTTGTGTACTTAAATTCCATATCCAAAGGTATCAAAACCGCACTTCCTAAACCAAACTCCACTCCATCAACTCCTAGATTATTTGAGTGGTATAAGAAGTTTTAAAAGTTTCAAAAAGGAAAATTAATGTTATATATACACATTGTTGTAGAAGATTTTTCTTCTTCGATATAGAGTTAGAGAAAAGTGTGTAGGTGAGCCTATAGCCTTGAAATCAAGTGGTAAGCTTGTGGCTTGCAAATCATGTAGTGTTGAAAGGCCTATTCCTCCGGAAGAAGTGAGAGTGTTAGTTAGTGAAAAGCTATAATATAGATTCTAGGACTGGATGTGGGATTAGAGATCCAAATCATTATAAAATCGATTGTGTGATTTACAATTTTCCTCTACTGTTACATAATATTGCTGCTACAGTGATTATTGTGCTTCAACATTATATTTTATTAGTATTGGCCATCAACAATCCTGTGCAGAGTGGCTAAAATATTGGTCAAACTTTCATCTTATTTTGAGTTAGTATGGAGAAGTTATCGTAAAAAAATAGCGACCACGGCCTAATCGGAGTTTAGATATGGAGATGTATCTTGCTATTTACTAAGTACAACTATTAGTAACCATGAGAACTATAGCATACGTTTAGGATATAAAGTATTCGGGAGTTCAATAATGTGAAGTATTCAAGTATTTTAAAGTATCTGTCATGTGGATACGAGTTCATTAGTCAGAGTTTCGCTTGATTTTAGTCTGTATGAAGAATTATTATAGTTAGAATTTTTTTTTGCAACTTTTGCCTAGTCAAAGTTTAGATATCAAGATGTAGTCTATTACTCATTGTATATAACTATTAGTATCCATGAAAAAATAGAGCATAGGTCTTAATATAAGGTATCCTAGTATTTTGTATTGTCCGTAATGTGGATGTGAGTTTGTTGGTCAAAGTTTTGTATGATTCCGAATCATTGCGAAGAAGTTATTGTAGTTTGAATGAAAAAATAATGATTTCTTGGTCAAAATTAATCCGAAACCAAGTCAATATGAAGAATTTATTGCATTTTAGGTGGAAACAATTGCAATTATGCATAGTCAGAGTTTAAATATAGGGATGCATCCTTTATTTGTTAAGCACAACTGTTAGTCACCATAGAGTATTATAATGTACATTCAGAATGTGAGGTATTTGAATGTTCCATATTGCTCTTAATTTAGACGCGAGTTCATTGATCAAAATTTCATCTAATTCTGAGTACCATGAAAAAGTTATTGAGGTTCGAATGAAAAAACTAGCGATATCAACCTATTTAAAGATTAGATACGACGATGTAGCATGTTATTTGCTTAGTACAACTATTAGTAACCGTGGAGAACTATAACATATGTCCAAAATATGTAGTATCTGAATGTTCCTTATTGTTTGTAATACAGATTTGAGTTCATTTGTCAAAGTCTCATCAGATTTCGCATTGGTATGAAGAAGTTATTACAGTTTGAACGAATAAATAATGATTTCTGCTAGTCGAGTTTAGATATGGAGATGTAACCTATTATTTGCAAAGCACAATTGTTAGTCACCTAGGAGAACTATAATATACATTCAGAATATGAAGTATCTTAGTGTTCCATACTGTCTGTAATATGGATGCAAGTTCATTGGTCAATGCTCGCTTGATTCCGAGTTAGTATAAAGAAGTCACTACAGTTAGGACGAAAAAAAACAACGACTTCTATCTTGTAGTTCTTGTACAAATTTTCAACATTCCAAAACTCAAATTTTCATTATTCAAATTTAGAATTTTAAAATTTGTTTTTAAAATTTTGAAGTTTTAAAATTCTTAAAATCTATTTTAAAAAATTTCAGATTTTCAAACTTTAACCTTTTAACAAATGGATAATGGGTCACCCATTCATGAGTCTTTTAACAAAGGGTCATAAATGAATATGACCTTCTAGTAAATGATCATAAATAGGTTGACCAAATTGATTTGCAAAAGGGTTAATGAGTTGGGTAAATGAGTTAGGTCATATTCCAATAGGTCAATTTCTTTATAACTTTGGTTGCCTTTTGATGAGGTGATTTTGCTAGCCAATATGTCATTGCATAACACTTTGATCGTAGAAGGGTATTTTCGAAATTCCAGAAAGACATAGTGAATCTTTTCTTTGAATTTCTATTGTTAATAGTAAAGATGAGATAATGTTCTATGTTTTTCAGTCTTAGATCAAAAGGACTTCAACTAGAGATATTATAGTGCACTAGAGCGGTGATGATATTGTGCTAATGTACACCATAAAAGGGTAATGTACACCTCCAAAACATAACTAGAAGGAAATTAATAATAGAGAAATAGAGAAATGCACAAGAATCTAAAGATTAATCTTTAAAGAACTAATTAAGTATATGTTATGCAATTTTAATGAAGAAGTTAGGTATAATAATATGATAAACCTATAAAATCAAATGATTAATGGAAAAAATATGCTTATAGATATTTAGGATCAATGATAATTAAAACAAGAAGATGGAGGAATAGAGAAGAATATAGGAAATTGAATTAATACATGATGGATAAAATAGAGATAAGTTAGTAACAATATAATGTTATAAACTCATTCTAAATATAGGCTTCTATGAAAAACATACTTCAATTATAGGCTTCGTTCAAAATTTATTATTAATATAAACTTTTTTTAGTTTTATACATGCACATTTTAAAAATGCGCATGTTTATACATGTAGGTGCATTCTAAGAGTGGACAAATGTATAAAAAAAGACAAACCTATTTCTCAATAAGTTTTGGATGAAGCTTATTTATGAAATAAGCTTCTTATTGCGACCTAGTTTTTTAATTTACCTTTTATCTAAAAAGAGTGACGAATAAAATAAAAGGAAAGTTCAAACAAATACTAGATTAATCATATTATATATAACACAATTTTGATCTTTCACGATGAGAAAAAACGAATCAGACGACAGATATGCTCCATTGTATGAATGAATACCTATTTGTCGCCTATTTCCATGCCATCTCATTACATATCAGACCACAGATATTCCCCATCGT
This sequence comes from Allium cepa, assembly GCA_030765085.1. Classification (NCBI taxonomy): domain Eukaryota; kingdom Viridiplantae; phylum Streptophyta; class Magnoliopsida; order Asparagales; family Amaryllidaceae; genus Allium; species Allium cepa. The sequence continues at coordinate 306,426,166 of CM060931.1, forward strand.
CTTATAATAACTAACACAACACATAAAAACAAAGTCGCGTGTTGTTTGACGTGTTCTTGTTTTACAAACAGTAGAGATGAATATTATATGATGTTTGAAAGTTAATAAAATAATAGTTTTACGTAATCTTAATGAAATGCACATTTCTACTAATTGTTACAACAGTCTTCTTACAACAGATAAATATTTGTTTAGAGAAGTTCAGATAACACAAATCCGTTTTTACTATACAACTTTCACGATGCTTTCATTTTCAAACACAATACAACTTTCACTATCACTCTCATATATAAAACTTTTCTCTACACTCTTATATATAACATTTTTTACTCCCAATCACTCACACTCGCTCGAGTTTACTTCTGATGTTGATCTTCATTTACTAGCTCTAGCTTGTGTCCAACCATCTCCTATACCTGTCAAATAAACAATGCAATAAAATGGAAATGGAAACAAACCTAAATTGCAAAAATAAAAATGAATTTTAATATAAATATTGCCTCAGTTTATGGGTTTTTTTCTCTTCAGGGTTTAAACAGTGACAAATATATATGTGCACGGACAACTTATGATATGAAAAATGTATCATCATGAATAACACAAGGCCGGGCATCGATTGAATCTTACGGACTGTTGTAATGGTCAAGCCCAAAGGCTCAAAACAGTACAAATGTGCATAAGTCAAGCCAAGCCTCCTTAGGCTCAGCTCAGGTGCACAAAGAAATGCAACTCAAATCAGAAAGCCAAAATAAAGGAAGCAACATAGTTTAAATGGTAACATCAAGTAACAAAGGATGTGTAACACAATATAAAATCGTAACATTGTTCAGCAACACAGTGCATAAGGCCGAACCCAGTTTTTAAAAAAATGAACCAAAAGATAATATGAACTCTGTGCACATTAAAGCTGAACTTATAAATACAGTGCACAAAGCAATTTGTTTAGTTTCAAGCTCAAAGTAACTAAAAATTGGTTCATCTCAAAGTAATTCAAAATCTAGTTCAGAGATTTTACATGTATATACATGTATATATGCAACATGCGAACACATGAACAATTGAAAAGCAGCTCAAAGCACTTCAAAATCAGCTCAAAGCACATGAACAATTCAAAATCAGTAAGTATATGTGAGCAACACACATATAAACATATGTATAACATGTATACGTGTATATATACAACATATAAACACATGAACAATTAAAAATGAACAATTCAAAATCGGCTCAAAGCACATGAACAATTCAAAATCAGAAAGTATATGGGATCAACACACATATACACATATGTATATACATGTATTTGCAATACATGGTCAGAGATTCAACCAACAACAAGCTTCAGGGAGTCAGCTTAAGTAATTTTGATTAAACAAGCATAGAACAAGTGCAAAATGTTTCAACTTAAGTAAGCTCAGTTTTAAAAATTGAGCCTAATTAAGCAAAGTTTAAAACTGAGCTTAAGTAAGCTAAGTTGATAATTGAGCTTAACCCTTAGAGATGAGCAACCAGGGATCAAGCACATGTGCAAGGTCAAGTGTATGTGCATGGGTTCATAAATCATACAAGCATCATATCTTTATGTCTCAATTTAACTCAAAACTGAAGTACACTAATCATAGTTAAAGTTTTACTTCTTTTATTGTCAAATGGAATTTCTTAATTGGTAATATTAGCAGTATGCATTAAATGCAAATGTTTACTATATGTTTCCAAATAAAGAACTATGTTAAATTGAAATAGCAGTCATTCATGTATATCCAAACAAAAAACTATTATATTCTACCATATGAAAATTTTTAATATATATTACGGTTTTACATGGAAGTTGTATATAAATAGGCAGACAAAGCATCATTGATAGTAGAAAGTAATACAACATGTAAAAGAACTGAGAGGACAAACTTCAGAAATCTCCTAAGAAAGCCCGCTCCCAACTGAATCAGACAAACCAACCGTACAGTCTTTTAATTCAGTCATTACCACAAACATTCACACATGTATACATACATATATATGTATGTATATACATGTATACAAGGACATGGTAGCAAATTCATACTCCAAGAAGCACTAATCCAACAACAAACATGAATCAAACCAAAACATACAAGCTAAAATTCAGTGCACATAGACTAAAGCAAAAGTAACAACAATGGTTTAGGACAAACATGGACAATGCAAGTGCAAGTGCAAATGCCAGTGCAAATGCATTTATACAACCATCAACCCTGAGTATCCACAAGGATCATCAACCAACAAATACATACATAGATACATACATATGCATGTGTACATACATGGAAGTTCAAAGCATCCACTAACTCGGACATAAAATCATCAAAGCAACAACCAAGTTCAAGTTATCAGCATTTATAAGAAAACACTTAAGTGATAGTTTAAGCGTGCACATAGCAATGGGGAAAATGAACAAGGTTTAGTTACTCAGATATAAATAATATTGAAGTGCATCATCAAGTGTATGCATAAGCTTTAGTTCTACACAGCAAGATGGGGAATGTGCATCATTTTTGTAACAGCCCGCAAACCCAAACCCCTTGAGTCGACACTACTCTCCATCATATCAACTCAAAGTGATCGGAAATACGAACCATTAGGGTTAAAGAAGAAGAAGGCAGAAGAAGAAATAGAAAATAATAAAAGAATTTCACAAACGCAGCAGAACAATATATAATAGATGAATGACTAATCTTTAAACAAAAAGAACTATATCTGTTGTACATTACATCATCAGAGTACAACAAAATCTATAGCACACGACTACACAGTTATATTTACTTGTCCTCACAAAACTAACTACGCAGCGGAATAAAAATCTACGAGAATACGCCTCGTCATCCAGCTCGTCTTCTAAGCTCAACAGCAGTCCATCCAGAATCTGCACTCTATAATACTCGGCCTGACCTGAGCATTATAGTTAAATAACACCCGAGTCAGTCTGGAAAGCCAAATGAGAAAACACACTCAATTGGATTATTAAAATTTTCAAAATCCTTTGAAATGAAAGGTATCTCGTATGACCACATCATAAATAAACATGTCGGGTTTTTACCTTAAGAATTACCAAAACTTTTCTTATCAAATCCTCTGATATTATAATAGTGTCTATATACAAATACTTATTCAAATAGCCGAAATTGTTACATTCATTAAATTTCATCAATACTAGCCACAAAGTGGGTTCTACAAACAAAACCGTAAAGGCACATAGGGAGAATGGATTTCCATCAATGGAAGGGCTACTGGGGTACCGTCCGTCACAGTACGAGGTCTAGATCACCGTACCGAGGATCCACCCTGATCCCCTGCATCGCAAGACCGGAGCTACCCCTTACTGGATAGTCCGAATAAGATCACCCCGTAGTTGGGATCAGCAACCGCCCACATAGCCGAATAAAAAGTGACCTCTAGACAGGGATGACCTTACCCTAATTGGTTGCTAGCCACTTAGCCTTGTGTGCACCTCCCTTGTTTTATCCATTCCCGGTGGATGAGGCTCGAGGTTATGCGTTACCTTTTTTAGCACACATTCACTTTGAATGCTTATCGTCCTCCCGACGATGTTCTGATAGCATTCATCCATACAAGTTCATTTCGAGTCCGAACGGAACCGAAGGTACTACTCCTACTACATCCATTTTGGAATCACCCTCATGATTAGTAGCGATTAGCCCTTGCACTTCACTCCTCCATCTTTGACTCCCAGCTCTTGTCTTCCTCACGAAAACGTTCAAACCGGATCGAAGTGGTTTTTGGGAAATTAATCCCGATCCCGGTCTCTTCGAAACGATCAGCGCATTGACCAATATTGATAGTCGGTTATTTAACTATCAAATAATTATCACCATATTTAAATAATTTTCCAAACTTTTTATTTCAAAATCTCTTCACAAGCTATTTTCCATACTTCAACGCTTTGAAAATAGTTTTCATATCACTTTCCTCTCGCAGGATTAATTCCCAAATATTGTTTATTTCCACTAAAAATTACCATGGCTAAATACTTTAGATTTAAAGTAATTCAAAATTGCTTTACCCAAAAATATGTATATTTTGAAAATATTTAAAATAAAACTATTTAAAACACTTTATTTAAAATACTAGTTATGAAATTTTATAATAATTTCTCATGTAAAGCTTAAGCCAAAACAAATCTCAAAATAAAAGTTATGAAATTCTATACAAGTTTTTCAAACAAAAACTACAGCCAAACTATCTTTAAAATAAACTATAAAATATAAATATTAATAATTATCTTTTTAAATTATAACACCAATTACCCTTTTAAAATAATTACTACTAAATTATAATTTAATAAATATTTACTTTTAAAATTTTAAAACAGATTAAAAAATAATTTCTTAAAAATATTCTTTAAAAACAACTTTAAAACTTTTATGTTATGCTTAAAAATCTGCTTTGAAAACGTACTTGGCTTTTTAGAGAAGTACACTTTTCTTTCACACCTTTAAAAATAAACCACTATTTATTTTTAAAACAAATTACACATTCCTTTAAGATTCCTACCGTGAATTTATACTTTCCAATATCCAGTGATATCTTATTTTACTTTATAAACCCTGTTTATAAACTCCATAGTCTCATCTTTCTTTTAAAACACAGTTTCAACATTAAATCAATTTTCAAATCGATTTACTTACTCAATTTACTTCAAGACCTGTTAATTTCAGATTTAACTTCCATATTATGATTTAAAATCTTATTTAAACTTAAAATACCAACTTCATATTTTATTTCAAAATTCTTCTTTATTTCTTCCCAAACTATTTAAATCTTGAATTTAAATTAAATCCTTCAATTCTTAAAATAATATCACTTAAGTTTAAAAATTCATTTATTACCATTTATTCAAAAATCTCCTTTCCCTTATTCGGAATTTATTTATTTATTAGAATTTAAAAATCATCTTTTATTCTTTTTCAATTCATGCTTTAATTTATCCAAATTCTCTACAATTATTTACTTAAAATTCCTTATTTTAGTTTCCTTTTAAAAATTCAATCTTTATATTTTTGATATCTCAATATATCCAAAATATATTCAGTCAAACCATAGCATTCAATATTTTTAACTCCCATTACAGTCAATATAATTTATCATAGATTATCAAATAAAATACAGTCCATAAAAATAAATTTCACTACTTTGGGGAATCCAGTTGGATCTCTCCAACCTATTTTCTGGAATCCACAGATGTTAGCACAATATAAAAATACCAATCCCACTTTGAGATGGGATATCGCAGTAAATGAGATAATCCGCTATTATGCGGGGCGCATAAAGTCTCATCCGCTATATAATGTGGGAAATCAATCATTACAATATATATAGACCATATATAACATATCACATCCAGTGCTGATAATGAATTATCAATTCAAGCTACAACTAATAATTTAAATTTAACAATTTAAATTTAAAAAGGGTATCCAAATGAGTGAGATTAACTCACCTTTGACTTTATTTGCAATCCATTCCAAACCGGCTTGTTTTCTTCACAGTATTAGACATTAAATAACATTATACGTTTTATTATCATTTAAACAAATCGAACAATCAATTTCTGCTTTAAATAAATTTAATTAACTAATAATTTAATTTAATTTAAACTAATAATTCCCTTTAACAAGCTTTTAGTGACTATAATAAATCAAATAAGTTAATATAACAAATAAATTTCCATTATTTTAAAATTAACTAGTAAATGAAAATAGCTATATATATATTTAGACTACATATACTAAGGAACAAGCTATATAATTTTTTTTAAAATCTACTTTTTATAAACTCCTATCTATATGAAATAATTTGTATATATATTTAAAAACTATTTTCTTTTTCCAGTAAACACAATAAAACTTTGCTTTACCGTATATAATTTTTTTCCCTAGCCGATATATACATATACACATATATTAAATTTATGAAAATCTGAAAATATCTTATACCTTACAGCAAATCAAGCGAACCCAAGCTCGACCACTCCAATCGGTAACGATCTCCACTGCATGCAACTAGCTTAACTATCCCCTCGCTAATCGAGACCATCGATCGATCGTGCGATGCTCGAGCTATCAGCGCCGTGCACGAGCTTCACCCACGAGATGCCGACCTCGCCACCAGGACTTGCATCTCCAGTATGCGAACGAGCTCGGGGAGTAGATCCTAAAATACGAACTACAAATTGTTTGAATGATTACCAGCTCGTTCGATTGAGAATAACTGAAGGGAGGAGGAAAATGGGTTTTGATTTGAACAACCATGGGAAAAAGTTTCGATTTTTTTGATTAGACGAAAGGGCTTCAGCCATCTGATTTGAGGGAGGACGAGCACTGCTCGATATAGATCTTGGAAGGGAGGAGTAAATTGAATCATGAATTCTATTTTTGAAGGAAGATACGATTTATTTTACTCGGCCATTAACATTTTGAATTTCCATTTTCATTTTAACCGAGTTTCTCTTAAAAATTTTAGAAGCTACCGTCATTTTGGGCTAAAAGCAAAGAAAGAAAAGAGGGACATCTGGTATGCGTAGGTGACAACTGGTATGAACCAGATGACAAGTGGCCAGGGTATAAAAAGATGGTATGAATTTATTTTGACCAGCCAAATTATTTAAATTTTAAATTTAAATCGTCTCGATTCCCGCAACTCACAATCTAGATCTCCAATAGAGGCGTGCCGCTAGGCATTTATAATGTTAAACCCCTATTCCGAATCAATGGAAAGGTTTCGACTCCAAACTCGATCGTATGGAGAAGATAGCTTTTTGAACCCAGTTATTAAATTAATTTTCGATATAAATTTCAGCGCGTTTATCTACCGTATGATCACATGACAACTCCAAACACTACGAAAATTAAAATCCGATAATAACACAATATTACGGATCCAATGGAACTAGTTTCATCGAATTCCAAGAATGTGCCTCGAAAGGCTATTTTTAAATATCGATTTAAACGATATAAATTCAAAACTGAACAAATCACTTTCAAATTCAATTTTAAAAGTTCTATTACCTTCTGTATTATAAATATGAATTTTATAAGCCACTAAAATATTTTTAACAAGCCTGGAACATCAAGATTCAATAATTTTTCCCAATTTTCAATTATTAAATTCAATACTTAAATTATCCAATAAATAACGATATTTGAAATCCAAGTTAAACATTAACTTTTAATTATATAAAATTAATTAAATATTTCGATTTCAAATATCTAAAATTTTCGGGTCATCACATTCCTCCCCCTTAAAGGAATTTCATCCCCGAAATTACTTGTTAACAGGAATGGTCCGTAACCCGCTAACTATCTCCTAAAACCAAATAGTTTTCAAACGACTTTCCCAACACAATCTTTTATTAAAGACACATTATCATCTTACTATTTTTTTTTCAAATCATCCATAATTTCCAAACAATATTACTCCCTCAACCATCCAAATTATAATTCAAATTCAAATTTAAAACCAAATTTTAAATTTTAAAATTTTCTAACTCTCTAAAATTTCGAAAAATTTCGCCCGCGTCTCCTTTGCGCGGCTAGCTCGGTACAACTACAAAATGCCTTTGCGGGCCCCCAGATTTCAAAAGAATACAAAAGGCCAAGTGGCTAGATAAAAAAACCATCAAATTTCATATGACAAATTTAAAAACATACCTTTTGACGGGCCGTAAAATTTTATCTTCTGAAATCAAAAATCCCGGTTTCCTTTTGCTATTAATTACCTGCACTCTACCCAGTACAATATCCAATTATAGCATTCAAAATCATTTTATATTTTTCTTTACAAATGTTTCAATATCTATTTCTTTCAAGCCCGTACGATGCATATATATCATCCGTACGCAATACCAAATCCGTTCGTTCGCTCGATCACACAATTTCATTTTCGAACTAGTATCGTTCATCCGACTCCCTAATGTGGACTCAGATCTTGTTTCTTGATCAAAAATCATCATTCTCCTTTCATATCCACAAACTATGATAGAGAATTCCAGAATCAATCAAAATTTCATATCTAGGGTTCGCCGTCGAAAACCGAGTGAAAAATTCCAACTCGGACTAATATAATTATCTCGAAATTCTGTGCTCGAATTCTGAATCGAATCGCTATGCGAATAAAATAATATACGTACATCCTACGTATTTATCTCCATTGATTATTAGCTATGTCAATTTTCTTTTATTCACATTATTACGATATGCCATTCACTTATTCACAACTATCCCATTTCACAATCTTACTTAATCTTCATTCAAATATTAACTTGGAGTCAAATTTTACTTAAGAATTTCACCATTCCTTCTTAAGTACAATTTAAATATTTTATACCCTTCTTATATTTATTTTACTTTACCACTTTGGTTTACATCTACTTCTATTCAAATCTTAAATTTGTTTTCCATTTACAAATCAAGTTTCAGTTTATTCTGAATTCAATTTACCTTTCATTTTAAAATATTGAATTCAATTCATCTTACCTCAAACCATATTCAATTAACCATTTCTTTAATTATTTCCACTTACTAATTTATTTTATATCTCAAACAATTTTAATTTCCAAAATTTTATTATTTTAGTTCTCTTCGAACTAATTTTACAACTTCACTTTACTTATACAATTTAAATTAAATATCATCTCCATATTCAATTTCAATTCATTTGCTTACCATTTAAACCAATTAGTTTACTTACTAATTTTTAATTTCAATACTTTGTTTTATTTAGTCCAACTTGACTTGTTTCCATTTTACTTTATGTAGCATAATTCAAATTTAATTCCAATATTCAACTTCCATTTTACTTACTTACAAATGTAAATTCCTTTGTTACTCTATGTATTTGTTTATAATCTTAATAAACTTATTTTCAATAATCATTTTTCCCAAAGCTCACTTTTACTTAACTAGATTTGATTAATTTAATTTTAACTTCTATAAGTTTCCCAACTTTTTTATACTCCATTCACTAATCTTTTTAATTTACTACATCTAATTGGCTTACTTTCTAACTTATTTCGTTATCACACTAGTTTTAATTCAATTTTTTCTTTAAGTTAGATTTTATTTTTCAGATTTTAAATTTTATAAGTTATCAAACCCATTTTAATTTCCATAAACATTTTCAAATCAGATTCCAAAGTTTAAACAATTTTTTTCCACATTTAAAAATCACCTTTGAAATCAATTATATCCCAAAAATCCTTTAGCATATCGAATTACTCCTTTGTATTTCAAAATAAAACAGTTTTACCAAACCAAAACTTTTCCAAACAACTCAGTTTAAAACATTCAGATAGCAATTCCTCTCTAGGAAACTCGAAAATGAACATCGAGATGCTGCAGTCATCACCGAAGTTATTTTCCAATGACCGAAGTGAGTTCAATGCTTTTACTTCTTTTAAAACATTTCGTATATTTTTAAATTCCTAATCTCACCAGATTTCAAATCCAATTCAAAAATATTCCCCAAATAATATCTCCATTATTTCTCCAAAACCTTTGAAAATCATTTTCAACCCAAAAGAAACTAAATTTTCCAAAATTCCAAATTCTTTCAATCTTTATTCAAACATTACTCTGGAATTTTTATCTCATTTTAATTATAAATCACATTAAAATTCACATTTATAAATTTCATTTTGTTAACGAATTTATTCCTTAACCTTTGGTTATAATTTTTAATCCTATTTTAAATTTCTACACAACAATGATAATTGTTTAATATTATCATTTCCTAACAACTAAGCATCCATATATAAATATAATAATTTTCGAAAAATTATTTCTTTTATATACAAAAATAATTTGGGTAGAATTATTTCATTTACCCTATTTTAAAACAATACCGTGTCGGTTTATCTTGTTTAAGAGTTTAGAAACCCCTATCGATGACATGGAGTCCCACATATCGACCAGAATAGATAAACACTCAACCGATAAGTCAACACAAATATTCACTATCGATACACGCTCATATCTATTAATACACTCCAACCCATTCTAGAGTACTACGGACACTATTTTTAATGAGCAATTCCCACCAGAGCCAAGGTTCTCGCTTAACCTTTAGCTCTGATACCACTGTAACAGCCCATAAACCCGAACCCCTTGAGTCGACACTATTCTCTATCATATCAAATCAAAGTGATCGGAAATACAAACCATTAGGGTTAAACAAGAAGGAGGTAAAAGAAGAAATAGAAAACAATAACAGAATCTCACAAACGCAGCAGAACAATATATAATAGATAAATGACTAATCTTTAAACAAAAAGAACTACATCTGTTTATACATTACATCATTAGAGTACAACAAAATCTATAGCACACAACTGGACAGTTATATTTACTTGTCCTCACAAAACTAACTACACAGCGGAATATAAATCTACGGGAATACGCCTCATCTCCAGCTCGTCTTCTGAGCTCCAGTCCATCCAAAATCCGTACTCTATAATACTCGGTCGGACTCGAGCATTATAATTAAATGACACCGAGTCAGTCTGGTAAACGAGCGTGAGAAAACACACTCAATTGGATTATTAAAGGTTTCAAAATCCTTTGAAATCAAAGGTATCTCGTAAGACCACGCCACATATAAACATGTCGGGTTTTTACCTTACGATAACCAAAACATTTCTTATCAAACCTTCTTATATTATAATAGTGTCTATATACAAATACTTATTTAAATAGCCGAAATTGTTGCATTCATTAAATTCTAGCAATACTAGCCACAAAGTGGGTTCTACAAACAAAACCATAAAGGTATGTAGGAAGAATGGATTTCCATCAATGGTAGGACTACTGGGATATCTCCCATCACAGTACATGGTCTAGATCACCATACCGAGGATCCACCCTGATCCCATGCATCACAAGACAGGAGCAACCCCTTACTGGATAGTCCGAATAAGATCATCCTGCGGTTGGGATCAGCAACCGCCCACACTGCCGAATAAAAAGGGACCTCTAGACAGGGATGACCTTACCCTAATTGGTTGCTAGCCACTTAGCCTTGTGTGAACCTCCCCTGTTTTAGCCATTCCCGGTTGATGAGGCTCAAGGCTATGCATTACCTCTTCTAGCACACATTCACTTTGAATGCTCATCGTCCTCTTGACGATGTTTTGAAAGCATTCGTCCATACAAGTCCGTTCTGGGTCCGAACGGAACCGAAGGCACTACTCCTACTACATCCATTTTGGAATCACCCTCAAGATTAGTAGCGATTAGCCCTTGCATTTCACTGCTCCATCTTCGACTCCCAGCTCTTGTCTTCTTCATGAAAACATTCAAACCGGATCGAAGTGGTTTTCGGGAAATTAATCCTGAACCCAGTCTCTTTGAAACGATCAGCGCATTGGCCAATACTGATAGTCGGTTATTTAACTATCAAATAACAATCATCAGATTTAAATAATTTTCCAAATTATTTATTTCAAAATCTCTTCGCAAGCTATTTTTCATACTTCAACCCTTTGAAAACAGTTTTCAAATCATTTTCCTCTCGTAGGATAAATTCCCAAATATTATTTATTTCCACTGAAAATTACCAAGTCTAAATACTTTAGATTTAAAGTAATTTAAAATTGCTTTACCCAAAAAAATGCTTAAAAAATATTTAAAATAAAACTATTTAAAGCACTTTATTTAAAATAGTAGTTATGAAATTTTATAATAATTTCTCATGTAAAGCTTAAGCCAAAACAAATCTCAAAATAAAAGTTATGAAATTCTATACAAGTTTTTTAAACAAAAACTTCAACCAAACTATCTTGAAAATAAAACTATTTTATAAAATATAAATATTAATAATTATCTTTTTAAATCATAATACCAATTACCCTTTTATAATAATTACTACTATAACTAATTTATTTTTATAAATATTTACTTTTAAAATTTTTAAACAAATTAAAAAAATAATTTCTTAAAAATATTCTTTAAAAAAAACTTTAAAACTTTTATCTTATGCTTAAAAATCTGCTTTGAAAACGTACTTGGCTTTTAAGAGAAATATACTTTTCTTTCACACCTTTAAAAATAAACCACTATTTATTTTTAAAACAAATTATCCATTCCTTTATAGATTCCCACCGTGAATTTATACTTCAAAATATCCACTGATATCTTATTTCACTTTATAAACCCCGTTTATAAATTCCATAGTCTAATCTTTCTTTTAAAATACAGTTTCCACAATAAATCAATTTCCAAAACGATTTCCAAGTTTATTCCATTTAAAAATAAATTCCTTTACTTATTCACTTTATTTCAAGACCCATTAATTTTAGATTTGACTTCCCTATTATGATTTAAAATCTTTTTAAATTGAAAATACCAATTTCATATTTTATTTCAAAATTATTCTTTATTTCTTCCCAAACCATTTAAATCCTGAATTTAAAATAAATCCTTCCGTTCTTAAAATAATATCACTTAAGTTTAAAAATTTATTTATTCCCATTTATTCAAAAATCTCCTTTCCCTTATTCAGAATTTATTTATTTATTAGAATTTAAAAATCAACTTTTATTCTTTTCCAATTCATTCTTTAATTTATCCAAATTCTCTACAATTATTTACTTAAAGTTCCTTATTTTATTTTCCTTTTAAAAATTCAATCTTTATATTTTTGTTATCTCAATATATCCAAAATATATTCAGTCAAACCACAACATTCAATATTTTCAATTCCCAATACAGTCAATATAATTTATCACAGATTATCAAATAAAACACAGTCTATAAAAATAAATTTTACTACTTTGAGGAATCCAGTTGGATCCCTCCAACCTATTTTCCTACATCCACAGATGTTAGCATAATATAAAAATATCAATCACACTTCGAGACGGGACATCGCGGTAAATGGGGTCATCCGCTATTATTTGGAGCGCATAGGGTCTCGTCCGCTATATAATGCGAGAAATCAATCACTCCAATACACACACACACACACACACTATATAACATATCACATCCAATGCTGATAATAAATTATCAATTCAAGCAACAACCAATAATTTAAATTTAACTATTTAAATTTAAAAAGGGTATAAAAATGAGTGAGACTAGCTCACCTTTAACTTTATTTGCAATCCATTCCAAACCGGCTTGTTTTCTTCAAAGTATTAGACCTTGAATAATATTATACATTTTATATCGTTTAAACAAATCGAACAATCAATTTCTGCTTTAAATAAATTTAATTAACTAATAATTTAATTTAATTTAAACTAATAATTCCCTTTAACAAGCTTAATAAATCGAATAAGTTAATATAACAAATAAATTTCCATTATTTTAAAATTAACTAGTAAATGAAATAGGTATATATATATATTTAAACTATATATACTAAGGAACAAGCTATATACATTTTTTTAAATCTACTTTTTATAAACTCCTATCTATATAAAGTAATTTATATATATATATATATATATATATATATTTATATATATTAAAAAATGTTTTCTTTTCCAGTAAACACAACGGAACTTTGCTTTACTGTAAATAATTTTTTTCCCTAGCCGATATATACATATAGACGTATATTAAATTAATGAAAATCAAAAAATTTCTTATACCTTACAGCAAATCGAGCAAACCCAGGCTCGACTACTCCAATCGATAACGATCTCCAATGCATGCAACTAGATCAACTATCCCCTCGCGAATCGAGTCCATCGGTCGATCGTGCGATGCTCGAGCTATCAGCGCCACGTATGAGCTTCGCCTGCGAGATGCCGACCTCGCCGCCAGGACTTGCATCTCCAATATGCGAATGAGCTCGAGGACTGGATCCCAAAATACAAACTGCAAATCGGTTGAATGATTACCAGCTCGTTCGATTTAGACTAATTGAAGGGAGTGGGAAAGTGGGTTTTGATTTGAATGGCCATGGGAAAAGAGATTCGATTTTTTTATTAAACTAAAGGGCTTCGGCCATCTGATTTGAGGAAGGACAAGAACTGCTCATTGTCAGGACCCGATTCCTCGACTTTCGAAAATTCAACATCGATACTCACTTTATCGACTGCCGAGCAATCGAACAACGGAAAACCGAACACTGAGGGTTTTAAGAAAAAGAAAAGACAGAAGAAGAGAGAAGAAGATAGAAGATGGAGAAGAAAGAAAACAAAAAATAGAGAGAATAGAAAATGGAGGGGAAAGAAAAATAGAACGGAACAGAAAACAACAGAACAATATCAGAATCTCACAATTCGCAGCGGAACAACATATAATAGATAAATGAATAATCTTTAAACAAAGAACTATATCAGTTATTACATTACATTACATTTCATTTCATCATATCATCAGAGTATACAACAACAACAACAAACAGTGCAGCGGAAAAAGAAATACTATATACTAGTAATACGCCATGCCATCCAGCTTGCCTCCAGCAATTCCAGAATATCCAGAATATCCTGATAAACCTAACTCTTGACTGCCCGTGTAGAAATTGGTGGGCACCCAGAGTTTAGGAAGGAAAACAATAAACTCCAAGTCAGTCATGTGACTGGTGTGAAAACTCAAAACAGTTTATTTATCTTTAAAATCAAAATAAAGGAATATTTTTAAAGTCAATTCGCAATGCTTTTAAAAATGAGACTACCATAAGACCTCCTGCCACACACACAATGCAAACGCAGACTTGGAGAAGATTTCTCCTTATGATAGTCAAAGATGCTTGATACGCATTTAAAAAGAACATTTCATATTATTATTAGTGCATAGTGTAGGGAAAATTTATTTCGAAGGTAGAATATAAATCTTAGCCAGCATAGGTACCATTATATTATGCCTACTATAGCTACTTCCTGAGGAAGCAGGTTCTACAACTAAAACCGTACAAGATCGTATTGTTTCTTTGGATTTCCAACGAATGATCAGGCCAAGGAACTTACCATTGCCACATGAGAATGCCTCTGGATGGACATCCCCGAGAACCAAACCGGATCTCTACCAACACAAGGCCGGGTTACCCCTAACCGAGTAACAACTGACCGAATATGCCATCCCCCGGTCCTTTGGGACCTTTCACCGAGCGCTCGCAATCAATTCACACAATCATAACAAAGTGTTTTCAACATGAGTAAGTATCTGGGCTCCATACCATGATACCACCCTTTTCCAGAAGGAAATGCACACATCCTAAAGGGCGCTACCCCTCATAACCTTGCCGCATCTTTCCTGTTTTGACCATTCACGGGGTGTGAGGCTCGACGAAGTCACGTCCACAAAAACATACTTTATACAAAAGCCATGCTTTGGGTCAACAAATGATCATAGAAATGATCACCAAGATAGACGATCAAATAAACGATCCTATCACAAATAATCAACACAATGATCATTTACAGCAACACTCAGCATGTCACATTACCAAATTGGGAATATATCGCTGATAACTTCAACTATATAACCTCTGAGTACGTACGTCTCAGAGAAGGGTGTTAAGCTAAAAGAATAAATTCTCCGCCACCAACAGAAATATATTTGAATGAAATCTGCTTTATATCTCAATTTGTAACGTCAGACATACAATCCATACAAGTCTGTTCCGGGCTCGAACAAAACCGAAGGCACTTCTCACGAAGCCCTTGTAATCCGGGTATTCACAATCCCGATCGAATTTCCCATCACTTAGGAGATCTCTATACCAGGAGCTACCCAGTGCAGAGACAATCGATAGGTCATTCTATCGCTTTCACAAATACTCGGTCTTCAACACCGATCTTCAATGCAATTCACAACGACGTATCACATATTCGGAATGGGTTATACGACCCCATGGTCCTTTCCCGGTTAACCCGAATAGTGAGCGCTTATTCAAAAATAAGTGTGACATTCACATTCAAACAAATCACATCTATTACCCATTCAAAGGGAATATTGATAGTCGGTTATTGAACTATCAATCGATATGCACACATCACCAGTTTCCAAATAATTTTCCAAATTATTTATTTTCCAAAATATCTTTACAAGATATAATTTTTTTTTCACACTTCAATAATAAATCAATATTTATTTTTAAACAAATTCCCTTTACATTCATAAATTCCGTAGTGAATATATATTTCACAATATTTATGAATAAACGATTTCAATTGTTCATTTCAATTTATCTTCAAAAAGATAAATTCTCAAAATATTCACTTTA
This sequence comes from Allium cepa, assembly GCA_030765085.1. NCBI lineage: Eukaryota > Viridiplantae > Streptophyta > Magnoliopsida > Asparagales > Amaryllidaceae > Allium > Allium cepa. The sequence goes on from CM060931.1 coordinate 306,442,396, forward strand.
TATTGGAAAACATTTCCATACTTATTTATTCATAAGTAATTCACAAATTTTATTTATTTTCAACACTTAGAAAATATTCAATATACTTAAATCGAGATTAAGTATATATTTCATTCTTTAAGGAAATCATGCTCTTAAACATATTTATTTGGGTCTAAACGAATGTTGCGTAAAACATTGTTACGACAACCCAAAATCACTAGTATAGGGATTTGAAATTAAAATAGATATATAAATCCCAATACTATACAAAACATTTCCTTTCGGAAATCATTTACTATAACAACAGTGTTATAGTCCATTATTTCCTTCTATTTCTCGAAAACGTCTATTCCAACAATAAATGTTGAAATCTATGGTTTCGAATCTCAATGCATTTAAAACATCGTTAACTTGTTTTAATTCTGTTTAAAACATCACATTCAAAACAATTTCTTTAACATATTATTCACTATTCAAAAACGTGAATATACTACGTTAACAACTTTCATCACTTCTATTCATTTTATTTCAAAGGGTTATTCACAGTTAAAAATGTGAATATAACTCCATTAATAGGTTTCAACAATTAACTTATCAAAATAAGTCGTTTGCGAATTTATAAAACAACGTTTATAAATTCCATTTCTATTTATTTTATAACAACTTTTTATAAATCTCCTTTATTAACCTGTTCGATTTATAACTCAATTATAAAACAAAAGTTCACATTATAAGTTAAACACTTATAAAACGATTATTTTACAAAAATCGTTCTTTTAACTTCCCAAATTGTAAATCTTATAACTTATAAGATTGTTTATTTATCCAAAATTCATTCTTTCAATAACTTTATAAATTTTATAAACCTACTGTTTATAAAATTTCTTTTATAACTTTACTGTTTATAATTTTATAAATTCCATTCATTTACAAAATTCATTTTCACTTCATTCAAACACTTATAAAAACTCGTTTTATAATTCCAACGTTTTAATTTATAAATATCCATTTATAAATCTCTTATATAAATCAATTTATATTATTATTTCAAAACGTCTTTAATCTCCTTTATAATTTTACCATTTTGATTTATAAAATAATTAAATTTTATAAATCCTATATTTTCAACTTTTATAATAAATTCAAAAATCCTGATTTAATCATTTTATAAAATCATTAGCATTATATTCTCAAAAATCAGTTTTTAACTATATTTCTTAAAAATCATAATTTTTATAACTTTAAAAATTATAACGTTTATTTATTTAACATGGATTAATTCCAAACATATAGTATATTTTCAAAAATCACTTTATAAATCATTTTAAAATTCCAAAACTTGGTCTAATGATGCTACATACCAAATAGTCAATCACGACAAACAACGATATCATATATCGATATGAAAATCCATCAAATATCAAAATATCTGAAATCAAATAAATACTGTTGAGGAATCCAGTTGGATCCCTCCAACCTGTTTTCCTGCATCCACAACATTAGCACAATACCAATTTCGCTCCAGTACGAAATTATCGCGGTATATGGGATTTTAAATATTATCCGCTTAATAGACGGCGCAATAGGGTCTCATCCGCTATACAAAAAATACGGGGAATCAATAACTCCAATATATACATATGCCAATATATATATATATATATTGCTATTATATATAATACCAATTCCACTGTTTATGAAATATTCGCGGTATATGTTTTTAATAAATAACATCCGCTTACTAACGGCGCATAATGTCTATTTTAACAATCAATAAATAACAATCATCATTCAAACATGCATTCAAATATTTTAAATCTAACTATTTAAAATAAAATCGAAACTGATTCGATTGAGTGAGAAATTCTCACCTTGATTTCAAATTCCGTTTTAGCGATTTATTTCGAATAAAATTAAACGGACGTTTAATTTTACCCAAAATTCTCACTAACTCCAAACGACTCCAATCCAATTTCATCGCGTAGTGCTCGTCCATACGATTCCAACGCAACTGGTTTCGCGCGTTTTCTACCTCGTATGAAAAAGTTATGAATTTTTGAAGTTTACACGAATTATATACTTATAATTTACAACAAAACTTTATATTTTTAACCTTGCTTCAAATCATGGCCCTTGGATCCAACCTCCCCCCATCAGGACCGTCACTCCCCTTCCTCCATCCTCTCCTCATTCACGTTCCAGAAGATAAAACACGCACAAAACCCATAACTTTAGCAACTAGGGTTTAATAACGCGGCCTCCACGATGCATGAAAATTCGATCAGGGAGTTCCATTTCGAAGAGCATGCCAAGTACCACACTCGGCTGCAGTATAGTGGAGCTCGGCCTCATCATGGCCTGGGAATTCGTGCCCAAACGCAACGCCTTCTCGAACGATTTGCCGTTGATCCGTAGCTCCAATCTTGATCTCCACCGTTGAATATAAGGATCTTGCCATGCTCTACAATATTGTAGTTGAGGGTTTTGTCTAAAAGCTGATGGATTGAGAGATCGGAGGGGAAGAATGTGGGAGTTTTCTGGCCTTCGGTTGTGTAACGGCCCAATATTTTCAACCATTCGCATCCGCACATGTCGGACTTGAATTGTTCAAAATACTGCGTTGTAGAATAAATTTAGCAAACTCAGAATATACAGTAAATAAATCACAGAATCACATACACAGATATCAGAATCTCGCAGCGGAAATTAAAATTTAGTGGTTCATGAAGCCACTGATACATCTTTAACAAAACAGAACTTACATTGTCTATAATCCTCAATACAAATTTTAACATACACAGATAGAGAGTCTTCAAAGTCTTGAATTCCAGAAAGGATAAAGGCTGAAACAACTTCCAATAGCACGAATGATCTATTGAGTGTCCTAGCTACGGAGAAGAAACTGAAGCTGCAACTCAGGCTGACCCGAGCGTAAAATAAAACAAACACTCGAGTCAGGACATACATACTTATATGATGTAAGCTAAATCAAGTGTACTGTAATATAGAGCAAGTAACTTAAAGGATGCTTGGGACCGCCCATCCTCTAAGGATCCGTCAAACTATTTACTATGTAATATATTGCGCTATTATAATAGTGTCTATTTATAAAATAAACATACTTTTTTCTTAGCATTAAGGGGTTACCCATATAGCCCTTAACACGTAATAGTCCCAGTAGTCCATCCAATATCATAGCCCCTCCTGATCGGGAAGCCACCAGAGGATACCACACGGGCTACGGGAGAAATCCAAACTCGTACAAGGCTCGATATGGTAGGTGACACGGCACAACTAGGCAATGCCAGGGTAGATATACCAATTACGCTTCCGGACCGATGGTAACGCGAAGCCGCAGCAACCGCCCACCTCGAACAACACTCCCAAATCAAAGGTGCGCGCACCAAACAATCACAAGAGTAATAGAATGGCAACCGAAGAAGTGTGTTCGATCAGAGGAGCTACCTCATTAATCCGTCGATCGCTCCTGTTTTAGCCACCTTAAGCCAACTCACGGGAGTCGGGTCCACGTATATACCTTTCAAGAAACCGTCACCACCATCCTACTTCATTCTGGAATCTCCACCGCGTACACGGTTAGTCAAAGTGGTTTTCGGTATCGACAGAGAGTATGTCCATAACCGATCCCGGTCTCTTTGCCAACCCTTCGTTATTATAACCCGTGGTTATTTAAAAACAGTTTATACTTTAAATCAGAATAAACATTTCCATTTCAAAACTATAGATACGATATCATTTTAAAACCCAAAACAATAGGATATCGTTATATTCAAATATAATTCTTTCCAAAACCATACTGTTTATAATATCTGGAGACCAAATATTTGAATTATATCTTCAAAGGATAATGTTTTGGAAACTTTACTTAAATCCATAACTCCCAAACACAATGGTTTGGACATTCAACGGTATATATATAAATGGGTTAACTTTATGGTTACTTTGTAAAGAAGATAATTTACATAGCTTCACAAATATATTTCTTTATTTAAAGTTTAACCATAATTTAAATATCCCTTTATGTTCCCAAAACCATTTCAATTTTTATATATATCCAATTGGAGTATTTACTATTCAAAACTTAGTTTGGGTTTTATTCTTTCACAAATCAATGTTTTATATTTTTAGTCTTGAATATTCCCATAATTTCCATAAATAAAACTCCAAATTTTAACCATTAAATTTTTCCCAAAATTTACTTAATACCAGAATATTTATCTTTAATTTATTTAGGAAAATACAGTTATAAATATTATGTCTTAAGTTTTTCCAAAACTTAAGGTAAAATAAAATTTATCAAATTCCATAAATTTTAGAGCAATCAAATTCTAGATTCCATAGCACTTAGGAAATGCTACCTAAAGTTATGGGTAAAACTAGTCAAATTTCAAAAGACAGCATTTAAATGCTGTAATAGATTGTTTAACTTGATAAATATTTCCAAATATAACCTATTTATTTATTCATTTATTAACTGAAATCTTATTCTTTCAAAATCCCGATTTACCAAATAAGTTATATTCCATAAATTTATTCAAATATTTATTTATTTCTTTATTTATAACTTATTAAAAATCAATATAAATTCCTTTAAAGATATAAATCAAATATTTAACTTCCAAAATAATTTTAAATATTTCAGAAAATATTATAAGGACCACGGGCCTGTATATAGTTTTCTAGCCTAGGTCAAGTGGTACGGATTTATATCATTTCAATCCGTAGTTTACAAATATCCCGGGTCCTATCATTTCAAACCCGCAATCCCAAGTTTAACAGTTTAACAGTTAACAGCATAATTTAACAATAATAATCATTTAGGCCTATCATTTCAGCCCATAACAATCTACGTATAACAGGGAACTTGCAGTGTGATTTAAGCAGTAAATAAACAATAACATAATATAACTGCAGATATAATACAACAGATAATAACTGATGAGGTGTCAATTTAAATGGGGTTCATCATTTTATATTACACTACAGACAGATAATAGTGACATAAAATTTTACACATACACTTGCAATAATTTACGAAATATAAATACGTATGTCTGGTGAGAAATACTCACCTGAAAGTTGCAGAAAATTTGAATTCAAAACGACGATTCACCGGTAAAGACCGACAGAAAATAACGATCAAATTTCTTCTGATGTCGCCTAGATTCAAATCTAGAACAAATTCAAATATTTTGAAACGCGACTTTAGAATGTATGGTCAAGAAAGGATTAAAATAGAACGGAAATTGTTTTGACTTGCTCGACCACTCCACCGTATAATGTGACCTAAATATACCCAAACGTGAACCGTGCTAACACAAAAATTACGACAAAATTTCCTAAAACAAAAACGGCAAAATGTTGAATACGCATACACGTGCACACTTGCATTCCTATGTATTATGAAAATGTTGTTGCTTAAATTTTCCTCAAACTTAGAGTCACTTTTTCAAATCCAGCTACTATCTTACATTTTAAACTTAATTTGCATCATTGCTTTATGACTTCATCCATCTTCAATCTAAACTTTCCAGGCTTAAAAACTGTACAGACACACCTCATCCTATCTTCAACTATTACTAGCATCCCCAAACTCCAGCCTTTTACTAAACACTCAGGTTAGATGAATTCACTCACAAGGCTTGGTCATCATATCCAAAGCAAGTTTTTACTGATCCATTCGTGCACCGTGTGATACACAGATATGCACAGCCTATGAATTTTATAAATGCAGACTACCACTCAACTACGTTTTTCTTAATTCACTCATATATGCCTCTATGCTCTTTTCTTCTTCTATCCTCTTTTGCAATGACTTACCCAAACTAGAACCCAAACCTGGTCTAAGTTTACAAATACAGTTTGTCTGAAAGGAGAAAAATGAGCAAATTCCTTATTATACCCCTAGTCGAACCCATGATTTTGAAATCAAAAGAAAACTCAGGTTAATGAGATGTTTGATAGAACTTGGTTTTACATATGTAAAAAATTTTTCAAAGTAACCTCTCAGTTCTATAAAGTTAGTACCTCTGACTTAATTATGTATACAAAAAAAAAAAGAAAAAAAAAGAAAACTCTATAAACCCAGATCCATATGTTGTTCAAGGCATATGATAAGATTCTTAGAGAAAACAAAGTGGATAAATGGTAGTGTGGCCGAGCAAGGCAGAGATAAAACAAAATTTTCGAGGAAGAGGAAATATCTGAACAAAGAAAAGAAAATGACATAGACCATTTACCTGATAAGAGTTCGAGCCCGAGAAGAACAGACAAGAGAGAATGAAACTAAAGAAGATAAAGCAAAGTATATATAGATGGATTTTGCGAAATAGTCAGATATGAAACGTACGAGTATTAATGTAAGCGTTGATCTCTCCTACCACTCCTCTGTTAGAACGTTATGAGCGTGATTTACTGATCAGTTTGCAAAAGGATAAATCTTCGAAATATACAGGGGAAGCCAAGAGTTTCACAACGTATAAAGCTTGATGATAATTTAATGCCAGATAAATTTCCTGCGTGATTTGAGCTCATACCAGAGAACTGGTATCTTGGCAGGTATACATTGTTATAACTTCAAATTTATGTGATGTGTGATTAAATGATAAAACGGCAAGGCACATAAATTTGAACTGATGCGCATTTGAAGGGTGCTTGATTTATATTTTTTTTCTTTCCAGATGATATGTGTGATTTTAAACTGCTCATTATGAATATATTTTGATTTCACAATATGTTCCAATTAAACAGTTGCATGGTTAAAGCAAACATGCTTTGAAGTAGTTGCAGAGATTTATGGGGAAAATGGCAAGAATAGAAACGGAGCATTGCTTTGAAATCTGAACGTTTTGCATATATGCGTGATTTCTCCTTTCAGTTTCAAAGAAATAAAGGTTTCAATATTAAGAGGAAGAGAAATCAAATCTGCTGCCAGTTATACACAATTGATTGAATGCATCAGTTTCTTATGTTAATTGTTTACTCACGTGATTAAAGCAATGGGATAAATATATAGGGCTTTGAATATAACTGACGAGCTAAATCAGAGGAGATAAATCAATAGTTATCAATTATACAAGATGTCAGGGAATACGTTCACATTTCAAGCATTGATTTGGTAAATATTTGCTTTAAATCTTCGTATGAATTAAAGGAGAGATAAATGGGAATGAAAACATCAGTTTCTATATGATAAATGCTTATACGTGATTTAGTTTATACATTGATTTATAGGCAAACAAACGGCAAATAGTGATACAATGCAATATTCCCTTGGTCTTAAGAAACGGCAGAGGTGCTGATACAACTAGTGATTCAAGCAAATACATATAGATTTGTTTTAACTGTAGGTTGCGTGATTCATTTCCAGTTTTAATGCATGCGTGATATATCTTCCAAATATAAATATTTGCACGTTATAAGAATTTTTTTTTCAAAAGCATGCGTGCCTTATAAATTTCCAGATTTGATGAATATGGACTGTGTAATTTCCTTCCAGGATACTTTGCTTGAATTATATGTGTGATTAGGAACGGAAAATTTTATTTATTTATTTATTTATTTATTGCACAATAAAGGTGAAATAGAGAGATATACATGGGAATTGAGAAGTTGAAAAGATAGGCAAGGTTAAGTATGAATGCGTGATTTAAAACTGCCAATTGAAATCTAGATTTAATGCATGCGATAACTGCAATTTTTATGAGAAGCTTTGATTTCAAAATCTTATACTATTTAATGTAGGCGTGATTTTAGATTGATGATTTGCAGATAAAAGGATTTGTTTGAGGCGGAATCAAATGGACAAATGGGGAGAAAAGGGCAAGCAGCTTAAATGGTTTAAAGTATCAGTTTTATATATATAAATATGTAAATATGAATACGTGTGTGATGATTCATTTATATTTACATAAATTTTGATTTGTATTAAATATGTTTACAAATGTATTTGGACGTTCGCAGATACCATACTAGATCATAGGCAAAAACACAGGGGAAAAAGAGGAAGCTGTAGAGATTTAAAGCTTTCAGTTACAAAAGTTATAAATATGTTTACATGATATAAGATTTAGGCAGTTACACAACATATAAAGTTTGAAAATATGTAAATATGCATGCGTGATTTCAGCATGCTTTGATTCTCCTATGTTTGATTTAATAAACAAACTGGCCAGACTTAATGCAAAACTTTTTAAAAAGAAACGTACAAAATGAAAAGTTGCGTGATATAAGCCTGGATATAAAGTTTGTACGTAACTTTATGTTCTTTTTTTTTTAGTTCAGTTTGCAAAAATTATAAGTTTTTGAATTTACTGGAAGGCCGAGAGATTTGCTTCAGTTTTCTCTTTGAATAAATGCTTAAACGTGATTGAAGAAATAAACAAGGGAAGTTATCAATGCATGATTTTATTTCTGAGAAAAGGAAAGGCAAACTCATATTCAATTCAGTTTTGATTTACAAAAGGTTTAATTAAGGCATACGTTGATATGGGGAGAAATAAAGGTAAGTATACATCAGAGGATGAACGAAAGAGTTGATATGTATCGTATCAATTTAGGCATGTACAAATTTCTCCTTGGATTTTTGTCTCACACGTTACTTCCATGTTAAGTTTTTACTTCATTTTATTTATTTGATTTTAGTTTGAAAACAATAAATGGAATGGCAAGAATTTATGCAAAGCTTAGAAAAACGTATACAAATTTATTTAAAATCAGACTGTCAGTTAATGCAACGTAACGTTTGTTATAAAATCTCTGACTGATATTTTTCTCCAAAATTTTACGAAAACATGATTTTTACACTACGCTAAACAGACGCAGTCCAAAACATCAAAAATTTTCATAAAAATAACATTTTAAAAACACACGTTTTATTACGTCACTTATACCCTATAATTGACGCGTCCTTTAAACGCGAAATTTAACAGTTCAAAAATAGCTTAAATTTTCACAGTTATTATTTAATTTTATTGACATATACAAATTTTATAAAATATATCTCCAAATAAAATAATTAACTATTTTGATAAACACAATTTATATAAAATATATTTCAAAGTTAAATAATTAAAATAAAATAAATAGCTAAAACTAGGGCTGTTACACTCTCCCCCACTTAAAAACTTTTCGTCCTCGAAAAGGAACGAAAGGAAAAGAATCAAAAGAGGATAAGCTAGACAAACAAGAATCTTAAACGAATAGTTCCGGATTTGAAACACGAAGAAGATCCTCCAGAATCGGTTCTACTCTTCAGTTTGACCGTCAGTCCATGGGTGATAAACGGTGCTTAGGTCTCGATGAGTAACAAAGGTTTCAAAGAATATTGAAAGATTCCTAAATAGGCTGGTAGAAGCAATCGCCTCCCCATTCTGTAGCAGATAGGGAAACCAAGGACACTTAAAAATAGTTCATAAACAAAATAAGGTAACAAATTTGAAATCATAATGCTTTTGAGATTATAATACTTTGAAGGTCGTTAAAATTTATAGATATCATCATCTGGAAATCATATTACAAAAATCATAGCACTTTTTAAAATAATCTTCATTTATACCTTTTAAATTCAATGCCAAATAATACTCATTTCAAAGTTGAAATATTTTAAGGTTCATTTATTCAATTATAAAATTTTCAAAACATTTTATTTTTAAAAACAGCAGCACTTATAATATGTTACGGTAGATATAATAGTATTTTCCAATCAATTCATTATTCTACTTAACTCTTGATTTAGCAATAACCTAACACTTTATTTAAAATACCTATTTTATAATTAAGATATTCCTTTAATAAGTTACACTTGAAATTTCCATTTGAAAACCAAATTCTCAATTATCAAATTTTAGTGATATTAAAATACATCTTAATCATAATTATCCATTTTTCAAGACATGTCTATTTCCAAAACAAGGATAGAAATTCAAATTTGATGAACTCAAATCAAATAGAATCCAAGCTAGTTAAAATCAGAAGGTCCGATGATTAAATAACAGAATAAGGAACTGGGTAAGTCTATATAAATCGCGGACAACCTTGACCTGGTCAACCGTGACTTGAAGAGTCGGATCGATATGATTGGGTAAATCTATATTTGATCCGAAGAGATAGAGTTCGGAATAACCAAAGATACTGGCATATAAACCGAGGATAAATATAAATCTCTGGTGAATCAATGTTAATGGTAAAGGAGTTTCGCCCCTTTATTAGAATAATGGCGAGACCGCCAATTCACTATAAAGATCATCCGAAGTGGAGTTATGGGACACTCCAGAATCTAAAGTAGATGAAAGTGAGGGACACGGATGAACTTTGGAACCACAGGGAATGTTCCAAATTCGAAAAGGAAGAGGTTCAAGCTCGAATGAAGGTGATTCTATAAATCAATTTACCATACATTCTAAGTTTGCCTAGAGCCAAAGCTCTGATACCAAATGTAACGGCCCAATATTTTCAACCATTCGCATCCGCACATGTCGGACTTGAATTGTTCAAAATACTGCGTTGTAGAATAAATTTAGCAAACTCAGAATATACAGTAAATAAATCACAGAATCACATACACAGATATCAGAATCTCGCAGCGGAAATTAAAATTTAGTGGTTCATGAAGCCACTGATACATCTTTAACAAAACAGAACTTACATTGTCTATAATCCTCAATACAAATTTTAACATACACAGATAGAGAGTCTTCAAAGTCTTGAATTCCAGAAAGGATAAAGGCTGAAACAACTTCCAATAGCACGAATGATCTATTGAGTGTCCTAGCTACGGAGAAGAAACTGAAGCTGCAACTCAGGCTGACCCGAGCGTAAAATAAAACAAACACTCGAGTCAGGACATACATACTTATATGATGTAAGCTAAATCAAGTGTACTGTAATATAGAGCAAGTAACTTAAAGGATGCTTGGGACCGCCCATCCTCTAAGGATCCGTCAAACTATTTACTATGTAATATATTGCGCTATTATAATAGTGTCTATTTATAAAATAAACATACTTTTTTCTTAGCATTAAGGGGTTACCCATATAGCCCTTAACACGTAATAGTCCCAGTAGTCCATCCAATATCATAGCCCCTCCTGATCGGGAAGCCACCAGAGGATACCACACGGGCTACGGGAGAAATCCAAACTCGTACAAGGCTCGATATGGTAGGTGACACGGCACAACTAGGCAATGCCAGGGTAGATATACCAATTACGCTTCCGGACCGATGGTAACGCGAAGCCGCAGCAACCGCCCACCTCGAACAACACTCCCAAATCAAAGGTGCGCGCACCAAACAATCACAAGAGTAATAGAATGGCAACCGAAGAAGTGTGTTCGATCAGAGGAGCTACCTCATTAATCCGTCGATCGCTCCTGTTTTAGCCACCTTAAGCCAACTCACGGGAGTCGGGTCCACGTATATACCTTTCAAGAAACCGTCACCACCATCCTACTTCATTCTGGAATCTCCACCGCGTACACGGTTAGTCAAAGTGGTTTTCGGTATCGACAGAGAGTATGTCCATAACCGATCCCGGTCTCTTTGCCAACCCTTCGTTATTATAACCCGTGGTTATTTAAAAACAGTTTATACTTTAAATCAGAATAAACATTTCCATTTCAAAACTATAGATACGATATCATTTTAAAACCCAAAACAATAGGATATCGTTATATTCAAATATAATTCTTTCCAAAACCATACTGTTTATAATATCTGGAGACCAAATATTTGAATTATATCTTCAAAGGATAATGTTTTGGAAACTTTACTTAAATCCATAACTCCCAAACACAATGGTTTGGACATTCAACGGTATATATATAAATGGGTTAACTTTATGGTTACTTTGTAAAGAAGATAATTTACATAGCTTCACAAATATATTTCTTTATTTAAAGTTTAACCATAATTTAAATATCCCTTTATGTTCCCAAAACCATTTCAATTTTTATATATATCCAATTGGAGTATTTACTATTCAAAACTTAGTTTGGGTTTTATTCTTTCACAAATCAATGTTTTATATTTTTAGTCTTGAATATTCCCATAATTTCCATAAATAAAACTCCAAATTTTAACCATTAAATTTTTCCCAAAATTTACTTAATACCAGAATATTTATCTTTAATTTATTTAGGAAAATACAGTTATAAATATTATGTCTTAAGTTTTTCCAAAACTTAAGGTAAAATAAAATTTATCAAATTCCATAAATTTTAGAGCAATCAAATTCTAGATTCCATAGCACTTAGGAAATGCTACCTAAAGTTATGGGTAAAACTAGTCAAATTTCAAAAGACAGCATTTAAATGCTGTAATAGATTGTTTAACTTGATAAATATTTCCAAATATAACCTATTTATTTATTCATTTATTAACTGAAATCTTATTCTTTCAAAATCCCGATTTACCAAATAAGTTATATTCCATAAATTTATTCAAATATTTATTTATTTCTTTATTTATAACTTATTAAAAATCAATATAAATTCCTTTAAAGATATAAATCAAATATTTAACTTCCAAAATAATTTTAAATATTTCAGAAAATATTATAAGGACCACGGGCCTGTATATAGTTTTCTAGCCTAGGTCAAGTGGTACGGATTTATATCATTTCAATCCGTAGTTTACAAATATCCCGGGTCCTATCATTTCAAACCCGCAATCCCAAGTTTAACAGTTTAACAGTTAACAGCATAATTTAACAATAATAATCATTTAGGCCTATCATTTCAGCCCATAACAATCTACGTATAACAGGGAACTTGCAGTGTGATTTAAGCAGTAAATAAACAATAACATAATATAACTGCAGATATAATACAACAGATAATAACTGATGAGGTGTCAATTTAAATGGGGTTCATCATTTTATATTACACTACAGACAGATAATAGTGACATAAAATTTTACACATACACTTGCAATAATTTACGAAATATAAATACGTATGTCTGGTGAGAAATACTCACCTGAAAGTTGCAGAAAATTTGAATTCAAAACGACGATTCACCGGTAAAGACCGACAGAAAATAACGATCAAATTTCTTCTGATGTCGCCTAGATTCAAATCTAGAACAAATTCAAATATTTTGAAACGCGACTTTAGAATGTATGGTCAAGAAAGGATTAAAATAGAACGGAAATTGTTTTGACTTGCTCGACCACTCCACCGTATAATGTGACCTAAATATACCCAAACGTGAACCGTGCTAACACAAAAATTACGACAAAATTTCCTAAAACAAAAACGGCAAAATGTTGAATACGCATACACGTGCACACTTGCATTCCTATGTATTATGAAAATGTTGTTGCTTAAATTTTCCTCAAACTTAGAGTCACTTTTTCAAATCCAGCTACTATCTTACATTTTAAACTTAATTTGCATCATTGCTTTATGACTTCATCCATCTTCAATCTAAACTTTCCAGGCTTAAAAACTGTACAGACACACCTCATCCTATCTTCAACTATTACTAGCATCCCCAAACTCCAGCCTTTTACTAAACACTCAGGTTAGATGAATTCACTCACAAGGCTTGGTCATCATATCCAAAGCAAGTTTTTACTGATCCATTCGTGCACCGTGTGATACACAGATATGCACAGCCTATGAATTTTATAAATGCAGACTACCACTCAACTACGTTTTTCTTAATTCACTCATATATGCCTCTATGCTCTTTTCTTCTTCTATCCTCTTTTGCAATGACTTACCCAAACTAGAACCCAAACCTGGTCTAAGTTTACAAATACAGTTTGTCTGAAAGGAGAAAAATGAGCAAATTCCTTATTATACCCCTAGTCGAACCCATGATTTTGAAATCAAAAGAAAACTCAGGTTAATGAGATGTTTGATAGAACTTGGTTTTACATATGTAAAAAATTTTTCAAAGTAACCTCTCAGTTCTATAAAGTTAGTACCTCTGACTTAATTATGTATACAAAAAAAAAAAAGAAAAAAAAAGAAAACTCTATAAACCCAGATCCATATGTTGTTCAAGGCATATGATAAGATTCTTAGAGAAAACAAAGTGGATAAATGGTAGTGTGGCCGAGCAAGGCAGAGATAAAACAAAATTTTCGAGGAAGAGGAAATATCTGAACAAAGAAAAGAAAATGACATAGACCATTTACCTGATAAGAGTTCGAGCCCGAGAAGAACAGACAAGAGAGAATGAAACTAAAGAAGATAAAGCAAAGTATATATAGATGGATTTTGCGAAATAGTCAGATATGAAACGTACGAGTATTAATGTAAGCGTTGATCTCTCCTACCACTCCTCTGTTAGAACGTTATGAGCGTGATTTACTGATCAGTTTGCAAAAGGATAAATCTTCGAAATATACAGGGGAAGCCAAGAGTTTCACAACGTATAAAGCTTGATGATAATTTAATGCCAGATAAATTTCCTGCGTGATTTGAGCTCATACCAGAGAACTGGTATCTTGGCAGGTATACATTGTTATAACTTCAAATTTATGTGATGTGTGATTAAATGATAAAACGGCAAGGCACATAAATTTGAACTGATGCGCATTTGAAGGGTGCTTGATTTATATTTTTTTTCTTTCCAGATGATATGTGTGATTTTAAACTGCTCATTATGAATATATTTTGATTTCACAATATGTTCCAATTAAACAGTTGCATGGTTAAAGCAAACATGCTTTGAAGTAGTTGCAGAGATTTATGGGGAAAATGGCAAGAATAGAAACGGAGCATTGCTTTGAAATCTGAACGTTTTGCATATATGCGTGATTTCTCCTTTCAGTTTCAAAGAAATAAAGGTTTCAATATTAAGAGGAAGAGAAATCAAATCTGCTGCCAGTTATACACAATTGATTGAATGCATCAGTTTCTTATGTTAATTGTTTACTCACGTGATTAAAGCAATGGGATAAATATATAGGGCTTTGAATATAACTGACGAGCTAAATCAGAGGAGATAAATCAATAGTTATCAATTATACAAGATGTCAGGGAATACGTTCACATTTCAAGCATTGATTTGGTAAATATTTGCTTTAAATCTTCGTATGAATTAAAGGAGAGATAAATGGGAATGAAAACATCAGTTTCTATATGATAAATGCTTATACGTGATTTAGTTTATACATTGATTTATAGGCAAACAAACGGCAAATAGTGATACAATGCAATATTCCCTTGGTCTTAAGAAACGGCAGAGGTGCTGATACAACTAGTGATTCAAGCAAATACATATAGATTTGTTTTAACTGTAGGTTGCGTGATTCATTTCCAGTTTTAATGCATGCGTGATATATCTTCCAAATATAAATATTTGCACGTTATAAGAATTTTTTTTTCAAAAGCATGCGTGCCTTATAAATTTCCAGATTTGATGAATATGGACTGTGTAATTTCCTTCCAGGATACTTTGCTTGAATTATATGTGTGATTAGGAACGGAAAATTTTATTTATTTATTTATTTATTTATTGCACAATAAAGGTGAAATAGAGAGATATACATGGGAATTGAGAAGTTGAAAAGATAGGCAAGGTTAAGTATGAATGCGTGATTTAAAACTGCCAATTGAAATCTAGATTTAATGCATGCGATAACTGCAATTTTTATGAGAAGCTTTGATTTCAAAATCTTATACTATTTAATGTAGGCGTGATTTTAGATTGATGATTTGCAGATAAAAGGATTTGTTTGAGGCGGAATCAAATGGACAAATGGGGAGAAAAGGGCAAGCAGCTTAAATGGTTTAAAGTATCAGTTTTATATATATAAATATGTAAATATGAATACGTGTGTGATGATTCATTTATATTTACATAAATTTTGATTTGTATTAAATATGTTTACAAATGTATTTGGACGTTCGCAGATACCATACTAGATCATAGGCAAAAACACAGGGGAAAAAGAGGAAGCTGTAGAGATTTAAAGCTTTCAGTTACAAAAGTTATAAATATGTTTACATGATATAAGATTTAGGCAGTTACACAACATATAAAGTTTGAAAATATGTAAATATGCATGCGTGATTTCAGCATGCTTTGATTCTCCTATGTTTGATTTAATAAACAAACTGGCCAGACTTAATGCAAAACTTTTTAAAAAGAAACGTACAAAATGAAAAGTTGCGTGATATAAGCCTGGATATAAAGTTTGTACGTAACTTTATGTTCTTTTTTTTTAGTTCAGTTTGCAAAAATTATAAGTTTTTGAATTTACTGGAAGGCCGAGAGATTTGCTTCAGTTTTCTCTTTGAATAAATGCTTAAACGTGATTGAAGAAATAAACAAGGGAAGTTATCAATGCATGATTTTATTTCTGAGAAAAGGAAAGGCAAACTCATATTCAATTCAGTTTTGATTTACAAAAGGTTTAATTAAGGCATACGTTGATATGGGGAGAAATAAAGGTAAGTATACATCAGAGGATGAACGAAAGAGTTGATATGTATCGTATCAATTTAGGCATGTACAAATTTCTCCTTGGATTTTTGTCTCACACGTTACTTCCATGTTAAGTTTTTACTTCATTTTATTTATTTGATTTTAGTTTGAAAACAATAAATGGAATGGCAAGAATTTATGCAAAGCTTAGAAAAACGTATACAAATTTATTTAAAATCAGACTGTCAGTTAATGCAACGTAACGTTTGTTATAAAATCTCTGACTGATATTTTTCTCCAAAATTTTACGAAAACATGATTTTTACACTACGCTAAACAGACGCAGTCCAAAACATCAAAAATTTTCATAAAAATAACATTTTAAAAACACACGTTTTATTACGTCACTTATACCCTATAATTGACGCGTCCTTTAAACGCGAAATTTAACAGTTCAAAAATAGCTTAAATTTTCACAGTTATTATTTAATTTTATTGACATATACAAATTTTATAAAATATATCTCCAAATAAAATAATTAACTATTTTGATAAACACAATTTATATAAAATATATTTCAAAGTTAAATAATTAAAATAAAATAAATAGCTAAAACTAGGGCTGTTACAGGTTGTATAAGTGGCGGCTGCGTTATTATTAGGGTTTTTTTTTTTTTGAGAATTTATGGTGTATTTATAGAAAAAAACGAACACTATTCATCCGGAAATTCCGAACTCCGATTCACGCGCCGTAACCAGCGTTTCTAGGGTTTACCCCGCGTTACGGACATAATGGAATAGGTTTCGGAAGCTAATTCGGACATCTGTGCGAGTTATGGCTATAAACGCTCAATTTAAATTAAACCGATTTAAATCGATTTCTAGGCGTTTTAATTTGTACCGGACAAACGGTAAATCCAATTGACTTGAAATTTGAAATCCGATAATAACTAACTATTACGGATCCAATGGAACTGGTTTCGTTCAATTCTGAGACTGTTCAAAAATTGACTATTTTCACTAGTCGATTTTAATATTAAAATATTCAATTTTCACAAATTAACTTTTAATTCGATTTTAAAAGTTCTAAAATATCATTCTAACTCTAACATGATAAAATAAAATTTTACAAATCATTTTCAATCATATTTAACTCTATTTTCAATTATTTCCATAATTTAACATATTAAATTATCGATTTAATTATTCAATTAAATCCAGTAATTCAAATAAAAATTTATTTGACTTATAAATCCACTTATTAATATTTAAAATTAATTAAATATTTAAATTTTAATTATTAAAAATCCTGGGTCGTTACAGCTCGATTTAGATCTTGGAAGGGAGGAAGTAAATTGAATCATGAATTCTAATTTTGAAGGAAGATACGATTTATTTTACTCGGCCATTAACATTTTGGATTTCCATTTTCATTTTAACTGAGTTTCCCTTAAAAAATTTAGAAGCTACTGTCGTTTCTGGGCTAAAAGCAAAGAAAGAGAAGAGGGACATTCGGTATGCATAGGTGACAACTGGCATGAACTAGATGACAAGTGGCCAGGGTTTAAAAAGATGGTATGAATTTATTTTGACCAGTCAAATTATTTAAATTTTAAATTTAAATCATTCGATTCCTGCAATTCACAATCTCGATCTCCAATCGAGGCATGCCATTAGACGTTTATAATGTTAAACCCCTATTCTGAACGCAATGGTAAAGGTTTCGAGTCCGAACTCGATTGTATGGAGAAGATAGCCTTTTGAACCTAGTTATTAAATTAATTTTCGATATAAATTTCAGCGCGTTTATCTACCGTATGATTACACGACAACTCCAAACACTACGATAATTGAAATCTGATAGTAACACACTATTATGGATCCAATGGAACTAGTTTCGTCGAATTCCAAGACCGTGCCTTGGAAGGCTATTTTTAAATATCGATTTAAACGATATAAATTCAAAACTGAACAAATCACTTTCAAATTCAATTTTTTAGGTTCTATTAGCTTCAGTATTATAAATATGAATTTTCTAAGCCTTTAAAATATTTTCAACATGCCTGGAACATCCAGATTCAACAATTTTTCCCAATTTTCAATTATTAAATTCAATACTTAAATTATCCAATAAATAGCGATATTTGAAATTCAATTTAATCATTAACTTTTAAATATCTAAAATTAATTAAATATTCCGATTTCAAATATCTGAAATTTCTAAGTCGTCACAATTTTAGTATCATTGATGAGCACAACATCAATTTCATAGCAGACAGGACAAATTCAAACATCAGTTAAATATTTCAATACATTCAATCATAGGTAGCAAGTATGAATCAATTACATGCACTAATGTATCATTAGAAACGATTTGAAAAAGCTATAGGAATTAGAAAATAATGAAAATGAAAGCCAAAACCGAAATCAAAAGAACCACCAGGAAAAATATATTCAAAGTATATGTAAAATAATCAAACATATATTCAAGAGTATATCAGAGCAAAGATCAAAGTTAGAATTAAAACCATCGTCCATCATAAAATCCAATGCCAAGCAAATAATTTGAAAAACTCAAATCGATATGTACATTCAAAAATATAGGAAACTGATTCATATATATTCCCAATATCATCATTGGCAAAAAAATCAAGTCGAGTTGAGCATAAAATTTAAAAGGGGAAAAATATAAAACATACCAAATCGATAGCAATCTACTCGATGTCGGCTTCGAACAGAAACTAGGTTATGTGTTTTGAGAGATTAGGTTTTGAGATTGGCTTTTGAGTTTTGAAAGTGAGATTGTGTTTTGAGTTTCGAGAGCGAGATTAGATTTTGAGAGATTGGGTATTTAGATTGGGTTCATCGTTTTGAGACTAATAGAGTAACGGGTTGAGAGGGAAATGAAATAAGAGGGGGAAAATAATTATTAAGGGGAAAAATAATTATAAAAGAGGGAAACCAAAATATATATGAAGCCAAAACTATATTTTTTATAACTACAATCAGACAACAGATAAAATGTGTGAATGAAAACCATAAATATTGAGATTTCAGGGGCTATGTCAAACAACATATTGTTTTTCCATATGTTGCGAAATAGTGGAAAATGTTGGAATAAAAAAATCTGCGTTGTGTCATCACTATTATCTGATTCACTTTGTGGCATAATGTTTAAAAAAGAAATAAAAAGATAAGTTATCTGTAGAAAAAATGAGTATATCAAGGAAGATAATTGGAATCATTAAGGAAGAATAGAATTTCGAATGAAAGAATGAGATATAGAATATAAGTGACACATATAAATGGTAAAATGAGGAAGAACAGACTTCAACGATATGATCACATACAAAAGTGATTGAACCACATAAAATATAGAAACAAAAAGGTAGATCTAGTGAACATATAGAAA
Source organism: Allium cepa (assembly GCA_030765085.1). Lineage (NCBI taxonomy): Eukaryota > Viridiplantae > Streptophyta > Magnoliopsida > Asparagales > Amaryllidaceae > Allium > Allium cepa. The sequence goes on from CM060931.1 coordinate 306,462,192, forward strand.
CCTCAAAAATTTAAATTTAACAAAAGTCAAGATTCAAAATAGGAACTTATGGAGAAAGAATTCATGTGGCAACCTCAATTTTCCGATGAAAAGGCAGGATGATGATGATCCATCGCAATATATCTTTCGTCTGACATTTGGACAAGTTATGTCTAAATCTAGAAGAACTTTTCAAATAAAACAAATTCTTGTCCTTTGATGATGGTTATTCATTTCTTTCTATGTATGCTTTCATCCTCCTAAAAATATGGCTAATCAAAGGATTCTAGTCATGTATACTCAACAACAACTGCTTCCAATACCAAAAAAATTACTAGCTCATTAGTGGTTATGTTTTCTGGTTGTGGAAAACAATAGGGAAAGTTACGCTGCAAAGATTTTCATTTTAATTTTCAAATTTTTTAATGTTTTATTTTCTTGTCATCTTCAACCACTGACAGAAACCCTAGCAGTCACCCTTACTGAAAATCAACCCACTCAATTTTTTTATAAAGGTTTTGGGGGAATATTCAAAACTAATAATAGAATTATATTTGTTTTGAAACTATTTGCAAAACACATGTAATTTCTTTTCCCATCAGTACAAAATTGATGCACACTCATAATGTGACTGCTATTTACTTTTTAAATTATATTGGGCACACTCTTAGAATGTGTTACACATAAAAAATGCACATGTCATGTGTGACATGTTGCTAAAGCGGCAGTTCTCTCCATCTTCTCATTACTTAAACCAACTTTCTCTCTCAAACCAAAACCCCTAGATTAATTTTTCTTGCTAAATTAGACTTTATTTCATCAAAATTACACAAAAGAGCACACATTTATATTTACTATAATTGTTAAAGTAATTACTCCAAACCTTGGGTTTTTTCCTGTTATTTATTAGTGGTTTTGGCATACGTAACTATTGGGTTATATATATAATGTAAATTTTATGGTAGTTTACATTATTTTGCATGTTTTTATCTTGGAATGGCAAAGAAAATTTCTTATTTCCACTCTTTTCTATTATGATGGTGAAAAATGACAAATGAAAAATGGAGTGAAAATCATACTAAGGTAACATAAACCTAGTAGAATTAATATTCATTGTAGTAATCCATAGTTAATACTATACAAGTGAGATCACACCATGGAGCAGTACAAATTTTTATTATACTAGAGTTCTCATGTCTTATACAAGTCTCAATCTTGGATTATTAACTTACCATATTACTACCCAAATTATATCTACCACCCTTACAAAATATCTCTTGGTTCATGACTATACATTTTTAATAAATACTTTTACCTATCTCTGGGTTACATCTCATTCACATCGGGGTTTCAAGTCTTACAGTGAGAATTATTGTTCACCTCAAGGTTACTACCATTCATGTAGGTATTTATACCTAATCTCTTAAGAAGATGTTATCATTCATCTCGATACTTATCCTCATGAAGTTTACTATCATATACTCTAAAGTTTTCTCGTATGAAGGTTACTATATCGACCTTCGTATTTCATTTACTCTTAGGTTACACTTGTTCACTTTAGACCAAAAGATGTTACAGTTGCCATTTAAAGGTTATGATTTTATATTATTAAAGGTACACACACAACTTCCTACCTCAAGTGAGCTTCCCTACTTAACCTATTCATATGCACTCCCAACAAGATTTATGCCTCTTATAAGGAAAGGCACATGCATATAGATTGTCGATACTGTGGTTTCAAGATGAGGAAAACTATGATCCTAGGAGCTACTTCTACAGTCGGTCAATTGTTCTTCCTAATATCCCTTAATTCTTGGCAAGGAAAAAGTCTTTCAATTCAATAATCATATTATCACTAAAATGTCTACATATGCCCCAGTCATTCTCATTGCAAGTTATGTAAGCACTTCCTTGGCTAAACATCAAAGATAGGTGGCTTAAGCAGAAAGCATACATAACATGCTTTTAAATTGTCATTCCTTGAGCCTTCATTGGGTACGCCAAAGTCCATCTTCGGTATTACCATCTCTAGTGTCACTAAATGTTGAAACTCTTATTCTGTAATGAAGAAATTTCATACAATTCAAGATCTTGTTTTTGCAAAGCCCTGGTCATAATTTAATCTCCTTGGCATCAGTTGTAATAACCCGCACCTCAATGGATCTAAATGTTCGCTAAATCAAAAACCCAAGTCCACTGGGGTACAGATCGCTAGTGTTGGTACCCTACATATAAAAATCATATCAGAGCAATATCGATATAAAAATCGTGTTTACTTAAGGTCTTCAAGTTGAGATGTTATTTTTGTGGTGTGAGATGTGTTTGTCAATGTTCGATGGTCAGGCCGAAGCAAGGGTTTTTATTTATGAAAATTTGGCTCATTGATTCGCGAATTTAAGCTCGTTTTTGGATTCGTGGGGGAAAATGGCTCCTAGGGTGGCATTTTGGCAGAGCTCGGCTGCAAATGGAGGGGGACGACATGTCAACAGCGGAAGTAATGGTGGCAGGTCGTGAAACGAAGGGGGTGTGCGAGCTCAATTTTTTTGATATGAGGAGATGGAGATTTCGAAGAGAAATATATTGGTGTTGTCGGATTCTGGTTTCGAGCTTTGGAGCTCCATATCCATGCTCACTTGTGCATGGTAATGGCGAGTGTTACTCTGTGCACATTCATTCGAGAAGATGAAGTGTAGTGGGTCAGTTTTGTTCATGGGACGAGCTGTTTTCGGGTAATTAGAGTTTTAATTGTTAGATTTTGTTTATTTAATTTGTAAATCATATAAACCCAATATCTCATTCGTTTTAGGTCTAAATCCAACGCGGTCAGTCGCGTTGGATTCAAATTGATGAATTCTTCGATATGTAATTGGATAGGTCAAGATCTGAGCTATTAGAATTTCACGCTAAAATTAATTGCCTATTTGATTTTTGACGAACCAGAACGCGGAAGAAAAAACAAAAATCAATGTAAGTAAATCTCACCCAATTTGGTTGACTGATTTAATTTATAATAATTAATTATTGGTTGATTGGATGAATTTATAAATTATTATCGATTGGAAGTTATATTATATGTATAGTAGTATATATAGTTTGATTTATTCCCGCCTATTAGAGCGAATGAGACCCTATGCGCCCCGCATAATAGCGGATGACCCTATGTTACCCCGATATCTTGCCTCGAAGCGGGATTGGTATTTTATGTGATCTAACATCTGTGGTTGCAGAGAAACACGTTTCAGGGATCCAACTGATTCCTCAAAAATGTTGATTTTAATTTCATGTATAGTGATATATGATGTGTTGGATTTATCTATGATAGGTTATAGTGTGATTTGAATTTATTGAATGTTGTGGCAACACCGACCCTAATTTTAGTGTCTTAAAGTTATAAATATTATTTATGGATTTGAAAGGAAATTGAAAAGAGAATTAGAAGTGAATATTTATATTGAGTTTGTGTTAATTAAAAAGTATGATTTTGAATAAAATAAATGACTTGGTTTTAATTTTGTACTTAACCATGTCATGAAATAATTTAAATAGAAATTTTAAAATAATGTATGTAAAAGGTTTTTGAACAATAAATTAAGTGATATTTCTTTAAATGAAAAAGAATTTAAAAATCAAGATTTAAATAGATTGGGAGAGCGAAGGGAATTTGGAATAAATATAAAATTGGTTACAAGGGATTTCAAATAAGATTTTTTTAAATTACGAAATGAAAGTAGAAATCGAGATTTGACTGGTTTCGGTGCATAGTTTGAATTATTTGAGAAATGATTTATTAATGGAATTTCAACTAGAAATTGATTAATAAATGAATTTAAATGATATGAACCCGTTGTAAACTGAAAATTAGATTTTAAAGTTTATAAACAATGTTTATAAATAAAGTAAAGTGAATTTCATTCGGTAAATAGGAAACATAACTTCACAGTAAGAATTTATAATGAGATAGGGAAATTAGCTTAGGGAGAAATAGTGGATTCCATATTGGAATTAGGGAATAGTTATGGAATTGGAAATATGAATCGATTTATGATAAATCATGAGAGATTTATAAGTAATAAATTGGATGTGTTGAATTTTAAAATGGTTGTTCATAAGCATTTAAGATTTTATTTTAGATAAGGACTTTTATCTATTTAACTATAAACTTGACTAGAATATTTCAAAAATTTAGTTATTCAAATATTTAAATTTGTCGAATGAATTCTAAGTTATAAATGAGTTTTGTAAATCGATCATAATTTTATTAATAAATTGGAATTAGTTATTGATGTTATTTTAAAAGTGCTTCGATATTTTAAATAATTATTTAACTATATTTTTGAAATTATTATTATGTAAATATATATAGAATTCAAAGGTAGTAATTGGAATTTATTTATAAATACTGTTGAGATTGTATTCCAGATTTATTAAACGGATGTGATTGTACAAGTGAAGTGTTAAAATGGGATTTCTGGAAATTTAGGGAATTTCTAAAGTAGTTAGACTCGGGAACATCGAAGATGAATATGAATTCATTAAGGAGTTATAAATTGTTATATGGATTATAAATTAGTATAATCAATAAATTTTGGAAATTATAAAGGAAATTAATAAAAATTCAGAGACTGTGTGATAAGACAGAATATTCCTAAGTATTGGAATTAAATGGCTTTGGAAATATTCTAATTATGAAATGTTTTATATAGAAATATTTTTCTAAGCAGTGATTATAAATTGGGATTGAAATATTTCTAAGTGAAGTATTCTGTTACGATAGAAGTATTCGAAAATGTTTCCAAATATTAAATGCTGGAAGGGATTTATTATACATATGTTTGTGAAGATATTTGAAATAATTGTTTTGAAAGAATTATAAAGTTGGCCTAGTGACTGCTTATGGATGTTATTTAATAGTTAAAAACCCGACTATCAAATTTGGCTAAAAATTCATTGATTGTTTCGAAGAGACCAAGATCGGGTTTGATTAACCCAAAAACACTTTGATCTGATTTGAGCGTTATGAATTGTGATGTAGTGAAGATTGCAAAGATGATGATTTTGGAGGTTCAGTATGTCCAGACCCAGGACAACTTGTATGGATGAATGTTATCCTTGCATTGCTTGCCTGTAAGGCAGTGTTAGCACTCCAAGTATGAATTCTATTCAAAAGGTAAAACGTATCCTCAAGCCTCATCAACTGGGAATGACTAAAATAGAGAAGATGCAGCAGGGCTAAGTGGGTCCACCCAATTAGGGTATGCTATCACCTTTCTAAATATCCTCGGATATATATTATAAGTTATGGATATGGTTGTGCATGGAAAAGAGAGCGCTCGATTAGGGTGTGAACACCCGGGGTGATAACATATTTGGTACTATCCAGGTTAGGGTAGGCTGGTCTTGTGTTGGTAGGGGATCCCGGCAAGATCCTAGGTACATTTTTCTAGAGGTGTACTGTGATGGGTGGTACCTAAGTAGCCCAGTCATTGTACAGAATTCATTTTCCAATATGAGCCTTTACGGTTTTGATTGTAGAGCCTAGTATGTTAGAATTTAACTAATGTAACAATTTCGGCTATTTTAATAAGTATTTGTACTAAGACACTATTATAATATCACTAGATTTTCCGTAAAAGATGTTTTGGTTATCCTAAGGTAAAAACCTATCGCATTTATGAGTGGCGTGATCTTACGAAATACCTTTGCTTTTCCAAGGATTTTGATAATTGTAATAATTCAATTTGAGTGTGATTTCTCATGTTGGTTTTCCAAACTGACTCGGGTGTCATTTTATTATAATGCCCATGTCAGACCGAGTACTAAAGATTTAGGTTAGGATGCTATGGAGCTCAGGAGATAAGCTGGATGACAAAGACGTATTTCCATATTTGATTATATTCTGCTGTGTGTAGGCTGTATATTCAACACTTGTGAGGACAACTTATTATAACTGTTCAGATTGATTTGTTGATTGTTGTGCTCTGATGATGGCGTGTATAGTAGCATTTATAATTCTTTTTGTACAAAGATATGTTATTATCTATTATATATCGTTCTGCCGCGATTATGAGATTCTGAGTTGTTGCTTTTATTTCTTCTACCTTTTCTTCTTCAACCATAATGATCTAGTATTTTCGACACTCGACTGCTCAGCATGCTATACAGTGAACGTATTAGTATCGATATTCAAGGGTAGAAAAATCATGGTCTTTGCATGCGGTATCAGAGCTGAAGGTTAAGCGAGAACGTTGGCTTTGATGGGGTGACTCATTAGAGATAGGGTCAGTATTGCCTGAGAATGAGTTTGAATGTATTAATAGATATAAGCGCATATTTGTTAGTGAATATGAAATGTTTTATATTGTGTTGGTTGATCTATTGAGTGGCTTATGGATTCTGGTCAGTATGAGTAATTAACGTAATTGATAGGGATCTTTAAACACTTGAACAGAGCAGTTCGACATGATATTATTTTGAAATTGGGTAAATGAAATAATTTAACATGATTATATTTTTATATATAATGGAATAATTTTTCGAAAATTATTATAGGTGTACATGGAGTGCTTGGTTGTTAAGAAATGATAATATTTAACTACTATCATTTGTTGGTTGTTGTTATTGTGATCGAATAAAAGTTGATATTATAATGGGAATAAGATAAAAGGTCAAGAAATAATTTCATATAATAAAATGGAATTATGAAAATGTGATTTGTAATGAAATTTATAAATTGAAATGAAATGAAATTTTAGAAATGTATTTTATGATTTAAAAACTAGTAATTTAGGGTATTTAAATCCCGTTGGTTTTGAAAATATTTTTTTCGAAAATTTGGAAAATAATAATAGTATTATTTGGAAATATTTTTGAATAGAAATAATTAAAAGGGTTCAAAGGCTGGAAATTTGAAAATTTAAATCATGTTGGTTTTGAAATCCGTTTTCCAAAGGTTTGGAGGAATAATAGAGATATTAATTGAAAAATATTTTTAAAGTGTTTTAAAAGAAATAGAAACCACTGAACTGACTTCTGTCACTGGAAAATAATTTCAGTGATGACTCCAGCATCATCGATGTTCATTTTCGAGTTTCCAAGGGAGAAATTTCTACCATTGGATTTTGTTTTGGTCAAACTGGATTCGAAATTCAAAAGAATGATTTGATAAACCAAGGGATTGTGTGTGTGTGTGAGATTTCAAAAAATGATTTGAAAACTTAAAAAAAATTGTTTAAACTCTGGGATTTTGATTTAAAATGTTCTATTGAAAATAGGAGGAAATAAGTTCGATAACTTATGAAATTTGGAAAGTAGCAAGTTAAAGCAATGTTTAAATTATTGAATATGAATACAGGGAAAGTAAAATTTTGGAATTGAATTGTGGAATGGAATATAACTTGAATTAAGTTAAATAAAGTGAAATTGAAAATTTAGCCTAAGATTGGTGTGACGCCCCACCTCTATACCCACGCTAGCCAAGAACACTCCGGAGAAGTGCTGTCAACTAGCACGGAGAATAAGGCTGTTGAGGAGCGACCATCCATGTAATAGCTTATCACACGGTGGCTATAAATAATCTTCGGAAACAAACATAGAAATAATCATATCACAAATCAGTCACAGATATCCATATCACAAAGGCGTAAGAAGATATGAATATATAACTAACACATGAAAGTGTACATCAGAGTAGTGGTCAATAAGATCCACGATAATACAAAAGAATAGCAACACGTGCTATACAAAAGAATACAACTATGAGTCTATATCTCAAGTGTATACAGCAAAAACTGCTAATCTAAACAGTTAGCCAAAAGTCAGAGTGATGAATCCCTGGGAGGAAGTCAAGCAGAAGCACCTGTAACATCTCGGTCTGATCCGAGTATTATTTAAGAAAATAATAAACGGATCAGTCTAGCTATAAATATCAGATGACATGATATAACATAAAAGATATGGCATAAACATAAACATCCATAACGACATACCGCTATAAGTATGTAAATAATGATCAACAGAAGATCAATCAATAAGAGATAATCAATATCACAAGAATCTTCTCAAAGATTCGAAGGGGGCATCATACCCTAAACTTGTACTCATAACAAGTCAATGACACAAATTCCAGAAATCAACACGAGAAATCCAGAAATCATAAAAAGGGAAAGAGGCCTATCACATGACGGTTCGAAGACCATGGGGAGCTACCCCACATGTGTGAGTGGAATCACACAGAATGAGGTCAAGACTAACCAAAAAGCAGAAAGGTATGTGTGAATGGAATCACACAAGTGGTGTCTAGTCTAACCTTGCAATGAAAGAGACATCGCGCAATTGCTAGTCTAATTCATAGAGCGATCATCAAGATCAACGAGAAGTGTCAATTACACTAAGCTAGTAAATATAGAAGTTTAGCTTCATGTCCCATAACCACTTGCTTAACTTCAATATTTACGAACAAACTGTAAATCTTCACTAATAAAATTGTCATAAGAGGTTCAATCGAACAAGTCCAAGAATTAACCGACGAAGTGAACGCAAGCGTTTCATACCACTTGTTTTACTAAGTCGTTTAATTAGATTTCTCATCCGAGTGAGGTAAAGGCTTGTATATACTAATAGATTGGAAAACGGTTTAAGAAAAGAGCTTTGTTATTAAAAATAGAGTTGAAATTGTTTGTTAAAAGAGTTTTGATATTTACTACTAGTATTGAAACCTTTATATTATAAAGTGACAAAACACATAAGTAAGTGTAGAAACAATCAGTCACAAAGATCGCATACGGAGATGCGAATAAAATCCAAGGAAATCAGCTCAGGAAGTTCGGTTGAATGTTCTTCAGATAGGATCGCCTACGCAGAGTTATACGGGGTTCGACCTGCCCGGTCAGGTCGCGGGGGTCCAGGGGGCAGCGCCCCCGGCGGGGTGCGGGGCAGCGCCCCGTCACGGTACGACCTAAGTGAAGACAAGCGGCTTACGACCTAAAGCAAAATGAGGTCTAACGACCTAAAGAGTTCGCGGCCTAAGGGATACGACCTAAGTGGCGCGACCTAGTGGATGACAGGTCATACGACCTAAGGGTAAGGTCGGAGGCGACCTACGACTTAGTGGGGTCGAACGACTTAAGGACAGCCGACTTAACAATTCGCGACTTAGAGAGGCTTAGGTCGGATACGACCTACGACCTAGTGGAGCATAGGTCGGAGACGACTTACGAGATAACACGCGAACGACTTACTGGAGCTTAGGTCGGAGACGACTTACGAGATAACACACGAACGACTTACTGGAGCTTAGGTCGGAGACGACTTACGAGATAACACACGAACGACTTAACTCTTAACTCGCAGCCGACTTAGCACTCTAACTCGTGAACGACTCAACACAGGCGAACAGAAATACAAAGGCGGTGACTTTTCAACGCGCGCGACTTACGACTTAGGCTTAACTCGTGGACGACTTAGCGATGGCCAGAAACGACTTAAGGCCAGAACGACCTAAATCCGAGGCAGTGCGACCTAACTGCAGTTTTTTGTCAAAAACGCTAAAAATTGGAGTTTTTCGCCAATCCAATCCAAACCAAATGCAAATGCACATGCTAAAGTGATGGGGGATCATTCCCAACAGTCCAATATAGTTATAGGCTAGAATTGTGAGATAAAAATCTCACCTTTGCACTAAAATTTATGAAGATGAAGCTTGAAAGCAAGGAGAAGCAATCCAAAGCTTGAATCCAATATTTTCTACTTGAATTTGGAGTTGAATGATGGAGTTGCAATTGAATTTGAGCTTGGAGTTTTAATTTCCCATTCTCTTCACCATTAATGCTAAAGCTTGAGTTAGTTAGGAAATTTTATGAAGAGTGAGGAGAAGAGGGTTGGAACTTGGGCTTAATAGGCTAAACTAACCCAAAGTCCAAAGCGGGAAAAGTTAGTGAAATTTCACTAACTCCAAACCTATCGATGTTTATACTTAAAAAGTTGTAAACGACATTTCGAACTCAATGGAAGTGGTCTCGAGTCCTAATTTGACCGTTTGCAAAAAGTAGTTTTTCGGACCAAAATCCGATTAACGATTTAATATTTAAATAAAAATATTTAAATGTAAACTCGATAAATATGCGGGTTGTTACAATTGGACTAAATAGAATAATTTGTAGGAACTGAAATTGTTTTTGAATAGGAATGGAAATGAACTTAAGTAGTGAAGTGGAAATAAACATAAGAACTTTTGTATAAAATGTTTATAATCGACTTAAGAAAATTTGACGAGGAAATTCTTAAGGGATAATTAGTATTGGAATTGGAAAATATAAAAGTAAATAATGGATTGAGAGTAATTGATTTTAAATAGAATAAACGTGAATAAAAGAAATTTGTTATAGCTAAGAAATCAATGGAAATAAATACGTAAGTTGTATGTATATTATTTTATTCGCATAACGGTTTGATCCAGATTCGAGCACAAAATTTCGAGATAGTTTATATCGATCCGAGTTGGAATTTTTCACTTGATTTTCGACAGCGAACCCTGGATATGGATATTTGATTGATTCTAGGATTCTCAATCATAGTAAATGGCTATGCAAGAAGAATGACGGTTTCTGATCAAGAAACCATATCTGGGTCCGCATTAGAGAGTCGTGTGAACGATACTAGTTCGGAAGTTAAGTTGTATGATCGAATAAGCGATTAAATTGAGATGTGCATATGGATGATATATGTACATCGTATGGGGTTAAGTAAAGAAAATGTTGGAAATTAAAATGCAGAATAATATGGTTATGGATTATATGACTGGATATCATTGGTAAATAGGATGTAGGTACATAAACAAGAACTAATTGGCTGCCTTTGATTTTGTAAGAAAATTAGATTACTCGACTAAAAGTTACGTGTTTTAATTGTGTCTGAATTTGATGGTTTTATGATTGAGCCACTTGACTTTTGTTTTCTTTTAATGGTTTTGGCCCGTAGTGGCGATTTGTATTTGTTCGAATCTATCCGCACAAAGGAGACGCTGACGAAATTTTTCGAAAATTTAAAGATTTAGAAAATTTGAAGAAATTTTTGATAGTTAAAATTTGATTATGAGTTATAACTAGAAATGATTGAAAAGGATAATATTATCTGGAATCTATGGATGAATTTGGAAACTTACCAATTGAATTTGAAAAAAAGTTAAGAGTTTAAATTGAACTGTCAAAATATTTTAACTAAACTGTTCTAGAAAAAGAATGGTTTGGGCATTTTTCTTACCTTGGCAATTTCGAGGACAAAATTTTTTAAAGGGGGAGGAATGTAACGATCTAGAATTTTGATTATTTGAAATTGGAATATTTAATTGATTTTCAATATTCAAAATTTAATTTTATAGATTTAATAACTTGAATTTCAAATATAACAATTTATTGATAATTTAATTGTTGAATTAAATAATTGAAATTGGTTAAATAATGGAATTTTTAGTTCTAAGCCAGATTAAAGTAATTTCAAAGCATATTTAATTTCTATAAATAAGAAGGAGGATAATAAATTTTTTAAATTGGATTTATAAGTGACTTGCCTGATTTAAAAACAAACTTTTTAAATTAACGAGTAAAAATAGCTTTTCGGGGCATAGTCTTAGATTTGGACGAAACTGTACCATTGGATTCATAATAGTGTATTATTATTGGATTGCACATTTCGTAGCATTTGAAATTATCGTTGGTTGTGCGGAATAGAAACGCATTTAAATTAATATCGACAATTTAATATTAGAATTGGATTCAAAAAACTATCTTCTCTATATGATTGAATTGAGATCCGAAACTTGTTCCATTGCGTTCAGAATAGAGGTATAATATTAAGAATGCGTGGAGGCATGCCTCGTTTAGGGTTCGGAACAAATATCTAGATATCCTAGGAATATATATATATATATATATATATATATATATGTATGTATGTATGTATGTATGTATGTATATAATTTTTAAATTTAACATCAGCCGTAATTTTTTGTCTTCTTCAGCCACCCTGTGATCAAGATCGTGCCTATCCTTTTTCCTTCTACAAAATGCTTCCATCTTCTTTTTAAACACAGTAGAAAACCAGTTATAAAAAAGGCAAAGTTCAAAAATTAATGTCTCGTGAAATTCAAAATGAAACTTTTGGTAACCAATTTAAAAAATCATTTTTCCTCAAGGTCTTCAAGTTGAGATGTTTTTGTTGTGGTGTGAGCTGTGTTCGTCAATGGTCGATGGTCAGGCCGAAGCTAGGGTTTTGACCTACGAAATTTTGGCTCATCGATTCGCAAATTTAAGCTCATTTTTGGATTCGTGGGGGAAAATGGCTCCTAAGGTGACATTTTGGCAGAGCTCGGCTGCAAATGGAGGAGGGTGACATGTTGACAGCGGCAGTAGTGGTGGAAGGTCGTGAAACGAAAGGCGGAGTGCGAGCTTGAGAGTTTTGATATGAGAGGATGGAGATTTCGAAGAGAAATATATCCACGTTGTCAGATTCCGATTTCGAGCTTTGGAGCTCCGTATCTATGCTCACTCGTGCACGGTAATGGCGAGTGATACTCTACGCACATTCGTTTGAGAAGATGAAGTGTAGTGGGCCAGTTTTGTTTGTGGGCCGAGCTGTTGCTGGGAAATTAGAGTTTTATTATATTAGATTTTGTTTATTTAATTTGTAAATCATATAAACCCAATATCCCATTCGTTTTAGGTCCAATTCCAACACGGTCAGTCGCGTTGGATTCATATCGACGAATTCTTCGACATGTAAATGGATTGGTCGAGATCTGAGCTAATGGAATTTCACGCTATAATCAAATGCCTGTTTGATTTTAGTCGAACCAGAACGCAGAAGCAATAACAAAAGTCAATGTGAGTAAATCTCACTCAATTTTGGTTGACTAATTTAATTTATAATAATTAATTATTGGTTGATTTGGTGAATTTATAAATTATTATCTATTGGAAGTTATATTATATATAGCAGTACATATATTAATAGTTTGATTTATTCCCACCTATTGGAGCGGATGAAACCCTATGCTCCTCGCATAATAGCGGATGACCCTATAGTACCCTGATATCCCGCCTTGAAGCGGGATTGATCTTTTATGTGATCTAACATATGTGATTGTAGGGAAATAGGTTGGAGGGATCCAATTGAATTCTTAAAAAATGTTGATTTTAATTGCATATATAGCGATATATGATGTGCTGGATTTACCTGTGATAGGTTATTGTGTGATTTAAATTTATTGGATACTATGCAGCACTGGCCCTAATTTTAATGTTTTAAAATTATAAATATTAATTTTGGATTTGAAAGGAAATTGAAAAGAGAATTGGAAGTGAATATTTATATTGTGTTTGGGTTAATTAAAAAGGTATGATTTTGAATAAAATAGATGATTTGGTTTTAAATTTGTATTTAACTATTTTCGAAATAATTTAAATAGAAATTTTAAAATGATGCATGTAAAAGGGTTTTAAACAATAAATTAAGTGATATTTGTTTAAATGAAAAAGGATTTAAAAATCGAGATTTAAATAGATAGGGAGAATAAAGGGAATTTGGTAGTAAATATAAAATTGGTTATATGGGATTTTAAATAAGATTTTTTTTAAATTGTGAAATGAAAGTAGAAATCGAGATTTGACTGGTTTTGATATGTAGTTTGGATTATTTGAGTGGAATTTCAATTAGAAATTGATTTATAAATGAATTTAAATGATATGAACCCGTTGTAAATTCGAAATGAAATTTTGAAGTTTAAAACAATGTTTATAAATAAAGTGAAGTGGTTTTCATTTGATAAATTAGAAATATAACTTCATAGTAAGAATTTATAATGAGATAGGGAAATCGGTTTAGGGAGAAATAGTGGATTCCATATTGGAATTTGGGAATAATTATGGAATTGGGAATATGAATTGTTTTGTGATAAATTGATAGAGATTTATAAGTAATAAATTGGATATGTTGAATTTTAAAAATGGTTGTTCATAAAAAGTTAAGATTTGATTTTAGAAAAGGACATTTATGTTTTAACTATAAATTTGATTAGAATATTTCAGAACATCTATTCAAATATTTAAATTTGTAGAATGAATTCTATGTTGTAAAAGAGTTTTGTAAATCGATTAGAATTTTATTAATAAATTGATATCAGTTATTGATGTTATTTTAAAAGTACTTCGATATTTTAAATAATCATTTAACCATATGTTTGAAATTATTATATATGTATATATATATATATATATATATATATATATATAGAATTCAAAGGTATTAATTGGAATTTATTTATAAATACTGTCGAGATTGTAATCCAGATTTATTAAACGGATGTGATTGTATAAGTGAAGTGTTAAAATGGGATTTTTGAAAATTTAGGGAATTTCCAAAGTAGTTAAGCTTGGGAACTTAGAAGATGAATCTGAAATTATTGAGGAGTTATAAATTGTTCGATGGATTATAAATTATTATAGCAAATAAATTTTGGAAATTATATAGGAAATTAATAAAATTTCAGAGAATTTGAGATAAGACGGAATATTCCTAAGTATTGGAATTAAATGGCTTTGGAAATATTCTAATTAAGATTTGATTTATATAGAAATAATTTTCTAAGTAGTGGATTATAAATTGGGAATGAAATATTTCTAAGTGTTGGAAGTATTCTGTTATGATAGAAGTATTCGAAAATGTCTCCAAACATTGAAATACTGGAAGGAATTTAATATACATATCTTTGTGAATATATTTTTAAATAATTATTTCAAAAGAATTATAAAGTGGGTCAAGGGACTGCTTATGGATGTTATTTGATAGTTAAATAGCCGACAATCAAATTTGGCCAAAAATTCATTGATCGTTTCAAAGAGACCGGGATCGGGTTTAATTATCCGAAAATCACTTCGATCCAATTTGAGCGTTACGAATTGTGATATAGTGAAGATGGTGATTTTGGAGGTTTGGTTTGTCCTGAACTAGGACAATTTGTATCGATGAATGTTATCATTGCATTCCTTGCCTGTAGGTAGTGTTATCACTCCAAGTATGAATGCTATTCATAAAGTAAAACATAGTCCCAAGCCTTATCAATCGGGAATGACTAAAACAGAGGTGATGCAGCAGGGATAAATGGGCTGCACCCAATTAGGATATGTTATCACCTTTCTACATACCCTCGGATATATATTATAAATTATGGATATGGTTGTGCATGGAAAAGAGAGCACTCGATTAGGGTGGGAACACCCGGGGTGATAACATATTCGCTACTGTCCAGGTTAGGGGTATATGCCGATCTTGTGTTGGCAGGGGATCCCAGCATGGTCCTCGGTATATTTTTCTAGAGGTATACTGTGTTAGGCAGTACCCCAGTCAATGTATGGAATCCATTTTCCAATACGAACCTTTACTGTTTGATTGTAGAGCCTAGTATGCTGGAATTTAATTAATGTAAATTTTTGGCTACTTTAATAAGTATTTGTACTTAAAACACCATTATAAATATCACTGGATTTTCTATAAAAGATGTTTTGTTACCGTAAAATAAAAACTCGTCGTGTTTATGTATGGCGTGGTGTTACGAGATACCTTTGTTTTTTCAAGGATTTTGATAACTGTAATAATTCAATTTGAGTGTGATTCCTCACATTGGTTTTCCAGACTGACTCGGGTGTTATGTTATTATAATGCTCTGGTCAGAACAAGTATTACGGATTCAGGTGAGGATGCTATAGAGCTTCGGAGATGAGTTGGATGACAAAGACGTATTTCCATTATTTCCATACTTGATTATATTCCGCTGTGTGTAGGCTGTATATTCAGCACTTGTGAGGACAAGTTATTATAGCTGTCCAGATTGATTTGTTGATTATTGTACTCTAATGATGGTATGTATGGTAGCAGTTATAATTCTTTTTATATAAAGATATGTTATTATCTATTATATAATGTTCCGCTGCGATTGTGAGATTCTGAGTTGTTGCTCCTTTTCTTCTATCTTTTCTTCTTCAACCATAATGATATGATATTTTTGGCACTCGATTGCTTGGCATGCTATATAGTGAACTTATTAATGTCGATTTTCGAAGGTTGAAAAATCCTGATTGTTACAGTTGGATATGTTCCACTTTAGTATAATGTACACACAACTGCTAGCAGCCTCTTGCAGTTGGTAGACCCTTGTTGTGTGACAGTATGCACCTCACATTCCAACCACACTAATGAGTTTGTCATTTTATCTATTTGAAGTTATTGGCTAGATCCAATAATTCACACCCGACATAAATGCATATTTGAGGCTATATAACTTTATTTAACTACTATACCTCTTTTGTTCAACTGTTGTGTTAAGTTACCTTGACACAACTTACTTTTATTTCATTAATGTCGTTTTATTATCATTTACTGCTTAATTTTAATTTAATAGATTAATTATCTTTTATTGCTTAACTTCTACTTAATACTATTAAGTATATTCTATCGTTCCTTTGCAACTATTACTATCTTCCTTTAATTATTATAATCTTCTTACTTACTCTTTCATTGCTTTACATATACTTATTCACTTATTATTATTTTCTAACTTATCACATATGCTAGATTTATAATTAAATTATCGTTATTATCTCCACTCACAATAGTTGGGTTTATACTTAGAGATTTATGTATTTTAATACGTTGGAATTACATCCTCCAAAAGGAAATGATATCTTTGTCTAGCGAAGTCTTTTGTTAACTTTGACTAACTGTGTTAAACTGTTCACTTGCTTGCCATTCCTTTAACTCCTTGCCCTACATTTACTGCATTTAATCTTTATCTATTCAAGTTTCCTTCTTTCCATGATTACCAACTTTTTCTGTTTTATCAGCACTTCATTCCTTTTCCTTAAAATTAATTGTTCTATACTCCAACTTCATGCTCAAATTTGGGGAATGATGGTGGCTGTCCTACATTTCAAATCCACGGGTAATTTTTTATTTTTCCTTTGAGTTTTGCTTCTCATAAACTAATTCATGATTTCTCACTTTATTTTCATAATTAATTAACAAATTTCGTACATTTGTGTAGCAAACCGAAAACTCGAACACTTCGTCTATGAATGTTATAATGTTTTGTAATATAATTAAGTCTTATCATTATAAGAAAAAAAGGATTAAAGACCTCATATATTAGTTTTAAATTAAGCTATTTGGTCTCACTGTTTTGTTTAGGACCTAATAGCTACCAATATAATTGTCTTAAATTTTAGGTCTCTAAAAAATTAAATACAGCCTAAACCTGTCTCAAGTAACCTAAAAACTTCTTAAGGACTAATCATTTGGTCTTTGTTCTAATAATTAAAGACCAAAACTATAATCATTAATGGGTCACTGATTATTTTTAACATTGGAAATGTTCATAATATTCACAAACACATGTATGTACACAAACATAAATAAATAAAACAAGAATTTGTTATAAAATAGAAGGAGATAAGAAGCCATTGGAGAAGGAGAAAGAAGAAAACGCTATTGCTTTGATATTAGTCATACATTTACATTATATAGATTCCTTTATATATAGGCCTTGGAGCATAGTATTGAACCTATCTCATGATGTGTGTGACGCCCCACCTCTATACCCACGCTAGCCAAGAACATTACGGTGAATGCTGTCAACTAGCACGGAGAATAAGGCTGTTGAGGAGTGACAATCCATGTAATTTCTTTGCGCGAGCATCGATATGTCAAATAGTATAACATGCATTTCATCTCAAGAGGGAATCCAACATACCGACACAAACTCAAAGCTACTACACAGTGGCTATATAATCTTCGGAAACAAATATAGAAATAAGCATAACACAAATCATTCACAGATAATTCATATCACAAAGGCGGAAATAGATATGAATGTAACACATGAAAGTGTACATTAGAGTAGTGGTCAAACAAGATCCACAATATCAAAAAATGAATAGATACAAGTGCTAGACAAAATAATAAGTATACATCATAGAGTCTGTATCTCAAATGTATACAACAAAAACTACTAATCTAAGTAGTTAGCCAAAAGTCAGATGATGGTCCGATAAGCAGTCAAGCAGAAGCACCTGTAAAATCTCAGTCTGACCCGAGTATTATTTAAGAAGAAAATAATAAACGGATCAGTCTAGCTATAATTATCAGTTAAAATGAGATATAAGAAGAGATATAATAAAAAGATGTATGATAATCAAAAATGTCATACTACGATAAGTATACATTCTAAAATCCACAAAAGTGATACAATATCTCAAGAATCTCATAGCATCAAAAAGAATGTCATATTCTTTATTTAATTCACCAAGCCACAATAAATGACATACATATCAATGCCAACTGAAAAAGGTGGTGAAACATAAATTCCAGAAATCATCAATTAGAAATCCAGAAATCACAATAAAAGGTTGGCCAAGACCTTGATGTAGTGCAAACGGTACATCCAATGAATCCAAAAAGCCAAGACATTGATGTAGTACAAACGGTACATCCAATGAATCCAAAAAGCCAAGACATTGATGTAGTACAAACGGTACATCCAATGAATCGAAAAGCAAAGACATTGATGTAGTACAAACGGTACATCCAATGAATCCAATAGCAAAGACATTGACGTAGTACAAACGGTACATCCAATGAATCGAAAAGCAAAGACATTGATGTAGTACAAACGGTACATCCAATGAATCGAAAAGCAAAGACATTGATGTAGTACAAACGGTACATCCACTGAATCCAATAGCAAAGGCATTGATGTAGTACAAGCGGTACATCCAATGAATCAAATAGCAAAGACATTGATGTAGTACAAACGGTACATCCAATGAATCAAAAAGACATCGCACATTGCTAGTCTAAATCACAGGAATGATCTTCATTGAACATCAAGAAGTGTCAATCACACTAAGCTAGTAAATATATGAGTTTAGCTTCATGTCCCATAACCACTTGCTTAACTTAAATATTTACGAACAAACTGTAGATCTTCACTAGAAAACTGTCACAAGAGATTCAATCGAACAAGTCCAAGAATTAACCGACGAAGTAAACGCAAGCATTTCATACCACTCGTTTAATTAGATTTCTCATATGAGTGAGGTAAAAGTTTGTATATACTAATAGATTTGGAAAATGGTTTTATAAACGAGTTTGGTATTGAAAATAGAGTTGAAATCGTTTTGAGAAAAGAGTTTTGATATTTACTACTAGTATAGAAAACCTTTATATTTTAAAGTGACAAATCATAGAATTGATTGTAGAAACAATCAATCATAAAAATTCACATTCGAAGACGTGAATAAAATCCAAAGAAATCGATACCAAATCCATCAAAATGGATATTCCCAAAAATCAACATGAAAATGTCATCAAAGTACATAATAAATGATAACAAAAAAAAAGGAATCAACACGAATCGATTAAAGTTAGAAATATACTCAAAAATAGCCAAAATAGGCAAAATAAACAGTTCCAGACGTCTGGTAGGTGTTCCTAGACGTCTGGCCCTAGTATCTAGAAGTATATGTGTTTTCTCCCTTCTATTTTTAATTCCTGGGCCATTTCAGACTCTGAAATTTTCAACCAGACGTCTGGATTTTGTTTCATACGTCTGGATTTAGTCTCTGCCTTTTCCAGACCCCTTTCCAGACGTCTGGATTTTTCAACCAGACGTCTGGATTTTGTTTCAGACGTCTGAAATTAATTTCAGACGTCTCAAATCTTCTGCTAGGTAAAAAAAACAGCCTAGACCAAAAATGGCAAATCCAAACCGAAATGCGATCGAACGAGCGATGGATGCTAAGGATTTATGCCAATCGACAACCCAGCACTATAGGCTCTTCGATGCATCACCAAAAACATGTTCAAACATCAAAGATTGGATTTTTAAAGATTTGACTACAAAACATCAAAAATTGGAATATTCAGCAATTCAATCCAAATCAAAAGCAAATCAACATAAATAAGTGTTAGGAATTCATACCCAACAATCAAAGATAGATATAGACATAGATGTGAGATAAAAATCTCACCTTTGAACCCAAATCAATGAAGGAGAAGCTTTAAGACAAGGGAAGATCAACCACACTTCAATCTCAACACTAGAAGCTTGAATCTAAGATCAAAAGAAGAACATTCCCTAAGTTAGGTTTAGGAAATTTCTGAAATCAAAGAGAGAATGAGTTGGAGAAGATGAAGAGAAGGCTTACCAATGGATTCTCTTGAATTTGGAGCTAGAAATTGATTTGCAAATGGAAATTAGGGTTTTGGATTTCTATTTCCCATTCTCTTCCACCATTAATCTCTTTAGAACAGAAAGTAGAGGAAGAGGGAGTGAATGAAGAGGGGGTTTCAGTTTGGGGTATTAAGTTAGAACATTGGGCTGAACCCAACCTAAACCCAAAGCCCTAAGTGAAAAGTAGCAAAATTCTACTATCTCCAAACATATCGAAGTTTATACTCAAAAAGGTCGCAAACGTCATTTTGAACTCAATGGGGGTGGTCTCGAGTCCCAATTCGACTGTTTGCAAAAAGTAGCTTTTCGGACCAAAATCCGACGAACGATAAAATATTTAAATAAAATATTTAAATAAAAAATCGATAAATATGCGGGTTGTTACAGACTCCCCTCCTTAAAGAAATTGCGTCCTCACAATACTTAAGAAGAAAATAAATAGTAACAACCATAAAAGCATATTAACACAAAAGAATTTTGAAATAAGAAGTTCACCATAAAGAGCATGAAAGAGTAAACACGGATGAGTTCGCTCGATGAATTCTCTAGATTTCCCAAGAGAAATCCTTGGGATTTGAGAACCATAGAATTTTCACAAAAAGAACATCTTTATTTCGAAGGTGCCCAACCTCCAAAGCAATGATGCGAATAGAAAGTTGCTCAAAAGTCAAATTGGGTGAAACTTCAATTTCCTCAATAACACCAGGCTCAAGAATAAAAATCGGAATCCCTAAGGCATTTCCGTAGTAGAAAGACGTGAGAAAACGTCATGAATATCAGAAAATTGAGCTGGTGCAACGACGTAGTATAATAACAGTACGCCCGATAAACTAGAAACTCAAATAATTAGGGACAACAGCGTAGTACAAAAACGGTACGCCCAATGAACCAAAGCTTGAATAATTTCGGAACACCGACGTAGTACAACAACGGTACGTCCAATGAACCGAACACCATAAAAGAACATCAGACGCTAGTCCATAAAAGAAATGAGATGAAACTCAATAAAACGAAGTACATCAAAACATCTGATGAACTTAATAAAAAGATAATTCCATTCAGACATCACCAAAGAATCAACCACTTGTTGCTTATGACTAAACGCATTGACAACACGATTTCCCTTTCGGGAATAAAAGAATATCAAGATCATAAGATGCTAGGAACTCGAGTCAACATGAAGTTCCTTATGAGAAAATAAATATTCCAAGGATTTATGATTGAGATGGAGAACAAATTCCTCCCCTAAAAATGATGATGCAAAACTCTAAAAGTAGAAACAACAACCGCGAGCACTAGATCATGAGTGGTATATCTAGTCTCGATAGGCTATAATGATTTAGAAGCATAAGAGATAGCATGTTCTCTTTTGCAAGAGAATGACATCCAACCAATACGATTAGCATTGGTACAAAAGATAAAGTCTTGGTTCCCATCGGGAATCACAAGAATAGGAGTATCGGAGAAGAGTTCTTCTAAATAATCTTCTTTCCCGAAAAGTTAAAACTTTCAAAATTACATTTTTATTTTTATGTAATAATCTTTCTACAAAAATTTACATTTTTACAAGTCAATATATCGTGTCTGACTGTCTCATCAAAGCGTTTAGGAGATTCTTATCGATAACGTTGATGAAGCGCATCGACCAAAATTCTTAAAGCACTCAATGGGCAATACAATCACAAAATCATCTTCTTTATAATAAAAAAGTTTCTTAAAAGTTTTACAAATATTCTTTGCTTGTTTTAAGAACAAAAATTCAATTATACTTATAAATAAATCTTTATGAAAAAGATTTGTAAAAATTTTAAATTGCTATTTTCATCCAAAATCAATATATACAAAAATGATCTCATCGAAATATTCCTAGAATACTCGATTTATAAAATGGATGAAATAAGCTGGATAAACCGAATGACATAATAAGTCATTCATAAGAATCATAACGAGCGCGGAATGCGGTAAGTGGAATGCTAACTTCCGCAACCCGTAGCTAATGAAAACCGGTGGCAAGGTCGAGCTGAAAAGACCTTAACACTACTCAAAAGATTGCTTAGGTTACAGTCCTAAGACAAATTCAAAAACACCGAAAAATTTCTCAAACTACATGAATGAGAGAAATAACACTTTCCTTATAAGTGGGCTTAAGGAATAAAATGATGCCATCAAGTTGGAATCAAAATCATAAAGGAAAAATAGAAATCTGCTTAACAGATTGAAAATGTCAAAGATGAATAGTCCACACGGGACAAAGGATATGGCCTCATAATAATTAAGCCAATCCTTACAAAAGTAAATTCCGAAGCCTAAGTAAAAATCCGCTCGGACAGAAAAATCATATAAAATAATTTCGACATCAATAAAGACAAATTGAGTGTTGCGGATCTACCATCCGGATTCACAATCCTCAAAGAAGTCATCAAGCCCAGAAATGTTTAAAGAAGAAGAATCACAAGTTCCTTTGATATAAAAATAATGAGATGAAACCCGTATCAACAAGAACTCAAATAAGAAGATCACGAAATAAAACAATGCCATCAAGGATTGAGTGAAAAATACCTTGACCAAGAGAAGAGGTGTTAGGGGCTTGCAGCTTTCCCTCTCTCTTGTTAGGAAGCCTAGGGCACGAAGATAAAAGATGACCCGAACCTTTGCAATAACGACAAAAGAGGGGTTTCGGACACTCCCTTGCATAATGGTCCGTGGAACCACAATTGTAGCATTTACCACGACTAGAGGTAGGAGTCTTTGCTACCGGAATTTGTTGCTTCCCTTTCTTATTAAAATTGGGGCCTTTGAATTTGATAGGCCTCTTCAAGTTATTGTCGAAGTTTTGTTGGGCACGCACAACTTCAACATCACCTTCATTATCGGCCTCTTCAGGACGAAGAGCGATATCAATAAGCTGATCAAATGAAACCTCAAGTTTCAGAAGTAATGGCTTCTTAAGATTCTTATTCAAGCCATAGACAAATCTCTGATTTTTCTTCAATGGGGTATTAATGTATTCAACCCCGTATTTGGAAAGAGATTCGAAAGATGCGACATAGTCTGTCACAGAAGATTCACCTTGAACAAGGTCAATAAAACGCCGGGCCAAAGTTACTTTTTCGACCTCCGGCACAAATTTCAATTCAAACCTTTCCCGGAATTGCTCCCAAGTGAGATCCGCTTTAATGATTTCAAAAATTAAAAGCTCATACCAATCTAATGCTCTTTCTTGGAGCATGCTAGAAGCCACTTGGACTCGATGTAGATCAATAAGGTTCATGCGAGAAAAGATGCGATCGCATGATTTGAGCCAAGCTTGAATTTCTATAACACTCTCGGATCCCCTGAATGGCCTTCCACCCAAATCGGTATAGTCTCTGCACAAGCGTGCAAAACCGGATCTAGGATGAGTAGGCTCTGGAATGGGACCGACAGCTTGAGCATTCTTTAGCAGATCAATAAGCTGCTGGGCAGACATAAATACTCCATCCTGGGGAGTAGCACTAGATTGACCGACGCTGGGATGGCCTGGTCTAACCATTTCTCTTCTTTAAGAAAGAAAGAAAGAAGAGGATAAAGTTATTCTCAAAATAAATATCAAGCAATCTTGATAGATAAAACAAGGAATCATAAAAGAAAGTAGGATAGAACGGTACGAAGACTCGAATAAATCCTAAGGCACAACTCCTAAGAAAGACTTAGGACATGATCCTTGCTAAATTACTCTACATTGTTTCGAAGTTTGGCTCTGATACCAAGCTGTGACGCCCCACCTCTATACCCACGCTAGCCAAGAACATTACGGTGAATGCTGTCAACTAGCACGGAGAATAAGGCTATTGAGGAGCGACCATCCGTGTAATTTCTTTACGCGAGCATCGATATGTCAGATAGTATAACATGCATTTCATCTCAAGAGGGAATCCGACATACCGACACAAACTCAAAGCTACTACACAGTGGCTATATAATCTTCGGAAACAAATATAGAAATAAACATAACACAAATCATTCACAGATAATTCATATCACAAAGGCTGAAATAGATATGAATGTAACACATGAAAGTGTACATCAGAGTAGTGGTCAAACAAGATCCACAATATCAAAAAATGAATAGATACAAGTGCTAGACAAAAGAATAAGTATACATCGTAGAGTCTGTATCTCAAATGTATACAACAAAAACTACTAATCTAAGTAGTTAGCCAAAAGTCAGATGATGGTTCGATAAGGAGTCAAGCAGAAACACCTGTAAAATCTCAGTCTGACCCGAGTATTATTTAAGAAGAAAATAATAAACAGATCAGTCTAGCTATAATTATCAGTTAAAATGAGATATAAGAAGAGATATAATAAAAAGAAGTATGATAACCAAAAATGTCATACTACGATAAGTATACATTCTAAAATCCACAAAAGTCATACAATATCTCAAGAATCTCATAGCATCAAAAAGAATGTCATATTCTTTATTTAATTCACCAAGCCACAATAAATGACATACATATCAATGCCAACTGAAAAAGGTGGTGAAACATAAATTCCAAAAATAATCAATTAGAAATCCAGAAATCACAATAAAAGGTTGGCCAAGACCTTAATATAGTGCAAACGGTACATCCAATGAATCCAAAAAGCCAAGACACTGATATAGTACAAACGGTACATCCAATGAATCCAAAAAGCCAAGACATTGATGTAGTACAAACGGTACATCCAATGAATCGAAAAGCAAAGACATTGATGTAGTACAAACGATACGTCCAATGAATCCAATAGCAAAGACATTGATGTAGTACAAACGGTACATCCAATGAATCGAAAAGCAAAGACATTGATGTAGTACAAACAGTACATCCAATGAATCCAATAGCAAAGACATTGATGTAGTACAAACGGTACATCCAATGAATCGAAAAGCAAAGACATTGATGTAGTACAAACGGGACATCCAATGAATCCAATAGCAAAGACATGATGTAGTACAAACGGTACATCCAATGAATCAAATAGCAAAGACATTGATGTAGTACAAACGGTACATCCAATGAATCAAAAAGACATCGCACATTGCTAGTCTAAATCACATGAATGATCTTCATTGAACATCAAGAAGTGTCAATCACACTAAGCTAGTAAATATATGAGTTTAGCTTCATGGCCCATAACCACTTGCTTAACTTAAATATTTACGAACAAACTGTAGATCTTCACTAGAAAACTGTCACAAGAGATTCAATCGAACAAGTCCAAGAATTAACCGACGAAGTAAACATAAGCGTTTCATACCACTCGTTTTACTAAGTCGTTTAATTAGATTTCTCATACGAGTGAGGTAAAAGTTTGTATATACTATAGATTTGGAAAATGGTTTTATAAACGAGTTTGGCATTGAAAATAGAGTTGAAATCGTTTTGAGGAAAGAGTTTTGATATTTACTACTAGTATAGAAAACCTTTATGTTTTAAAGTGACAAATCATAGAATTGATTGTAGAAACAATCAATCATAAAAATTCTCATTCGAAGACGTGAATAAAATCCAAAGAAATCGATACCGAATCCATCAAAATGGATATTCCCAAAAATCACGATGAAAATGTCATCAAAGTCCATAATAAATGATAACAACAAAAAGGGAATCAACACGAATCGATTAAAGTTGGAAATATACTCAAAAGTAGCCAAAATAGGCAAATTAAACAGTTCCAGACGTCTGGTAGGTGTTCCCAGACGTCTGGCCCTAGTATCTAGAAGTATATGTGTTTTCTCCCTTCTATTTTTAATTCCTGGGCCATTTCAGACGTCTGAAATTTTCAACCAGGCGTCTGAATTTGATTTCAGACGTCTGGATTTTGTTTCATACGTCTGGATTTAGTCTCTGCCTTTTCCAGACCCCTTTCCAGACGTCTGGATTTTTCAACCAGACGTCTGGATTTGGTTTCAGACGTCTGAAATCTTCTGCTAGGCAAAAAAACAGCCAAGACTAAAAATGGCAAATCCAAACCGAAATGCGATCGAACGAGCGATGGATGCTAAGGATTTATGCCAATCGACAACCCAGCACTATAGGCTCTTCGATGCATCACCAAAAACATGTTCAGACATCAAAGATTGGATTTTTAAAGATTTGACTACAAAACACCAAAAATTGGAATATTCACCAATTCAATCCAAATCAAAAGCAAATGAACATAAATAAGTGTTAGGAATTCATACCCAACAATCAAAAATAGATATAGACATAGATGTGAGATAAAAATCTCACCTTTGAACCCAAATCAATGAAGGAGAAGCTTTAAGACAAGGGAAGATCAACCACACTTCAATCTCAACACTAGAAGCTTGAATCTAAGCTCAAAAGAAGAACATTCCCTAAGTTAGGTTTAGGAAATTTCTGAAATCAAAGAGAGAATGAGTTGGAGAAGATGAAGAGAAGGCTTACCAATGGGTTCTCTTGAATTTGGAGCTAGAAATTGATTTGCAAATGGAAATTAGGGTTTTGGATTTCTATTTCCCATTCTCTTCCACCATTAATCTCTTTAGAACAGAAAGTAGAAGAAGAGGGAGTGAATGAAGAGGGGGTTTTAGTTTGGGGTATTAAGTTAGAACATTGGGCTGAACCCAACCTAAACCCAAAGCCCTAAGTGAAAAGTAGCAAAATTCTACTATCTCCAAACATATCGAAGTTTATACTCAGAAAGGTCGTAAACGTCATTTTGAACTCAATGAGGGTGGTCTCGAGTCCCAATTCGACTATTTGCAAAAAGTAGCTTTTCGGACCAAAATCCGACGAACGATAAAATATTTAAATAAAAAATCGATAAATATGCGGGTTATTACAATGTGGGACTAAACAGAATATAACAAACATTGTGTAGCGTATTCACATTGTATAATATTACAACACTCCCTCTTGAATATGCATCTTCAAAATCTTAAATGCTCTGCTAACTTGAAGTTATCACTTTTGAACCTTATATAATAATTTCTCCCCCTCATTATTCTCTTGCTTGCTTATATCCATTCAGCTGATATAGATATTATCTGTTGCCTCATTAAAAGTCTCCATTAGGAAAACCTAATGGGAAAAACCTTAAAAGAGGAAAAGAACGCAACTTGTGAAATCATAGATATCATATTAAACATTATATTCCCTCTAAGAGTTATGCTTCGAAATCAAAATAATGCCTCATCAATACCTTGCAAAGAAAACCCATTGAGAAAAATCGTAGTGAAGGAAAAAGAGTACAATGACATATTTTAATATCTCATTTCATCTGCTGAAGTTTCATACTTCTGGATCAACAATATAATGCCTCGTCAAAACCTTACTAAGAAAAACCCAATAGGAAAGATCTTAGTGAAGGAAAATGAGAAAAATAACATATTTCAATAGTTTTAAATTGAGTTTGATACTTCTGGATCAATATAATACTTCATTAAAAAACTTACACAGGAAAACCCGACCGGAAAAACCTTAGTCAAGGATAAAAATACAATTTAACTTAAATAACATATTTGAGATGTTATTTCTTAATAAGACGTTTGATTTTTCTAGATCAAGATATTGCCTCATTAAAACGTTAGTACGAAACACCCAGTGGGAAAAATCTCAAATAAGGAAAAAGAGTACATTATAACTTATTTTAAAAGTTACTGGGGAGTTGATACTTTTGGATCAAGATAATGCCTCATTAAAATCATACTAATAAAAACCCAATGTGAAAAATCTTAGTTAAGGAAAAGAGTGCATTATAAAATACTTATGGATGCCTCCCTAATTTAGAAGTTTCTTCTGAATTCGTATCCGTCTTTTAATAACTCAAATTGGTTATGGATACTTCTGGATCCATAAATATGTATCTCATTAATAATACAATTTATTAATAGCTTCCTTCGATACAATCAAAATTTTCAAGATTATTTCTTCCAAATATGATTTGCATTTTATGCATTTTGTATGCTACTTTTATGAAAAACACTTCACGTACTTTCATTTTTGTGCTTTGAATCAATTTTGCATATTTGAACTGTACATCTTTGATGAACATTAAGAATTTCGTTACAACAAGACTAAAAAGCAGGAGATAATCTACTCATCTTGAAGTATATCAAGATTTTCATTACAACAATACTTAGAAGAAAGTTATAATTTAAACTTCATGGCTTTTGCATTCTTTATAACTGCAATATATTCTTTAGGAATTTGTATACTTTAATAAGTTTTTGCTTATCGCAACCACCACTTCAATGGATATTAAGAGTTTCATTACAACAATACTTAAAAATATGAAGTAATCTACTCATCATTAATAATATCAAGATTTTCATTATAACAATACTTAAAAGAAGTTGTAATCTACGCTCCTTGTTCTTTACCTTCTTTACAACCACCAAAGTTATTTATATTCTTCAGGAATATTTTTATACTTTCATCGTTTAGTATGATTTAAATAATGTTTATACCTTCAGGGTATTTTAAGTGTTTCAAACACTTTCTCTACTTTAATCAATTCAATTATGTCTAAAAATATCATGCTCGTGGCACTTAACATGTTGTTGACACTATATGTACTTTAGTAATTTTAGTATGCTTTTGCCACTTTATATTCATGTTTCTAATTATAATTTTTGGACTACAGGTCCACATTTCTCAATTAGGAGAATTTCATGATGGCCAATCATATTTTTCTCTAATCTCGGATTTTTAATACATTTATAGACATAAGCGCTTTATTATTTATGAATTTATCATCGATGATTATTTATTGTGACTTATGTACACATGATTTATTGAGATCTCTTTATTTATCATGTTTTAAGTACCTAAATCACTTCTAGGGTTATTTGACAATCATCTCATGGATCTCTTTCAGAGCACTCTTAAGTGTTTCTGCAAGAACATCCACCTCCTTTATTTGGCATCTTTGTTACTTACTCCAAAAATATTTGAACTAACTTCTGTACCCCATTTCAGATGTGGTTTACACCTTTTGATCCTTCAGGGATTCAAATCTATATTGGATAAAGTGTATCGGAAATATTATTGATAATTTATTCTGGTTACTTAATATTTTGCATCATTGTATATTTTAACAAATATTTAACACTGATGATCAAAATGAACTTATATCCCTTTAACCTCCTCCTCGATGTTGACAAACATTGTCACATTAAATAATAATTCTTTGGATTCTCATTTTGATCCATTATTACATTGCTACAAGCAAATACATTATATGTATATCAATTATAGGAGGAAAATCCTTTTATTAGTTAATAAGATGCATTCAATTGATACTGCTTATTAGAGTTTGTTCTCATTCATTGATCTAGCCAATTGGAGGAATTTACTTATTGTATATATCATTTGAATACATACATGATTTCAGGTCATTCAACATTTATGTTGATTGAATTTTAAATCACTAAATAATATCTATACATAATCTATAAGATAAGCTCATAACAAACTTCAGGTTGATAGCTGAATATTTACATTTATGGATATATACATGTGTCCACGTATTAAAATTTTCATACTCTTTCTCATTTGGATTAGTGATTTTTAGAAAAAACTATTACAAGGATCCAAACTATTAATTTCTATTTATAGATCAATGTCAATGTGAATCCATCAAAACCGCATGATAATGTTCAAAACATCTGGTTTGGAATCTTATCAAACTTTTGGTTCGAACAAAATATACACACAACTTCAAGTTGTTAAGTTTTATTCCTCAATTATATCTCAAATATAAAATTTCTATGCATTTATTTGGTTTAATAAAATTATCAAATATATAAACAAATCTCTTCAAGAGATATGTTATCATTTCCAAATTAATGAATCTCTTCTAGAGATATTTTATTATCACCACTTCTGGAGTGAACTTATCTCTTCTAGAGATATATACATATGCATTATTGGAATGCCATATCAATATACAATATTTTGTTTATATAAATTACATAATAACTACTATTACATTAGCATAAAATATCCCAGTTGGAGATTTTTGTTGTAACTACTTTTGAAATGTCATATCAAACTTTAAATACAGTAACAAAATTAGATTCACCAAATAAAAGTAAGATGCAAGAGATAAACCGCTACTTCTGGAGTGTAATACTGGTATACAATATCTTTTATTTGGGATAAATTATTTTTATTGCTTTAAAATTTTTATATGGTTATTCCTTTAGGGAATATAGTATTTCCTTTTAAGGAATTGCAATGTAACAAAAATAAAATTCCTATAACATCTCTTCTGGGATGTTAGATTTTGCAATGTAAATATAAATAAATCTCTAAAACATCTCTTCAAGAGATTAATACACATACACACACATCCAATGATGTTTGAAATATCATATAACATAGTATCTTCAGGATATTTGGTTAATATAATGTAAATGTGAAGATATAAGGTAAGGTATAACTCATTTGGGGATTTTTGCAATCTCTTGAATGTAGCATCATTATCTCATATGATAGTTTATTAATTTCCTTTAACTTCTTCAAGACTACAACCTTATCATTTTACACAATTTCAGTAGAGCTTCGGGCTTATAATTCATGGACTTCAAGTTCATTAATTTGTTATAAACTTTGGGTTCTTAAATTTTGTGTAAACTTCCTTTTTAAAAGCTTATACCTTTTGACAAACTAAAAAACATACGGATAAGAATTCGAGCTTGTAAAGTTATTAAAAAATCTTTTAATAATTCAAGACTTCAGATCTTGGACTTTGAATTATACAACATCTGTTAAAATAATTTCTTTGGACAACTTTAAGTTGCTGTTAAACCTATTTATTCCATTACAACAGACATTACTTGTCAAAATAAATACATCAAATAGTAAATCAGATGCCTATTCTTATTCTAAACACAAACATAAAACATTATTTAATATACAATAACCAATGCATTTAATACATTTATGATAAAAATAAATGCAATTAACCTTTATGTGGTCTAAGATATAACTACTATCACAACAAAATGATTTCATTACAAATATATGAACCAATTGAACAAACAACACTTAAAGTGATACAATTTCATCTCAAATTTAGGTTCAGTATTACTCAATAATAAAATTAAAATGAATATCTTAAAGTGAATTTTATTTCCCAATAATCAAAATTTCTATATAAACAATAATATCATCTTAGTTTTATCCATATCATTCACAATCATAAACAACTACACATTTTAGATCCAAACTATTTTCCTTATAAGAAAATTAAATTCATAATTTTTTACCAAATACATCAAAACAAACATGTAGATCTTCAAATCAACGCAAGTTATTTCATAAATTTAGGGAATTAAGATTATTTCCCAAAAATAAAAACATGCCAGAATTTTGTTTAATTACACAAACCATATACAGATCATTTAGATCTTGCTTTCTACATGAGAAGCTACCTTTTGGTTTAGAAAAAACAATTTTAGATTCAAACCAAATCCAAGATTATCAAAAGAAAATTTTCATACATAGACCAAATAGATCTGAAATTTGAGTAAGATATTATAAGAATTCAATGACTTATAAATAAGTTGATTCAAAACTTACTCAAAAAATCAAAAATACATAATAAGATCAAAGATGAGTGGATCTAATACCACTTGTTAGAAATTGTGAATAAATTCAAACTAAATTATCTATCAAGTACAAATTTTGAAAGAATAAATAAAATTGATTTCAACTAGAAGATATGTAAAAATAAGTAATCACAGAAGTTATATCTGATTTCTATAATTAAATAAGAGAAAAGGATGAATACACATGAAAAAGAATAGATCTGCTGATTAAAATATATAGATCCCAAATATATATCATTTGAGCATGATATCAAGATCTAAAAAAGATCTAAAAAAATAGTTAAAACATAAGATCTGCAATAGAATGAGATCCAAAAAATTAGATCTATGATTTAATGAGATCTAAGAAGATAAAATTAATGGAATCAGATCTGAAAAAGATAAGATCAACATAATTAAATCTGAAAAATTACTTACCATCTTGAGAACTATAATTAGATCTGAAAAACAAAGTACATCTGATATTCTAGATTATCATAATTCAAATCTATAATTTTTTTGTTTAGAGATCGTGCTGATAACATGTTATAAAGTAGAAGGAGATAAGAAGCCATTAGAGAAGGAGAAAGAAGACAATGTTATTACTCAGATATTAGTCATACATTTACTTTACATAGACTCCTTTATATATAGGCCTTGAAGTATAATATTGAACATATCCCATGATGTGGGACTAAACAAAATATAACAAACATTGTATAGCATATTCACACTTTATGATATCACAATATGTAAATCCATCTAATATTCTCATCATAACTTAACTTTAAAAAGACCATAATTTAAACACATTTATCATGAACACACAAACACATTTATCACTATAACTGATCCTAGGTGCATTTATTACTAAATCAATACAATCAACAATCCAAATTATAAAGTTGTTACAATATCCAAATTACAAAGTAAGAATATCACATTCATATAGTCAAAATAAACTAATAAACATACAGACCATTCAGTCGATGTGCTAATTGATATGTAACCTCTTTAGACCATTTCTTTTCTTTTCTTTATTCCTATTTCTCTGCCCATTCTCCACTTCAACATGATAGCTTTTACATCTCATATTCCTTCAAAAAATTGAAACAAATACGATATTAAATGGTCAATCAATAAACAGTTACAAGCAGTAAGTAAATTGTTGAGTGTGATTAGTACAACATATGCTGACTATCTTATTACTAGATTTACCATCTAAATTCCTCTACTCTCTGCTTCTTCTATTAATGCCAATGTGAATTTAATATAATATTAAGTTGAAATCTATATTAAATGAATGACCATTAGCAACATAGAGCAACATAGGAATTAATACAAAATTTAACAAAAAAACGCTAGATAAAAAACAATTTACAAAAATAAAACCTATAGTGGTGAATGTATCCACTACTGACTGCAGTAGACTAGCTACAGTTGCAAATTGTAGTTTCAACTTGATGTTCCAAAATATATATAGGTTAGCCGTATCAAACTTATCGAGCAAAAATATTAATAAAAAAACATAAAACGAATTTGTGTATTCCAAATGCAACATATTCAATATTATCCCATATGACGGAAAACCATGATATGTGCAGCCTAAAAGTTACAACCATATAGCATATTCAGTGGCTCAGATGAACTTTTAACCATGATACTAACTAGTGATCACTAGGATAAACGTACATTGTAGCAAACTAAAGTTACTAATATGTTGTATCAAAGCAATATCCATACCTCATGTTTTTTATTAGTGGCAGCATGATTGACTCTTTGTATCTTCTTATCCATTCTTGCTAGATTAATGCCTATATGATTAAATCCATCTAATATGCACAATACTGAACAAACTTAGCATATGGTTGAGAATGCATGCACCTAATTACACTTACATAGGACACAGGAAAAAGGACAAAAAATGCAGGAAAAGTAGGCATAAACTCATTTACAAAATTGTGCATGAAGACTAAAACATATGAACTAAACAGAGCACTTGCAGACTGAAAATGAAGAACTAGCTAGATTCCTGACATGGACCATAAAGGATCGGATCTCGGTACCCTTTTGAGTCCACCATAAATAACATCAGTTCAACTCAAATTGAATGGAAATTCGAATCTTTAGGGCTGAAGAAAAAAAAAGTAGAAGAAAAATATAAACAACAACATAGAATCTCACAATCACAGTGGACCAAAATATAATATATAATAACAGATTTTTATACAAAAGAATCTGTAACCGTTCTATACTTACAATCATCAGAGTACAACAATCAATACATCAATCTGGACAGTTATAATAACTTTTTCTCATAACGTGAAAATATAAGTCAAGTACAAAAATACATCCCTGTTATCACCCAGGGTGTTCCTACCCTGGTTAAGACCGACCTATCCCTAACCTGGATAGAACCGAAAATGTTATCACCCCTGGTGTTCCCACCCTTATCAAGAGCTCCTTTTCCATGCACTACCATATCCATAACTTATAATATATCGGAGGGTATATAGAAAGGTGATAACATATCCTAATTGGGAGCGACCCACTTAGCCGTGCTGCATCTCCCCTGATTTTCAGTCGTCTTAGTTGACGAGGCTTAAGGCTACGATTACCTTTCTAGAACAATTTCACTTAGAACGTTCATCATCCTCCAATGACGATGTTCTGATAGCATTCGTCCATACAAGTTTATCATGGGTCTAGAAAAACCGAATCACCATGTTCACTATCTTCATGATATCCATTCGTAACGTTCAAATCGGATCGAAGTGGTTTTCAGATAATTTAAATCCGATCCCGGTCTCTTCAAAATGATCAATCAATTTGGCCAAAACTGATAGTCGGTTATTTAAATATCAATAAAACATCCATGAGACTACATCAGGCCTTATTATAATTTTTTCCAAAAATTTATATTCAAATATCTTTATAAGATATATATTCGAATCCCTTCCAAATTTTCCAACATTTGAAATGATTTCAAATCCTTATATTTTCAACGGAATATGCCCAAACCTTTCCAATACCTAGAATATTTTTTCCAGCTCCATTTTTATGTTCAACACTTAGGAAGTATTCCATTTATTTCCCATATTCTCATAATCATTTACAAATTTATTTGTAAATTCCTTAACTCGTTTAGAACGAATTTTATAAGTTTCGATTTCCTTAATTACTTTCCTTTAATATTTCCCAAGTCAAACACTTATCTAAAATTTCAAATATCCATTTCTAACTTCTTTTATGAATTTTAATTCACTTTTCAAAGTTCACTTTTATTTAACTATTTTGAAAATTTTCTTACCTCTTTCCAAATTCCATTTTTGAGAATTTCTCGTATAAATCGCATCTATTGAAGAAATCCTGTTTCCAGATTCTCGAGAAGATTTATAATTAAATTTCAGTTATTACAAAACTATGTATATATATAAATATAAGTAAATAAATAATTATTTAAATGTATAATTTTTTAAAACATGTTCAAGTAATTATTTAAAAATATCGAACACTTTATACAAACATCAATAATCCATTTTTAGATAACAAATCAATCTTCAAAGCCGATTATAAAAATTAGAATTTGATTTCAATTAATATTAGATAATTGAAAATTTCACTTCTGAAGTATTCCAATACTAACAAGCTTAAAATTACATTGTTAAATAAATATTATTTCTCTTTTGAAATCAAAACTTAACCTCTTAATAAAATATATGTTTAAAATTACAATAACCGATTCAATTTATAATCCTTCTCGGTTTACCACACATCGATCCCATTTTGATTTTCTAACCATCCTCACTTTTCAAAAATAGAATTCACTATTTTCCCCAAAAATCTATTTCTCGTATCTCGATATAAATTCACCCTTCGAAATTATATTCTAATTTATCAATTAATTTTCATTTTTCCTTGTTTATAAACAAGGTTTATTAGTTTATAATTCCTTGAGTTTCACTTGTTTATAAAACTAATCCCATTTTATAAATCTTATTTTATAAATCCTTTTCTTAACAAATTCCATGTATTTCATAAATCAATTTAAAAATATTGATTTCAACTCATTTTTCATATTTTTCAGATATATCATTTAAAAATCCATCGTTTAAGAATCCTTTATACAAATTATTTTAAAATCTCCATTTAAAATATTTTTACAAATAGTTAGATACAACCAAATCAATTATTGTTTTTATACAAATCAATTCCTTAAAAATTGCCCAAATTTCTATATGAATATTTTTATATTCCAAATCTCCTTTAAAACTTTTTAAATTCTAAAAATATTATTTATGGTATTTAAAATACCAAAAGTTAGGCTAGTGCGATTATAACATCCAATAATTCACATCACAACAATAATCCATAACAGATTATTCTAATACATCATATAGTATTATATATGAAAAATAATCAAATAAATTTGGGGAATCCAGTTGGATCTCTCCAATCTGTTTTCTTGCATCCATAGATGTTAGACAACAATAAAAATACCAATCCCACTTCGAGGTGGGAGATCGCAATATATAGGGCCATCCGCTATTATGCGGGGCGTATAGGGTCTCGTCCGCTGAAATATGCGGGGACATCAATCCAACTACTAATATACATACTACTATATATATATAACATGCAATAGATAAAAATTTATAAATTCAACCAGCATTTAATAATTTATTTTAAATATTTAAAATAAATTCTAGTAATCCAAATGAGTGAGAATTTCTCATCTTGATTTTTGTTTGCCCAATATTTAGATTTTAAACTAAATCGAACGCCGTTCGATTTAATTTAAAATTCCAACATACTTTGAAAAATTCCAAGCCACTTCCAGAATGTGAATTTTGCAGCTACAAATTTAATGTGATCGACTTCGTGATTTTTGGACCTTGCAAGAACATATTATACATTTTTAACATTCGATAAAAATATAATTTTACTTAAACTTAGTATGAAAATCAAACTAATTTAATTCTTAACCTTGAGCAATGGGGGGATGAGGGTTTTCCATGGGTTGGACCACACCACCGGCGGAAGTCCTTCACTGCCTCGATTGAACGACTTCAGGCTCATTGCTCCATCCAATCCTCACTGAGATGCCAGGCGACCCTACCTCACTTCGTAATGCGACTCCACCACCAGCCTCGTCTGCCACCATGTTGCAACCGTGCACCTAAGTCAACCCAAGACCCTAACTTTCGGCCTCCCCCTTCGTCGTATCCAAGGTCATATCAATCCACTCGCCTACAGCCGTGAACCCACACGACACCTGTGATGCCCCACCTCTATACCCACACTAGCCAAGAACACTACGGTGTAGAGCTGTCACCTAGCATGGAGAATAAGGCTGTTGAGGAGTGACCATCCATGTAATTGCTTATCACACGGTGGCTATAAATAATCTTCGAAAGCAAACATAGAAATAATCATAACACAAAGCTAACTTCCCCGATCGACTAAAACGTACAACACCCTTCATAGGTGAAACACGAATAAAAACAGGATCCCCAACAGAAAATTCTAATTTCCTTCTTCGATTATCGGCATAGGATTTTTGTCTACTCTGGGCTTCTTTCATCCTATGTCGAATAAGTTCAATCTTTTCCGTGGAATCACGAATAAAGTCTGGACCTAAAACCAGCTTCTCACCGGCCTCAAGCCAACAAGAAGGAGATCGGCATGGCCTTCCATAGAGTGCCTCGAAAGGTGCCATACCAATACTAGACTGGAAGCTATTATTATAGGAAAATTCGACAAGTGAAATATGATCTTCCCAACTTCCACCAAAATCGAGCACACATGCACGAAGAAGATCTTCAAGAGTTTGATTCACACGCTCGGTTTGTCCATCGGACTGGGGGTGATAAGCAGTGCTAAAATTAAGCTTCGTTCCTAAAGCTTTTTGAAGACTCTTCCAAAATCCACTAGTAAACAATGGATCTCGATCGCTAACAATAGAAGTAGGAACTCCATGCAATTTAACAATTTCTTTGATAAAGAGTTTGGCCAAAAGAGGAACGGTTCGGTCAGACCGAACGGGAATAAAATGGGCGGATTTAGTAAGTCTATCAACGATCACCCATAAGCTATCATGACCCGAACGAGAACGGGGAAGGCCATCTATAAAATCCATGGAAATCTGGTCCCACTTCCAAATTGGAATTTCTAAAGGTTGCAATAACCCACCAGGCCTTTGATGTTCGGCCTTGACAAGTTGGCAAGCCATGCAACACTTAACAAAGTTAGCAATATCAGATTTCATTCCCTCCCAATAATAAAGTCGCTTCATATCAGCGTACATTTTACTACTACCAGGATGAATGGTGAATTTAGAACGATGAGAATCTTCTAAAATATCTTTATGAAGATCACCAATATTTGGTACGATAAGTCTACCAAATTTTCGAATGCCGCCACGAGAATCAATATCAAAGTCTTTCAAACTTTCAATGTCAATTTTATCCTTAATATTTTGGCCAAGAAGAACCAATTCAGGATCTAGCCTTTGAGCTTCAAGAATGCGGTCTAAGAGGGAAGGATGAGCCTCAAGGCTACATAAAACAAGTGATGAGCTCAAATCGGATACGCGCTCTCGAATCTCACAAGTGGATAAAATCTCGAGATCCTTCCATTCGGATATCATCATAGAAACAACAGCTTGTTGTTTACGGCTAAGAGCATCGGCGACGCGATTACCCTTACCGGGGGTATAAATAATATCAAGATCATAAGGTGCAAGGAACTCAAGCCAACGCTGTTGACGCAAATTGAGTTCCTTTTGAGAAAATAAATATTTCAAAGACTTATGATCTGTGTAAAGAATAAATTTCTCTCCTAATAGATAACGACGCCAAATTCGAAGGGCGAAAACAATAGCCGTGAGTTCTAAATCATGTGTGGCATATCTAGTCTCGGCCGGCTTCACTTGCCTAGAGGCATAAGCAATAACACGTTCTTTTTGCATAAGAACGGCACCTAAACCAACGTGACTAGCATCAGTATAAACAACAAAATCTTGATTCCCTGCGGGAATAACAAGAATAGGAGCATCGGAAAGGAGTTCTTTCAATTTCTGAAAAGAGGCTTCACATTTGTCCGACCAAAGGTATTTAACTCCCTTCTTAGTCAAGCCAGTAAGAGGCACGGCGATCCTAGAAAAGTTTTTAATGAAACGACGGTAATAACCCGCCAATCCGAGAAAACTACGAATCTCTGTCACACTCTCCTGTCTCTTCCAATCTTGAATCGCTTCAATCTTTGAAGGATCCACGGAGATTCCGGATTCGGAAATAATATGACCGAGAAACTTCACACGAGATTGCCAAAAGTGGCATTTAGAAAATTTCGCCTTTAACTGATTGCTCCTAAGAGTTTCCAATACAATCCGAAGATGCTTTTCATGCTCCTCCTCGGTTTTAGAATACACAAGGATATCATCAATGAAGATGAGAACAAACCGATCGAGGAAATCTTTGAAAACTCGATTCATGAGGTAAACGAAATAAGCTGGAGCATTCGTTAACCCAAATGGCATAACAAGCCATTCATAAGATCCATATCGAGTACGGAATGATGTCAAAGGAATGCTATCCTCAGCGATACGAAGCTGATGGAAACCGGTAGCCAAGTCCAATTGTGAAAAGACCTTAGCACCACTAAGCTGATCGAATAGATCATCAATCCGAGGTAAAGGATATTTATTTTTAATAGTAAGATCGTTAAGCTTGCGATAATCAACGCAGAGCCTAAGAGTACCATCGGATTTCTTTACGAAAATAGCCGAAGCTCCCCAAGGCGAGGAACTAGAGCGAATAAATTGGTTCGTCTCCAATTCGGATAATTGTTTGCGCATCTCTTCATTTTCCTTATTGGACATGCGATAAGGAGGACGAGTAATAGGTTGAGCTCCAGAAACAAGATTAATTCTGAACTCAATTGCTCGTTTAGGTAGTAAACCTAAAACAGGCTCGAATATGTCGGAAAATTCACGAACAACGTGAATACAAGAAATAATATCATCTTCATCATCATCATTGTTATCACGAGGATTTAAATAATATAAAGATGCCACCAAACAGGATTCTGAATCTTTAAGATTAACAGAAATCTGATTAACAGATAGTGGATGTCGGAGATGAATAGTCCGCTCAGGACATAGGATATGGGCTTGATAACGGTTAAGCCAGTCCATTCCCAAAATTATTCCAAAGCCTAAGTAACGCATGACATGCAAATCGGCTAGGAAAGAAAAATCACATAAAATAATCTCCACATCTTTACAAACCAAACTAAGAGTTGCGGATCCACCAACAGGATTCGCAATTTTTAAAGAAGTCATCAATGCAGTAACACTTAAGGAAAAAGTGTCTACCAGTTCCTTTGATATAAAAGAATGGGACGCACCCGTATCAAAGAGAACTCTAATAGGTTGATCATGAAATAAAATAATACCATCAAGAATGGAATGAGAAATACCTTGGCCACGAGATGTGTTGCCAGGGGCTTGAGCCACATTCAACTTTCCTTCCTTCTTGCCTTTACGCTTGAGGCATTGACGTATGTAATGATCCGGGCTCTTACAATAGCGACAAGATTTGGGCTTAGAGCACTTATTCGCATAATGATCCCCAGACCCACAGTTGAAGCAACTCGCACCACTAGGAGAAGGAGACTTTGCCGCAGGGGTTGCCTGCTTACCCTTTTTGTTGGGATAAGGACCCTTGAAGTTGTTTGGCCTCTTCTTGTTGTTGAAGTTTGGTTTAGCGCCTTCCACTTTAACATCACTCTCTCTATCAGCCTCTTCAAGACGAAGAGCGATATCGACGAGTTGATCAAATGCGACTTCTAGTTTCAGGAGTAGTGGCTTCTTAAGATTCTTATTTAAGCCATAAACGAACCTCTGGTTCTTCTTCAATGGGGTGTTGATGTATTCAACCCCATATTTGGAAAGCGACTCAAAGGCTGCGACGTAATCAGTCACAGAGGATTGACCTTGAACAAGGTCTATAAAACGTCGAGCCAAGGTTACTTTCCCAGCTTCTGGTACAAACTTTAACTCGAAGCGTCCTTGAAATTGCTCCCAGGTGAGATCCGCTTCATTAATTTCTGAAATAAGGAGTTCGTACCAGTCCAATGCTCTCTCCTGGAGCATGCTGGAAGCCACCTGAACGCGGTGGAGATCGATAAGGTTCATGCGAGAGAAGATTCGATCGCATGATTTTAACCAAGCCTGGACCTCGATGATATTTTCCGAACCTTTGAAGGGCTTCCCACCCAAGTTGGTGTAATCGCTGCACAAGCGTGCAAATCCCGACTTTGGGTGAGTAGGTTCCGGGTTAGCTCCAGCTGCTTGAGCATTAGTTACTAAATCAAGAAGCTGTTGAGCAGTCATAAAAACTCCATCCGGGGGAGCAGCACCACATGATCCAATTCTGGGACGGTCTGGTCTAGACATTCTCTTCCTTTAAGAAAGAAAGAAGAGAAGGAAGAAGGTTATTCACCAATGAACACCAAGCAATCTTGATAGATAAAACAAGGAATCATAAAGGAAATAGGATGAATTGGTACGAAGACTCGAATTAATTCTATGGTATGACTCCTAAGATAGACTTAGGACGATGATCCTTGTTAAGTTATTCTACATTGTTCCGAAGTTTGGCTTTGATACCAAGCTGTGACGCCCCACCTCTATACCCACACTAGCCAAGAACACTACGGTGTAGTGCTGTCAGCTAGCATGGAGAATAAGGCTGTTGAGGAGCGACCATCCATGTAATTGCTTATCACACGGTGGCTATAAATAATCTTTGAAAGCAAACATAGAAATAATCATAACACAAATCAGTCACAGATATCCATATCACAAAGGCGGAAGAAGATATGAATATATAACTAACACATGAAAGTGTACATCAGAGTAGTGGTCAGTAAGATCCACGATAATACAAAAGAATAGCAACACGTGCTATACAAAAGAATACAACTATGAGTCTATATCTCAAGTGTATACAACAAAAACTGCTAATCTAAACAGTTAGCCAAAAGTCAAAGTGATGAATCCCTGGGAAGAAGTCAAGCAGAAGCACCTGTAACATCTCGGTCTGACCCGAGTATTATTTAAGAAAATAATAAACGTATCAGTCTAACTATAAATATCAGATGACATGATATAACATAAAAGATATGGCATAAACATAAAATATCCATAATGACATACCACTATAAGTATGTAAATAATGATCAACAGAAGATCAATCAATAAGAGATAATCAATATCACAAGAATCTTCTCAAAGATTCGAAAAGGGCACCATACCCCAAACTTGTACTCATAACAAGTCAATGACATAAATTCTAGAAATCAATGCAAGAAGTCCAGTAATCATAGAAAAGAGAAAGAGGCCTATCACAAGACGGTCCGAAGACCAAGGGGAGCTACCCCACATGTGTGAATGGAATCACACAGATTAAGGTCCAGACTAACCAAAAAGCAAAAAGGTAT
Source organism: Allium cepa (assembly GCA_030765085.1). NCBI lineage: Eukaryota > Viridiplantae > Streptophyta > Magnoliopsida > Asparagales > Amaryllidaceae > Allium > Allium cepa. The sequence continues at coordinate 306,504,539 of CM060931.1, forward strand.
GTGTGAGTGGAATCACACAAGTGGTGTCTAGTCTAACCTCGCAATAAGAGACATCGCACAGTTGCTAGTCTAAATCATCAGAATGATCGTCATGATCAACGAGAAGTGTCAATTACACTAAGCTAGTAAATATAGAAGTTTAGCTTCATGTCCCATAACCACTTGCTTAACTTAAATATTTATGAACAAACTGTAAATCTCCACTAGGAAATTGTCACAAGAGGTTCAATCGAACAAGTCCAAGAATTAACCGACGAAGTGAACGCAAGCGTTTCATACCACTTGTTTTACTAAGTCGTTTATTTGGATTTCTCATCCGAGTGAGGTAAAGGTTTGTATATACTAATAGATTGGAAAACGGTTTAAGAAAAGAGCTTTGTTATTAAAAATAGAGTTGAAATTGTTTGTTAAAAGAGTTTTGATATTTACTACTAGTATTGAAACCTTTATATTATAAAATGACAAAACACAGAAGCAATTGTAGAAACAATCAATCACAAAGATCGCATACGGAGATGTGAATAAAATCCAAGGAAAACAGCTCAATGTTTTCCAGATAAGATCCCCTACGGAGGGGGGGTCCGGGGGGGGGGGGGGGTGGCAACCCCCCAAGGTGGAGGTGCGGGGGCAACGCCACCGCTTACGGGGTTCGACCTACCCGGTCAGGTCGCGGGGGTCCAGGGGGCAGCACCCCCGGCGGGGTGCGGGACAGCGCCCCGACCAAAACGGTACGACGTAGTGAAGACAAAATGAGGTCTAACGACCTAAGGGTCTAAGGGGTCACGCGAACTATCGGGATAAGGTCCAATGACCTATGAGTTAAAGGTCCAACGACCTGTTGGGTTATAAGGTCATATGACCTAACGACTCAAGGGTCTAACGACCTAAGGTATTCGCGACTTAACGGGTTATAGGCCTAACGACCTAACAGGGTTCACGACCTAAGGTATTCGCGACTTAACGGGTTATAGGCCTAACGACCTAACAATGTTCACGACCTAAGTTATTCGTGAACGTCCTACTGCTTAAGGCTTAACTCGTGAGCGACCTACGACTTGAGGCTTAACTCGCGAGCGACCTACAGCTTAAGGCCTAACTCGTGAGCGACCTACGACTTAACTCGTGAGCGACCTACGACTTAAGGCTTAACTCGCGAGCGACCTACGGCTTAAGGCCTAACTCGTGAGCGACCTACGACTTAACTCGTGAGCGACCTACGACTTAAGGCTTAACTCGCGAGCGACCTATGGCTTAAGGCCTAACTCGTGAGTGACCTACGACTTAAGGCTTAACTCGCAAGCGACCTAACTCCGAAGTGCCAATACTTCCAGAATGACCTAAAGCCCTGCGACCTATGGTACTAACTCGCGAGCGACCTAACGAGTTAACTCGTGAGCGACCTAATTCCGAAGTGCCAATTCTTCCAGAACGACCTAAAGCCCTGCGACCTATGACCCAGTGACCTTGCGACCTATCACCGAACGAGTCAAGTGGCCAGAACGAGCTAAGTGCAGGAAATTTCCAAAAATGCTAAAAATTGGAGTTTTTCGCCAATCCAATCCAAACCAAAGGCAAATGTGCATGCAAAAGTGATAGGGAATCATTCCCAACAGTCCAATATAGTTATAGACTAGATTTGTAAGATAAAAATATCACCTTTGCACTAAAATTTATGAAGATGAAGCTTGAAAGCAAGGAGAAGCAATCCAAAGCTTGAATCCAATATCTTCTACTTGAATTTGGAGTTGAATGTTGGAGTTGCAACTGAATTTGAGCTTGGAGTTTTAATTTCCCATTCTCTTCACCATTAATGCCAAAGCTTGAGTTAGTTAGGAAATTTATGAAGAGTGAGGATAAGAGGGTTGGAACTTGGGCTTAATAGGCTAAACTAACCCAAAGTCGAAAGCGGGAAAAGTTAGTGAAATTTCACTAACTCCAAACCTATCGATGTTTATACTTAAAAAGTTGTAAACGGCATTTCGAACTCAATGGAAGTGGTCTCGAGTCCTAATTTGACCGTTTGCAAAAAGTAGTTTTTCGGACCAAAATCCGATTAACGATTTATATTTAAATAAAAATATTTAAATATAAACTCGATAAATATGCGGGTTGTTACAGACTCCCCTCCTTAAAGAAATTGCGTCCTCGCAATATATATATAAGGTGGAAATAAAAAGTAACAACCATAAAAGCATATTAACACAAGAGAAATTTGAAATAAGAAGTTCACCTCAAAGAGCAGGAGTAAGCAAGTCCGGATGTGTACGCTCGATGAATTCTCTGGATTCCCAAGAACAATCCTTAGGATTTGAGGACCATTGAACCTTCACAAGCGGAACATCTTTATTTCGAAGTCGTTTAACCTCAGAAGCTATAATTCGAATAGGATGCTGCTCATAAGTTAAATTCGGCGAAACTTCAATTTCTTCCACAACAGCAGGCTCAAGAATAGAATCGGAATCCCGAAGGCATTTCCGTAATTGAGAAACGTGAAAAACATCATGCATAGTAGAAAACTGAGCCGGCAATGCAAGGCGATAAGCCATGGAACCAATACGTTCAGTGATAGGAAATGGCCCAATATATCGAGGCGCTAACTTCCCCGATCGACTAAAACGTACAACACCCTTCATAGGTGAAACACGAATAAAAACAGGATCCCCAACAGAAAATTCTAATTTCCTTCTTCGATTATCGACATAGGATTTTTGTCTACTCTGGGCTTCTTTCATCCTATGTCGAATAAGTTCAATCTTTTCCGTGGAATCACGAATAAAGTCTGGACCTAAAACCAGCTTCTCACCGGCCTCAAGCCAACAAGAAGGAGATCGGCATGGCCTTCCATAGAGTGCCTCGAAAGGTGCCATACCAATACTAGACTGGAAGCTATTATTATAGGAAAATTCGACAAGTGAAATATGATCTTCCCAACTTCCACCAAAATCGAGCACACATGCACGAAGAAGATCTTCAAGAGTTTGATTCACACGCTCGATTTGTCCATCGGACTGGGGGTGATAAGCAGTGCTAAAATTAAGCTTCGTTCCTAAAGCTTTTTGAAGACTCTTCCAAAATCCACTAGTAAACAATGGATCTCGATCGCTAACAATAGAAGTAGGAACTCCATGTAATTTAACAATTTCTTTGATAAAGAGTTTGGCCAAAAGAGGAACGGTTCGGTTAGACCGAACGGGAATAAAATGGGCGGATTTAGTAAGTCTATCAACGTCACCCATAAGCTATCATGACCCGAACGAGAACGGGGAAGGCCATCTATAAAATCCATGGAAATCTGGTCCCACTTCCAAATTGGAATTTCTAAAGGTTGCAATAACCCACCAGGCCTTTGATGTTCGGCCTTGACAAGTTGGCAAGCCATGCAACACTTAACAAAGTTAGCAATATCAGATTTCATTCCCTCCCAATAATAAAGTCGCTTCATATCAGCGTACATTTTACTACTACCAGGATGAATGGTGAATTTAGAACGATGAGAATCTTCTAAAATATCTTTATGAAGATCACCAATATTTGGTACGATAAGTCTACCAAATTTTCGAATGCCGCCACGAGAATCAATATCAAAGTCTTTCAAACTTTCAATGTCAATTTTATCCTTAATATTTTGGCCAAGAAGAACCAATTCAGGATCTAGCCTTTGAGCTTCAAGAATGCGGTCTAAGAGGGAAGGATGAGCCTCAAGGCTACATAAAACAAGTGATGAGCTCAAATCGGATACGCGCTCTCGAATCTCACAAGTGGATAAAATCTCGAGATCCTTCCATTCGGATATCATCATAGAAACAACAGCTTGTTGTTTATGGCTAAGAGCATCAGCGACGCGATTACCCTTACCGGGGGTATAAAGAATATCAAGATCATAAGGTGCAAGGAACTCAAGCCAACGCTGTTGACGCAAATTGAGTTCCTTTTGAGAAAATAAATATTTCAAAGACTTATGATCTGTGTAAAGAATAAATTTCTCTCCTAATAGATAACGACGCCAAATTCGAAGGGCGAAAACAATAGCCGCGAGTTCTAAATCATGTGTGGCATATCTAGTCTCGGCCGGCTTCACTTGCCTAGAGGCATAAGCAATAACACGTTCTTTTTGCATAAGAACGGCACCTAAACCAACGTGACTAGCATCAGTATAAACAACAAAATCTTGATTCCCTGCGGGAATAACAAGAATAGGAGCATCGGAAAGGAGTTCTTTCAATTTCTGAAAAGAGGCTTCACATTTGTCCGACCAAAGGTATTTAACTCCCTTCTTAGTCAAGCCAGTAAGAGGCACGGCGATCCTAGAAAAGTCTTTAATGAAACGACGGTAATAACCCGCCAATCCGAGAAAACTACGAATCTCTGTCACACTCTCCGGTCTCTTCCAATCTTGAATCGCTTCAATCTTTGAAGGATCCACGAAGATTCCGGATTCGGAAATAATATGACCGAGAAACTTCACACGAGATTGCCAAAAGTGGCATTTAGAAAATTTCGCCTTTAACTGATTGCTCCTAAGAGTTTCCAATACAATCCGAAGATGCTTTTCATGCTCCTCCTCGGTTTTAGAATACACAAGGATATCATCAATGAAGATGAGAACAAACCGATCGAGGAAATCTTTGAAAACTCGATTCATGAGGTCAACGAAATAAGCTGGAGCATTCGTTAACCCAAATGGCATAACAAGCCATTCATAAGATCCATATCGAGTACGGAATGATGTCAAAGGAATGCTATCCTCAGCGATACGAAGCTGATGGAAACCGGTAGCCAAGTCCAATTGTGAAAAGACCTTAGCACCACTAAGCTGATCGAATAGATCATCAATCCGAGGTAAAGGATATTTATTTTTAATAGTAAGATCGTTAAGCTTGCGATAATCAACGCAGAGCCTAAGAGTACCATCGGATTTATTTACGAAAATAGCCGAAGCTCCCCAAGGCGAGGAACTAGAGCGAATAAATTGGTTCGTCTCCAATTCGGATAATTGTTTGCGCATCTCTTCATTTTCCTTATTGGACATGCGATAAGGAGGACGAGTAATAGGTTGAGCTCCAGAAACAAGATTAATTCTGAACTCAATTGCTCGTTTAGGTAGTAAACCTAAAACAGGCTCGAATATGTCGGAAAATTCACGAACAACGTGAATGCAAGAAATAATATCATCTTCATCATCATCATTGTTATCACGAGGATTTAAAGAATATAAAGATGCCACCAAACAGGATTCTGAATCTTTAAGATTAACAGAAATCTGATTAACAGATAGTGGATGTCAGAGATGAATAGTTCGCTCAGGACATAGGATATGGGCTTGATAACGGTTAAGCCAATCCATTCCCAAAATTATTCCAAAGCCTAAGTAACGCATGACATGCAAATCGGCTAGGAAAGAAAAATCACATAAAATAATCTCCACATCTTTACAAACCAAACTAAGAGTTGCGGATCCACCAACAGGATTCGCAATTTTTAAAGAAGTCACTAATGCAGTAACACTTAAGGAAAAAGTGTCTACCAGTCCCTTTGATATAAAAGAATGGGACGCACCCGTATCAAAGAGAACTCTAATAGATTGATCATGAAATAAAATAATACCATCAAGAATGGAATGAGAAATACCTTGGCCACGAGATGTGTTGCCAGGGGCTTGAGCCACATTCAAATTTCCTTCCTTCTTGCCTTTACGCTTGAGGCATTGACGTATGTAATGATCCGGGCTCTTACAATAGCGACAAGATTTGGGCTTAGAGCACTTATTCGCATAATGATCCCCAGACCCACAGTTGAAGCAACTCGCACCACTAGGAGAAGGAGACTTTGCCGCAGGGGTTGCCTGCTTACCCTTTTTGTTGGGATAAGGACCCTTGAATTTGTTTGGCCTCTTCTTGTTGTTGAAGTTTGGTTTAGCGCCTTCCACTTCAACATCACTCTCTCTATCAGCCTCTTCAAGACGAAGAGCGATATCGACGAGTTGATCAAATGCGACTTCTAGTTTCAGGAGTAGTGGCTTCTTAAGATTCTTATTTAAGCCATAAACGAACCTCTGGTTCTTCTTCAATGGGGTATTGATGTATTCAACCTCATATTTGGAAAGCGACTCAAAGGCTGCGACGTAATCAGTCACAGAGGATTGACCTTGAACAAGGTCTATAAAACGTCGAGCCAAGGTTACTTTCCCAGCTTCTGGTACAAACTTTAACTCGAAGCGTCCTTGAAATTTCTCCCAGGTGAGATCCGCTTCATTAATTTCTGAAATAAGGAGTTCGTACCAGTCCAATGCTCTCTCCTGGAGCATGCTGGAAGCCACCTGAACGCGGTGGAGATCGATAAGGTTCATGCGAGAGAAGATTCGATCGCATGATTTTAACCAAGCTTGGACCTCGATGATATTTTCCGAACCTTTGAAGGGCTTCCCACCCAAGTTGGTGTAATCGCTGCACAAGCGTGCAAATCCCGACTTTGGGTGAGTAGGTTCCGAGTTAGCTCCAGCTGCTTGAGCATTAGTTATTAAATCAAGAAGCTGTTGAGCAGTCATAAAAACTCCATCCGGGGGAGCAGCACCAGATGATCCAATTCTGGGACGGCCTGGTCTAGACATTCTCTTCCTTTAAGAAAGAAAGAAGAGAAGGAAGAAGGTTATTCACCAATGAACACCACGCAATCTTGATAGATAAAACATGGAATCATAAAGGAAATAGGATGAATTGGTACGAAGACTCGAATTAATCCTATGGTATGACTCCTAAGATAGACTTAGGACGATGATCCTTGTTAAGTTATTCTACATTGTTTCGAAGTTTGGCTTTGATACCAAGTTGTGACGCCCCACCTCTATACCCACACTAGCCAAGAACACTACGGTGTAGTGCTGTCAGCTAGCATGGAGAATAAGGCTGTTGAGGAGCGACCATCCATGTAATTGCTTATCACACGGTGGCTATAAATAATCTTCGAAAGCAAACATAGAAATAATCATAACACAAATCAGTCACAGATATCCATATCACAAAGGCGGAAGAAGATATGAATATATAACTAACACATGAAAGTGTACATCAGAGTAGTGGTCAGTAAGATCCACGATAATACAAAAGAATAGCAACACGTGCTATACAAAAGAATACAACTATGAGTCTATATCTCAAGTGTATACAACAAAAACTGCTAATCTAAACAGTTAGCCAAAAGTCAGAGTGATGAATCCCTGGGAAGAAGTCAAGCAGAAGCACCTGTAACATCTCGGTCTGACCCGAGTATTATTTAAGAAAATAATAAACGGATCAGTCTAACTATAAATATCAGATGACATGATATAACATAAAAGATATGGCATAAACATAAAATATCCATAATGACATACCACTATAAGTATGTAAATAATGATCAACAGAAGATCAATCAATAAGAGATAATCAATATCACAAGAATCTTCTCAAAGATTCGAAAAGGGCACCATACCCCAAACTTGTACTCATAACAAGTCAATGACATAAATTCTAGAAATCAATGCAAGAAGTCCAGTAATCATAGAAAAGAGAAAGAGGCCTATCACATGACGGTCCGAAGACCAAGGGGAGCTACCCCACATGTGTGAATGGAATCACACAGATTAAGGTCCAGACTAACCAAAAAGCAAAAAGGTATGTGTGAGTGGAATCACACAAGTGGTGTCTAGTCTAACCTCGCAATAAGAGACATCGCACAGTTGCTAGTCTAAATCATCAGAATGATCGTCATGATCAACGAGAAGTGTCAATTACACTAAGCTAGTAAATATAGAAGTTTAGCTTCATGTCCCATAACCACTTGCTTAACTTAAATATTTACGAACAAACTGTAAATCTCCACTAGGAAATTGTCACAAGAGGTTCAATCGAACAAGTCCAAGAATTAACCGACGAAGTGAACGCAAGCGTTTCATACCACTTGTTTTACTAAGTCGTTTATTTGGATTTCTCATCCGAGTGAGGTAAAGGTTTGTATATACTAATAGATTGGAAAACGGTTTAAGAAAAGAGCTTTGTTATTAAAAATAGAGTTGAAATTGTTTGTTAAAAGAGTTTTGATATTTACTACTAGTATTGAAACCTTTATATTATAAAATGACAAAACACAGAAGCAATTGTAGAAACAATCAATCACAAAGATCGCATACGGAGATGTGAATAAAATCCAAGGAAAACATCTCAAATGTTTTTCAGATAAGATCCCCTACGGAGGGGGGGTCCAGGGGGGGTGGCAACCCCCCTAGGTGGGGGTGCGGGGGCAACGCCACCGCTTACGGGGTTCGACCTACCCGGTCAGGTCGCGGGGGTCCAGGGGCAGCACCCCCGGCGGGGTGCGGGGCAGCGCCCCGACCAAAACGGTACGACGTAGTGAAGACAAAATGAGGTCTAACGACCTAAGGGTCTAAGGGGTCACGCGAAGTTTCGGGATAAGGTCCAATGACCTATGAGTTAAAGGTCCAACGACCTATTGGGTTATAAGGTCATACGACCTAACGACTCAAGGGTCTAACGACCTAACGACTCAAGGGTCTAACGACCTACGGTATTCGCGACTTAACGGGTTATAGGCCTAACGACCTAACAGGGTTCACGACCTAAGGTATTCGCGACTTAACGGGTTATAGGCCTAACGACCTAACAGGGTTCACGACCTAAGGTATTCGCGAACGTCCTACTGCTTAAGGCTTAACTCGTGAGCGACCTACGACTTGAGGCTTAACTCGCGAGCGACCTACGGCTTAAGGCCTAACTCGTGAGCGACCTACAACTTAACTCATGAGCGACCTACGACTTAAGGCTTAACTCGCGAGCGACCTACGGCTTAAGGCCTAACTCGTGAGCGACCTACGACTTAAGGCTTAACTCGCGAGCGACCTACGGCTTAAGGCCTAACTCGTGAGCGACCTACGACTTAAGGCTTAACTCGCGAGCGACCTAACTCCGAAGTGCCAATACTTCCAGAATGACCTAAAGCCCTGCGACCTATGGTACTAACTCGCGAGCGACCTAACGAGTTAACTCGTGAGCGACCTAATTCCGAAGTGCCAATTCTTCCAGAACGACCTAAAGCCCTGCGACCTACGACCCAGTGACCTTGCGACCTATCACCGAACGAGTCAAGTGGCCAGAACGAGCTAAGTGCAGGAAATTTCCAAAAATGCTAAAAATTGGAGTTTTTCGCCAATCCAATCCAAACCAAAGGCAAATGTGCATGCAAAAGTGATAGGGAATCATTCCCAACAGTCCAATATAGTTATAGACTAGATTTATGAGATAAAAATCTCACCTTTGCACTAAAATTTATGAAGATGAAGCTTGAAAGCAAGGAGAAGCAATCCAAAGCTTGAATCCAATATCTTCTACTTGAATTTGGAGTTGAATGTTGGAGTTGCAATTGAATTTGAGCTTGGAGTTTTAATTTCCCATTCTCTTCACCATTAATGCCAAACTTGAGTTAGTTAGGAAATTTATGAAGAGTGAGGAGAAGAGGGTTGGAACTTGGGCTTAATAGGCTAAACTAACCCAAAGTCTAAAGCGGGAAAAGTTAGTGAAATTTCACTAACTCCAAACCTATCGATGTTTATACTTAAAAAGTTGTAAACGACATTTCGAACTCAATGGAAGTGGTCTCGAGTCCTAATTTGACCGTTTGCAAAAAGTAGTTTTTCGGACCAAAATCCGATTAACGATTTAATATTTAAATAAAAATATTTAAATATAAACTCGATAAATATGCGGGTTGTTACAACACCTATACTCTCCTTCATTCCATCATGACTTCACCTATCGACGTCCTAGCCTTGCGCACCCCCATCCAGTTCACATGCACCCACATCGACGTGTTTCTGGCCTCCGCCAATCGCCATAAAAACCAAGCCCTAAATCGTGACCGAACCATTTAAATCGCGACTGCCTCCAACCATCCACCAGAGCCCATCGCAACTTCCCTCAATAAACAACCTTGCACGTTCCCAGGCACGCATGCGTGCATCTCCCTCAAAAGTGCCGCCGAGCTACAGCGAAATGCATCGTGAACCCCTCTCTAATTGACATCGACGAGTCCAGGCAGCATTTATTTATTAAACGCGATTTGATTTTTTTATGAGAAACGAATTTGATTCATTTTTGAAAGGAGAAGACGTGATTTATAAAAGAAAGAGCGCAGTTGTTTGACAAGGAAGGGAGGTACAATGACTAGATGAAAGAAGGGACAACCTAGTGCAATCAAATAAAAATAAATGTTTAAATTTTCAAAATATCTCGATCTACGCAACTCAAAATCTCGAACCCCTATCGACGTGTGCCACTAGGCATTTACAATGTTATAACCCTATTCCGAGCACAATGGAAAAGGTTTCGATTCCTAGTTCGATCGTATGGAGAAGTGGACCCAATTATTATATTGAATTCAACGCGTTTGCATCCCGTACGACCATATGATAACTTCAAACCCTATGAAATTAGAAACTAGATAAAAATATACTATTACGGATCCCATGTAACTGGTTTCGTTGAATTCCGAGACCGTGTCCCAGATCGCTATTTTAACGCATCGATTAAATCGACGATTTCCGAAAATTTACGAAATCGCTTGAATTTCAGTTTTAAAAACTTATTAACTAAATTAAAATTCAAAATTCATCATTTAAACCATTTAAATATTCCAAATCAAATATCGAAAAATCCGGGTCGTTACACTCCTTCCCCCTTAAAAGAATATCGTCCCCAAAATTGCTAAGGTTGAAAAATGTTCCAAACCCATTAACTTATTCAAAACCTATTTAATTAAACTAATATTTCACATTTCTAAATCTTTCAGTTCGCCAAAACAATTAGTTTTAAATTCTAATTCAAAAACCCTTTATTCCAATTACAACTCGAAACCAAATTGTCGTCAACAAAAAATTTCAAAATTTTTCTAACACCTTAATTATTCGATTTTTTTTGCAGAGTCTCCCTTGTACAGAGGACCTTTTACCAATATAACAAGAGAGATAAAAATATATAACAACCCATAGGTCGAAAAACACAATATATATCAACATTTATATATTTTGCGATATTTAATCTGAAAACGTACCTTGTTTTAGCATTTTTAAGGGAGCGACTTGTTTTATATGCAGTCTGCGCGAACAAAATCAAGCAAAACAGCTCCATATACCTGTAGCTACACAATTTAAACATGTAAATACCAAAAACATGAAATTTAATAACATATCATTCATTTAAATAGTTAAAACACTTAAGCTTCATAACCCAATCATGCTAAACATGTATTTTAAGCAATTATAAGGTTCCGATACTAATTTAATTGCTTTCAGTCGATTCATATTCAATTTGAATGATTTACAACCCAATTTACTTGGATTCACTTCATAATTACACACATTATAATTATATTCATTCCAAATTGATTAAAAATTAATTTATTCACTGTCGTTTATTCATAGAATTTTATTTACTTCCATTTACGTCAAACGTCAATTTTTCTATGCAAATTCGACGATGTTCATTTAATAAAATAACTATCTCAGTTTATAGCTATTTTAAATTGATTCCTGATCAGTTTATATTTAATTCTAATCTATTTCAAATTTATTCTCAATCAATTCAATTTTCCTCGATTCATATCCACATTCATTACTTTCAAATCCATTTCATTAAGCTTGGAATCATTTCATGCTAATTACTTATGAATTATTCCATAAATTTGTTCGAGCCAAGCTTTCATCTAATTAATTATCTTAAGTTGTAACATCCTGCCTTTTTGTACGCTTTAAATCGATGATAAACCACACATGTCAGACTTAAATAATACAGAAGGGCGGATTGTTATTGGTGTGAATAAGAAAAAGCAGAGAAAGAAAAAAAAACAGAATCTCATAGTGGAACGACAAAATATAATAATCAAATAAACAGTTCATGAAGCTGTTTTACAAAACATTTGATTATACTTACACAATACATATCAAAGTTACACATACCAAAGAATAATAAATGATGCGGCGGAATACATGATGCAGTAGAATGATATAGTAAATAATAGTAATAAAATCTTCGTCCTCCGGAAACAAAATCTTTAAATTTTAAAATGCTCAGACTGACCCGAGCGAATTCAAAAGACAAAACACTCGAGTCAAAACTAAAAGATCTTATGAGAGTTAAATCAACCATGAAATATGAGTGTAAACGGCGTCGGAGATGTTTACGGGATTTGACATCTCCTATCCAGTGTCTAACGTGAGTGCAGTAACTCAAGAGATGCTTGAGATTCACATCTCCTAAGGATCCATTAAATTATTTACTATGTAGTAATATTTTGCTATTATAATAGTGTCTAGTAGTAAAATAAACTTACTTTTAAATAGCGTTAAGGGGTTACCCATATAGCCTTAACACGTAATAGTGCCAATAGTCTATACAGTACCGTAATACCTCCTGATCGAGAGGCTACCAGAGGATACTCCATTGGTATGACACAAATCAAACTCGTACAAGGCGTGCTAGGGTAGGTGACACAGCACAACTAGGCAATGTCAGGGTAGATCTACCAATTACGCTTCCGGGCCGGCGATAACGCATAGCCGCAGCTACCGTCCACCTCGAGCCATACCCCCAAATCAAAAAAAACAAAAGTGGCCACCGAATCAATCCAAAGGTCAAAGTACAATATCGAAGGGATGTGTCCGATCGAAGGTGCTACCTCATTAGCCCATCAATCGCTCCTGTTTTAGCCACCTTATGCCAATTCACGGGAGTCGGGTCCACGTATATACCTCAAAGGAACGCCGCCGCCATCCTACTTCATTCTGGAACCTCTATCGCGTACACGGTTGTTAAAGTGGTTTACAGAGTTGGAAGCTGTGCAGTTAATGCGCTCGGTAGATTCAAAGCACTGGAGGTGCAAAAAGTCATAGCGGGGATACAGCGAGGATATAGCAGGATATAGAGGATGACTCTAAAATAGCATAAAAAACTCGTACTTAATGTTTTTACAAATATATAGATGGTAATTAAATGAAAAATTATCATTCAATTGAATTATAAATAATACATAAATAATTTTAAATAAAACATGTGCGAATATACTTTAAATAAAAGAAAAACTTTTATATAACATAATTGAATTTGGTAGAATAATAGAGTATCTTCATTTCTGAAAATATATTAAAAATTAAGTCAAATAAATTAGTTTCATAATTTTATAATGTGTAGATGCAATTTTTCAAATCATTTTATTTAAAAATATATAGCGAAAATAGCGGAAATAACGGGATATAACGGAAATAGCTGGGATTAAAGAGGAAAGGCTATATTCTGGGGCTATGTGGAAAAATCGTAGAGGTAGAAATCAGCTATGAGATATAGCAGGGTTGTAGCGGGGCAATAACTACACAGGTTGGAAGAGAGTATGACAACTTCCGATCCTGGTCTCTTTAACAACCAAACGTTATTATAACACCGCGGTCATTTCAAAATCATTTATACTTCAAAACCAAAATATAATATTCATTTCAAACCATATAAATACGATTTCATTTCCATTTTTAACCCAAATCAATATAATATCATTTTTATTTCAAATATGTCCTTCCCAAAATCATAACACTTTGAATGTTATAACACTTCAAAGTCAAAACACTTGAAATATAACACTTCCCAATTATAATATTTTGAAATTCCAAACTTTGAGACATAACTACACCACTTAAATGGCTTAAATATTAAATTTCTTTATATAATAAAATAGCTTCTTCAGTTTCCCAAATCAATTCCAATTACAGATTTAAACCCCCAAATAAACCATTTCAATTTCCATATATTTCAAAACTTTAAATATTCCATCATTTCAAAACTAATTCTTTGATAATTCCATATTTATCAAATTCACCTACTATTATTTAGATTTGATATGTTTACTCAATAAATCCAATATCATTTAAGTAAAACCTTTAAAACTTCAAATAACTGGATATTCTTCAATTTATTTAACTTGATATACTTATTTAACTCAACTTGATATTCATTTAAATCACTCTAAACCAAAATCAAGTTATAAAAATCATACCCTTTAAAGCCTCAATTTTATTTAAATTTCAAATCAAATTTATATGAGTATAATTCTTAAATAATTTAATTTAAATCAGTTTCATAGTTATCTTCCAACCTTAATTTTATTTAAGTCATTATATCTCGATATACAATATAACTTAAACAGATATTTAACCATATTATATAAAAACGATTGAACTTTATTATTTACTTATTTTATATTTCTACACAAATTTATACATAGCTAAAAATAGAAAATAAAGCAAAATATATATAACATCTGAAAATCAATATTTATATAACCCTTATATTTCTTTACAAAACCACAGAAATCATTTCAAATATTTTTATATATAGACTGCGGTGTCTGTATAAAATTTTCTATCATATGGTTAAGTGATACAGATATCTATCATTTCAATCCGTAATTTAAAATATAAATATGGTTACATATCATTCAAACTGCAATCCCGAATGAAATATAGTCCATAACAACTTGCAGTTTATACCAATATAAAATACAACATCCATTCATTCAATATAAATCATCAAACATTTATCACAATCATCATCCAATTCAAACAATAACATCAATATAAAACAGATAATAAATAATAGGTATTTACTAGCAGTTTGTATTCATAATAAATTAAATAACAATTTTATTCAATAAAATTCAATTTAACTGGAATGATGATAAAAATATATCAAACAGTCATAAATAAATTTCTAATCACATCAGAAATTAATTTAACACACATAAGAAATTTTAGAAGTTGTGAGTGGGTTAAAACACTCACCTTTTGAATATAAATAGAATTTAAATCCAATTTAAACCCAAAATTTGAACAGTCTCAGAATTCGTCAAAATAAGAGTAAAAATGTCCGGAATTCCAATACAAACCTAGTGGAAAAAACTACGCGTAAATCAGATCTCGTATGTAAAAGTTATAAGGATTAAAACAATTGAATTCGGAATTTAAATAAATAAAATAAAAAGAAAACCCAAACCAATAGAAGGCTGCCACGTCACTACTTCTTCCTCCATACAGCAGCCGGCTCCAGAAAATGCACGAATCCAAAACGCTCACCGTTGATCGACCACCGCACCCTCGATATGCCGCTACAGACCTCGGCACCACCGCCGTTAGCTTCACCTCGCCAAACCGCACGCGTTGAACCTGTTCCGATCACCCTCGTTCGAGCGTAGAGAGACCGGCTGCCGCAAGGTTCAAACCCCTAATCAGACAATTCCGGCCACTCTCCATCACCATAGGTGATGCCACTACCGCCAATCGACTCCACGCAACATGCTCTTCGAAACCCCTCAACCAATTTACCGAATCGTCACCGAAATCCAAGACGCCCAAATCGAGTGAGGGTTTCACGATTTAAGTGCTTTGACTGCGGATTCCTATTGACTCGATCGCTAATTTTGAAATCGAACACTTGCCGTCGCTTCGTATCGTCGAAGCCTTCAAAACGATTTAAATTCGATATATATTGAGGAGATTTGATTTTGAAGTTGAACTTTGAAATGAATTTGGATTGTGAATTTCAGGGTTTGTTTGCCATTGCAAAAGAGCAGCAACAGAGATTTCTGTATGTACAAAAATGAGAAATAGAAAGGCTGGTAGGGTTTATAACTGGGTATTTATAGACAAAGCTGAGAATGGAATAGATGGACACGATTTATTTCCACGTTGAACGATAAAATGGCCCAAAAGCCCATTTCGACTCCGGAATGAAATTGGGTCAACCCATATATCAAAATATATGTTTTAAAATAATTTAAACGCAATGGAATATGTTTCAAGTCCATATTCCATCATCTGAAGCAGTTATGCTAAAATCAAGTTATTTCAAATTGATTTCAATTAATTTCAATTTCATTGATTTTTAGCCATTTCGAGCCCATACGATCAAACGACAAGTCCGATCGCTACGAAACTTGGAATACTACAATAATTCATCGTTACTGATTTGATGAAACTGGTTTCATCGAAATCCAAGTCAGTGGGCAAAATAGCTATTTTCCAGTTAATTAAATAATTAAATATTAAGTCAATTAATCACTTCTTCAATTCACATTTAATTATTTACCATCTCTATCATTTTTGATTCCTTAATCATTTACAATAACATAAGAAAATTTAGATGTCAAATTTAAAGTTGATTAACTCATCAATTTCAGTGTTATTTTCCAATTTCGTTAAATTCAGAAATTATAAATTAAAACTTATAGCGACCCGACTTTCTATCACCAGAAAATCGCATCACTAATTAAGAAAGAAAGGGATAGAAGAAGAAAAGAAAGAGAAGAAAAAGAAACAACACATCAGAATCTCACAGCGGAACGATTTAAATATAATATAGAACATATACATAGTATCATATACATCAGAGTACCCAACTAAACATCTCAATTTAGACAGTTATAACATTTCTGTCTAACACAATACAAGACATCATACAGACTAACACACAACGGAAACTCTAACTATATATCTACACGCTGAAGGCTCCTGCTCCAAAGCTCCTCCAAATTTCATCAAGAGATAACCTGAATCACTTGACTACTCATATATAATATGAGTACCCAAGAGTTTAATAAAGCAGAAAATAAACACTCGGGTCAGACAGGGGTCTGGTGTGAGTAAACGGTTTAAGATTTGCTTAATTTTAGAAAATCCTTTGAAAACAAAAGGTATCACGTAAGACTTCCCACACATAAACATGGAAAAGTTTTTACCTTACGTTAACCAAAACATTTGATAGGAAATCCAGTGATATTATAATAGTGTCTAGGGTTTTCAAATAAATATGAAATAGCCGAAATTGTTACATCTATTAAATTCCAGCTACTAGCCACAAAAGTGGGTAATACAAACAAAACCGTAGGGTCTCGTAGGGAAAAATGGGTTTCCATCAATGGCAGGACTACTGGGGTACCGCCCGTCACAGTACGTGGCCTAGATCACCGTACCGAGGAGTATTCCACTCCCCTACAACACAAAGCTGGGACCATTCCTTACCGAACAGTCCCGAACAAGACCACCCCGCAGTTGGCTGCAGTTCCAACTGCCCACAAAGCCGAAATAAAAAGGGACATCTAGACATGGATGTATCTTGCTCTCCAGTGGGAGCGACCCACGAAGCCTTGCTGCACCTCCCCTGTTTTAGCCATTCCTGGTTGATGAGGCTTGAGGCTGCGATTACCTTTATAGGACCAATCATCTTAGAATGCTCATCGTCCACCTGACGATGTGCTGAAAGCATTCAATCCATACAAGTTCGTTCCGGGTTCGAACGAAACCGAAGGCACTATCTCGTTGCACTCATTTTGGAATCACCCTCAGAGTCGACGACCATAGCCCTTGCACTCTAAATCTCCACCTCGAACCTATAAGCACTATTCCGTCAAACTCATTACGGAATCGCCCACAGAGTTATACTGACGTATAGCCCTTACACCTCGAGTCTTCACTTGCTCCACTTGGATTAACGACCTACGTTTAATTGGAATCGATGTGATTTTCGGATATCCAAATATGGAAACCCGATCCCGGTCTCACCGAATCCAAACGCCATTTTAATGTCCAAGTTATACTTAAGGGATTTAAACAATATATATTTCAGAAAATATCACTTAACATAAATGGATGTATTCATATTTCACAGATCGATAAGCATCTATTATCACATGCATCTATACATATCACAAAGCAGCATATAAATCACATTTAGATATAGCATTTCACATCATCACCCATCGATCAATGTCATCCAACAACAACCAATATCATTAACTCATCTAATGATATATATCATCCAATCATTAATCATTCATAAACAAGTTTGATTCAAACTTGATTAATTTAATTAATCCTTAAATTAAATTAATCCATAATTAATCACTTGGATTATCTTCAATTCAACTTCTTATTCATTAATTAATTACAAATTAATTAACTAACACCACTTAATTATCCATTTCAATTAATCTTCCCTGATTAATTATCACTTAATTACTTTAAGTAATTCCTACTTAATTACCATATTAATTAATCATCCTGATTAATTACTTCCAAATTATACTAAGTAATTACCTCTTAATTACCTTCTAAATTAATCAACCTTGATTAATTATTCTTTAATTATCCAGATAATTATTTCTTAATTATCTTTAATTAATTACACCTGATTAATCACTTTTAATTAATCACATTGATTAATTACTTTTAATTAATCATATTTAATTAATTACTTTTAATTAATCACCTTTGATTAATTACTTTAATTTCATTCAGTAATTGAAACTTAATTATAAATTAATTATTTTTAAATTATTAGTTAACAATTAATAAATTATTTTAATTAATTAATGATTACTTCATTAATCTAATTCTTTCTTAATTAATTACTTTTATAAGTAATTAATCACTTAATTAATTACTCTTAATCCTTTTATTAATTAATCATTAATCAAATAATTTAAATCTTTAACTAACTATTAATTAATTCTTTAACTAATAACTCAAATGATTAACTCTTAATCACATTACTTAATTACTTTTAATCAATTAATTAACTCTTACATAATAACATCTAGTACTTAACTACTTAATTACTTTAATTACTATTCCCAAGTAATTATATAGGATTAACCCATAAGTGATTATCTTAATTAATCACAAATTAATTATTTAATTAATTATTTAACTTAATCATTTAAATTTAATTAAATGATTCTTAAATTCTTATATTATAAAAATTCTTAATTAAGAAAACATCATCTTAATTAGATCATTTATATTAATCTATAACACTTAATTATGAATAATAATTGAATTATCACAATTATTTATCTTTAGATAAATAAAATTCTAATTTACATAATATAAATCTTTATTATAATTGATTATAAAATTCTTAATCATTAAAATTTATTTAAAATAAATTATAACATTTTGAAATCAATTATAATTAAACACATTTTAAATTGAACTTTTAAATCTTTAAAACCTTTCCAAAGACCTTAAATAAAATTTAATACAAACTTTATTCAAAAATTCACTTACTTATTTTTAAAACTTCCATATTTATTATATATAAGACTTGTTTAAAACATAACTTTGAAACAAATTTAATTATATATATAAACTTAATTAAGATTTGCTTAAACTTTACAAACCTTGCTGTTAATTTTTTTTTCCCCTTAAAACTTATAAAAACTTTCTGAACCCAAACTAAAGCATGCTGGGCAACTCGAGCAACACTCAGGAATTCACACGTACGACCCAAGATAACACACGATTACTCCAAGCAAATCCACCCTGACCTGCTTTGATCTTTACCCTCTACAAACACGAGGCCACCTCCGAGTTTCCCCCTTCTTCCCAGAACCCATTCCTCCTGATGCACACAACCGTGCATGTCAACGTGCACGCCCACGTTCGGCCGACGTTGAACTTCCTTCTGCATCCACTAAGTCGCAAATGAACACGACAACCCATCACACAACCTAGAAAACGCAAGTTCGATCGAGAACGAAATCTCAACCTTCAACCCAAATTCGTTCGAAAGCCCCAACCTCAATTTCAACCTCCGCCGGCCATCCCCTCACCGGAGACCACGCCACCACCACCGTAGCTCCGCCACCACCCCCAGATCCTACTGCACAAGAATGGTCAACTCCGATAGCTTCATGACGCCGCGAATCCCCTGGAAACACTCACGATAAAAACAGCACCCAAAACCCTGCTACCTCAAACAACGATCACCACACACCTCAATAATATACAACAGTATTTTTCTGATGACCACCATTATCCCCTCCACCTTCGTGCTCAACGTCGAGGTTCAATTCGCCGCCGTTCGTCCCAATTTGGCCAAAAAGTCCAAATCAGTAAATTCCAAAATTCTCTTAAATTCCTAATCTAAAAATCATGATACTAATCTCAAAAATCATGATTTTGCATTAGGAATTCAATTATAAAATCAAAAACTAAAATTATTTTAATAATTTTTACCCTAATTTATTCTTTATATTGTAAATTTTAAAATTCAAGATAATTACAAAGTTTAACAGCCTACAACTATTTTTAGGTGAAAAATCAATTGATTACAAACCATCTTTGTTTACAATTCATCAACTAGTTCAAATTCAACATTTATATTTTTATTTTGCTATGAAATTGAACACTTATTATAGCACACAGAACATACTTTTATGTTTACAGGCATCTCAATATCATTCATCAACATGCATCAATTAAATTCAAGAATCCAGTCATATCAACAAGATAAAACAAAATCCAGGTTTTAAACTGTTTTTAAAATTGTATTTACTCACCTTGATTTAGCAAAGAACAGAGAGTAGAAAATAGAACTGTTTTCCAGGCTTTGAAAATTTCTGCATGTTGATTTTTATTGCTTGATGAACCTGAATTGCATGTTGAAATCAATCTACTTGCAGTTGATTCCTGAGTTGCTTGATAAATTTGAAGATGATCTTGCATTGTTGACTGAGGTTTGAAAATCTTGTAGCTGTTGAAATCTGAATTTCTTCTTTGCTGTATTTTCCAGATTTTACAGATTTTTCTCTTTTTTTTTCCTCAACTTTGTTTTTGATTAGCTTTTTTTTAGATTTGCATTCATCCTTGTTGAAGAGAATAAAGAAATTTCTTGGCTGAAAATAAAACTCTTTCTTAATCATATTTTTATTTTTTACTTTTAGATTTTAAAATAAATGACACTTGTCTACTATGATGCATTAACCAACTTTCGCCTATGTATATTGACTTACAAATGTCATAACATACATTTTAAAAGTTAACAAGTGTTATTATGTTTAATTAATGTTTTCTTTTAGATGTTATTTTATCTTTAACAATTTATTTTAAGCTTTGTATACATATATTTATGTAATATTCATATGAATTATAAAATGTACATACTTATACTTTAATAAATATTCATATGAAATCATGTAACTTATATTTTTAATTCAATTTAATGTTTATATGTTTGAAACATCTATTCTAATTCAACTCTTCAAATTTTTAAAACAAATTTATCTTGTGTTAAAATTAAAATTGAAAGATTATTAAAACAAATGAACTTTTATTTTAAATCTTATTTAAAAGCTTAAAGTACATATTTATCATAAATAAGGAATTAACTTTGTTATTAAAAATTTAAATTTCACATATCATTTCAAAAATATTAAATCAAATTAACATTTCAAATTTCAAAACTATATATATTAAAGTTTGAAAAACTCTTGTTAAATTTAAATTAATAATTTTCCTATTTCAAATATATATACACAGTTCAAATAGAAAACATACTAACATTGAATTTGTTAATTTCCATATTAAATTTTAAAACAAGTCTCAAATCACAATATATACATTCATATATATTAAAATTTGAATATAAAGTTTTATTACATTAAAAACTTCGTATTTACCAAAATAAATATTTCCAAATCAAATATCATTAGCTTTCAAAAGAATTAAATTTGCCAATTCATATTGTTAAGAAAAATGTTTATAGATATTAACAAATTATTATCATAAATCTTTAAAATAAATTTAACTTGTCAATTTATAATATAAACGATCAAATCAATTTAATTATTATCAAAGATTATTAAATTGATATTGCTCAAAATTCCGGGTCGTCACATTCCTCCCCCCCTAAAAGAATTTCATCCCCGAAATTTAAAAGCGAAGATAATTTAATAACCCAGCTAAAGAATTTAATTTTAAATTAGCAATCACACAATCAATCATAGCAACCAATTCAAACAAATAATTATCTATTCAGACAAAATTCTGAATAGAACTTACTAATATTATCTAGAGTTTCCTAGATACCTATACTGGAATACTCGCTCTACAAATCTTAAGTAACTACACTATTAAAACCAAGAACTCCCTCATCTGATCCTTCAAATCTGAACAAGATATCAAATTGAACTCAAAACCAGCTCAACTACCAGATCCCTACTGAACTACTGATTCTATCACCCAAAGAATCATACACATATCCCTCAGAGATATGTGAAATACAATGAATTCCAGCTATCCAAACTGGCAATTTAATCCTGTAGATCAAAATCTAATCTCTAGAGAACACAGATAAAACTCAAAATACTTCCAGAGCGAACTCTCCGGTTTTACCAAATCTTATAATTCCTTTGATCAGATAAAACTAAAACAATATCCAAACTCTAACTGCACATTCCAAATTTCTCAATTCTAACTGCACAATTCTTCAGATGCTCTGAGTCCCCTTCAATATTCCTGATCAGCCTAACCCTTGCTGATTGCTTCAAGAAACAACAGGACCAACTCAAACCAAATATCCAGGTTCTACTCAACAAAATGGCTTTCCCAAAAATAATTTGCTGAAATCCAAAATACAACTCTATACTACAAACATTAGTGGACTTCAAACCTATATCTCATATCTGAATAGCCAAACAGTTGCACTTAACAACCTTACCTTCAAATCCAGAAAATTCCTTCATACTTTGAATTTCTTGTAGAAATCCCTTACTGTAACATCCGGTTGCTCCATACTAGAATAACTGCCAACTGGCTTCCACTGCACAACTCTGATCTAGAGCAGATAAGAATGCTATTGAAGAACATAAGCATAATCTTTCTCCATACACAGTTCACTTGACTCATAAAATCTTAGTGACCATTCCACTAGGTCAAAACATCTCAACAGAATCTTAACTTAGAATAAGATGATCAACCCCTTTCCCAAAGAATCTTGTGCTGCCTCACCAATCTCTTCTCGCTCCAAGAGTCATCTCTCTACAAGGTTGAACCATCAAAATTACTCCTTAATTCCAAGTTGATAAGAAAACTCAATCTCCGATTCGGGTCAACTTCTGATTTTCTCAAAACATCTGGAAAATCTCCGACTACTTTCATAGCTTTCACCTCTACTCGAGATGCCTCAATTCCCAAGCCAAAGAATACTCAAAGATTTCCAAACTAATCGCAAGTCACTTTTGCGATTCTACTCAGTTCAGATTCCAAAAAAACTATCTGCCCAACTAGAACCGCTTTTCCTATTCAAGATAAATCTTCAAGAATGGCTTATCTACCAGAAACTGATAGATTACTTCCAACAGATATCACGCTCTGCTGAGCCTCCTAAAGAAAAGGATAAGTCTTCATCATCTGCCTGGTCTGCTGATAGAAGAATCCCAAAGATTACAGAATCATCGAAGAAATAGATTCATGCTACTTCCAAACTTCACTTCAATGCTACTGCTAAGCCAAAAGATCATCCTTAACCACAAGCTTCTTGAAACACAAAACTAACACCCAATTCCACCAAAAATCCTTGAAACGAGTAGACATCTTCCCAAGAATCTCGGCTCCAAACCAAAGACCAACCACTTATCTTCTTAAGAAAACAAATGAGACCATACCCGAAATGAGGTAACTCATCGACCTTAGTCTCAATCTTCAGTATAGATAAGACACCCTTACTTGAGATCCAGAGAATTCCTAAACATCCGAATCTTCAGAACCATCCATGGAAACTGCATCCCATCACATAGCTATTCCTTCCTGAAGCTATCAAGATACCACCACTTGCTTCTGCTCAGCGGACAACTCAACTTTTAGAAATCCCGCTCACTCGAGAGCAAATCAACCTCACACTTCAAGAATATACTCCAATTCTTGCAAAAAGACTACCTCTGGACACGAAGAAATCCTTTCTACAATCCATCAAAACTTATTCGAGACGGTATTAGGTCTACAATCTCGACAAACACCTCAAACCACAACATATAAACCTCTTCCATTAGTGGTAGTTGTGTTCTACACACTCCTACCTTATCTACCTTTATAACCTATGTTGGAAAATCCGAACAGACAACCCAACAGATTAGGTAGATATATATATATATATATATATATATATATATATATATAAATTACAAGTACGCTCTCTCAAGATAGACACCACTCCAGAACCTAGGTATTCACTCAACCTAACACTCTGATACCAACTGTAGCGACCCGACTTTCTATCACCAGAAAATCGCATCACTAATTAAGAAAGAAAGGGATAGAAGAAGAAAAGAAAGAGAAGAAAAAGAAACAACACATCAGAATCTCACAACGGAACGATTTAAATATAATATAGAACATATACATAGTATCATATACATCAGAGTACCCAACTAAACATCTCAATTTAGACAGTTATAACATTTCTGTCTAATACAATACAAGACATCATACAGACTAGCACACAGCAGAAACTCTAACTATATATCTACACGCTGAAGCCTCCTGCTCCAAAGCTCCTCCAGATTTCGTCAAGAGATAACCTGAATCACTTGACTACTCATATATAATATGAGTACCCAAGAGTTTAATAAAACAGAAAATAAACACTCGGGTCAGACAGGGGTCTGGTGTGAGTAAACGGTTTAAGATTTGCTTAACTTTAGAAAATCCTTTGAAAACAAAAGGTATCACGTAAGACTTCCCACACATAAACATGGAAAAGTTTTTACCTTACGTTAACCAAAACATTTGATAGGAAATCCAGTGATATTATAATAGCGTCTAGGGTTTTCAAATAAATATGAAATAGCCGAAATTGTTACATCTATTAAATTCCAGCTACTAGCCACAAAAGTGGGTAATACAAACAAAATCGTAGGGTCTCATAGGGAAAAATGGGTTTCCATCAATGGCAGGGCTACTGGTGCACCGCCCGTCACAGTATGTGGCCTAAATCACCGTACCGAGGAGTACTCCCACTCCCCTGCAACACAAAGCCGGGACCATTCCTTACTGAACAGTCCCGAACAAGACCACCCCGCAGTTGGCTGTAGTTCCAACTGCCCACAAAGCCGAAATAAAAAGGGACATCTAGACAGGGATGTATCTCGCTCTCCAGTGGGAGCGACCCACGAAGCCTTGCTGCACCTCCCCTGTTTTAGCCATTCCCGGTTGATGAGGCTTGAGGCTGCGATTACCTTTATAGGACCAATCATCTTAGAATGCTCATCGTCCACCTGACGATGTGCTGAAAGCATTCAATCCATACAAGTTCGTTCCGGGTTCGAACGAAACCAAAGGCACTATCTCGTTGCACTCATTTTGGAATCACCCTCAAAGTCGACGACCATAGCCCTTGCACTCAAAATCTCCATCTCGAACCTATAAGTACTATTCCGTCAAACTCATTACGGAATCACCCACAGAGTTATACTGACGTATAGCCCTTACACCTCGAGTCTTCACTTGCTCCACTTGGATTAACGACCTACGTTTAATTGGAATCGATGTGGTTTTCGGATATCCAAATATGGAAACCCGATCCCGGTCTCATCGAATCCAAACGCCATTTTAATGTCCAAGTTATACTTGTAAACAATAGATATTTCATAAAATATCACTTAACATAAATGGATGTATTCATATTACACAGATAGATAAGCATCTATTATCACATGCATCTATACATATCACAAAGCAGCATATAAATCACATTTAGATATAGCATTTCACATCATCACCCATCAATCAATGTCATCCAACAACAACCAGTATCATTAACTCATCCAATGGTATATATCATCCAATCATTAATCATTCATAAAAAAGTTTGATTCAAACTTGATTAATTTAATTAATCCTCAAATTAAATTAATCCTTAATTAATCACTTGGATTATCTTCAATTCAACTTCTTATTCATTAATTAATTACAAATTAATTAACTAACATCACTTAATTATCCATTTCAATTAATCTTCCCTGATTAATTATCATTTAATTACTTTAAGTAATTCCTACTTAATTACCATATTAATTAATCATCCTGATTAATTACTTCCAAATTATACTAAGTAATTACCTCTTAATTACCTTCTAAATTAATCAACCTTGATTAATTATTCTTTAATTATCCTGATAATTATTTCTTAATTACCTTTAATTAATTATACCTGATTAATCACTTTTAATTAATCACATTGATTAATTACTTTTAATTAATCATATTTAATTAATTACTTTTAATTAATCACCTTTGATTAATTACTTTAATTTCATTCAGTAATTAAAACTTAATTATAAATTAATTATTTTTAAAGTATTAATTAACAATTAATAAATTATTTTAATTAATTAATGATTACTTCATTAATTAAATTCTTTCTTAATTAATTACTTTTATAAGTAATTAATCACTTAATTAATTACTCTTAATCCTTTTATTAATTAATCATTAATCAAATAATTTAAATCTTTAACTAATTATTAATTAATTCTTTAACTAATAACTCAAATGATTAACTCTTAATCACATTACTTAATTACTTTTAATCAATTAATTAACTCTTACATAATAACATCTAGTACTTAACTACTTAATTACTTTAATTACTATTCCAAGTAATTATATAAGATTAACCCATAAGTGATTATCTTAATTAATCACAAATTAATTATTTAATTAATTATTTAACTTAATCATTTAAATTTAATTAAATGATTCTTAAATTCTTATATTATAAAAATTCTTAATTAAGAAAACATCATCTTAATTAGATCATTTACATTAATCTATAACACTTAATTATGAATAATAATTGAATTATCACAATTATTTATCTTTAGATAAATAAAATTCTAATTTACATAATATAAATCTTCATTATAATTGATTATAAAATTCTTAATCATTAAACTTTATTTAAAATAAATTATAGCATTTTGAAATCAATTATAATTAAACACATTTTAAATTGAACTTTTAAATCTTTAAAACCTTTCCAAAGACCTTAAAAAAATTTAATACAAACTTTATTCAAAAATTCACTTATTTATTTTTAAAACTTCCATATTTATTATATATAAGACTTGTTTAAAACATAACTTTGAAACAAATTTAATTATATATATAAACTTAATTAAGATTTGCTTAAACTTTACAAACCTTGCTGTTAATTTTTTTTCCCCTTAAAACTTATAAAAACTTTCTGAACCCAAACTAAAGCATGCTGGGCAACTCGAGCAACACTCAGGAACTCACAAGTACGACCCAAGATAACACACGATTACTCCAAGCAAATCCACCCTGACCTGCTTCGATCTTTACCCTCTACAAACACGAGGCCACCTCCGAGTTTCCCCCTTCTTCCCAGAACCCATTCCTCCTGATGCACGCAATCGTGCACGTCAACGTGCACTCCCACGTTCGGCCGACGTTGAACTTCCTCCGGCATCCACTAAGTCGCAAATGAACACGAAAACCCATCGCACAACCCAGAAAACACAAGTTCGATCGAGAACGAAATCTCGACCTTCAACCCAAAATCGTTCGAAAGCCCCAACCTCAATTTCAACCTCCGCCGGCCATCCCCTCACCGGAGACCACGCCACCACCACCGTAGCTCCGCCACCACCCCCAGATCCTACTGCACAAGAGTGGTCAACTCCGATAGCTTCATGACACCGCGAATCCCCTGGAAACACTCACGATAAAAACAGCACCCAAAACGCTACTACCTCAAACAACGATCACCACACACCTCAATAAAATACAACAGTATTTTTCTGATGACCACCATTATCCCCTCCACCTTCGTGCTCAACGACGAGGTTCAATTCGCCGCCGTTCGTCCCAATTTGGCCAAAAAGTCCAAATCAGTAAATTCCAAAATTCTCTTAAATTCCTAATCTAAAAATCATGATACTAATCTCAAAAATCATGATTTTGCATTAGGAATTCAATTATAAAATCAAAAACTAAATTTTTTTTAATAATTTTTACCCCAATTTATTATTTTTACTGTAAATATTAAAATTCAAGATAATTACAAAGTTTAACAGCCTACAACTATTTTTAGATGAAAAATCAATTGATTACAAACCATCTTTGTTTACAATTCATCAACTAGTTCGAATTCAACATTTATATTTTTATTTTGCTATGAAATTGAACACTTATTATAGCACACAGAACATACTTTTATGTTTACAGGCATCTCAATATCATTCATCAACATGCATCAATCAAATTCAAGAATCCAGTCATATCATCAAGATAAAACAAAATCTAGGTTTTAAACTGTTTTTAAAATTGTATTCTCACCTTGATTTAGCAAAGAACAGAGAGTAGAAAATAGAACTGTTTTCCAGGCTTTGAAAATTTCTGCATGTTGATTTTTATTGCTTGATGAACCTGAATTGCATGTTGAAATCAATCTACTTGCAGTTGATTCCTGAGTTGCTTGATAAATTTGAAGATGATCTTGCATTGTTGATTGAAATTTGAAAATCTTGTAGCTGTTGAAATCTGAATTTCTTCTTTGCTGTATTTTCCAGATTTTACAGATTTTTCTCTTTTTTTCTTTCTCAACTTTGTTTTTGATTAGCTTTTTTTTCAGATTTGCATTCATCCTTATTGAAGAGAATAAAGAAATTTCTTGGCTGAAAATAAAACTCTTTCTTAATCATATTTTTATTTTTACTTTTAGATTTTAAAATAAATGACATTTGTCTACTATGATGCATTAACCAACTTACACCTATGTATATTGACTTACAAATGTCATAAGATACATTTTAAAAATTAACAAGTGTTATTATGTTTAATTAATGTTTTCTTTTAGATGTTATTTTATCTTTAACAATTTATTTTAAGCTTTGTATACTTATATTTATGTAATATTCATATGAATTATAAAATGTACATACTTATACTTTAATAAATATTCATATGAAATCAAGTAACTTACATTTTTAATTCAATTTAATGTTTATATGTTTGAAACATCTATTCTAATTCAACTCTTCAAATTTTTAAAACAAATTTATCTTGTGTTAAAATTAAAATTGAAAGATTATTAAAACAAATGAACTTTTATTTTAAATCTTATTTAAAAGCTTAAAGTACATATTTATCATAAATATGGAATTAACTTTGTTATTAAAAATTTAAATTTCACATATCATTTCAAAAATATTAAATCAATTTAACATTTCAAATTTCAAAACTATATATATTAAAGTTTGAAAAACTCTTGTTAAATTTAAATTAATAATTTTCCTATTTCAAACATATATACAAATATATATACACATTTCAAATAGAAAACATACTAACATTGAATTTGTTAATTTCCATATTAAATTTTAAAAAAAATCTCAAATCACAATATATACATTCATATATATTACAATTTGAATATAAAGTTTTATTACATTAAAAACTTCTTATTTACCAAAATAAATATTTCCAAATCAAATATTATTAGCTTTCAAAAGAATTAAATTTGCCAATTCATATTGTTAAGAAAAATGTTTATAGATATTAACAAATTATTATCAAAAATCTTTAAAATAAATTTAACCTGTCAATTTATAATATAAATGATCAAATCAATTTAATTATTATCAAAGGTTATTAAATTGATATTGCTCAAAATTCCGGGTCGTCACAAAACTCCAAAATCCTTTTATTAAATTTTTAAACCTTGTTATCGAGTCTTTATTTCAATAAGAATATAACTAACATTGTTTATATCTTGGTACATTAATAATTCCCAATTTCATCTTAATTCACATTTACGTAATATTTAAATACTAAATTTTGTTTAATTTTAAGTAAATCCAATTTATTAAATTCGAATTAATAAATCTTGATTCCTATTCTTTTTATTAAATCAATCATTATCTTATGGATAACTTTAACACTACTATATATCCAATTGCCCTAATGGTTTATAGTCATCAGCTAAATTCATATTAACTTGTAGTTAATTACGTTTAATTGCAATGGATTTAGATCTAATATAATAGATTAAATAAATGGGTGAACACTGAATAATTATCACCATTTGCCTAATTTAACCCCATTCGTACTTTATTATCAATTAATAAATATTATGATTACTTATCTAACACTGATTCTATCAAATTACAATTTATTACGTATTATTTCATCAATTTATATAACTTTGAATTTATTCCCTAATTTATTATTCATAATCAATTATAGCCTTACAATTGTTTCAATTAATCGGGGTTGCGCTAAATTTAGTTATTTATTAACTTGCATTAACATTTTTTCAGTTCATTCCCGTTATTAATTCATTAACAAATTTCAAATTTTTATTTATTCCAGATTTAATTACCAAAATCTTATTAAATTAACCAATTTAATTATCGAAATTTACGGGTCGTTACACTCTCCTCAACTCAAAACTTTTCGTCCCCGATTAGGAAAAAAGAAGGGAAAAGAAGAATTAAGTAGTCAATACATCTTATTCAAAAATATGAACTTATAAACAAATAGATTTACAAAATTTAATAATTTAAATAAAATATATCAATTTATAACTATTAAATCTTTTTATACTCAAATCAATAAAGTTTGAAAAACATTTTCAAAATTTTCTAAGTGCAAAATTTACAAAAAATTTCGATAGAGTCTCCTTTGTACGGAGAGGCTCGGAAGAAAATATAATATCGAATATAACAATATACAACATATATTTTCCAAAATAATATATACCCCAACATGGGAAATAGTATAATATCGCTAGAAACCGTAATCCGGGAACGTACCTAATTGTCGGGCAATTTACACTTATTTTATGAAACCAAAAGCAGTAGCAATTGCTTCCATAACCTGCATTTCACTTATATAATCCAAAAGAGTTAATAATTATATAAAATGAAGTATTTAGAGTTGTTTCAACCACCAACAAACAAATCAATATAAACAACAATCACTTGCAATCAATATACAATCAAAAAAATCAACACAACCAAATATCCATTCATATCAACAAAATTAATAGTTGTTCGGGTTCGAAAACTTCAAATTGTACAGAATGAAAAATAAACTACTAAATGTACCATTCACTCAAAAGTCTTAGATGAAACTAAATAGATTATTCATTCATCCAAACAATTTTAAAGTATCTTTGCCCAAACAACCATAAGCCAACAAACAATGACCTCAAGCATAAATTAATTTCATTCTTATAAATTTCATTTTACAACATTTATTGCTTCATTTCCTTTTCATTCATATAATGATTCATCTTTTTAATTTACATTTTATTTCTTACAAATTTTTATTTCCATCCATTGATTCAGTGTTTATTTCATTAATTTTCATTTATTACTTATAAATGTTCATTTTCATTTATGCAGGTTATATCAGTTTCTTTTTATTGCATTATATTAATTGATTCATTCATTACTTAGTTTCATTTATTTACATTCATTTATCAATAGTGTTCATGTTCAATTCAATAATTTAGCGTTTCAATTCATTAACTTAAATATATAGTCATCTACTGGCTATATTTACTTTCCATCACACTTTATTATAGTAATATTTCAATTATAACTTAAGCTTATAACCACTATAACATCGAATTCTTATTTGTAAAATAATTCATTGAACACTTTCATTACTTCAAGTCTTACTTGTATAATATCGCATTACATTTTCTTATTTAACATTGTAACCTTTATTATTTGGTAAGATATATATATATATATATATATATATATATGCTTTTAAGAATGCAGTTGAAAATCATAAAAGTTTATCCTATTTCCTTTAAATTAATTAAATGTTCAATAATCATATCATTTGTTTTATAGTTAACAATTTCGAATTCCTTGAAATTTCATTTATAACTTAGCATTAAATCTCTTATTTCATTTAGGGGTTTCAATTATTAGTTTAATTCCATTTCACTATGCTAATTGAAACCATTAATTAACGGAAACTTAAGAACTAAATGCCAGGTTAAATTTCAAATCATTTTAAAATAATAGATAGATGTACTACAATTTTTTTTATATCCAATTATATATAAAATAATTAAAATTTATATTTGTTTATTAAAATAAATCTACAGTAAAACAACTACAGTGGCCTTCCCACTTTGAAACTCGAAATGAATATCGATGATGCTTGCACTCATCACCGAAATTATTTTCCAGCGACAGAGAGGGGAGTACAAAACTTATTTCTTTCCCAAAGTTTCTTTATAGCAATTCTTTCAAATTTTATTGCATTATTTATATCAAAAATATACTTATAAACAATGTTTTTATATTCCAAAAATCCTTTGAAAGTAATTTTTTTTCCAAAATCCTGGAACTAAGTTGTAAAATTTTCAATTTTATTTATTTTAATTTGAATCTTATTTCCAACGAATATTTATAAATTTCACTACCTAACAACCAATATATTACAACCAACTATATATCATTTATGAAAATTTTATTTTATATATATAGAAAATATAACAGGCAAAATTATTTCATTCACGTATATTTCAAAACAAATATTGTGTCGGTCTGTCCTATTAAGTGTTTAGAAATCCCTATTGATGTCATAGTGTCCTATGCACCAACCAGAATTTATAAATACAAAACGGAACAAATCAACACAATATCGAAACCTTTTTATAACACTAACAAATACGCTCTCTCATACATATACACTCAACGACTCATCACAGGGTATTACTACCCTATTAATAAAGAGTAAGACCCCACAAAGCTAAGGTTTATCGTTGAACCAAAGCTCTGATACCAGATGTAAGATCCCACCTTTTTGTATGCTTTAAATCGACGATAAACCACACACGTAAGACTTAAATCATATAGAATGGCAGATTGTTATTGGGGTGAATAAGAAAAAGCAGAGAAAGAAAAAAACAAAATAGAATCTCGCAGCAGAACGACAAAATATAATAATCAAATAAACAGTTCATGAAGCTGTCAAAACATTTGATTATGCTTACATAATACATATCAGAGTTACGCATACCAGAGAATAATAAATGATGCAGCGGAATACATGATGCAGTAGAATAATATAGTAAATAATAGTAATAAAATCTTCGTCTTCGTCCTCCAGAAACAAAATCTTCAAATCCTGAAATGCTCATACTGATCCGAGCGAACTGAAAAGACAAAACACTCAAGTCAAAACTAAAAGATCTTATGAGAGTTAAATTAACCGTGAAATATGAGTGTAAACGGCGTCGGAGATGTTTACGGGATTTGACATCTCCTATCCAGTGTCTAACGTGAGTGCAGTAACTCGAGAGATGCTCGGGATTCACATCTCCTAAGGATCCGTTAAACTATTTAATATGTAGTAATATTTCGCTATTAAAATAGTGTCTAGTAGTAAAATAAACTTACTTTCAAATAGCGTTAAGGGGTTACCCATATAGCCCTTAACACGTAATAGTATCAATAGTCTATACAGTACCGTAATACCTCCTGATCGGAAGGCTACCAGAGGATACTCCATAGGTACGACACAAATCAAACTCGTACATAGTGCGTTAGGGTAGGTGACACGGCATAATTATGCAATGCCAGAGTAGATATACCAATTACGCTTCCGGGCAGGTGGTAACGCATAGCTGCAGCTACCTTCCACCTCGAGCCATACCCCCAAATCAAAAAAAATAATCAAAAGTGGCCACCAAATCAATCCAAAGGTCAAACTATAATATTGAAGGGATATGTCCGATCAAAGGTGCTACCTCATTAGCCCGTCAATCGCTCCTATTTTAGCCACCTTATG
The DNA here is from genome assembly GCA_030765085.1 of Allium cepa. Classification (NCBI taxonomy): domain Eukaryota; kingdom Viridiplantae; phylum Streptophyta; class Magnoliopsida; order Asparagales; family Amaryllidaceae; genus Allium; species Allium cepa. Next base: position 306,538,242 of record CM060931.1, read on the forward strand.
CCAACTACGGGTGTCGGGTCCACGTATATACCTCAAAGGAACGCCGCCACCATCCTACTTCATTCTCGAATCTCCACCGCATACACGGTTCTTAAAGCGGTTTTTGGAGTTGGCAGAGAGTATGACAACTTCCATCCCGGTCTCTTTAATAGCCAAACGTTATTATAACACCGCGATCATTTCAAAATCATTTATACTTCAAAACCAGAATATAATATTCATTTCAAAGCCATATAAATATGATTTCATTTCCATTTTAAACCCAAATCAATATAATATCATTTTTATTTCAAACATATCCTTCCTAAAATCATAGCACTTTGAATGTTATAATACTTTGAAGTCAAACCACTTGAAATATAACACTTCCCAATTATAATATTTTGAAACTCCAAACTTTGAGACATAACTACACCACTTAAATGGCTTAAATATTAAATTTCTTTATATAATAAATTAGCTTCTTCAGTTTCCCAAATCAATTCCAATTACAGATTTAAACCACCAAATAAACCATTTCAATTTCCATATATTTCAAAGCTTTAGATATTCCATCATTTCAAAACTAATTCTTTGATAATTCCATATATATCAAATTCAATCACTATTATTTAGATTTTAAATGTTTACTCAGTAAATCCAATATCATTTAAGTAAAACGTTTAAAACTTCAAATAACTGGATATTCTTCAATTTATTTAACTTGATATACTCATTTAACTCAACTTGATATTCATTTAAATCACTCTAAACCAAAATCAAGTTGTAAAAATCATACCCTTTAAAGCCTCAATTTTATTTAAATTCCAAATCAGATTTATTCGAGTATAATTCTTAAATAATTTTATTCAAATCAATTTCATAGTTATCTTCCAACCTTAATTTTATTTAAGTCATTATAACTCTATATACAATATAACTTAAATAGATATTTAACCATATTATATAAAAACGATCGAACTTTATTATTTACTCCTTTTATATTTCTACACAAATTTATACATAGCCAAAAATCAAACATAAAGCAACATATATATAAAATCTGAAATCAATATTTATATAACCCCTATATTTCTTTACAAAACCAGAGAAATCATTTCAAATATTTTTATATATAGACCATGGTGTCTGTATAAAATTTTCTATCCTATGGTCAAGTGATACGGATATCTATCATTTCAATCTGTAATTTAAAATATAAATACGGTTATATATCATTTCAAACCGCAATCCCGAATGAAATAAAGTCCATAACAACTTGCAGTTTATAACAATATAAAATACAACATCCATTCATCCAATATCAATCATCAAACATTTATCACAATCATCATCCAATTCAAACAATAACATCAATATAGAACAGATAATAAATAACAGGTATTTACTGGCAGTTTGTATTCAATAATATATTAAATAATAATTTTACTCAATAAAATTCAATTTAACTGGAATGATGATAAAAATATGTCAAACAGTCATATATAAATTTCTAGTCACATCAGAAATTAATTTAACATACATAAGAAATTTTAGAAGTTGTGAGTGGGTTAAAACACTCACCTTTTGAATTTAAATCCAATCTAAACCCAAAATTTGAACAGTCTCAGAATTCTTCCAAACCAGTATCAAAATGTCCGGAATTCCAATACGAACCTAGTAAAGAAAACCGTGTGTAAATCAGATCTCGTATGTAAAAGTTATGAGGATTAGAACAATTGAATTTGGAATTTAAATAAATAAAATAAAAAGAAAAATCCAACCAGTAGAAGGCTTCCACGTCGCTACTTCTTCCTCCACATAGCAGCCGGCCCCAGAAAATGTACGAACCCAAAACGCTCACCATTGACCGATCACCGGACCCCTGATACGCCGCTACAGACCTCGGCACCACCGCCATTCACTTCACCTCGCCAAGCCGCACGCGTTGAACCCGGTCTGATCACCCCCGTTCGAGCGTAGAGAGACCGACCGGCGTAAGTTGAAACCCTAATCAGACAATTCCGGCCACCCTCTATCAACATAGTGATGTCGCTACCACCAATCGACTCCATGCAGCATGCTCTTCGAAACCCCTCAACCAATTCGCCGATCGTCGCCGAAATCCAAGACGCCCAAATCGAGTGAGGATTACACGATTTAAGTGCTTTGACCATGAATTCCTATTGACTTGAGAGCTAATTCTAAAATCGAACACTTTCCATTTCTTCGTATCATTGAACGATTCAAAACGATATAAAATTCGATATATATTGAGGATATTTGATTTTGAAGTTGAACTTTGAATTGAATTTGGATTGTGAATTTCAGGGTTTGTCTGCCATTGAGAAAGAGGAGCAACAGAGATTTTTGTATATACAGAAATGAGAAATAGAGAGCCTGCTAGGGTTTATAATAGGGTATTTATAGACAAAGCTGAGAATGGAATAGATGGACACGATTTATTTACACGTTGAACGATAAAATGGCCTAAAAAGCCCGCTTCGACTCCGGAATGAAATTAGTTCAACCTATATATCAAAATATATGTTTTAAAATAATTTAAACGTAATGGAATAGGTTTCAAGGCCAAATTCCGTCGTATGAAGAATTTATGCTAAATTCAAGTTATTTCAAATTGATTTCGATTAATTTCAATTTCATTTATTTCTAGGCATTTCGAACCCTTACGATCAAACGACAAGTCCGATCGCTACGAAACTTGAAATCCTACAATAATTCACCATTACGGATCCGATGAAACTAGTTACGTCATAATCCGATTCAGTGGCCAAAATGGCTATTTTCCAATTAATTAAATATTTAAATATTAAGTCAATTAATCACTTCTTCAATTCAAATTTAATTATCTACCATTTCTATCATATTTGATTCCTTAATCATTTACAATAACATAAACAATTTTAGATGTCAAATTTAAAGTTGATTAACTCATCAATTTCAGTGTTATTTTCCAATTTCGTTAAATTCAGAAATTATAAATTAAAACTCCGAAATCCATTTATTAAATTTTTAAACCTTGTTATTCGAGTGTTTATTTCAATAAGAATGTAACTAACATTGTTTATATCATGGTACATTTCCCAATTTTATCTTAATTCACATTTACTTAATATTTAAATATCAAATTTCATTTAATTTTAATTGAATCCAATTTATTAAATTTGAATTAATAAATCTTGATTCCCATTCTTTTTATTAAATCAACCATTATCTTATGGATAACTTTAACACTACTATATATCCAATTGCCCTAATGGTTTACAGTCATCAGCTAAATTCATATTAACTTGTAATTTATTACGTTTAATTGCAATGGACTTAGATCTAATTTAATAGATTAAATAAATGGGTAAACAATTAATAATTATCACCAGTTGCCTAATTTAACCCCATTCGTACTTTATTATCAATTAACAAATATTATAATTACTTATCTAACATTGATTCTATCAAATTACAATTTACTACATATCATTTCATCAATTTATATAACTTTGAATTTATTCTATAATTTATTATTCACAATCAGTTATAGCCTTACACTTGTTTCAGTTAATTGGGATTGCGCTAAATTTAGTTATTTATTAACTTGCATTAACATTCTTACGTTTCATTCCCGTTATTAATTCATTAACAAATTTCAAATTTTTATTTATTCCAGATTTAATTACCAAAATCTTATTGAATTAACCAATTTAATTATCGAAATTTACGGGTCGTTGCATAAGTTAATTCTTTAATTCAATTATATAACTTATGTCCATTGTAGTCAAACTCCACTCCATTTACTAATTAATTTAATTAGTTCATTCACTTAATCCACTTTAAGTTTTTATTTCCATACTCAAATTCATTCTCAAGTTCATTTAAATGATATCCAATGCCATATTCAATTTATTTACACTTAAATTGAATTTATTTATAACTTAAGTCATTAATATTTCAAACCATTTCCATTTCATTCGACAATATTTTCATTTATATTTAATTCGCTTACAATTTAAGCCGAATTTTATTTATAACTCAAGTTTCATTTCCAATATCCACTTTTAATCCACAACCCAATTTACATAACTACGTTAAGTTCCATCCCCATATTTAATTAATCGATTAATTTATCCAATTAGTTCACTTCCAATTTATAATTCACAATTTGATTTTTATTCTAAAAATCACTCCATTTATTTACTTAAATTCAATTTCATTTTATAATTTAACTTCGGATTTTTATTCCTTCACCAAAATATCAAACCATTTTTATTTTGGTTTTCTATTTCACCTTTCAATTTTACAAGTTACACAACTTATTTTCTTCACAATTCCATAATTCTCCACTTTAAATTTTATTCCATCAAAATTTTATAACTTATAGTTATATAATCGCTTCACAATCCAAGTGATATATACAATTCTACCCAATATCATTTCTAATTCCAATTAAATTTTTATCTAACTTAACTTAAATTAAATTTCCATTCCAAACTTCAATGCACCACACTTTCCTTTCTTATATTTATTTGTTCCATTCACTTATTCATTTTCAATTTAATTCATGTAATTAATTCACTTCAACAGTTTACTCCATTTAACAGACCACTTCCTTGGATTTTCAAAATCAACTTGATTTTTCTCCAAAACAATTCTTTTCAGAATTTCCAAAACATACTTGTTTACCAAACACAAATCTCCATATCAAATTACTATGGTAGCAATCCGTCACCTTGAAACTCGAAAAAGAATATTGATGATGCTGCAGTCATCACCAGGATTATTTTCCAACGACTGAAGTGATTTCAGTGCTATATCACTTCCAAAATTCATTTAAAACCATTTTTTTATATTCAAAATATCTCCAAAATAATAATACTATTGTTCATTTTCATAAACTTGGGAAAATACTTCCAAAAATCTAAGGGATTTAATATTCCAAATTCTGGTTTGAACCCATTTTTTGTTTTTAACTCATTTGTATAACTCATACTTATACAATCTCCCTTTGGTTATATATAACCATTTCCAATTTTACAATATTATTCTCATTATATAATAACAACCAAACACATCACTATAATAATTTTTTAGAAAATTATTCTCTTTTATATCAAAATATAGTTTGGGTAAAATTATTTCATTAACCCGCTTCAAAACCATACTATGTCGGTTTGCCGTGTTTAAGTGTTTAGAAACTCCTATCGATTTAGTGGCATCCCACTACTCGAACAGAATTTATATGCCACTCAATAGAAAACTAAATCAATATAAAACAATTTATATTTACTAACTAATATGTGCTTATATCTATTAATACACTCAAACTCATTCTAGAGCACTACTGACCCTATCTCTAATGAGTAATCCCCACCAAAACCAACGTTCTCACTTAACCTTTAGCTCTGATACCAAATGTAAATGCTCGGATCTCCGTACTCGTTTGATTCGACCATAATTCACATCATTTCAACTCAAATTGAACGGAAATATGAATCTTTAGGGGTGAAGTAAAAAAGGTAGAAGAAAATATAAACAACAACATAGAATCTCACAATCGCAACAGTACAAGATATAATCTATAATAATATATTTTTATAAAAAAGAATCTGTAATCGTTATATACTTACAATCATCAGAGTACAATAATCAATACATCAATCTGGAAAGTTATAATAACTTTTCCCTATACAGCGAAAATATAAGTCAAGTACGGAAATACGTACCTGTCATCCAGCTCGTCTCCTGAGCTCCATAACATCCTATCTTGAATTTGTAATACTCGGTCTGAATCGAGCATATAATAGAATGACACCTGAGTTAGTCTGGCGTGAGAAAACACACTCATTTTGAATTATTAACTTTTATCAAAATCCTTTGAAAACAAAGGGATCAAGTAAGACCACGTCATAAATAAACACGATGGGTTTTACCTTACGATAACCAAAACATTTTTAGCGAAATCATATGATATTATAATAATGTCTAAATAAAGTAAATAGAAATTAGTCGAAATGCTTGCATCTCACATTTCAGCGTAGTTGGAAACAATCAAAACCATACGGCGCTTAATGGAGAATGGATTACATACAATGACTAGGCACTGGGGCACAACCTATCATAGTACACTTATAAAAAATGTACCGAGGACCTCGCCGGAATCCCCTACCACACAAGACCGTCCTATTCCTAACCTGGATAGAACCAAATATGTTATCTCCCCAGGTGTTCCCACCCTTATCAAGAGCTCTTTTCCATGCATCACTGTATCCATAATTTATAATATATCCGAGGGTATCTAGTAAGGTGATAACATACCCTAATTGGGAGCGACCCAATTAGTCTTGCTGCATCTCCCCTGATTGTCAGTCGTTCTAGTTGATGAGGCTTGAGGCTACGCTTACCTTTCCAGAAAAATTTCACTTAGAATGCTCATCGTCCTCCAATGACGATGTTTTGATAGCATTCGTCCATACAAGTTTATCATGGGTCTAGACAAACCGAATCACCATCTTCACTATCCTCATGATATCCATTCGTAACGTTCAAATCAGATCGAAGTGGTTTTCGGATAATTTAAATCTGATCCCGGTCTCTTCGAAATGATCAACGAATTTGTCCAAAATTGATAGTCGGTTATTTAACTATCAATAAAACATCCATAAGCAGACATCAGGCCTTATCATAAATTTTCTAAGAATTTATATCCAAATATCTTTATAAGATATATATTCGAATCCCTTCCAAATTTTCCAACATTTGAAACGATTTCAAATCTTTATATTTTCGACGGAATATACCCAAACCTTTCCAATACCTTGAATATTTTTTCCACCTCCATTTTTATGTTCAACACTTAGTAAGTATTCCATTTATTTCCTATTTTCTCAAAATCATTTACAAATTTATTTGTAAATTCCTTAACTCGTTTAGAACAAATTTTATAAATTTCGGTTTCCTTAATTAATTTCCTCTAATATTTCCTAAGTCAAACACTTGTCTAAAATTCCAAATATCCATTTCTAACTTCTTTTATGAATTATAATTCACTTTTCAAAGTTCATTTTTATTTAACTAATTTGGAAATTTTCTTACTTCTTTCCAAATTCCATTTTTGAGAATTTCTCCTGTAAATCCCATCTACTAAAAAAACACCGTTTCTAGATTCTCGAGAAGATTTATAATTAAATTTAAATCATTACAAAACTCTATATACATACATACATACATACATATATATATGGAAATAAATAAGTATTTAAAATAATAATTTTTTTAAAAACATGTTCAAGTAATTATTTAAAAATATCGAACACTTTATACAAACATCAATAATCCATTTTTAGACAACAAATCAATCTTCAAAGCCGATTCTAAAAACTAGAATTTAATTTCAATTAATATTAGATATTTGAAAAATTCATTTCTGAAGTATTCCAATACTAACAAGCTTAGAATTACATAGTTAAATAAATATAATTTCTCTTTTGAAATCAAAACTTAACCTCTTAATAAAATATATGTTTAAATTCCAATAACCGATTCAATTTATAATCCCTCTCGATTTACCACACATTGATCCTGTTCCGATTTTCTAACCATCCTCACTTTTCAAAAATAGAATTCGCTATTTTCCCCAAAAATCTATTTCTCATACCTCGATATCACCCATCGAAATTATATTCTAATTTATCAATTAATTTGCACTTTTCCTTGTTTATAAACATCGTTTATAAATTTATAATTCCTTGAGTTTCACTTGTTTATAAAACTAATCCCATCTGATAAAATCTCATTTTATAAATCCTTTTCTTAACAAATTCCATGTACTTCACAAATCTATTTAAAAATATTGATTTCAAATCATTTTTTCATATTTTTCAGAAATATCATTTAAAGTCCATCGTTTAAACCTCCTTTATATAAATTATTTTAAAATCTCCATTTAAAATATTTTTACAAATAGTTAAATACAACCAAAATCAATTATTAGTTTTATCCAAATCAATTCCTTAAAAATAGCCTAAATTTCTCTATGAATATTGTTATGTTCTAAATCTCCTTTTAAATCCTTTTAAATTCCAAAAATATTATTTATAGTATTAAAAATACCAAAAGTTAGGCCAGTGCTACATCCAATAATTCACATCACGATAACAATCCATAACAGATTATTCTAATGCATCATATATTATTATATATGATAAATAATCAAATAAATTTGAGGAATCCAGTTGGATTCATCCAACCTGTTTTTTCTGCATTCACAGATGTTAGACAACAATAAAAACACCAATCCCGCTTCGAGGTGGGATATCGTGGTATACAGGGTCATCCGCTATTATGTAGGGCGCATAGGGTCTCATCCGCTAAAATATGCGGGGACATCAATCCAACTACTAATATATATACTACTATATATATAACATCCAATAGATAAAAATTTATAAATTCAACTAGCATTCAATAATTTAATTTAACTATTTAAATTTAACTTTAGTAATCCAAATGAGTGAGAATTTCTTACCTTGATTTTTATTTGCCCAATATCCAGATTTTAAACTAAATCGAACGTCGTTCGATTTATTTCAAAATTCCAACATACTCTGAAAAATTCCAAACCAGTTTGCAGCAATGAATTTAACGTGATCGAATTCATGATTTTTAGACCTAACAAAAACATATTATACATTGTTAACATTCTATTAAAATATAATATCACTTAAGCTTAATATGAAAATCAAACTTATTTAATTCTTAAGCATCACTGCCTCGATTGAACGACTCCAGGTTCATTGCTCCGCCTAATCCTTACTGAGATGCCACACGACCCTGCCTCGCTCTATAACGCTACTCCACCACCAGCCTCGTTTTCCACCATGCTGCCACCGTGCGCTTAAGTCAACCTAAAACCCCATCTTTCGCCCTCTCCTTTCGCCGCATCCAAGGTCGCGTCAATCCACTCGCCTGTAGCCGTGAACCCACATGACGCCCATACTCTCTTTCACTCCACTGAGACTTCACCCCTTGAGGCCCTAGCCTTGCACACCCCAATCCACTTCACGTGTGCCTACGCGGACGCGTTCCAAATCGTCGCCACAAAAACGAAGTCCTAAATCGCAACCGAACTTCACTCGACTCCATTTAAATCACGGCCGCCTCCGACCTTCAACCAGATACCATCGCAACTTCCCTCGACAAACTACCTTTATCTTTACCGGGCATGCATACGTGCATCTCCCACAAAGCGTCACCGAGCCGCAGCTAAACGCATCGTGAACCCCTCCTCAATCGACATCGACTAGTCCAGGCAGCGTTTATTTATTAGTTGCGATTTGATTTTTTTTTAATGAGAAACGAATTTGATTTTATTTTTGAAAGGAGAAGACGTTATTTATGAAAGAAAAGGTGTGGCGGTTTGACAAGGAAAGGGGTACAATGACTGAATGAAAGAAGGGACTGCCTTGTCCAATCAAATGAAAATAAATTGTTTAAATTTTTAAAATATCTCGATCTATGCAACTCAAAATCACGAACCCCTATCGAGGTGTGCCGCGTGGCATTTATAATGTTATACTCCTATTCCAAACGTAATGGAGAAGGTTTCCAGTCCTAATTTGATCATATAAAGAAGATAGCTTTTTGGATCCAATTATTATATTGAATTTTCGATATTAAATTCAATGCGTTTGTATCTCGTACGACCAAACGATAACTCCAAACGCTACGAATTTTGAAATCCGATAATAATACACTATTTTGGATCCAATGGAACCAGTTTTGTCGAATTCCGAGACTGTGCCCAGGATTACTATTTTAACGCGTCGATTAAATCTACGATTTTCAAAATTAACGAAATCGCTTGAATTCCAGTTTTAATTTTTTATTAACTAAACCAAAATTCCAAATTAAATATTTAAACCACTTAAATATAAAAAAAAATCTGGATCCTTACATGGACCACAAGTAGTGGTTGTGCCAAGTACCTGTTCCAATGAAAAGCATGGACAAGAGAAGCATAGTAGCTACTGTAAAACACATTCAACTATGATTGTAAGTGCATGTGTAGATTACATAGATCTAAATTAGACTATGAATCATTTGAAATATATCAAGTTTGTTCTTGTTAGTTTTGTGTCTTGTGGTCATGATATCAGCTGTCATCATTGGCTTGTGTTGTGTTATTGTTTTTGGTTTTATGTCTTATTAAATGGGTTGGCATCACATTATACACTTATTAGGTGTGCTACCTTTTTGAATCTATCTTATACCTTTTTGTGTTTAAATTTAGTTCCCTTTTTAGGAAAAAAAGTTATAATATGATTCATTTTCAAATATTCAATCCAAGGCATCCACATTAGGATGAATATACCCTCCAAGAAAAGACTTCAGGGAAACTGCCAGTATAAAAAAATTGAAGTGATTTCCACGTCATGCCATCGTAACCCAACAACACTTTAAAAGGGTACTGTTATTGTAGTATTTTATGCACAGGTCTCTCTCTCTCTACACACACATGTATGTGTGTCTGTGTGTGTATGTGTGTATGTGTGTGTGTATGTGTATGTATATATATGTATATGTATATGTGTGTATTTGTTTTAAGTTTGGCAATATGGCTTGAATTAAGAAGAAGGGGAAAAAATCTTTAAAACAGGTTTTAAAAAGAATACTTCTGTCTGTTCCTTTTGTTGGTACGTTAACAGTAATACTTCCTTGGTCATTTGTTGGTTTAGAGTTCAATGCGTGAGAACTTGCACGACCTGCAATATACAAAGAGGCTGTTACCCAAAAATAAGTAACAACAAAGGAAGAAAGTTATACTTTAGATGTACATACTAGGAAAATTTATCTTCCTTCCATCCTTGCTAGCTTCAGGTGGCGAACAGAGTGGAAGAGATGGTAATCCTAGTGAAATAGCCAGCGAAGACTCAAATTTTAATGTGGTTACAAGTGGAATCAGCAAAGACAATCCTACAACATAAGCAATACAATATTACAACAAAAGAGTAGTTCATTAGTTTCAGTTACTTAAAGTTATACATCATGTTACCTATGTGATTTTGTATGTAAAATGCAATAGCCCTAACAAACACAGGATTTCCCAGTCAAGTCATCCACTAATCTAAATCATTTGAAAGAGAAACTTTAAATAGGAATCAAAACAAATTATTAAATGCAGGAATTTTATGAATCTGTTCTATTTTATAAATCTGTTCTAACCCTAAGATCCTAACTAACACTTGATTTGCAAATCTATTCCATATTCTATGAATTTAACAAATGAAAAATAAAAATCTAATCAAATCAAATATATGAAAATATTTAAGGCAATTGGAGATTATAAATTAAATTTTATCTGATAAATTAGATTAGGGAAACTTACCTTTTGACTCCTCGTCAATACTTCATTTCATGTCAATTAATCTCATGTTGAATCAAGGAAGTTTGTCCATGGATTCGGGGAAGAAGCCAGACAATTCAACAGCTATGAAATGATATGCCCTAAAATGATAATGAGGAGAAAGTAGGCAACTTTTTATTTAATGTGATAATGAATAAACTGTCGAGATTGTTCCCATAAAAAATAGGGATTGAAAATCAAGTTGATACCCATTAGAGATCAAACTCGGGCCTCCAGTTTCATTGTTTGAGACAAACAAAATTCTATCTCTAACTTTTTTTTATTAGAGACAAAATTTTAATCAGTCCAAAATCTTTGTCTTAAATATAACCTTTTTTTTAGTGTATAAATATGATTTTATAATCCTGTTTGACATCATTTACTTAATGAATAATGATAAGAAACTTTTTTTGGGGGAATATTATAACCCCTTCCACCTAGTTAGAAGTTGAAGAAGTGAAGCCATGCTTTCCATGGAGGAGGAGGAGTGAGCAACATTTGAGTGAGGAGGACCAAAAGCAAATGCAAAGCAAGGAGGAGGAGAAGGAAGGTGTTGCAAGGTGGGGTTAGACTTATGTTGCTTAGATCTTGGTTGTTGTTGGGTTAAAGGCAAGTTAAAACAACTCTTTCAATGGAAAATATAACATATATATGTTGTGTTTTGATTGTGTTTAAGTTATTGAATTTATATTGAAATTGTTGAAAACATTGATTTGATTCTTATTTTGAAAACAAAAGGCATTGTGATCCATATGAATGGACTCGGACTGTACTTGAATGGACTTGTGTGATTTGTGACAAGACCTTGGAACAAAGCACATAGGCTATGGATGGACTTTGGTTTAAAATGGACTCAGAATTTAAATTTCACTTATAGCGATAGTCGATATAGATGCAGATTTGAATTGTATTGTTTTCAATGATTTCTATGAAATTTTGTAGAGAAATCCTTAGAGGTTTCTCACCACATTTATTATGTTTTAAATATATGTTTGTTTCTATAAAAATTTTGGATAGTAAAAAGTTAAGTAACATCTAAAAATTGGACAAAACTTCACTTGTGCAAAACTGCCCCATTTAGCCTTGATTTTTGGAATTTAAAGGTTTGAAAAGATATAAATTTAAGTATTTTATTACATCCTTTTTACAATTATTTACCAACTCATATTAGAATATTTAAGAAGTAGTTTGAGATGTTTATGAATTTTTAAGAAATAGTTGTAAATTTTTAAAGAAGAGGATTTTAGAATAAAAACTTGTTTTTCCAAGTTTATAAGAAAATGTAACATTACTATTTTCAAGAGATGTTTTGGATGTTTTAAAACCTATTATAAGTATTATAATGTATTTTTAAAGCATTTTTAAGTATATATAGTTTTTATAAAATATGTTGACTATTTTATATCTTATGTAATAATATATCATTTGACTTGTTTATTTAATTATAAAGTGTTGGTAAATAAATTACTATACATATATTATTTTAAAAATGGTTTCAAAAGTATAAATAAAAGATTTAGAAAAGGGTTAGAATTGCTAAAGGTCTAGTTGTTTAATTACTTATTTGAAAAGTAATTAACCATGCTTAACACTAAAAACCGATAAAGTATTATCTATTTAGGATAGTTAAGGTTGATGTTCGAGCAGGGATGGAGCAATAGAGCTCTAACCTACCGGCTTCCCTCTTGACCAAGGAATAATAAATCAGAAAATTTTAGAAATGTGTTAATCGTGTTGATTTTTTACTTGCTTGTGAAAATCATTCGTACTATACTTAACACCAAAAGTCAACGAGGCAGACTTATCTATTTGTGAGATTCAAGAATGAAGTGTCAAGGCAAGCCTTTGATACAACCAGTGCTCTAACTTACCTGGCTTCACTCTTTGACGAGGAATAGTTAAGTTGGAATGTCGAAAATGAGTAAAGTATATGAATATTTATTTGTATAAACAATTGTTTTGACTAGATAATTGATTAGTCAACTATCGAACTTGACCTAAATTGGCTTAAAAATTAATCGAGAGGCTTTGTGATTCCATACCAATGAGAACCCCTGGGGGAGTAATGGTACGAGACGCCTCTAGCTTTCGCATACTTCTAAAAGAACTAGAATTGAGTAAACCAAGAATTCATCGATTGGTTTTGGAGAGTTCGGTAAGCGGAAATGGCGCACTTATATGAGATGGCTCAAACCCATTATTACTTTAAAACCATATACATGATCTATGTTCTGTAAGAAGTTGTGAAATGAAATGTTATATAGTTGAACCGTCTATCCTAAGGTTAAGTCCAAGTGGAATGTTGGTGTTAACTTTTAAATGATGCTATCGTGGAGGACTGTCTATCTTAAGGAGTATTCCGAGAAAGTGGACAACGCTTGAATTCGTTAGAGGACATATGCAAGGAATCTATATGGAGGTTTGAAATTTGTTCGAGATGCTCAAATTCATGTAGCGATTCATGACCTGTTCAAGATGAAGGAATCTAATTGGGGATTCGTGTGATGCTCAAGTGATGAAGACTCATATGAGAGATGCCGAACCTCGACATGGGAAATGACTAAAACCAAATGTAACGATTCACCTTTTTGGACGGTTTAAATCGACAATAAACTACACATGTCTAATTCAAACCATTCAAAAGAGAGGATTGTTAATGGAGTAAATAAGAAATTAAGGAAAACGAAAGAAAAATAAAATACAAATATCATAGTGGAATGACAAAATATAATAATCAAATAAATAGTTCATGAAACTGTTTACAAATACATTTGATTACACTTTTACAATATAATCAAAGTTATACATGCAGCAGGAATAATAATAAAATAAGGCAGTAGAACAACATGATGTAGTAGGATAAAATAATAATATAATACTAAACTCTATCTTCGTCCTCCAGAATAATGTCCTTAACATCGAAAAGTTCAGGCTGACCCGAGCATAATGAAAAACATTACACTCGAGTCAGAAGAAAAAAATTCCTATGTAAGTCAAATCAATCTCAAATAAAAATATGAGTGCAATGGCTTCAGAGATGTTACAGGATTTTCCATCTCTTGTTAAGTGTACAACGTGAATATAATTATTTAAGAGATTTCAAATAATTCAAAATAGTAATTTTAACCACTTTAATTAAAATTACTACAAAGTTTAAATTAAAAGCTTAACCTTCCAAATAATTCAACTCCAATACATAATCCAAATTCAAGAAATTGTATGGGTATATATCCTTTCGACCCATAATCTAAATGCCTTAGTTATCTAATTCTAAAATGATTTAGATGACCATTTAAATTACATCATAATATACAGGGTGATAATAGGGACATATTAAAATAAATAAACAACCATCCATCCAACATACCAATTAATAAGCATCCATTTCAGACAATATCCATATCAACTAATATATTACAACAGGTAATAGTTATCAGTATCGAGGTTTTAACTGTCAGTTAAACTCCAATATAAAATTAAACGTCAATTCAATTTAATGTCAATTCAGATTCAGTATCAATTCAAATGTCAATTTAAACTAACAAACAACAATCAAAATTTTATATGTCTCATTATAAATTTATTTAACTTGCAAAGGAAATTTTAATATTGCGTGGGTTGGTTGAATTACTCACCTTTTTAGCTTTTCTTCCTCTAATTAGGTTTGGATCCACTACTGCTTGCTTTCTTTTAACTTTGATTTTTTTTATTTGAAGGTTTTGGAGGAGATAGAAAAGTTGTATAATCGAAATTTGAAGGAAAATTTTGAAAAGGAGAAGAAGAAAAAAAATGTAGATGTAACAACCCATAATTTTGTAAATATTTTTAATTTAATTTTAGTTGAAAACTTTAATTTTTAAATCATTTAAAAATTGGATTTTTGGAATTTTCCAATGTAAGTTTGGAATTTGTTTGTAATTTATTTTCCAAATACAATAAAATAAACGTTTGATGAAAATTTTATATTTTGGTCAACTAGAAGCCAAAGTTGGACCATAGTTGAATTTGTTTAAATTTTAAATTTTAAAATTTTATCTTTTTCTTTGAAGCAGAATATAATTCTGATATCTGTTCTGCTTTTCGTTTCGTTAAATTCTGTTTTATACTTTGTAAATTTGATAAAATACAGTATTTTACACGCAATGATTTTCTATATTTTATTTTCAATTTTTCCTATGTTTATTTCTCTAATTTTTATTTTCTATTTTTATTTATGTAAACTTTGATTATATTTATCTGATTTTTGATTGGTTTTATTTTCAATAATAGCTTTGGAAATTTCAAAAGACTTCGGTTTCTCTTCCTTTATTTATGCCTTTTCCTTTTCCCTAGCCTTCCACCTTCTTTAGTCGTACATTTACACTTTCTTTCCGTGTATTCTATGACCAAATCACGTACAAACCACATCTCATTCCATCCTCATTTTCATTTGCCCTCAAGAGAAAAAAAATATCACAAGATCCATGGCTTCCTCTTCTTTCTCTTTTTCATTTTCTTTTCTCTTTTCTTTCTCTTATGTTTGCTCGGCCTCCCACCCCATTAAGCTCCTAGCCGACCACATCATCATCACACCACCGCCATAACCACCTCCTTAACCATCACCATCACCCAAACCAAAGCCATGACCACCAAGTTGCAACACATCATAAAACTCCATCACAACTTTGTTTCAAAGCCTAGCCGACCACATATTTCACCACTCCCTTCTATTTGCTTGCCTCGGCCACTCTTGTTCCTCTACCACCAAGCATGCCATGACTATACAACATCCCTAGCGTTCATACTTGACCAAGACCAAACATGGCCGAGCCATGAAGCCTATGGCCGAACCTATATGGACCCAAACCCCTTGCCTCTTTGCCTTCCTTGCTTAGTAACTTCCATCCCTTCACATTCCTAACCTCTAGCCGTGTGTACACAACTTCGTGGCAGAGCCTATGTTTCCTCAAACATGATGAGGCCGTGCAAAAAATGATGCGATCTAGCCCATTGAGACTTGGCCGAGCCACTTGCATAAGTTAAGACCAAGTTATGTCATCTTGTTCATATTTCTTCCATTGTTTTTATCTCTATTTCTTGTATTGAATCATACTTATGTTTGTGTGTATTTGTTTATGTACTAGTTTGGATCTTTACTCTTCATCCACTCAAAATATAGTCGTGCCTTGTCGTGCTTTTCGAAGTTTCGGTTGTGTGTTTTGAATTGTTATCTTCATCTTTAAAAAGGTGAGTTATTCACTCTAGACAAATCGTACTTATATAAATGTGAAACAATGTCACTTGAATTGTAATAGTTGTTATGTTATGTTATAAGCTCACATCTACTTGTTATCTAACATTATATGATGGTATTACCTGATTTTATATCAGTTGCATCACCTGACATCATATGATATATTATATTATGATATACTATTTATTGTATTTATTGTTTCTGTACCTTGTAGAATAGAATCACTATGGGTTGAAATAATACATACCTGAACGGACTTTAGAACAGGGAAAAATCATTATGAGCTGGAATGATAGGCTCAAGCGATTTTATTTATTTTATTTCGACTTGGGATTGTGCGTTTGAAATGATAGAACCTGGATTTTTCTTTTTAAATTACAGATTGAAATGATACATATCCATATCACTTCACCCAGGTTAGAAAATATTATATAGGCCTATGGTTAATATTTTTAAAGTAATATTTTCCTAAAAATTTATTAAGTATTTTGAATTTTTAATAATATATGAAATTTAACTTAAAATTTGATTTAAAGATTTGAAATATAGAGGGATATTGGTTTTCTATAAGTTAAAATTTTATAAGTTGATTTTGGTTATAGTTGTTATTTAAAAATATTCATTTGGTTTTAAATTTGTAATTTAAAGATTTTATGTATGATAAACAACTTAATAATGAAATTTGATTTAATGTGGAATTCTAAATCTGGCCTAGTGGTTGTAATGAATTTTATTTCATGAAATGGATATGTTATGTATAAATAAGTTTACAGTGATTTCTATAAGTCAAATTGTATAAGTAAAATGTATAAAATGTAATTTAAATATGACTTAACTTGATAATTGGAAATTGGTTTCCAAACGGAGATTTTTAGTTAAGAAAATAATGTATTTTGAATTGATAAAAATGAAATACAGTTTTAATTAGACATTTTGTAATAAATTTATTTAACTTGAAATCATAGTTAATTGATGTCTAAATAAATAGATTTATAAAGAAAGTTGATTTTTGTATTAACCATGACAACTTATTTTATTTCTGAAACGGGTATTTTAAAATAAAGTATTACGTCATTGGTTAAAAATAAAAGTTAAGTAATAATGGGCTTTTGACTTAATAAATGAATTATAGTTTAATTTAGATATTTATTGATAAAATTTTATTTTATTAAATCATAAGTTAAATGATATCCAAATGAATATTTTCTGAAGCATGAATATGATTTTTATAAGTTAAATGGCTAAAAATTGAAATTTTAATGTGCCTGAAATGTTATTATAAATATGGAATTAGTATTGGTAGCACTTCAGAAATGCTTTGGTTTAAGATAGCTTTTGCTAAGTGCTATCAGTTCTGAGGCTTAGCTTTATTCTGAAATAATAATGAAGCTATTGCAGCACTTTTTAAGTGCTGTTGTTGCTGAAAGTAAACTGTTTTGAACTAATAACTAAATACCTACTGTAGCACTTTGTAAGTGCTGGTGTTTCTGAATTTGACAATGTTTTTGAAATACTAATATATTTACTGTAACACTTTATAAGTGCTGTTGTAGCTGAAATTTACATTGTATTGGACATTTTATAATTAAATGAATGAACTTAGAAATGTTACAGCTTTGAAATGAACATTATTTGACACTGAATTTAAATGGTTTAAATGAAGATCATTTTAAAAGTGTTATGATTTTCTTAGTATTATGATTTTAAGTAGTATGATTCCAACTGATAACATTTCTAAATTGTTATGAATTCAAAGTATTATGATTTTAAAGTATTATGGTTTCAAAATGTTTGGTTTCAGAGTTGTTATAACTTTGGAAGTACTATGGCTTTGGAAATGAAATTATTTGAAATTGTATTTCATTAAGAATTGTCTTTAAATATATTAATTTGGAACGATTGAAATTGAAGATTTTAGAATATGACTTTATAAAGTGGTTTGCTTTAAGATGATTTAAAGGAATATTTCAAGTTTAATAAATTGAAGGAATATTCAATGATTTGGAAATTTGGGTTTTATTTAAATGATATATTGATTTGGTTTTGGAATGGATATGCTATTTTGGTTTTGAAAGTATATACTATTTTGAAATAAATGATATGATTTTGAAATGGATATGCTATTTTGGTTCTGAAAGTATAAATGATTTTGAAATAAATATCCATGGGTTATAATAATGGTTGGTTGTTGAAGAGACCGGGATCGGATATGGGCATACTCTCTGTCGATACCAAAAACCACTTTAACAACCGTATACGCGATGAAGATTCTAGAATGAAGTAGGATGGTGGCGACGTTCTATTAAGGTATATACGTGGACCCGACTCCCGTGAGTTGGCATAAGGTGACTAAAACAGGAGCGATTCTGGGCCAGTGAGGTAGCTCCACTTATCGGACACACTCCTTCAATAAAATTCTATTACTTTGTGATTGATTGGGGCCCTTTAATTTTTGGGTGTGTGGCTCGCGGTGGGCGGTAGCCGCCCGCTACACGTCACCACCAGTCCAGATGCGTAATTGGTATATCTACCCTGACATTTTCTTGTTGTGCCGTGTCACATACCCTAGCGCGCCTTGTACGAGTTTGATTTGTGTCGTACCCATAGAGTATCCTCTAGTAGTCTTCCGATCAGGAGGTATTACGGTACTGTATGGACTACTGGCACTATAAAATGTGTTAAGGGGGATATGGGTAACGCCTTAATGCTATTTTTAAATATATTATACTTCACTTCTAAACGTTATAATAATAGCGTATATTACTACAAAGTAAATAGTTTAACGGATCCTTAGAGGATGGACGGTCCCAAGCATCCTTTACGTTACTTGTACCTTCTATTACAGTTCACTTGAGGTGGTTTACATTGTACAAGTATGTATGTCCTGACTCGAGTGTTTTGTGTTTTTCTTTACGCTCGGGTCAGACTGAGTGATACAGCATTCAAGACTCACCTTCAGAATTGGAGCTTTGCTTCAGATCCAGCTATCTATGTCATTTTAGTTATTCAGTTGATTCCAAGGATGTATTCAGCTTTGTGCTTGTTTATCATATTGAAACTTCTATTGTATCTTGTATAACTATAATGTATTTTTATAGTAGCTTCATTAACTACTATCTCTTTGCTTCCGCTGCATTTTAAGACACTATGTCTGTGATCTGTGATTTATTTATTTACTGTATGTTCTAAGTTTTTCCAAATTTAAATTAACAATTCAGTATTTTGAGCTATTCAAGTTAGACATGGATGGTTTTATTGTCGATTTGAATGGTCCAAAATAGCGGATCATTACAGTAGATTTGAAGAAATTTTTGTTTGGAAAAGAGAAGAAAAATGAAGAAGAAGGGAGGAAAAAGGGAGGTGAAGAAAGGTTAAACAAAATTATATATATACAGGTATATATATAATATAAAATGAATCTCAGGTTTGAAAAAATGTAGCTTTAGAGAAAAGAAGAAGGAACAAACAAAAACGAGGAAAGAAATGAGGCAGGTATTAAATAAAGAATGAAAGTTAAATGTTTGAATTCTAAAAGACATGTTTACAAAGAATCAAAAATTTTGGTATGAAAATTTAAAAACATGTGCTACCTTAATTTATTTCATTAACAGGGAATGTTTCAAGGTAGAGCTCATGCGTAAACAAATGAAATTCATAGGAAAATCAAAAGAGGCATGTATTTAATAAATGAAAATAATAATAGAAATAAATAAATGAAAGGGGCGGTTGAAATTTGAGAAGATAAACAAATGAAAGTATTAATGAACGTGAATAGTGGAATATGAAATTCCAATATATTTAAGGCTATTCATTACATAAAGAAAGAACAGAACATTTAGTCCAGTTTAGACTGACATGCTAGGTGAAAAGTTTTTGTTTCTGAAGAGAAATGCATGCATGCATGCATGAGTGAATAGTGTTTGTAAATGAATTCATGAATTAATGCACATTCACATTTAATTTAAAATGCATTAATAATTCAATTTATGGAAAGCAGTGAAGGAACAAATGGAATGAAATATGCAAAAGAGAGGCGTCAATGAAAACATGAGATAACAATAGAATAAAGTAGGGTAATAAATTAATGAGAATGGAAGGATTAGTATACTGCAAACAACTTATGAAATTTAAAATGTATATTCCCTTTAATACATTTCATTAGCTCCAAATATACACATAAATATATGTTAATTTAACCATTATTTTTTACACACAATTAATAATATTGAACACATCAATTAACTTAATACTTCTCATTAAAATACTTATTATATCTTTAACACAAAACATAAGTTGCACATATCACTAAGTAAATACAATTCACTTCTATTTCTTACTAATGGAAACATTTTAATTGCTATTAATTCCAATAATTAAATTTCAAAACATACGCTGATTACTGGGAAGATAGTTAATCTAATTGTTTTCCTTTAAGTTGTAATAAAAACATATCTATTAACATTACTGGTTACAAACATGAGTTAGAATTTTACTTACAAATAATTTATTTCTCACTTCACGCTAAAGCATGTTTCAAAGTAATGACCATATGTTTTCTCCTTCAATATATTTATTCATTTTATTTCTCATTTACATTTCTCATTACAATCACCATTATAAATTACATTCAAACAATGTTATTAAATACACCTAATGTATGTTGTCATTTTTTTATCTTGTTGTAATACATGTTATTTATAGAAATTCAAATTAATACCATAAACATATCTCTTAACAAATGTTAACACAAATAAAATCATAAACACTTATATTCCCAAATTATATATAATTAGTCTTTGGTATTTCTATCCATTAATTACATTTGAAACAATGTCATTAAAATTAATATACGTTCTAGATTCCAATCTATGCCATTAATAGAAATTTAATTTAAGATTACAACGTTATATTATAGTTTAACTTGTATGAAAAAACTTAAAAATTTAATTCCTAACAATTTTATTCAAACTTTCTTATTTAATTTGATATATTCAAACAATTAAAAATATGGTCGTTACAATCTTCCCCACTCAAAACTTTTCGTCCCCGAAAAAGAACGAAGTAAAGAATCCATCGTTTGATATAGTTAGCAAAATAATTTTCCACACAAATTATAAAATATTTTAAGCTTACATGGATAGTTTTAATATAAATTTGAAATAACCCCCAATTTCAATGAAATTTTTTCTATGTCCTAAATTTACGAAAAATTTCGACAGCATCTCCTTTGCACGACTAAGTCCGACAAAATAATAATATCAATTATTTACATTGTATATTTCATATTTTAAATATAAAACATTCCAAACCATGGATAAACAATAAAATACTACTACAAAAACTGTATCCGAAACGTACCTATTTATCGGGCAACAAACTTTATTTACGAAACCAAAAGCAACAGTTATTCCTTCCATAAACATGTATCTTACTTACATAATTCAAGAGAATTTAACATGATAAAAGGAAAATATGCTAACCATTCTGTCATAAATAACAAAAATACACAATACATCAATCATATGCAACACAACATTGTAATGCAATTGATAAGTATGATGTATTTCCACATGCAATTCTAATGGAATGTAACAGTTACATGCAACCAAAATAGTATAGCAATCAGAAGCAACGATTATAGCAACCATTTAATTATTAAAGTTCGTATGATGTACATATACCATTTTTACACAATATCAATTCTGATCACTTGCTTGAATACACAAATTCTACTTTCGAACTAACCTGACCACTTTAGTGCGGACTCTGATTCGGTTCCTTGATTAGAAATCTTCATTCTCCTTGCATAGCTATAAACTATGATAGAAACTTCAAATTCTTATCAAAAATCTGTATCAAGCGTTCGCCATCTAGAATCAAGTGAAAAATCCTAATTCAGACTGGTGGGAATTACTACAAATTATGTATTCAAATTCATATCAAAATTTTATGAATAAAATGATCTATGTATAGCTTATGTATTTTATTCTATTGGTTTCTTTATATAAATTTTAAAACATAAATTTTTTTATGGTCTATTTATATAATATCTTTAAATTATATATGCATAGAAACTTATATAAAATTTATTTGAAATATTCATTTGTAAATCAATCATCTTTAATACTTAAATACTTTGCAAAAAAATTCATTTATAAAATTTCTTGCTTCATTTATAAATACCTTTTAAATATTTTAAATAATATCTTTAAAAATATATATGTATACTATTTGAAAATAATTATTTACATCATTGCTTATATTTAAAAAGGTTTCTATTGAAAACCTTAAATCTACTGTTTATAAATTTTATTAGTTTTAAATCTCAAAATACTTTTCAAACATCATTAATAAATAAACAATCATTAACTTTTAATATGTTTTATTTAATTAATAACATCTTATAATATTTACAACACTAATAATTAACTATTAAACCATGTTGTACATAAATAAACAATATTTTAAACATCTTAATGTATTTAGAAAAGAAAGAAAGAATCAAAATATCCTTTATATAGTACTTTTATCAAAATACTTTTATAACTCGATGTTTTAACAAGTTTATCCTCGTTCTTACAAATTCTGGTCGTACGTTGATCGGGCGCAATATTGGAAATCTCAATGTACTTAGTAGACCTGTTTCAACACCAAGTGAAAATACTTAAAAACAGATATGAAAAGTACCACTCAAAATCTGACGTCAAATGATGATGTTACAATACTAGTGGCCTGCTGCTGATCCAATGTTTACGTAATGGATGCAAAACCTTTCAAAAGAGCCTTCCACCTTTCGGATTCCAGAAAAATATCGTAGCCATTTCATAAACAAGGGACCATTGACCCTTGCTGTAGTAATACGCTACTAATTCAATGATTTACGCAATAGATGCACTTCCTTACTGGAAGATCCATAAACAACAGATCCCAGGATGGAAAGCACCTCCGTTGGGTAAACTTAAGAACTATCTACCCTGAAAATTTTCGAGGAACTCATGAGTTTAAGTTCGGACAACCAGATCGGTTCGAATCCATTTCTAAATTCATCCAAGTTGTAACGACCCGCCGTTCTGTACCCTTTGAGTCGACATTTAATCACACTAGTCCGACACGAATTGTATGGAAAGACGAATAACCAGGGGTGAAGAAGAAAACGATAGAAGAAGAAATAGAAAACAATAATACAAAATCTCACAATCGCAGCGGAACAAAATATAATGTATAATAACAGATCTTTATACAAGAAAAACTGTAACAGTTAATATACATGCAATCACCAGAGTACAACAATTAAAAAATAAATCTATACAGCAATAGTAACACGTCCTCACAAATACTGAACATCCAGTTTAACACACACACAGCGGAATATAATCAAGTATGTGGAATACACCTGAGACTCCTCCAGCTCACCTCCTGAGCTCCAAAGCACTTTAACCTGAATCTATAATACTCGGCCTGACCCGAGAATTATAATAAATAACATCTGAGTCAGTTTGGAAAACCAACGTGAGAAAATACACTCAAATTGAATTATTACTATTTTCAAAATCCTTTTAAAAACAAAGGTATCTCGTAAGACTGCGTCACACATAATCCCGATGGGTTTTTACCTTACGATAATCACAACATTTTATGTCAAAATCATATGATAGTATAGTAGTGTCTATAGAAAGTAAATTAGAAAATAGCTGAAATGCTTGCATCTCACGTTTCAGCATGGTTGGTATACAACTAAAACCATACAGGCTCATAGTGGATATTGGATTCCATACAATGATTGGGCTACCGTGGTACCGCCCATCACAGTACATCTGTAGAAAAATATACCAAGGACATCGTTTGAATCCTCTGCCAACACAGGACCGGGCTACCTTTGACCTGGATAGTATCAAATATGTTATCATCCTGGGTGTTCCCACTCTAATCGAGCGTTTTCTTTTCCATGCACAACGATATCCATAATTATAATATAATATATCCGAGTTTATCTAGAAAGGTGATAACAAACCCTACTTGGGTACGACCCACTTAGCGTTGCTGCATCTCCCATGTTTTAGTCGTTTCCGGTTGATGAGGCTTGAGGCTATGTTTACCTTTATAATAACATTCATATTTGCAATGCTAACACTGCCAGACAACAATGCATTGATAACATTCATCCATACAAGTTATCCTGGGTCTGGACAAACCGAATCTCCTTCAAAATCACCATCTCCATTATCTTTGAGATATCACAACTCGTAATGCACAAATTGGATCAAAGTGGTTTTGGATAATTAACTTCGATCCCAGTCTCTTCGAAATGATCAACAAATTTAGCCAAATCGATAGTGGGTTATTTAACTATCAAATAACATCCATAAGCAGTCACTAGCCCCGATTTTATAAATCTTTCACAACATTATTCAAAATATCTTTATATATATACATATACATATATATATATATATATTCAAACTCTTACCGTATTTTCCACGTTTGAAAACAATTTCAAATCCTTATATCCTTAAGGGAATATTTTCAATCCATATAAATATTTAGAAATATTCCCAAACTCCATTTTTATTCAACACTTGGAAAATATTCATATAATAATCTCGTAGTTAAAATATTTCAAATTCTTCCAGTCCAATAATTAGGAAGTATTTTTAAGTATATTTTTCCAAAATCATTTATTTTTTAATACTTAGGAAATATTCTATTTATTTCCTATTTCTAAAATCCTTCAGAATTCGCCTATAAATCCCTTAACCCACTTATAACCAATTCTATAAGTTTTGGAATCCATTAGTTAATTTCCTTTAAAATTTCCAAAATCAATCACACCTGTCTATAATTCCAACTACCCACTTCTAACCTCCTTCCTATGATTCTAATTCATTTTCAAAGTTTCTACATTTAAATACCTTGAAAATTTTCCTTAAGTTTCCCGAAACCTATTTTAAGATTTTCTCTTATAAAATTACATCTATTGAATAATCATGTTTACTAATCTCGAGAGTATTTATAAATAACTTCAATCTATTTCCAAAACTCTATATTTATAAAATAAACAATTTAAAGAACACAAATAAATTTTCAAACACATTTAAGTGATTATTTTAAAATATCAAAATCCCTCTTAAATAAACAACGAAAACAAATTTTCCAATTCATTCTTTTAAATAAACTATCGATTTACCAAACTTATTATAAAATGGGATTTTATTTCAATAATATTAAATATTTGAATAATCCACTTTTCATAGTATTTTAATACTAAATCAGCTTATAAATTACATGGTTTAATAAATAAAAAATTTCCTTTAAACAAGCATACCTTCTCGATACAAATGTATTTTTAAAATCCCAATAACCACTTTCACTTTATAAATTCCTCTCGATTCATAACATATTGATTTCATTCCGATTCTTTAACCATTCTCACATTTTAAAAATAGAATCCACTATTTTTTTTCTTCCAAAAACCGATTTCCATATCTCGATATAAAATTCACACTATGTATTTATGTCCCCAATTTATCAAATGATATCATCATTCCTTATTTATAAACATCGTTTATAAATTTATAATCTTTTTTTAGTGTAACTTGTTTATAAAATCTCATTTATTAAATCCATTCCTTCATAAGCCCATTTATTTTTCAAATCTGTATTTAAATATCGATTATAAATTCATAACTCATTCTCGTTTTATCTGTTTAACAACATATCCATATTTCAAAAATCCATTTATAATTCAATTTCAATTTAAAATTCCGTTTGGAAATCTATTCCCAATAAATCCAATTAATATTCCAAATTCACTCGAAAACTCGATTTCAACTTCCAAATCATATTTAATAAATGCCATTAAATTTATTGTTTAAAATTCCTTTGTATAAATTATTTACAATATCTCTGTTTAAAACATTTAATAAAATGGCTAAGCACAATTCCAAAAATCAAATCTTTTATTTAATTCAAATCCATTTCTTATGAAATACTCTGATTCTATATAAATATCTAAAATTCGAAAATTTCCGTTTTAATTTCGTTTTAATTTCTTTTTAATTTCAAAGTATTATTTATGGTATTGAAAATACCAAAATAAGGCCAATGCTACTATAACATCCAATAAAATTCAAATCACAACATAATCTATAACAGATTCTCTACACACATCATATATCACTATATATGAAAAAATAATAAATATATTTGAGGAATGCAGTTGGGGCCCTCCAACCTGCTTCCCTACATCCACAGATGTTATATATACCAATCCTGCTTTGAGGTGGGATATCGCGGTAATATATGGTCATCCGCTATTATTCGAGGTGCATAGTGCCTCATCCGCTCCAATAGGCAAAAATATATCCAACTACTTATATATATATATACTAATATACATATAATATAACATTCAACTGATAATAATTTATAAATTCATCCAATCAACCAATAAGATTTTTTATTGAAATTTAAACTCAGTAATCCAACAATGAGTGAGATTAACCCACCTTGATTTTTTTTCCCCAAATTGCCGATCGATCTAAATTAGTTCTAGGTTGATGATTTCGCAACTATGAATCAAACGCGACTTGGCACGTTTTATTTTGACCCAAACGAACAAGTTATGAATTTTATAGCCATTAGAATTTATACTATTTAAATTAAATAATTATTAAGCTAAGAAAAACATTTAATTACCTAAAGCCGTCATTACTCTGCTAAACACATCCTAACCCAGGATTCCTGCTTCCACTTCCTCTAATCCCGTTTGAGCATCTTCAGTCCATTTCCTCTACTTTTTCCTCACTCCATAACCCACCAACGTGCCCTCTTCGATCGTGACCTCTTCTCTTCCTATAGTTGCGTGTTCTAGATCACGCACGCACTCCATCGCCGCCCACGAGAGCCGCCGCGTGCACCAAGAATGATGACCATGACCCCTCTTATTGCCTTATGCCACTGTCTCCAGCACGAAACCCTAACCCAAAACGAGTTCGAACAAAACCACCTCAGCTCCAACCCTCCCCTTGATTTGCAGTCGAATTCGACCCACAATCCTAAAATGCCCACGCCCAAACTTCACGACCACGCGCTACCGCAACCTCTCTCTCCCTTGCTCACGAGCTTCTAGATCTTCGACCAATTCGTTTATTTTTTATTTTGTTACCATCGATTTTAAGCAGAAAGAGGGAGAGAGGAGGCTCGCGATTTTAATTTGAATTGATTTCGGTTGGGTTTTCGTAATCGAACTGAAGGAAAAAAGGAAAAGGAAGTTGCGATTTAAAACAAAGAAGGGCAGCAACGTACCTGTAGGGTGGCTCGACTAGGTCGGCATTTTAGAGAATAAGGTGGCTCGAGATTGGACTTGATTTCATTTATAAATATTAATATTGAAAATATCTCATTTAAGAACCTCGAATTTCAAACCCCTATTAAGGCTTGCCGCCTGGCATTCATAGTATTATACCCCTATTTCAATGCAATGAAATAAGTTTTGAAGCCTATTTTGATCGTATGTGGAAGATGGCTTTTTGAACCCAGTTATAATGTTAAATTTTCAATATTAATTTCAACGCGTTTCTATTCCGTATGACCAAACAGTAAATCCAAATGCTATGAAATTTAAAATTCGATAATAACACACTATTATAGATCCAATGGAACTAGTTTCGTCGAATTCCAAGACTGTGCCCCTGATCGCTATTTTAACGCGTTCAAAATTGATGAAATCACTTGAAATTTCAGTTTTAGAAACTTATTAACTCGATTCTAATTCAAATAAAATTTATATCAACCTTAGAAATCATTTTGATTTCTATTCAACACAATTTTCAGTTATTCCCATTTCTGTATTACGATAAATCGCTATATTTGAAGTTTAAATTCATTCTGCAATTCCAACCAAAATATTCTTATTCAAAAATCAATTTATATTCCGAATTCAACATTTAAAACCATTTAAGTATTAAATCAAAGGTCGAAAAAATTCAAATCATTACATTCCTTCCCCCTTAAAAGAATTTTGTCCTCGAAATTGCCAAGGTAGGACAAATGATCCAAACCCATCAACTTATTAAAACCCACTTCGTTAACTTGTTATCTCACTTTCCTAATTCCTTTAGTTCCATACAAAATAGTTATTTTTTATTTCTAATTTTCGTTACCTTCCAAAATCCCTTATTTCAATTTCAATTTGAAATCAAATTTTGGTTAATAAAATTTTTCAATATTTTTCTAACACCCTGAATTTCAAAAAAAAAATTGGCAGAGTCTCCCTTGTATGGAGAGCCTTTTGCAATATGAAAAAAGTGATAAAAATATACACATCGACCCACCCGGTCGGTAAAAATAATATATATCAATATTTATATTATCGTTGTATTTAATTCGAAAACGTACCTTTATTTAGCATTTTTAAGCGAGCGAGCTTACTTTATATGCAATCATGTAACCAAATATAGCCAAATGGTCTTCTTATGCCTGTACTTAATTTAAACATGTAAGTTCCAAAAATATGAAATTTAATGAAGACCCGCCCTTTACGACTCTCGAAAATCGACATAAATACGCTCATCGTATAACATGCCGAACGATCGAGTGCCGAAAAGATAGACTGTTGAGAAAAAAGAAAGTAGGTAGAAGAAGAAGAAATAAAAAAACAGAGTCTCACAGTGGACTGAATAATATATAATATTAATAGCTCTTTACACAATCAAATTTGTAATATACATATTTCACACTAGAGTACACAAATAATAATTACCAACCTGAGCAGTTATAACAACTTGCCCTCATAATTGTCGGTAATTTCAAACAAAAACACTGCAGCGTAATAAACAAGTACACGTATACGTCTCGGTATCCAGCTCGTCTCCTGAGCTCCATAACAATCCTAACCTGAACCTGAAATACTCGGTCTGACCCGAGCATTATAATAAAATAACACCCGAGTCAGTCTGGAAAACCAGTGTGAGAAAACACACTCAATTTTGAATTATTATAGTTTCAAAATCCTTTGAAAATCAAAGGTATCACGTAAGACCACGCCACAAATAAACACTTCAGGTTTTTACCTTACGATAACCAGGACATTTCATATCAAATCCTCTGATATTTTAATAGTGTCCAAGTACAAATAATTATTCACATATTTGAAATGCTTGCATCTCACGCTCCAGCGTAGTTGGGCATAATCAAAATCGTACGACGCTTATTGGAGAATGGATTCCAACTGAATGACTAGGCACTGGGTACCACTTGCATAGTACATGTCTAGAAACACTGTACCGAGATCGAACCTAGCGATCACTTCCAACACAAGACCGGACTATCCTTATCCTGACCAGGATAGACCGAGTATGCTATCAACCAAGTGTTCCCACCCTTTCCGAGCTCCTTTCACATGTAGTGATAATTTTCGAGGTTATCTAGAAAGGTGAAAGACATACCCTACTTAGGTTCTACCCACTTAGCCTTGCTGCATCTCCCCTGCTTTTCAGTCATTCCCGGTTGATGAGGCAAGAGGCTACGATTACCTTTTTAGGATTATTCACTTAGAATGCTCATTATCCTACAATGA
Source organism: Allium cepa (assembly GCA_030765085.1). Classification (NCBI taxonomy): domain Eukaryota; kingdom Viridiplantae; phylum Streptophyta; class Magnoliopsida; order Asparagales; family Amaryllidaceae; genus Allium; species Allium cepa. The sequence continues at coordinate 306,568,446 of CM060931.1, forward strand.
CAATGTACTGATAGCATTCATCCATACAAATCCATTCTCGGTCTGAACAGAACCGAAGGAACTATTCCTACTACATCCATTTTGGAATCACCCTCAGGATTGGTAGCGATTAGCCCTTGCACTTCACCGCTCCATCTTTGATTCCATGCTCTTTTCGTCATTTTGAAAACGTACTCGTTAGATCGAACTTGTTTTCGGACAACAGATCAGATCCCAGTCTCTTCGAAACAATGTTCGCTATTTTTGGTAAATTCAACATCGATTCTCTAGGAAATAAACAGACGAAGATAAGATTGGAGATCACCTCCTAACCGTTGGTGGACAGATTACCTTATAAACGTCCTAGAAGAACAAAACGAGTTTACACGTACAGTGTAGCAGCTTCGAACGGTAACTGTACCATATAATCCCCGTACTTCTTCCAAATATTTTCAGATTTATATTTGGGTCCAGATTTGATCGTCGGTTATCTAACTATCAAATAAATAATCAATTCAACCAAAAACTTCATTTTCACTGAGAAAAGCCAAATCTTATTCAAATTAAATTTAAAATTAATAAATTCCTTTATCCAAATTATAAATACTTACCTTATTGAATTCGGTATATTCACAAATTATCCTTCCAAAAATATTTGAAAACCCTTTAAAAATAATGTGGAAAGTACAACTGCGGTATCAAACCATGAAGCACAGCTCAATGGTTACGTCTCTATCCCAGAGAAATTCAAAAATTAACTACAGGCACTCATTGCCTCTGATTTATGCCACGCGAGTATACCATAACTTTTCGAAAACTTTATTTTAAAAATTTCTCAAAATAATGCTTGTAAATTTTTAAAATAAATTTCCAAGTTAAATCTAGATAATTATACTTAAATAAAAGTTATTATACAAAACCATTTTAATAACTAATAATTATCTTTTAAAACAAAAACGCTGACTATTATTCTAAATAATAACAAATCTTTAAAAATCATTGTAAGATACTAATAAATAATTAAATATGTTTTAAACAATTTAAAATAATTAAATAACTAATTTTTATAGTAATTTTAACACTTCTAAAAAATCACCAATTTAATAATTAAAAATTCTCTTTTTAAAACAAGTCAAATTCCTCGATTCCAATCCCATTTCGTAAATTTTTAAAATCTTATTGAACTTTAGTATAGCCAATTTTGTACTTATTTCCCAATTTGCTTCTATCTTTCAAAAATATTTTAAATCTTGATTTTGAATTTTTTTATATTTAAATAAGTGCCATTTAAGGATTTATTATTTAAAAATCGTTTTATATATTTTTATCCCTAAAATCTCTGTTCACCGTAATCTGAAATAATTACATTAAAATTTCAAAAACAATTTACTTTAGTTAATTGATTTACCCAAAAATCTATATAAACTTTTTACTTCTAAATCCCTATTTACGATTCTTTACCAAATTAAACCATATTTTTATTGGTATTTAAAAGAACCAAAACCCAGGTTAACTGTCACGACATCCAATCAATTTAAATCACACAATAACCTGTCATGGATTATTCAACAAAAACATATTTCATTATATATGCAATTAAATTCAACAGTTTTGAGGAATCCAGTTGGATCCCTCCAACCTGTTTCGCTGCATCCACAGATGTTAATACAACATAAAAATACCAAAACCACTTCAAGGTAGAATATCGCGGTATATAGGGTCATCCGTTATTATGCGGGGAGCATAGGGTCTCATCCGATATATATATGTGGGAATATCAATCACTCTAATACACACACACACGCACACTACTATGTATAATATCACATCCAACTGATACAAACGCTTCAAATTTAACCAATCAACCGTACTACTTTTACCTATTTAAAATTAATCATTAGCAGTCCAAAATTGAGTGAGATTAACTCACCTTGAGTTTAATTCGTCAAACGCTCCAATTTTAAATTAAATCGAACACATTCGATTTAACCTAAAATTTTACTAGCTCCGATCGACCCTAGATCTGCACTACAGCGTAGAGCTCGTTGCTGTGATTCCGGCGCCAATTGTTTCGTCCAATTTCGACCTCGTAAGAGAAAGATATGAATTTTATAAGTTTGAAAACATATTTATAAAAATAATTTTCTCTCTCATTTTCATATATATTAAAACATATCACAGTTGTATGTTGACTTGAGGAAATCAAAGCTGCTCATATCTTCTTCTTCACGTTCGCTAACAGGAGATCGAAACCCATAGTCACCGATCGTATCGAACTGCCGCTCCACCCCTACACGACCGAAACCCCATCACCCACCACCACGTCGAGGCCCCAGCTCCACCTCACCTACAGCCAAAAGGCGCACCCCTATATCTTCGCTGTCGCTTCGGAAAAAGCCATCAAAGGCTGTGGGAACGCGGTCGAAATCTGAGTGACAAATGTTGCACATGATCTTGACCGTTGTATTTATTCACCTCTTTGAGCTCTACAACATCCTAGTTGGTGATTTTGTCTACAACGCGTGGATGAGGAGAAAAAAGAGGAAGTTCGCTGCATTTCGGCCATTGTTTTGAATCTGGCGGCTACGTTAGCAGATTAGGGTTTTACTGTACAAGAGTGTATATATCGGATCATATATATTTTATTATTTATTTTCACCATTAATGTTATTTTTCGAGCGAACTCCAAAAGAGACGCACCGCCTGACGTTTATAATGTTTTACTCTATTCTGAACACGGTAGAACATGTTTCGGGGCCTAATTCAATCATATGTGCAAGATAGCTTTTTGAATCGAATTAAAATGTTAAATTTTCGATGTTTATTCCAACGCGCTTCTATCCCGTACGACCAAACGGGAACTCCAAACGCTATGAAATTTGAAATCCGATAATAATACACTATTACTGATCCAATGGAACTGGTTTCATTGAATCCCGAAACTGTGCCCCGGAAGGATATTTTTAACGCGTCGATTAAATCGAGCGATTTTAAAATTGTCGCAAGTCGTTTAAAATTTCCATTTTTGAAATTACTAGCTCCATTATAATTCAAATAAATTTATATCCATATTATAAATTATTTTGATCCATTTTAAATCAAGGTTCAATTATTTACACTATCACCATATATTAATTCCACTATTAAATTAATATATAAATTTTCAAACTTTAAATTTATTGACTTTTAATTCCATTCAAAAGTCTAACATCATAGCTCTAATCCAAATAGAATTTAAATCATTTTTTTAGAAATAATTTCCATGTACATTTACTTCTAGATTTCATATATTTTCCCTAATTCCAAATATTAATTTACTATTTACCATACCCATTAAATCGCTATATTTGAAATGTTAAACTATTTCACTGATCCTTCCACATTCAAACTCAATTAATAATTCAAATTCAAAATTCAAAATAAATTATACGTTTAAAACTAAAGGACCAAATTCTGGGTCGTTACATTCCTCCCCCTATAAAAATTTCGTCCTCGAAATTAGCTAAGGTTGGAAAAATGCTCCCAAACCCATTAACTTTCCTAAAACCCACTCAATTAAAATTCTATATTCGCTTCCCCAAACCTTTCGGTTTTTAACCAAACAATTTGTTCCCATTTCTAATTCAGAAACCTTGATTTCTAATACAGTTCAAAAATCAACTTTCCGAGTTAACAAAAAATTTCAAAATTATTCTAACACCCAAAATTCCCTAAATTTTTTGACAGCATCTCCTTTGTATGGAGAGCCTTTTACAATATTACAAGATAGATAAATATATATACATCGATTCACATAGTTGGAAAAACAAAACATATAACAATATATTATCATTTCTTTATACTTTTTGCGTAGGCGTACCTCGTATTAGTGTTATTTAGCAAGCGACTTATTTTATATGCTATTTCGCAACTAAAATCTATCCAAACTGCTCCCTGTACCTTTACTTACTCAAACAAGCACATAAGTTTCATAAACATGAAATTTTAATAGCATTTCATTTATTTAGCTAACTACAGATATAAACTTCATAACCCAACATGCCAATCATATATATTTCAAACAGTTATAAGGTTCCAACACTAATTTAATCCCTTTCCATGGATTCATATATCATTTCTTTCAATTTAAAATGATTTACAACCAAATTTTATTGCATTCAATTTATATTTATAATAAACAAACTCATATTCATTCCAAATTGATTTATATTTGCTTACTTGCGTAAATTCCCTTTTATTTAATTCCAAATTGATCCACAACCAATTTATTTGCATTCTGTTCATTATTCACTTTCATTATATGCAAACCCATTTTATCAGTTTCAATTTATCCCCTTTTAAATTGACTTTAAATCAGTTTATCTAATTTTCATTTGATGCCCATTCAAGTTATTCACCACTTTGTTTTGCTTTATGTTGTATTAAACAACATTCTAATCCATGTAAATTTTATCTATGAATCTATTTTCATAATAATCACTTAAGATAAATTCCCATCACACCTAAATTTTAATTCAATTCAAATTGATCCTCATTCAACCTATTCGCGTCCATTTGCTCAGCATATCCAATTTATACTATAAAACTTTGGAAATCATTTCATATAATTATTTCTAATGTTTATTATAATATTCCATATTGTTACTTGAGTTTATATATAACTTAAGTACATAACAAGTCTATACCCCAAAGTCATATTTCAATTTATTTACTCTTAAACTGGATTCATTTCTTGTTATCAATTTCTTAACCTTTTAACTTGGTTATGCTTCTCCGCTTTCTCAGTTTAATAAGTTGTACAACTTATTTTATCCACAATTTCCTGAATTTTCCACTTAAATTATTTACATTCATTATTTATAAAATATGGTTATATAATCACTTCACTATTCATAATTATACTCAATTTTCTCCATTCTAATTCACTCTCCATTTAAAATTCCATTTTTATGAATTCTCGTTCTTTTACCATAATATCAAACCATTATCATTTAGGTCTTACCATTGCATTTTCAATTCATAAGTTCAAAAACTTATTTACTTAAAATCTTATATTGCTCGCCCGACCCCGTTCACATTGTATAATCATAACTTTGGATTATCTATATCACTTAATAGCTTAAGTATATCCATTTCGTTCAATAATTATAGCTTACAGTTATATAATCATCTTACATTTCAGCTTTATATTCCATTCAATTCAAATTCAACTTCACTTTTTATTTAACTTTTCTTAAGTTAAATGCCAATTCTTAATCATTTTAACTTACTCAACTTAAATTTTAATTCCAGGATTAAAATTCAAAATTTTCCTTTCTTATCTATATCAACTTCAATTTATAAATTCAATGCCGATTTTATCCTGACTTCATAAATCATTCAAACGGAAATCCCAGAATTCAATTACCCGGTTTTATTTCAAATCATTTTGAAATCATAACTATACATATGTCCACTTTTGTATTTCATGCTTCCAGATTCTCAAAACAACTTGGTTTTTCCCCAAAAATAGTTTCCCTTTGGAATCCCTAAAACAAAACTTGTTTGTCAAACAAGTCCAAACAAATAATTACAGCCAATCACTAGGTAGCAATCCATCACTTAGAAACTCGAAAATGAATGCTGATGATGTAGCCATCATCACCAGGATTATTTTCCAGCGACTGAAGTGAGTTCAGTTCTTCCTTACTTCCAATAATCCATTTTTAAAACAATTTCTATTCAAAAATGTTTCAAAACAATACTCCATTATTCTTTTCAAACACTTTGGAGAACACTTCCAAAATTTTCAAGATTTAAAAATTTTCAAACATTTAGTTCAAGCCCAATTTAAAACATTTTTCAAAAGTTTCGGGATTTAAAATCCTGGTTTAAATCCAATTTTAGTTATACTCTTTTTGAATAAATCATTCTTATATATTCCTCTTTAGTTTTATATATATATATATATATATATATATATATATATATAACCTTTTCAATTTTGTAATCTGTTCTGATTGTAATATCAACAACCAAACATTCCAAACATATACCATATAATAATTTTAGAAAAATTATTTCTTTTTATATCAAAATATAATTTTGAGTAAAATCATGACATTTACTCACTTTAAAACAATACTATGTCGGTTTACCTTGTTTAAGAGTTTAGAAACCCCTATCGATACGGTTATACTTCCCGTACCGACCAGAATTCATAAACAATCAACTGATAAGTCAACACAGTATAAAAACATTTTATATTCACTAACTATTACGCGCTCATATCTATTAATACATTCAAACTCATTGTAGAGTACTATTGACTCTATCTCTAATGAGTAATTCCACCAAAGCCTAAGTATATCGCTAACCTAAGCTTTGATACTATATGTGAAGATCTGCCCTTCACGACCCTCGAAAATTGCCATAATATGCTCATCGTATAACATGTCGAACAATCGAATGCCGGAAAGACAGATTGTTGAGAAAAAAAAGAAAGTAAGTAGAAGAAGAAGAAACTAAACAAAATAGAATCTCACAGCGGACTGAATAATATATAATATTAATAGCTTTTTATATAATCAAATCTGTAATATACACATTTCACATTTGAGTACACAAACAATAATTACTAGCTTAAGCAGTTATAACAACCTGCCCTCACAATTGTCGGTAATTTCAAACAAAAACACTGCAGTGGAATAAACAAGCACGAGAATACGTCTCGGTCTCCAGATCATCTCCTAAGCTCCATAGCATCCTAACCTAAACCTTAAATACTCGGCCCGACCTGAGCATTATAATAAAATAATGCTTGAGTAAGTCTGGAAAACCAGCATGAGAAAACACACTCAATTTTGAATTATTAGAGTTCCAAAATCCTTTGAAAATCAAAGGTATCTCGTAAGACCACGCCACAAATAAACACAATGGGTTTTTACCTTACGATAACCAAAATATTTCATATCAAATCCTCTGATATTATAATAGTGTCCAAGTACAAATACTTATTCAAATAGCTGAAATGCTTGAACCACACGTTCCAGTATAGTTGGGCACAATCAAAACCTTACGATGCTTATTGGAGAATGGATTCCAACTGAATGACTAAGCACTGGGGTACCACCTGTCACAGTACATGTCTAGAAACACTGTACCGAAATCGAACCAATTGATCCCTGCCAACACAAGACCGGACTATCCCTGACCTGTATAGACCGAATATGCTATCACCCCGGGTGTTCCCACCCCTTTCGAGCTCCTTTCACACATAGTGATAATATCCGAGGTTATCTAGAAAGCTGATAGACATACCCTACTTGGGTGCTACCCACTTAGCATTGCTGCATCTCCTCTGCTTTTCAGTCATTCCTAGTTGATAAGGCTAGAGATTACGATTACCTTTTTTAGGAATATTCACTTAGAATGCCCATTGTCATCTAATGACAATGTAAATAAAAGTCCATTCCTTGTCCGAACAGAACCGAAGGCACTATTCCTACTACATCCATTTTGGAATCACCCTCAGGGTTAGTAGCAATTAGCCCTTGCACTTCACCCTTGCATCTTCGATTTCATTCTCTTGTCTTCATTTTGAAAACGTACTCATTGGATTGAAGTGGTTTTCGAACAACAAATATGATCCCGGTCTCTTTGAAACAACGTTCGTTATTTACGGTAAACTCAACCCCGGTTCTCTAGGAAATAAACAGACGAAGATAAGATCGAAGATCACCTCCTAACCGTTGGTGGATGGATTTCCTTATAAACGTCCTAAAAGAACAAAATGAGTTTACACGTACAGTATATCACCTTCGAACGGTAACTGTACCATATAATCCCTGTACTTCTTCCAAATATTTCCAAAGCTATATTTGGGTCTAGAATTGATATTCGGCTATTTAACTATCAAATAAACAATCAATTCAACCAAAAACTTCATTTTCACTGAGGAACGCCAAGTCTTATTTAAATTAAATTTTAAATAAATTAATTCCTTTATCCAACTTATAAATACTTATCTTATCGAATTCGGTATATTCACAAATTATCCTTCCAAAAATATTTGAAAACCCTTTAAAAATAATGTGGAAAGTACCACTGCGGTATCAAACCATGAAGCATAGCTCAATGGTTACGTCTCTATCCTAGAGAAATCCAAAAATTAACTTCAGGCACTCACTACCTCTGATTTACACTACGCGGGTATACCATTACTTTTCGAAAACTTTATTTAAAAACTTTTCACAAAATAATGCTTGTAAGTTTTTAAAAATAAATTTCCAAGTTAAATCTAGATAATTATACTTAAATAAAGTTATTACACAAACCATCTTAATGTCTAATAATTATCTTTTTAAAACAAAAATGCTGATTATTGTTTTAAATAATAACAAATCTTTAAAAATCATTATAAGATTACTAATAAATAATTAAATATGTTTTAAAAAATTTAAAATAATTAAACAACTAATTTCTAGAATAATTTTTACACTTCTTAAAAATCACCAATTTAATAATTAAAAATCCACTTTCTAAAACAAGTCAAATTTCTCGATTCCAATCTTATATCGTAAATTTTGAAAATCTTACTGAACTCCAGTATAACCAATTTTGTACATATTTCCCAATTTGCTTCTATCCTTCAAAAATATTTTAAATCTTGATTTTAAAAAAACTTTTATATTTAAACAAGTACCATTTAAGGATTTATTATTTAAAAATCGTTTTGTATATTTTTATCCCAAAATCTCTGTTCACCGTAATCCAAAATAATTACATTAAAATTTCAAATACCATTTACTTTAGCCAATAGATTTACCCAAAACTCTATATAAACATTTTACTTCAAAATCCCCATTTACAATTCTTTACCAAATTAAACCATATTTTTATTGGTATTTAAAAGCACCAAAATCTAGGTTAACTGTCACAACATCCATTCAATTTAAATCACACAATAACCTGTCACAAATTATTCAACAATAAAATATATCACTATATATGCAATTAAATTCAACAGTTTTGAGGAATCCAGTTGTATCCCTCCAACCCGTTTCCCTGCATTTACAGATGTTAGCACAACATAAAAATACCAATTCCACTTCGAGGTGGAATATCGCGGTATATAGGGTCATCTGCTATTATACGTGGCGCATAGGGTCTCATCCGTTATATATATGCAGAAATACCAATCACTCTAATATATATATACTACTGTATATAATATCACATCAAACTAATACAAATGCATCAAATTTAACCAATCAACCATTTATTAATTTTAACTATTTAAAATTAATCACTGGCAGTCCAAATTTGAGTGAGATGAACCCACCTTGAGTTTAATTCGCCAAACGCTCCAATTTTAAATTAAATCGAACACGTTCGATTTAACCTAAAATTTTCGATAGCTTCGATCGACTCCACATCTGCACCATAGCGTAGAGCTCGTCGCTGCGATTCCGGCACTACTTATTTCATCCAATTTTGACATCGTAAGAGAAAGATATGATTTTATAAATTTGAAAATATATTTATAAAAATAATTTTCTCTCTCTTTTTTATGTATGTTAAAACATATCACAGTCGTACATTGACTTGAGGAAATTAAAGTTGCTCATATCTTCTTCTTCACGTTCGCTAACGGGAGACCGAAACCCATAGTTCACCGATCATATCGAACTGCCGCTCCACCCTTACGCGACCGGAACCCCATCACTCACCACCACGTCGAGGCCCTAGCTCCACTTCACCTACAGCCAAAGGTCGCACCCCTATATCTTCACCGTCGCTCCGCATCAAAGGCTGCGTGAAAGCGGTCGAAACCTGAGCGATCCATTACGTTGCATACGATCTTGATCGTTGGATTTACTCGCCTCTCCGAGCTCTACAACATCCTAGTTGGTGATTTTGTCTAACAACGCATGGATGAGGAGAGAAAATGAGGAGGAAGTTCACTGCATTTCGGCCATTGTTTTGAATCTGGTAGCTACGCTAGGAGATTAGGGTTTTACTGTAGAAGAGTGTATATATAGGATTATATTTATTATTTTATTATTTATTTTCACCATTAACATGCTTTTTCGTATGAACTCCAAATGAGACGTGCCGCTTGGCATTTATAATGTTTTACCCATATACCGAACACAATGGAACATGTTTTGGGGACCAATTCAATTGTATGCAGAAAATAGCTTTTTGAGTCGAATTAAAATCTAAATGTTCGATATTTATTTGAATGGTTTATATTCCGTACGACCAAACAGTAACTCCAAACACCACAAAATTTGAAATTTGATAATAATACACTATTACGGATCCAATGGAACTGGTTTCGTTAAATCCCGAGACTGTGCCACGGAAGGCTATTTTTAACGCATCGATTAAATCGAGCGATATTCAAAATTGCCGAAATCGTTTAAACTTACCATTTTTAAACTTACTAGCTCAACTATAATTCAAATAGAATTTATATCCATATTAGAAATCATTTTGTTCCATTTTAAATAAAGGTTCAATTATTTACACTATCGCTATTTATTAATTCCACTATTAAACTAATATATAAATTTTCAAACTTTAAATTTATTGACTTTTAATTCCATTCAAAAATCTAACACCATAACTCTAATCCACATAGAATTTAAATCATTTTTATAAATCATTTCCATGTACATTTACTTCTAGATTTCACAAATTTTCCCCAATTCCAAATATTAATTTACTATTTACCAAACCCATTAAATCGCTATATTTGAAATGTTAAACTATTTCACTGATCCTTCCGTATTCAAACTCAATTAATAATTCAAATTCAACATTTCAAATAAATTAAATGTTCAAAATTAAACGACCAAAATTCCAAGTCGTTACAAATTTAGCAACATTTCCTTTATTTAACTGGTTAAACACAAATTTTGCATGAATCAAACATGTTATGCATGTATTTCTACGCAATTTCAAGGTTCAGCATTCGATTATCTATTTCAATTGAATATGTACCATTTCATTCAATTTCAAATGATTCACATACCATTTATTATCATTCAATTCATATTTATACTTAACAAATTCATATCCATTTCAAATTGATTCAAAATCAATTTATTCAACTTCCATTGCTTCACAAAATTTTGTTTACTTCTATTCAATTCAATCCATGCTATTTACTCATGAATTATTTCATAAATTCATTCGGGCCAAGTTCCCGTCCAAATAATTAACTTAAGTTAGTTCGCTTATTTTCCATCATTTCAACTATATAACTTAAGTTCATTTCCATTGCAATCGAATTCCATTCGAATTCTAGATTGATTCTTATTCCATCTATTCAATCCCATTTAACTCAAGCCTCATTCTAATATCCCATTCACTAATTGATTCATCTAATTAGTTTACTTCCACTTTATACTTCATAATTAGATTTTTATATCAAAATCACTCCATTTAATTTTCCTTGAGTTTCAAATTCATTTTATAATTCAAGTTTGGATTTACATTCCTTCACAAAAATATCAAATCATTTTTGTTTTGGTTTTTCTCTATTCCACCTTTCCAATTTACATGTTATACAACTTATATTTCACATTTCCATAATTTCTATACTCAAGTTTATACCCTGTTTTTGATCAAATTCAATTTGATTCACCATTCATTTGATTTGATTTCCATAATTCAAGTCTATATTCATTTCATTTAATCATGTCAATTATAAATCCGACTCTATTTAATTCAAGTTTCAGTTTAATAATGGTAACTTATAGTTATGTAACTATTTCATAACTTAAATTTTATATTTTAATTTAATTTGATAAATTCCAATTCTAATTTAATTTTTGTTTAACTAAGTCAAGTTAATTTTTTTAATTTCATATCAAAATTCACATTTTCAGGTTATAAGTTCAATTTTTTTCTTTTAAGGTACACAAACCTTCAAATGAATATCCCATTCATTCCGCCAAATAAATCTTCATTTAATTAATTCACATTCATAGCTTCACATTTATATCCATTTACACGTTCCTTTATCACTCTCATTTATATTCTCCACATTCAATTAGTTGCATTCAACTAATTAACATCTAATCCGTTTAATTAATTCATTAATTTACTTCATTAATTCCTTTCAAATCATAACCAATTAAATTTCTAATCCAATCCAATTTTATTTAGCTTAGTTTAAGTTAAATTTCATTCATTTTAGCTTACTCAAGTTATTCAAAACTCAAATTCCATACTTTTCTTTCTTATTAAATTCATTCTCAATTTATAATTTCATAACCTATTTCTTGATGTTTTTCCCAAAATTTATATTAAAATTTCAGAATTTAGACACCCGGTTTCATTTCAAATCATAGATATATATATATATATATATATATATATATATATCTCTATATACCAAATCATACTTTCAAAATTTAAACCAAACCAGGTTTTTATCCAAACAATTCCTTCCGGAATTTCTAACAACAAAAATTCCCATATTAAATTACTACGGTAGCAATCCGTCACTTAGAAACTCGAAAATGGACACCAATGTCGCGATCATCATTAGAATTATTTTCTAGTGACTGAAGTTAGTTAGTGCTTTATCACCTCAAAACTACATTTTAAACCATTATTATTTCAAAAATATTATAAAAATACCACTTTAAAAATATTTCCAAAACTTTCGAGATTTTAAAATACCCAAATACTTAGTTCAAATCCATTTAAAACATTTCTCAAAATTTTAGGAATTTTAAATTTCCAAATTCTGATTTGAATCCAATTTTAGTTATAATCACATTCATAAATTTCACCCTTGAAATTCCCTTTGGTTATATTAACCTTTTCATTTTTTTCAGCCTTGTTTAATTATAATAATATCAACCAAACACTCTATTATACTATAATAGTTTCAGAAAATTATTTCATTTATATCAAAATATAATTTGGGTAAATTATTTCATTTATCCCATTTCAAACAATATCGTGTCGAATTACTATATTCAAGTGTTTAGAAACTCCTACCGATAGTTGTACGAACTGTACCGACCAAAGTTCGTAAGTCACTTAATAAATCAACCAACACCATATAAAATAATTTTATATTAAATAATAAATACACGCTCATATCTGTATATACACTTAAACTCATTCTAGGGTACTACTCACCCTATCTCTAATGAGTAATCACCACCAAAGCCAAGGTTCTCGCTTAACCTTCATCTCTGATACCAAATGTAGCAACTCACTGTTCCGTACCCTTTGAGTCGACATTTAATCGCACTAGTCCAACACAAATTGTACGAAAAGACGAATAACCAGGGGGTGAATAAGAAAATGATGGAAGTAGAAATAGAAAACAACAATACAGATTCTTACAATCGTAGCGGAACAAAATATAATATATAACAAGGAAAATTATAACTGTTAATATACATACAATCATCAGGGTACAACAATCAACAAATAAATCTGGATAGTTATAATAACTTGTCCTTACAAATACTGAACATCCAGTTTAACATATACACACAGTGGAATATAATCAAGTCCATGGAATATGCTTGAGACTCCTTCATCTCGTCTCTTGAGCTCCAAAGCACTCTAACTTGAATTTGTAATACTCGGTCTAAGCCGAGCATTATAATAAAATAACACCCGAATCAATCAGGAAAACCAGCGTAAGAAAACACACTCTATTTGAATTATTACTATTTTCAAAATCCTTTGAAAAACAATGGTATCTTGTACGACTGTGTCACACATAAACACGATGGGTTTTTACCTTATGATAATCAAAACATTTTATATCAAAATCATCTGATATTATAATAATGTCTATAGATAGTAAATTAGAAAATAGCTGAAATATTTGCATCTCACGTTTCGGCATAGTTGGTATACAACTGAAACTGTATAGGCTTGTAGTGGATATTGGATTCCATATAATGACTGGACTACTGGGGTACCATCTGTTACAGTACATCTCTAGAAAAATGCATCGACCTACCCCTAACCTGGATAGTACCAAATCTGTTATCACCCTGGGTGTTCCCACCCTAATCGATCGCTCTTTTCCATGCACAACTATATCTTATATAATATTCATTTCAAACCTCGTAATTCTTTGTTTGGATTAAAAATAAATAACTTTAATCTAACAATAAATTTTAACCCAACATTGTCGCCGAATGCCTTATAGTCAAATTGTGAAACTTAATTCATCCAGTGTTCGTTCCAACCTTTCCAAATGATTAGACTTTCTACCCCTCCTTACAACTAGTTTTGCACTATTCGAAAGTCAACAGCAAAAGTCAGATGCTCATAAACTGGCGGAGCATAACTAACTAATCAGTAAACAAAAATATGTACAATCATATCAATCGACTAATCAAACAGTAAAACATCCAATCATCATCAAACATTCACAAGTGAATTTATCAGTTTATAGAATTAATTCTTTACATTCTATATGTAATCCAGGTTAAAATCATTTTATTTATTAATTTCAAAAAAATTTGTATCACCAATAAATATGCTCTCTTATATATGTATATACACTCAATGAGCTTATCCTATTGGTTTAGGTATACGCTAAACCTAAGCTCTGATACCAACTGTAACGACCCACCTTTTTGCACGGTTTAAATCGACAATAAATCACACATGTCTAATTCAAACCATTCAAAAGGGAGGATTGTTAATGGTGTAAATAAGAAATTAAGAGAAATGAGAGAAAAACAAAATACAGAATCTCACAGCATAACGACAAAATATAATAATCAAATAAACAGTTCACGAAGATGTTTTACAAATACATTTGATTACATTTGTACAATACAATCAGAGTTATACATATGCAGTGGGATAAAATAATAATATAATACTAAATTCCATCTTCGTCCTATAGAATAATGTCTTCAACATTGAAAAGCTCATGTTGACCCGAGCATAGTGAAAAATAATACACTCGAGTCAGAACTAAAAATTCCTATGTAAGTCAAATCAATATCAAACAAAAATATGAGTGCAATGGCTATAGAGATGTTACGGGATATTCCTTCTCCTATCAAGTACACAACATGAATATAATTATTTAAGAGATTTCAAATAATTCAAAAACAAAATTTAACCACTTTAATTAAAATAAATCCGAAGTTTAAATTAAAAACTTAAACTTCCAAATAATTCAATTCCAATACATAATCCAAATTCAAGAAATTGTATGGGTTATATCATTTCAACTCATAATTTAAATGTCTTAGTTATCCAATTCTAAAATGATTTAGATGACCATTTAAATGATGTCGATAATATAAATGGTGATAATAGGGACATATTGAAATAAATAATCAACCATTCATCTAACATATCAATCAATAATCATCCATTTTAGACAACATCCAACAACAAATATATTACAAAAGTTAAAAGTTATCAATATCGAGGTTTTAACTATCAGTTAAATTCCAGTATAAAATTAAATGCCAACTAAATTTAATGTCAATTCAGATTCAATATCAGTTTAAATGTCAATTTAAATCAACAAACAACAGTCAAAAATTTATACATCTCATTATAAATTTTATTTAACTTGCAATGGAAATTTTAGTATTATGTGAGTGGGTTGAATCATTCACCTTTTTAGCTTTCCTTCCTCTAATTAGGTTTGGATCTACCACTACTTTCTTTCTTTTAACTTTGATTTTCTTTCTTGTTATTTTTATATGTGAAGGTTTTAGAAAAGACAGAAAAGTTTGTATAATCTAAATTTGAAGGAAAATTTTTGAAAAGGAGAAGAAAAAATATAGATTTGAAGAAATTTTTGTTTGGAAAAGAGAAGAAAAATGAAGAAAAAGAAGGGAGGAAAAAGGGAGGTAAAGAAAGTTTAAACAAAAAATATATATGTAATATAAAATGAAACTCAGGTTTGAAAAAATATAGCTTTAGAGAAAAGAAGAAGGAACAAACGAAATGAAGAAAAGAAACAAAAATGAGGAAAGAAATGAGGCAGGTATTAAACAAAGAATGAAAGATACACGTTTGAGTTTTAAAAGCCATGTTTACAAAGCAAGCAAAGATTTTGGTATAAAATTTCAAAACGTGTGCTTCCTCAATTAATTTCATTAACAGGGAATGTTTCAAGGCAAGGCTTACATGTAAATAAATGAAACTTATAGGAAAACCAAAAGAGGCGTGTATTTAATAAATGAAAATAATAATAGGAATAAATAAATGAAAGGGGTGGTTGCAATTTGAGAAGATAAGCAAACGAAAAGATAAATGAATGTGAATAGTGGAATATGAAATTCTAACATATTTAAGACTATTCATTATACAAAGAAAGAACATAGCATTTAATTCAGTTTAGACTGACGTGCTAAGTGAAAAGTTTTTGTTTCTAAACAGAAATAAATGCATGCATGAGTGAATAATGTTTGTAAATGAATTAATCCACATACACATTTCATTTCAAATGCATTAATAATTCAATTTATAGCAAGAAGTCGAAAAACAAATGGAATGAAATATGCAAAAGAGAGGGGTCAACGAAAATGTGAGATGGGAGATGAATAAAGTAAGGTAATAAATTAATGAGAATGGAAGGATTAGTATACTGCAAACAACTTTTGAAATTTAATTTTAAAACCTATATTCCCTTTAATACATTTCATTAACTCCGAATATACACATAAATATACGTTAATTTAACCATTAATTTTTTACACACAATTAATAATATTGAACACACCAATTAACTTAATACTTCTCATTAAAATACTTATTATATTATTAACAAAAAATGTAAGTTGCACATATACTAATTAATTACAATTCACTTCTATTTCTTATTAATGGAAAGATTTTAATTGCTATTGATTCCAATAATTAAATTTCAAAACATACGTTGATTATTGGAAAGATATTTAATTCGATTGTTTTCCTTTAAATTGTAATTCAAACATACCAATTAACATTATTGGTTACAAACATGAGTTAGAATTTTACTTACAAATAATTAATTCCTTACTCTATGCTAAAACACGTTTCAAATAAAGAATTTTACGTACAAATAATTAATTCCTTACTCTATGCTAAAACACGTTTCAAATAAATAATCATTTGTTTTCTTCTTTAATAAATTTATTCATTTTATTCTTCATTAACATTTATTATTACAATCACCGTTATTAATTACACGTAAACAATGTTATTAAATACACCTAATATATGTTATCATTTTTTTATCTTCCTGTAATAAATGTTATTAGTAGAATTTCAAATTAATATCATTAATATATCTCCTAGCATATAGTAACACAAATAAAATCATAAATTTTCACTTATATTTCCAAATGATACTCCTGATTACAATTAGCCTTTGGTATTTCTATCCGTTAATTACATTTGAAACAATGTCATTAAAATACACATTAATATACATTCTAGATTCCAACCTATGTCACTAATAGAAATTTAATTTAAGATCGTAACATTGTGATATAGTTTACTTTATATCAAAAATAATTTAAAATTTTAATTCCTAACAATTTTATTCAAACTTTCTTATTTAATTTAATATATTAAAATAATTAGAAATACGGGTCATTACACCATAGTAGGATGCATAATCTCAGGTTTAGCTCACAGTTGTGGGTATATCAACTCCAGATCTAGAGTATGCTTTCGATTATTGGGAACTGGTTACTTAGTGTTACACAGTTCACCATTAGGCCAGTTGTGTTTACCTTAGAATATATCATATCTAGAGATATAATATGCTCGGAAGGTAGTACTAACCCTTGTCATGGAGATCCGCTTCAGTTTAATGAGGGTGTCTCCGTGGAAAACAATCCAAATACGAACATGCCTTAGCAGTATTGATTATATACCTATTATTGTTGTAGCATTCATGCATCGGCTATTTAATATGATTTATGTGCTACACACTAGACATTATTAATCATATCACTATAGGTTAAACTTAATGAATGGTTGGTTTCATTTGATGGGAAGACCATTATGGAAATCTGTATGGTCTCAAAATGTGCTATTATATGTCATTATTATTTCTTGAGTTTCTTATACTGGTTTACTAGACTGATCCGAGTGTTATTTTCTTATAATGATAAAGTCAGCCCTATTTATGTTTCTAGATTTAGCTACGAGCGCTTTGAAGTTTATGGATAAAAGCTGGATGATTATCTTTTATAGCATTCTTATTTCCACTGCATTTCTATATTGTATATACATTGTGAGGACAAACAGTTATAACCGTCCAGGCTGTTGATAGTACTTAGGTTTTAGCATTTGGAGCAACCCTTTGTACTGTTCCTTTGATATTATATATTATCAATTCGGTGTTAGATTCTGATGTTATTTTTCTATTCTTGTTCTATTCATTTTTTATTCCACATTAATTTTCTACCTTTTCGTAACTTGGGTGCTCAGCACATGAATACCATGGACGTATTTAGTGTCGACATTCGAGTGTCGAAATGTCGGGTCGTTATAATTTGGATGTGGTAATATCTGCATTTAAGGTGCTTCCACTTGACTTCTTAGCAGGGATTAGCTTTTGACTTTTGGCTAACTACTTTAGCTTAGTAGTTTTTGTTTTTATACATTCGAGATAGAGACTTCTTGATGTATGCTTATTCTTTTGTCTAGTACTTGTACCTATTCTTTTGTGATGTAGTGGATCTTGTACAACCACTACTTTGATGTTCACTTTTATGTGTTATATTCATATCTATTTCCGCCTTAGTGATATGAATATCTGTGACTGATTTGAGTTATGCGTATTTTATATTTGTTTCTGAAGAACACATAGCCACTATGTAGTAGCTTTGAGTTTGTATTTGATATGTCGGATTTCTACTTGAAATGAAATGCATGATATTCTATCTGGCATATCGGTAATCTCTCAAATCAATTACATAGATGGTCGCTCCTCAATAGCCTTATTCTTCGTGCTAATCGATGGTATTACCCCATAGTGTCTTTGGCTAGTGTGAGTATAGAGGTGGCATCACAACTTCCCTTGCCAAACCACACTCGCTCGCCACCTTCGATTCACCCCGCCATCACCCTATCAAAATGCGACTGCATTTTACCCCTCTAGGTCAAAAAGTCACGCACCGCCAGAGAGGATTGAACCTCAGCAAACTATGGTCGTCGATGCTATTATCCACCTCGAGTTCAAATCCAACCTCCAAATCGACAATCGATGCACGAATTCGCCAAAATTTTGAACCCTAGCTAAACCTTCCACTTGACACCCACAGTCGAGCTCCACGAATAGGTGTCGTGCCTACAAACACTACATCAAATTGAAGCTCTAGACTAAATTGGATTTTTAAAATTGGTTTGTGAATTTTTAAATGAACAGAATTTGAGAAATTAATTTATGAAGTTTGCTATTCATATTTCCTCTATTTTTTTGGCTTGGAGATGATTTTATATAGGGAATGGCAAATGTGTACGAGAATCACGTAGGATGGCTGGATTAAAAAAAATAGGGTGGCTGAAGGGATGTTAAGACAGCTGATGTAAAGGTATGGTCAAGTCAACATATATATATATATGTGTGTGTGTGTGTGTGTGTGTGTCTATATATATATATATATATATAATTTAAATTTCAAAAATATCTAGCTAAAATTTTCGAATCCCAATCGTGGCATGCCGCCGGTCTTTCGTAATGTTATACCCTTATTTCAAATGCAATGGAACAAGTTTCGAGTCCCAGTTCGATTACATGGAGAAGATAGCTTTTTGAACTCAATTATAATATTAAATTTTCGATATTAAATTCAGCGCATTTTTATCCCATACGACCAAACGATATAATGAAATTTAAAATTCAATAATAATACAATGTTACAGATCTAATGGAACTGGTTTCGTCGAAATCTAAGACTGTGCCCTGAAAGGCTATTTTTTATATGCTGATTTAAATCAGTTATTTTTTAAAATCGAGTAAACCGCTTTGAAATTCAATTTAAAAGTTCTATTCCCTTCATTATTATATAAATTTAATAAGCCTTTAAACTATTTTTTCCAAATAAAAATCCAAGATTTAAATTATTTTCACGATTTCAATTATCTAATTCAATAATTAAATTATCAATAAATCATTATATTTGAAATTCAACCTATTAGATCGATAAAATTTTACTTTCTAATATTCAAAACAAATTAAATAAACAATTACAAATGACCAAAAATACTGGATCGATATAGTAAAAGTCAATTCTACCTCAATAATTTATTAAGATTGTAATGCCCCTGAATTTTAATTAACATTATTCAGGATATTCAATTGGAGAAATTAAATAGAACAATGTGAATAATTAGGGAGATGAGATTAATAAATCCTATGGCCATGTCTTAATAAATGAACTAAAATAAGACTTAACTAAATTAAGAAGGAGGAATTTTATAAGGGGTAAACTTGAAAATGGGGCTACATTTCTTTGTATGTATCTCTTCCTCTATCTGAATGAAGTTCCACTTTCTTATTCTTAACTCCCACATATTTCGACCGACCATCAAAAAGCTCCAGGAGGAGTTTAAATTGAAGAATAAGCTAAGGAACCAAAGCTAGGAAATCTCATTCTCCAATCAACTAATCAAGGTGAATAATCATGTTTATCATCTCGTTTTTCTAGTGTTTGGATCGGTATGGGTTATACCCGATTCCTCTTTGTGATTGTGGTTAGGATATAACCATTTAAACCTTTGTTTGGATAAGACATATGTATTTTAAAACATTAATGTGCTAATTAACACGTTTTCATTCAGTTTTGGTTAAATTTCGAGTTGTTTTGTTCTTCATATGCTTTGAAATTTTAATATTTGAAGTATATGATTTGTCAAATTTTTGGTTATTTTTGAGGATTTTTCCTTAGTGATTTTCCAAGGTAATTAAATTATTTAAGCCCAAGGGATAAAATGAAAATTTGCTTTCAAAATTACTTAAATTCGAAAGGAAATTGCCTTTGGAAATATTTGAGGAAGAAGCATAGTGTTTTGATAAAAGGTTGACTTTTGTATACTTTTTACTATTTGGAGGTACATGAGAAAGTTCCTCAGCCAATCAAAATTAGACAAACAAGATACAAACATCACTTCAGTTGGCTCAGTTATGTCTTTGACTCCAACTAGCCTGCTTTTTCCCTTTTGATGAAGTCGAAAGGTACCTTTCCTTAAGATGGAAGGTAAACCATTACCTTCCGCCAATTTTGAAAGATAGGCATAATTTCGAAGGGAAGAGGGGCGAAGGGATGGAGAGGCTGCGTCTTTCGCTTTCAGGTAAATGTTTAATTTCTTTCGAATAAGTTGAAGGGGGATCCTGCGACTCTATCATTTTATAAAAGACTAAACTTTTATATTGATGAAGGGTTTCGAAGGGGATCTTCGAAAGCTTAAACCTTCAAGAGTATTGTTTTAAAATGTTTTCTAAAAAGGTGTTTTAATACCTTCCAATGTAGTCGGAAGTATACTTTCAAAGGGTTGGCTCCAATACCAACACTTTATTGTTTTGAATGATTTTGAAAGGTTTGACTTTGAAAGTTTTGAAGTGGTTATATTTATGATTACGAAAGCTTTTGATTTCAAAAGATTTTGATTTTGAAAGGTTTGACTTTGAAAGGTTTGATTTCGAAAGTTTTGATTTCGAAACGTTTTGATTTAGAAAGGTTTTTACTTTTGAAAGATTTGACTTCGAAACATTTTGATTTCGAAAGGTTTTTATTTCGAAAGGTTTGACTTCGAAATGTTTGATTTAGAAAGGTTTTGACTTTGAAAGGTTTGATTTCGAAAGGTTTTCATGGGGTTATCTTTAATGATTGCGAAAGGTTTTGATTTCAAAAGATTTGATTTCGAAACGTTTTCGAAGGGGCTAACTTTGGATGTTTATTTGCTTTCGAATGAGACTTTATTCGAAGGGTTTTAAAGGGTTTTTTTAGCCATTTTTCTTAAGTAAAACTTTGCAATGTCAAAAGGATTGCTTCAAAGGGTTCTAGCGTAAAATACTTATCTTTGTTTGAATATGTAAGGGGGATCCTTATATAAAATTAATGTATAAAACCTTAAGGACATCGGGGCGGGTTTAATGCTTTTGATACATAGTTTGGGGATACAAACAGAATTATATTTTCGAAAATATACATTGGGGCTATCAATGTGTGTTTATTTAATCTAACATAATTGGGGTTACCAATGGGAATATTTTAAACAAGTGGTATACTTGAGAAAAATAATTAATCATGGAGATCATTAAATTTTATAAATAATCATGGGGTTCATGATATTTTAGTTGGCCAAGTGATGGGTTCTTTCTTAACCTAGGAAAACCATGGAATGTGCAGTGGATAACCCACGTCAAACATCTAAAGTAAAGAATGTTTTTCCAGAGGTGGTTAGCCTTGGGATTTGACATCCAAGGGTTCATAGTCATCCTAGGAAAACTATGGAGTGTGTGGTGAATAACCCACACCAACTATTGCAAAACAATGTACGATGTATTTTGAATGGATGGTCCTATTAAACTACGATGGATAGTCATTTTAAAGTTTTTAGAGGGGAACTCTAATAAATTGATTTTTAGATAGGAAATCCAATAAATTACTTTTAGATGGGATATCCAATAAATGGGTGGATGAGATATCTAATACATATGATTTATGGCTTTATTTCATATTATGTTAAGACTAATCATTTTGGATGCAAAGGCATTGTAAATGACTTGCATGTTTCATTTTGGATATTAGTGTAGGAAAAACCCATTCCGCTAAGCGACGTAGTCTCACTAGCTATCTATCTATGATAAGAGATGATAGGGGATTATTTATACTAAACTTATTTTCTGATTCAAAGTTTGTGTTTCTCCACAAACTCTTGGGTGCTCAAAATCAATTTGAGTAGTCTGAGAGTGGGAGACTTTCAGGCTTTGGACGAATAAGCTTTCAGAGACGTGCAGGCGACGGTGTTAGCTATATATCTATTTTGTGTTTTCCGCTGCGCAGTATTAAGAACTATAAAGTTCATATTTATTAGTTGTCCGATCATCATATGGGGACAACTTCATATGTCGCTCTTATCATATTTTGTACATGTATATGGAACTGAACGTGGTTAATGTCTGGGATTATGTAATTAAATCTTAAATTGAAATTCATAAGAAATTTTGTTTTGTTGAAATTTTTTTTTTCATATTCTTGTGTTTTTCTGTTGCTAATAGTTTCAAGATTTCGACTTCGCTCACTTAGAAATAACCTTATGGATGACTGTAGCATCCATAGCAGTTAGTTTTGAGCCTTCGGAAGCAGGGTGTTACAAGTTAGTATGAGAGCATGGTTTACATACTTAAAAAGAATTTAAACCTTAAAATATTTTTAAAGCATAATCTAATGAATCTAAAATATGGTTGGGCTTGGGTAAGAGTTATAGTAATGTATGTGTACTTTGTTATAAATACCTAAGTATGTATTCCCCACTCTCTTAGACCGTTCTTCCGTATCTTACCAAGATTGGATTTCAGGTAATAGAGATATAAGATATGGAGACAGGAAACGAAAGAGCGAATCAAGGTGGAAGACGCACTGCAACACATGGAAATATTCGACCTAATACTAGGAGCAACCAAGGTCGACAGGTAACTGCAAACCCGATGCAAATGCTAATGTTGGAGTAATCAGTTTTTCATGAATATGATGCAAGCTGGAGCAGCTACAGGATTGGCTGTAGGGAATGATGGAGGAGTTAATTCGGTGGCCCTAGTTGGCAATAGCTGAGCAGGGATTACGCTAGTCTTAGAGGGAAGCTTTTTCTGGAAACCGAGAATGCGTTAGGAGTGGAGAACTGGCTATTGCATTGTGAGAGGATATTTGCAGATCTCGGATTGACGGATATGTAGAAGAGGAGACTTGCTTCAAGACAATTGCAAGGAGCAGCATTGTTTTGGTGGAACAGAGTTACCTTAGGAGAGCCAGAGGAAGACCTGACTTGGGTTGAATTTTGAAAGAGGTTAGAAGAAAGATTTCTATCAGAGGTCGCCAAGTTAGCATTGCTCAGGAAATTTGCAAATTTAATAAAGGGGGATAGATCGATGATTGAGTATGCTACAAAGTTTGATGAGCTGTCCTGTTACGGATATGCTCTTGTGGATACTATCATCCGGAGAAATGATAAGTTTATCAAGGGGTTGAATCCTGAGATCGCCAAAGAAACCATGCCAAACCTCCGGGATCCGTGTCATATTGTTGTTGAGATGGCTATTCGAAATGAAGAGATGCTTTCCTACTTTTGAAAATAGGAAACCAGCCGAGGTTTAGAACTTTCAGGTTAAGAAGTGGAAGTTCTTCAGGAGAAAAGGTGCCCGGTCGGGGGTAACAGCTAAGAATAGCAAGGCTGATATTGTTTGTTATAAGTGTGACAAGAAAGGGCACTATGCTAATGAGTGTTGCTCGGGTGATGGAAGAGCAGTTGCAGTGATGCCGAATGTGAAGTGCTACAACTATGGCCAGATGGAGCATTATAAGGACAAGTGTCCTGAGTCTGCTAAGGATGGAAAGGGAAAGGTCTTTGCATTGGAACCATCATCCTCTAGACCAATGGCTATTGAGAAAGGAAAAGCTGTTATGGAAGGCATGCTTATGATCCATAGTACTCCGGTTAGAATAATATTTGATACCTGTGCATCGCACTCATTCATATCTTAATATTTGGTAGATTTCTTATGCCTAAAACCTTTATGCCTTATTTCTTCTCTAAGGGTTGCGAATCCTATATGAGGGTATGCAACTTTAGGAATGAGATATGACCAGTTAGAGCTTAATTTGTTAGGTCATATGTTTGCATGCAGTTTATATGTTTTTTTTCATGGGTTTTAGGATCACATTAGGTATAGATTGGTTAGATAGATATGATGCTAGGATATTTTTCCACGAGGGGGAAGTACCCTTGAAATTGCCCTAATAGTTATAACCATGTCATTTACTCGGTAAAGAGTTCGAACGGAAATGCTTATGGGTTATTAGGTGCTATGAGAACGGAAGCAT
Organism: Allium cepa; assembly: GCA_030765085.1. Classification (NCBI taxonomy): domain Eukaryota; kingdom Viridiplantae; phylum Streptophyta; class Magnoliopsida; order Asparagales; family Amaryllidaceae; genus Allium; species Allium cepa. Next base: position 306,593,468 of record CM060931.1, read on the forward strand.
AGTTGAAGCAAGTTTATGTAGCAAGAGAGTTTGCGGATGTGTTTGAACCAGTTTCGAGCTTGCCGTCGAAAAGAGCAATCGAATTTTGGATATATCTCGTACTGGGTGCTGAACCCGTAAGTAAACCACCTGGTAGGATGTCACCATCCGAGATGAAGGAATTGAAGGTGCAGCTGGTGGAATTGGAAAGAAAGAATTTCATCCGATCAAGCAGTTCGTCTTAGGGAATGGCTGTGATATTCGTGAAGAAGCCAGAGGGGTCGTGAAGGATATGACTCGACTATCGTATGTTGAACAAGAGTATGATCAAGAATAGATATCCTTTGCCGAGGATCGATGACTTATTCAATCAGTTGAGTGAAGCTAGAGTGTTTTCCCAGCTGGATTTGGTGACAGGTTTCCATCAGCCAAGAGTGTCAGAGAACAGTGTTCCTTTGACGATATTTAGGACCAGATAGGGTCTTATGAGTGGTTGATTATGCCGTTCAGGCTTACTAATGTGCATGCTTTCTTCGTGGATTTGATGAAATAGGTTTTTCGAGAGCACTTAGATAGGTTCATGTTGGTTTTTATTGATGACATTTTGGTATATTCTATGAATGAGAAGGATCATGCGAATCATCTTAGAATAGTGTTGGAGACGCTAAGGCAACATCAGCTGAAGGCGAAGTTCTCCAAGTGTCATTTTTGAAAGAAGGAAGTGAAGTTCTTTAGTCATGTAGTTTCCGAGAAAGGGTTAGCAGTTGATCTGGATAAGATCGGGGCTGTTAACAATTGGAAAAGACTAGATACGGTAAGTGAGATTAGAAATTTTCTTGGTCTTCCAGGTCACTACCGAAGGTTCATTAAGGATTTCTTCCGGATAGCGGCATCCTTGATGTTAAGGCCAAAACTGTTCACTAACACCTAAATCCAGATGAATGCACCAAATCACAGTCACAGATCATATATAATATGTATATAGAGAGGATAAATATGAAGAACGGTAAAATTAAAAAGAAAGCAGTAATAACATACGATTTATAGTAGTTCGGCTAACTACGGACTACGCCCACCCCACAAATTTCCTTTCTATTGATATCCGAATCAATTACAGTTACAATCCAGAGTTTTTAAAGCAACAATGGTAGAGTAGCCTTAATAGGGAAGAAGGGAAGCAGAATGATGATTCCTTTTCTGAAGCCCCACATGTTGCATTTATAGGCAAAATCTGCGTTACTGGGTTTCTTGAGTAATATGGGCCCACTAAGACCATAGCCAAGCCAACATCCTTCATCACGACCGACCCAAATCCTCAATAAGCCGACCCGATATCCCTCGAGCATGAGTCGAAGCAGACCTATCCAAGACTCGGGGCTAGAACACGGAGCAAAGCTAATGCCGAACCCAAGCTCCATATGCTGATCCAATCCCCTTTTCCTTAATGCTGATCCTATCCACTCGACCGACTCACAGCATGTCGAACCACTTGTGAACTCCAACACACCGATCCACTCAACCATGTTGGTCCATACCATCCTGCCGAAGCACCTCAGCCCAACTACCTTGGCCAAACCAGAACATGACGAACCACTACGGCTGACCCAAACGAGGCCGAACCACCAATGCTGATCCCATATAACCAGTCCACCAAGGTCGATCCCATCGAAGCCGAACCACCAATACCGAACCATATCTGGCCGACCCACCTCAGCTTCACACCATGACCGTACGACATGGCCTTCGTTCCTTTGCCTGGACGATCCTTCTCAACCTACCCACTTCCATCACTGAACCACACCACCAAGACCGGACCATGCCACCAAGACCGGCCCATGCCACCAAGACCGAACCATGCATGGTCTCCACTCCTCGATCGAGCCATGTTATGCCGAACTCCAGCTCTGTAATCATATATATATCATCCATGATTGATCGTCTATCCATTCAGTTGACTCAAACCCATCTATTCCAACCTCAACAAACGAGTAGTCGGTTTAGTTAGATCCTCCCGTCCACGGCCTTGCCAAAAGGCGGGTTAACACTTGACTATGCTAACCAAGAAGGACGTGAAGTTTGTTTGGTCTGACAAATGTGAGGATGCATTCCTTAAGTTGAAACATTTATTAACCAATGCGCTCGCATTAGTAGTTCGATATGGGAATCAGGGGTTGGTAGTTTACACCGATGCATGTGGTACTGGGTTAGATGTTGTGCTAATGCTGAATGGAAACGTTATGGCCTATGCTTCTAGACAGCTTGAACTGTATGAAGTGAGATACCACACTCATGATTTGGAGTTGGCAGCGTTAATCTTCACATTTAAGGTGTGGAGATATTATCTTTTGAGAGAAAGGTTTGAGTTATTTACGGATAATAAGTCTCTATGGTATTTATTCTCTCAGAAGGAGCTGAACATGAGACAACAGAGATGGATGAAGTTTGTTGCAGCTTATGATTTTAGCATTGAGTATACATCGAGAAAAGGAAATAAGGTGGCAGATGTGCTTAACAAAAAACATCATAATGTGGTATTAGCTATGTCGACGGAATGGAATGACTTGGAAGCACATACTTCTTGTAGTATGCAGTTGAGGTCGACTGCTGGATCTAGTCGGAATATCGCTGTGATGTCTTGTTTGGAAGTTCGACTGGTGTTGATCGAACGAATTGCTTCTCGGCAGAAAAAGGATCTGATATTAGCTGAGAGGAATAAAAGGTCAGAAAATGAAGCTGAGATTGATGATTTGAAGGATTTTATTGTTGACCACAGGGGTTGGTTGAGAAAGAAGGAATGTTGGAAACCTTAGGAAGGAAGTTCTTAGGAAATGTCATCGATCATAGTTTACCATTCATCCTGGGGAACCAAGATGCATCAGGATATGAAGAGCAGTTTCTTCTCGGAAGGAATAAAGAGGTATGTTGGCTTATGGGTAAAACATTATTTGAAAAATTAGCAAGTAAAAAGTCGAACATCAGAAGCCAAGTTGGTTGCTTCAGCCTTTGGATATTCTAGTTTGGAAGTGGGACTCGATATCCATGGATTTTATTAACGGGTTGACAAGGTCAAACCAAAGTAATGAAAGTATATGGGTCATAGTGGAAAGATTGACCAAAAGTGCCAATTTTATTCCGGTAAGGTCAACCAGGACGATACCTATTTTGGTTAAGTTGTTCATGAAGAACATCGTTAGACTGCAAGGAATTCCTAGTAATATCGTCAGTGATAGAGATGCTTTGTTTACTAGTGAGTTCTAGAAGAGCCTGCAGAGTGTGTTAGTCACTAAGTTCAAGATGAGTACCGCATATCATTCTCAGATGGATGGGCAGATAGAGAGAGTCAATAAGGTACTGGAAGATCTATTGAGAGCTTGTGTGCTAGATTTTAGTAGTTCTTGGGAAGATCGCTGGCATTTAGTGGATTTTTCCTATATAATAGTTATCATACTACTATAGGAATGACACCTTTTGAAGCTTTGTATGGAAGACTATGAAAATCACCAGCATATTGGTTAAAGACAAAAGATAGGTTGGTCCTTGGCCCAGATTTGGTGAGAGAGGCAACGTATAAGATCGAGTTGATATGGGAAAGAATGAAGGAAGCTCAGTCTAGGCAGAAGAGTTACGCAGACAAAAGGCATATGGACTTAGAGTTCTCAGTTGGAGATAGAGTTTTCATCAAGGTATCGTCGATGAAAGGGTGGTTCAGTTCGGGAAGACCGAGAAGCTAGCACCGAGATATGTTGGACCATTTCCTATATCAGTAGCATTGGGAGACTCACATACCGATTAGATTTACCGAGCAGTTTGGCCAGGGTTTACAATGTGGTTCATGTTTCTCATCTTAGGAAGTATGTTCATGATCCATAAACTACTATTACTCCGACGGCACTGGAGGACTTAGTAGTGGAACCAGATTTGACTTTTGTGAGGCTACCAGTTCGTGTTGTGGCAATAGATAAGAAGAGCCTAAGAAACAAGGTAGTCAGATTGGTGAAAGTTCAGTGGAGAGACAACGGGATGGATTGTACTTGGGAGACAGAAGACAGGATTAGGGCTACTTTTCCTAGACTATTTTAGATGGTATTTTCTGTATAGGGTTTATATAGAATTTGGCTGGTAGGTTATACTAGCTTTGCATGTCACAAGGCAAAAAGATGTTAATACCTTATCTAGTGTCACAAGGCCAAAAGATGTTAATACCTTATCTAGTGTCACTCAAACCCTTGGAGAGATACCTAGACACTATTTGGAGAGGTTTTATGTTGCGTGCGCCGAGATTAGTAATCCCAATGATAATTCGATTCTAATAGCATTAGCTAAGGGGATCGATCCTGATTTTGAATTCGGTAACTAGTTGGCCGGAAAACCTCCTGTGTCATTGGACCGTTTCTATTGCAAGGTAGCCCAGTTCTTGAGAAGGGAGGATGCGAAACAGTCCAGGAAAAAGGATGATGCAGGACCCAGTGTGGAAGGAATCTAGAAAAATTTGCTGCTAAAAAAAACCGATGAAAGTTCTGATAGGGTACAACTGAACATACAGAGTAAACAGAATGAACAGAAAGGTAATGGAAATAAAAACAGGAAACAAGATTAGAATCGTGGGCCGTGACGTAGGGTTCCCATGTTTGACAATTATACTCCTTTAAATACATCGCTAGAAAATGTGTATTTACAGACCTATAATACTATTCGGTATAAGAAAGCTGTTCCGAAACAATCATCGGAAAAACAGATTCAAACGGTGAAGTTTTGTAGATTCCACGATAGCCATGGCCATAATACGAACAAGTGCCGTCATTTGTAGGATATCATTAAAAAGTTGATACGTGAGAGAAAGTTGGAACAGTTCGTGCGAGCATCGCAATCAGGAGGTGTGGGCCCATCGAATCAGAACCGTATGCCAAATCAGGTGAGATAGGAGGACCCCGCTTGTACCAGCGGGAGGTTGGTAATTAATACTGTTAGTGGTGGTCCTCATCCATCAGATCGAAGCTGGAAGGAAAAGGAGTCATATGTCAGTTCTATTAGCTATGCGAGCTTCAAATGTTGTAGTAGTTTGGAAGATGAGGCTCCGGTCAAGCAACAAAAGACAATGACATATGACATCGTATTTCGAGATAGGGATGCTGATAGGGTCGAAGCCTCAACCATTATCCACTTTTCATTTCAGCTCAGGTAGGTCCTGCTTGGATGAAGAGGATCTTAGTAGACAGTGGAAGTTCTGTGAACATACTGTTCAAGCAAGCCTATGATTAGATGAAAATGGGAACCAAAGATTTGAAGCCTTGTCAGTCCCGTATCCATGGCTTCAATGGAAGCGCAACTATCCCCACTGGAGTGGTGGAACTACAAATGGAGTTGGGTATTGGAGAATGTCCGAGAGTCTGGATATTAGAATTTTTTGTATTGGACATAGACTCTCCATACAATGCTTTCTTGGGCCGACTGGCCCTAGCTGAATTTAGGGCTGCCATTTCCCCTTGGTGTCTGACTTTAAAATTCCCTACCGACAATGGAGTTGGAGTCGTTCAGGGAGACTAGGCTGCCGGATGAGCCTGTTTTTTGCTGAGCTGCGGGAGGCGCAGCGAAAGGAAAGGGCGTAGAGGAATCTTTTTGCGTCCGCTTTGTTGAAAATTGATAACTAACGCATGGGCCTAGGCCCGGTCACCCCAACCAATTTCCATGAGATCTTGGCCCGAGAGATACCGAAAATGAAGATGAAAGTAAAGACAGTCAAGTTTCCTCGACCGAGCTGATGATCAATGTTCTGATCGACGATAATGATGATTCTAAAATGATAAAGATTATATCTTAGCTAAGCCAATAGATGCAAGAGGAATTGGTTGAATTTCTCCGGGCAAACCTCGACGTGTTTGCCTGGACACATTCTGACATGTGTGGAATCTCCTAGGACATCGCGAGCCACACATTGAATATTGATCCGCAGCACGTCCCGGTCAAGAAAAAAGACGTGGTATGGATCCAAAGAGATCTTCCGCCCTTAAAGAAGAGGTAGAAAAACTCAAATCGAATGGGTTTATCTGAGATGCATTATATCCGAAATGGGTGTCAAATCCTATACATGTCTGAAAGCCCAACGAGAAATGGAGAGCATGCATTGATTACTCAGACTTGAATAAGGCTTGTCCTAAAGACAATTTTTCACTCCCCGAATCGATCAGCTCGTAGAATCAATAGTTGGACATGAACTCTTATCCTTCATGGATGCGTATTCTGACTACAATCAGATACCCATGCACTTTTCTGATCAGAAGCATACCAGTTTCGTCATCGATCTAGGACTTTACTGCGACAAAGTCATGCCATTCGGATTAAAGAACGTTGGGGAAACTTACCAATAGTTAGTTAATCGAATGTTCGCCAACCAGATCAAAAAAACCAAGGAGTTATATGTGGATGACATGCTCATGAAGTCGTGATTCTCCACTGATCATATCAGAGACCTGGAATCGATGTTCAACGTCCTTCGAGAATATAGAATAAAACTCAACCCGTTGAAGTGTCACTTCGAAGTCGCTTCTAGAAACTTCCTTGGATTAATCGTCAATGCTCGAGGAATTGAAGCCAATCCCGAAAAGATCCGGGCGATCAGAAATCTTAAGACTCCAAGAACTATAAAGCAAGTCCAAAGCCTCAACGGGAAAGTAGCAGCACGGAGCAGGTTCATTCCAAAATCCACTGACAAATGCATCCCCTTCTTCGACCTGATCAGAAAAGGGAAACAAAATTTTGAATGGACTATGGAATGTGAGGGGGCAGTCTGAGCACTAATTGAACACCTCTCCACATCACCTATTCTAACGAATCCCATTGATCATGAGAGATTATACCTCTACTTGGCAGTGTCAGAAAACGCAATCAGTGCTGCCCTGATTTGAGAAGAAGACCGGATACAACGACCAGTCTATTACATTAGTAAACGACTAACGGGAGCAGAGAGAAACTATCCGAAGCTGAAAAAGTTGGATTATTGCCTTGCCATTGCCTCAAAAAAAGCTCTGTCTTTATTTCCAGGCTCATCCTATCACTGTCTACACCGACTAGTTGTTACGACAGGTCCTTACGCGGCCTGAGACATTTGGTAGGTTACTCAAGCGGAATATCGAACTATGTCAGTTTGACATACACTCTAAGGCGAGCTATCTAAGGACAAGACCTAGCAGACTTCATCGCTGAATTCACTATCCAGGAGGACTTTTCCAAAACAGTGAATCTCCCAAGTATATCTGGAAGCTGCATACTGATGTTGCATCAAATGACCGTTGTTCATGCCCCGGAGTTGTACTTGAAACTCCTAAAGGCCGATCTATATGCTATGCTTTAAAGTTCGATTTTCGTGCGACCAATAACGAGGCCGAATATGAAGCCCTACTTGCTGGATTGAGACTTTCCAGAGATTTAAGAATAATTGCTGTGGAGATTTATTGTGATTCGCAATTGGTCATGTGTCAAGTTCGAGGGGGAGTACCATGCCAAAGACCAAAAGCTGGCTGCTTACCTTGCTCGGGTTCCGAAGATATTGAATCAGTTTGATTATTAAGCCATCTATTTCATATCTTGAGAGCGCAATCAGAAAGCCGATTCATTAGCAAAGTTAGCCAGTACAGGTGAGGCAAAGCAAATGGGAATCGTTCCCATGGAGACATTATCATCCCCGAGCATCGATCAAATGGAGATGGACTGGGCATTTGAAATCATTCCCGATAAGGAGTCATGGATGACTCCATGCAGAGACAATCTCGAGCATGGTACCCAACCAGAGAGCAGGAGTGAAAAGAGACAATTTCTTCGAAAAGCTTCACGGTTCACAATTCAGAATGGAGTCATGTAAAGAAGAGGGTACTCTGTTCCTTTACTCCGGTGTATCGCTCACGATGAAATCAAACGAGTATTGCATGATGTGCATGAAGGAGAATGTGGCAATCACACCGGGGGGCAAGCTATTGCCAAGGAAGTGCTCCGATAAGGATAATATTGGCTAACTGTAAATCGTGATGCATTGGACTACGCTAGAAAATGTGATAGATGTCAAAACACGCTTGGATTCCTAGAGCCCCGCCTACCGAAATAACTTGGATGGACAGCCCAAGGCCGTTCGCAATATGGGGGAATTAACATTATTGGTTCTCTACCTCTAGCCATAGGTAGTGCGAAGTACTCCATCGTCGCAGTTGATTACTTTACCAAGTGGGCAGAAACTGAACCCCTTGCTACAATCACGACAAAGAAAGTGATCAACTTTGTAGTACGCAACATTATCTGTCGATTTGGACTCCCACATACCATCATCATAGACAATAGATCCTAATTCGACAGTGTTGAATTAAAAAAATTCTATCAACGGTTCCACATCCAGAAGAAGTTCTCCGTGTGAGAAATGCAGAATATGGATCTTAAGGCTAGGATTAACACGAGAGGGGGCGAATAGTGTTTAAAGGAATTACTAAATCGTTTTGAGTTTTTGTTAATTTGAATACAAATGTATGCAATATTCAGACACAAATATGATCACAGAAACAAACACAGATGTAGAAATAAAGTAAAAGCAATAAAGGAAAGAACATACCAGATTTTATACTGGTTCGGAGTTACCCTACATCCAGTCCCGCGCACAAGTACGGATTTCCTTTCAAAAGAAATTGTACAATTACACCCTCGATTTCAAGGCTAAGAGGTACACCCTCCTGATTCACAATCCTTTGGGTAGAGATACTTGATTTCACGGGCAACAAGTTCACCCAATTGATATCCTAGGCTACAATCACACATTTTCTAACTTGATTGATTTCCAAGGCCACAATCACACATTTTCTCGCTAAATTGATTACAAAGAAGTCTATAACTCTGAATAGCACTGAGATCTTGTTAAGATAGTGATAGAGAATCAAACTAGAAATGATCTAGTTAGATTTAGTATTGACTTTGGTAGAGTAATGGTAAGAATATGTATAAAGAAATGTGAAAGAAGAAGAGGAGTGAAAAACAATAAAATAGAAATAGAAATTTATTCAAAACAGGCTCTATTTACAGAAGAACATCAGCCATGTCCATTTGTGAAGGGATATGACGAATAAACACTTCTTTTGAAATTCTAATTTTTGAAATCAACTGACACAATGTCGACATGGGTATCTTAGATATGTCGACATCCCAAAGAAAATTTTGGTGATTTGTTTTTCTTTGAAAATAACTTCCATCTTGTATTAAAACTATTTTAAACTTTATAAATATACTTAACTATAGTTAAAATACATAAATAAGTATAGAGAATAATATTTTGGTATATATAAAATTTACTATAATTTTATATTTAAGTTTAAGTATAAATATTTAAAGTTAAATATATTATTATTAAAAGATAGTTTAAAAACAAGGATAATTTGATTTTGAAAATAAAGATTATTTTGAGGCTAAAATATTCAAAATCAGGATAGATGTTTTTGATTCTATTAAATGGAAGGTTTTTTTAAATCATTTTGAAAACATGTTATAATTTTGTAAAAACATTTAAATAAAAGGTTAGGGGATACAAAACAATGTTCCACTAGATTTTTCGTAGGTTTCATCCTACTTAGGGTTCCATCTCTTTAACAGGCTCGAAGTGGATTCCATTCCACGAATAAATTGGATTTTAAGATGCTAGTACTTTTCCGGGAGTTTTAATAAAATTCCTAATTAAATTACTTATTATTGAAATCTTGAACTCTTGATAATCTTCATACTCATGAGTCTTCAGTCTTGATATCTTGAATCTCTATACTATACAGTCTTCATTTTTGGTACCTGTATGGTTAAATCCTGCATATACATATATAAACTATAATGTTAGTATTTATATTTTATAATCCTATTCTAAGGTTGTTGTCATCAAAACCTTCATCTCAAGGACTAACAATCTTCCTTTTTGATGATGACAACCTTTGTTTATAAAATATTACTTCTATCCTAATAACCCCCCTTAATCTATGCCTAACTATCCTATTTTATATTTCTCCCCTTTGTCATCAATAAAAGACTAACTCAAAACTATATAAATCCCCCCTTAATCTAATACTCTATGACATGTGATTATAATTATAGTGTATCATAAATAATCAACACTTAACTCTAAAACTTAAAACTTAGTCCTAAACTACTAACTATCCTAACTAAGTACCCATATAATAATACTTTTAATTGTTATATTTACATTTAAGTAGAGAACGTAAGAAAGAACATACAACAATAGGAAAAAGAGAAAAGAAACTAATGGATGTGTTTGAAAATAGGAGATTTATGAACCGAACTATTTAGATAATGAAAAAGGAAATTTCCACGTTGTACGACAAGATTTCCATCTTTGTCAAAGCACACTTCGCCAACACAAACGACTTTGTCATCTTCTTCAACGTGCTCTTCTTCCATGCAGGCTTCTTCTTCTTCTTCCTCCTCGCTGCCCTCTTACACTTGATCTTATGAAGAATCTTCGTCAATCAAGATTGGATTAGCATGATTGTCCATTCGAAATTTTTGCAAATTCCTAAGGATTTTGTCTTGCCTCTCTTGTTCTTTGGCAATTCTAAGTTGTACCACTTGAATTTCAGTCAATAATTGCAGTGCATCCTTCAGGGAATCCTCCATTTTTATCACTCCAGCGAGCATAGTTCGTTGAAACGGTCCAGAAGTAGGAGAAGGGAATGAAAAGGTTGATTTTTTGTTTGATTTGGAAGAAGAGGTCATGGTTTAATTTATTTTAGAAGTTAGAACAGAAAGAGAAAAGAGAGAATGATCAAAATTTCAAAAATAAGAAGAATATATAACCAATTGTTTGAATTTTGGTGGGAAAAATTTCAAAAATAAAAAATCGTTGTATGTCGACATCGGTTGAGGGGGTATGTCGACATGGTCCTTGAAATTTTTACTATTTGATTTATTTTGATTTACATTTTAAATATACTTTGTTATTTATATTTTTACGTTTCAGTTATTGAACAAATTCCTAATTCTCTTCTTAATTTAGTAAATATAGATTCATTTAAGGGTTTTGTTAATATATCAACAATTTGATTCTCGGAATTAATATAATCTAGAGTAATTACTTCCTTACTTATATTATCTCTGAGAAAATGATGTCTTATATCAATATGTTTAGTTCAAGCATGTTGAGTAGTATTTCGGATAAATTTATCGCACTAGTATTATCCCAATAAATTGGTGATTTTGAGATATTTAAACCATAATCTTTTAAAGTTTGTTGCATATATATTACTTGAGAACAAGCCAAAGAAACAGATATATATTCTGCTTCAGTTATTGATAAAGAAACCGTGTTTTGCTTTTTACTAAACCAGGAAATCAGAGGATGCCCCAAAAAGTGAAAAGTTTTGCATGTACTTTTTCGGTCTGATTTACAACCAGCATAATCAGCATCACAGTAAGATATTAAGTCAAAAGAATCATTTTTAGGGTAAAATAAGCCATAATCAGAGGTGTGTTTAACATATCTTATGATATGTTTTACGGCTTTTAAGTGGGTCTCTTTAGGTTGGGATTGATATCTTGCACAGAGACAAACATTATGCATGATATCAGGTCTACTAGCAGTGATATAGAGTAGTGATCCAATCATTCCTCTATATAATTTTTGATCTACATCTTTCGAGAGATCTTCTTTACTAAGATACTCATTGGTTGCCATGGGAGTGGATTTTCCACTCGCAGTAGTCAAACCAAATTTACTAATTAGGTCTTTCACATATTTTTCTTGACTAATAAAGATACCAATATCTAATTGTTTTATTTGTAATCCTAAAAAGAAGTTTAATTCACCCATATGACTCATCTCAAACTCTTTTGTCATTATTTCAGAAAATTCTTTATTCATTTCAAAATTAGTTGATCCAAAAATGATATCATCTACGTAAACTTGTACTAGTTAAATATCATTTTTATTTCTTTTAATAAAAAGAGTATTATCTACTTTAACAAATTCAAAATTTGATTGTAATAAGTATGATCTTAGTCTATCATACTAGGCTCTAGGAGCTTGTTTTAGACCATATAGAGCTTTCTTAAGTTTGTAAACACGATTTGGTAATTTTTCATTTTCAAAAAGTGGTGGTTGTTCAACATATACTTCCTCTTTTACAAATCCATTTAAAAAGGCACTTTTAACATCTGTTTGAAATAGTTTCAAATTATTATGATTTTCGAAATAAAGTAGAATCTTAATAGCTTCTAATATAACCACGCTGACTCGACCTTCGAAAATCGGCACTGAATACATCACTTATACTCGAATGTCGTAGATCCAAATATCGAATCTGGTTCGCCGGAGCTTATAACACATTAAGTATAACAACACAGCGGAAGAAAATGAATATCTATATACAACATTGATACTATATCTGATACGATACGATACAACAATATCAGAGAAAAATATCAAAGACAAGATACAGCAGCGGAAAGAGATAACATAAACTTGAACTCCAAAGAAGGAACTCCAATATCTGCAACTCCATCTCCAATCCAAAGCTAGCTCGAACCCCATCAAGTTGTACTAAGCAAGGTCAGTCGTCCAAAGACTGAAAAAGATTCCGAAAGACCGAAAGCTACCAAAACAAAGACTTCGAAGCCTATCGGATCTACACCTATTATTTGATTATCTGAAAAACCCAACTTTAGACTGCCCGTGTGGAAAAGTGTGGGCACCCAAAGTTTAGGAAGGGAACAATAAACTCCGGGTCAGTCATGGGACTGGTATGAGCAAAGAAAAACAATTTATCTTTAAAACAAACAACAAAAGAATTTAAAACATTGAAAACCGCAATGCTTTTTGGAAAATGATACTGCCATAAGGCCTCCCGCCACAAACACAATGCAAGTGCAAACTTGGAGGAGATTTCTTCTTATGACAGTTAAACATGCTTGATACGTGAAAATCCCATTGATATTATTATTAGAGCATAGTGGAAAACATTTCCAAGTATAATATTAATCTTAGCCAGCATACGTACCAGTATAGTATGCCTACTATAGCTACCATGTTAAATGGCAGGTTCTATAACTAAAACCGTAAAGGGCTCATATTGGATGATTGGATTTCCAACAAATGCTCAGGCAAAGGAACTTCTCATACAAAATGGAACGCTTCTGGAGGGACGTCCCCGAGAACCTAACTGGATCTCTGCTGCACAAGGTCGGGTTACCTCTGTAACTAAGTAACAACTGACACGAGTACCAACCTTTATCCGAGGCGCCTCGCAACTAACAACCACAAAGCAATTAAGTTTGCAGCATCCACATAGGTAAATATCTGGGCTCCATACCATGATACCACCTTTGATCCAGAAGGGAATGACATACCCTCAAGGGCGCTACCCCCAAATAACCTTGCTGCCACGATTCCTGTTTTGACCATAACCGGGTTGTGAGGCTCGACAAAGTCTCGTCCACAAAGCTACACTTTTCACAAAGTCAAGCTTTGATCAACAAATGATCAACAGCACTTCGTATGCCACATTACCAAATTGGGAATGTATCACTAGTAACCATCAATTACATAACCTCTGAGCTCGTATACCTCAGAAAAGGGTGTTAAGCTAGGAGAATAAATCTCCTCCACCAAACAGAAATGTATTTGATAGAAACCGGTCTTACACCTCAAAGTGTAATGTCAGACACAAATCCATACAAGTCTGCTCCGGGTTCGAACAGAACCGAAGGCACTTCAAAAGAAGCCCTTGCAATCCGGGAATCCTCAATCCTGATCGGACTCCCCATCACATATGGAGATCTCTATACTGGAGCAACTCAGTGCAGAGTCATTCGACAGGTTATCCTATCGTTATCGAAGACACCCGGTCTTCACCATCGGTCATCAATTTCAAATCCATAACTTCGTACCACTATTCAGAATGGGTTAAATGACTCAAGGTCCTCTCCCGGCTAAACCGAATAGTGAGCACAATATTTTAAAACCATATATATGGGATCTCAGTTAAGTCACAATTTGTTACCCAAAACTTTTCTTTCAAATGGTTAAACAAATTACCATTTTAATCTTTTAAACAAAAAGATTCACTTCACAAAGTTCACCAATCTATCACAAAGATTCATTTACAATATTTGAACAAAAGATCTGTCTTTGAGATCCCCTTTTGTTTGAAAATAAAGTTTCACAAATATTTCACGAAGATTGCTTTATAGCTTTCAAAACAATTTCATTCCAAATCTTTTACACAAATGATATACCTTTAAGATCCTCTTCGATTTCAAAACAAGGTTCAACCATTTTTCACAAAGATTCATTCAGAGCTTTCAAAACAATTTTATTTCAAATCTTTTATACAAAGGACATACCTTTAAGATCCTCTTCGATTTCAAAACAATGTTCAACCATTTTTGCAAAGATTTATTCATAGATTTCAAAACAATTTCAATTCCATTTCAAATTTGAAATCTTTCCATACAAATTGGAAATCCTTTCTTCATATGAAAGCAATCATTATTTGAAACAAATAGTTTTCGCTTCGGAAAATCTGATTTCATTTGTATAAGTTAAAGCCTTTGGGTTAAATTCAAACTCCCAAACAATAATTTTAAAATTGGTTTAAAACCCATATAAATACATTTATGACTTGTATAACATTTTTAAATGATAATTTCCAAACATAGAATTCAATTTCAAATTTTGGATTCAAATTTAGATCAAATTATCAAAATTTTGAAATTTTATCAAGTTATTTAAAATAACTTTTATCTTTGAAACTTCTTTCAAAAGTTTTCAATTCAATTTCCAAAACTATTTTGAATTCAAAAATTCAATTTTTAAAATCATTAAAAATATTTGACTTAACCAATTTCCTCGTGCAATCCATATTTGTGTGTGTATGGTGTAGTACAGAGGTTTTACACAATAGTGTAACAACATTCAATCATCACAATTCAAACATAATAATATTGATAAGCGGTATAATCTATAACGCTTATCTATATACACAGAAGCACAGATAAATAATATACAATTATCACAGATAAAATAAATTACATTCATCACATCTTGAATTAAAACAATTCATATCACAAAGCATCACACAGTAGAGATATCAAACAATTCATAGCATTCAATAGAATACAGTCATCCATAAGGAAAATAAACTAATTATCTGGTTAATTTAAATCAAATAAATCACTTATGAACAAACTACAAATCCTGGTTAATTTACAAACCATCTAATTGATTACCCTTTAATCATTCATTAGTAAGCCTCAATTAATAAGTTAATTTATCCTTTAACTATTAATTAATCAACCTTAATTAATAAATAAATTAACCTTTAATTATTAAATAATTAACCCTAATTATCAATCCTTAGTTAATTACATTAATTAATTATCCCTTAATTAATTACCTTTTTATTTAATTAATCTTAGTTAATTATTCTTTAATCATTGATTAATTAAACAATAATAATAAATTAATCAACCTTTAATTGTGTAATTACCCTTTAATCAATTTACCTTAATTAATTACATTAATTAAATTAACCTTAATTTAATTACATAATCCCTTAATTAATTATTATTATTTAAATAAATTATCCTTAATTAATTAACCCTAAATTAACTACCATTTAATTAATTTTCCTCAATTATTTTCACAAAGTAATTATCCCTTGGTTCCATTAAGCAATAATCTTTTATTAATTACATTGAGTAATTCATTTCATTAAGTAGTTATTCCTTAATAACTTTAAGTAAAAATTCTTTTTAAATAATCACATTAAGTAATTAATCTTTTATTTATTTCATTAATTAATTAATCACAATTGAAAAACACTTAGAGATTAAATAATTAATCAAATATAAAACTATTTCAAAACCAAATCAAATTATTTCCAAATCACATTTGATTATTAAATTTTAGGTTTGATATTTGTTTCAAAAATGTATTTAATAAATTACTTTTAACACTTGGTTTGAAATTTTATTTGAAACTTATTCATTCTAAATTCACTTTTATGATTTTTGGCAAAAAAATTGCTTAAAAAATCTTTAAACCATCAAGTTTAATACGACCCGAGCCAACCTCTATGCCTCATCGATCAAACACGAGAACATCTTCGAGTTGAAGCCCAAAATTCCTAAGCCTCACTTTGATTCTTACCTGAGTTTTTCCCCAACACTTCTCTTTTCTTATTCTTTTTTCTGTCTATTTTTATTTGGATTTTAAAAACCTATTATTGTACTAAACATCCCGAGTCTTACTTCCAAAATCCCTGAGCTAATTTCAAAACGTCCCGAGTATTTTCACAAACTCCTTCGAGTTCGACCCAATGCAACTACGTCCCCAAACGTATAGCCATCACTGATACCAACCTATACACGTGCACATGTACAGTTGCTTTGACCACCTTTGGTCGATACCACGACCATCATCGAGTCGACGCTAACCTCCTCTAATCATCAGACCACACAAAACTCCCCAATGACGACGAGCTTCGATTTTTGAACAACTCGACAACCAGGATCCATAAATGGATCACCAAAAACTGCCCCTAACCGACGCCCCAAGCTAGCAGCAACCCTGAAACTCCGACCGAAGCTTCATTACATCACCACGCCCCTATCCCCATTGGTGCGATCGGCCACAAGGCTCCGTCAACGACGAAACTTGCTCGAGAACGACAGCAACCCAAACCTACCCCTAAACCCTATCATCATGTCAAATCACTGCCTCAGTCATGGATAAATTCAATTGATATTTTTCTGACAATCTTCAACATACAAGCTCCATTCGCCATTAATTCCAATGCCCAGTTCGACGTCGATCACCGAGAATTGACAGAAATGTGAATATTGATCAACTCAAAATTTCTTCATTTTTACGAAATAAAAAATCATAAATTTACTATCAAAATTCATGATTATACAACACGAATCTAGTTCTATGATCGAAATCTAAAATTGAAATGATACGTTTCTGACCTATTTTGAATTATCACTGTAATTTCCATAAACTTAAAGCATTTGCAAAATTTAAATACTTGGAATTATTTTTAAAATTGGCATCATATTCTTATGATCATTTTTCATTTAGAAATCTTGGCTAAAAAATGTTGAGATAAAAAGATATTAATTTGTTTTTGATGAGAGTTACCCTGCAACTTAAGAACAGGCTTAACTTATTCATGTATATCAATATATATCTGTATATTCAACGTGCAGGCAAGAATAAACAACATTTTCATACCACACTTCAAACATCAATCACCATATCAAAGATTATAGGCAAGGATAAGTGAGTTTGCTCACCTTGGATGTTGAGACAGAGAACAAGCCTGGGAATGGTTTGTTTGAAATCTGGAACTTGATATTTTTTTTAAAATCTGACCCTAACTTGCTTGATGTTGAGTTGATCTGAACTGTTGCTTGTTGTTGAGATTCCAGGCTTTGATTTAAAGCTTTGGTTTGCTTGAATTTGCTTTACAAACGTGCTTTCTCTTAGGTTTTGGATTTAAACATAGAAGCACTTGCATGCCTCAGGTTTTTGAACTTAGCTGAGATGATTTCCAGATTTTTAAATCTTGATTTCTTTTTTTTATTTTGATGCCTTTTGATTCAGGTTTGTAACTTGATTTCTAACTTGCTTCCTTGATTTGATTTGGTACTTGAACTTGGATCTGGAAGTACTTTTGTTTTGAGATTTTTTTTCTTTTTCTCATTTTTTTCCAATACATGTTTTATATTTTCCAATTTAAAACAAACCTATTTGTCGCTGTTAACTTTGTGAAAACTTGTTACTTTATGTTATTCCTTAACTTACACTATTTAAAACAATACAAATTATGTTTATATCCTTACTTCAATTTATTTTATAAATTTTGTTTTCTAAACCTTTAAGCATTTATATTTTCATATCCTAACATATGTTTATATTCACATGGGTGTACGTATTTTAAACTTTACACTTTCAAAATATACATTCATATCAAAGCTTTGTATTAATAAAAAATTAATATGTATATTAGTTTACTTTTAGTAATATATATATATGTATGTATGTATGTATGTATGTATGTATATATATATTCTCTAAGGAAATATGATTTAAAAAACAAATTATACTTTAACACATACATTTTATATGTACTCATTCCATTTTGAATCCTAATTAATGCATTTCCTTATGTATACATATCTAAAGCTTGTATTCATTCTTGTTTTAAAATTTAAATTCAAGTTATTATACTTTTAAATAAATAAATATCTATATATGTATTATTTTTAAACTTTTATTTCTTGTTTTATATACATTATATTTATTATTTCTACTTATACCAATTTAAAGAAAGAAATGGTTTTAAAACTAATTATGCTTTTAATATAAACACATATATAATAGTATTTAGTGTTAAACAATTGTTTTGAAAATCATTTATACCGAATTCAAAATATAGCTTTCAAAATAAATATTACATATGTCTCTTAAAATTAGAAAAAAATTCTATTAGTATAAAATTATATACTTTTCAAATCCAAATTTTATTTATTTATAAGAAATTAAATATAGAATTTCTAATCCACAATTAAATTTAAAAATCACTGTCCAAGTAAATAAATATCTTATTTAATCTTGGAAAAGTTAAATCAATTTACAATTTAAATTCACAAATTTATTTTAGTTACGGATTTAAATTTGATTAAAAATCGGGATCGTTACAGATTCTGTCCTTAAGAAAATTTCGCCCTTGAAATTTGCCAGGGAGACAACAAAGAATGGATACACAAAGATAGAGAATCGACTCATCAGATCAAGCTGAATATTTATTCTGCATTTGGCTTACCAAATTAGAATATCACCAATAATTATGAGAACAAACTCATTTAATATCTCACAAGATACTCGGGTTACCAAATCTATGAAAAAAATAGGGCACTGATTAGTCTGAAGGGATAACTAACCATTCGTAGAATATATCTAGACCCAAACAGTAGACGATGGATACTCAATCCAGAGGTATACATCAACTTGTCCCTCTTTGGATTTTGATCCACATAAGGGATTATAATAGAATTTCAAATTTGTTTTGATCAAAATTGTTTTATCGATACAAATCTTCATATTTAACTTCATAATTAATTTACCAATTTATTCAAATAAAATTTCAATTTTGTTAAAGTTAAAAACGAAAAGTTGACAAAAATTTGATGAAGAGAATATGAGATAGAAACTTATCTATAACGATTTGCAGGACCGCCACCACACCAAAGCTCCTTCTTGTAGCTGCCACGAAGTGATCAAAGAATCGAAACTGGATCAAAGGAGATTGATAGAGAAAAGATTGTTCCTGGTTGTTGCAGGTATTGACCATTTGTAGTGGTACTCCCATGTCCCTTATCTCACCCTCTTCTTGCACTCATACTCAATATCAGTGGATAGTAAGAGAATTTACTGAGGCATCCGGACGGATATCTTAGGGATATACTCATTCTAGGGTATACCTCACCCTATCTCTAATGATTTACCTAATGTGTTATACTCCTGAGCTAAAGCTTCAACCTTCAGCTCTGATACCAATTATAATGACCCTGACTCGACCGTCGAAAATCGACACTGAATACATCACTTTTACTCGAATGCCGCAGATCCAAATGTCGAATCTAGCTCGCCGGAGCTTATAACACATTAAGTATACCAACACAGCGGAAGAAAATGAATATCAATATATACAACATTGACACAATATGATAAAACAATATCAGAGACAAATATCAAAGACAAGACACGGCAGCGGAAAGAGATAACATAAACTTGAACTCCAAAGAAGGAACTCCAATAACTGCAACTCCATCTCCAATCCAAAGCTAGCTCGAACCCCATCAAGTTGTACTATGCAAGGTCAGTCGTCCAAAGACTAAAAAAGATTCCCAAAGACTGAAAGCTACCAAACCAAAGACTTCGAAGGCTATCGAATCTACACCTATTATATGATTATCTGAAAAACCCAACTCTAGACTGCCCGTGTGGAAAATTGTGGGAACCCAGAGTTTAGGAAGGGAACAATAAACTACGGGTCGGTCATGGGACTGGTATGAGCAAACAAAAACAGATTATCTTAAAACAAACAACAAAAGAATTTAAAACATTGAAAACCGCAATGCTTTTTTGAAAATGAAACTACCATAAGGTCTTCCGCCACACACACAATGCAAGCGCAAACTTGGAGGAGAATTCTCCTTATGACAGTTAAGCATGCTTGATACGTGAAAATCCCATTGATATTATTATTAGTGCATAGTGGAAAACATTTGCAAGTATAATATTAATCTTAGCCCGCGTACGTACCATTATAGTATGCCTACTATAGCTACCATGTTAAATGGCAGGTTCTACAACTAAAACCGTAAAGGGCTCGTATTGGATGATTGGATTTCCAACAAATGGTCAGGCAAAGGAACTTCTCACACAAAATGGAACGCCTCTGGAGGGACGTCCCCGAGAACCTAACCGTATCTCTGCTATACAAGGCCGGGTTACCTCTGTAACTAGGTAACAACTGACATGAGTATGCCACCCCCCGGTCGTTACCAACCTGTATCCGAGGTGCCTCTCAACCAACAACCACAAAGCAATTAAGTTGCAGCATCCACATAGGTAAATATCTGTGCTCCATACCATGACACCACCTTTGATCCAGAAGGGAATGACATACCCTCAGGGAGCGCTACCACTAAATAACCTTGCTGCCACGATTCCTGTTTTGACCATAACCGGGTTGTGAGGCTCGATGAAGTCTCATCCACAAAGCTACACTTTTTACAAAGTCATGCTTTGATCAACAAATGATCAGCAGCACTTCATATGCCACATTACCAAATTGGGAATGTATCACTAGTAACCATCAATTACATAACCTCTAAGCTCGTACGTCTCAGAGAAGGGTGTTAAGCTAAGAGAATAAATTTCCTCCACCAAACAGAAATGTATTTGATAGAAACTGGTCTTACACCTCAAAGTGTAATGTCAGACACACATCCCTACAAGTCTGTTTCGGGTTCGAACAGAACCGAAGGCACTTCAAAAGAAGCCCTT
This sequence comes from Allium cepa, assembly GCA_030765085.1. Taxonomy (NCBI): domain Eukaryota; kingdom Viridiplantae; phylum Streptophyta; class Magnoliopsida; order Asparagales; family Amaryllidaceae; genus Allium; species Allium cepa. The sequence continues at coordinate 306,614,550 of CM060931.1, forward strand.
GCAATCCGGGCATCATTAATCCCGATCGGACTCCCCATCACATATGGAGATCTCTATACCAGAGCAATTCAGTGCAGAGTCATTCGACAGGTTATCTTATCGTTCTCGAAGACACCCGATCTTCACCACCGGTCTTCAATTTCAAATCCATAACGTCGTATCACTATTCGGAATGGGTCATATGACATAAGGTCCTCACTCAGCTAAATCAAATAGTGAGCGCAGTATTTTAAAACCATATGGATAATGGGATCTCAGTTAAGACACAGCTTATTACCCAAAACTTTTCTCTCAAATGGATAAACAAATTACCATTTTAACCTTTTAAACAAAAAGATTCACTTCACAAAGTTCACCAATCTTTCACAAAGATTCATTTACAATATTTAAACAAAAGATATATCTTTGAGATACCCTTTTGTTTGAAAACAAAGTTTCATGAATATTTCACAAAGATTCCCTTATAGCTTTCAAAACAATTTCATTCCAAATCTTTTATACAAAGGATATACCTTTAAGATCCTCTTCGATTTCAAAACAAGGTTCAACCATTTTTCACAAAGATTCATTCATAGCTTTCAAAACAATTTTATTTCAAATCTTTTATACAAAGTATATACCTTTAAGATCTTCTTTGATTTCAAAACAAGGTTCAACCATTTTTCACAAAGATTTATTCATAGCTTTTAAAACAATGTCAATTCCATTTCAAACTTGAAACCTTTCCACACAAATTGGAAATCCTTTCTTCATATAAAAGCCATTATTATTTGAAAACAAATAGTTTTCATTTCGAAAAATCCGATTTCATTTGTACAAATTAAAGCCTTTGGGTTAAATTCAAACTCCCAAACAATACTTTTAAAATTGGTTTAAAGCCCATATAAACACATTTATACCTTGTATAACATTTTTAAATCATAATTTCCAAACATAGAATTCAATTTCAAATTTTGGATTCAAATTTAAATCAAATTATCTAAATTTCAAAATTTTATCAAGTTATTTAATATAACTTTTATCTTTGAAACTTCTTTCAAAAGTTTTCAATTCCATTTCCAAAACTATTTTGGATTCAAAAATTCAATTTTTAAAATCATTAAAAATCCGTGACTTAACCAATTTCCTCATGCAATCCATATTTGTGTGTGTATGGTGTAGTCCAGGGGTTTTACACAATAGTGCAACAACATTCAATCATCACAATTCAAACACAGCAATATCGATAAGCGGTATAATCTATAACGCTTATCTATATACACAGAATCACAGATAAATAATATACAATTATCACAGATAGAATAAATTACATTCATCACAGCTTGAATTAAAACAATTCATATCACAAAGGATCACACAATAGAGATATCGAACAATTCACAGCATTCAATAGAGTACAGTCGTCCATAAGGAAGATAAATTAATTATCTGGTTAATTTAAATCAGATAAATCACTTATGAACAAACTACAAATCCTGGTTAATTTACAAACCATCTAATTGATTACCCTTTAATCATATATTAATTAGCCTCAATTAATAAGTTAACCAATCCTTTAACTATTAATTAATCAACCTTAATTAATAAATTAATTAACCTTTAATTATTAAATAATTAACCCTAATTATCAATCCTTAGTTAATTTCATTAATTAATTATTCCTTAATTAATTACCATTTTATTTAATTAATCTTAATTGATTATTCTTTAATCATTGATTAATTAACCAATAATAATAAATTTATCAACCTTTAATTATGTAATTACCCTTTAATCAATTTGCCTTAATTAATTACATTAATTAAATTAACCTTAAGTTAATTACATAATTAATTAACCCTTAATTAATTATTATTATTTAAATAAACTATCCTTAATTAATTAATCCTAAATTAACTACCATTTAATTAATTTTCCTTAATTATTTTCACAAAGTACTTATCCCTTGTTTCCATTAAGTAATAATCTTTTGTTAATTACATTGAGTAATTCATTTCATTAAGTAGTTATTCCTTAATAACTTTAAATAAAAATTCTTTTTAAATAATCACATTAAGTAATTAATTTTTTATTTATTTCATTAATTAATTAATCATGATTGAAAAACACTTAGAGATTAAATAATTAATCAAATATAAAACTATTTCAAAACCAAATCAAATTATTTCCAAATCACATTTGATTATTAAATTTTAGGTTTGAGATTTGTTCTAAAATTTTTTTTAATAATAATTACTTTTAACACTTGGTTTAAAATTTTATTAGAAACTTATTCATTCTAAATTCACTTTTAAGATCTTTGGTAAAACAAATTGCTTGAAAAATCTTTAAATCATCAAGTTTAATACGACCCAAGCCAACCTCTATGCCTCATCGATCAAACACGAGAACATCTTCGAGTTAAAGCCTAAAATTCCCGAGCCTCACTTTGATTCTTCTTGGAGTTTTCCCCTCAGCACTTCTCATTTCTTTTCTTTTTTTCTGTCTGTTTTTATTTAGATTTTAAAAAATTGTTATCATATTAAACATCCTGAGTCTTACTTCCAAAATCCCTGATCTAATTTCAAAACGTCCCGAGTATTTTCACGAACTCCTTCGAGTTCGACAAAATGCAACTACGTCCCTAAACTTACGGCCATCACCGATACCAACCTGTACACATGCACATGTACAGTTTCTCTGACTACCTCTGGTCGATACTACGACCATCGTCGAGTCGACGCTAACCTCCTCTAATCATCAGACTACACAAAACTCCTCAATGACGACGAGCTCCGATTTTTGAACAACTCGACAACCAGGATCCATAAATGGATCACCAAAAATTGCCCCTAACCGCTACCCCAAGCTAGTAGCAACCCTGAAACTCCGACCGAAGCTTCATTACATCACCACGCCGCAATCCCCCTTGGTGGTATCGGCCACAAGGCTCCATCAACGACGAAACTTGCTCGAGAACGACAACAACCCAAACCTACCCCTACACCCTATCATCATGTCAAATCGCCGCCTCAATGGTGGATAATTCAATTGACATTTTTCTGACAGTCTTCAACATACAAGCTCCCTTCACCATTAATTTCGATGCCCAGTTCGACGTCGATCACCGAGAATTAACAAAAATGTGAATATTGATCAACTCAAAATTTCTCTATTTTTACGAACTAAAAAATCATAAATTTACTATCAAAATTCATGATTATACAACACGAATCTGGTTCTATGATCGAAATCTGAAATTGAAATGATACATTTCTGACCTATTTTGAATTATCACTGTAATTTTCATAAATTTAAAGTATTTGCTAAATTTAAAATTTACATCATATTCTTATGATCATTTTTCATTTAGAAATCTTGGCCAAAAAATGTTGAGATAAAAAGATATTGATTTGTTTTTTATGACAGTGACCCTGTAACTTAAGAACAGGCTTAACTTATTCATGTATATCAATATATATCTGTATATTCAACATGCAGGCAAGAATAAACAACATTTTAATACCACATTTCAAACATCAATCACTATATCAAAGATTATGGGCAAGGATAAGCGAGTTTGCTCACCTTGGATGTTGAGATAGAGAACAAGCCTGGGAATGGTTTGTTTGAAACCTATTTGAAATTTGGAACTTGTTTTTTTTTAATCTGAACCTAACTTGCTTGATATTGAGTTGATATGAACTGTTGCTTGCTGTTGAGATTCCAGTCTTTGATCTAAAGCTTTGCATTGCTTGAATTTGCTTTACAAACGTGCTTTGTCTCAGGTTTTGGATTTAAACAGAGAAGCACTTGCATGCCTCAGGTTTTTGAATTTAGCTGAGATGATTTCCAGATTTTTAAATTTTGATTTCTTTTTTTTTCTTTTGTTTTCCTTTTGATTCAGATTTGTAACTTGATTTCTAACTTGCTTCCTTGATCTGATTTGTTACTTAAACTTTGATCTGGAAGTACTTTTGTTTTAAAAAAAAATTCTCATTTTTTTCCAATACATGTTTTATATTATCCAATTCAATACAAACCTATTTGCCACTTGTCAACTTTGTGAACACTTTTTACTTTATGTTATTCCTTAACTTACACTATTTAAAACAATACAAATTATGTTTATATCCTTACTTCATTTTATTTTATAAATTTTGTTTTTTTAAACCTTTAAGCATTTATATTTTCATATCCTAACATATGTTTATATTCACATGGGTGTACGTATTTTAAACTTTACACTTTCAAAATATACATTCATATCAAAGCTTTGTATTAATAAAATTTTAATATGTATAGTAGTTTACTTTTAGTAATATATATATTTATATTCTCTAAAGAAATATGATTTAAAAATCAAATTATACTTTAACACATATATTTTATATGTACTTATTCCATTTTGAATCCTAATTAATGCATTTCCTTATGCATATATATCTAAAGCTTTTATTCATTCTTGTTTTAAAATTTAAATTCAAGTTATTATACTTTTAAATAAATAAATATCTATATATGTATTATTTTTAAACTTTTATTTCTTTTTTTATGTACATTATATTTATTATTTCTAATTATACCAATTTAAAGAAAGAAATAATTTTAAAACTAATTATGCTTTTAACAAATAAACACATATATGATAGTATTTAGTTTTAAACAATTGTTTTGAAAATCATTTATACCTAATTCAAAATATAGCTTTCAAAATAAATATTACATATGTCTCTTAAAATTAGAAAACAAATTTCTATTAGTATAAAATTATATAGTTTTCAAATCCAAATATTATTTATTTATAAGATATTAAATATAGAATTTCAAATCCACAATTAAATTTAAAAATCACTCTCCAAATAAACAAATATCTAATTTAATTTTGGAAAAATTAAATCAATTTATAATATAAATTCACAAATTTATTTTAATTACCAATTTAAATTTGACTAAAAATTGGGATCGTTACATCTAATCTTGCTCGGGAGCAAAGGTTTCATCAAAATCTATTTCTTCTTCTTGACAATAATCTTAAGCGACTAACCGGGCTTTATTACTAACAATCTCTCCTTGTTAATTCATTTTATTTTCATAAACCCATTTAGTTCCAATTATAGTTTTATTTTCAAGTCTAGGAACAAGTTTTCAAACATCATTTCTAGTGAATTGATTTAATTCTTCTTGCATAGCCAAAATCCATGAATCATCAGTTGATGCTTCTTCTGGATTTTTGGGTTCAATAGTTGATATAAAAGCTACATTGCTTTTTTGATTTAGTTGATTTCCAGTTTTAACAATAGATTGCATATCTCCAAGTACACTTTCAATAGGGTGATCTTTTAAAAGTTTAATCCTTTTATTAGAATGATTAATTTCATTATTAGTTTCGGTTGTCTTTTGATTTTGAGTGATTAAATCCTCTTCATCATTTGAATCTTCAAATTTTTTGAGATTTTCATTGAATGAAACATGCATTGTTTCCTGATGGTATTAGTTCTTAAATTAAACACTCTGTAAGCTTTACTTCTATTAGAATATCTGATAAAGATACCTTTGTCGGATTTAGGATCAAATTGATCTAAGTTATCTTTTGTATTTAAAATAAAAAATTTACTTCCAAAAATTCTGAAATAAGATACCTTATGTTTCTTTGTGTGAAGAAGTTCATAAGATGTCTTATCAGTTAAAGGTCTAATTAAAATTCTATTTAAAATATAACATGCGGTAGAAGCTGCTTCTCCCCAAAAATAATTTGGTAATTTACTATCTGAAAGCATAGTTCTCGCACACTCTTGAATCGTCCTATTTTTACGTTCTACTACTATGTTTTGTTGTGGAGTTCTTGGAAATGAAAAATTGTGAGTTATTCCCTTTTCATTGCAGAATTCCTCAAACTTTTCATTTTCAAATTCACCACCATGATCGCTACGGATGGTTATAATTTTTAGAGAAAGTTGATTTTGAATTCTTTTTGTAAAGTTCTTAAAACATTCAAAAGTATCACTTTTATGTTCCAAAAATATTGTCCATGTAAATCTAGAATAATCATCTACAACTACAAAAACATATTTACTATGATTTATTGACATAATTTGAGATGGACCAAATAAATCAAGGTGAAGTAATTCAAGAGGTTTTGAGGTTGAAATCATTCTTTTAATTTAAAGGAACATTTTCTAAGTTTTCCTAATTGACATGCATCACATAGAATATCTACTTTAAAATTCATTTTAGTGAGACCTCTTACTAGATCGTGTTTAGATAGTCTAGATAAGAGTTTGAAATTCAAATGCCCAAATCTCTTATGCCAAATCCAAGGGTCACTTGTGTTTGCCAACAACACAGGTTATCATTTGAAACTTTCATACTAAGAATATGAATATTCTTTTTCCTAATTCCCTCAAATATTATGATTGAATTATTATCTTCAATGTAACACTTATCTTTTTCAAATTTAATTTTATATCCTTTATCGCAGAGTTGACTTATACTTAGCAGATTATATTTTAGATTATTAACTAGCAAAACATTAGTAATAATAAGAGTTTCAGAGTAATCGACTTTGCCGATGCCAATCACATATCCTTTTGAATTGTCTCCAAAGTTAACCAGCCCTCCGTCTTTGCATATTATATGATTCAGCGTATCTGGATTTCCAGTCATGTGTCTAGAGCATCCACTATCGAGTATCCATTTGTTCTTTTTGATCTGCACAATTTGTCCATTGTGGATTGATTCCTTAACCGCCATAAAGCATGCTTCCTGTACATCAAACAATTTTAGTAGACAACTTGAATTTGAACATTGATTATATGAAGACTCAAGAGGCAATGATGATCTGAATATTTCTAAACTAGTATTAACAAATATAGCCATTTTAAAAACTTTTTCAAAAATCAGATTGTGAAACTTTGAAAACCTGGCTCTGATACCAAATATGAGAAATGAAGAATACGGATCTTAAGGCTAGGATTACATTAGAGGGGGGTGAATAGTATTTAAAGGAATTACTAAATATTTTTGAGTTTTTGTTAACTTGAACACAAATGTATGCAACATTCAGACACAGATACGATCACAGAAACAAAAGCAGATGTAGAAATAAAGTAAAAGCAATAAAGGAAAGAATATACCAGATTTTATACTGATTCAGAGTTACCCTACATCCAGTCCCTCACACAAGTACAGATTTCCTTTCAAAAGAAATTGTACAATTACACCCTCGATTTCAAGGCTAAGAGGTACACCCTCTAGATTCATAATCCTCTGGGTAGAGATACTTGATTTCACAGGCAACAAGTTCACCCAACTGATTTCCTAGGCTATAATCACACCTTTTCTAACTTGATTGATTTCCAAGGCCACAATCACACCTTTTCTCGCTAAATTGATTATAAAGAAGTCTATAACTCTGAATAGCACTGAGATCTTGTTAAGATAGTGATAGAGAATCAAACTAGAAATGATCTAGGTAGATTCAATGTTGATTTCAATAGAGTAATGGTAAGAATATGTATAAAGAAATGTGGAAGAAGAAGAGGAGTGAAAAATAGAAAAATGTAAATAGAAATTCGTTCAAAACAGCCTCTATTTATAGAAGAACAACAACCATGTCCATTCGTGAAGGGATATGATGAATAGACACTTCTTTTGAAATACAAATTTTTGAAATCAACTGACACTATGTCGACATGGGTATCTTGGGTATGTCGACATCCCAAAGAAAATTTTGGTGATTTATTTTTCTTTGAAAATAACTTCTATCTTGTATTAAAACTATTTTAAACTTTATAAATATACTTAACTACAGTTAAAATACATAAGTAAGTATAGAGAATAATATTTTGGTATATATAAAATTTTATATTTAAGTCTAAGTATAAATATTAAAAGTTAAATATATTATTATTAAAAGATAGTATAAAAACAAGGATAATTTGATTTTGAAAATAAAGATTATTTTGAGGCTAAATTATTCAAAATCAGGATAGATGTTTTTTATTCTATTAAAAAGAAGGTTTTGAAATCATTTTGCAAACAAGACATACTTTTGTAAAAATATTTAAATAAAAGGTTAGCGGATACAAAATAATGTTCCACTAGATTTTTTGTAGGTTCCATCCTACTTAGGGTTCCATCCCTTTAACAGGCTCGAAGTGGATTCCATTCCAAGAATAAATTGGATTTTAAGATGTCAGTGCTTTTCTAGGAGTTTTAACAAAATTCCTAATTAAATTACTTATTATTGAAATCTTGAACTCTTGATAATCTTGATACTCATGAGTCTTCAATCTTGATATATTGAATCTCTATACTTTACAGTCTTCATTCTTGGTACCTGCATGGTTAAATCCTGCATATACATATATTTCTAAACTATAATGTTAGTATTTATATTTTATAATCCTATTCTAAGGTTGTTGTTATCGAAACCATCATCTCAAGGACTAACACTCCGCAGTTGCACACCCTCAAGCAAATGGACAGGTTGAAGCTGTTGATAAAGTTATAAAGTCTATTCTGAAGAAACGACTGGAAAAGGCCAAGGGCAAATGGGTCGATGAACTTACTGTGGCTTTGTGGGCTTATTGGACAACCCATAAATCCACGACCGACCACGCTACATTCTCTCTTTCCTTACGGTTCAGAAGCCATTATTCCAGTCAAGATGGAAGTGCCTTCTCACCGTGTGACTCATTATGATCCGACAACGAATGCTATATTGCTTGTCGAATCTCTAGATTTATTGGATGAGAAGCGTGAAGAGGCTGATTTGAGGGCAGCCGCATACCGAAGTTGAATCGCTCGGTTACACAATGCCAAGGTCCGACCCTGAACCTTCGAGCTTGGCGATCTTGTCCTTAAGAAAATTTAGCCAGTTCCTTCACATATAAAGCCGACGTGCGAAGGGCCGTATGCCATCGAACAAAGCTCGGCGATGGCACATTTAAGTTATCGACCATTGATGGTCTTACTTTGCCGACTACCTGGAACAGCTAGAGTCATCGTCGCTACTACACATAACAAGCTCTGTTTATTTATTCAGTCCACTTTTCATTTGTAATTTGTTTATGCATTTCAAAATTTTAATTTGTAATAAGGCAACTGACTTTGTCGTATTTTCTTATTTCAGCAATAAAAAGAAATCTCTTCGAGCCAGAGCTATGATTTTTTGGAGTGCGTCATACGACCATCACTATGCATGGAGAGCTAAGTTCCACCATACGGTGGGATTTATTCAAATAGGGAGTAACTGTGATATGATGGGTCACTCACTAAGTGAAACTCGAGCTCGGGGACAAGCCATCACGTTGAATTCAAAAAAGGATTGATAAACGAACATCCTTTAACTAACTCTAGATTCCCAAAGTGCAAACTAGAGTATAAACCTATAAATACGGTTTCGAAGAGGGTGGATCTGTCCACCTAATGACTTTGCTTGTATTCAAACCAAGTTCAAGGAGGATGAATCTGTCCATCTAATGACCTTACTTGTTAACTCGGGGTGGATGTGAGTCCACCATCCGCGGTCCTGATAGATCCGTAGTCCTCGGAGTGCAAACTAAATCCTAAAGTCTAAACAGATGTGACTGACCATCTATCGGCCAACTCCAGGTTCCCAGAGTACGAACTGGAGTATAAACATAAATACCAAATGGGGGTAATTGAACACCCATCAACTAACTCTGGGTTCCCAAAGTGCGAACCGGAGTATTACCATCAACTAACTATGGATTCCTAGAGTTCCAATCGGAGTATAAACATCAACTAACTCTGGATTTCCAGAGTGCGAACCGGAGTATAAACATCAAATGACTCCGGATTCCCATAGTGCGAACTGGAGTATAAACATCGACTAACTCTAAATCCCCAGAGTGCGGATTAGAGCATGAGTGCAAAGTAGGTGTGACTGACCATCCACGAGTTAATCTAAGTCAACAGAGTGCGGACGAAATTTTGAATATCAAATGGGTGCGACAGACCGCCTATAAAATAACTTAAGTCCCCGGAGCACGGATGTATCTCCAAACCTTGTGAGGGTTTGACAGGACACCGATCTGCAAGTGCAATCCCCAGAGTGTGGATGCGATCACCAATAGATGAGACAGTGTGATTTGACCACCTGAACTCGTCATGTTTCAATCTTTCATTAGTGAAATTAAGCTCGATGTATTCAAGGAAAACAACGATTGTTAACCAATCTTCTCAACTTATCCCCAGAACCGGGGGCAGAACTTAAGTACCAGCCACTGATTAAGATAGTGCAATATAAGGAATTCAACTTAACGCTTGATCGCGACTCGAAATCGTAGCTTCGGAACTTAGAAACTAAATCTAGGTCTGATATAAAGACTAAAACTCCATAAGTGTATTAAATGGAAGATCGAGTGCTAAAATACTTTAACAAATGAACATAAACCGAGCTGAATACAAAATGAAGTTTATTCCAACTATTCTTTGGAAGAAAAGGATAAGTATGAAACTGTACCAAAAGTCCTACTAGCATGGGCCGAACCCGCATCTATACACGGCCTACAAAAATAAAAGAAAATTTCTATCTATCTAACTGAAAATAAGCCAAGAAGACATGTTTATTCTTTAATTTTTTTCTTCTTCCTCAGAGTCGAGCCGCTGGAATTGCCACTAGGCTGCCTCTTTGAAGCCTTGCCTTTTGGCGGATGATCTCTAGTCGGTGGCATTATGTTAACTTCCTCCTCAGAACTCAGATGGATTGGAATGCTTCCTGAAGGCGGAGTCAGAGGGATAGGATCAATGTTAGAAGGTGGAGGAGGCACACTTGTGTCAACGACCATGCCATTGGGAGAAATCATCCGTAAAGGAGCCGGGCCAGGGCCCACCATCCCATCTCCAAAGCCACTAGCCCGTGCAGCCGCATCTATCTCGACGTTAGTTTCGGCTATTATCTCCTCTTCGTGAATTGTTTGAGCCTCGTCGGAAACGCTAGTAGTTGGCCTGAGGAGCTGGTCACAGGTACGCCTCCACCCATGACAAATGGCAGATTGGGGAAAGGGTCACTATGAAGACCGAGAAGTTCCTCCATCATCTGTTCATCAAAACTAAGTGTGCTCCCCTATGCTCCATCGGATGGCGCAGTAGCCATTGTAGTAGTTTCTATTGTTATGATGGCCTCCTGCTCGTGACACGGCTCTTGAGTTGCAGGAGGCGCAGCAGATGTAGCTCCTATCACTGAATAGAGACAAAGAAGAAGTTATTAGTGATTACTTCAAGTAACGCTTCCCACTTTGAATGAGCACAAAAGATGTTCCGAATACCTTCCTCAGAATGACTTGTAGGCGGAACTGGAGAAACTTCAGAAATGTGCTCGTGAACGGGAGATAATCGTGGTTGATCGGGATTATATGCAGGAACAAACTGAGGATCAACCACAGATGTAGTTTCAAGCTGAGTTGGCACAAGAATTTCAGAACCCGCTTCATGGTGCTCAACACCAAAACACTCTCCAGCTACCGAATGCCGAGTGCTAAGTTTCTCCCTTTCATATGTGATCGTGATGTCATGGAGAACTTTTCTTTCATCTTCACTCAGCACCCAGTTCTCCAGCTCGAATTCATCAATTGCTTCAGCTTGGTGTTCCGCCTTCTCATCTTCCACCAAGTGGCCCTAGGCACTATATAAGTGTGATGGATAGTTATTGAGCCTGGTCAGGTTTTAGTGCTTCAAAACGTTGGCGTTGTATGTGACAAGAAGATATTCGATATTGGCCTCCAACCTAGTCTCCGCCATCCTCACTTCGCTCTCAACCTTGGCCTCGGCTTCCTGAATTCTAAGTGCTGCTGCATCCCTCTCATTCCCGAGCACTACAGCCTGTTTGCTAGCCTCCTGACCAGCTTTGTTTGCACGTTTTTCTCCTTGATGATTTCAGCGAATTTGGCCTTAAGTTCCTCAAGCTTCTTCACCGCAGCATCCTTTTCGGCCATAACAGTGGTGTTTCGGTGACCCATCCCTCAACCAAAGCAAAATGCATCTGTCACATCCTTTCTATAGACTGATTTTCCTCGTCGGCTTTCTTATTGGCCTCCATTTCTGATTTCCTGAAAGACTCGCTTTCATCTTGAAGCACGTGAATAGTGCGGTCTTTTTGAGCAAGATCAGTTTCTAACCTCTCGATCATTTTTGCTAGCTCAAAAGCCACCGTCGATGCTTTATCCGCAGTCTTCATCCACTTCCTATATTGGATGTAAACATCATGGATATAATCATGCATAGTTTGTTCCGCTTCAATTGGAATTCTCTTTAAATAAGGAGGGAAGATGAAACCGTCAAAACAAATGTTTGGAAAGTCTTTTTTCAACTGGGAGATTTTGATCGCTTCTTCCCCAGTGGGCGCAGTGACCGCTTACTTAGTGATAATGGGAACTTCAGCCTCGATTACATGGCGCTATGAATTGGACCTTGGAACTTGAGAAGACGTGGAGGCTCTAAGGGTTGTTTCCCGTGACCGAAAGGTAGTGTTGGAGCATGAGGAGGTGGAGAGCGTGATCAGGATCGATGTCTATATTCTCTATCTTTATCCCTCTCCCATTCATGACGCTCCTGGCTTGAATAACCACGATCGCGATCTCTATCGGCTTCCCTTCTATGGGATTCACTGTGACGCCCCACCTCTATACCCACGCTAGCCAAGAACACTACGGTGTAGTGTTGTCAACTAGCACGGAGAATAAGGCTGTTGAGGAGCGGCCATCAATAGTTAGGCCTTACACTAGTATTGGTTATCTCGATAGGAGTGGTATATATATATAAATATTCTTTCAATTTTCATCTTTGATTTATTTTCTCTCATCGACATACCCCAATTCCAGTATAAAACGAACTATGATGGTTCGTAATAGTTTAGAACAAAATATATAATAATAACACAGAGAATATAAATGCGGAACACAGATAAAACAGAAAAGTCTCATATATATATATATATAATAACTGATATCAGTTACGATACATTTGACATAATACATATGATACAGCTACAACAGTCGACTCAGGAAGTTACATATACAAGTACATTAACGTATATAATATACATGAATACATATCTTCCTATATAATTATACAAACTACTACAATATAACGACGACTACTCCAAAAGATATGAAAGAACTTCATAGCTTTAGCAGCAACCCAAAGCAGAATATCTACAACCTGAAATACTCGGTCTGACCCGAGTATTAGATTCAAAAGAAAATAATACTCGGGTCAGTCTAATTCAAACTCAGTTATTAGTGCACAGAAGCAATAATAATTAAATAATGAATAGATGACAGTAATTAAACCAAATCAAAATGCAATTCAGAATATTGAATTGAATAAACAAAACAGTTCAAACCATTGAAATATCAATTAAAATATTAATTCAAGTAGGGCTGCAGTACACGCACGCGTGCACTGCCTCGCCACTACGGAATATGGAATACGCAAAAGATTAATAAATCACAACAAAATAGAATATCACAAAACCATACCGTGTGGCTGCAGTTCACGCTTGCGTGCACTGCCTTGCCACTATAGTGATGATGTACCCAAAAGATCAACGAACCAAAATCAATGAAGGTTCAAATACCAATGGAAACAAGGCGGTGTGGCTGCAGTACACACGTACATACATGTGCACTGCCTCGCCAACTCGAGTGCACAAGGTCAAATCAAAAATCAGATTCAACACAAGTACAAATGGCCTCGACCAAAAATTCAAAATATCATTGCAACAATGAAACTGTACATGTACACAGAAATACAGCAACAATGATCAATACAAAAGCTACAAATTGTAAATGGCCAAGTATCTGCATATTAAATACGCAATACAAAAGTGGCAGTGAAACAATAAAATATGCTTAAGTGTCTGCATATATATATGAAGTAACCAAAGTGGCAGTGAACAACAAAGAAATGCTCAAAATGGTCCCAGACTAAAGCAAATATACTGTAATAATATGGTTGCAGTGAATCAGGCAGCTCGACCAAACCCAACAACTATATGAATGCATGCATATGGTCAAGCAGTCAAGACAAGCCAATGGTAACATGTAGTGCGTCGAAACAAAACAGTGATACCCAAATGCTACAAGAAACATGATCAACACAGCAAAAATGCACCATCAGGTCGGTCATACATGCATACACACATACGAATGTATGTATGCATATATATACTGATAAGTAAACCCAACAATTCGAACTACATCGAGAGCCGAAGGCCCAACAAAACAAGACTGCAATTACACTTGCAGTTAAAACTGTTCTCGAAGAGATTGAAAACAATTGCAAGGGTACAGCATGAAACCAAAGTGCATCGCACCCATTAAATAAAGAATAACAGCACTCAAAGTCAAGCGCAGTGAAACCACAAGAGTAGACTCAAGAACATATGCATGCACATATACTATAGTATGTATGCACATATACGAAGACGCACAAAAATAAGAACAAGCCTGTCAATAAAATGATCCCAACAACGTATATACATATCATATGATGTATATACATACGTGACTGCATATATACATGAACACCTGAGCAAAAGGCAGCTCAGAGTTATTAAAAATCTGGAAAATACACATATGTATAAACAATAAAAAAAATGAAACAACATCGCAAGACAGTGATTGAAATCACAAAAGAAATCAACATCCTGTGATACAGAGCACAGAGAAATAATTCGGACCAAATTCCATCAAGCACAGTGCAAAAGAGTTCAACAAAAATGGATCAGTGGAACCACCAAATATCAGTTCATAGGCTAACAGTTCAGTGAACAAGAAAAACGAAAGTGAACTTCCAGCCTTAAACAATGCCACAAGGAACAACAACCGAGCTCAATAAATTCAAGAGCAAGCAGTGCGAATTCGAATGCACATATATACATATCAAATAATGTATATACATACATGAATACATAAGCAATGACACTGCAACGTGACCAAAGCAAAAACATCTAGTGACCGAAGTCACCAGAAATTCACAACCCAAACCGTGGAACCCAAAAAAAATCACGAAATATCTGAATTCGAACACCGCCCAACTAAACAAAATCGGAACGAGACAGAACTTCGAACCTACCAAATCAAGTGAAGCCAAAATCACCACATATATGAATTTACACAGTCAATAACCCAATATCGAAACAAAGATGACCACGGAAACAAAAACGAACGAAATCTCATATTTTGAGTGAATTAGATGTGAGAAAGTCTCACCTTTAATCGGTCGCGATTCGAAGAATCGTGAAGCCCTAGTTTCGAACGACGATCGAAGTTAAACCAGAATGAAGCCAAGACGAACGAAACCCTAATTTGGGAAGAAGGGGTAGGTGCGATCGAACATGGCCGACATTCTTTCGCTCGTTTGTTTAGGTGTAGGATTTTCGAATGAGAGAAAAATTAAAAAAAAAGGGCCGGTTATCTGTTTTAATCACGGCCCAGTATCGAAAACAAAACGTGGACCACTCTTTAATTTAAAAGCCCACAATTCCTTTTTAATAATCTATAAAAGAATTTTAATTAAAAATTTAAAACTTCAATTGGCAATAAGTGAAAATATTAATCGTTTTATGTCGTCGATTATAAATCGACGTGAAATACCGGGTTGTTACAGACTCCCCTCCTTAAAGAAATTGCGTCCTCGCAATCATAAGGAATAAAGGGACAAAAGGTAACAACCATCAGAGCATATCATCACAAGATGAAGAAATTTGAAATAGGAAGTTCAACATATAGAGCATGAGAGAGAGAGCCTGAACGTGTTTGCTCGATGAACTCCCTGGATTCCGGAGTGAAATCCATAGGATTTGAGAACCACAGAGCTTTCACGAGAAAAACATCGTTATTTCGAAGGTGCTACGCCCCCGAAGCAACGATGTGAATAGAAGGTTGCTCAAGAATAAGGATTGGAAACCCCTAAGGCATCTCCGTAATTGGAGGACGTAGAAAATGTCATGAATAGCAGAAAATTGAACCAGTACACCGGCGTAGTACTATATAAACACCAAAGAAATCTTTTAATTTCATAAAAGAAATTTACAAATTCTCAACAAAATTTAACTATCAAATAGATAGTCAGAATACAGAAATCTTCAAACAACAGTATCTAATTATCGATATGATAATTAGGAAACAGCAAAATCTAATTATCAACAAAAATAATTAGAAAACACAAATATCTAACTATCAAAAACGATAATCAGGAATTACCATAACGGTAATCAAATTTCAAATCAGCAAATATTCAATTATCAAAACGATAATCAAATCTTAAATCACAAATATTTAATTATCACAAACGATAATTAAATCTCAAATATCTAATTATCACAAGCGATAATTAGAAACAATAAATATCTGATTATCAAAAACGATAATCAGAAATCACAAATCAACGAATATTTAATTATCACAACTGATAATCAAATTTTAAATCGTAAATATTTAATTATCACAAACGATAATTAAATCTCAAATATCTAATTATCACAAACGATAATTAGAAACAATAAATATCTGATTATCAAAAACGATAATCAGAAATCACCAACATCCGATTATCAAAACGATAATCAGAAATCACAAATTTTTCAATTAACGAGTCCGGAATTAACCGAAATAGCAAACGCACATGACCCATAACCACGAGTTTTATTAAATCGTTTAATTCACTTCATCATTTTCTTGAAAGTGCATAATTGTGTATTTTTAAAAATAACATTTCACATTCTCAAACGGACAAGTCCGGGATTAAGCGAATCAGTAAAAGAAAGGGGTCATAGTCCTCCATTTTTCTGAAATGTTTAAATCGCTTCCTCATTCTTTTGAAAGTGTAAACCGTAAAAATTTTGAAAACAATTTTGATTTATATTTTAAAACATTTGAAAATAACAAATTTTTAAAACACGTGATTAAAATAGCAACGTCAGTAGCAACTTTGACAAGGAAATTTCACTTCTCGAAATACCGTAAAAACGGACACAAAAACAGCATTGCGGGATAACCGCTTGAAAATTCATTTTAAAATTGACGGTTACTGAAGTTAATATGTCAAAATTTCATCGAAATAATTGGCATCAAAATATAATACCAATGAATTTTCATTCATCAAAAATGTCGCAAGAATCTTCTCAAAGATAGGAAAGGGTTTCATACCCTAAACTTGTATTCATAACAAGTCAATAACACACGAATTCACCAATGCACAAAAATTGATAAAACTTATCAATAGAAATCACGAAAATTGGTGAAGCACAAATTCCAGAAGACTACACAAGAAATTCAGAAATCACAAGATGAGAGTATGAAAACTCGAACGGAGTATGAAAACTCGAATGGGAGTATGAAAACTCGAACCGGAGTATGAAAACTCGGACGGGAGTATGAAAACTCGAAGGAGAGTATGACTTACAATAAACGATATGGCATAACATAAAATATCCATAATAACATACTACTATAAGTATGTAAATAATGATCAACAGGAGATCAACCGATATGAGGTATGGCATAAATATGAAATATCCATACTGACATACTACTATAAGTATGTAAATAATGATCAACAGGAGATCAACCGATAAGAGATAATCAATATCACAAGAATCTTCTCAAAGATCCAAAGAGGTATCATACCCCAAATTTGTACTCATGACAAATCAATAACATATGAATTCACCAATGCACAAAAATAGGTGAAGCATAAAATTTCCAGAAATCAACATAAGGAATCTAGAAATCACAGAAAAAGGAAAAGAGGCCTATCACATGACGGTCCGAAGACCAAGGGGAGCTACCCCGCATGTGTGAATAGAATCACACAGATTGAGGTCAAGACTAACCAAAAAGCAGAAAGGTATGTGTGAATGGAATCACACAAGTGGTGTCTAGTCTGACCATCAGAACGATCATCATGATCAACGAGGAGTGTCAATTACACTTAGCATGTGTGAATGGAATCACACAGATTGAGGTCAAGACTAACCAAAAAGCAAAAAGGTATGCGGGAGTGGAATCACACAAGTGGTGTCTAGTCTAACCTCGCAAATAAAAAGACATAGCACAATTGCTAGTCTAAATCATAAGAATGATCGGCATGATCAATGAGAAGTGTCAATTACACTAAGCTAGTAAATATAAAAGTTTAGCTTCATGTCCCATAACCACTATCTTAACTTAAATATTTACGAACAAACTGTAGATATTCACTAGAAAAATGTCACAAGTGATTCAATCGAACAAGTCCAAAAATTAACCGACGAAGTAAACGCAAGCGTTTCATACCACTTGTTTTGCTAAGCCGTTTAATTAGATTTCTCATACGAGTGAAATAAAGGTTTGTATATACTAATAGATTGGAAAACGGTTTAGGAAAAGAGTTTGATATTGAAAATAGAGTTAAAAACATTTTGATAAAAGAGTTTTGATATTTACTACTGGTATTGAAACATTTATATTTTTAAAGTGACAAATCACAAAAATGATTACAGGAACAATCAATCACAAGAATTCACATGCAAATATGAGAATAGAATCCAAAGAAATCGATACTGTATCCATCAAAAGGTATGTTCACAAAAGTTCCGAAGAAAATGTTATCAAAGTTGCTAATAAATGATAGCAACAAATCGGGGAATTGACAAGAATCGATTAAATTTGGAAACCAAATCAATTCACTAAAATTCACATTCGAAGACGTGAATAAAATCCAAAGAATTCGATTCTAAATCCATCAAAGTAGGAATATCCAAAAATCCCAGAAATAGAAGTTATCAAAGTCGACAAAGAAGATAACAACTAATCGGAAAAGAAGAATCGATTAACAATTGGAAAAACAAAGCAGAACGAGCATAAATGCATAAATGACTTCAACAAAAATAAAAATCAAGTCAATGTCGAAGTCAACAATTAATGGCCATAATCGAGTACAAAACGATTCAACATCATCATCAAAGAATTCAATGGCAAACTAAGTCAGCATTTTGGAAATCAAGAATTTAGAAATTTCTCAAAAACAAAGTGACCGAAGTCGAATGGAAATCAAGGCGAGGAAAACATAAAATATCAAGTTCAGAGTCGCTGAGATTCGAACAAAATCAATCATCGGCTAAATCAAATCAAAGCCGAAAACACAAGAATTCAAAACCAAATGCATATGAATAAGCGTTAGGAATTCATACCTAACAATCAAAGACAATCATATACAAATATGAGAGATAAAACGTCAACAAATAGTTGTATCACATGTACTATCTAAGTTATGTTTTATATTTGTTCTAAACCCCAGGCTCTGATACCAAGCTGTGACGCCCCACCTCTATACCCACGCTAGCCAAGAACACTACGGTGTAGTGTTGTCAACTAGCACGGAGAATAAGGCTGTTGAGGAGCGGCCATCAATAGTTAGGCCTTACACTAGTATTGGTTATCTCGATAGGAATGGTATATATATATAAATATTCTTTCAATTTTCATCTTTGATTTATTTTCTCTCATCGACATACCCCAATTCCAGTATAAAACGAACTATGATGGTTCGTAATAGTTTAGAACAAAATATATAATAATAACACAGAGAATATAAATGCGGAACACAGATAAAACAGAAAAGTCTCATATATATATATATATATATAATAACTGATATCAGTTACGATACATTTGACATAATACATATGATACAGCTACAACAGTCGACTCAGGAAGTTACATATACAAGTACATTAACGTATATAATATACATGAATACATATCTTCCTATATAATTATACAGACTACTACAATATAACGACGACTACTCCAAAAGATATGAAAGAACATCATAGCTTTAGCAGCAACCCAAAGCAGAATATCTACAACCTGAAATACTCGGTCTGACCCGAGTATTAGATTCAAAAGAAAATAATACTCGGGTCAGTCTAATTCAAACTCAGTTATTAGTGCACAGAAGCAATAATAATTAAATAATGAATAGATGACAGTAATTAAACCAAATCAAAATGCAATTCAGAATATTGAATTGAATAAACAAAACAGTTCAAACCATTGAAATATCAATTAAAATATTAATTCAAGTAGGGCTGCAGTACACGCACGCGTGCACTGCCTCGCCACTACAGAATATGGAATACGCAAAAGATTAATAAATCACAACAAAATAGAATATCACAAAACCATACCGTGTGGCTGCAGTTCACGCTTGCGTGCACTGCCTTGCCACTATAGTGATGATGTACCCAAAAGATCAACGAACCAAAATCAATGAAGGTTCAAATACCAATGGAAACAAGGCGGTGTGGCTGCAGTACACACGTACATACATGTGCACTGCCTCGCCAACTCGAGTGCACAAGGTCAAATCAAAAATCAGATTCAACACAAGTACAAATGGCCTCGACCAAAAATTCAAAATATCATTGCAACAATGAAACTGTACATGTACACAGAAATACAGCAACAATGATCAATACAAAAGCTACAGATTGTAAATGGCCAAGTATCTGCATATTGAATATGCAATACAAAAGTGGCAGTGAAACAATAAAATATGCTCAAGTGTCTGCATATATATATGAAGTAACCAAAGTGGCAGTGAACAACAAAGAAATGCTCAAAATGGTCCCAGACTAAAGCAAATATACTGTAATAATATGGTTGCAGTGAATCAGGCAGCTCGACCAAACCCAACAACTATATGAATGCATGCATATGGTCAATTTAGTCAAGACAAGCCAATGCTAACATGTAGTGCGTCGAAACAAAACAGTGATACCCAAATGCTACAAGAAACATGATCAACACAGCAAAAATGCACCATCAGGTCGGTCATACATGCATACACACATACGAATGTATGTATGCATATATATACTGATAAGTAAACCCAACAATTCGAACTACATCGAGAGCCGAAGGCCCAACAAAACAAGACTGCAATTACACTTGCAGTTAAAACTGTTCTCGAAGAGATTGAAAACAATTGCAAGGGTACAGCATGAAACCAAAGTGCATCGCACCCATTAAATAAAGAATAACAGCACTCAAAGTCAAGCGCAGTGAAACCACAAGAGTAGACTCAAGAACATATGCATGCACATATACTATAGTATGTATGCACATATACGAAGACGCACAAAAATAAGAACAAGCCTGTCAATAAAATGATCCCAACAACGTATATACATATCATATGATGTATATACATACGTGACTGCATATATACATGAACACCTGAGCAAAAGGCAGCTCAGAGTTATTAAAAATCTGGAAAATACACATATGTATAAACAATAAAAAAAATGAAACAACATCGCAAGACAGTGATTGAAATCACAAAAGAAATCAACATCCTGTGATACAGAGCACAGAGAAATAATTCGGACCAAATTCCATCAAGCACAGTGCAAAAGAGTTCAACAAAAATGGATCAGTGGAACCACCAAATATCAGTTCATAGGCTAACAGTTCAGTGAACAAGAAAAACGAAAGTGAACTTCCAGCCTTAAACAATGCCACAAGGAACAACAACCGAGCTCAATAAATTCAAGAGCAAGCAGTGCGAATTCGAATGCACATATATACATATCAAATAATGTATATACATACATGAATACATAAGCAATGACACTGCAACGTGACCAAAGCAAAAACATCTAGTGACCGAAGTCACCAGAAATTCACAACCCAAACAGTGGAACCCAAAAAAAATCACGAAATATATGAATTCGAACACCGCCCAACTAAACAAAATCGGAAAGAGACAGAACTTCGAACCTACCAAATCAAGTGAAGCCAAAATCACCACATATACGAATTTACACAGTCAATAACCCAATATCGAAACAAAGATGACCACGAAAACAAAAACGAACGAAATCTCATATTTTGAGTGAATTAGATGTGAGAAAGTCTCACCTTTAATCGGTCGCGATTCGAAGAATCGTGAAGCCCTAGTTTCGAACGACGATCGAAGTTAAACCAGAATGAAGCCAAGGCGAACGAAACCCTAATTTGGGAAGAAGGGGTAGGTGCGATCGAACGTGGCCGACATTCTTTCGCTCGTTTGTTTAGGTGTAGGATTTTCGAATGAGAGCAAAATTAAAAAAAAGGGGGCCGGTTATCTGTTTTAATCATGGCCCAGTATCGAAAACAAAACGTGGACCACTCTTTAATTTAAAAGCCCACAATTCCTTTTTAATAATTTATAAAAGAATTTTAATTAAAATTTTAAAACTTCAATTGGCAATAAGTGAAAATATTAATCGTTTTATGTCGTCGATTATAAATCGACGCGAAATACCGGGTTGTTACATTCATAGTATGAATTAGATGATTAGCGTGTCGAATGAAGGCTTCCTAGCGTAGATTCTCGCCTAGTCATCGTATCTGTAAAATAGAAAGAAAAGCAGAATCGATAATCTCCAGAAATGAACAACCTATGATTGGAAATCGTGTAGTGTCGTGAAGTGTATGTATGGATGTATTAAACCCTCTGACCAACCAGTTATGTCAACCATGCTTGTAGGAAGTGACTCTCTTAAATATAAGGCACTTTGAAGCCCTTCCAGTCCAATATCGTGTTGGAGCGACACATAGTCCGGAATTGGAATGTCGGCGAGCCCTTCAAAAGGATTTTCCATTTGCAAAGGTGGAGCCTTCGAAATTATAACACCGGAGACTGGCAGTGACACAACCATGGATTTCCATCTCGAAGACTCGTGATGCTTATGTGCTACTTCCTTGCCTTTCCTCCTTCCCTCCAGATCCCGAGAACTGTCTGGAGGCCTAGCTACGGGTTCGTCTTCAATGGGCATATTTTATTCATCGCCTACCTCAGCTATTACGATCCTGGATGCTCTTTTAGCTTGTCTCGCCAAGGCTGCCCTATAAGATCCCTCAAGTCTTATGCTCTGGTTTGATCAATTAGCCCAACAATCCTCAAATTTCTATCTGTCAACACCGAGTAAATTTCTCTCATCTCACCCGACACCTCTTGAAGAATCCGTACTATTTCTTAAAAGTGAGCACATTCGGGTCGCGGAATTGCGATTGTAAAGAAAAGAAAATGTTAGACTCAACAACGGTTATAACTATCTCGTTAGCTATTGGAAAAATTGCGGCACTTGCATCCGACTAACCACCGGTTGGTGAACCCTTGATGGCATCGGACATAGAACCACTTCGTCTTGAAGTAGCTAAGCCTGGACCAGGATCTCCTCACCACTTGGCAATTCCCAACTGCCTCTAGAAACATGAATGAAGGATTTTCTCCCCGACTCTTGACATTAAACAAGTATCTGACTTCTTTTGGGGTCGGGAGCCGAAAGAGATGTTCCATGAAAACAATGAATAGACTGTTCAGTAGTCATATCCATTTGGATGTAACGGCGATAGAGCGATTCAAAAGAAAGCTAACACTTCTCAAATATACTGGTTGAATGGAGCAAGTGTTACACTTGTGCACGAATGTCGATTAAAGGCTTTGAAACCTTCTAGAGGAGCGTGTGGCCTGTCATTCGGTCCGGGTAGCAGAACGTCATTTAATGGTAGACTATGTCCTAAGAATATTCACCCAAACGTATCTTCGGAGATATTGGATGGCACAAAATCTTGTGGATTCACGATAAAAGTTGCTTCTAGCAACTCGTCCGGAGCTGGACTTATGACTTAGGTTGCAATGGCCGACATCTCTATTGTTGGGGGAAGTGGACTTTAAGCCCCCTGCTGTTGCGAACTTTCGGGTTCCATAACTAATCAACTCAGTAAAAACCATCATTAGATGATAATAAGCCCATGTGTTCCCCAAAGTGAAGTGCGTGAATGCATTGTGCAGTGCAGTGCTATATAATACTTAAGAAATTCTACGGAATTTGGGAAAATGTCAAAACGATAAGACTTCAAAATTCAACCGGGGTGATCGTCATCGCTGACCGTCACACCCATGTCATCCGGACATGTGGAATCGATCCAAGTTAATGTTCGTAAGAATTATGTAAAGTTGCAGTTCCATCAACGAGCTTCAAAAGGCATTCAAATATGCAGTTTAAAAGTTAAGTCCAGATATGCAGGGCAGAAGCTCGTCGGAGTCAGATATTCTAGTGTGTAGGAGTTTCATATCCATCAAAGTTTAGACTCAGATCGACTACCAGGAGTACCGTTCGTATCGATCATGGGAGTATAGTTCGTATCGATCATAAGAGCACAGCTTGTGTCGATCAACATTCCCTACTTCGCATCGATCGGCATCGGCATTTTCGTATCGATCGTCAGGCCCGAAATCTCGCATCGATCACTTTGGATCGGTACGAATATCGATCATCAATTTATCGATACGAGTATCCACTTTCCATCGACACAAGGCAGTTCTTTCAATCAATACGAAGCCGCATTACATTCAGATCGATACGAACTCGTATTTCATCTACCTTCGATACGAAAGCTTCCAGACTTCTTCTCCAAATGGCCTAAACGCCGTTATCGCTCCATCAACCTCACTCCAACCCAATTCCAACATCGACGACGTCGGAATCGACCATGGCCTTGGATAGAATGGTGTTAAGTTTCAAGTCTCGTCATTTTTAGATGGGTTTAATTAGTTAATTACCTAATTCGAATGGATTGGATTAAGGATTAAACACTGAATGTTTTGGAGGCGAAGATTTCTGTAGTTCATTTTGTTTTCTCAAGTTTTCAATCGGTACAAAGCACTGAAAACAAATGAGCAAGTAAATTTTTCTAAGTACAAAATCGCATGTATATATGTGAAAGGCAAATGACGATTCGTATCCCAGTGCTAAACAACCGGTGAAAACAGTTTCTTGCATCATCGATGCGAAGAAACGTCTTCGTATTCATCCACCATCGGTCCAAGACGAAACTGTTCATACCCATCGACAACCTACTAATACAAAGTGCCAATTTCTATCCCTCTGTTCAAAGACCTTGAAAGTCGTATCCATCGATACGAACGAGACAGCAGAGACTTGCTTGGACAATTCTAACCCATCAGCAATCCATCGATGCGAATTGACAACTTCGTATCCATTACTCTGAGGTCCACTAGTACTCGTATCCATCGTTATGAGGCATGTAAAAAAATCAACCAATTCATATTGATCCCTATCGATACGAAGGAATACACCAAAACAACCATCAAGCGTTGCTAAAACTCGAATTTCACATTGATTCAAGAGAGAATAGATACGAAATTCGATACGAAAAAACTGACGATGACTTGTGAACATGCAAACGTTAAAGAGAGTCAGGTTAAAATACATACATGTATGACAGACTAACATCCAAATTTTTATAGAATTCACACGAATTGAATGCTCACCTGATGACAATTACAACAACAAACAACAGTTTGCTATCATTCAACATTCAGTTACAACGGTGCACAGTATAACAATTGGTAGCCAATAATTTGATATTTGTACTACTAAAGATCAATCAAACGTTACATCTTTCGACGAAAAGACAACAACCGGTCAACAAGTCAGATGGAACTTTTCAAAATGAAGGTTGTAGATTTTCAATTACCGTCATGTCATCACAAGACGTACTTTGGAAGGGTAAATGTTATCCCATCTTTTGGCAAGGCCGTGATATAAAGGAATCAACCGAAGATAAAAGGCAGTTCATCCCGGAAAACGGTTATACATAGGTTTGCTATGGATGCTAGTAAATTTTGCCCGAGTCCGGATCGAGCTAAAATTAACATGACACGACAAACAAAGGTTTAAAATCCAACATTCCAGATTTCAAGTCGATCGGAGTTCGTATGCTTAAGTTATGCATCGATTAAATTCTGTGAAAAACATGTTATGTTCATATCCATCAGTTCGCACCGATTCATTTCGTATACACCTTTTTCGTGTCTATCCCTTTCGTATCCATCATGCCTACTCTGCTTCGTATCCACTTTGCCTAGTACTATTTCGTATCCATCATGTTTACTCAGATTTGTATTGATCGATTAACGTCGATTCATATCGATGCCAATTGTACAGTTTGTATCGATCGATTAACAATTGATATGAAGTAATATCTTCTATCAGTATGAAACAAGCCAAGCACCATCGATACGAAGTATCTTCATGTGATCGTGTGAAATATCCCCCAAGTAATCGATACAAAGCAACCTCGTACATCGATGCGAAATAGAGATGAAAGCATCGATACGAAATGAATTCACCATGTCGATACGAACAAGGCACGTAGAAGTGGAAGACTCGATCACTCGGCATGAAAAGTGAATCAACCCTAATAGTTAGCACCACGTCACCTAGCAAGCACATGCCTGGGAGCAATGCGAACTGATCGATGCGAATAGATCAATGGTAACAGAAGCGATGTGATTTCAACAGCCTTCAACAAATTCAAATTGCATCGATTATAACTCAAGATCTACAAGTCTAAATGCCATCAAATTTTCACGGGAGCTTGCATACCACTTCGAGAATGTTCAAGAATGATCTCGCCTCGATTAGATGAAAACTTGATTGTGATATCCTAGAATTTCAAGCAATTTAAAATGTGATAATCTCTTTTGTTAATTATTTAAAATTAGCCAAATTTATCTTTAAAAAAAATGAAGATAGCAAAAAAAATGAAGAGATGAGATAGATGTACATATAGAATTAATTTATGATTGTTAAAAATAAAAGAAAATAAAATAAAATGGTTTCACTTGTTTATCTTGCTAACATTTGTCATTAGCATGTATTTATTGATTTACATTTGTTAAACTATATGCACTTAACTTACAAGTGTAATTTTCAAGAATTAATAAATTTTTAAATGATTTTTATAAAACTTATATATATTTTCTATTAAGTAAATATATTATCTTAATTTATATAAATAAATCTTTTAAATAAAATAATATAATTCCAAAATGTAACGACCCGAAATTTTCGACCTCGAAAATTCGACACTAGTACGTCCATAGTAGAAGTGTCGAGCAATCAAACGTCGAAAATTCCAGATTATTAGAGAAAAAAAGAAAGGAAGTAGAAGAAGAACAGAAAACAACAGCATCTCACAATCGCAACAGATCAAAATATAATATCAAATAATAGCATTTACAAAGAAAAGCTGTAGTTGTCAGATTCATACATTTCATCAGAGCTACAACCATTACAAATAGACTAGACAGTTATATCAACCTGTCTCAGACTAATATCACAACAATCTCAAATACATAGCGGTAAACTCCATACATTCCTGCCATCCAGTTCGCCTCCTAAGCTCTAGAACGTCCTCACCTGAAAATCTATAATAATCGGTTTGAATCGAGCGCTACATCAAAGTAACACCCGGGTAACGCTGGAAACCAGCGTGAGTAAACCCATCTAACATGAAATACTAATGCATAAACTTATTTAAAAACCCGGGTGACTCGTACCTTTCTACGAATTCTTTTCTTGTTAAAGCCAATCACTTATTTCACAAATAATCACTAAGTACCCTTACTTAGTTTCAATGGTCCAGTTTGCTTAAATTATTCCATTCTAGCCTATTGATTTCACATATCATATCTATAAAGAATCATTGTAGATTTACAAATCGAAGTGATTTTAGGTATTTGTTGATTACCCGACCCTGGTCTCTTCGAATCCAATGTCATCTTAACCCAAGTTATTTAAGTGAATACAGTTCAATTTTAAAGACAGGATGTCACTTTTACATAGCAATTCATCATCGATAGATAACCACATTATCACTGTTCAACCCGAACATATCATATCACAAAACATTTTATATCAGAGATATTAACCAATTTAAGGCATTCAATATAATCCAATCATACACAAGCAAGATTAATTAGTCACACCATTTCTAATTAATTTAAATAAACTAAGTTAATTACTTCAATCGCCTTTAAGTCTTGTTTACTTAAAATTAATTAATTACAAACCAATTAATTAATCATCCTTTAATTATCCATCTAAATTAATTATCTATAAATACTTTCATTAAGTAATTATCCCATTGGTAAATTATCCTCAATCAATAAATCTTTAATTAATTAGTAATTAACCTTTAACTACTAATTAAATTAATTAACCCTTAACAAATTAATCCTTTAATTACTTACATTAAGTAATTACCATTTAATAAATCACATTCAGTACTACCCACCTTAATTAATGACATTAAGTAACTATTCTTTAATTACTTTCATTAAGTAATTATCATTAATTAATTACATTAAGTAATTAACCTTAATAAATTAATCATCTTTACATTAATTACCTTACTTGATTAATCACATTAATATATCAATCCTTTAAATTGATTACACAAATTAATAATCCTTTAATTAATTATCTTAATAAATTAATTCATTTCTCCCATAACTGATTACATCAATTAATCATCCTTCAATACATTAAATAAATAATCCTTTATTTAATTACATCATTTGAATCACCTTTGAAAAACATTTAGGAATTAACCTATTATAATAATTACTTTTAAACAAATAATTTTAAAAAAAAACATTTTAAAACTTGAAAATTTGTTTAAACTAGCTAATACTTTGTTTTTGAACTTGGTTTATATTTTCCTTTAAAACTTATTCATTTTCTTAAACTTTTTAAAACTTGATTAAACATTTTACTTTGGAATTTGATAAATACTTAAGCTTAGCAAACTTATTTTTGTTTGCTTTAAAAAAATTTGTACCTTTTTCTTTTATAAAACTGTTTCGTATTTTTACTTTTTAAAACCAGGTTGTAAATCAAAACAATTCCTAAGCCTATCGAATAAAACTCGAGCAAAACCAACAAAATCACTGAGCTAACCCTACGTCACTCGCGAACTCACCTCCTCACTTCATCCCTTATAGTCAATCACACAATCTTCCCAAACTTAACCTAGGAAAAATGCTTCTTCCCAAATTCGAACGCACGGCGATTCTCAACCTTGACACAAACGTGCATGCGTGCACGTACACGTTGGTCAGACGCTCCTTCGACCAACTCTTGGGTCCTCGACCAATCGCCGACGACCCTCGCTAGTGCTTCGACCACCCAGCATTGTTTATCTCGACGTGAATCGAAATCGGGCAACCCATAACCCACTGGAACACCAAACACGATCAACAAATCTCTCCCCCACCGCCGCCTACGACCATCTGAGACATCGCCATCCCGTCCACAACTACGTCACTCGCCTATACTTCTAATCCCCTACCTCTGATCCCTTCCGGTGCACCCTCGATGGCGAAATCGCGTCGCATACAACATCGACCAAACATGCACCTAAAACCCTAGTTCTCCATCACTTCGCCACCACAGCATTTGAGAATATCACCCAGTATTTGTCTAAAGACCACCAGATTATCAACCACCTCCAGTACCAACCCCGATGTCCAACACATTGTCGATCGCCTAAATTTGATCAAAATACCATCTCCATTCAACTTGACAATTCCCATCAACCACCCACTTACAAATCTAGATACCATCACTAAAATTCATCAATTCAAAGCTCGAATCCAGATACCCAATCAAAACTTGAAATCTAAACACTTGATTTTCTAATTGGAATTGATTTCCACAGTAATTTTACTGATTACCTAAACTTATTCGTTAATTAACTTAAGAATATTTTTGAAAATCAAATTTTTTTGTTACTAACAATCCACCTTTGAGGATCATAACCTAAAATTGAACATATGGAGAGGAATTGAATTGTTTTGAATGTGTATGTGTCTGTTATTCAAACAGAGACTTATATACAGGCATGCATTGATTAAAACATATCTATATATACACACAAACACTTAATTTATCCATGCAAACATAACTTCAATTGTTAATCACAAGCACAAATTATATAACAGATGATTGTTTACTCTAACAACCCTGTATTTTTTTATTATTGTAATTGTATATTTTAATTATTTTAATTTAAATTACTAATTTAAATACTTTATTTTATTTATTAAAATGAATATATTTTGTTATTTGAAATATAAATGTTGATTTTGATGTGGATTAGAATTTCATGCATATATTGAATATTTTCCAAAAATGTGAATTTTGGTCAATATAGTCAAACTTTGACTTTTAAATTTTAAATATTTGAAAATTTAAATTTTATCTTTTATTCTGAAAATAAATAAAATTTCATGAACACTGCTTTTCGTTTCGTTGAAATCCGAATAATATTGCGAAAGTTATGCTTTTTATAAATTTGGGTGTAAATTGTTTTATTTAACAATATTGTTTATTTTAAATTTTATAAATAATCTTTTTAACTGTCATATCTTATTCTAATTTGTATTATATGTTATGTTACATATATTTTTACCTTTTAAATATTTTCAAAGTGATGTTTGAATTTTTCCAAAGCTTGTTGAATTTATTTTCTATTTTTAAAGGTTAGTTTCCATTTTTCTGCTCTTTTCTTCATTTAAATTATATTTAATAAAAATTTATTTATTCATTTTTATACATGCATTTTATTTTTATTTTTTTATCTTTATTAATAAATATTTTTCATGTACATACAATTTTTCCAAAGTTCATTTCATTTATTTTCAAATTTTCAAGCCTAGTTTACATTTTCTTTGCTGTTTTCTTAATTTAATTATATTTAATTAATATTTATTTATTTATTTTTGTTTATTTACTATATTTTCTTGTTTTTATCTGTATTTATACATATTATACATGTATTAAAATTTAAAAAGAAATGGTGG
The DNA here is from genome assembly GCA_030765085.1 of Allium cepa. Lineage (NCBI taxonomy): Eukaryota > Viridiplantae > Streptophyta > Magnoliopsida > Asparagales > Amaryllidaceae > Allium > Allium cepa. The sequence continues at coordinate 306,645,267 of CM060931.1, forward strand.
AAATTTGAAAGGTTTGTGACTCGTTATTTGCTTAAGCCTCTTTGTATTCTCACCTTTTCATTATCAACCATTAACTTTTCATTTTTGCTGCCTTAACTCCATTGCTTCAGCCGTATCTTTTTCCTCATCATTTTCATGAAAATTTAAGCTTCTCAACTCCAAAAGATCGGCCATCAACCTGAGAAAAAGTTTTGGTAAAATTTCTATTTCTTTTTTCATGTTTTCCTTCTTGTTTCTTATGTTATTTGCATTGCTTTCTTCACCTTCTAGGCTCGGCTCCTCTCTACTCCATCAGCTCCACCATCACCTCCTCCATCTATAGCATCCATTAGCCCCTCCTCTAACCAAAAATTCAGGCCATGACCCTTCACATGAAGCATCACCACAAAAACATTGCAAAGCTTTGCCAAACTTCACCAAAACAATGCTAGCCAAGCCTATACTCCATTATTACCTTCATAGTTGCCTTTGGCCACTCCTTAGCCACCACCACCATCATCTACATCACTTCTGGCTGCCACATGACCACTGAACAGATATGAAACCCCTTATGGCTGAGGTCCAATTGACCTAAGCCGAGCCAAAAGGTTAAACAACTTGCCTCTTTTGCATTGTCTTTGGTATGCTTCATGTTAGCACCACTACACCTTCATCTCCACTTGTTTTGATGCCATACCTGACCCAAACCTGACCTATATGATGCCAAAGCTGAGCTTAACACATCATTGGCTGAGCTCATATCCACCTTGGTCGAGCATTCGAACGGTAAAGACAAGGTCTTGTCTTTATTGTCTTGTATTTCAACTTGTTTCTATATAATTTTGTGCTGAATATTCATATGTTATATTGTCTTGTTTTGGGTTGTTTACAAGATGATATATTGGCTCTCTCCACTCAATTGAATCACTAGTCGTGTTGTATCGTGCTTGCCGTGCCTTTGGAATCGTTTGTGTGTTGTAGTGGTCTTCAGCTTGAAAAGGTGAGTCTTTCTCACTCTGACATTTATACTTATGAAATAGTGAATTGATGACAAGTGTTTAGTAATATAAAATGTTTATGCAAGTTAATGATGATTATATGATATGCTATTCCATGTTATTACCATGTTAAAACTGTTAATTATCACTTGACATCTGATATATGACACTATACTGTGACATTGACATTGTTTATGCACATATTCATACTGCAAGTTCCCTGTTAGAATAGAATCACTATGGGTTGAAATGATACATACCCAAACGGACTTTAGAATAGGAAAAAATCGTTATGGGCTGAAATGATAGGCCTGAGCGATTTTTATTGTATTTTATTTGACTTGAGATTGCGGGTTTGAAATGATAGAACCCGTGTTTTCTTTGTAAACTACGGATTGAAATGATATATATCTGTATCACTTGACCTAGGTTAGAAAATTATATACAGACCCCGTGGTATATTTTTAAATGATTTTATTAAAATATGTATTTTTAAAAGTATGAAATTTTGATTTCAAAATATATATTTTATGGTTTTAAGAAAATTAAATATTAAGTCTTGAAATTGTGAATTTAAGTACGTAAATTTGAAGAAATTGTGATTTTTGACTTTAAATTTTGTTTTAAAATGTAAATAAATAATGGGAATTAAATTTAAAGTTTTGAAATGATATTTGAAGTAAAATGTTAAGTTTTATTAAATTTATAAGTTAATAAACAGTGAATTTTGACTTAATAAATGAATGGAGTTTTCAAATTGAATATTTGATCTTAAAATTTTATTGTGTTAAATCATATGTTAAAATGATTTTAAATGTGAAATTTTGAAGTCTAGAAATATGATTTTCAAGTTATAATAATAAAATTTGGAGTTTTATTATTACTTTTGAAAAGCTAAAATGAAATCTGGAATTTTATAGCATTTTCAAAATGCTGTAGTCTTTTGACAGCGTTCTTAAGTGCTGTTGTTTTGAATCTAACAGTGTTTGAAATAACTAAATATCTATTACAGCATTTTATAAATGCTGCTATTCTTGAACTAAATCATTTTGGAAACTATAAGCTACGATAGCACTTTATAAATGCTGTCGTTGCTATAATTTGATAATGTTTGAAATGTTATAGATTTTAACACTGTTTAAGTTATATTTAAAGTGTTAAATGATTTAACTTTTGGAAATTGATTAATTGTGAAATTTAAGAAGTTTTGAATAAATTTTAATATTTAAATTTGAATTTTTAAGGAATTTGAATTTGAATTTAAATAGGGTTTACTTGGTTATGTGTTAAATGGAACGAAATGTAATGAGATAAATGAATTTTTGAATGGAATTTTTAATATATTTTGTAATGATACTTGAAATAATAAATGAATGACTTATTTGATTTAAAAATGATATTTAAATTTGAGTTTTTGAGTTTGAATTCAAATAATGATTTAATAATGAGGTTTTGAAAGGATATGATATTTTAATGATTTTGAAATGGTTTGGAAACGATTTGATCTTTATTTTAATAAAGAATATGAATGTGTAATAATATTTGATTTTGATTTATTTGATAAAGGAATATTTGAAGTTTATATTTGTATGAAAAGATATATGGTTTAATTGTAATTTAAGTTTATTTAAATAATGTTGGATTTATGAAATGAATATTTCAAAACTAAATAATAATGAAATTAGATTTGAGATATGAATATATGGAATTATAAAGTTTAGTTTTGAAATGTGGGATATTAAAGTTTAGAAATATATTAAAATTGGATTGTTTATTTTGTAGATCAAATCTATATTTGAAATTTATAAGATTTGAAATGTTTTGTTAGAAAACTAAATTGAATTGAAACTGATGGTTTGAATTGAATTAAATTGGGAATTTGAAATTTTGGTTTAATGGAACAAATTTGTAAAGTGTAAAGAATTAAAGGATGATTTTAAATGTATGATTTCAGAATGTTATGATTTTCAAAGTGTAATGATTTCAAGTATTTTGGTTTCGGAAAAGTTATACTTTGAAAGTATTATGAATTTTTTTAAAGGTGAATATATGTTTGAAATGGACATGATAAACTATTTTGATTTGAATATAGTTTTGAAATAAAAATGGTTTTGGTTTCGAAGTATAAACTATTTTGAGTGAATAAATAGTTTTGAAATAAAATGGTTTTGGTTTCGAAGTATAACTATTTTGAAAGGGATATAATTTTGAAATGAAGTGATTTGATTTTTGAAGTATAAACTATTTTGAAATGACCACGGCGTTACAATAACGATTAGTTGTTAAAGAGACCGGGATCGGAAGTTGTCATACTCTCTGCCAACTTCGAAAACCACTTTAACAACTATGTACGCGGTGGAGATTCTAGAATGAAGTAGGATGGTGGCGACGTTCTTGAGGTATATTACGTGAACCCAACTCCCGTGAGTTGACATAAGGTGGCTAAAACAAGAGCGATCTCGGGCCAAAAGGGGTAGCTCCTCTGGTCGAACACATTCCTTCAATACTATACTCTTATTGGTGATTGAGTAGATGGTCATCCTCCGATTTTGATTGGGAGTGTGTTCCGAGGTGGGCGTATGTGGCTGCTGCGTTACCACCAACCCATGTGCGTAATTGATATATCTACCCTGGCATTGCCTTGTGTGCCGTGTCACCTACCATACCGAGCCTTTACTACGAGTTTGTTTTTCTCCCGTAGCCCGTGTGGTATCCTCTGATAGTCTCCCGATCTGGAGATATCATGATATTGGATGGACTACTGGGACTATTATGTGTGAAGGGTGATATGGGTAGCCCGGAACGCTATTTAAAAGTATGTTTATTTTACTGTAGACATTATTATAATAGCGCAATATTACTATATAGTAAATAGTTTAACGGATCCTTAAAGGATGGGCGACCCCAAGCATCCTTTAAGTTACTGATGCATTTTTGTTACTGTTCACTTGAGTTGATTTACAGTCCATAAATATTTATGTCCTGACTCGAGTGTTTTTTGTTTGCTTTACGCTCGAGTCAGATTGAGTGAGTTAGCATTCAAGATTCACCTTCGGAGTTGGAGCTTTCCTTGAAGATCCAGCCATCTATTTTGCTTTCTGTATCCAGTGATTTCAGTGATGTATTCTGATTTGTACCTGATGTATCTTGTTACTCTTCTGTTGTATCTTATTTAACTCTGATGTATCTTATTTTTATATAGTAGCTTCATGAACTACTATCTCTTTTATTTCCGCTGCATTATTATTTACTCTGTGTCTGTGATCTGTGATTATGTATTTACTGTATATTCTAAGATTTGCCAAATTTTATTTACAGTGCGGTATTTTGAGCAATTCAAGTCCAACATGTGCGGATACGAATGGTTGAAAATATCGGGTTGGTACATTTACCCACCTGTAAAATGTTTGAACAGAGCTTGTATCAGTTTTTAATTTGAAAACTTGAATGCTGGAAAATGCCAGATGATCTGAAGCCTTAAAAAAACTGAGATGATCTTGATTTGAAACTGAACTGAATTTACTTGCTGAGATGATCCAGGCTTTGATTTAGTTGGAAGCTTGCCTAGTTGATTGCTTTGATTTAATTTCTGTTTTGCTAACCTTTTGTTTACAGGTTTTTGATTTTGATTTTCTCTGGTTTATTTAACAAAAATCGAAGATAGAAAAAAAGAAATGAAGAGAAGAGATAGATGTATATATAGACTTAATTTATGATTATTAAAAATAAAATAAAATAAAATGGTGACACTTGTTTATCTTGCTAACATTTGTCATTAGCATGTATTTATTGATTTACATTTGTTAAACTATATAAACTTAAACTTACAAGTGTAATTTTCATGAATTAATAAATTTTTAAATGATTTTTATAAAACTTATATATTTTTTCTATTAAGTAAATACATTATCTTAATTTTATAAATAAATCTTTTAAAGAAAATAATATAAAACCAATTGTATTCAAAAACAAATCAAATATAATATATTTTTGAATCCAAAATATTTTAAAATATTTATCTTTTGAATTTCCAATTCAAATTCAAATCCAATTTAAAATCTAATTTAAAATAAACTCATATATATATATGCACATTTAAATAAACACGTATAAACAATCATTATTATTTGTTTTTTTAAAAGAATAATTTTGCCAATTTTAAATAATTAACAAAAGAGATTATCACATTTTAAATTGCTTGAAATTCCAAAATATCACATTGATCGATACAAATTCCATTTGTATCGATCACAGATCGAGTTCAAACGATCGAGGATCGATCACGTAGGTCCACCCACATGAAAAAAGAGGTCTTTCTAGATCTGAGTGAGATATTTGCTGCCTATGCCTATAAATAGCAGCCCAAGACCTACTGAAAAAGGACTCTTTTTGCTCTTCTAACCAGATTCTGCTGAAATCACTATTGTACTCGAATTTCACTGTTGTAACTCGTTGTAACCAGGAAGCAAAAATCAATAAAGTCATCCATTTCATAGTGGACATAGGCCATATGCAGAACCGCTCTAAATTTGTATGTTTCTGTGCGATTTACTTGTTTATCAATTGGTGTGTTTGTTAGATCTTCCTCTTTTTCCATTTATATTCTTCATCCTATCTCTTCAAACACATCCAAAGAGCGTTGTTCCCAATTTTGGTACAAACTTGCCTAAGTGATTTTGATAATGAAAGTCAATCTGGAATCAAAATTTGAAGCTCAATGTAATTATTTCATAGTAAATAGATCATGCTTAAAATAGATTTTATTTTTAATTTCATGATTCATTTTCGTAAGATTTTAGAAGTGGGTTTGAATAGTGTGTTAGAGTTGATGGTTTAAGTTGTGCTAATTAATAGCACAAATAGGCTATGCTTATAATAAGCACAAAAATATTCTTAAGAGCTACAACGCTCTCAGACAATACCAAATCAGACCCCGCCAATAGTTACTGAGAATCCGAGTATTTCACATCTCTGAACGCGTACCGTCAAATCCAATAGAGTAGATGTGAAGATACCCTAATAGGAATAATCACACATAACTTGGCTTCCACTCATGCTTTGGTTTTAGTCATTTCCTACAAAGGATAGCAACACTCGATTGAGTAACAAATCATCTTGGATTGATGAAATACAAAAGTTGAAAAGATCAATTCCCAGGTTCGAGATAGAAACAAGGAAAATAAATTTATCCAACATAACTAGGAGGGTGCTCCCCTCTTCAACAAAAGTATGCCTCAAGATAATATCTACTTGAGAGCACACGTAGCTCTCTCGGATACTTTCAAGTTGACCCCATTAAATCCACAGGCATCTGAATATACTCACATCAACGCATGCATGCTATCAATTTCTGATGTGCATGTAAAAGTGTATATCTTTACTCTTATATTTAATCTTCTTTTATTAAAATAAGTGAAAATATTATGGTTTTTTTTACATGTTTGAACCAAAATCTAATTGTTTTCAAATCATCATTCACTCATCTTCATTTAGGGGCATAGTAATTTTGTGTATAAATTAATTTTGATAAAATTTGTTTGCACATTTTTATTTTTATTTGTAGGAAATTGAGTGCAAATTGGATGGAGCTTCATGGATATATGCATGCACAAGTGTTCAAGACTAAAAAAATGTAGAAAAGGAAAGAAATAATGCAACATGGAGGAGCTCACATGCCCACTACTTAATGGACCATAATTAAAAGCACATGCACAAGTTAATGGTGATTAATTAATCCCTAATGATTACTCGAAAACTAAACAATCTCAAGGGCATTTTTGGTAGTCCCCTAAAAGTGGAATTAGGGTTTTAGGCATGTATAAGTACACATTATGTTTCATGTAGTGGTTTCTTCACTTTTATGCATGTTGTAGCTACAAAATTAATGATAAACAAAATGTCTTTTTAGTGACTTCTTAGTCTTATTCTTGTTTGCTTTGGTTTACAGGCTCTTTTCTCTCATGCTATTTTATTTCATGCTCTGTTATGTTAGTTTATGTCTCCTTTATTTCATGTTAATAGTATAGTTGTAATTCATGCAATTAGTTTAGACTTATTTTATGCATGTAGTCAATTCTATTTTCTTTTGATTAGCTTTTATTTTCCTTGTTTTTCATGCTAAAACCATTTTTTGTTGAGATGAATTCAATTATGAGAAGCTAAACTCCTTCATTTAGGGGTAGTGAAGCTCTCATGAATCATACTAAATCAACATAAAATGGTTGCATTTGTAGTCTTTGTTTTGTGCTTAATAGAAATTAAGAATGATGATAATTTATGTTTCTTTTTTTAGTGAATTTGATAGCCTATGTTGACAACTCAAATAAGCTATGCTTAATCCAATATAAACATAAACTATTTGATCATTTGCCTAGGTGATTTTGATAATAAAAGTTAAATTAGAATTAAAATTTGATGCTCTATGTTACTAGTTCATAGTAAATAAATCATGCTTGAAATAGATTTTATTTCTAATCTCAAGATTCATTTTCATGAGATTTTAGAAAACGGTTTGAATAGTGTATTAGAGTTTGATGGTTTAAATTGTGCTAATTAATAGCACAAATAAATCATGCTTATAATAAACACATAATTCATTTCTACTTAAAATATAAACAAGAGGCTATGGATATATTTTGTGTTTGATTTATATGAATGATTGAAAGCGAATTCACCTTTAAATTGCTCCTTAATCTCATAGTTTTATTCACTTTTCCTCTAGTTTGTTTTATGCACTTTTCTTAGCTTAACATAATCAAAATTTTCGGCTAATTTAATTGGGTGATTTTGAAATTTCTTGCTATTCTTGTGGGATCTACTCATACTCGCATATGTACTACAATTGTACGTCGTGCGCTTGAAGTTTTATAATGATACGTTTTCGGCAGTTTTCTAATCAATAGAGTTTTCCGTCTTTGAACAAGTTTTTGACGTCGTTGCCGGAGAAAGCAATTTAATTTTAGTTTACTCTTCGAATTAATTTTATTTATTCATTTTGTGTTATTAAAATATAAAAGAAATTTTTTATTGCATTTTATGCTCAAGTTTCATTTTTTTTCAGTTTTGTGCTTTTGTTTGTGCATTTGTGTCTCTTTGTTTTAGTTTTTTGTTTTCATAGAATTTATTTTTATTTATTATTATTTTTTTAACCTGTTTGTGCATTCACTGTTTGCACTTGCAACACACTGAAACATTGAAAATCAACATATCCATTTCCATTTTCATTTTCATTTTCATTTGCACTGTTAAGTTACATTAAAAATGAAAATTTACATTGCATCCCTATTCATCATCATTCAGCTTGGCCGTGTGTTGCGTTTTGCATTTCTGATTAAATAAAAAAAACAAGTTCCCAAAACAATTTGCATTTCTGTTTATATTTAAAAATCTTTCAACCTTCCACTTCCTCCCCCTGCATTCTCTATTATAGTTTCCAAAAACAATTTGCTGTTACACAACTTGTTACAAACATGCGACAGTACGTTTTCCAAAAACAACTTGTTACATTGCATACTTGTGCACCCTGTTTCAGTTTTGTGCAACTTCATCTACTCCTAACTTCAGCCATACCCTTCCAATTCTAATCCCCAACCAATACACTTTCTCCCCTCAAAGCATACTTCTCCAAACATTATAGCATCATTCTCATCTCCTCGAACATAGCACAAACACCCACTGCAATCCGCATACATCACCAGAAACCATCTCCATCCTCTGCCATATACCAAACTTCTACACTGCAACTCCATCCAGTCATCAATCTGCTTTCGACCACTAACCCCGGACTCCACTCACACTTCCACTTCCGATACCAACAACAAACTATACCCTACAACCTCATGCACATTCCATTTCAGTCCACAACAATCACCTGCCCCACCATTGCACTTTCTACTACAGCCTATACAGCAACCCAAATCCCTTCATCAACCTTCAAACCTTCCAACACTTCATTACTCTCTGCAATTCTCCTTCACCCGACCACCTCCAACCCACAAAGTTTTCTTTTGCCTATACACTCCATCTCTTACCACCATCTTCGTACTCAACAGTAACTCATCATACTTGAACAAAGCGACCTACAAACAACTTCATCAACCGCCATCACAATTGCCACACTCCCCTTGCATCCGTTCATCACCATCACACATCACCTACTCCACATAAGTCCACAACTCAACCCACAAATACCATCACTACATCAATCACACTTCACCACGCAGCCTACCACCATCCACTACATCACCACCTGAACTCCTCCACGCAAACAATTGCGTCCCATCCCTCTCCAATAACCACACAGCACGCTACAGAACTCGAGCTTGCCACCATCAACATACACAACCATTCACCTGTACATATACAACTTTCCTCCACCGCAGCCAACCTCCACCCGCCTTCACTTTCCACTGCCATTTCAATCACTACAATCTCCCTCTGCATATCCCACTAACCAAAAATTGCATGCCTTCAGCCTTTTTCCTGCAACCCAAAACAACCACAATCCTAACACCCCAATCACCTACCACCTTTAAAACGACAATAACAGCGAACCCACTTCATCACCTCAAACCCATGCAACCTTCTCCTGACATCACCATCGCCTACAACAACTTAAAACAAAACCAACCAAAAGCTGCTTCTATATCAAATACTCCTATGCTCACTCCATCACTTTCCTACCAATTCAAATTCCTGACCTTCCTCTGCCAACTTAAACTTGAAACAACCACTTCACCTTCTCCAATCCAACCTCACCTCTGCACCACAAATCAGCGACCGCAACCTTCGATCGCCCAACATACTCCCCAAATCGGCACCCAAAACCCTATCGCCACCAAGAATCCCCAAATTGGAAGCCCTCATTCGAACGCCTGAACCTCCACTTCCAATCGCGACGTCCGACCACCTCAATCTAAAACCAAAATCCATCTCTGCGACTAACTACCCAAAACAATTGTACGCCACCCTCCTCAATCCAAGAACAACTTGAACCACATGATTCACTAAATCTCCCCAGATTCGCCTTTTTTTATTTCTTATTTTGTTTTCACAAGAATATATTAATAAATAATTTGTGCTTCTATAGTTCGAGTTGAGATTGGTGTGGGTGAGTTTGTTTAAACTTTCATTCTTCACTTATTAATGAAAAAGAAAAAAGATTTTTCTTTCGTTTTCAACTTTATGAAAAAACAATTTCGTTTTGAACTCTTTTCAGGCTGCAAAAAAATGAACTGCTTGTCAATAATTGCGCTGCTCTACTTCCTTAAAAAAACTGTCGGATTAAAATAAAATTGCCAATAATTTTACACGCTGTAATATAATGATCTTATCTCTTGTTTTTATATTCTTTGTATTGTTGGTTACTTGCACTCATTTCATCTTATTTTTTTCTTCTAAGGGCAATACCCAGCTTCATACAAAATGGGGGCTTTCATCACCCCTTCCTTACGCACAAATTGCATACCATAATAGAATTTAATTAATAATAATGGTTAGACGTTGGACTTAAGAGTATCACGGGCTCATCTATGTTTAATTGTATCTTGACAAGTTGTCTTCTTATAACAATTTATTTTTTAGTGTCTAGACTATGACGGAGCAATAATCGTTTATAAATATTACGGTAATTCATAAATATTGTAGTGATTATTTGTCTAAAGGTACTTAAAACTTTGGTTGCATTGCTATGGTAATTCGTGTTGCACCGATAATCGATGTCTGTTACTTAGTTAAGAACTATTTTATTGAATTAAGTCAAAATGTGATTATACAACTTTGGGTTAGAAGCTACTAAGGGTAGAAAATTTATAGTTAAGTCCTTGCATTCATTTGTTGCATTAGTTCATGCATATATAAAAAAATAAAAAAAATCAAACAAAATCAAAAATCCAAAAACAAGCATTATACTTAATTTAGTTTTTTTAAACAATAAAAATCTAAAAGAAAAAATTGTTTTCAAAAACAAAAAAAACATTTTAGAAAAATAAGAAACTTTTTCCAAATCCAAAAAAACAAAAATAAATCTTCCTTTTGAAAATAATTTCATTTTAGTAGATATTTTCTCTTTAAAAACAACAATAGAAAAGAATCTTTCACTTCATGTCATTCTCTAAACCTTGTTTCATTTTTTAACCTTGATTTTCACGTCTTTATCTCCTTGATCTGTTCACTTATGCATGAGTACCTGAACTCGTGACACAACAACAAATAGTTTAACTCGAATGAACGATCCTCCGACGATGGCCAATGAAAACGCTTACCGAACTCTCATGGATAGATTCTTTTCCCGACTGAGTTTCTTGTCCTTGTTTTATCACCTTACTCTCCGCAATGGTAATCACTTCGAAATTCATTCAAATTATATAACCACGCTCCTGATATTAGGAAATTTTGAACAATGACCCATACTCCCTAACAAAATTCGATCAAGTTCTGTGCAACCATTAAACTTCAACAATTATGTAATGAAGGAATCAAACTTAGGTTGATTCCATTCGCCCTTACCGATTATGCAGAATAATGGTTGTATAGCTTGCCTTTGAATTCAATCAAAACTTGGGACAAATTCTTTAAAATTTTCTTAAAAAAGTTTTACCCCTTGGAAAAAAACAACCAAAATCCGAAACAAAATTGTAAATTTTCATCAATTCAGGGGTAAACCTATCGAAAAATACTTTGAAAGATTTAAAGAGCTTTTGATAAAATGTCCACACCATAACTTTGAAAAATGGACTCTTTGTCGAATCTTATTCGATGGACTTGAAAATAATTAATGAACTATGCTTGAATCGATGTACCAATGCAATTTCCTCGTCCAATATCACGACGATGCTTGGCAATTCCTTGAGAACGTAGCCAAAAAATTATTCCAAGGGGAATGTTCTAATGAGAAATCCATTTATTCACGACCGAGTACACTTGGTAGGATCATAGTTGGCTTTCGATGCTAAAATTGATGCAATGTCCATAAATTTAACGGCGTTTTCTCATCCAGTCAAATGAACCAAGCTTCCCAACCATTGTGTTATAAATGTAGTGATCCAATCCCGTTGCCGATTAATATCCTCATTCATTGGAACAACTAAATACTTTTAACATGGTTAAGAATGACCTATTTTTTTCCAATGTACAATCCCAGTTGGAGAAGTCATTATAACTTTGCATTGAAACAAAATAATTCTAAAACAAATTTTGTTCGACTTATTTTTCAAGCATTTCTGAACAATGCTTTGAATCCTCCTTTTCATCCCAACTACTTTCAATAAAATTTTGCGCCTCCGTCTCAAAATCAACTACAACAATCTTTTGCTCCCCAAGATGAAAAATGGATACTAGCAAAAAGTTTTGAAACATTGGCTAAAGCAACCACTCAAAACCTCCAATAAAATAGCAATTTGCAAAATTTGTTAACCTCGTACGTGCATAATATGAGTCAACCAATTGCTGAGATCAAAATGCAAATGAGTCAATTAGCGACTTCCACGAGTGAACATGAACGAGGCACATTCCCAAGTCAGCCAGTTCTAAACCCTAGAAATCAAAATATGAATTCGATTCACGCTTATGTCGTTCAGGATAACAATGCGAACCAAACGAGTGCTATCATGACTTTGCGTTCCGGTAAACTAATCAATAGACAAGTTTTCAATCCAAACGATTTACCGAAAGCTCCTCTTGACACTTCGAAAACGACAGGCGATTCTGAACAAAACATCGAGTCAAATATCGAATCAAATTCCAATCCAAATTCTTATTCTACTTAAGTAGACTGAACTACTGGTTATCGAATTCCATTTCCACATCGACTTCAACCTAAGAAACATTCTGATCAAATGGAAAAGATGTTGGAAATTTTCAAACAATTCAAAATGAACATCCCTTTTCTTGATATCGTTCAACATGTCCCAACTAACGCTAAGTTTCTAAATGACTTGTGTACTCAAAAATGACACACTTATGTACCCAAGAAAGTTTTCTTAACTGCCGGTCTTAGCGGAGTCTTGTCTCAATCAATTCCCATAAAATACAGAGACCCGGGATGTCCGATGATCTCATGCATGATAGGAGACAACACGATTAATAAGTGCTTACTAGACTTGGGTGCGAATGTCAATTTGATTCCATATTCAGTTTACTAGCAACCTATTTTGGGTGAACTAAAACCAATAAAAGCAACTCTTCAATTTTTCAACTGTTTGATAAAGAAATCCGTGGGAAAAATCAACGATGTTGTAACGACCCGTATTTTACGTGTCGATAGATCGTAGAATTTGCAGGTCGATAGTGTTGTTTGTGTTGCCTCTAGCTTGAGTCGTTTAGAAGTTAACCCGGGTGGAGTATGAGTTGTGACCGACTCATGAGCATTGCCGAGCTAAGGGATGAGTCGTGACCGACTCATAGGGGACCGACTCAAGGAGGGGTTACGGGTTGGAGTGTTGGCCGAGATAAGGAAGCAACCGACTTAAGTTAGGTAAGTCGTTTGGACGAGTTAGTGGGTCAGGTGATGAGTCATAGCCGAGTTAAGGCTTGAGTCGTTACCGACTCATGGTGGCCGACTCATGAGAGTTAATGACCTATAGTGTTAGAGCGACTTAGAGAAGGAGCGAGTGTAGGTGTGGCCGAGTTAGTATGTGACCGAGTCAAGAGAGGAACGACTCATGGTCTAGGCCGAGTCAGCGGGTTAAGGGTTAGCAAAATGAGTCGTTGCCGACTCATAGTGTTAGGGATCCAGTAGTTTAGACCGACCTAAGGAAGTGACCGACTTAGGGAGTTGGGTCGGTAGATGTTGAGTCGGCTAAGGCTTAGGTCGGTGGGCCGACTTAGTGGATAAGTCGTTAGGGACTTAGGCTTTTGAGTCGTTAGGTCTCTGAGTCGGTGAGGCTGTAGGTCGTGAGTCGTGTGGCAAATAGGACCTTAGTACGACTTAGTGTGGGTCGGCTGCCTGGTGAGTTGGTTGTGTAGATGAGTCGGTAGGGTGTTGGGTCGTGTGTGTCGTTAGGTCGGCTATAAGGTTAAGTCAGAACCCTTGTTTTGAGTTAGGTCGGCACCGCGGTTGAGTCGTTACCGACTTATGTTGAGTCGGCTAGGGGTTAGGACGGCCGCAAGGCTAAGTCGTTAGGTCGCATATAGGAATAAGTCGTGTGACCTTCTTGCTTTGTTGAGTCGTGTGGCAGTTGGGTCGGTAGTACGTTGAGTCGCAAGTCGGCCGTGTGTTAACTCGTGAGGTCCCTGTTGTTGATAGGTCGGCAGGAATTAGGTCGCGTGAGTACTGTAGAGGCTTAGGTTGCAAGGTTAGGTCGGCATGGCAATGAGTCGTGAACGACTCATGGTAAGTCGGCATTGTGATAAGTCGGGGGCGACTCAAGTGTTGGGTCGGCGACGACCTAAGGGACAGCCGAGCTATGGTTGATTCAGCCTATAAATAGAGGGGTTTGGCTCACTTTTTGGCACCGGTTTTTGAAGCGACGAAGTGCTGTCATTTTGAAGACTCGTCTTCAACATTTCTTCATCTTCTTTTCTCCATTTCAATCTAGATCTAACATCCATCCAAGATCGAAGATCGAGATCGAAGATCCAAGTGTTCAAGTTGAAGATCTTCATCCGTTTGAGCTAGAATTCATCGTTTCAAGTGAGATTTCGCCGGATCAAGTCGTGATCTTCGCTGTCCAGATCTGAAGTGTTGTGATTTTGAGGTGTTTGGGTGATTTGGTGAGTGGTAGTTATCTCTCACGCGGATCCAAAGGAGTATACGGGATTGGTGATATGTTTGGGTGTTAAAGTTAGCGTTTTCTCGCATTTTCCTTAAGTCTGCATGTAGATCCATCATATTTGAAGATGTTTATCTATAGAAGCTATTTATAAAGTATTAGAGACAAAACCCATGTTTTAGATTTGATAGATCTATGTTAAAAATCATGATTTCACATATGTTGGACTTTTGCTCACTTAATTACGAAATTGCCATTATGAATGATATTGTTTGATAGATCTTGTTTGAATGCTTGAATGTTTGAATGTATGTTAGATGTGATTGCTCCAAGTTAGCTTGTGGTTGATTTGGAACAAGATGTTTGAAGATGATTCAAAAGCTAAGTGGAAAGGCTCTTGAATGTTGAAAGCTGCCGATGGCATATGAAGCGGATAGGGAAGCTCATGTGGATGGATTCGATGATGAGGGACTTTGCCATGATGCGAAGAGGCGAAGTATGAGATTGAGATGGGACTTTGCCATGATGCGAGAAGGCAAGCCATGATGTTGAGATGAGACTTTGCTATGATGCGATGAAGCAAAGTGTGATGTTGAGATGGAACGGGTCATGATGACGTTCCAAGCACGGGCTGCGACGACGTGCAAAGTTATGTTGATTACTCGGTGATGCGATCCGGGTTGGTGATAATGGTTAGCTTGAGAGGCGCTTGAGCTAGTATGAATGATCGTCAAGGAGGATGACTTGGAGGCTTAGATCTCATCGTTGTTGAAGGTTCTAGCATGCTCAAAGCAAGGGTACGTTGGAACGGGCTGCGACGGCGTTCCAGGCACGGGCTACGACGGCGTGCTAGTACTCTGGGTAGTTGCGAAAATTCCTAGGCACGGGCTGCGACGACGTGCGGAGTTATGGCTAGAACCGGGGTTACCATTAGCCCTTGACGGATGGTCATTCAACTAACGGTGAAATCAAGGCAACGATGCAGTGATAGCCAGAGTCATGGATGTTTGGTTGTATTATCATTCGGCTTCAAGAGCGGTGTTTTCTGGGTGCTTATCTGATCTTGGTTTAGGCCTTGGGGGTTTGTATTTGGAAAACATTGCCCTTGACTCGAGTGGTTATTGCTTTACCTTATTTGTCTATATGTTATGCTTGATTCTTCTTAGTGTGTGTCTGGGGGCTATCACTGTAGAAAGAGGTGGAGTGGGATGGTTTGGTTCCTATTCCTTTTATCCTTTATGCTCTTTTGGTATGCTTGATTGTTAATTTACTGCTCACTAAGACTTTGTCTGACTCAAGGTTTTATGTCTCCTCTTATTACCTTGGGCTGTTCATCCATGTTGGGATGGGCAGACTAGGTAAGCAGGTGACAGGTGCTGTGCTTGGAGTTTCTACGTTGAAGATGACGAAGACGAGCAGGAGGCTATGCATATTATTTTCTTATATGTACTGGGTATCCGCTGCTGTATTTGATGAGTGCTTGTAGTGAGGTCTTGATGTATGGATTTGTTGAGATGATTGTATAAAACTTCTGTGATGCTTATATGATGATTTCCTGTTATGAGACTTCACTATATATTTCTCTATTGTATTTTATCCATGCGCTGTGAGTTACGATAGAGATTCTTCGATTTTATTTTACCCTGACTATCGTCCATGGCTGCCTGGCACACCTTTCAGCGCACTATTCTCTTGTTTTGGTGCGGGAGTCATGGGCGGTCGTCACATTTGGTATCAGAGCTTTGGTTAGTCGATTTTAGCCAACGCTCGCTGACGTAATTACGTATGAGAGACGTAATTGTATTTTGATGGATGATTACTATATATAATATAGTAGCTTAGAAGGATTTGAACTCTTTATGCAGTTGTTTCTTAAGGTGTTCTAATCATTCTTTTTACAGATATTAAGAATGAGTCGTAGAGGAAGACCAGCTGCTAGGGAAGGCCATGCTACAGAAGGAGCTGCAGATTATGGGGCTATGTTCGAAGCGATGATGACTTCGATTATGAGGAGGATGCCCGTTCCAGGGCCTACTGTTGATGTTGGAGTTCAAGTCCAAACTCCGAGACCGGTGGATTTTGCCAAGCTTTGTAAGGATTATACTTCTCTTGGAGGAAAAGCTTTCTTAGGGACGGAGTCTACTATTGAAGTGCAGAGATGGATGGATGCTTGCCGAAGGATTTTTGGTGATCTAGGGATTGAGGATGCAACCAAGAGAAAGCTTGCATCGAGGCAGCTTCAAGGGAGAGCTGCGGATTGGTGGAATTCTATCACTATAGATACACCAGAGGAGGAGATTACTTGGGAGCAGTTCCAAGTTAGATTTGAAGCCAAGTTCATCTCTACTGCTCAGAGGTCTGTTTTGTTCAAGAGATTTGTGGAGCTCAAACAAGGCGGGAGGCCTGTTCTTGAGTATATTTCTGAGTTCGAGGCCTTGTCTAAGTATGCCAGATCATATGTTGATTCTCCCTACCAGAAGAACGAAAAGTTTGTGACGGGTCTGGATGCTTATCTTGGAAGGCAGTTGGTGGATCACTTGGACGATCCATTCGAGAAGCTGGTGGAGAAAGCTTTGAGGCATGAGAGTTTGTTTCCTAGGGAAAGTTCTGTTGTTGCTGTAACCAGGGAAGGATCTAAACCACAGCAGAGTGGCAACAAGAAGAGGAAGCAGCAGCAACAGAAGGGAAAGGATGGTCAGAAGAAGCCAAAGGGCGAGGTGACTTGCTATAATTGCCAGAAGAAGGGCCATCTTTCCAAGGATTGTAGGAATCCAAAGGCGCCGGCGAAGTGCCATAACTGTGACAAGCCAGGGCATTTCAGGAAGGACTGTCCAGAGCCGAGGAAGGATAGGCAGGTTGTGCAAGCTTATGCTCTGGGAGCTGTTCCGTCGTCTTCAAGAGCTCCTACTGCTGAGGAGAAGGGGAAGAGTGTGGTGGTCCAAGGTACTCTTTCCATTTGTGGTGTTCCAGTTAGAGTGTTGTTTGATACTGGAGCGTCGCATTCTTTTGTTTGTGATGATTTGGTAGGCCGGTTAGGTTTGAAACCGGATATTGTTGATAGGCCATTGGTTGTGACTAATCCAGTTGGGGGTTCGTCATGTTTGTGTATGATATGCCGTGGTCTGGTTGTATCGAGTCATGATTGCTCGTTTGTTTGTGATTGCTTTGTTCTGAACTTTGCGGGGTTCGGAATTATCTTGGGTATGGACTGGCTTAGGAAGTATGCGGCAAAGGTTGATTGTGAGAGGCTTGAGGTGACAGTCGGAAATGTGGAAGGGCGAAAGGTTGTGATACGATGTAAGCATGAGGAAGGCGTCTTCATGAGCTTCATGTATTCGCTGGTTGTTCCACGGGATGGACTGTCATCAGTGCCTATTGTGAATGAGTTTGGTGATGTCTTTGAGGAAGTCAAAGGGTTACCGCCGCATAGGGAGATCGAGTTTCGTATCGATCTAGTTGAGGGAGCCAGACCTGTTGTGATGCCTCTTAGGCGGATGGCACCGAGGGAGCAGCAAGAGCTGAAGGTGCAAGTTGATGACCTTTTGCAGAAAGGATTCATTCGGAGAAGTGTGTCCGAATGGGGTGCGCCAGTTGTGTTCGCAACCAAAGCGGATGGATCGTTGAGGTTGTGTGTTGATTATCGTGAGCTGAATAAGGTGACTAAGAAGAACAAGTATCCATTGCCGAGAATAGATGACTTGTTTGATCAGCTTCACGAGGCGAAGGTGTTTACTCAGATGGATTTGGCAACGGGATTTCACCAGCTGAGAGTGGCGAAGGATAGTGTGCCGAGGACTGCTTTCAGGACACCATCCGGTTTTTATGAGTGGCTGGTTATGCCGTTTGGATTGACTAACGCACCAGCATATTTTGTGGATCTTATGAATAGGGTGTTCAGAGATCAATTGAACAAGTTCGTGCTTGTGTTCGTGGATGATATTTTGGTTTACTCCAGAACCGAGGAAGAGCACAAGACGCACTTGAGGATTGTTTTGGGAATTTTGTGGAAACATCAGCTGAAGGCTA
Organism: Allium cepa; assembly: GCA_030765085.1. Lineage (NCBI taxonomy): Eukaryota > Viridiplantae > Streptophyta > Magnoliopsida > Asparagales > Amaryllidaceae > Allium > Allium cepa. Next base: position 306,663,979 of record CM060931.1, read on the forward strand.
AGTTTTCGAAGTGTCACTTCTGGAAGAGTGAAGTGAGGTTCTTAGGCCATGTTATCTCTGGAAATGGAATAGCGGTTGACCCCGCTAAGGTGGCAGCGATCCAGGATTGGGTTAGACCTAAGAATGCATCTGATGTGAGAAGTTTTCTTGGATTAGCAGGATATTATCGTCGGTTTATCAAAGACTTTTCCAAGATAGCTGCACCGTTGACAGGATTGACGAAGAAGAACCAAGTGTTCAGATGGGATGATAAGGGTGAGCAAGCTTTCGTAATCCTGAAAGAACGACTGACAAGTGCTCCTGTTTTGACTATTCCGAGTGGGAATGATGAGATGGTGGTTTACACTGATGCATGTGGCACTGGACTGGGAGCAGTGCTAATGCAGAAGGATAAAGTTGTTGCGTATGCTAGTCGACAACTGAAGCCGCATGAAAGGAATTATCCAACTCATGATTTGGAGTTAGCGGCAATAGTGTTTGCTTTGAAGATGTGGAGACATTACCTATTGGGAGTTAGATTCGAATTGTTTACAGATCATAAGTCGTTGAAGTATCTGTTCTCCCAAAAGGATCTGAATCTTCGACAGCAAAGGTGGTTAGAGTTTCTAGCATCTTATGATTTTGGTATAGCCTATACTCCAGGAAAAGGTAACGCAGTGGCTGATGCGTTAAGTCAAAGACATGCAGGATTGGGAGCCATGTTTTCGGAATGGAAGAGTCTTGAGTATTTGGCTGGATTTGATTTCAGGCCTAGATGTGAATTGGAACCTGAGATGTTGGCAAACTTATCGATAAGGCCTACTCTTGTGGAAAGAATTGGTGAGAGGCAAAGGGGAGATGATAAGCTTGTCAAGATTATCTGTGATTTGGAATCTGGATTGGACCCGGAGAAGGATAAGGGATTCGAGGTCGATCGAGAGGGTTGGCTTCGAAAGCAAGGACGACTAGTTGTTCCCGATATTAATGGATTGAGAGATGAAGTTCTGAGGGAAAGTCATCACTCGAAGTTGACAATTCATCCAGGCGGAAATAAGATGTATCGGGATATGAAGAGAGCTTACTACTGGGAAGGTATGAAGAAAGATGTTGGAAGTTTTATTTCCAAGTGTATGAATTGTCAGTTGGTAAAAGCTGAGCAGAAGAAGCCCAGTGGATTACTTCAGCCATTAGAGGTTCCTACGTGGAAGTGGGAGCAAGTGTCGATGGATTTTATTGATGGTCTACCTAGAACCAGGACAGAGAATGAAGGGATTTGGGTTATTGTAGATCGTTTGACCAAGAGTGCAAGGTTCATTCCTGTTCGATCGACAAGAACTGCATCGAAGTTGGCTGAGTTGTATGTGAAGTGGATTGTTCGATTCCATGGTGTTCCGAAGAGTATAGTGAGCGATCGAGATCCGTTGTTCACTAGTGGATTTTGGAAGAGCTTCCAGGAAGTTTTGGGAACTGAGTTGTGTTTGAGTACAGCTTATCACCCTCAAACAGATGGTCAGACTGAGAGAGTCAACCGAGTTTTGGAAGATCTCCTTAGAGCTTGTGTTTTGGACTTCGGAGGATCATGGGAGGATCACCTTCATTTGGTGGAGTTTGCTTATAATAACAGTTATCAGTCGAGCATTGGTATGGCACCATATGAGGCATTATATGGAAGACCGTGTAACTCTCCGACATGTTGGTTGGAAGCTGGAGAAAAGCTGATACTTGGGCCAGAGATGATTCGACAGACTTCGGATTGTATAGAGATCATTCGACAACGAATGAGGGCAGCCCAAGATCGTCAGAAAAGTTATGCAGATAATCGTCGAAAGGATTTGGAATTCGACGTAGGTGATATGGTTTTTGTGAAGATTTCTCCATTGAAGAATGTTATTAGATTCGGGAACAAAGGAAAGTTAACTCCAAGATTTGTTGGACCATTCCCGATTGTCGAGCGAATTGGAAAGCTCGCTTATAGATTGGAGTTACCGGAAAAGATGGCGGGTGTGCACAATGTTTTTCATGTATCTTGTCTACGGAAGTATGTGCACGACCCTACTACGGTGGTTTCTGCTGATAGCTGTGAAGACTTAGAGGTTGATCCAGTGGTTACGAGACCTCGTAAGCCGCTTCGTATTGTTGAAACCGATACGAAACAGCTTAGGAGGAAGACGATTACGTTGCTCAAGGTACAATGGAGTGACGATGTTAACGACTGTACATGGGAGGAGGAAGAGAGGATGAAGGCAGCTCATCCCGGACTCTTCGAGGTATGGCCCTAAAGTGTCGTGACATCTCATGAATTTGTAGCTTGTTCTAAGTCTTAGAATTCTGCATGCTAGGCTAGAATTGGATGCATGGTTTGTTGATTGCTATGGATGGTAGGCATGCGGAATATCTTTGATTTCTGTTGTTTGCTTGGAATTTCGGGGGCGAAATTCCTAAGGGGGAGAGAATGTAACGACCCGTATTTTACGTGTCGATAGATCGTAGAATTTGCAGGTCGATAGTGTTGTTTGTGTTGCCTCTAGCTTGAGTCGTTTAGAAGTTAACCCGGGTGGAGTATGAGTTGTGACCGACTCATGAGCATTGCCGAGCTAAGGGATGAGTCGTGACCGACTCATAGGGGACCGACTCAAGGAGGGGTTACGGGTTGGAGTGTTGGCCGAGATAAGGAAGCAACCGACTTAAGTTAGGTAAGTCGTTTGGACGAGTTAGTGGGTCAGGTGATGAGTCATAGCCGAGTTAAGGCTTGAGTCGTTACCGACTCATGGTGGCCGACTCATGAGAGTTAATGACCTATAGTGTTAGAGCGACTTAGAGAAGGAGCGAGTGTAGGTGTGGCCGAGTTAGTATGTGACCGAGTCAAGAGAGGAACGACTCATGGTCTAGGCCGAGTCAGCGGGTTAAGGGTTAGCAAAATGAGTCGTTGCCGACTCATAGTGTTAGGGATCCAGTAGTTTAGACCGACCTAAGGAAGTGACCGACTTAGGGAGTTGGGTCGGTAGATGTTGAGTCGGCTAAGGCTTAGGTCGGTGGGCCGACTTAGTGGATAAGTCGTTAGGGACTTAGGCTTTTGAGTCGTTAGGTCTCTGAGTCGGTGAGGCTGTAGGTCGTGAGTCGTGTGGCAAATAGGACCTTAGTACGACTTAGTGTGGGTCGGCTGCCTGGTGAGTTGGTTGTGTAGATGAGTCGGTAGGGTGTTGGGTCGTGTGTGTCGTTAGGTCGGCTATAAGGTTAAGTCAGAACCCTTGTTTTGAGTTAGGTCGGCACCGCGGTTGAGTCGTTACCGACTTATGTTGAGTCGGCTAGGGGTTAGGACGGCCGCAAGGCTAAGTCGTTAGGTCGCATATAGGAATAAGTCGTGTGACCTTCTTGCTTTGTTGAGTCGTGTGGCAGTTGGGTCGGTAGTACGTTGAGTCGCAAGTCGGCCGTGTGTTAACTCGTGAGGTCCCTGTTGTTGATAGGTCGGCAGGAATTAGGTCGCGTGAGTACTGTAGAGGCTTAGGTTGCAAGGTTAGGTCGGCATGGCAATGAGTCGTGAACGACTCATGGTAAGTCGGCATTGTGATAAGTCGGGGGCGACTCAAGTGTTGGGTCGGCGACGACCTAAGGGACAGCCGAGCTATGGTTGATTCAGCCTATAAATAGAGGGGTTTGGCTCACTTTTTGGCACCGGTTTTTGAAGCGACGAAGTGCTGTCATTTTGAAGACTCGTCTTCAACATTTCTTCATCTTCTTTTCTCCATTTCAATCTAGATCTAACATCCATCCAAGATCGAAGATCGAGATCGAAGATCCAAGTGTTCAAGTTGAAGATCTTCATCCGTTTGAGCTAGAATTCATCGTTTCAAGTGAGATTTCGCCGGATCAAGTCGTGATCTTCGCTGTCCAGATCTGAAGTGTTGTGATTTTGAGGTGTTTGGGTGATTTGGTGAGTGGTAGTTATCTCTCACGCGGATCCAAAGGAGTATACGGGATTGGTGATATGTTTGGGTGTTAAAGTTAGCGTTTTCTCGCATTTTCCTTAAGTCTGCATGTAGATCCATCATATTTGAAGATGTTTATCTATAGAAGCTATTTATAAAGTATTAGAGACAAAACCCATGTTTTAGATTTGATAGATCTATGTTAAAAATCATGATTTCACATATGTTGGACTTTTGCTCACTTAATTACGAAATTGCCATTATGAATGATATTGTTTGATAGATCTTGTTTGAATGCTTGAATGTTTGAATGTATGTTAGATGTGATTGCTCCAAGTTAGCTTGTGGTTGATTTGGAACAAGATGTTTGAAGATGATTCAAAAGCTAAGTGGAAAGGCTCTTGAATGTTGAAAGCTGCCGATGGCATATGAAGCGGATAGGGAAGCTCATGTGGATGGATTCGATGATGAGGGACTTTGCCATGATGCGAAGAGGCGAAGTATGAGATTGAGATGGGACTTTGCCATGATGCGAGAAGGCAAGCCATGATGTTGAGATGAGACTTTGCTATGATGCGATGAAGCAAAGTGTGATGTTGAGATGGAACGGGTCATGATGACGTTCCAAGCACGGGCTGCGACGACGTGCAAAGTTATGTTGATTACTCGGTGATGCGATCCGGGTTGGTGATAATGGTTAGCTTGAGAGGCGCTTGAGCTAGTATGAATGATCGTCAAGGAGGATGACTTGGAGGCTTAGATCTCATCGTTGTTGAAGGTTCTAGCATGCTCAAAGCAAGGGTACGTTGGAACGGGCTGCGACGGCGTTCCAGGCACGGGCTACGACGGCGTGCTAGTACTCTGGGTAGTTGCGAAAATTCCTAGGCACGGGCTGCGACGACGTGCGGAGTTATGGCTAGAACCGGGGTTACCATTAGCCCTTGACGGATGGTCATTCAACTAACGGTGAAATCAAGGCAACGATGCAGTGATAGCCAGAGTCATGGATGTTTGGTTGTATTATCATTCGGCTTCAAGAGCGGTGTTTTCTGGGTGCTTATCTGATCTTGGTTTAGGCCTTGGGGGTTTGTATTTGGAAAACATTGCCCTTGACTCGAGTGGTTATTGCTTTACCTTATTTGTCTATATGTTATGCTTGATTCTTCTTAGTGTGTGTCTGGGGGCTATCACTGTAGAAAGAGGTGGAGTGGGATGGTTTGGTTCCTATTCCTTTTATCCTTTATGCTCTTTTGGTATGCTTGATTGTTAATTTACTGCTCACTAAGACTTTGTCTGACTCAAGGTTTTATGTCTCCTCTTATTACCTTGGGCTGTTCATCCATGTTGGGATGGGCAGACTAGGTAAGCAGGTGACAGGTGCTGTGCTTGGAGTTTCTACGTTGAAGATGACGAAGACGAGCAGGAGGCTATGCATATTATTTTCTTATATGTACTGGGTATCCGCTGCTGTATTTGATGAGTGCTTGTAGTGAGGTCTTGATGTATGGATTTGTTGAGATGATTGTATAAAACTTCTGTGATGCTTATATGATGATTTCCTGTTATGAGACTTCACTATATATTTCTCTATTGTATTTTATCCATGCGCTGTGAGTTACGATAGAGATTCTTCGATTTTATTTTACCCTGACTATCGTCCATGGCTGCCTGGCACACCTTTCAGCGCACTATTCTCTTGTTTTGGTGCGGGAGTCATGGGCGGTCGTCACAGATGTACTTATAAAAATTGGTCAATTCATATTCCCCTCCGATTTCAGCATCCTAGAGACATAACCTGTGGATAATCCGATGAGTCAAATTCCACTTATTCTAGGACAACCTCTCTTAGCCACTTCAAATGCCTTAATCAATTGTCGAAATGGTTTGATGAACATTTCTTTTAGTAACATGACTTTGGATCTTAACATCTTCAATCTTGAAAATCAATCGAATGAAACACTTGACCAAACATTGGAAGTTAGCTCCATTCAACGGAATTCTGACAACGAAACAGTTGACCTTAACAACGAATGCGAGATGAAATATAAACAACTATTTCATGATGAACTTAACAAGATTGAAGACGCGCTTCATTTTGAACCCCTCACGGTTGAATTAGAACCTCAACAAAGTTCTTTGATTACGCAACCTCCTAGGTTGGAACTCAAACCTCTTCCTAATAACCTTAAGTACGCATACTTAGACGACAACGAAACATTTCTTATCATAATCTCTTCAAATCTTTCTCTTAATGAAGAAGCCTCACTTCTTTCAATCCTGTTGAAATACAAAGGGTAATTGGATCGTCGATTACCGATAATAAGGGAATTAACCTCGCCCTTGTTCAACATCGCATCCACTTAGTTAACAAAGCTAAGCATGTCCGTGATGCGCAACGAAGGATTAACCCCAAAATAAAGGATGTGTTTTGAGACGAAATTCTTAAACCCTTCGATAACAGAATCATATACCCCATTTTTGATAGTTCGTGCGTTAGCCCAATTCATTTCGTGCCTAAATAGTCCAGACTAACCATTATCATGAACGACGCTAACGAACTCATTTCAATTCATACTTAAACGGGTTAGCGTGTTTGCATTGATTATCAAAAAATAAATGCTGCAACACGTAAAGAACACTTCCCTTATCATTTCATCAGTCAAATGCTTGAACGATTAGCCGACCACGAATTCTATTGCTTTCTTGATGGTTAATCCAGTTATAACCAAATTCAAATCGCTTTCGAAGGTCAAAGGAAAATGACTTTCATGTGTCCCTTTGTCACCTTGCATATCGACGTATGCCATTTGGCCTTTGCGACGCTCCTACTACTTTCCAAAGATGCATGATCAACATATTTTATGACATGATTGAACGCTTTCTAGAAGTGTTTATGGATGATTTTTCCATCTTTGAAAACTCATTTTATGAATGCTTACACCATCTCGAGTTGGTTCTAAATTGACAAAGAGAAACATCTAACATTAAATTAGGAAAAATGTCATTTCGTGGTCAAACATGGCATTGTCCTTGGGAATGACATTTCAAACAAAGGCATAGAGGTAGATAAAACAAAACTTGACGTAATTGCAAATCTACCCTCTGCCAAATCTATCAAGGATATTCGTTTATTCTTAGGCATGCTGGTTTCTATCGATACATTGTGAAAGACTTTAGTAAAATTGCTTAACATTTGATGACTCTTCTTAGAAAAGTTGTTCCATTTGACTTTAATTCTAATCGAGTCTCTACTTTTAAACAACTCAAAAATGATCTCTTTCCCACTCCCATCATTTGCTCACCCAACTGGGATCTTCCTTTTGAAAAATGTGTGACGCTTCTATCTTTGCAGCTGGTGCTGTCTTAGGACAACGCATCAACAAAATTCTTCACGTCATTTACTCCGCTAGTATGATTTTAAATGATGCTCAACTCAATTATACGACCATTGAAAAAGAGCTTCTAGCAGTAGTCTTTGCCCTCGAAAAGTTCCGACCTTATTTGGTTGGCTCACACATTACAGTTTACATTGACCAGTCCGCTCTTAGGTACCTTTTCACTAAAAAGGATGTTAAGTCTCATTTGATCTGTTGGATCCTTCTACTCCAAGAATTTGACCTAGACATTATCATCTTTCCCATCTTCGAAATGCTCCATTGTCTTTACCAATCAATAAGAACTTTCCTGATGAACAACTCCTTTCCGCATCGATCCATGGTATGCCGATATAGCGAACTATTTAGTCACTAAGGAAACTCCTTCCTTTTGGTCGAAATAAGATAAATACAGTTTTATTTCCCAAGTGAAATATTTCTATTGGGAAGATCCATACTCGTTTAAGTATTATTCCTACCAAATCATTTGATGTTGCATCCTAGATTGTGAAATTAAGAGTGTCCTTTCATTTTATCATGACCAAGCTTATGGTGGTCACTTTAGTCCTAAGAAAACAGTGGAAAAGATGCTTCAATGTGGTTTTTATTAGCCTATACTTTTCAAAGACACATTCGAGTTTTGTAAAACTTATGATCGCTACCAAATGTTAGAATAAATCTCTCGACGAAACATGATGCCTTTGAACCCTATTCTCACGATCGAAATCTTTGACGTTTAGGGTATTGACTTTATGTGACCATTTCCCAACCCTTTCGGAAATCTATACATTCTTCTTGTTGTTGATTACATCTCTAAATGGGTTGAAGCCAATCCACATAAAATAAATTATCACAAACTTGCTGTGAAATTCATAAAGAAAATATCTTTTCGAGGTTTGGAACACCTTGCACAATAATAAGCGATAATGGAACTCATTTCTATAATCGATCAATTGAAACTCTAATGACGAAATACTCGATAACCCACAAGTTATCCACTCCTTATCATCCTCAAACTAGTGGTCAAGTTGAAGTTTCAAATCACCAAATCAAGCAAATTTTGGAGAAAACTGTAGACAAAAATCGAAAAGATTAGTCACAAAAATTGACATGCGCTTTGGGCTTATAGAATTGCATATAAAACTAATTTAGGGACCCCTTTTAGATTATTTTTTGGTAAATCGTGTCATTTACCTATTGAACTTGAACATAAAGCGTTGTGGGTGATTAATAACATAAACTTTGATCTTGAAAAACTAGCAAAATAGAAAATTACAAATTAACGAGTTAGAGAAGATTAGGAATGAGGTGTATGAAAATGAGAAAATTTACAAAGAAATGACAATTTTTTTATGACAAGTCAATCCTAAGGAAATTTTTTTTTCCAAATCAAAAAGTCTTTTGTATGACTCTCGATTTCATTTGTTCCCTAGGAAATTAAAATCAAGGTGGACAGGACCATATGAGGTACCTGCTGTTTTTCCACATGGTGGCATAAAAATAGAAAACTCTAGGGATGGATCGATTTTTAAAGTCAACGTTCCTCGTTTAAAACCTTATTTGGAGTTGGGGAGTGATCGAGGGGAGGAGCTCATGATTCTTCATGAACCACACTATGTCTAGATAGAAATTTTAACCCTCTCTTGTAAATATGTGCATATTTTTCCCCATTACACTCATTATATCATGCATTGACTGTGGCCACACAGTCAAAATCAAGTGTGGGAGGGATTCTCATAATTTTTTTTATTTTTCATGGTTTATTTTTGCATTTTTCTTAAAAAAGAAAAAAGAAAATAATTCCTACAATAACATTTTTAGCATATGGATTTACTTTTGGAGAAATACGATAGAACAAGTATGCGTTTATGGTTATTAAATTGAAAATTTGAAAATCACTTGTCTCTACAAAAATAAAAGGAAAGGTTTTATTACAAGTAACTATGGTTTAACTAGTATATAGGAAGGTTCATAGATGATAATTATGAAGTATATCCTAATTGCAATCTTTGTTTAAAAGAGTGGTTGATTTAATGTAAAGGTGATAACATTTTTGATCTTCTAAGTTAAGTAGTGCTAAGATGATTTTGCATAACTCTCTGTTTTCAAAAATAAATTCATAATAATATGAAACACCTAGAGTCATGTGTTCACATGCAAGTGTGTACACTCGCCACGCTCTGTACCCTTCTCACATAAGCCCGATAGGCAGTGCATGATCGGTATATCTGGCCTTAGTATATTCGAGTTAGGTGCATGTAAATAAAGTTAAAATAATAATACTAAACACGTAGAGTCATGTGTTCATACGGAAGTGTGTACACTTGTCACGCTCTGTACACTTCTCACTTAAGCCCAAAAGGCAGTGCATGATCGGTATATCTGGTTTCAGTATATCTGAGTTAGGTGTGTAAACAATAGTAATGTTAATATTTTTCAAAATAGAGATAATAAGCAATTGAAACCCAAACACTATCTTCACTTAATTGATTCAACTTTTTATTCAAAAGAAATAAAAATTCCACTTTGTGAAACTATGATAATTAACCAAGGATTTATTTTATAGTTGCACTATGTTATCAATCGAAACAACTAGCCAAAATGGAGTCCAATTGCGATGCTAACTTAATTTCTATAAAAAGTCTTAATGAGTAAAAAGATTAAAATTACTTGATAATAACCAAAACTTATATATTACTTACTCATGTCAATTTAGAAGTAAATTCATTTGTAATTTTACAAAAAGTTGCATCATGTAGTCGCATTAGAATTTTCATATTGCATTTGGATTTTATGGGTAGTATCCACTAAAAACCCTCATGAGACAACACTCGTCTTACTAGGGACAACTAAAGATTTAATGATTTGTTGCATACTCTCAATGCAATCATGTTTCCTATGAAAACGGATTTATCTTAGTTTTAGTTTATTCGAGGAAAAATAAAAAGATAAGTGTGGAGATATTGATGTGCATGTAAAAGTGCATATTTAGACTTTCATATTTAATCTTCTTTTATTAAAATAAGTGAACATACTAGGATAATTTTACGTGTTTAAACCAAAATCCAAATTGTTTTCAGATCATTAATCGTTCATCTTCATTTGGAGGCAAAATGGAAATTTTGTGTATGAATTAATTTTGAGAAAATTTACTTGTACATTTTTATTTTCATTTGTAGGAAATTGTGTGCAAACTGGATCGAGCTTTATTGATATGCACACACAATGTTCAAGGCCAAAAGAATGTTGAAAATAAAAGAAATAATGTAACATGAAGGAGCTCACATGCCCACTACTTAATGGACCATAATTAAAAGCACATGCACATGCATATGCATATGTTAATGGGGATTAATTAATTCCCTAATGATTACTTGAAGGCTACATAATCTCAAAGACATTTTTGCTAGTTCTCTAACATGGAATTAGGGATTTAAGCATGTATAAATACTCTTCATGTTTCATGTAATGATTTCTTCTCTTTTATGCATATTGTAGCCACAAAATTAACAATAAATAGAATGCCTTTTTATTGGCTTCTTAGCTTTCCTCTTATTTGCTTTTGTTTACATGCTTTTTTCCCTTATCCTATGCTCTTTTATGTTAGTTTATGTCTCTTTATTTCATGGTAATAGTATATATTTAAATCGTGCAATTAGTTTAGATTTATTTTATGCAAGTAGTTAGCTCTTTTTTCTTTTGATTAGCTTTTATTTTCCTTGTTTTTCATGCTAAAACCATTTTCTATTGAGATGAATTCAATTATAAGAAGCTAAACCCTTCGATTTAGGGGTAATGAAAATCTCATGAATCATATTAAATTAAAATAAAATGGTTGCATTTGTAGTCTCTTGTTTTGTGCTTAATGGGAATTAAGAATGATGATAGTTTATGTTTCTTTTTTTAGTGCATTTGATAACCTATATTGACAAATCAAATAGGCTATGCTTAATCCAATATTAACATAAACGATTTGATCATTTGCCTAAGTGATTTTAATAATGAAAGTCAAAATAGAATCAAAATTTGATGTTGTATGTTATTAGTACATAGTAAATAGATCATGATTGAAATAGATTTTATTTTTAATTTCATGAATCATTTTCATGAGATTTTAGAGCTGGGTTTGAATAGTGTGTTAGAGTTGATGGTTCAAGTTGTGCTAATTAATAGCACAAATAAGCTATGCTTATAATAAACACATAATTCATTTCTACTTAATATATAAATGAGAGGCCATGGATACATTTTGCGTTTGATTTATATGAATGATTAAAAATGAATTTACCTCTAAATTTGCTTAACCTCGTAGTTTTATTCACTTTTGCTCTAAATTTTTTCTACAATTTTCTTAGTTTAACACAATTTCCAAACCTTGGGCTAATTTGATTGACTGATTTTGAAATTTCTTTCATTTATTATGGGACCGACCCATACTCGCACAAGTACTACGATTGTAGCAATGCGCTTGCAATTTTATAACGATATATTTTCGACGGTTATCTAATCAATAGAATTTTCCATCATTAAACAACTTCTCTTGATGAATGTGAATATTTCCAAATGGTTGTGACCCACACAGCTTGGCTCCCACTCGTGCTTTGATTTTAGTTCTCCGATGTTGGATATCAATGCTCAAAATGAACAACAAATCGTATCAGAATGACGAAGCACAACAATGACTAGGAAGATACAAAACCCTTTTTACCTACACTTAGATTTTAGTCATCCTCGACAAAGGATATCAAAGCCTAAAAAAGCAACACACTGTCTTAGAGTGTTGAAATACAAAGAAGATAAAAGAGTCGAAACTGATAGTCGATATATCAATATCGGGAATAAAAAAGTAATTTGTGTATAGGAATTAAATCGCATATACTTACCACTAAAAAATGAATCAAACTTTTAAAACATTTGATTCACGCTTTGGATTGATTTTAACATTTCAAATATTGTAAAAAAAAAGATAAAAAAATACTCTTTGAAATATTCTTTTTAGAGGGCAAATTATAATACTAAGTGTATAAAAACAAGAGTCAAGAACAAATACCATTAAAACATTGTTTACTATAAACCCAAATCAATTTACAGTTAGCTTTATTTTTAAACAATTTCTATCAAAAGATTTTCTCATTTATATTATCCAAAAAGGTAATAAATCAATTTAAATATCTTTATAAATTAAAAATCTTTGTTGATTCGTCCCGAAGGATAATGTATAAAATCTATGATCTTCCTTTAACGAACCAATTAATTTTCTTCATATACCTTTGTTAAATTAGTTAATCAATTAACTTTAGACATCTTTATTAAATTGGTTAATTAACTTTGAAACATTTTTATTAAGTCGGTTAATTACTTTGAACTTTTTTATTTAAATCGGTTATTTACTTTTAAAACACCACTAATTAAATTATTAATTAAATCAAAATATCATTAATTAAAATGATTAAATAAATTCAAATATCATTAATTAAAATGATTAATTAAATTGAAACACCATTAGTTAAAGTAATTAACTAAATTTAAAATGTCATTAATTAAAATGATTAATTAAACTCAAGTATCAATAATTAAAATGATTAATTAAATTCAAATCCTACTAATTAAAATGGTCAATTAATTTTAAATATCATTGATTAAAATGATTTATTCAATTCAAACATCATTAATTAAAATGATTAATTAAATTCGAATATCATTAATCAAAATGATTAATTAATTATAAACGTCTATTTCATGAAAATACAAGCTCCAGTTCAACACACAAGGGTTTAGGAAGATGATATTTAATAAGTAACGATATAGCAAAAAATTGTTATAACAACACTTAAACAATTCAAATAGATTGCCACAATTGTTTTAACTAAACATAAATATAAGCGATAAGAGAATGTAAATAAGATGCAGATAACCGTAAGTAAATAAATAATGGTGAGAAACCCCTTTGGGTCTCTCTATAAATGTCCCTTATATAACACACATATGTATATGTATTTTCTTGAAGTGTTTCGTAGAGACCTATTCGTTCCGAAAACACTCTGACTTCTCACTTTTGTCCCCTGCAACAAAATGGTTGAAATGACCCTGACTCGACCTTCGAAAATCGGCACCGAATACGACACTCATATTCCAATGCCGCAGATCCAAACGTCGAATCTGGTTCATCGGAGCTTATAACACATTAAGTATAACAACACAGCTGAAGAAAAAGAAATGAATATCATATACAACTCCATTATACAATATCCAAATATAAAACAATAATCAATATCAGAGATACAAAGAAATGTTACAGCAGGAAAACCCAATGAACTAGCAGCAGAAACAACTAGAACTTGAAACACTAGAAGAAACACCAATATCAGCAATCCCCACAGATAGCTCGAACCACCATCAAGTTGCACCAAGCTAAGAAAGTCTCGTCCATCGTCCTAACCAAATACTTCAATATCCAAAGTCTTCAAAGACTACCAAAGAGAAAGCAGAAAGCTACCGAATTGATGTCTACTATCTGAAAAACCCAACTCTAGACTGCTCGTGTGGAAAATAGTGGGCACCCAGAGTTTAGGAAGGGAACAATAAACTCCGGGTCAGTCATGAGACTAGTATGAGCAAACAAAAACATTAAACAACAAAAGAATTTAAATTAAAATCCGAAATGCTTTTTGGAAAATCAAATTACCATAAGGCCTCCCGCCACACACACCATGCAAACGCAGAATTGAAGGAGATTTTTCCTTATGATAGTCAAAAATGCTTGATATGCCAAACCATTTTGATATTATTATTAGTGCATAGTGGAAAACATTTCGAAAGTATAATATTAATCCTAGCTAGCATAGACATTCCGAACTATGCCTACTATAGCTACCATCCAAACAGTGGGGCGCCACCATAAGTAGATGGCAGGTAATACAACTAAAACCTTGGCGCATATTGGTGATTGGATTTCCAACAAATGGTCAGGCTAAGGAACTTTCTGGACCACATGGGTACGCCTCTAGAGGGACGCCCCGAGAACTTAACCGGATCTCTTCCAACACAAGGCCGGGTTACCTCTGCAAAAATAGGTAACTATGTACACGAGTATGCCATCCCCGGTTGTAAACAACCTTTATCTGGGGCCCTAACAACAACAATCACAAAGTAATATATATATATTTGTGATACCCACATAAGTTAATTATCTGGGCTCCATGACATGATACCACTTCTATCCAGAAGGAAATGCACATACCGTAAGGGGCGCTACCCCCTATAACCTTGCTGCATTCTTCCTGTTTCGACCATTCCGGGGTGTGAAGCTCGACGAAGTTTCGTCCACAAAGCTACGCTTTTCACAAAAGCCATGCTTTGATCAACAAATGATCAACAACACTTCGTATACCACATAACCAAATTGGGAATGTATCACTAGTAACCATCAACTACATAACCTCTGAGCTCGTACATCTCAGAGAAGGGTGTTAAGCTAAGAGAATAAATCTCCACCACCAAACAGAAATGTATTTGATAGAAACCAGCTTTACGTCTCAAAGTGTAACGTCAGACACACATCCATACAAGTCCATTCCAGGATCGAACGGGACCGAAGGCACTTCCGAAGAAGCCATTGCACATCCGGCTAATTCCTAATCACGTCCGGACTTCCCATCACAAAGGGTGCTCAAATCTCTATACCGGAGGCCATTCGGTGCAGAGACATTCGATGGGTTATTCTTTCGCTTTCGAAAATATCCGGTCTTCACTACCGGTTTTCAAATGCTATCCATAACGTCGTATCATTATTCGGAATGGGTTATATGACACAAGGTCCTCTCCCGGCTAAACCGAATAATGAGCGCAATATTTAAAAACATATGAATATGGGATCTCAGTTAAGTCACATCTTAAAGCCTAAAACCTTTCATTCAAATGGTTTAAACAAATTTACATTTCCAATCTTTTAAACAAAAAGATTTATTTCAAAAACCTTCAATGGTTTAAACAATTCCCACACTTAAATCTTCTATACAAAAGATTCACCTTTAAAAACCCCTTTCAATTTAAAACAAAGTTCAACAAGCTTTCACAAAGATTCAATTATAGCTTTCAAAGCCATTCTATTTAAAATTTGAAATCCTTTCAACACAATTTGGAAATCCTTTATTTATATGAAAGCTGTTATTATTTGAAAACAAATAGTTTTCGTTTCGGAAAATCCGATTACATTTATGCAAGTTAAAGTCCTTGGGTTAAATTCAAATTCCCCAAACAATGCTTTTAAAATAGTTTAAAAACCATGTAAATACCTTATATAACTTGTATAACCTTTTTAAATCATAATTTCCAAGCACAGATTTCAATTTCAAATCTTGAATTCAAAATTTAAATCAAATTATTTAAATTCCAAAACTTTATCAAGTTATTCAAAATAACTTTTATCCTAAAACCCTTTTCAAAAGCTTTTCATATTTAACCTAATTCTATTTCCAAAACCATTTGGTTTCAAAATTCAACTTTTAAAACTATTTTAAAAATCCGCGACTTGACCGATTTCCTCGTGAAATCCATATTTGTGTGTGTATAGTGTAGTCCAGGGATTTTATACACAATAGTGCAACAACATCCGTTATCACAGATTCAAGTATAGCAATATCGATAAGCGGTATAATTTACAATGCTTATCCTTATTCACAGATTCACAGATAAAGTAAATTTATCAATTACAAATATTCATCATTACGATTCGATGTGGGTTTCGGATAACTAACTGGAATCCGACTCCCTGTCGCGTCGAATTCCAAATGCCATTCTACGGATCAAGGGATTTTCATATTCATACGACAGTAAATTTATCACAGATATAACAGCTCATCACAAAGCATCACATAGCATCACATCACATATCAAATATATCAATCCATCACACAGTATTCAATAACAATCAAACATCTTTGATTAAGGTGAATAAATTTTTGTGGTTTTCAAATTTATTATCCACATAATTACTTTCATTAGTAATCTTTAATCAATGATTAATTATTAATTTCAATTAATTAAGTCTTAATCAACTTTATTAATTAATCATTCTTTAATTAATTATCTAAATTAATTAACCTTAATTGTTAATTAATTAATTCTTAATTACTTTTTATTAATTAATTATTCCTTAATTAATTACTTTAGTTAATAAACCCTTAATTATAAATTAATTTAGATCTTGATTATAATTAATTGTCCTTTAATTAATTATTCTTAATTTAATTACCTTCCACATTAATTAATTTTTCTTTAAAGTAATTAACCCTTAATATTCGATAAATCAATCTTTAATCTTAAATTATCTACTCTTAATTACTTTCACTAAGTAATTATTATTTTTATTTAATCATTCATTAATTACTTGATTAATTAACTTGAATTTTTAATTAATTTATGATAATTACTTTCATTAAGTAATTAATTCTTTAATTAATTACCTTAACTAGTAATTTATCACATTTTAATTAACCTTAATCCTTTAATTTAATTAATTATTCTTCAATTAATTAATTCTGTAAATCAATCATATTAATTAATCTTTAATTAATTAATTTTAATTAATCTTTAACCAATTAATATTAATTATCCTTTTTAATAAATAACACCAAGTGATTAACCCTTAATCACTTCCATTCAATTACTTCCATAAAGTAATTATCCACTAATTACTTTCACAAGTAATCCCTTTTCTTAATTACACTCAGTAATTGTCCATTAATTACTTCACTATTTACTATTGATTAATTATTCTTTAATCATTTGTTAATTTAAATTAATCAACTTTCAATTATTAAATAATTCACCTTTAATTATTCAATTGCCCTTTAATTAATTCACTTAACTTACTAAAAATATTTAATTAACCATCTTTGAAATTAATTATCATGAATAGTTATTTATAAATAACTTGGACACTTAATTATTAATTTACCCATTAATTAATTACAAACCCCTAATTAATTACAATTACAATTATAAACTAATTAACCAATCGTTACTTACAATTATAAATTAATCGTTCTTAATTACTTTCCAAATTAATTAATTAATAATTATCTTAATTAATATTTTAAAAACTTCCTTACAGTTTGAAAAAAAATTATTACTAATTTGAAAACTTTAATGTTAATCACATTAAATACTTAACTTAGGTTGATTACTAAATCAAAACATTAATTATGATTTTAGAAAACATTGTTAAACATTTTCCTCAAATAATTAAACTTGTAATAAAATCTTAACTTAACATTATCAAACTTTAATTAAGTCGACAATACTAAAAAGTGTTTTAAAGAAAAATCTACTTAACTCACTTTTTCATTTTGCTGCAGGTTTGGGAATCAAACCCGAGCCATTTTCTGTTTACTCGAGTAAATACTTGAGTTCTCCCACAACTTTCCCGAGTTAAATTCTGTTTAATCACTTTATAAAATACTTTAATAATTTAAAGTTGTTAAAACATTTCATTTTTATAAGCTTATTTATTTTAAAATTAAGATTCAAAAGTCAATTTGAATCCATACCTCAAAATTTGATTTTAAACTTTGTTTAAAATCTTACTTTAAATAGGAAAAAATCATTTTAAAATTTAAACCAGACAGGTTTGAAAACCTGTAACCAAAACAAGACACGAGACTACCCTCAAAAGCTTCGAGTCAAAACCCACCATGCTTCGGGTAACACACCCAAATTACTCGAGAAAATCTCGAGTGCTCGTCCCCTTCATTCCAGGCTTCACCAGGAAGACAAACTGCACTATGCATATGCACGGTGGCTCCGACCATCTCTGGTCGACAACGATGACTTCCGCACACCGGCGATCACTCTTGCATCCAAAGCCGACCATCAGATTATTATTTCAAATCCGAAATTGAATTCGAGCCTTCGAGACCAATCCTGAACCCACAAGCCAACCTGGAAATCACTCGTATACCCAATGCCGACCACCAGAATATTTGAAATTCCAGCTACCCCTTCGTACACACTCCCACCTTCATTTCCCAAAAAATGGTTGCACTCGATCCATGAGAGAAGCCGTAGTGGATCGATTACTGACCATTCCTAAAACTAGGGTTACAAACAATTTTGACTTTCCGCCGCCGCCACAGTGCTTTAATCACAATGCTGGCATTTTTCCTAAACTTCCCTATAACTTAACTACCACCAGTGAGAAACCCGACCTCCCAATCCACCGAGATCATCAGATAAACCTCGAAAACCATTTTCTGTTCATCCATGAACTGCTCGTTCAATACAACACTAAAAATCATGATTTTCTTTTTAAAAATCATGATTTCCTGAGATGATTCAATTTATATAATTGCATCAGCCAATTACATTATTTGATTTTATCATAATACTAGAATTGCTACTGTAATTTCTTGAATTCAGAGGATTTTCGAAATTAAAATACTTGAATTTATTTTTAAAACTTAAATCATGTTTAAGTAAACATCTTTCATTTAAATTTTAAAGTTTAACATTGACCAAAGAAGAAGAAATCAAATTCCAAAACAGGTTTTGGAAACCTGGAACAACAAAGGCAAATATGCCTGATACTAAGCATGCACAATTATCTCTGCATACATATATTCACATATACTTGCATGCACATAAACACTTTATGATTCATCTCAAGCATCATCACAAACAACATCAAGCATTCAAAAATTTAAAGGTTTGCTCACCTGTAGGTATTGAAACAGAGAACTCAACTTTTTGAACTGAAAACTGGAACTTGGATTTTATCCTGCCTTAGATCTGTAACTTGCTTGATAATGTTCAATACTTATTCCCAGGTTGGAATTTGAAACAGGCTTTTGATTTGAATTGCTTTATCTTCTCTTTGATTTTGATTTTAAACTTCATCAACTTGTTGATTGGGATGCACTTGAACCTGATCTGGATCCTGATTTGTTTGAGAAGGTAGTTGATCTTGCATGCTTGATCTTGTTGAATTGTTTTTAGTTTTAAAGTTGCTTGATCTCTGAGTTGCTTGTGAATCAGGTTTTCATTGCTCTCTTTGATCTGGTTTCAGGTTGAAGTTCGATTCAATTTTTTTTCTTTTCAGGTTTTGTGTTGTTTTCCTTTGTATTTTCTGTTTTCCTAAGTTTTTTAGAAAGAGGATGTTTTATCTAAACATAGCCTGGTTATTTCTTTGTTTTTTTACAAAGTTTAGATAAAAAGAAAAACCATTTGCTTTCCACTTGTATCATTATGTTACATTTGTTAACCTATATTATTACTTATTAAACATTTGTCCAATACCCATTAATTTTTGTTTAAGTCCTTTATTCAAATTAATTTAAAATTTATAGTTTAAACCCTTACTTTTATAAATTATTTAATCTTTATATTTTCAAATGTTTGTGTAATACATTTTATATTTAAACATAATTTAGTTTAGTACATAAATATATTCATATCTATTTTCCATTTGTGCATTATTTTTGTTTGCACAACTTTTGTTTTTTAAAAGAAAAGAATGATTAAAAAATATTAATTACATACTAACAGTAATCATATTTATCTATATGAAAGAATTTATCTCAAAAATACCCTTTTGAAAATGATTACATTAATTCTTAAATTACAGTTTTCAAAAATCAATATATTTAAAAATTTAGAAAGCAAATAAAAAAGCTTTTAATTCTATTTTATCTTCAACCCGTTTATTTTTAAATCCAATTTTTTATTTATAATACTTAATTCTTAGATTTCAAATCAAATTCTATTTTTAATCCAAAATTTTTATTTATTCTAGAAATCTTCTAATTAATTCATAATTAAATTCACAATTTAATTTCAAAAATTAAATTAGTTATCAAATTATCTTAACTAAAATTTCAAGGATGTTACAGATTCCCCACTAAGAAAATTTCGTCCTCGAAATTGGTAAGGGAGACAACAAAAGAATATAGAGAGATAGAGAGATGAATCACCAGAAATACGAAATATACAGGGGTATTGGTTAGTTCGAAAGATAACTAACCAGTCGTAGAACAAATCTGAACCCTGAAGAATAGACAGATATATGGATGCAATCAAAAACCTTTAGTTTAAAAAACCAAAATATACCAATCAACCATAGCAACTAAAACAAACAATTCATCCAAACAAACAATTTTGACCCATCTGGAGTTTATGTCCCATGCAAAATCAAAGCTTCTTCTTGGAGCTACCAGGAATCATCAAAGAATTGAAAAGACGAATCAAAAGAGATTGATAGAGGAAGTTGTTTTTGCTATTGCAGGGTACCGACAATTTGTGGTGGTACTCCCATGTCCCCTATTTCGTCCTCTTCTTGCACTCACACTCACTATCAATGGATAGTAAGAGAATTTACTGAGGCATACGAACAGATATCTTAGGGATACTCATTCTAGGGTATACTTCACCCTATCTCTAATGAGTAACTTAATGTGTTATACTCCTGGGCTAAAGCTTCAACCTTCAGCTCTGATACCAAATTAAAAGACCCTGACTCGACTTTCGAAAATCGGCACCGAATACGACGCTCATATTCCAATGTCACAGATCCAAACGTCGAATCTGGTTCGTCGGAGCTTATAACACATTAAGTATAACAACACAGCTGAAGAAAAAGAAATGAATATCATATACAACTCCAATGATACAATATCCAAATATACAACAATGACCAATATCAGAGATACAAAGAAATGCTACAGCAGAAAAACCCAATGAACTAGCAGCAGAAACAACTAGAACTTGAAACACTAGAAGAAACACCAGTATCGGCAATCCCCATAGATAGCTCGAACCACCATCAAGTTGCACCAAGCTAAGCAAGTCTCGTCCATCGTCCTAACCAAATACTTCAATATCCAAAGTCTCTAAAGACTACCAAAGAGAAAGCTGAAAGCTACCGAATCGATATCTATATCTACTATCTGAAAAACCCAACTCTAGACTGCCCGTGTGGAAAATAGTGGGCACCCAGAGTTTAGGAAGGGAACAATAACTCCGGGTCAGTCATGGGACTGGTACGAGCAAACAAAACCATTTTATCCTTTAAGAAACAACAAAAGAATTTAAATTGAAATCCGCAATGCTTTTTGGAAAATGAAACTACCATAAGGCCTCCCGTCACACACACCATGCAAATGCAGAATTGGAGGAGATTTCTCCTTATGATAGTCAAAAATGCTTGATACGCAAAACCATTTTGATATTATTATTAGTGCATAGTGGAAAACATTTCGAAAGTATAATATTAATCGTAGCCAGCATAGACATTCCGAACTATGCCTACTATAGCTACCATCCAAACAGTGGGGCGCCACCATGAGTATATGTCAGGTAATACAACTAAAACCGTACAAGGCACATATTGGTGATTGGATTTCCAACAAATGGTCAGGCTAAGGAACTTCCTGGGCCACATGGGTACGCCTCTGGAGGGACGCCTCGAGAACCTAACCGGATCTCTGCCAACACAAGGCCAAGTTACCTCTGCAAAAATAGGTAACTACTAACACGAGTATGCCATCCCCGGTTGTAAACAACCTTTATCTGGGGACCCAGCAACAACAATCACAAAGTAATATATATTTGCGATATCCACATAATTTAAGTATCTGGGCTGCATACCATGATACCACTTCTATCCAGAAGGAAATGCATATACCCTAAGGGGCGCTATCCCCCTATAACCTTGCTGCATTCTTCCTGTTTCGACCATTCCGGGATGTGAGGCTCGACGAAGTTTCGTCCACAAAGCTACGCTTTTCACAAAAGTCATGCTTTGATCAACAAATGATCAGCAGCACTTCGTATGCCACATTACCAAATTGGGAATGTATCACTAGTAACCATCACCTACATAACCTCTGAGCTCGTATGTCTCAAAGAAGGGTGTTAAGATAAAAGAATAAATCTCCGCCACCAAACAGAAATGTATTTGATAGAAACCAGCTTTACATCTCAAAGTGTAATGTCAGACACACATCCATACAAGTTCGTTCCGGGATCGAACGGAACCGAAGGCACTTCCGAAGAAGCCCTTGAATATCCGACTAATTCCTGGTCACGTCCGGACTTCTCATCACAAAGGGTGCTTAAATCTCTATACCGGGGGTCATTCGGTGCAGAGACATTCGACGAGTTATCCTTTCGCTTTCGAAAATATCCGGTCTTCACCACCGGTTTTCAAATGCTATCCATAACGTCGTATCATTATTCAGAATGTGTTATATGACACATGGTCCTTTCTCGGCTAAACCGAATAATGAGCGCAATATTTAAAAACATATGGATATGGGATCTCAGTTAAGTCACATCTTAAAGCCCAAAACCTTTCATTCAAATGGTTTAAACAAATTTACATTCCTAATATTTTAAACAAAAAGATTTATTTCAAGAACCTTCAACGGTCTACAATTCCCACACTTAAATCTTTTATACAAAAGATTCACCTTTAAAAACCCCTTTCAATTTAAAACAAAGTTCAACAAGCTTTCATAAAGATTCAATTATAGCTTTCAAAAACATTCTATTTAAAATTTGAAATCCTTTCAACACAATTTGGAAATCCTTTCTTTATATGAAAGCTATTATTATTTGAAAACAAATGGTTTTCGTTTCGGGAAATCCGATTACATTTATACAAGTTAAAGTCCTTGGATTAAATTCAGATTCCCCAAACAATGCTTTTAAAATATTTTAAAACCCATGTAAATACCTTATATAACTTGTATAACCTTTTTAAATCATAATTTCCAAGCACAGATTTCAATTTCAAATCTTGGAAATTCAAAATTTAAATCAAATTATTTAAATTCCAAAACTTTATCAAGTTATTCAAAATAATTTTTATCCTTAAACCCTTTTCAAAAGCTTTTCATATTTAACCTAATTCCATTTTCAAAACCATTTGGTTTTAAAATTCAACTTTTAAAACTATTTCAAAAATCTGTGACTTGACCGGTTTCCTCGTGAAATCCATATTTGTGTGTGTATAGTGTAGTCCAGGGATTTTACACACAATAGTGCAACAACATCCATTATCACAGATTCAAGTATAGCAATATCGATAAGCGATATAATTTACAACGCTTATCCTTATTTACAGATTCACAGATAAAATAAATTTATCAATTACAAATATTCATCATTACGATTCGATGTGGGTTTCGGATAACTAACTGGAATCTGACTCCCTGTCGCATCGAATTCCAAATGTCGTTCTACGGGTCAAGAGATTTTCATATTCATACGACAGTATATTTACTACAGATATAACAGCTCAGCACAAAACATCACATAGCATCACATCACATATCAAATATATCAATCCATCATACAGTATTCAATAACAATCAAACATCTTTAATTAAGGTGAATAAATTTTTGTGGTTTTTAAATTTATTATCCACATAATTACTTTCATTAGTAATCTTTAATCAATGATTAATTATTAATTTCAAGGTGATTAAGACTTAATCACCTTTATTAATTAATCATCCTTTAATTAATTATCTAAATTAATTAACCTTAATTGTTAATTAATAATTCTTAATTAATAATTCTTAATTACTTTTTATTAATTAATTATTCCTTAGTTAATTACTTTCGTTAATAAACCCTTAATTATTAATTAATTTAGATCTTAATTATACTCATTGTCCTTTAACTAATTATTCTTAATTTAATTACCTTCCACATTAATTAATTTTTCTTTAAAGTCATTAACCCTTAATATTCGATAAATCAATCGTTAATCTTAAATTATCTACTCTTAATTACTTTCACTAAGTAATTATTATTTTTATTTAATCATTCATTAATTACTTGATTAATTAACTTGATTTATTAATTAATTTACGATAATTACTTTCATTAAGTAATTAATTCTTTAATTAATTACCTTAACTAGTAATTTATCACATTTTAATTAACCTTAATCCTTTAATTTAATTAATTATTCTTTAATTAATTAATTATGTAAATCAATCATATTAATTAATCTTTAATTAATTAATTTTAATTAATCATTTAACCAATTAATATTAATTATCCCTTTTAATAAATAACACCAAGTGATTAACCCTTAATCACTTCCATTCAATTACTTCCATAAAGTAATTATCCACTAATTACTTTCGCAAGTAATCCCTTTTCTTAATTACACTCAGCAATTGTCCATTAATTACTTCATTAATTACTATTGATTAATTGTTCTTTAATCATTTATTAATTTAAATTAATCAACTTTTAATTATTAAATAATTCACCTTTAATTATTCAATTGCCCTTTAATTAATTCACTTAAATTATTAAAAATCTTTAATTAACCATCTTTGTAATTAATTATCATGAACAGTTATTAATTACAAATAACTTAGACACTTGATTATTAATTTACCCATTAATTAATTACAAACCCCTAATTAATTATAATTACAATTACAATTATAAATTAATTAACCAACCTTTACTTACAATTATAAATTAATCATTCTTAATTACTTTCCAAAATAATTAATTAATAATTATCTTAATTAATATTTTAAAAACTTCCTTAAAGTTTGAAAACAAATTATTGCTAATTTGAAAACTTTAATGTTAATTACATTAAATACTTAACTTAGGTTAATTATTAAATCGAAATATTAATTAATCGAAATGTTATTAAGATTCCTCAAATAATTAAACTTGTAACAAAATCTTAACTTAACATTATCAAATCTTAATTAAGTCGACGGTACTAAAAATTGTTTTAAAGAAAAATTTACTTCACTCACTTTTTCATTTTGCACCAGGTTTGGGAATCAAACCCGAGCCATTTTCTGTTTACTCGAGTAAATACTCAAGTTCTCCCACAACTTTCCCCAGTTAAATTCTGTTTAAATCTTTAATCACTTTATAAAATACTTTAACAATTTAAAGTTGTTAAAACATTTTATTTTTATAAGCTTATTTATTTTAAAATTAGGATTCAAAAGTCAATTTGAATCCATACCTCAATATTTGATTTTAAACATTGTTTAATATCTTACTTTAAATAGAAAAAAATCATTTTAAAATTTAAACCAGGCAGGTTTGAAAACTATAACCAAAACATGACCCGAGACTACCCTCAAAAGCTTCGAGTCAAAACCCACCATGCTTCGGGCAACACACCCAAATTACTTGAGAAAATCTCGAGTGCTCCTCCCCTTCATTCCAGGCTTCACCAGGAAGACAAACTGCACCGTACATATGCACGGTGGCTCCGACCATCTCTGGTCGACAACGATGACTTCCTCACACCGGCGATCACTCTCGCATCGAAAGTCGACCATCAGATTATAGTTTCAAATTCGAAATTGAATTCGAGCCTTCAAGACCAATCCTGAACCCACAAGCCAACCTGAAATCACTCGTATACCTAATGCCGACCACCAGAATATCTGAAATTCCGGCTACCCCTTCGTCAACACTCCCACCTTCATTTCCCAAAAATTGGTAGCACTTGATCCATGAGAGAAGCCGTGTTGGATCGATTACTGACCATCACTAAAACTAGGGTTACAAACAATTTTAACTTTCCGCCGCCACCAAAGTGCTTTAATCACTACACCGACATTTTCCCAAACTTCCCTATAACTTAACTACCACCAGTGAGAAACCCGACCTCCCAATCCACTGAGATCATCAGATAAACCTCGAAAACCATTTTCTTTTCATCCATTAACTGCTCTTTCAATACAACACTAAAAATCGTGATTTTCTTTTTTTAAAAATCATGATTTACTGAGATGATTCAATTTATATAATTGCATCAGCCAATTACATTATTTGATTTTATCATAATACTAGAATTGCTACTGTATTTTCTTGAATTCAGAGGATTTTCAAACTTAAAATACTTGAATTTATTTTTAAAACTTAAATCATGTTTAAATAAACATCTTTTGTTTAAATTTTAAAGTTTAACAATGACCAAAGAAGAAGAAATCAAATTCCAAAATAGGTTTTGGAAACCTGGAACAACAAAGGCAAATATGCCTGATACTAAGCATGCACAGTTATCTCTGCATACAAATATTCACATATACTTGCATGCACATAGACACTTTATGATTCATATCAAGCATCATCACAAACAACATCAAGCATTCAAAAATTTAAAGGTTTGCTCACTTATAGGTATTGAAACAGCATACTCAACTTTTTGATCTGAAAACTGGAACTTGGATTTTATCCTGCCTTAGATCTGTAACTTGCTTGACAATGTTCAATTCTTATTCCCAGGTTTGGAATTTGAAACAGGGTTTTGATTTGAATTGCTTTATCTTCTCTTTTATTTTGATTTTAAACTTCATCAACTTGTTGATTGGGATGCACTTGAACCTGATCTGGATCCTGATTTGTTTGAGAAGGTAGTTGATCTTGCATGCTTGATCTTGTTGAATTGCTTTCAGTTTTAAAGTTGCTTGATCTCTGAGTTGCTTGTGAATCAGGTTTTCATTGCTTTCTTTGATCTGGTTTTAGGTTGAAGTTTGATTCAATTTTTTTCTTTTCAGGTTTTGTGTTGTTTTCCTTTGTATTTTCTGTTTTCCTAAGTTTTTTAGAAAGAAGATGTTTTATCAAAACATAGCCTGGTTATTTCTTTGTTTTTTTTTGTAAATTTTGGATAAAAGGAAAAAACCTTTGCTTGCCACTTGTATCATTATATTACATTTGTTAACCTATATTATTACTTATTAAACATTTGTCCAATACCCATCAATTTTTGTTTAAGTCCTTTATTCAAATTACTTTAAAATTTATAGTTTAAACCCTTACTTTTATAAATTATTTAATCTTTATATTTACAAATGTTTATGTAATACATTTTATATTGAAACTTAATTTAGTTTAGTACATAAATATATTCATATCTATTTTCCATTTATATATTATTTTTGTTTGCACAACTTTTGTTTTTTAAAAGAAAAGAATAATTAAAAATTCTTAATTACATACTAACAATAATCATATTTATCTATATGAAAGAATTTATCTCAAAAATACCCTTTTGAAAATGATTACATTAATTCTTAAATTAAAGTTTCCAAAAATCAATATATTTAAAAATTTCGAAACCAAACTTTTTATTAATTTAAAGTTTTTAATTCTATTTTATCTTCAACCCATTTATTTTTAAATCCAATTTTTTATTTATAAATACTTAATTCTTAAATTTCAAATCAAATTCTATTTTTAATCAAATTTTTTTATTTATTCTGTAAATCTTCTAATTAATTCATAATTAAGATCACAACTTAATTTCAAAAATTAAATTAGTTGTCAAATTATCTTAACTAAAATTTCAGGGATGTTACAATGCTTATTTATGCCATCCACTACTAGGTGGGAACAAACAATAATATATAGTTATATGAATTTTGAAAATGGGAATCTAATCCAAACAAGCAATCAAACAAGAATATAAACTAACATCCTAGCCAGCAATAAATAATTTTTATCTACTAAAGAATATACTGATGCACCAAAAGGTGAACTCATTGAAATTCCAGTTATCAACGTAGCGTTATGGTTTGAACTAAAATTGAACGAGCATTCGATTTCAACATAAGATTCTACAAGCTCCAAGTACTGCCAATCCAATTCCAAAGTGTATAGTTCGACTCTACGTGCGCAATGTGACTGGCCACGTCTAATTTGAACCTAACATGAGATAATTATTGAGTCTACAAGATTCCAAATTTTAGTAATATAATTATTTCTTAATTACATTATTACTTACCAAATAAAACCCTTATCTCGCTTATCCCACTACAAACCCAGGTTATGAATGAAATAGAAGCCGCCGACTTCAAACCCACGTCACCATCGCTACACGGGGACTGAGACCACTGCACATCTACCAAGGAAGCCCCGACTCCAATGAATCCATTGCCACCATCCATGTCTCATCTCATCGCCTAAGGCCCTATGGCGAATGCCAAAACCAAATTGACATCGCACTCAAATTTCGTCCACCCACGATCACCAACGACCTATCCCACCATCCATCCTTTAGCTCTCCCCTGGATGAGCAACTTCCATGTCGGGACCTCCACCCGATATAGCCTCTAGGTACTTCGATGATCGAAGATCGTTGGATGAGGCAACATATAATGGAGACTAGGATTTAGTTTTAGATTTAGGGAAATAAAATGTGAGGTATGGATCTTTATATAGAATTCTCTAAATGGTATTATTCACATCCAAAAACTAACGAACTCCAATCAAGGCATGCCCACTGACGTTCCTAGTTAATTATCTCTATTTAGAGCTCAATGAAACAATTAGCAGGACCTAATTCCAAAATATATAGAAGATAGCTTTTAAAATCAAATTATATTCTTTAAAATTAACTACTATGCATTTCGAGTTCACACAATCAAACGGAACGTCCGATCGTCATAAAAGTCATCGACATATTTTCTATTATTATTCTAGATCCAATAGCACTAGCTTCATAAAATTCGAGATAGTGGCCTGAAATGCTATTTCACGCCTTTTAAATATCGTTTTATAATTTTCAATCACATTATCAGTATTTATCCAAACCATTTATTATTGTAATTTAATTTACAAAATGAATTCACCAATATTATTTATTACTTAGAAGGAGTTAAATAATGTTATTAAATCGATTTAATTAATATTTCATTCATAATTCAAATATTTAAAAGATTATTATAGTCGAAATCAAGTTATTAAATTCCAAAATCTAATTCTTTTAAATATTTAAAATTATTTAAACATTTCAAATTCAATGATCAAAATCCTTTGTTTTTACATCAACATTCTCTGTTATAGGTGCAACAAAGTGGACCACTTTGCAAATCAGTGTACTGGCACCCCTAGTGAACCAATCTGCTGCAATTGTTCCAAGCAAGGAAACATGAAGAACGAGTGCCCTTTTTCAAAGAAGGGGTCTCAAGGACAGCCTTTTGCCAGAGAAGAGATACGATCCACTTCTTTAGGTTAGAAAGGGAAGTAGGTGTAGCAAGGTATATTATCTATCCATGGTATTCCTATAAGAGTATTATTTGATAAGTGTACTTTCGAAAGTTTTATTTCAGTTGATCTCATTAAGAAATTTAACCTTAAACTCATCCTTTTGAGTAATCCTCTTTGTGTGTCAAACTCTATTGGGTTCCGACAAATCTTGATACTTCGTGTCTAAATGTGCCTATTTCTTATCATAATCATTTCTTTCCTTTTAACTTGTATGTTCTAGGGTTCATAGGTTTTGGATTATTACTAGGAATGGATTGGTTATATAAGTTTAAAGCCATCTTGGATTGTATTAAGGGAATGATCGGTAAAGGGTGTGTAGGAAGAAGCATTGATATATTTTGTAAAGATCTTAACAGGTTATTAAGCAGTTTTCTCTGTTAACTCGAAGTGGCTAAAGCGAGGCTAGGAGATATACCGGTTGTTTGGGACTTCACATATATTTTTGATGTAGTGCAAGGTTTACCTCCTCACCATGAAGTAGAGTTCCATATTGATTTGATTCCAAAACCAAACATATTGTATAACCTCCTTGAAGGTTAGCTCCAAAAGAGAAAAGGGAGTTAGAAGGCTAGACATTTGACTTGTTGCAGAAGAGTTTGATACGATGTAGTACTTCTAGTTTGGGATCGCCAGTCATCTTTGTTACAAAGACGGACAGTTCTCTAAGGTTATGTGTAGACTACCAGGAATCGAACAAAAGGACTATCAAGAATAAATATCCTTTACCAAAGATCAACGATATGTTTGATCAACTCAATGAAGCTCGGATATTTTCCCAGTTAGATCTTGCCACTGGTTTATACAATTAAGGGTATCAAAGGAGAGTGCGTCTTTAATAGCTTTTCAGACTCAAAATAATTTCTATGAGCGATTAATTATGCCATTTGGGCTGACTAATGCACCCGCTTATTTTGTTGACTTAATGAATTAGGTATTTTGAGAGTTCTTAATAAATTTATTCTCGTCTTTATTGATGACATTATTTTCTATTCGAAGATGGCGGAGGAGAATGAATGTCGTCTCTATGTTGTATTCAATACCTTAAGAAGCCATGTGTTGAAGGCTAAGTTTTCTAAGTGCTATTTCTAGAAATTTGAAGTTAGATTTCTAGGGCATGTTATTTTGGAAGAAGGAATATCAGTTGAACCTGCCAAAGTTGTTGCGGTTCAAGATTGGAATAGGCCTGAAAGTGCAACAAAAGTTTGCTGGGATTGACTAGTTTCTACCGAAGGTTCATCAAAGACTTCTCGAAGACTGCTTCTCATTCGACGAAGTTAACCAAGATAGATGTTAAGTTTGCATGGATGCCTAAGTGTGATCAAACATTCAATAAATTAAAGGAGAAGTTGACCAGTGCTCCTACATTAACCATTCTAGATGAGAGAGTAGGTATAACTGTGTATATTGATGCTTGTGGTACTGGATTGGGAGTAGTTCTGATACAGCATGGAAAAGTTATTGCCTATGTGAGTCCATAGCTAAAGCCACATAAGAAAATTTATACAATACACGATTTGGGGTTTTTGTCCATTGTCTTCGCACTTAAGATGTGGAGGCATTTATCTTTTGGGTGAAAAGTTAGTTATACATGGACCACAAATCCTTAAAATACCTCTTTACTCAGAAGGATTTGAATTTAAGGCAGCTGAGATGGCTGGAGTTTCTCACTTCCTATGATCTGAAGATTCTTTATACCTTGGGAAGGCAAATGCTACTATGGATGCGCTGAGTAGAAATGTAGCAATGGTTGCTAACTTAAAAGTTAAGCCAATATTAATGGAGAGGATTGCATCTAGTCAGGAGAGAGATCCTATTTTGGCTTGACTTAAGAATGATGTTCTAAAAGGTGTTGTTTCTAGATTTGAGATTGAACACCAGGGTGTATTGTTAAAAAATGGACGTATATATGTTCCAAATTTTAATGGAATTAGGCAAGAAGTGTTAGCTGCAAAGCTATATTTCATCCAGGGGTGACCAAGATGTTCAAAGATATGAAGAAGGTATTTTGGTGGAAGGGTATGAAGCGAGATATTTCGATATTTGTGAATCAGTGTTCAAACTACCAGTAGATTAAGAGTGACCAGTGGAAATCAGCTGGACCGTTTCAACCATTTGAGGTCCCGAAGCGGAAGTGGGAGCAAATCTCTATGGACATTATTGATGGGCTTCCTAGGTTAAGTAGAGGGAACAAAGGCATTTAGGTTATAGTCGATCGACCGACCAAGAGTGCCCAGTTCAGTCTTAAAAAGAAAACTACGATTGCTACAAATCTAGCAAGCTTGTACGTGAAGGAGATTATGAGACTCCATGATATTCCTTGTAGTATTGTAATTGACCATGACCCGATATTCACTAGTAGGTTCTAGGAGGGACTACAAACTGCTTGATGGACCGAGCTAAGTCTAAGTACATCTTACCATCCCCAAAGAGATGGGCTGACAGAGAAAGAGTGAACCGGATCTTGGAAGATTTATTACAATCGTGCATTCTCGAATTCATAGGTTTTGAGGAAGATCATTTACCGTTGATCGAATTTACTTATAACAATAGCTATCAGGAAAGCATTGGTATGGCCGCTTTCAAAGCTGTTTATGGCCATCTATGTCGTTCTCCATCATGTTGGGTTAAATCTGGAGATTGACTTGTTCTTGGACTTGACATGAACTTAGAAGCCAACGAGAAGGTAACTGATATTAGAAGGAAGATAAAGGAGGTGTGGGATTGGTAGGAGTGTTATGCGGATTGAAGGCCTAGGGATCTAGAATTCTCAATGGAACATTTGGTGTTTATAAATGTCTCTCCTCTGAGAAGTATTGTGAGGTTAGAAAGACATGGAAGTTTGCTCCTTGATATATTGGCCGTTTTCCCATACTGGATCAGATTAGTAGACTTGCATATAATATGAAGTTACCAAATAGACTATCAGATGTGCACAATGTATTTAACGTGTCTCGTTTTTGTAAGCATGTACCCGACCCTTCGACGATAGTGGAACTAGCATAATAATTTGATTTGGGAGTTCAGCCTAACCTAACCATTCTTAGGCGGCCTATTCGTATCATCGCTCGAGATATAAAGCGATTGAGGATGAAGGTTGTGAATCTCGTTAAGGTTCAGTGGAGTGGAGATGATAGAGATTGTACTTAGGAAACCGAGGACTACATTAGGGATTCTTTTCTCGAGTTGTTGTTATTATAGTTGTTTGTATTTTGTAGTATCTTTTTGGTGTACTCATCGGTTGTGGTGGAGTCACATTCTTTATAGCTGTTTGATGAATGATATCATTTGGGTTTCTTTTTATATTTTTGTTATGTCTG
The DNA here is from genome assembly GCA_030765085.1 of Allium cepa. Lineage (NCBI taxonomy): Eukaryota > Viridiplantae > Streptophyta > Magnoliopsida > Asparagales > Amaryllidaceae > Allium > Allium cepa. The sequence goes on from CM060931.1 coordinate 306,696,622, forward strand.
ATTAATTTCGGGGATGAAATTTCCTGTAAGTAGGAGAGGATTAATGACCCATAATTTAATCACTTTTAATTTGAATATTTAATATATTTGTAAATATTTAAATAATGGGTTTTAAAACACAAATATACCACTTTTTAGTAATGACTAGTAATGGTAAAGTTGTTTTAAAATTTGGTTTACAAAAATAAGTATTTCGGAAAAAAAATATAAAATACGATCGAAAATCATTTTTGGATTTTCGATCTTTCATCGACCAAAAGTTATCGGAATGTGTTGTGTACACTAATTTACACATGTACACGTTTATATACCGTATGCTTTTATTAATGAGGTAATTTGATTATATTTGGGTTTAAAAATTTACTTAAGTAAATAAAGTAAGTTTGACTTTTCTATAAAAAACATAAAAGGTAACAACATGTCATGTTGAAAGTGACGAAGTGTTGAGATGGGGAGGGTGATAGGTGGCGTGTGCAAGTGGGGTAAGAGGTGGTGATGGGGCATCAAAATGTGGAGGGTATTGTACCTTGTAGTTATCAAGGGCGTTTAAGTCATTTCACTTATTTAATTTATATAAAATTGATTCATCTTTTTTCTCATTTTATTTCACTTTCTCCATTTTCAAACCCTCATCTTATTTTTCTAAGCTTCCTTCTACATGTCAATGGCTTCTTCAAAATTGTCATGTTAAAATCTCCTTTTTTTCACTTTTTAATTCTTAAAACTTGGTTAAAAACAATTTTATTCTCCTCTACTTCCCTTAGCTTTAAAAACATAGCCCAAAACTCTCTTCCCCAACTATGGACGAGCCCATTTAGCAGGGCCTCAAATATCAAGTCTTTGAAGGAAAAAAGTTAGATCCGGGTGTCGGTGGAAAAGTTAAGTAGTTTGGTTTGATTCTGTTGATTTTGGTGAGTAAAACTCTATTCAAAAACCAAGTTTTAAACTTTATTCTTTGTATAATAATATTTTTGGTTTTCTTATGTTTAATAAGTGTATAGTATGATTGTTGTCCAGTTTGGTTCCTGTTTGAAAGCGAATGGCCCTTAAGATATTTGCAAGGGACTTGAAATGAAGTCGAAGTGTTTGTAACGAATAGGTCGCTGCGACACACTTCGAAGTGCATAAGTTATAAAGTAACAAATTTTACCTTACCTTGTGAGTATTTACATTTGTGTGTATATATATGCTTATGATTATGAGATGTTTGTATGTATATACAGGACATATATAATGTTTTATAGAAGTGCTCATATAACGACTATCGCTATATCGACACTTTGGAAATATCATCTCTTTTGAAATTTTTTGTGTGTGATTTCGTACTTAGGTTTTACAAAGTTAATTAATCATTTTAATAATGATGTTTTAAAGTTAATTAATTATTTTAAATAATGACGTTTAAGGTTAATAAATCATTTTAGTTATGATGATTTTAAAGTTAATTAGTCATTTTAAATGATGATGTTTGCGGTTAATTAATCAATTTAATAATGATGATTTAAAGTTAATTAATTATTTTAAATGATGATGGTTAAGGTTAACCAATCTTTTTAACAATGATATTTAAAGTTAACTAATCATTTTAATAATGATGTTTTAAAGTTAGTTAATTATACAAATAATGATGTTTAAAGTTAATTAATCATTTTAAATAATGATGTTTAAAGTTATTTAATCATTTTAAATAATGATATTTAAGGTTAATTAATCGTCTAAATAATGATGTTTTAAAGTTCATTAGTCACTATAAATGATGATGTTTAAGGTTAATTAATCATTTTAGTATTGATATTTAAAGTTAATTAATCATTTCAATAATGATGTTTTAAGTAAATTAATGACGTTTAAAGTCAATTAATCATTTTAATAGAGCAGTTTAAAGTTAATATTTGTGATGTGAAAACCGAGCAGAAATTCGATTTTAAAAAGTTTGAGTCGGCTGTAGAAAGGATAAAGTTAATTTCTGTAAATGATATCGCTTATATGGAAATAATTTAGTTATATTCTTAGCCCTAAACGTCGAGGTATGTGTTATGCGGCATTTTGACCTGGCTATATCCAAAACGACTAAACAAGTTAGACTCGACTGTCATCAAGGCCAATAGCCTAGAGCGATGATTATGGGCTCCAAAAATCAAGCATAGATGATAATATGAAGCAGAAGCATGAAATCTCACTACTCCCAAAAGATGGACCAAGTACGATCCGTATTCTACACAATGTATCGTATCATATTCATTCCACAACTCAATTTTGCAGCGATGATCAGTCAATAACTCAAAATCTACACATGTTATCAACATGAAACTTGGAGTACGAGCTTATTAGAACATGTAAAACACCCCTTAGGGATCTCATTCCAATTGGAGGAAGTTGGAGGGATCGACATAACTTCCTTTGGAGGGATCGACAAACATCAGAATTCAAGCAACACTACTTTACGGAAAAATGCAATATCTCACAAACCGTACATCAGAATTGCACAAAATTTGAGAAGCAAGTAGCCAAAGTCATGGGACACCCCTCATAGGGATCGCAGCACATTTGGACACATTAATAGGGATCGATACCGATCCCTATTGTGAGCCCCGATGGGCTTGGAAATTTTTGGGTGTCCTCGTCTTGGTCTCTTGAACCTTCAGTCGAATTGTCAATTTGATTCGTGCACGTCTTCCCCTATAAATATAGCAGGAATGATCAGAAAAGGGATCCTGCTTTCTTTTCCAAGGCACTACCCTTTTTGTTGTTCACTTTTGTACTAATGGATCCTAGTTGATCCAAACATTCTTGTGATCATAATCAAGTGGAAGATCAATAAAAATATAAAGTGGACATAGGCCAAGACTGCCGAACCACTATAAAAATCTGTGTTCATTTATGGTTTTTGTTATGTTTTAGCTTCATTCTTCATTTTATCTCTATTAGATTCTATTGGGTGTTGATGCCCATTTTTGGTGTCAACACTTTAGCGCTTTTCACTAAGAATTGAATTCTTAGCTTGATTGGATTCATCATCTACTTGTGGATTTTCAAATTCGCAAGATAGATTCAGTTATTAACTGACAAACTTCCTATTCTACTCAGTTTTGAAGGAAATCTGAAGGAAGCTGATATCCATGATTAGAGAAACTAAGTCTACTTCTCGTATTTTTGAAGGATTTTATTATTCTAGTGTTCTTGTTTGGATTGTTCATGTGTTTATGTCAATTTGGAAGGGATCGAATTCACTCATGTATGCAAGTTCTTAGGATCAGATGTTGAAGTTTGCACTCAAGTTAGCCAAAATGGCCTATCCCTCTCTCGAAGCCTAGATGGCCGATCCCTCTCTCAGGCCAAAATGGCCGATCCATCTTGTCTCAACCGCAACCGGTCCTTTAGCCTAAATAAACAAACCCTCACCAAGACAATTCAGTCGACTCGACTCCTAAATACATATGCTTGCTCAATACCGGTCCCACTAAAGACGTCAATACTGATATTTCCAGCATCTACACTGGTCCCTTAATAAATTATATATATCGATCCCTCCAAAAGTTATATATACCGACCCCTCTGTAAGGCATATATACCGATCCCTCTGCAAGGTATATATACCAATCCATCTGTAAGGTGTATATATCGATTCCTTAGCAAAAATAGCCGAACCCTCATATGACCGATTCCTCCATATGATCGATCCTTCCATATTATCGGTCCCTCATATGACCGATCGCTCTACTTGGCCGATCGCTTCACTTGACCGATCCCTCCATATTACCGATCCCTCATATGGTCAGTCTATCCATTGCTGATCCCTATGTTCACCTTCATCCAGAACCAAACCCTATTCCACCAATCCCTCAGCATGGCAATTCAGCCGACCCCTATATTGATCGAGTATGATCCATATTTAAAAAATTATGGATTGGGTATGAGCAGCGTAGTGTCGTAATTTAGTGCCCCAGCATTCTGGATTCGAAACTCGACTTAAAGACGGTGCATTTTATCCACTTCCCTTACATCCTATAACTGACCAGGGTATAGGGTAAGCGGCAGCTGCTGAATTGCAACCAAGGAATGGAAAAGAAACCACTACTCAAACAGTACACCCAAATGCTTGATAACGAAGATGATATGACACGAACTAGGATGAGTTACTGGATCAGGCTTCTAGGGTAGATTACAACTGCATTCAATTAACCAGCTTCCAAACGTCTGACTTGCTAGCTATGATACAATGGCTTATGTGACGACCGCCGTACGCCGCTTACTAAGCCATCTCAAATTATAGCTATCCAATATTAAATTCGAACCTGAAGTAGTCATTGATTCAACTTGAAGCAAACCTAGGAAGTTCTGGCCCAACATCAAACTCGGGTACAACCAAGATTTTCTCCAAGTAAATAGCAAATTTTTTGGATTCTAACTCCAATTAAATTACCACCAATCCATCACATGTTGGACAATCATACATACAAAATTCACAAGCATTAAAAATAGCCACAAATTGAAAATGGGTTGGACCAACGACGAGCATTTCCCCCAGTCGAAGCCCATTTAATATGCAGAGTATCCCAAGAGATTCAATATGCCAACTATGCCGGCTTATTCTAAAAACACAAACCCCAAGTGCATCTCATGAAAAATGAAGGGCATATGAATTTCACCAAAGCGACGAATGCAATTAAGTGCTGATTCTTTCCCATATTCTTCGGGGGACTACCAATCAATCAAGTGATTTACGCGATCACCGCCTAGGTCCATCTCCTCATTTAGTTAACAGGCTAAGGAGTTTCCCCAACTTATTCTAAGCACCTGGCAAGCTGCTCAAAGAACTTTGGTATAGATTTAACACTACTATCACTAAAGTGAGTAATACCGGTAAGAATATCATACTGATGGCGTTGATAAGGGGAATCGATCCCGAGACACACTTTGGCGATTGGTTACCTGAAGAACCTCATGTGACCTTGAATCATTTATGTTACATAGTGAACTGGAACCTAAGTAAGGAGGAGGTATAACAAACTAGAAGAAAGAACAATATTGGCCTATTGGCTGAAGGAAGTCAAAGCAAGGGCAGCATTGAGGCCTTAGATGAGGACTCAGATTCTAAGAGATGGCCTAGAATCTCAAAGTCTGACTTATATACTTCTTTGAACGATTCAATTAAAAAATCTACTTAGAGACTCATGACTCAAAGAAGTGCTAGAAACCAACCTCGAAAGAGTCCATCGAAATCCAAAAGAAATTTGGGAAATGTTGTATATTTCAAGATATACACGATCATAACAACAACGATTGCAGACTCCTCCAAGTTGTGATGAAAAACAGATTCGAAAGGGAAGCTTCAATAATATGTGCAATCCCCGTAGAATGGCGGGCAGGGAACATCCGAGACTTATGAATAACGACCTTTGATTATCAGTTGGACCACCTATGGTTGACTTCAAACTGAAGAGGGCTGGGGAAAAATGGAATAGTGAGCATTTGACTCTGCTTCACTTAACAATAAGATTTATTTCATTTTCAATTATGTTGAAAATTATGACTAAGTTGAACTAAACTCCTTCCGAATGATGCAGATGACCAAGTAATTAGATTTGGGTGCCAGCCAATCTCCACGGACCATGATCAACCCTTTGGAGGATCATCAAGACGAGCATGATTCAACCACTCATCAGCTACCATATGCCCCTGACTTGAGGGCTAGGACTTGAAATGGAAAATGGGTGTGACTCGACCATCCACTTCCTACTCTGCCTTCAATTCTTATAGAACATCTATGCCTTACTCAGAGCTTGAAAAGGTCAGAATCTAATACAAAGTGGACATGAATGACCATCCACTCATCAACCTCTACACTTGACTTGGAGACCAAAGAAAGGCTTAGAGTAGATGCAACCCGACCATCCACTCCCTAGCACATACTTAAAGTTTTCCAAAATACTTATGCCTCCCCCGAAGCTCAACATGACCGAGGTCCAACTAAAGTGGATGCGATTTAACTATCTATACATCAACTCCTACCCTAGACGCAGGATGCAGTTCGAAAGCTCGACTAAAAATAAGCAGGACTGATTGGCTACTCATCAACCACCGCCCTCAACATGTGGATATGATTGTCGCTTGAGATGGATGTGACTTGGTCATCCACCTAAAAATATCTCCCTTGACTTGCCGGCACGAGTACAAAGCAAAAAATGGACGCGGTTCAACCATCCACTGACCAACTCTGGTCCCTAGAGTGCGGATCGGAGTATAAATGCAAAGGGATGGATATGGTTAAACCGTCCATCGATCAACTCTGGTTCCCGAAGCGTGGAAGGGAGTATAAACATTAAACGGGTGTGATTGACCACCCATCATAAAACTCTGGTCCTTAGAGTGTGAATCGTAGTATAAACACAAAACGATGGATGAGGTACAATAGTCCATAAATAAACTCTGGTTCACAGAGTGCGAACTGAAGTATTAATATCAAGCGGGTATGACTAACCATCCATCATAAATTTTGGTCCCTAGAGTGTGTATCGGAGTATAAACACAAAAAGATGGACGCGGTTCGACCGTCCATCGATCAACTCTGGTTCCCAAAGCGCGGACCGGAGTACAAATGGGTGTGACTGACAACCCATAATAAAACTTTGGTCCCCAGAGTACGGATCGGAGTATAAACACAAAAAGATGGGCGCGGTTCGACCGTCCATCGATCAACTCTAGTTCCCAGAGCCCGGACCAGAGTATAAACATCAAACGGACGTAACTGTTCATAAAACTTTTCTCCCTAGAGTGTGGATCAGAGTATAAATACTAAAAGATGGCCGCGATTCGACTGTCCATTGATCAACCTTGGTTCCCAAAGTGCAGATCGGAGTATAAAAATCAAATGGGTGTGACTGACCACCCATCATAAAACTCTGCTCCCCATAGTGCAGACCGAAGTATAACAAAAAAAGATGGACATGGTTCGACCGTCCATCGATTGACTTTGGTTCCCAAAGCGTGGACCGAAGTATAAATATCAAACGGGTGTAACTAACCACCCATTATAAAACTATGGTCCCCAGAGTGCAGATCGGAGTATAAATATTAAAAAATGGATGTGATACGACCGTCCACCGACCAACTCTAGTCCCTAGGGCGAGTACTGGAGTATAAACATCAAAAGTGTGTGAATGACCACCCATCATAAAACTTTGGTCCCCAAAGTTTGGATCGGAGTATAAAAACAAAAAAGATGTATGAGATATGACCATTCATCGACCAACTCTAGTCTACAGATTAAGGACTGGAGTATAAATACTAGATGGGTGTGACTGACCACTCATCGACCAACTTTGGTCCCTAGAGCACGGACTAGAGGATAAATACCAAATGGGTATAACCGACCATCCATCGGCCAACTCATGCGGACTGGAGTATACACTAGATGGGTGTGATAGACCATCCATCGACCAACTCTGGTCCCCAAAGCACGGACTGGAGTATAAACACCGGATGGGTGTGACTGACCATCCATCGACCAGCTCTGGTCCCGGAGTGCGGACTGGATTATAAACACCTAAAGTACGCGACCAACTACATATTGACAAACTCTGGTCCCTAGAATATGGACAAGAGTAGTAACAAAAATTGAATGCGGTTCGACCATTCATCCAATAACACTTGCCTATGATATGACAGATTGGACTATAAACACAAATTGGGTGCGATTCGACCACCCGCAACAAACGCCTATCCCTAGAGTGCGGAAATGAATATAAACAAATAGATGAGTATGGTTCGACCATTTACTATTCCATAACTCTGACATAAACTCGATAAGAGGAGTACGAACTCACTATGGATGGAATTTGACCATCCACGAACTACATCCGCTAACCCAAGACTAGGGGCAGGAGTGCAAACTACTGAAAGCTATATACGACGGTTCATAGTAGCTCTGGCTGGGTGATCTTTACAACATAAGGAAAGTACTGCAAGGAGGCTTCAATATAAAACCAATCAAAATGACATCTGAAGTTACTGATGATCGACTATATTGTACCTTCATATCGTGGGTCAATATCGATCCGCACCAACCACAAATGGATGTGACCCGAATGTCCATCGAATAACTTCGGTCACCAGAGCTTGGATAAAAGAATAAACTATGAATGAGTGCAACTTGATCATTAATTCTTCGACACCCTCCTTCGATCCATCAGGAGGAGTATGAAAGCGAATGAGCATGACCCGACTACACCTTAGCCAACTCTATCCCTAGATCTAGCGGGAGAATATGAATCAAAATGGATGCAACTGATCGTTCAGCTCCAAATGAATGCGAAGAGATCGTTCATTCGTTGACTCTTACCATAATCTGACAAGAAGAGCAATACGAAATGGACGTGGCTTCACCTCCGCACATTGATCCTTGCCCTTGTTTCGGCAGGGAGAGCATCAATCACTTATTGGACATGACTTTCCTTCCTGCTTATCAACGTATACCCTAAACATGGGAGCACGAGTGAGAAACAAGATGAATGTGAACAGACCATTTATCGATCAACTCTATATCCTTAGAGCTTAGGTGGGAGTATAAACACGACTGGGACGAGACTCGACCGTCCATGTAGTACATTTATCAACTTGAGACTGGAGGTAGAAGTATGATCATCCAAAGACGGACTGCGATAACACAATATTGTAACTCATACCTGGTGTTTAAGATGACTTGAGGCTACGGCCGAAAGGATGCTTAGAGATAGATTTGTCAAATCGATGCCTAAGCTCATTGGCAACTGACCATCACTCTAAACCAAACAATGAGTAACAGATCGTGAGTACATTGAATGAAAGTCGCATTACTCGAATACACAAGACTAAAATCTACTTGGTGTTTGATTTAACACTCCTTTAGGCTGATCTTTAACCATCATAAATCATCGCTAAAAGCATCTAAAAATCATCACTATCAGACTCAACAGTTCATGATAATACTTTAGGATTTGACCGGAGTGACCGTCATCATTAACCATCCCAACCAGATTTCACATTAATTGTTAAGCGAAAAAATTACGTTTGAACTCAAGGATCGGCTATCGGCATATAGGAATCTGACATTCATATTCAAGTTCACTCAGGGCACATGTTACAATTCGTTCAAGCACAAATATGCTAATCTATTCAAGTTTGAAGTAGAAAAAATCTAGTTCAACGCTGTATGCTAGTTCAAGCATGCAAGTCATATATGGCATATCCCATTGTTTGATTTCGAGTCCACATGGTCGAATATATTCATGTCAAACCAAAAAATGCTAAGTTCCACTAAAATAAGGGATCAAAATCGATTCTATTTCTTGGGCAAATCCATTAAAGCATTTTTCTGCTCACAACATAAGGCCAATATCAAGCAACAGTAACATAGTTGGTTCTATAAATATATACACCATAAAGATGAAGAAGAGCAGCACAAAGAATCCAAGGCTGCACTCGTTGAGCTAACGATCAACATACGGTCATCCATGACGTCCCATCATGGGTCTAGAAGATCGGAAAGTGCAACAATGATTAAGGAATTAGCTGGTTTTCTCTGAGAGAATCTTGATGTATTCATTTTGACCCATTATGACATGTGCGCGATCTCGCCAACTATCATGAGTCATGCATTGAATATCAACCTGAGGCATGTCCCAGCGAAACAAAAGCAACGTATTATGGATCCGAAGAGATCTGTTACACTTAAAGTGGAAGTGGATAAGTTCAAAAAACAATAGGTTTACCCATGACATCATCTACCCGAAATGGGTATCCAATCCAGTTTTTTTGTTAGAAAAGCTAATGGAAAGTAGCGGACATGCATCGACTACTCTTACCTGAACAAAGCATGCTCGAAAGACAGATTTCCACTTTTGAGGATCGACCAGCTACTAGACTCAACTACTAGATATGAACTGCTTTTATTTATGGATATGTACTCCGGATGCGATAAGATCCTAATACGCGTCCTCGACCAGGAGCACACCAACTTCATTACCGATCAAGGGCTATATCGTTATGTTGTGGTGCTATATGAACTAATAATGCTAAAGCTACTTACCAAAGGCTGGTCAATAGGATGTTCAAAGACCAGATCGGGCGATTGATAGAAGTATATGTGGGGATGACATGCATGTGAAGTCATGATAATCAAACAACCACATCGATGGCTTAGCGGAGATGTTTATTATTCTATGAAAATATGAAATGAAATTAAATCCCTTGAAATGCTCTTTCGGCGTTGTATCAAGAAAATTACGGGGTTTCATCGTCAACTCTTATGGAATCAAATTCGGTCCTGAGAAGATTCAAGTAATTTGAAACATCTAGGCACTGAAGACGATTAAGCAGGTACATAGCTTAATTGAGAAGGTTTCCACCCTAAGGCGCTTCATATCTAGGGCCATCGACAAGCGTATTCCTTTTCTTCGACTTGATCAGGAAAGGGAAGGGGAACTTTGAATGGATGCAAGATTGCATAGATGCATTTCAAGATCTGGTAGATCACTTAGAGAGACCTCCCATCCTATCCAAGCCATTGGATCGTGAAGACTTAAACATCTATTTGGCGGTGTCGGTACACGCCATAAGTGCCACACTATTACATGAAGAGAATCTGATCCAGAGGCCAGTATATTATGTTAGCAAGCGATTGACAGGTGCTGGGAGAAACTACTCAATGCTGGAAAAGCTCATGTACTGCTTGTTGATTGCATCACGAAAGCTTCACCATTACATCCGAGCTCACCTCCATCAATGTCTACACCAACCAACCGTTGCGATAGGTCCTACAACAATCTTAGACATCTAGAAGGCTACACAAATGGAATATTAAGCTTAGCCAATTCATTCTCACTTATCTTCCTCGGAGAGCTATCCAGAGATAGACATTAGATGAATTCATCTCTGAATTCACTGCATCAGATGACGATCCAAAGAGGAGTGGAGAACCAACCAACCGATGGAAAATGTACACTGATGGAGCATACACTGATCAGTGCTCTAGCGTTGAAGCTGTGTTAATGACTCTTAAGGAACGATCGATCTGCTACGACCTAAAATTCGACTTCCTTGCAACAAATAACGAAGCTAAGTATGAAGCTATGATCTCCAGGCTCAAACTTGCTAGAGAACCGGGAGTGGAACCTTTAAACATCTTTTGTGGTTCCTGGTTAGTGGTATGCCAAGTCAGGGAAGATTATCTTACTATGGGCAGCGTCTTGCTCCTTATCTCAGCTGGGTCCAAGAGCTACTGGCTGACTTCGAGTATTACACCACTACACACATCCTTGGAGATCAAAATGAAAAGCCGAGTCACTGGCTGAGCCGGCCAGTTCTGAGGATGCACGGCAAATAGACTTATCCTGGTTCAAGTAATTAACATTCCAAGCATTGACAAATGGAGATCGACAAGATATTGGAGACAAAGCTAGAAAAAGATCATGGATGACTCCTATCAAAGAATATTATGATGACCCGCCGTTCCATACCTATTGAACTGACATCAACCACACTTGTCCAACACAAATTATATGAAAAGACGAATAACTATGAGAAAGAAGAGGATAGAAGAAGAAACAGAAACAACAATACAGAATCTCACAATCACAGCATAACAAAGTACAATATATAATAACATATCTTTATACAAAGAAATTGTAGCTGTAATATACATACAATCATCAGAGTACAACAATCAACAAATCAATCTAGACAATTATAATAACTAGTCCATACAAGTGCTGAATAAACAGCCCACACACACAGTGGAATATAATCAAGTACGTGGAATATGCCAGAGAATCCTCCAGCTCGTCTCCCGAGCTCCATAGCATTCCAACCTGAATCTATAATACTCAGTCTGACCCGAACATTATAGATAGATAATACCCGAGTCAGTCTGGAAAACCAATGTGAGAAAACAAACTCAATTTGAATTATTACTGTTATCAAAATCTTTTGGGAACAAAGGTATCATGTAAGACCACGCCATGCATTAATACGACGGGTTTTTACCTTACGATAACAAAAATATTTTATATCAAAATCATCTGATATTATAATAGGGTCTATAGAAGATAAACTATTAAATAGCTGAAATGCTTGCATCTCAAGTTTCAGTATATTTGGTCTACCACTAAAACCGTACAGGCTCGTAGTGGATATTGGATTCCATACAATGATAGGGCTACTGGGGTACCGCCCGCTACATTACACCTCTAGAAAAATGTACCAAGATCGTACCAAACTGTCCTTGCCAACATAGGACCAGCCTATCCCTTGCTGGATAGTACCGAATATGTCATCACCATGGGTGTTCCCACCCTGTCGAGCTCACTCTTTTCCATGCACAACAATATCCATAATTATAATATATTCGAGGTGTCCAGAAAAGTGATAACATACCCTACTTGAGTGCGACCCACCAAGCCCTGCTGCATCTCCCCTGTTTTAGTCATTCTCGGTTGATGAGGCTTCAGGCTACGTTTTACCTTTAAAATAGCATTCATACTTGGAATTCTAACACTGCCTTCCAGACCATTATGCAAATGATAGCGTTCATCCACACAAGTTGTTCTGGGTCTGAACAAATCGAATCTTCAAAATCACCGTCTTTATTATCTTCGCGATATCACAATTCGTAACACACAAATCCGATCAAAGTGATTTTTAGATAATTAAATTCAATCCCGGTTTCATCAAATTAATCAACGAATTTGGCCAGATTTGATAGTCGGTTATTTAACTATCAAACTACACACATAAGCAGCCAACAAAGGCATATTATAAATCTTCCAAAAACATTTATTTCAAAAATCTTTACACAGATATATATATATATATTCAAATCTCTTTCAGTATTTCAATGGTTTAAAACAATTTCAAATCCTTATATCCATAAAAGGAAATTTACAAACCATATCAATACTTAGAAACATTTTTTTCAATTCCATTTATAATTCAACATTTTGAAAATATTTCTATAATGATAATAATCTCGTAAATAAATATTTCAAATCCTTTCAGTCCAATACTTAGGAAATATTTATAAGCATATTTTCCTAAAATCATTTTATTCCCAATACTTATGAAAGATTCCATTTATTTTCTATTTCTCAAAATCCTTTTCAATTTATATGTCAATTCCTCAACTCATTTATAATGAATTCTATAAGTTTTTGGAATTCGTTAATTAATTTCTTTTAAAATTTCCAAAATCAGTTACACTTGTCTATGATTCCAACTACCATTTCTATCTTCTTTAATGAATTCTAATTCATTTTCGACGTTCTCGTGTTTCAACATTCCGGGAATTTTCCTTAAGTTTCCAGAATTCCATTACAAGTTTTCTCTTACAAAAATCATATCCGTTAAATAAACCCCGTTTACAAATCTCGAGAGGATTTATAAACAAATTACAATCATTTCAAAACTCTATACATATGAAAGGTATTTTTAAAGAATAATAATTAATTTTTAAAGATTCTTTAAGTAACTATTTAAAATATTAAAACACTTTAAATAAACATCGATAACTCATTTTCATTTTCATATAAAACTAATTGATTTACAAATCTGTTACAAAAATGTGAATTCATTCCAATAAATATTAAATATTTGAATAATCAATTTTTCAAAATATTTCAATGCTAGAATAACTTTAACTATATATGTAAAAAATAAAAATCTGATTTTAAAACAATTTTAATTTCTCGGCAAAAATCTATTTTTAAAATCAAATATTACCAATTTCAATTTATAAATCTCTCTCGATTCATATCACGTCTACGACATTTCAATTTCATAATCATTCTCACATTTCAAAAATAGAATCCACTATTTTCCCAATAATCAATTTCCATATCTCGATATAAATTCACACTATAAATTTATCTTCCAATTTATCAACTGATAATCATTTCCCCTTATTTATGAACATCGTTTATAAGTGTATAAACTCATTTGGGATTCACTTGTTTATAAAAATAATCTCATTTATAAAATTTCATTTATGAATCCTTTTCTTTATAAATCCCATTTATTTTACAAATGTATTTTAAATATCGATTTCAACTTCTTTTCCATATTTTCAGAAATATCGTCCAAAAATCCTTTGTTAAAAATCCTTTATATAAATTATTTTAAAATCTCTATTTAAAATGTTTTTCGAATAGTTAAGTACCACCCAAAATCAAATCATTGTTTTATTCAAATCAATTTCCATTAAAATAATCCAAATTCGATATAAATATTTCTATATCCAAAATCTCTTTTTAATTCCTTCAAATTAAAAAAAATTTGTGATATTTAAATACCAAAATTAAGGCCAATGTTACTATAGCATCCAATAAATCAAATCACACAACAATCCATAATAGATTATTCAATCATACTATATATCACTATATATGAAAAACAATCAATGAATTTGAGGAATCCAGTTAGATGCCTCCAATCTATTTCGCTGCATCCATAAATGTTATATAACACAAAATACCAATCCCACTTCGAGGCACGATATCGCGGTAATATAGGGTCATCCATTATTATGTGGGGTGCATAGTGTCTCATCCGCTCCAATCGGCGGGAAATATACTCAATTACTAATATATATAATATCACATCTAACTAATATAAAAATTTATCATTTCTTCCAATCAACTAATAAATAATTTTTAACACTTTAAAATAAAACTAGTTATCCAAATGAGTGAGGTTTACTCACCTTGATTTTTATTTTGCTGATCGTTCCAATTTTAAATTAAATCGAACAATGTTCGATTTAAATCTAAAATTCCAACTGACTTCGAAAAATTCCAAACCAATTTCTATGCGTAGTATACGATGCTACGAGTGCAACACAACTTGTTTCGTTCATTTTGGACCTCTTAAAGACAAATTATGCATTAATGAACCTTTTTTAAAAATTATTAAACTATCATTAACCTAAACTAATAACATTTTTAATTAAATTACCCTCCTTCCTTCACGCTCTAGGCAACGCCAAAGGAACCCAACCCGTTGACCCATCTCCTCCTCATTCAACCTTTACTTCGCAAGAAACTTTCCGGGATCACCATTGAGCTCCTCCACATCGCGAGCTCCACACTTCCATACCTAATATGTCAAACCCAAAGCCCTTGCTAGAAACGCGACCACACAGCTCCTCCTCGACCTTGCCCTAATCGAAACTCACCCCACACCACCGCTTATCACCAGAAATGCTCCACCACCTCGTCGTGCTTTGCCGAATGTGAATCCAATATCCATTTAGCATATCAAGCACCACGCTGCCCTATTTCCCACACCCTAGCTTGGCTGCACGAAATTGCTACCCCCCAAACTACTGCGCACACACCAAGAAAGGTATAGGATGGAAGCTCATGTCCATACGAGCTCAACGAATCGAAAATGAGAATTTTTAGCTGAGGGTAGATTTTTATTTTAATTGTTGAAATCTCGTTCTTACTTTTTCTCTCTTGTTCCCCGCGATAGTTAAAATAGAAGAAGATGGTTGGGAAAACATGTGAAGTAGGCGGCTTTTTTCAGGGGTAGGGTGGGCTGTATTAAGGATAGGGTGGTTGCTTGATTTGAAGTTTAATATTTTATATTCAAAATATCTCGCTCAACATATCTCGAAATCTCAAAATCTTATGGAGGCGTGTCACCTGGCATTCCTGATGTTATACCCTTATCTCGAATGACATAGAATAGGTTTTCGGACCTTATTCGATCGTGTGGAGAAAATAGATTTTTGAACCCAATTATAATATTAAATTTTTGATATTAATTTCGACTCGTTTCAATGCTATACGACCAAAGGTTAAATTCAATCACTATGAAATTTGAAATCCGATAATAATACACTATTACGGATCCAATGCAGCTGATTTCGTTAAATTTTGAGATTGTTCCCCGGATCGCTATTATAATGCGTCGATAAAATTGACAATTTCAAAATTGACTAAATCACTTGAAATTTCAGATTTAAAAACTTATTAACTCAATTCGAATTCAAATTGAATTTATATCAATATTAGAAATCATTTCGATTCATATTTAACATAAATTTTAATTATTTGTACTATTTCTGTATAACGATAATCGTTACATTTGAAATTTAAACCATTTCCACTTATTCGATCGATAAACTTTATATTAAAATCCATTTACATTTAAATTTCAACATTTAAAATGAATTTAAATGTTCAAAATCAAATGGAAAAAAAATCCAAGTCGTTACATTCCTCCTCATTAAAAGAATTTCGTCCACGAAATTGCTAAGGTAGGACGAATGATCCAAACCCATTACTTATGAAAACCCACTTAGTTAAAATTCGATATTTCACTTTTCTAAATCCTTTAGTTCCGTAAAAATCATTTAGTTTCCATTTCTAAACCAAAATCCCTTATTTCAATTAGAATTCGAAATCAAATTTTGGTTAACAAAAATTTTCCAAATTTTTTTCTAACACCCTAAATTTCTGAATTTTTTTGGCAGAATCTCCCTTAGGGGAGCCTTTTGCAATATGAAAAATATGATAAAAAGATATTCATCGGCTCTCTTGACCGAAAATCACAATATATATTAATATTTTCATTTTTCATGCTAAATTCGTAGGCGTACCTTATCTTAGCATTATTAAGCGAGCTTGCTCAATTTATGTGCAATCGTGCAACCAATATATAGCCAAATAGTCTTCTTGTACCTGTACTTACTTTAATAAATCCCATCAGTTTCGTATATATGAAATTTAATAGCATTACAATCATTTCTACTAGTTGAACACATTATCGTCATAAACCAACATGTTATATCATGGATGTATAACCAATTTTACAAAAAAACACGCTATAATATGTATATCTAGCATGTACATGCAAATATAAGGTTCCAACATTTAACCATTTACTTCCAAATTGATTTGCATACATTTATTGGAGTTCAAATTCATTCACAAAAATTCATTTGCATCTAATCTATATTTACACATATAACCTTCATATCCATTTCAAATTGATTCTAAATCAATTTATTCACTTACTATTTATTTGCATAATTTTGTTTGCTTCCGTTTATGTCGAATGACAGTTCAATCCATGCTATATGTTTATATTCATTTAATAATAGTTTATAGCTATTTTAAATTGATTCCAAATCAATTTATCAAATTTTATTAATTCACATTTACTTCATTCACAAATCTTGTTCGCTTTATTTTACATTCAACAAGAACCCAATCCATGACAATTTATTTACGAACCATTTCATAAATTAATTACTCAAGTTAAATTTCATTTTTATCAATAATATTCCCAACTATATTCAACTTACACTTAAATTGAATTCATTTATAACTTAAATCATCACCATTTCAATCCATTTCTATTTTATTCGATAACATTTCAAAATATATATAATTCGCTTACATTGAAGTCGAATTCCATTTGTAACTCAAGTTCCATTTCCAATATTGAATTCACTAATTTATTTATCTAATTGGTTACTTCCATTTTCCACTTCACAATTATATTTTTATTTCAAAAATCATTTCATGTAGTTGGCTTGAGTACAAAACCATTTTATAATTCAAATTTGGATTTCCGTTTCTTCACCAAATATCCCACCATTTTTATTTTTGTTTTTCTATTCCACTTTTCAAATTTATAAATTACACAATTTATTTTTCACAATTATATTAATTTTATATTTGAGTTAGTTCCATTCAAAATTATAACTTATAGTTATATAATCATTTTTCAACTCAAATTTTATATTCAACTCAAATTGATATTGTGTCAAATCCGAATTCAATTTTTATTTCTTAGCTTAAGTTAAATCTCAATTCATCCATCCACTTTTACTAATTCAAATTATTTAACTTGCATAAGTAAACTTTCAATTTCATTTTGAAATTCACATTTTCCTTTCTATTCACATCATTTCCAACTTATAAGTTCAAAAACTTATTTTCTTTCCGGTTTCACAAACCCTTCAAATGAATATCCTAGAATTCAAACACCCAATTTCATTTCAATCATTTTGATATCCCATATATAAATATATATTCCTTTCTATATCAAATCTAACTTTTGGAATTTTTAAATCAAAACCTGATTTACCAAAACAATTCTGAAACCAAATAATCAAAGTAGCAATCCGTCACTTAGAAACCTGAAAATGAATAGTAATGATGCTGCACAGTCATCACCAAGATTATTTTCCAGCAAATGTAGTGAGTTCAGTGCTTTATCACTTTCAAAATCCATTTAAAAACATTTTCTATTCAAATACATTTCCACGGTAATATTACCATTATTTATTTCCAAACACTTGGAAAACATATCCGAAATTTCTAGGATTTATATTTCCAAATTCTGGTTTGAATCAAATTTGAGTTTTAACTCATTTGTATAATTCATACTTATACCTTTTAATTTGGTTATATATGACCATTCCAATTTATAATCTTGTTTTGATTATAATAATAACAACCAAACATGTCAATATACTATAATAATTTTAGAAAATTATTTATTTTATATCAAAACATAATCTGGGTAAAATTATTTCATTTACCCACTTTAAAACAATACTATGTTGATTTAACTTGTTCAGAGTTTAGAAACCCCTATCGATACAGTAGTCTAGACCGTACTGACCAGAATTCATAAAACATTCAATCTAATAAGTCAACACAATACAAAACAATTTATATTCACTAATAAATACACGTTTATATCTATATTACACTCAGACTCATCATAGAGTACTACCGACCCTATCTCTAATGAGTAGCCCCCACCAAAGCCTAGGTATTCACTCAACCTAAGCTCTAATACCAAGTGTGACGACCTGGCGTTCCGTACCCTTTGAGCTGACTTCAAATCGCACCTATCCAACATAAATTATATGAAAAGACGAATAACTATATGAAAGAAGAGGATAGAAGAATAACAACAATACAGAATCTCACAATCGTAGTGGAACAAAATAAAAAATACAATAACAGATCTTCATTCAAAGAAACTGTAACTGTAATATGAATATCAACTCAATCTGGACAGTTATAATAACTAATCCTTACAAGTGCTAAACATACAGCTCACACACATAGTGGAATATAATCAAGTACGTGGAGTATGCATGAGAATCCTCTAGGTCGTCTCCTGAGCTCTATGGAATCCTAACCTAAATCTGTAATACTCGATCTGATTCGAGCATTATAAATAAATAACACCCGAGTCAGTCTGGAAAACTAGCATGAGAAAAGACACCAAATTTGAATTATTACTATTATCAAAATCTTTTGGAAATAAAGGTATCTCGTAAGACCACGCCACACAAAAATTTGATGGGATTTTACCTTACGATAACCAAAACATTTTATATCAAGATCATCTGATATTATAGTAGGGTCTATAGAAAATAAACTATAATATAGTTGAAATGCTTGCATCCAACGTTTCAGCGTATTTGGTATACAACTAAAATGACATAGGCTCGTAGTGGATATTGGATTCCACACAACGACAGGGCTACTTGGGTCCCGCTCACCATGGTACACCTCTAGAAAAATGTACCATGATCATACATAATGATATCTGCCAACATAGAACCAGCCTATCACTTACTGGATAGTACCGAATATACAATCGCTCTAGGTGTTCCCACCCTATCGACGCTCTCTTGTCCATGCAGAACCATGTCCATAATTATAATATGTATGAGGGTATCTAGAAAAGTGGTAACACACCCTACTTGGGTGCAACACACTTAGCCCTGCTGCATCTTCCATGTTTTAATCATTCCCAGTTGATTAGGTTTGAGGCTATGTTTTAACTTTGAAATAGCATTCATACTTGGAATTCTAACACTGCCTTCTAGAACATGATGCAAATGATAGCATTCATCCATACAAGTTATTCTAGGTCTGAACAAACAAAATCTCCAAAATCATCGTCTTTATTATCTTCACGATATCACAATTCGTAACGTACAAATAGGATCGAAGTGGTTTTCGGGTAATTAAATCTGATCCTGGTCTCTTCGAAATGATCAACGAATTTAGTCAAATTTGTTAGTCGGTTATTTAGCTATCAAATTACACACATAAGCAGTCACTAGGCCATATTATAAATCTTCCAAAAACATTTATTTCAAAAATCTTTACAAAGATATATATTCAAATCTCTTCCAGTATTCAATTGTTTAAAACAATTTCAAATACTATATCCATAACAGGATATTTTTGAATCACATCAATACCTAGAAATAATTTTTCCAATTCCATGTATAATTCAACGTTTTGAAAATATTTCTATAATAATAATCTCGTAGTTAAAACATTTCAAATCCTTCCAGTCCAATACTTAGGAAATATTTATAAGTATATTTTCCTAAAATCATTTTATTTCCAATACTTAGGAAAGATTCCATTTATTTCTTATTTCTCAAAATTCTTTACCATTTATTTGTAAATTCCTTAAGTTATTTATAACAAATTCTATAAGTTTTCGAAATTCATAAATTAATTTCCTTTAAAATTTCCAAAATCGATTACACTTCTCTGTGATTCCAACTTTCCATTTCTAACCTCTTTTATTAATTCTAATTCATTTTCGAAGTTCTCATATTTCAACATTCTGGGAGTTATCCTTAAGTTTCCATAATTCGATTACAAGATTTCTCTTATAAAAATCATATCTGTTAAATAAACCCCGGTTACAAATCTAGAGAGGATTTATAAATAAATTACAATCATTTCAAAACTGTATATATATGATAAGTATTTTTAAAGAATAATAATATATTTTTCAAACATGTTTAAGTAATTATTTAAAATATTAAAAATCTTTAAATAAACATCGATAACTCATTTCCAATTCATTTTTAAGTAAAACTAATCGATTTATAAAGCCTATTATAAAAATGTGATTTCATTTCAATAAATATTAAATATTTGAGTAACACTTTTAGAAATATTTCAATACTAGAACAGCTTTAACTATATAGTTTAATAAATAAAATTCCTATTCTAACACATTTTTAATTTCTTGAAAAAACTATTTTTATAATCCAATATTACCAATTTCAATTTATAAATCCCTCTCAATTCATATCATATCGACTACATTTCAATTTCATAATCATTTTCACATTTCAAAAACAAAATCCAGTATTTTTCCCAAAAACCGATTTCCATATCTCGATATGAATTCACACTGTAAATTTATGTTTCCAATTTATCAACTGATAATCATTTCCCCTTATTTATAAACATCATTTATAAGTTTATAAACTCATTTGGCATTCCCTCGTTTATAAAAATAATCTCATTTATAAAATTTCATTTATGAATCGATTTCTTTATAAATCCCATTTATTTTACAAATCTATTTAAATATTGATTATCACTTCTTTTCAATATTTTCAGAAATATCATTTAAAAATCCATTGTTAAAATCCTTTATATAAGTTATTTTAAAATTTCCATTTAAACCATTTTTCGTATAGTTAAGTACAACCCAAAATCAAATCATTGTTTATCCAAATCAATTTCCTTTAAAATAATCCAAATTAGACATAAATAATTTTATATCCAAAATCTCCTTTTAATTCCTTCAAATTCAAAAATAATATTTATGGTATTTAAAATACCAAAATTAAGGCCAATGGTACTATAGCATCCAATAATTAAATCACACAACAATCCATAACAAATTATTCAATCACATCATATGTCATTATATATGAAAAATAATAAATATATCTGAGGAATCCAGTTGGATCCATCCAGCATGTTTCCCTGCATCCGCAGATGTTGTGATGACCCGCCTTTCTATCCACAGAAAGACGTATCATCAATAAGAAAAGAAAGAGATAGAAAAGATAGAAAGAAAGAATAACAACTTCAGAATCTCACAGCGGAAACAGAACAAAATATAATGCATCACATAACTATTACATAGTTTACATATATCATAGTTACACAACATCATTTAAACACAACGGTCATATATACATCCGCTATTACATACATTCCCAAAATACAGCGTACATTAACTAACACAGCGGAACTAGCTAGATAGGTACGTCTGGACTCCTGCTCCAAGCTCCTCCAAAACTCAAAAATCCCAGACCTATCACTTGGCTACTCATAAAAATTTGGGTCTCCAAGAGTTTATGAAAAACAAAAATAAACACCGGGTTAGACATGGGTCTGGTGTGAGTAAACGGTTTAAAGTTGCTTAACTTTGAAAACATTTGAAAAAAGAAAGGTATCACGTAAGACTTCCCACACATAAACACGGATAAGTTTTTACCTTACACTAACCAAAACATTTGATAGGAAATCCAGTGATATTATAATAGTGCCTAGGGTTTTCAAATAAAATACAGAAATAGCTGAATACATCTCACATTCCAACATAGTTGGACACAATCAAAACGTACGGCACTTATTGAAGATTGGATTCCATACAATGGCAGAGCTACTGGGGAACCACCCGTCACAGTACGGGGCCTAGATCGCCGTACCAAGGATCATTCTCGATCCCCTACAACACAAGGCCAGAACCATTCTTTACTGAACAGTTACGAACAAGATAACCCCACGGTTGTAGCTAGCAACTGCCCACACAGCCGAAATAAAAAGGGACATCTAGACAAGGGTATATCTCATCCTTCTTGGGTGCTACCCACCTAACCTTGCTGCACCTCCTCTGTTTTAGCCATTCCCGATTGATGAGGCTTGAGGCTGCGATTACTTTTATAAAACATATCTCTTAGAATGCTCATCGTCCACCCGACGATGTTCTGAAAGCATTCAATCCATACAAGTTAGTTCCGGGTTTGAATGGAACCTAAGGCATTATCTCGTTACAATCATATTGGAATCACCCTCAGAGTTAACGACAATAACCCTTGCACTCTAAAACACCATCTCAATCTTCACTTGAGATGTCATGACCTATCATTTAATTTGGATCGATGTGGTTTTCCAATAATCATAACTGATACCCGATCCCGGTCTCATCGAAATCCAAACTCCATTCTAAAGGTCAAGTTGTTTAATAGTTTAAACAATTTAATTCAACACTTTGAATACACATAGCATTTATCACAAATAAATAATACACAATCATCATAGATATATCAAGGAATATCACAGAGTATCACAGAATATCACCAAATAGATATCACAAATCCACATATTCTACTTATACAATCATCCATAAGCAAGCATCTTTAATCCTTATTGTAATTAATTCAATTTAAATTAATTACTTGAGAATTAATCACTTAATCCTGTTTAATTAATCATCAATTAATTAACTATTCCATTTCAAACCATTTAATTAATTAATCACTTCTTAATAAATTTGTTAAACCTTAATTACTTAATTAATTACCCCTTAATTATTAATCAATAACCTTAATTATTAATTAATAAAACTTAATTTCATATTAATTAATCCTTGATTATTTATTTAATTAACTACTAATTACAAATTAATTAACTTTAATTATCTAATTAACAATTCTTAATTACAAATTAATTAGATACTTAATTATTAATTAACCAATCTTTAATTACAAATTGATAAATCCCTAATTACTTAGTTAATTACAATTATTAATTAATCATTCTTAATTACTTTCCAAAACAATTGATTAATTAAATAATAATCATTTATCTAAATTACCTTCTTACTTATCATTTTACAATCTTCCTTAATAACTTTAAATAAATCGGTTGCCAATCTTAAAAGTTTTAATGTTAATTAAATTTTAACACTTATCTTAAATTATCTACTTAATTAAAATATTAATTAAGATTTAAAAACATTCTTATGTATTCACTTATTAATTAAAACTTAAAATAAATTCTTAACTTAAAATTGTCAAACATTAATTACTTCATTAATACTAAAATTTGTTTAACATCATTAATTTCAAATTTATTAGGCTTAACCTTTTGAAACAAAACCCAAGAAAAATCTCAGGTTACTCGAGTTACAACCCAAGTTTTTCACCCATTTCCCCGAGTTCTTCTTCTCTTCCTCATGTAAATTTTTTTAGTTTAAGTTTTAAACTTAATAAATTGGTTTCCAGGCTCGAGAATCCCACGTTCCAACCCGAGTTAATCCACCATTTTCTCGAGTATCAACTCGTGTCGCTCACCACCCAACAAGCCCTGACGCCATATCGATGTCGTACACGTGCATAGCGTCTCGCCGACGCTCCAGCGAACCTCACTTCCTCCGTCGAGTCGCGAATCACCCCTATATTCGATTACCACAATAAACTCGATGCCAAATATTCCAGATCGAGATTTCGCCCTTCATTCGAAAACCTGCAACTCGACCCATCCAACAAATCGCTTCGCCCCAGTCGCTCCAACCATCGGTGATGCTCCAACTCCGTCCTCACCTCGCCGATCCCCCATGCTACTATCCCCATGAATACCACGCATCTCGATCAACCAGAGGTGGTGAAAACACCTCATCTCCGACCCCGTCCAAATTCGAGAGTTAAACCCTAAAGTTGCCTCGTTCCATCATCTCGTACAATATAAAAATTATTTAACAATTTTCTCAACTTCACCAATTTCCGAACTAGCTTCGAGCAAAATCTTAATACCCAATATTTGTTCGATCACCAGAAATTGATTAAAACGTGTTTTCTGTTCAAATATGAACTACTCTTTGCATACTCAACTAAAAATCACCAATTTAGTTTTAAAAATCCTATCTTTGAATGTTGTTTCAAGTTATATAATCGAATTAATATTTTAAACTATTCGAATTTATCATATGATTTTCCTTTCACTGTAAAACTGAATTTACAGAGTCACTACTTCATTACCAAGCTTAAAACAAATTTTGGACCATAATTTAAGTTTAAACAAACTTATTTTGTTTTAAACTGTAAGCCTATAAATAGTTGGATTAAGATGTTTTGAAATTTGATTAACTATCAACTCTGTAACTAAAAACAAGGAAGATCAGACCATACAATATTCACAGTACAATCATACATGTACAAAATTTCTTACTTAAAAATATACAGCAAAACACAACATTTATTTATGAAACAGATGCACAAGTTTAAATTCAAAAATGATATGTTTGCTCACTTGAATAATATTTGAACAGTGAGCAACTTTTGTTTTGAAAAGCTATTAGCCTGATCTTCTTTAATCTTCTTGCTTGTTGAGTTGAGGTATCAATTAAGCTTCAGTGTTAAGATGGTAGTGTCTACTTATTTTTCTGGTCTTCTAAGTTTAGATGAACAAAAATAGAATAAGATATATATATATATATATATATATATTGTAAAGAGTTTACAGGAATAGGTGTTTACTGGTGCAAACATTTTCTTTTCTTGGTTAGAGATTTTTTTGTGGAAAATGAGATGATTCATATACATTTCGAAATGACCTGGTTTTTTGCTTG
The DNA here is from genome assembly GCA_030765085.1 of Allium cepa. Lineage (NCBI taxonomy): Eukaryota > Viridiplantae > Streptophyta > Magnoliopsida > Asparagales > Amaryllidaceae > Allium > Allium cepa. Next base: position 306,722,089 of record CM060931.1, read on the forward strand.
AGTTGATAACATGTAATGCAATTGTTTCCTTCTATGTTTACATACTTATTCCATTTGATTTTTGTATGCACATATATGTTTATATTTTTGTGTCATTTCCTTGCATATCTACATGTATTTCAATAGTTTATATATTTCTAGAATTATCTTATGTGTTTTACTTTATGTTGTCATGTAATCATATAAATTTAACTTATATATTTATTTCTATTTTTAACATAAATTCTTGCTTTTTTTATTTAAAGCTTAAACTACCAAATACTTTATTTATATTCATATATTTTTATAATTTATTTTATACTTATATTTAATATTGATAGGATTAATTTCATTTGAAACATTATTATCTGTATTACATTCATATGCATATATTTAGATTAAATGCTAATAATGTAGATCTTTTACATTTAATTTAATGCGAATAAAAATAGATTTTATTTTAAATATTTTTGAAAGGCTTTATTTTAAATTTTCAAATCATAGTTTCCTTTCAAAATACATATGTATATAAATAAATGGCAAATATTCCAAAAGTCGTATTCATTTTTAAAATGATAAATTTACATTTTATTTAATTAGATTAAATACTTATTAAAGTAATATTGCCAAAATCCCAGGTCATCACATTCCTCCCCCCTTAAAAGAATTTCGTCCTCGAAATTTAAAACAAAAGATAATTCAAAAGCTTTTATATCAACCATCCAAGCATACATATCATCCATACATTAGCAAACAATCTAACAGTTTATCCTAACAAACATCACTAGCTACTTGGACACAAACCCGGATAGGCTTTCCTAAAACTATCTAGAGTTTCCCAAGTACAATCTTTAGGATCCTCGCTCCACTGCGCTTTGAGGAACTTCACTACCTTGCTCCTGAGTTGCCTCTCATCTTGATCTACAATCCGAACGGGGTTCCTGACCACAGTCAAATTTGGCTCGACCTCCAAGTCTTCCTGGACTACTGGTTCTATAACCAATGATGGATTATAAACAAACTTCCTTAGATGAGATACACGAAATACATTATGAATTCCAGACATCCGTTCTGACAATTCAATTCTATAAGCTAGAACACCAATCCTTTCCAGCATCCGGAATGGACCAATATATCTCGGGGAAAGTTTTCCCGTCTTTCCAAATCTTATAGCTCCTTTGATTGGGGAAATTTTGACAAAGACTAAATCTCCGATCTCAAATTCCAATTGTCTTCGCCTTGTATTTGTATACTTCTTTTGACGGTCCTTAGTAGCTCTCATCCTCTTCTTGATAAGCTCAACTTTCGCAGATGCTTCACGGATTAGATCGGGTCCAAGCACAAGACGATCTCTCGACTCTTCCAACACGATGGGGATCTACACGGTCTTCCATATAGAGCTTCATAAGGTGCCATCTTAATACTCGCCTGGTAACTGTTATTATGGGAGAATTCTATTAGATGAAGATGGTCTTCCCACGATCCACCAAAATCCAAAACACAAGCTCGCAGCATATCCTCTAGAATACGATTCAGCCTCTTCGTCTGCCTATCTGTCTGAGGATGATAGGCTGTACTCAATCTCAAACTCATTCCCATAGATGTCTGCAGAGCCTCCCAGAATTTGCTGGTAAAGATAGGATCATGATCACTTACTATACTAACTGGAACACCATGCAATCTAACTATCTCTCTCAAGAAAATTTCGGCCAAAGAAGCTGCAGTACGAGTTGCCTTAACGGGCATAAAATGGGCACTTTTAGTTGGACGGTCCACAATAACCCTTATTCCTTCGTTTCCTTTCTTGGTTCTAGGCAAAGCGTTGATGAAATCCATCGAAATCATCTCCCACTTCCATTATGGAACTTCCAAAGGCTGCAACAAACCTACCGACTTCTGTAGATCTCCTTTAACCTGCTGGAAGATAGCACAACTATTAACGAAAGCAGCTACATCCCTCTTCATGCTCGGCCACCAAAAAACCCTTCTCATATCCTTATACATCCTAGATATTCCTGGGTGGATATTCAGTTTGGAGCGATGACATTCAGATAAGACTTCTTGCCTCAATCCATCTATATTGGGTACACACAAACGACCATTAATCCTCAAAGCACCTTGATCGTCTACCTTGAAATCCGAATATCGACCATCCTTGGTTCCAAGAATCAGTTCCTCCAAAGATCTATCCTCCATTTGCTTGCTTATGATTCTTTCCTGAAGAGACGGAACAACTTCCAAAAGAGACAGAACTGCATTCCTGCTAAGAGTATCTGCCACAACATTTGCCCTCCCTGGGGTATACAGAATATCCAAATCATAGGATGCCAAAAACTCGACCCATCGTTGCTGCCTCAGATTAAGATCCTTTTGAGAGAAAATATATTTCAACGGTTTGTGGTCCGTGAATAACTCGAACTTCTCTCCCAAAAGATTGTCTTAATATCTTCAAAGCAAAAACAATGGCTAACAACTCAAGATTGTGCATAGCGTAATTTCTTTCATGTGGCTTTAACTGCCTACTCACATACGCAATTACTCTTCCATTCTGCAACAAAACTGCTCCCAGTCCAACTATACAGGCATCCGCATAAACCTCAATTTTTTTTCCATCCGGAATAGCTAGCACAGGTGCACTTGTTAGCCTCGTTTTCAACTCCTGAAAAGCCTCTTCACACTGGGGTGTCCACTTAAACTTAACTTGTAACGCCCCGAAAATTTTTTCGACTTTCGAAAATTCAACATCGATACTCACTTTATCGACTGCCGAGAAATCAAAGGCCGAAAACACGGAATGTTATGGGTTTTTAAAAAGAATTTAAGAAAAAGAAAGAGATAGAAGAAGAGAGAAGATAGAAAATGGAGGGAAAAGAAAATAGAAAATTTTAAAATAGAACGGGAAGAAAGAAACAACAGAACAACATCAGAATCTCACAATTCGCAGCGGAACAACATATAATAATAAATGAATAATCTTTAAACAAAGAACTATATCAGTTATTACATTACATCACATTTCATTACATCATATCATCATCAGAGTGTACAACAACAACAAATAGTGCAGCGGAAAAGAAATACTATATAACTAGTAATACGCCATGCCATCCAGCTTGCCTCCAGCAACTCCAGAATATCCAGAATATCCTGATAAACCTAACTCTTGACTGCCCGTGTGAAAATTGGTGGGCACCCAGAGTTTAGGAAGGAAAACAATAAACTCCAAGTCAGTCATGTGACTGGTGTGAGAACTCAAAACAGTTTATTTATCTTTGAAAACAAAATAGAAGAATATTTTTATTTCAATTCGCAATGCTTTTAAAAATGAGACTACCATAAGGCCTCCCGCACACACACACAATGCAAACGCAGAATCGGAGGAGATTTCTCCTTATGATAGTCAAAGATGCTTGATACGCATTTAAAATAATATTTGATATTATTATTAGTGCATAGTGTATAACAAATTCATTTCGAAAGTAGAATATAAATCTTAGCCAACATACGACCATTATCGTATGCCTACTATAGCTACTATCCAAACAGTGGTGACCACCATAAGTGAATAGCAGGTTCTACAACTAATACCGTACAAGTTTCGTATTGGGAATTGGATTTCCAACAAATGGTCAGGCCAAGGAACTTCCCATTGCCACATGAGAATGCCTCTGGATGGACATCCCCGAGAACCAAACCGGATCTCTACCAACACAAGGCCGGGTTACTCCTAACTGAGTAACAACTGACCGAATATGCCATCCCCCGGTCCTTTGGGACCTTTATCCGAGAGCGCTCTCTAATCAATTCACACAATCATAAAAACAAAGTGTTTCAACATGAGTAAGTATCTGGGCTCCATACCATGATACCACCCTTTTCCAGAAGGAAATGCACATATCCTAAAGGGCGCTACCCCTCATAACCTTGCTGCTTCTTTCCTGTTTTGACCATTTCCGGGATGTGAGGCTCGACGAATTCACGTCCACAAAAACATACTTTATACAAAAGCCATGCTTTGGGTCAACAAATGATCAACACAATGATCACTAAGATAGACGATCAAATAAATGATCCTATCACAAATAATCAACACAATGATCATTTCAGCATCACTCAGCATGTCACATTACCAAACTGGGAATATATCGCTGATAACTTCAACTATATAACCTTTGAGCACATGCGTCTCAAAGAAGGGTGTTAAGCAAAGAATAAATTCTCCGCCACCAACAAAAATATATTTGAAAGAAATCGGCTTTATATCTCAACTTGTAATGTCAGGCATACAATCCATACAAGTCTGTTCCGGGATCGAACAAAACCGAAGGCACTTACAAAGAAGTCCTTGCAATCCGGATATTCACAATCCTGATCGGATTTCCCATCACTTAGGGAGTCTCTATACCGTTGAAACTCAGTGCAGAGACAATCGATAGGTCATCCTATCGCTTTCGCAAATACCGGGTCTTCAACACCGATCTTCAATGCTATTCACAACGACGTATCACATATTCGGAATGGGTTATACGACCCCATGGTCCTTTCCCGGTTAACCCGAATAGTGAGCGCTTATTCAAAAATAAGTGTGCATTCAAATTCAATCAATTCACATCAAATACCCATTCAAAGGGAAATATTGATAGTCGGCTATTGAACTATCAATGGATATGCATACATCACCAGATTCCAAATAATTTTCCAAATTATTTATTTTCCAAAATATCTTTACAAGATATATAATTTCAACACTTCAAAAATAAATCAATATTTATTTTTAAACAATTCCACTTTCTTATATAAATTCCATAGTGAATTTATATTTCAAAATATTCGTGCATATACGATTTCAATTATTCATTTTCAATTTATCTTCAAAAAGATAAATTCTCAAAATATTCACTTTATATCGGAAAACAATTCCATACTTATTTATTTATAAGTAATTCACAAATCTCTTTTATTTTCAACACTTAGAAAATATTCAATATACTTAAATCGAATTAAGTATATATTTCATTATATTAAAAAAATCCTTTCTTAAACATATCTACTTGGGCCAAAACGAATGTTACGTAAAACATCGTTACGACAACCCAAAATCACTAGTATAGGGATTTGAAATTAAAATAGATATATAAATCCCAATACTATTCAAAACATTTCCTTTCGGAAATCATTTACTATAACAACAGTGTTATAGTCCACTATTTCCTTTTATTTCTCGAAAACATCTATTTCAACAATCAATGTTGAAATCTATGGTTTCGAATCTCAACACATTTTAAACATCGTTAGATCGTTTTAATTCTATTTAAAACATTCACATTCAATACATTTTCTTTAACGTATTATTCACTATTCAAAAACGTGAATATACTTCATTAACAAATTTCATCCTTTCTATTCATTTTATTTTAAAGGATTATTCACTGTCTAAAAACGTGAATATAACTCCATTTATAAGTTATAACAATTAACTTATCAAAATAAGTCATTTGCGAATTTATAAAACAACGTTTATAAATTCCATTTCCATTTATTTCATAACAACTTCCTTTATAAATCTTCTTTATTTATCTATTCGATTTATAATCTTAATTATAAACCAAAAGTCCAAATTATAAGTCAAACACTTATAATTTATTTATTTGCAAAAATCGTTCCTTTGAACTTTACAAATTTTATAAACCTATTGTTTATAAAATTCCATTTATAACTTCACCGTTATATAATTCTATAAATTTCATTCATTAATGAATTTCATTTTCACTTCATTCAAACACTTATAAAAACTCGTTTTATAATGTCAATATTTCGATTTATAAATATCCATTTATAAATCTCTTAATATAAATCAATTTATATTATTCTTTTAAAACGTCTTTAAATTCCTTTATAATTTCATCATTTCGATTTATAAAATAATCAAATTTTATAAATCCTATTTTTAAACTTTTTATAACAAGTTCAGAATTCCATTTAAACTCTTTTATAAAGTCATTAATTCCTTATTTTCAAAAATCAGCTTTTAACTATATTTCACACAAATCATAATTTTATAACTTCTAAAATTATATAACGTTTATTTATTTAAATGGATCAATTCCAAAAATATTTTTATATTTCAAAAATCACTTTGAAAATCATTTTAAAATCCCAAAATCTGGGTCCAATGATGCTACACACCAAATAGTCAATCACGACTACAACGACATCATATATCGATATGATAATCCATCAAATATCAAAATATCTGAAATCAAATAAAACTGTTGAGGAATCCTGTTGGATCCCTCCAACCTGTTTCCTGCATCCAAAAACATTAGCACAATACCAATTTCGCTCCAGTACGAAATTATCGCGGTATATGTTCTTAATAAATATTATCCGCTTACTAACGGCGTAATAGGGTCTCATCCGCTAAACAAAATGCGGGAAATCAACAACTGCAATATATACATATGCCAATATATATATATTGATATTATATATAATACCAATTTCACTGTTTATGAAATATTCGCGGTATATGTTTATAATAAATAACATCCGCTTACTAACGGCGCATAATGTCTATTTTAACAACCAAAAATTTACAGTCATCATTCAAACATGCATTCAAATATTTTAAATCTAACTATTTAAAATAAAATCGAAACCGATTCGATTGAGTGAGAAGTTCTCACCTTGGTTTTAAATTCCGTTTTAGCTTTTATTTCGAATAAAATTAAACGCGCGTTTAATTTTACCCGAAATTCTCACTAACTCCAAATGACTCCAAACCAACTCCATCGCGTAGTGCTCGTCCATACGATTCCAACGCAACTGAGTTTGCATTTTTTCGACCTCGTATGAAAAAGTTATGTAATTTACAAGTTTGAACGTGATTTATATAAACAATTTCAACATTTTCTTTTATAATTTAAACCTACAACACACCAGAGCCATTCGATTTGCTCCCATCAGATCCTGGCCGTGCATATGCTTCTTCCCCCCTTGCGTTCCATCTCCAGGCCATAAGAAATGAGGCCGAACCCACTTGTAGCAAGCTAGGGTTTCAATTTCCATCGCAATCTCTTGACGAAACTTGATCACAACACCGCCACGTCGAAGAGCACGACCCAAGCTATGCTCGGCCCCAAGCCTGGCCAACTCGGCCTCCTCTTTTCTCGTGCGCACGGTGATGAACACGGCACGGTCGGCCCCATTTTTCTCACGAAATACAACTCCATACGCGATCATATCCGTATGGATTGAAAGCTCTCGTCTTGCTCTTCATCTTTGTAGTTGATCACTTCTCCTAATTATTTGTAGATTGGGAGAGATTGAGAGATGAAATTCAAACAATTCTGGCCATTGGTTATAATGTGGCGGCTGAGCATATTAGGGTTAGGGTTTTAGTATTTATTTTATTTTTTTTAGAATGGTGGCTATTTATAAGAAAAGCAAGCGTAAATACTATTCACCCCGGGAATTCCGAACTCCGATTTAGACGCCGTAACCAGCGTACCTAGGGTTTATCCCGCGTTCCGGACACAATGGAATAGGTTTCGGAAGCTAATTCGGAAGTATGTGCGAGTTATGGCTGAAAACGTTCAATTTAAATTAAACCGATTTAACTCGATTTCTAGGCGTTTTAATTTGTACCGGACAAACGGTAAATCCAATTGACTTGAAATTTGAAACCTTACAATAATATCACATTACGGATCCGATGAAACTGGTTTCGTCGAAATCTGAGACTTTTTGAAAAATGGCTATTTTGACTCGCCAAATTTAAATTAAAAATAATTCGATGCGTTTCGAGCTGCCACGATCAAACGATAGCTCCAATTGACACGAAAATTGAAATCCGGTAATAACTAACTATTACGGATCCAATGGAACTGGTTTCGTTCAATTCTGAGACTGTTCAAAAATTGGCTATTTTACAGTCGATTATTAAATATTAAAATATTCAATTTTCACAAATTTACTTTTAATTCGATTTTAAAAGTTCTAAAATGTTATTCTAACTTCAATATGATAAAATAAAATTTTACAAATTATTTTCAATCATATTTAACTCAATTTTCAATTATTTCCATAATTTAACATATTAAATTATCGATTTAATTATCCAATTAAATCCAATAATTCAAATAAAAATTTATTCGACTTATAAATTCACTTATAAATATTTAAAATTAATTAAATATTCAAATTTTAATTTATAAAAATTCTGGGTCGTTACATAACTCCTTTCCTTGTCAACTTAGTTAGATGCGAAGAAATCTTGGAATAGTCTTTGATAAACTTCCTATAGTAGCCAGCTAATCCCAGAAAACTACGAATTTCAGTCGGTGTCTTCGGTTGCTTCCACTCTAGAATAGTCTCAACCTTTGCTGGATCTGTAGAGATACCTTCTCCAGAAACAATGTGCCCTAAAAATTTGACTTTCGATTTCCCAAAATGGCACTTGGAAAACTTCTCCTTCAAAACATGCCTCCTCAGTGTCTCCAACACTATTCCCAAATGCTGCTTGTGCTCTTCTTCAGACTTAGAATAGACCAGAATATCATCGATGAACACCAGAACAAACTTATTCAATACATCCCGAAAGACTCGGATCATCAAATAGACAAAGTAAGCAGAAGCGTTGGTTAACCCGAAAGGCATAACCAACCACTCATTGAAACAATTTGGTCCCTAAAATGCAGTTAAAGGGATACTGTCCTCAGGTACCCTTAACTGATGGAAACCTGAAACTAAATCCAGTTGAGAAAAGACAGAAGCTCCATGCAGCTGGTCAAAAAGATCATCAATACGAGGAAGAGGATATTTATTTCGAATGGTCACTTTGTTCAGTTCTCTATAGTCAACACAGAACCTTAGCGATCCATCCGACTTAGTGACAAACACCGCAGCAGAACCCCAACAAAAAAAAAACTAGACCTAATCAATCCCTTCTCCAAAAGATCCTGAGTCTGCTTAACTAACTCCTTCCTCTCTCTAGGAGCCATCCTCCTAATAGGCTGAATCACTGGTACTGCTCTAATGCGAAATTCTATCTCTCGATGCGGAGGTAAACACTTGACTTTCTCGAATACATCTGGGAAATCTTGGACCACATCGATATCTTTAACCTTGTCTTGAGAAGTCTTAACTCCATGTAAAAGACTACTCAAGTGAATTCTAGAATTATTACACGCCACTCTAGCAATCCTACCCAGATCGGTTTCCAACGAAACTGTTCTCTCATCACAATTCAGAACACCTTATACTTATCAAGCCAATCCATCCCCAATATAAGTAAAACCCCTTAAAATTCAATACATAAGGGTCACAAGAAAAACTATGGGACAGATAGGAAATCCTCAAATCCCTACAGATCATATCCAATTTGGTTACCCCTCCTATAAGATTAGATACAAAGATGGGACAGTCTACAGTACTAAGGGTAAGAAAGAACTTCTCTATAGATTCCAGAGAAATAAAGGTCAAAGAAGCACCCAAATCAATAAAAACTAATATACTTTTCATTTAAAAGTAATGTACCTTCCAATACTCCCTTTCCTTTATATGAAATAGAAGGCGCACCCTTCAAAGCAGGCAAATACCCTATTCTGCTGAGCTTTATGAAGTAGCGGGCAATCCTTGATCATATGACCTGGTTGGTGGCAATTGAAGCATAGAGACTTCTGAACCAAAGCCAAACCCGGTCCACTTTGATACGATTGTTGTTGTTATTGCTGAAATCCTTTCCTGGGACACTTATTCGCCAAGTGACCTTCTTGTTGACATATATAGCATTTGCGAGGTCCGTTATTACTTCCAGTCTTCTTCTTGTTCTTCTTCCTCCAATTGGGAATGAACTCCCTCTTATTGGGATTAGCAAAATTTCCTCCCGATGCTGCTACTGGTGCTACTGATCTCTTGTTCATCAAATCCTCATATGTCAAAGCCATATCAATTAACTCAATAAAATATCCTTTCAAGTGCGCCGTCATCTTTTCATGAAATTCCGACCTCAAGCCTTGCATAAACATTTCGTTCCTTTTGAAGGGAGTCTCTATAAGCCCTGGTCCATAGCAAGAAAGTTCATTGAATTTTGTCTCATACTCCGCTATAGTCATGCTTCCTTGCTTCAAATTCAGAAAATCCTGGTACAAACGAGTTTTCCCTGCTGTTGGCATGAATTTCTCCTCAAACAACTCTTTAAATCTTTCCCATGAAATATCATCCTTAGAGATATTTGCTACCGCTGCATCCCACCAGGCTACAGCGCCTTCTTGCAATTGCCATGAAGCCATTTCCCTTTTTCGCTCATCAGACAACTTCATACTCTTAAAGAACCACTCACAAGAGCGTAACCAACCTTGGACCTCAATTATCATATCTGAACCTTTAAATTGTTTGCCTCCAAGGTTGGTGAAGTCCTTGCATAAAGTGGCAAAACTAACCTGAGGCAGTACTGGATCCACAACCTCACTACTAGCTTGACTTCTTCCATTATCGGTCGAGGTACTGCCCCTACCTCTGCCCCTCCTTCCAAAACTCATGTTGGCCACCTGAACAGGTAACTCAACAAATTTAGATAGGTATATAGTTATATAAAAATACAAATACGCACTCTCAAGATAGATACTACTCTAGAGCCTAGGTATTATCTCAACCTCGCTCTGATACCAACTATGACGACCCGCCTTTCTATCCACAGAAAGACATATCATCAATAAGAAAAGAAAGAGAAAGAAATAGAAAAGATAGAAACAAAGAATAACAACATCAGAATCTCACAGCGGAAACAGAAAAAAATATAATACATCACATAACTATTACATAGTTTACATATATCAGAGTTACACAACATCATTTAAACATGACAGTCATATATACATCTGCCATTACATACATTCCCAAAATACAACATACATTAACTAACATAGCGGAACTAGCTAGATAGATACTTCTGGGCTCCAGCTCCAAGCTCTTCCAGAACTCAACAATCCAAAACCTATCACTTGGCTACTCATAAAAATTTGAGTACCCAAGAGTTTATGAAAAACAGAAATAAACTCTGAGTCAGACATAGGTCTGGTGTGAGTAAACGGTTTAAAGTTGCTTAACTTTGAAAACATTTGAAAAAACAAAGGTATCACATAAGACTTCCCACACATAAACACGGGTAAGTTTTTACCTTACGCTAACCATAACATTTGATAGGAAATCCAGTGATATTATAATAGTGTCTAGGGTTTTCAAATAAAATACAGAAATAGCTGAAATGCTTACATCTCACATTTTAACATAGTTGGGCACAATCAAAATGTACGGCGCTTATTGGAGATTGGATTCCACACAATGGCATAGCTACTGGGGTACCGCCCGTCATAGCACGGGGCCTAGATCACTGTATTGAGGATCACTCCCGATCCCCTACAACACAAGGCCGGAACCATTCCTTACTGAACAGTTCCGAACAAGATAACCCGCGGTTGTAGCTAGTAACCGCCCACACAGCCGAAATAAAAAGGGACATCTAGATAGGGGTATATCTCGTCCTTCTTAGGTGCTGTCCACCTAACCTTGCTGTACTCTCCTGTTTTAGCCATTTTCGGTTGATGAGGCTTGAGGTTGCGATTACCTTTATAGAACATATCTCTTAGAATGCTCATCGTCCAACCGACGATGTTCTGAAAGCGTTCAATCCATACCTGTTTGTTCCGGGTTCGAACGAAACCGAAGGCATTATCTCGTTACACTCATATTGGAATCACCCTCAGAGTTAACAACAATAACCCTTGCATACTGAAATACCACCTCGATCCTCACTTGGAGATGTCACGACCCATCGTTTAATTTGGATCGATGTGGTTTTCGAATAATCATAACTGATACCCGATCCTGGTCTCATCGGAATCCAAACGCCATTTTAAAGGTCAAGTTGTTTAATAGTTTAAACAATTTAATTCAACACTTTGAATTCACATAGCATTTATCATAAATAAATCATACACAATCATCATAGATTGATCAAGGCATATCACGGAGTATCAAAGAATATCACCAAATAAATATCAAAAATCCAGATATTCTACTTATACAATCATCCATAAGCAAGCATCTTTAATCCCTATTATAATTAATTCAATTAAAAATAATTACTTGAGAATTAATCACTTAATCCTGTTTAATTAATCATCAATTAATTAACTATTCCATTTCAAACCATTTAATTAATTAATCACTTCTTAATCAATTTATTAAACCTTAATTACTTAATTAATTACCCCTTAATTATTAATTAATAACCTTAATTATTAATTAATAAAACTTAATTTCAAATTAATTAATCCTTGATTGTTTATTTAATTAACTACTAATTATAAATTAATTAACTTTAGTTATCTAATTAACAATTCTTAATTACAAATTAATTAGACATTATTAACTAACCAAACTTTAATTACAAATTGATAAATCCCTAATTACTTAGTTAATTATAATTATTAATTAATCGTTCTTAATTACTTTCCAAAACAATTGATTAATTAAATAATAATCATTTATCTAAATCACCTTCTTACTTATCATTTTACAACCTACCTTAATAACTTTAAATAAATCAGTTGCTAACCTAAAAGTTTTAATGTTAATTAAATTTTAACACTTATCTTAAATTATCTACTTAATTAAAATATTAATTAAGAATTAAAAACATTCTTACGTATTCACTTAATTAATTAAAACTTAAAATAAATTCTTAACTTAAAATTGTCAAACATTAATTACTTCATTAATACTGAAATTTGTTTAACATCATTAACTTTATATTTATTAGGCTTAACCTTTTGAAACAAAACCCGAAAAATCTTAGGTTACTCGAGTTACAACCCGAGTTTTTCACCCACTTCCCCGAGTTCTTCTTCTCTTCCTCACGTAATTTTTTTTTTAGTTTAAGTTTTAAACTTAATAAACTGGTTTCCAAGCTCGAGAATCCCGCGTTCCAACCCGAGTCAATTCACCATTTTCTCGAGTATCAACTCGAGTCGCCCACCACCTAACAAGACCTGACGCCATATCGATGCCATACACATGCACAGCATCTCGCCGACGCTCCAGCGAACCTCACTTCCTCCGACGAGTCACGAATCACCCCTATATTCGACTACACAATCAACTCGATGCCAAATATTCCATATCGAGATTCACCCTTCATTCGAAAACCTGTAACTCGACCCATCCAACAAATCGCTTCGCCCTAGTCGCTTCGACCATCGGAGATGCTCCAACTCCGTCCTCTCCTCGTCGATCCCCTATGCTACCATCCCCTTGAATACCACGCAACTCGATCAGCTAGAGGTGGTGAAAGCACCTCATCTCCGACCTCGTCCAAATTCGAGAGTTAAACCCTGAAGTTGCCTCGTTCCAACATCTCCTACAATAGAAAAATTATTTAACAATTTTCTCAACTTCACCAATTTCCAAACTAGCTTCGAGCAAAATCTCAATACCCAATATTTGTTCGATCACCAGAAATTGATTAAAACTTATTTTCTGTTCAACTATGAACCGCTCTTTGCATACTCAACTAAAAATCACCATTTTAGTTTTAAAAATCCTATCTTTGAATGTTGTTTCAAGTTATATAATCGAATTAATATTTTAAACTATTCGAATTTATCATATGATTTTCCTTTCACTGTAAAACTGAATTTACAAAGTCACTACTTCACTACCAAGCTTAAAACAAATTTTGGACCATAATTTAAGTTTAAACAAACTTATTTGTTTTAAAATGTAAGCCTATAAATAGTTGGATTAAGATGTTTTGAAATTTGATTAACTATCAAATCTGTAACTAAAAACAAGGAAGATCAGACCATACAAAATTCACAGTACAATCATATATGTACAGAATTTCTTATTTAAAAATATACAACAAAACACAACATTTATTTATTAAACAGATGCACAATTATAAATTCAAAAATGATATGTTTACTCACTTGAAAAATATTTGAATAGAGAATAATTTTTGTTTTGAAAAGCTATTAGCCTGATCTTCTTTAATCTTCTTGCTCGTTGAATTGAGGTATTAATTAAGCTTCAGTGGTAAGATGGTAGTGTCTACTTATTTTTCTGGTATGCAAAGTTTAGATGAACGAAAATAGAATAAGAAGATATATATATATATATATATATATATATATATATATATATATTGTAAAGAGTTTACAAGAATAGGTGTTTACTGGTGCAAACATTTTCTTTTCTTGGTCAGAGATTTTTTTATGGAAAATGAGATGATTCATATACATTTCGAAATGACGTGGTTTTGTGCTTGAGTTGATAGCATTTAATGCAATTGTTTCCATCTATGTTTACATACTTATTCCATTTGATTTTTGTATGTACATATAGGTTTATATTTTTGTCTCATTTCCTTGCATATCTACATGTATTTCAATAGTTTATATATTTCTTGAATTATTTGATGTGTTTTACTTTATGTTTCATGTAACCATATAATTTAACTTATATATTTATTTCTATTTTTAACATAAATTCTTGTTTTTATTTATTTTTTTATTTAAAGCTTAAACTACCAAATATTTTATTTATGTTCATGTATTTTTATAATTATATTTTATACTTATATTTAATATTGATAGGATTAATTTCATTTTAAACATTATTATCTATATTAAATTCATATGCATATATTTAGATTAAATGTTAATAAGGTAGAGCTTTTAAATTTAATTTAATGTGAATAAAAATAGATTTTATTTTAAATATTTTTGAAAGGCTTTATTTTAAATTTTCAAATCATAGTTTCCTTTCGAAATATATATGTATATAAATAAATGGCAAATATTCCAAAAGTCTTATTCATTTTTAAAATGATAAGTTCACATTTATTTAATTTAATTTAATACTTATTAAAATATTATTGCCAAAATCCCGGGTCATCACAGATGTTATATAACATAAAATATCAATCCCGCTTCGAGGGGGGATATCGCGGTAATATAGGTTCATCTGCTATTATGCGAGGAGCACACTGTCTCATCC
The DNA here is from genome assembly GCA_030765085.1 of Allium cepa. Classification (NCBI taxonomy): domain Eukaryota; kingdom Viridiplantae; phylum Streptophyta; class Magnoliopsida; order Asparagales; family Amaryllidaceae; genus Allium; species Allium cepa. The sequence goes on from CM060931.1 coordinate 306,737,128, forward strand.
GCTCCGATCGACGGGAAATATACCAAACTACTAACATATATAATAATTTATAAAATATCACATCCAACTAATAATAAAAATTTATCAACTCTTCCGATCAACCAATAAATAATTTTTTAACTCTTAAAATAAAACTAGTTATCCAAATGAGTGAGATTTAATCACCTTGATTTTTATTTTGTTGATCGTTCCAATTTTAAATTAAATCGAACAATGTTCAATTTAAATCTAAAATTCCTGCTGACTCCAAAAAATTCCAAACCAATTTCGATGCATATTATTCGATGCCACGAGCGCAACGCAAATTGGTTCATTCATTTTGGACCTCGTATAGACAAAGTATTCATTAATGAACCATTTTTTAAATAATTAAACTATTATTAACTCAAATTAATAAAATTTAAAATTAAATTACCCTACTTCCTTCATGCTCCAGGCAATGCCAAACGAACCCAACCCGCTGACCCATCCCATCCTCGTTCAACCTTGACTTTGCATGAAACTTCTCGGGATCGCCATCGAGCTCCTCCACATCACGAGCTCTACACTTCCATATGAAATACGTCAAATCCAAAGCCTTAGATAGAAATGCGATGACACATCTCCCCCTCGACCTTGCCATAATCGCAACTCACCTCACACCACCGCATATCACTAGAAATGCTCCATCACCTAACCGTGCTTTGCCGAATGTGAATCCAATATGCATTTAGCTAATCGAGCACCACATTACACTATTTCCCAAACCCTAGCTCGGTTGCTCAAAATCGTCGCCCCCAAAACGGTGCGCACACACCAAGAAAGATATAGGATGGAAGCTCGTGGCCATACGAGCTCAACGAATCGAAAATGAGAATTTTTAGTTGAGGGTAGATTTTTATTTAAAATTTTAAAATCTCGTTCTTAGTTTGTTTTTTCTATTCTTCCCGGCGATAGTTAAAATAGAAGAAGATGGGTGGGAAAAATATGTGTAGTAGGCGACTTGTTTCAGGGGTAGGGTGGGCTGGAATGAGGATAGGGTGGCCACTCGGTTTGAAATTTATTATTTATGTTCAAAATATCTGGCTTAGCATATCTCAAAATCCCGAACTCCTATCGGGGAATGCGGCCTAGCATTCCTAATGTTATACTCCTATCTTGAATGCCATGGAACAGGTTTCGAGATCTAATTCGATCGTATGGAGAAGATAGCTTTTTGAATGCAATTATAATATTAAATTTCTGGTATGAACTTCAAAGCATTTCTATCCCGTACGACCAAAGGGTAAATCCAATTGCTACGAAATTTAAAATCCAATAATAATACACTATTACGGATTCAATGGAACTAGTTTCGCTGAATTCTGAGATTGTGCCTCGGATCGCTATTATAACGTGTCGATAAAATCGACGATTTCAAAATTGACGAAATCACTTGAAATTTTGGATTTAGAAATCTATTAAATTCTAATTCAAATAGAATTTATATCAACATTAGTAATCCTTTCGATCCATATTCAACTCAAATTTCAATTATTTGTACTAATTCTGTATTACGATAATCGCTACATTTGAAATTTTAATTATTTCCACTTATTCAATCGATAAACTTTGTATTAAAATCCATAAACATTTCAATTTCAACATTTAAAATGAATTTAAATGTTCAAAATCAAACGACGGAAAAATCCGAGTCGTTATAACTATCTACCACGGTGAATTCTTCCAAAATGGAGGAATGAAAAACAATATATCCTCCTCAAAGCTTTACGCTGCATCATCCAAGAAGGAGTCATTTATATGTAAAGGGAGTTCTACATTCCCCTACTTCGGTGTATTACCCATAATGAAATTAAATGAGTCTTGAGAGAAGTCCATGAAGAAGAATGCACACCACGGGGCAAAACTTGACAAAGAAAATACTCTGCTACAGATATCAATGGCAAACTGTTAATCGAGATGCAGCTGACCACACTAGACAATGCGACAAATGCTAGATGTTTGCAAAAATTCCAAGAAACCCGTCGATGGAAATTACTCAAATTGTTAATCCATAGTTATTTTCCACTTGGCGAATTGACATCATCAGCTCCTTGGCGATTTCTAAGGGTGGTGTGAAATATGCCATCATAATAGTGGATTACTTCACCAAATAGGCTAAAGCTGAACCTTTAATAGTGATCACAACGAAAAAAGCATTGAATCCAAAAACTTTGCTTATATAAAACTGGGCTTATATAACAACTGATGGAATATAACCCAAAATTTATACTATTGGAAATCGACCAGGCATCATGATAATCAAAGAGAGGCACAACACTTTGGGTAGATAATTCAATGGAAGGATAACGACTGTTTAGGAAACCAGATTGATTTCATTTTGGCAACTCTAACTTTCTTCGATTCAAAGCACGTCATATGTGCAACAAGATGTACTTTGGAGGGGGCAAATGTTATCCGAAATTTTGATCCGGCTGTATCCGAACTAACTGGACAAGTTAGACTCGACTGTCATCAAGGCCAATAGTCCAGAACGATGATTTTAGGGTCCAAAAATCAAGCATAAATGATAATATGAAGCGGAAGCATGAAAGCTCGCTACCCCCGAAGATGGATCAGGTACGATTCGTATTCTGCGCTATGGATCATATTGTATCGATTCCACAACTCAATTTTGCAGCGATGATCGGTCAATAACTCAAAATCTACACATGTTATCAACATGAAACTTGGAGTACGAGCTTACTATAACATGTGGAACAGGCCCTAGGGATCTCATTCCAATTGGAGGAAGTTGGATCGATTGGCATAACTCCCTTTGGAGGGATCGACAGAAATCAAAATTCAAGCAACACTACTTCATGAAAAATGTGATATCTCACAAACTGTACATCGAAATTGCACGAAATTTGAGGAGGAAGTAGCTAATATTATGGGTCGCCCCTCATAGGGATCGCAACACATTTGGACACACTAATAAGGATTGGTATCGATCCCTATTGTGGGCCCCGATGGGCCTGGAAATTTTTAGGTAGCCTTGCCTTGGTCTCCCTAACCTTCAGCCGAAATTTCAGTTTGATCCATATACATCTTCTCCTATAAATACAGAAGGCATGGCGTCAAAAAAGGGATCCTAATTTCTCTGTCAAGGCTCTACCATTTTTATTCTTCACTTTTGCACTAATAGATCCCATTTGATCCAAACATTCTTTAATCATAACTAAATGGACGATCAGTAAAAATATAAAGTGGACATAGGCCAAGATTGCTGAACCACTCTAAAAATCTATTTGTTCATTTATGATTTTTGTTATGTTTTAATTTCATTCTTCATTTAAACTCTACTAGATTATGTTGGGTGTTGATGCCTATTTTTGGCGTCAACGGTATGGAAACTCATTTATATCTCAAAGGGTAAAGTTGTCATCAAGGCAAAGCTTAGAGGTAACACTACCTTAACTGACCTGGCTTCATTTTTAACCAAGGGAGAGTACAAGTTTGAAATCGAAAAGTGGTGATAAGGATAAGTAATTTAATTTCCATACACGATCATTTTGATTTTTCCCGATAGTTGATTTATTGATTATCGATTCTGCTATCTTTTGTGTTTAATCAATTTGAGATAATTTGTTGCTTGTATTGAGCGTTGATATCCTTTGTCGAAAATGACTAAAACCAAAGAAGGAGTGGAAGCAACGTATGTGGGGTTGCTTCCATTAGGGTATCTTCACATCTACTCTAGACTGGATTTGATGGTACGCACACGAAGATGTGAAATACTCATATTCTCGATAAGGTTGGCGGGGGTTCGGCTTGGACCTTCCAAGAGAGTCATAGAGTATGACCCTCTCAAGTATATTGTCAAGAGGTATACTTTCGGTAAGGGGGACGCACCCTCATAACCGTTGGTGGAAATTTTCCCTTTTCTTATTTTGATTCAAACCTCTGAATTAATTCTTTCTTAATTGCATCGGGAATGTCTTGCATGCTTCGCAACATTTAACTAGTTATGTCCACTCTTCATGCTGGGATGTTGTTCTTGTGAGAGGAACCCTATTTCGTATTTTGTGGCATTATCTCACGTGTTATTTATGTGTTCTATTTTTATTTAGAGTTTACTTATTCTAGACTTATTATCTAACCCAAGTTGTTTATTTTCCTAAAACTCTTGGATACTGTGATATCCCGGAAATTTGGCAATATAAATTTAATAATCTATGTTAAAAATTTAATTAATTTGATAAAATTTTGATAATAAATTTTGAATGGATCTAATAATCTTCTTTTAATAAATATTTAAATTTGTAGATTTTATCTTTTTAAATCTAATAAATTGTTTTCTGTTTATAATATATATAATTGTACATATATTGTAAATTAATAAACTTTGATTTGGAACTTAATAAATAAATCAATTTTTAGTTCTAATTTATTTTAGTTTGGAAATTTGATTTAAATTTAACATTTCAACAAAATTTAATAAATAACTATATGGTTTATACTTATGATAAATTTTATTTGTTTAGATTTATATTTTTAATTAACTTAAATATGAATTTGAATTAGATTAACATCAAAGTTTTGTTTTGTTTTATTTTGAAATATTACTTGAAATTATATATAAGAATTTAAAATACAATTTATATATGATTTTAATATATTGAGTAATAGAAGTAAATTACAATCTCTTTTATAAATTATTTGATATTTTTTAACTTGTTATTTCCAAATGATAATTTTAATACTTAGTTTTTATGATCATAAATAAATTTTGTTAGCAATAGGATTTGTTGTTGAATTCAATAAGAGTTATATATGCATATATATAACTTGATTTTTAAAATTGGATTTAATAAGTTAATTTAAAATATGAATTTAATGTTTTGAAATTTAAAGGAATAAATATTTAAAAATATTTGAATAAGTTTATATTCATAATTGGTTTGTTTCATTTCTTTTAATTAGAAAAAGAAATAAATTCATTTATATATGCATAAAATTAGTAAATTAAGTTGTAAATGTTATAAACAAATTTAAATTAAAATAAAGAATACTTAATACATGTGTAAGTTTATTAAGACTTAAAAGACATGTGTTAAACTATAAAGTCATCTTTGTGACAAATGTTAAACTAAGGAAACAAGCGTCCAATTTTCTTTTTCGTTTTCTTTTAATTTAATGAAATCAAAAAATTTCTTATAAAACACAATACTCTTCATCTTATTCTTTTTCTATTTTTCTTCTTCAAAAACTCTAAGAGAATTTTCAGATATGAAAACCAATGTTTACTCAAAACCCAAAATCATCTGAAATGCATGTAAACTTGAAAATGTAAATCATATAAATCTGTAGCTCTTCAAAAGCATTAACTTGAAATCAAATTGCAAATCAATTTGCAAATTCCCAAAGCCTGCATGCATTTTCTTTTCTGGAAGCATGCATACAAAATGAAATCTGGGAACATGCAAATAAATCTGGAATTAAAGCTTAAAAAAATGTAAGAAGAAGCAACATGAAGCTTTCAAAGGCCTGCCTTCATGCAACTTCATCAATGCCGCATATTTTCTGGGAACCTGCAATTCTTTTCCTGGATGCATGCAATTGTAGAAGCATTTCGGCAAAGCATTGCAGTAAAATCAAGACACAAGTTTTTAAAAGCAAATTGAAGTTCAAGTTCATAAGCAAGAATAAGAAGCAATCTGAAGCTTGTCAAACATGGATGCTCTGCTCTTATAAAAATCTGTGAGTAATAATTTTTACTAAATAAACTTAAGTAATAAATTAATTGCTTGTTTACTTCTAGAATTAAGCGTGTTTGCATGCAAATTTACAAGTTCATTTTTGAAAGATATATGAATATATGTAAATTTAGTCAGTTGCTAGGAAATTATTTTGTTTCTGTGCATAAATTCCCAGGCTCAAGGAACTGCTTGAGAATTCCATTTCATTGAAATTAATCTTAATAAAGATGTATAATTCAAACAAAATTTGGTTGTGTAATGAAAGTTAAGTTGGAATTTTAATTGATATAATAAAAAAAACTGTACTTTCTCAGGAAGCAGGATACAACAGAACTAATTATTGAAAGTGGCAATTTAATTTGCCAGATTCATTGATTTAAGTTTATTAACCAATTTCATTAACAAAGACTTGAATTCTAAAACTAAAATTAAAAATTTTAGTTTGAAATTGACTGTGTATTTCTGGTCTAACCAGAAATCAAATTCTTGAATGATTCTTTCAATCTTGATGGTCGAAGTGGCCAATATTGATTCTGGTGATGGATTGGCGAACTAAGTTGTAGGGAAAAATATTGGATAAGGGATTCAAGCTTTGGGGCAGCGATAATTTTGAATCAAAATTTTAAACCCTAGTTTACACTATGATCAGCAAATTGATCACCGCAACTTCTTTAAGCAATCGAGTTCTTCCAGATTTGAGTTGATGGTAGCTGGGGTGTGGAGGAGTTTATGGCCGGAGGTGGTACTTCTCCGATGAGCGGAATTTGGAGTTTTGAGGCATATTGCAGTTCGACATTACTCCTGTTCTTGAGCTCGAATGCTAAATTTTGAATTTGGGTTCTGGAAATTGTTTGAGGGCCGGAATCGAGTTGGTAGGTGGTCGACGACTTGCGTATGGGGTCGCGAAGGGTCGGAGATGATTGCTCCGGTGGTACAGGTGCACATGGTTCTCGGGTATCAGCTGGTTTGGGAAAGAGGGGTACTCGTGTTTTTGTTCGGGTTTACTCGTGTGTGGCTCGAAGCACGGGGTTATTTGTCTCGAAGTGGTTGTTGAGAGAACCGGGTGAGTTTGTTGTATAGGTTTGAGTAAAACCTGTCAGTTTTAGTTTGATGATTTCAAAATGAATGATACTCGAGTTACTCGAGTTGTTTGAGTCTGGCTCGAGATAGTTTACTGTAGTTTAGAAATTTGTCATCTTTCAAAATTTTAAACTGAAATTTAAATTACTAAGTAAAGATTTAAATTAAGTTTTAAATCTAACTTTAAATTATGAATTCAAGTTTTAGTTTGAATCATAGCCGGAAATAAATAAGTTAAATTTAAAATTTGTTTAAAATCTTTAAAGGATTTATTGTTTAAAAAAATGTTTTTTAAAGAAATTTGAATTTAAATTTGGAAATTGAAATATAAAGTAATGTTTAAACAAAGTTTAAATTTGATTCAAATTTGGATTTGAATCTTTGTTTCAAAATAGATTTAAGTTTTATAAATTTAAGTATTTTAAAAAAAATTGAATGATAAAGAAAATGTTTGAATTTAAAAAGAAATTTGTTTTAACTTTTGTAAAATCTTTTTTATAATAAAAGTATTGTTTATCATTTAAAATTTTAATTTGATTTTAAAACTTGTTGAAGTCAAATTATAGTTTAATGATTTGTTATACATTTAATTATTAGGATAATTAAATGAGTAATTAATTTATTTTAATAAATTAATGAAATAAATAATTACTTAAAGTAATTAAGGGTTTAATCTTAAAAAGTTTAAGATTAATTAACTTGAAAATTAATATTCATTAATTAAATAAGATTATTTTTTAATTAATGATAAATAATTAATTAACCAAGTAATAAAGGATTAATTAAGTTATTCTTAACACTTAATTAATTAAATAATTAAGAGGTTAATTAATGATTAATTAATTTGTAATTAATAATGATTAAATAAGTTAATTATTTTAGAAAATAATTAATGAATTGTTAATAGTTAATAAGGTTATTAACTAAGGATTATTTAATTAATTAATTAATGTGATTAATTTTAATAATTAATTAGATTAATTAATTTAAAGATAATTATTTATGAAAATTGTTAAGTATAATTACATATGGAAGTAATTAAGGAATTAATTACTTATTGTAATTAATTGAGGTTAATTTGATTAGATTAAGTTAATTAATTCAGTTGAATTAATTTAAAATAATCAATTGATGATTTGTGAAGCATGATTACTTAATGTAATTAAATAAAGAGAAATTACTTAGAGAAGTAATTAATGGTTAATTACTGAATGTAATTAATTGAAGATGATTTATTGATGAAAGTAATTTGAGTATAATTACTTTGTAAATTAATCAAAGGATTAATTAAAGATAATTAATTGATGAGTAATTAATTTATTTGGTAAAGTAATTAAGGGTAGTTAATTACTAAAGGGAGTTAAACAAGGGTGATTAACAATTAATTAAAGATTAATTACTTAATGTAATTAATTTAAAAAGAAAATGTAATTAGAAATCATTAATTGATGATGTAATTAAGAATAGATTTATTTAGAAATAATTAATAAATGAAGGCATTAATTAATGTAATTAATTAAGAAATAATGTATTTAATTTATAGTTAATTAATTAAGAAAGTAATTAATCTTTAATTACTGTATTTGATTAAGTATTATTAATTTGAAAAATTAATTTGTGGGTAATTACTTGAATGTAATTAAAGGTTAATTAATCAGGGATGATTAATTAAAATGAATAATTGATTGATGATTAATTAATAGTGATATAAGCAAGTTGATATTGATGAAGTAATTAATTTAATTTAAATTAATTAGAATGATGTATTTAATTTAATTCATTTTAAATTAATTATATTTGATGTGGTTAATCATTGCTTATGTAGATGAATGATGTTGTTTGCCTTGAATGGTTTGAATCTCAGATATGAGATAAGTGATGTTGAATGATATGGATGCATTGGTTGCATTATGATGATGATTTGGATTACCTTTTGATAATGATAATATGGATTATCTGTTGTGATGATAATGTTGATTTTCTATTGTGAATCTGTGATTTATCTATCTATGTATATAGATAATTGAATTGTTTTAAACCTTTAAAACAACTTGGCCTTAAAAGACACGCTTTGGATTTCGATGAGACCGGGATCAGGTTTCCATATTTGGATATCCGAAAACCACATCGATCCAAATTAACGATAGGTCGTGTATCTCTTGTGAAGAGTGAAGACTCGAGGGGTAATAACTATATTCGTCGGTATAATACTGGGGGTGATTCCGTGATGAGTTTGACGTAGTAGTACTTACAGGTTCGAGATGGTGATTCAGAGTGCAAGGGTTATCGTCGTTAACTCTGGGGGTGATTCCAAAATGAGTATAACGAGATAATGCCTTCGGTTTCGTTCGAACCCAGAACGAACTTGTATGGATTGAATGCTTTCAGAACATCGTCAGGTGGACGATGAGCGTTCTAAGAGATGTGTTCTCTAAAGGTAATCGTAGCCTCAAGCCTCATGAACCGGGAATGGCTAAAACAGGGAAGGTGCAACAAGGCTAAGTGGGTCATGCCCAAGTAGGACAATATTTTTCCCGTCTAGAGGTCCCTTTTTATTTCGGCTGTGTGGCCGGTTGGAACGTGTGCCAACTACGGGGTTGTCTTGTTCGGGACTATCCAGTAAGGGATGGTTCCGGTCTTGTGTTGTAGAGGAGCAGGCGTACTCCTCGGTACGTTGATCTAGGCCACGTACTGTGACGGGCGGTACTCCAGTAGCCCTGCCATTGTATGGAAACCAAAATCCAATAAGTGCCAACGGTTTTGATTGTATTACCCACTTTTGTGGCTAGTAGCTGGAATTTAACAATGTAACAATTTCGGCTATTTCTTATTTACTTACAAACCCTAGACCTATTACAATATCACTGGATTTCCTATCAAATGTTTTGGTTAGCGTAAGGTAAAAACTTTTCCATGTTTATGTGTGGAAGTCTTACGTGATACCTTTCCTTTCAAAGGTTTTTCAAAGTTAAGCAACTTTAACCTGTTGCTCACACCAGACCCATGTCTGACCCAGAGTTTATCTTCTGTTTTCTTAAACTCTTGGGTACTCAAATTTTTACGAGTAGCCAAGGGATTCAGGTTAGTTTTTGACGAATTGTGGAGGAGCAATGGAGCAGGAGGCTACGGCGTTAGACATATGGTTCCGCTGTGTGTTTTCTGTAATGGTATCTCTTTGTTGAGTTGTATTGAGTTGTATAACTAGACAGGTGTTTATAACTGTCTAGTATGTGATGTAAATTTCTGTGTAACTCTGATTAGTGTTGTATACTATGTAATATTTATGCTATTAATATATTTTATTTGTTCCGCTGTTGAGATTCTGATATTGTTCTTCTTTCTTCTCTTTCTTTTCTCTTTTCTGTCCCTTTCTTTCTTCAAGACGATACGACTTTTCTGTGGAGAAAAGTCGGGTCGTCACAGGTAGTATCAGAGCGCTAGGTTGAGTGAAAACCTAGGCTTTGAAGTGATTTTTTTTCTTGAGAGATCGTATTTGTAATTTTAAATATATATATATATATATATATATATATATATATATATATATATATATATTTCTGCCTATTTGTTGGGTTACCTGTTCGGGTTTTTCCAATATAAGTTATAAAGGTAGATGAGGTAGTGGAGTGTGTAACACGACTACTACCAATGGTTGGAGTTTGAGTGTTGAGGTTGTAAGTGGATCGGTCAAGACTGTAGATTGAATACCGTCTCGAGTGAGTTGTACAGAGTATAGGATTTCATTAATCTCTGAAGGTAACCTGTTAAGGTTCGGAGTGCATCTCTGAGTTGGATGAGTAGAGTTTGGATCTGTCGGTTAGGCAGTAGAATAATGGTATCTCGATACCTCAGGAATTAGTAGCTGTGTAATGAGACGCAGTGACTATGGATGTCTCCAAAGATTTTCTTTGGAACAAGTTTAGGAAGTATATCTGCTTCGATATTGAGGCTGGGTTCAGCAGGATGTTTCTGTCCGGTTTGAGGCCTGAGTTTCTCGAAGAGCTTTAGATTATGAAGTCTTTGGCGTCGGTGTCAGCAGTACATCTCGGAGTATTCTATGTGCTAGCATAAGAAGGCGTTCTGGTTAGCAGTTTTTCTGGAGTTGGAGTTCAGAAGCAGCAGAGTAGATCCATTTCTTCGATGGATTGGCTAGTTAAGGGTAAGCTGTTCTGATTGGTAAAGAGATGACAATTTTCTTTGGATATTGGACTGGTTGATCACAAAAGTGACTTGCGATAGTTTGAGTGTTCTCTTGAGTTATCAGGAGTTTGTTCGCATTGGGAGGTTGAGTTTGCTTATCGACTGGATTCCAGGAGTGCTGCCGGTGGTTCAGTTTAGCAGCTTAGGATCAGATGGGATATCTGAGTTTTCTTTTATGGATCTGTTGGACCATATTTCTGAGATATGTTGTCCAGTTTGTGCTTGTGTTCTGCATCAGCATTTTCTTCTACTCCAGATCAGAGTTATGCAGCGGAAGCAGTTGGAAGAGCTTTTGTTTTATCTTTTCCGGATAGGAGAAGTAAGTTAGTCTTCTGATGTTTGTGGAGTAGAGTTGGTGTTCTTGGTTTGGAATTAATCTTGAGGAGATCATTCTGTTGAGATGTTTTGGTTCAGTTTGTTTCTAGAGGAATCAGCAAGAGTTGAGCTAATTAGGAGAGTTGAAGGCAGTCCAGGATCGTCAGGAGTATTTTGTGGATAAGAGACGAAGGAGTTTGGATTCCGAGGTCAGAGATTTGATTTTGGATAAGTTTTCTCCGATCTAAAGAGTTTTAAGACTGGGTAAGTTAGCTCCAAGGTATTTTGGATCTTTTCTGTGTTCTTGTGAGGATTGGTGTTTGATTTTCAAGGTTGAATTGTCAGTTTGGATAACTGGGATTCGATGTGTATCACGTATCTCGGAGGGAGTACGTGTATGATTTATCTCTGGTGGTGGAACCAACAGTTCGGGAGGATGTGATTGTTGAGTCAGACTTGTCTATAGTCTGATATACTATTTAGTTTTGTAGATCTAGTTGGATAGGAGCTCTATAGCTTAATAGTATTGATTGTTTAGATTCTATAGAGCGAGTATCCCGATATTTATACCGGGGAAACTCGTAAAAATTTTATCCAGAATTTTTCTGGATAATTAGATTTCTTTTGATTGGATGAATTGGCTGCAATGGTTGTTAGCATGTGATTGATATATGCTTGTGTTTTAAAATAAAATCTTAAGATAGATTATTAAATTACCTTTGCTTTTAAATTTCGGGGACGAAATTCTTTTATAGGGGGAGGAATGTGATATCCCGGAAATTTGGCAATATAAATTTAATAATCTATGTTAAAAATTTAATTGATTTGATAAAATTTTGATAATAAATTTTGAATGGATCTAATAATCTTCTTTTAATAAATATTTAAATTTGTAGATTTTATCTTTTTAAACCTAATAAATTGTTTTCTGTTTATAATATATATAATTGTATATATATTATAAATTAATAAACTTTTATTTGGAACTTAATAAATGAATCAATTTTTAGTTCTAATTTCTTTTAGTAAATTGGAAATTTGATTTAAATTTAACATTTAACTTTTCAACACAATTTAATAAATAATTATATGGTTTATGCTTATGATAAATTTTATTTGTTTAAATTTATATTTTTAATTAACTTAAATATGAATTTGAATTAGATTAACATCAAAGTTTTGTTTTATTTTATTTTTAAATATAACTTGAAATTATATATATGAATTTAAAATACAATTTACATATGATTTTAATATATTGAGTAATAGAAGTAAATTACAGTCTCTTTTATAAATTATTTGATATTGTTTAACTTGTTATTTTCAAATAATAATTTTAATACTTAGTTTTTATGATCATAAATAAATTTTGTTAGAAATAGGATTTGTTGTTGAATTCAATAAGAGTTATACATGCATATATATAACTTTATTTTTAAAATTGGATTTGATAAATTAATTTAAAATATGAATTTAATGTTTTGAAATTTAAAGGAATAAATATTTAAAAATATTTGAATAAGTTTTATTCATAATTGGTTTGTTTCATTTCTTTTAATTAGAAAAAGAAATAAATTCATTTATATATACATAAGAAATAGTAAATTAAGATTTAAAAGTTTATAAACAAATTTAAATTAAAATAAAGAATACTTAATACATGTGTAAGTTTATTAAGACTTAAAAGACATGCGTTAAACTATAAAGTCATTTTTGTGACAAATATTAAACTAAGGAAACAAGTGTCCAATTTTAATTTTCCTTTTCTTTTAATTTGATGAAATCAAAAAAATTCTTATATAAACACAATACTCTTCATCTTATACTTTTTCTATTTTTCTGCTTCAAAAACTTTAAGAGAATTTTTAGATCTGAAAACCAATGTTTATTCAAAACCCAAAATCATCTGAAATGCATGTAAACTTGAAAATGTAAATCATATAAATATGTAGCTCTTCAAAAGCATTAACTTGAAATAAAATTGCAAATCAATTTGCAAATTCCCAAAGCCTGCATGCATTTTCTTTTCTGGAAGCATGCATACAAAATGAAATCTGGGAACATGCAAATAATTCTGGAATTAAAGCTTAAAAAAATGTAAGAAGACGCAACCTGAAGCTTTCAAAGGCCTGCAATTTTTTTTCTTCTGGAACCTGCATGCAACTTCATCAATGCTTGCATATTTTCTGGGAACCTACAATTCTTTTCCTGGATGCATGCAATTGTAGAAGCATTTCAGCAAAGCATTGCAGTAAAATCAAGACACAAGGTTTTAAAAGAAAATTGAAGTTCAAGTTCATAAGCAAGAATAAGAAGCAATCTGAAGCTTGTCAAACATGGATGCTCTGCTCTTATAAAAATCTGTGAGTAACAATTTTTACTAAATAAACTTAAGTAATAAATTAATTGCTTGTTTATTTCTAGAATTAAGTGTGTTAGCATGCAAATTTACAAGTTCATTTTTGAAAGATATATGAATATATGTAAATTTAGTAAGTTGCTGGGAAATTATTTTGTTTCTGTGCATAAATTCCCAGCCTCAAGGAACTGCTTGAGAATTCCATTTCATTGAAATTAATCTTAATAAAGATGTATGATTCAAACAAAATTTGGTTGTGTAATGAAAGTTATGTTGGAATTTTAATTGATATAATAAAAAAAACTGTACTTTCTCAGGAAGTAGGATACAACAGAACTAATTATTGAAAGTGGCAATTTAATTTTTCAGATTCATTGATTTAAGTTTATTAACCAATTACATTAACAAAGACTTGAATTTTAAAACTAAAATTAAAAATTTTAGTTTGAAATTGACTGTGTATTTCCGGTCTAACCAGAAATCATATTCTTGAGTGATTCTGTCAATCTTGATGGTCGAAGTGGACAATACTGATTCTAGTGATGGATTGGTGAACTAAGTTGTAGGGAAAAATATTGGATAAGGGATTCAAGCTTTGGGGCAGTGATAATTTTGAATCAAAATTTTGAACACTGTGATCAGCAAATTGATCACCGCAACTTCTTTAAGCAATCGAGTTCTTCCAGATTTGAGTTGATGGTAGCTGGGGTGTGGAGGAGTTTATGGCCGGAGGTGGTACTTCTCCGATGAGCGAAATTTGGAGTTTTGAGGCATATTTCAGTTCGACATTACTCCTGTTCTTGAGCTCGAATGCTAAATTTTGAATTTGGGGTTCTACAAATTGTTTGAGGGCCGGAATCGAGTTGGAAGGTTGTCGGCGACTTGCGTATGGGGTCGCAAGGGGTCGGAGATGGTTGCTCCGGTGGTGTAGGTGCACATGGTTCTTGGGTATCAGCTGGTTTGGGAAAGAGGGGTACTCGTGTTTTTGTTCGGGTTTACTCGTGTGTGGCTCGAAGCATAGGGTTATTTGTCTCGAAGTGATTGTTGAGAGAACCAGGTGAGTTTGTTGTACAGGTTTGAGTAAAACCTGTCAGTTTTAGTTTGATGATTTCAAAATGAATGATACTCGAGTTACTCGAGTTGTTTGAGTCTGGCTCGAGCTACTGCAGTTTAGAAATTTTTCATGTTTCAAATTTTTAAACTGGAATTTAAAATACTAACTAAAGATTTAAATTAAGTTTTAAATCTAACTTTAAATTATGAATTCAAGTTTTAGTTTGAATCATAGCTGGAAATAAATAAGTTAAATTTAAAATTTGTTTAAAATACTTTAAAGGATTTATTGTTTATAAAAATGTTTTTTAAAGAAATTTGAATTTAAATTTGGAAATTGAAATATAAAGTAAAGTTTAAACAAAGTTTAAATTTGATTCTAATTTGGATTTGAATCTTTGTTTCAAAATAGATTTAAGTTTTATAAATTTAAGCATTTAACAAATTTGAATGATAAAGAAAATGTTTGAATTTAAAAAGAAATTTGTTTTAACTTTTGTAAAATCTTTTTTATAATAAAAGTATTGTTTATCATTTAAAGTTTTAAATTGATTTTAAAACTTGTTGAAGTTAAATTATAGTTTAATGATTTGTTATACATTTAATTATTAGGATAATTAAATGTGTAATTAATTTATTTTAATAAATTAATGAAATAAATAATTACTTAAAGTAATTAAGGGTTTAATCATAAAAAGTTAAAGATTAATTAACTTGTAACTTAAGATTCATTAATTAAATAAGATTAGTTTTTAATTAATGATAAATAATTAATTAATCAAGTAATAAAGGATTAATTAAGTTATTGTTAACACTTAATTAATTAAATAATTAACAGGTTAATTAATGAGTTAATTAATGATTAATTAATTTGTAATTAATAATAATTAAATAAGTTAATTATTTTAGAAAATAACTGATGAATTGTTAATAGTTAATAAGGTTATTAACTAAGGATTAATTAATTAATTAATGTGATTAATTTTAATAATTAATTAGATTAATTAATTTAAAGATAATTATTTCTGAAAATTGTTAAGTATAATTACTTATGGAAGTAATTAAGGAATTAATTACTTATTGTAATTAATTGAGGTTAATTTGATTAGATTAAGTTAATTAATTCAGTTGAATTAATTTAAAATAATCAATTGATGATTTGTGAAGCATGATTACTTAATGTAATTAAATAAAGAGAAATTATTTAGAGAAGTAATTAATGGGTAATTACTGAATGTAATTAATTGAAGATGATTTATTGATGAAAGTAATTTGAGTATAATTACTTTGTAAATTAATCAAGGGATTAATTAAAGATAATTAATTAATGAGTAATTAATTTATTTAGTAAAGTAATTAAGGGTAGTTAATTACTAAATGGAGTTAATCAAGGGTGATTAACAATTAATTAAAGATTAATTACTTAATGTAATTAATTTAAAAAGAAAATGTAATTAGAAATCATTAATCATTAATTAATGATGTAATTAAGAATAGATTTATTTAGAAATAATTAATAAATAAAGGCATTAATTAATGTAATTAGTTAAGAAATAATGTAGTTAATTTATAGTTAATTAATTAAGAAAGTAATTAAAGATTAATTACTATATTTGATTAAGTATAATTAATTTGAGAAATTAATTTGTGGATAATTACTTGAATGTAATTAAAGGTTAATTAATCAGGGATGATTAGTTTTAAATGAATAATTGATTGATGATTAATTAATTGATTGATAATTAAGTAATAGTGATATAAGCAAGTTGATATTGATGAAGTAATTAATTTAATTTATTTTAAATTAATTAGAATGATGTATTTAATTTAATTCATTTTAAATTAATTATATTTGATGTGGTTAATCATTGCTTATGTAGATGGATGATGTTGTTTGCCTTGAATGGTTTGAATCTCAGATATGAGATAAGTGATGTTGAATGATATGGATGCATTGGTTGCATTGTGATGATGATTTGGATTACCTTTTGATAATGATAATATGGATTATCTATTGTGATGATAATGTTGATTATCTATTGTGAATCTGTGATTTATCTATCAGTGTATATAGATAATTGAATTGTTTTAAACCTTTAAAACAACTTGGCCTTAAAAGACATGCTTTGGATTTCGACGAGACCAGGATCGGGTTTCCATATTTGAATATTTGAAAACCACATCGATCCAAATTAATGATAGGTCGTGTATCTCTTGTGAAGAGTGAAGACTCGAGGTGTAAGAACTATATTCGTCAGTATAACTCTAGGGGTGATTCCGTGATGAGTTTGACGGAGTAATACTTACGGGTTCGAGATGGTGATTCAGAGTGCAAGGGTTATCGTCGTTAACTCTGAGGGTGATTCCAAAATGAGTGTAACGAGATAATGCCTTCGGTTTCGTTCGAACCCGAAACGAACTTGTATGGATTGAATGCTTTCAGAAGATCGCCAGGTGGACGATGAGCATTCTAAGAGAAGTGTTCTCTAAAGGTAATCGTAGTGTGACGACCTGGGTTTCTACGCCCAGAAAACCGCTTCGTCTTGAAGAAAGAAAGGGTGAGAAAATAGAAAAGATAGAGAAGAAAGAACAACAACATCAGAATCTCACAGCGGAACGAATAAATTATAATAATCACATAAGTATTTACATAATATACAGCATTAATCAGAGTTATATAGATAATACATGATATACTAGACAGTTATAAACACCTGTCTAGTTATACAACTCAATACATAACTCAACACATAAATATCAACACAGCGGAACTATATGTATATCTACAACGCTGAAGCCTCCTGCTCCATTGCTCCTCCAGTACTCGTCAAAGCTAACCTGAATCCCTTGGCTACCCGTAAAAATTTGGGTACCCGAGAGTTTATGAAACACAAAAATAAACTCCGGGTCAGACATGGGTCTGGTATGAGTAACAGGTTAAAGTTTCTTAACTTTGAAAATCTTTTGAAAACAAAAGGTATCACGTAAGACTTCCCACACATAAACATGGAAAAGTTTTTACCTTACGCTAACCAAAACATTTGATAGGAAATTTTGTAATATTATAATAGGTCTAGGGTTTTCAAGTAAATAGAAAATAGCCGAAATTGTTACATCTATTAAATTCCAGCTACTAGCCACAAAAGTGGGTAATACAATCAAAACCGTTGGCGCTTATTGGATTGTGGATTCCCTACAATGGCAGGGCTACTGGGGTACCGCCCGTCACAGTACGTGGCCTAGATCAACGTACCGAGGATCACTCCCGACCCCCTGCAACACAAGGCTGGAACCATTCCTTACTGAACAGTCCCGAACAAGATAACCCCGCAGATAGACGTCGCTACTGCCCACTAAGCCGAAATAAAGGGACATCTAGACAGGGGAATATCCTTGTCCTGCTTGGGCATGACCCACCTAGCCTTGCTGCACCTCCCCTGTTTTAGCCATTCCCGGTTGATGAGGCTTGAGGCTATGATTATCTTTATAGAATACATTTCTTAGAATGCTCATCGCCCACATGACGATGTGTTGAAAGCATTCAATCCATACAAGTACGTTCTGGGTTCGAACGAAACCGAAGGCATTATCTCGTTACACTCAGTTTGGAATCACCCTCAGAGTTAACGACGATAACCCTTGCATTCTGAATCTTTATCTTCACTTCAGATTTGCGACCTATCATTAATTTGAAATCGATGTGGTTTTCGGACGTTCCTAATGCGGAAACCCGATCCCGGTCTCATCGAAAACCAAAACGTGTCTTTTAAGGCCAAGTTGTCTATTTAGTCTTAACAGTTCAATTCAATATCATCAATATACACAGATAGATAATTCACAATATCACAATAGATAATCACAGATAATCTCATAAACAGATAATCAATATTATCATCCAAACAAATAATATTATCATATTTAAACCAAGCATTCATATCACATAGATATTACTCATATCATATCTGAGATCACAATCATCAATGAAACATCAATACTTCATCCATAAGCAATGATTTATAAATCACAATCTATAATTAATTTAAAATGAATTAAATTAACTATGTCTATCTCTAATTAATTTAAAGTAAATTAAATTAATTACTTCATTTATAAATCTTGCTTATACAATCATTAAATTAATTATAATCAAATTAATTAATCAAATTCTAGATATTTACCTTGATTAACTTCTTCGATTAATCACCTTCTAATCACAGTAAGTAATTAGTCTTTAATTAATTTCCCAAATTAAATCATTTATAGTAATTAACATTTTATTACTTTATTTATAATTAATTACAATTAATTACATTATCCTTAATTAATCACCACATTATTTATTATTTCTTAATTAAACTGTTCTTAATTTCATCATTAATTACATTAATTAATGATCTCTAATTCATATTTAAATTAAATTACTTTGTTTAATTTAATTACATTAAGTGATTAATCAATTATCAACCACCTTAATTAATATCCACCAGTAATTAGCTACCCATAATTACTCATACTAATAAAGTAATTATCCCATAATTAATTATCTCCACTAATTAATCCTCTGATTAATTACAAAAGTAATTATCCAAATTACTTTATTAACACATCCTCTTCACTAATTACATTCAGTAATTATATTAATTACTTCCTCAAGTAATTATGCTCCATTGAATACACAAAGTGATTACACATATCAAATCATCAAATGATTTCTTAAATTAATTAAACTAAATTAATTAACTTAAATAAATCATTTAATCAAAATTAATTACAATAAGTAATTAATTTCTTAATTACTTTTATCAAATAATTACATTTAACAATTTATAATAGATTATCTAATTAATTTTGATTAATTATCAAAATTAATCACATTTAATTAATAATCCTTTAGTTAATTATCATGATTACATTTCTATATTTATTTCTTAATTAATTCCTAATTATAAATTAATCTAAATTATTAATTTATAAATTAAATACATAAGTCATTCATTAATTAACTTATTCATTAAATATTTTTAATACCTTAGTTATTCCTAAGTTAATTTATTTCTTTATAATGACTTCATTAATATTTAAGTGTGTTAGAACTTTACCTTCCAAAATTTTAAATTTGAATTCCATTTGGAATTTAAGATTCAAAAAACAAATTATTTATTTAAACATTAATCAAATTTAAATTCAATTTATAGTCTTGTGAATAACATTAATTACGTACACATGAAACTTATATAAGAAAGCCTTTAAATTTAATTGTTTGAATCTTAATTTAAATTTAAATTTTCAATGACATTCATATTTAAAAACTGATTTAAACCTGCAGATTTATATTCGAAGTAAACTTGAATCCAAAAATTTTATCTTCGATTTAGAAACTTTGATTTAAACTCCCCTCCAATAACTTGATTTTTCAAATCCAAATCTATTTTAAAACCTTAAAATAGTTATTCAAAACTGATTTTAACCATAGAATTTAAATCATTGTTTAAATCAAATATTCCAGGTTTTAGTTTTGTCAAGTTTTAAACCTGAAACTTTCAAAAATGAATTCGGAAAATACAAAATTTGAATACAAACTTCATTCTGGATTTAGCTTTCACTTGCACCTAACATCACACTGATTTAACTTCTGATTTTAGTTAGCATGCAATTTAATTTGCTTTCAAATTTAGTTAAATGTAAAACTGCAGGCAGTTTATGTTACCTGTAGCGAATATCCTACCCGAGACCAAAGCAAGAATGCTTCGGGTCAACTATCCCGTTGCTTCGAGTCGCACACACGAATCACCCGAGTACGCACCGAGGCCTAAACTCCTGCACCACCCCAAATAGTTCAGTACCTCACCGGGCACGGTGCACGTGCACCGTGGCCCCAGTCACCTCCGGCCACCCATACATGCTCCACCACGACACTGACTACCACCAGACTCCACCACGACCCCCAGAATCAAACGCCACGACCTCAAATCAAAAATGGGCAATGACACAGAACCTGGAATAAAACACAACATCCCCTACCAAACCTGTCATCACCTCCTTCTGCCCACCCCGACCACCAGATGGTCAATAACTCCGGCCATGGACTCGCCTTCGACCAACTTACCACCTCTCGAGGTCTCGTGCAACTCGATGCACAGTAGAAGGCACGACGTCCAAAAATTCAAACACCATACAAACTAGGGTTGCAAACAACTCCTCACTGCCACCATCGCCACCGTGCTCAGTCCAACCACCAAGCATTTTTCCCCACACCCTGGTAAGCGCCTCCACCTCCTCACCTAACCCGACCTCCTCCAGTCGCATAGAACACCATAAATCACCAAAAAACCCAACCTTGAACAAAGGCAAACTACATCTAAAACACTTGACTAGAAAACATGATATTAATTTTAAAAATCATTTTATGGTATGTGTATCTGATTCATAACCTTGAATTCATGAATTAAATTCATTGAGGTTTAACTTAATTCAGTTTCTACTACAGTTTGATATTTTCCTGTAACTAACACTACTCTTTTTCCTTAAGAAATATTTAAGTTCAAGTCTCTATTTTACCAGCATCTTATGTCAAACTCATGTCTTGTCTAAGTTTGAATTAAGAACAAGAAGATGAAATTTTGTTGAGGATTTTTAAACCTGGAACTAAAGCAGACAGAACCCAGAGATACTTAATACAGTACTCATACATACACAGAGCAATTGCAACTGAATTTCAGAGAAAAGTTGCAACAGAACAAAAATCTATTTAAACCATTAAATTTTGATGTTGCTACCCTTTAAAATAGAGGTTGTTACAGGATGTCAAACACACATACATGCAGTAACATGTAAACACAGGAATTCATTAAGATATATGCTCATATCAGATCAAAATTAAGCAACATATATATGCTTAAGTATTTTTAAATTTTAAGTTACTCGCCTGTATTTCAGAAATAAGCTGAGCCCCTTTTATTTTGAAAAGCTTTGAAATTTTAAAACTGAGAATGGCCTTGCTTATGATCCCCAAATCTTCTTGTTTATTCATCTTGCTTGATTATTATTGAATAATGGATTCAGTTTATTTTTGAGTTTGCATAGAAATGAGTAGGCTTGCAATAAAATCTTCCTCTGATTTGATATGCTTAGAATGAATTGGAGGATAAGTATATATAGAAAAATAAATTTGTATAGGGTAGGTGTTATCTGGGTTTGCAAGTACAAATATTGCTTTTGTTTGTATCAGGCCATATCTTTGTTTTAGGAGGCTGAAAGGATTTGAACAAATTTCGAATGGACATAAGGTTGTGCTAAGTAAATGTAAGCATTAATTGTTAATGTACTCTTGTTTCCTACTTAGCCAATTTAATCATTTCTTATGTAGATATTTTATTTACTTTGATTTCCCTTACTTTGCATTTTTCTACAGGCTACATGCCTATTTTACTTTATTTTGTTATTATGCCTGCAACACTTTACATACAAATCCTACTTGCTTTACATAACCAAGCTTCACATACAGGATTCTCTTTTTATTTTATTCAAGCCTGATTTTAATTTATACATTATGTGAGCATATATACTTTTGTCTTGCATTTCTTTACAGGTTGACTACATTTCCTTATTTGTTTATAGATTTGTTTCCTTGCCTACAGCTTAAGTACACATCTTTGTTTCATATCAATCACTTGTTTTATTTGTCCGGTTTGTACAAAGATTTCTGTTTTATTATTTTACTTTGTTTAAAAAAAAAAATTCTTGCCTTTTACTTGTCTAGCTTACTTTGCATTCTTATTTACAGCTACACCTATATCCTTTTTATTTCTTACTTTACTTTGCTTTGTTTCATACTTTTGCATTTCTATTTCAAACATTTTTATTTACATGCCTATACATATGTTTTTACTTGTCTGGATATGTCTTCTATCCTATGTACAAAGCTATTTTATTTTATCATGCTTTGTTTATGCTTATGTTTAATATTTTATAAGATTTATTTCATCATAATATACTTGAAAGATTGTATATTCCAAATCATAGCTTTCCAAAACATACATACATACATACATATATATATATATATATATATATATATATATAAATTTAAAATAACAATTTCTTTTTATATAAAAATCTATTTGTAAAGATATTGCATTATTGATATTGTTTAAATAAAAATCATTATTAAATTAAAAATAAATTATAAAAGAAACAATCTCTTCAAAATAATAATTACTTATTTTATAAAGCTAAATTGAAAAGAACAAAACAATCCTTTTATTTAAATTTTAAACCTAGGTTAGAATACTTTTAAACAATTTAAATTTATCTTGAGTATTTTAAAGTCAAATGATTATTTATTCAATATTAAAGAAAAATCAAATTCCTAATTTACCAAAAATATTAGAATTAGAAATCATGTTTTTATTTTATTAAACTTAAAACGAAGATTATCTATTTACAGTATATACAGATATATATATATATTATAAATAGAAAACAATTTAATTAGCTTTTAAAAGATAAATTATCAGTTAATCATTTATTTAAAAGAAGATTATTAAATCAATTCAAATTATTATTAACAAATATTATTAAATCAATTTAATTTTCACTATAGATTATTAAATTGATATTGCCCAAATTTCCGGGATGTCACATTCCTTCCCCCTTAAAAGAATTTCGTCCCCGAAATTTAAAACAAAGGTAATTTAATAATCTAATTTAAGATTTAATTTTAAAACCCAAGCATATTTCAATCATGAGCTAACAACCATAGCAACCAATTCATCCAATCAAACAAATCTATCTATCTAGACAGAATTCTAGATAGAATTGTCTCGAGTTTCCCCAAGTATAAATACCGGGTTACTCGCTCTATAGAATCCAAACAAACAATACTACTAAGCTACAGAACTTTCACTCATCTAAATCCACAAAACAAGACAGGATATCAAAATACAGACAAGCCTGAATCAACAATCAAAACACCCTGAACTGCTGGTTCTAAAATCAAGATAGATCTTATACGTACTCCCTTAGAGATACGTGAAACACTCTGAATTCCAGTGATCCAAACTGACAATCCAATCTTGAAAACTAAACACTTATCCAAAAATCAAATTCCTGACTTCGGAATCCAAATTCATCCGTCTCTTATCCATAAAACCTTTCGGACGATCCTGGGCTTCCCTCATCCTTACTGATCAGCTCAACTCTTGCTGATGTCCTAGAAATAGACTGGTCCAAAAATAATCCAACAAATATTTTTTTTTTTTAAGATCAACCCAAAACTTCGAACACAAACTCTATTCCAAATCAGAAGACAGAACTCACTTCTCTCATCCAGAAAAAATTAAACAGGTGCACTCAAATCTGGCCTCAGATCCTAAAAAATTTCCTGTAAAACTCTCCAATCCAAACACTGCAACATCCAATTTCTTCCAAACTAAAATAGCTACCATCATGCTTCCACTGCGCAACTCTGACTGAACAGATGAAAATGCTGATGATGAACTCAAGCATAGACTGGTCAACACATTCCAAAAATAAAGTTCACAGATCAAAAAGAAAATTCTGAAGTTCCTCCAAAATCCGGGTTACTTTACCAAACTCAAAAATCATCCTATTACTGAGTCGAACCATCGGTACCACTTCTGAAATCCCGTTGATACCAAATTCAATCTGCAGATGCTGACCAAACTCTGACTTCCTGAAAACATCCAGAAAAATTCACAAGAGAATACTCAAACCATCGCAAGTCACTTTTGCGATTGATCCAGCCTAATTCCAAAAATGTCGTTCTCTCTTTACCAATCAGAACGGCTTACACTTATGTGGCCAACCCTTCGAAGAAATGGAACTACTTTGCTGCTTCGGAAGTTATCTCAAGAAAAACTGCTAAGCCAGAAGACTTCCTAATCCAAAGCTCTTCGAAAAACTCGGACTCCAACCAAACAGAAACATTCAGCTGAACACAGCCGCAACACCGAGCAGACACACTTCCTTGACTTGTTCCAAAAAAAACATCTTCGGAGACATCCATAGTCACTGTGTCTCATCACACAGCTATTACACCTTGATATATCAAGATATCATGACTTGCTTCTGTCCAACCGACAGATCCAAACTCTAGCTCATCCAAACTTACACTTCAAAAATGAACTCCGAATCTTAACAGATTTCCTTCAGAGTTTAATGAAATCCTTATACCACTCAAAGCTTACTCGAGACGGTATTAGGTCTACAGTCTCGACAATTATACTTCAACCTCAAACATTCAAATTCCAACCATTGGTAGTCGTGTTACACACACCACCACCCTATCTACCTTTATAGCTCATTGGAAAACCTAAACAGGTAACCCAACAAATAGGTAGGAATAAATAAATAAAAATATATATTAAAATTACAAATACGCTCTCTCTGGAAAGAAATCACTCAAGAGCCTAGGTATTCACTCAACCTAGCGCTCTGATACCAACTGTGACGACCCGGGTTTCTACGCCCAGAAAACCGCTTCGTCTTGAAGAAAGAAAGGGTGAGAAAATAGAAAAGATAGAGAAGAAAGAACAACAACATCAGAATCTCACAGCGGAACGAATAAATTATAATAATCACATAAGTATTTACATAATATACAGCATCAATCAGAGTTATATAGATAATACATCATATACTAGACAGTTATAAACACCTGTCTAGTTATACAACTCAGTACACAAGTCAACATAGAAATATCAACACAGAAATATCGACACAGCGGAACTATATGTATATCTACAACGCTGAAGCCTCCTGCTCCATTGCTCCTCCAGTACTCGTCAAAGCTAACCTGAATCCCTTGGCTACCCGTAAAAATTTGGGTACCCGAGAGTTTATGAAACACAAAAATAAACTCCGGGTCAGACATGGGTCTGGTATGAGTAACAGGTTAAAGTTGCTTAACTTTGAAAATCTTTTGAAAACAAAAGGTATCACGTAAGACTTCCCACACATAAACATGGAAAAGTTTTTGCCTTACGCTAACCAAAACATTTGATAGGAAATTCTGTGATATTATAATAGGTCTAGGGTTTTCAAGTAAATAAAAAATAGCCGAAATTGTTACATCTATTAAATTCCAGCTACTAGCCACAAAAGTGGGTAATACAATCAAAACCGTTGGCGCTTATTGGATTGTGGATTCCATACAATGACAGGGCTACTGGGGTACCGCCCGTCACAGTACGTGGCCTAGATCAACGTACCGAGGATCACTCCCGACCCCCTGCAACACAAGGCCGGAATCATTCCTTACTGAACAGTCCCGAACAAGATAACCCCACAGATAGCCGTCGCTACTGCCCACTAAGCCGAAATAAAAGGACATCTAGACAGGGGAATATCCTTGTCCTGCTTGGGCATGACCCACCTAACCTTGCTGCCCCTCCCCTGTTTCAGCCATTCCCGGTTGATGAGGCTTGAGGCTACGATTACCTTTATAGAATACATTTCTTAGAATGCTCATCGCCCACCTGACGATGTGTTGAAAGCATTCAATCCATACAAGTTCGTTCCGGGTTCGAACGAAACCGAAGGCATTATCTCGTTACACTCATTTTGGAATCACCCTCAGAGTTAACGACGATAACCCTTGCATTCTGAATCTTTATCTTCACTTCAGATTCGCGACCTATCGTTAATTTGAAATCGATGTGGTTTTCGGATGTTCCTAATGCGGAAACCCGATCCCGGTCTCATCGAAAACCAAAACGTGTCTTTTAAGGCCAAGTTGTCTATTTAGTCTTAACAGTTCAATTCAATATCATCAATATAAACAGATAGATAATTCACAATATCACAATAGATAATCACAGATAATCTCATAAACAGATAATCAATATTATCATCCAAACAAATAATATTATCATATTTAAACCAAGCATTCATATCACATAGATATTACTCATATCATATCTGAGATCACAATCATCAATGAAACATCAATATCATTCATCCATAAGCAATGATTTATAAATCACAATCTATAATTAATTTAAAATGAATTAAATTAACTATGTCTATCTCTAATTAATTTAAAGTAAATTAAATTAATTACTTCATTTATAAATCTTGCTTATACAATCATTAAATTAATTATAATCAAATTAATTAATCAAATTCTAGATATTTACCTTGATTAACTTCTTCGATTAATCACCTTCTAATCACAGTAAGTAATTAGTCTTTAATTAATTTCCCAAATTAAATCATTTATAGTAATTAACATTTTATTACTTTATTTATAATTAATTACAATTAATTACATTATCCTTAATTAATCACGACATTATTTATTATTTCTTAATTAAACTGTTCTTAATTTCATCATTAATTACATTAATTAATGATCTCTAATTCATATTTAAATTAAATTACTTTGTTTAATTTAATTACATTAAGTGATTAATCAATTATCAACCACCTTAATATATATCCACCAGTAATTAGCTACCCATAATTACTCATACTAATAAAGTAATTATCCCATAATTAATTATCTCCACTAATTAATCCTCTGATTAATTACAAAAGTAATTATCCAAATTACTTTATTAACACATCCTCTTCACTAATTACATTCAGTAATTATATTAATTACTTCCTCAAGTAATTATGCTCGATTGAATACACTAAGTGATTACACATATCAAATCATCAAATGATTTCTTAAATTAATTAAACTAAATTAATTAACTTAAATAAATCATTTAATCAAAATTAATTACAATAAGTAATTAATTTCTTAATTACTTTTATCAAATAATTACATTTAACAATTTATTATCTAATTAATTTTGATTAATTATCAAAATTAATCACATTTAATTAATAATCCTTTAGTTAATTATCATGATTACATTTCTACATTTATTTCTTAATTAATTCCTAATTATAAATTAATCTAAATTATTAATTTATAAATTAAATACATAAGTCATTCATTAATTAACTTATTCATTAAATATTTTTAATACCTTAGTTATTCCTAAGTTAATTTATTTCTTTACTAATGACTTCATTAATATTTAAGTGTGTTAGAACTTTACCTTCCAAAATTTTAAATTTGAATTCCATTTGGAATTTAAGATTCAAAAAAAAATTATTTATTTAAACATTAATCAAATTTAAATTCAATTTATAGTCTTGTGAATAACATTAATTACGTACACATGAAACTTATATAAGAAAGCCTTTAAATTTAATTGTTTGAATCTAAATTTAAATTTAAATTTTCAAAGACATTCATATTTAAAAACTGATTTAAACCTGCAGATTTATATTCGAAGTAAACTTGAATCCAAAAATTTTATCTTCGATTTAAAAACTTTGATTTAAACTCCCCTCCAACAACTTGATTTTTCAAATCCAAATCTATTTTAAAACCTTAAAATAGTTATTCAAAACTGAGTTTAACTATAGAATTTAAATCATTGTTTAAATCAAATATTTCAGGTTTTAGTTTTGTCAGGTTTTAAACCTGAAACTTTCAAAAATGAATTCGGAAAATACAAAATTTGAATACAAACTTCATTCTGGATTTAGCTTTCACTTGCATCTAACATCACACTGATTTAACTTCTGATTTTAGTTAGCTTGCAATTTAATTTGCTTTCAAATTTAGTTAAATGTAAAACTGCAGGCAGTTTATGTTACCTGTAGCAAATATCCTACCCGAGACCAAAGCAAGAATGCTTCAGGTCAACTATCCCGTTGCTTCGAGTCGCACACACGAATCACCCGAGTACGCACCGAGGCCTAAACTCCTGCACCACCCCCAAATACTTCAGTACCTCACTAGGCACGGTGCACGTGCACCGTGGCCCCAGTCACCTCCAGCCACCCATACGTCCTCCACCACGACACTGACTACCACCAGACTCCACCACGACCCCCAGAATCCAACGCCACGACCTCAAATCAAAAATAGGCAATGACACAGAACCTGGAATAAAACACAACATCCCCTACCAAACCTGTCATCACCTCCTTCTGCCCACCCCGACCACCAGATGGTCAATAACTCCGGCCATGGACTCGCCTTCGACCAACTTACCACCTCTCGAGGTCTCGTGCAACTCGATGCACAGTAGAAGGCACGGCGTCCAAAAATTCAAACACCATACAAACTAGGGCTGCAAACAACTCCTCACTGCCACCATCGCCACCATGCTCAGTCCAACCACCAAGCATTTTTCCCCACACCCTGGTAAGCTCCTCCACCTCCTCACCCAACCCGACCTCCTCCAGTCGCATAGAACACCATAAATCACCCAAAAACCCACCCTTGAACAAAGGCAAACTACATCTAAAACACTTGACTAGAAAACATGATATTAATTTTTAAAATCATATTATGATATGTGTATCTGATTCATAACCTTGAATTCATGAATTAAATTCATTGAGGTTTAACTTAATTTAGTTTCTACTACAGTTTGATATTTTCCTGTAACTAACACTACTCTTTTTCCTTAAGAAATATTTAAGTTCAAGTCTCTATTTTACCAGCATCTTATGTCAAACTCATGTCTTTTCTAAGTTTGAATTAAGAACAAGAAGATGAAATTTTGTTGAGGATTTTTAAACCTGGAACTAAAGCAGACAGAACCCAGAGATACTTAATACAGTACTCATACATACACAGAGCAATTGCAACTGAATTTCAGAGAAAAGTTGCAACAGAACAAAAATCTATTTAAACCATTAAATTTTGATGTTGCTACCCTTTAAAACAGAGGTTGTTACAGGATGTCAAACACACATACATGCAGTAACATGTAAACACAAGAATTCATTAAGATATATGCTCATATCAGATCAAAATTAAGCAACATATATATGCTTAAGTATTTTTAAATTTTAAGTTACTCGCCTGTATTTCAGAAATAAGCTGAGCCCCTTTTATTTTGAAAAGCTTTGAAATTTTAAAACTGAGAATGGCCTTGCTTATGATCCCCAAATCTTCTTGTTTATTCATCTTGCTTGATTATTATTGAATAATGGATTCAGTTTATTTTTATTTGTCCGGTTTGTACAAAGATTTCTGTTTTATTATTTTACTTTGTTTAAAAAAAAAAATCTTGCCTTTTACTTGTCTAGCTTACTTTGCATTCTTATTTACAACTACACCTATATCCTTTTTATTTCTTACTTTACTTTGCTTTGTTTCATACTTTTGCATTTCTATTTCAAACATTTTTATTTACATGCCTATACATATGTTTTTACTTGTCTGGATATGTCTTCTATCCTATGTACAAAGCTATTTTATTTTATCATGCTTTGTTTATGCTTATGTTTAACATTTTATAAGATTTATTTCATCATAATATACTTGAAAGATTGTATATTCCAAATCATAGCTTTCCAAAACACACATATATATATATATATATAAATTTAAAATAACAATTTCTTTTTATATAAAAATCTATTTGTAAAGATATTGCATTATTGATATTGTTTAAATAAAACTCATTATTAAATTAAAAATAAATTATAAAAGAAACAATCTCTTCAAAATAATAATTACTTATTTTATAAAGCTAAATTGAAAAGAACAAAATAATCCTTTTATTTAAATTTTAAACCTAGGCTAGAATACTTTTAAACAATTTAAATTTATCTTGAGTATTTTAAAGTCAAATGATTATTTATTCAATATTAAATAAAAATCAAATTCCTAATTTACCAAAAATATTAGAATTAGAAATCATGTTTTTATTTTATTAAACTTAAAACAAAGATTATCTATTTACAATATATACAGATATATATTTTATAAATAGAAAACAATTTAATTAGCTTTTAAAAGATAAATTATCAGTTAATCATTTATTTAAAAGAAGATTATTAAATCAATTCAAATTATTATTAACAAATATTATTAAATCAATTTAATTTTTACTGTAGATTATTAAATTGATATTGCCCAAATTTCCGGGATGTCACACGTAGCCTCAAGCCTCATCAACCGGGAATGGCTAAAACAGGGGAGGTGCAGCAAGGCTAAGCGGGTCATGCCCAAGTAGGACAAGATTTTCCCCTGTCTGGAGGTCCCTTTTTATTTCGGTTGTGTGGGCGGTTGGAACGTAAGCCAACTGCGGGGTTGTCTTGTTCAGGACTATCCAGTAAGGGATGGTTCCGGTCTTGTGTTGTTGGAGAGCGGGCGTACTCCTCGGTACGTTGATCTAGGCCACGTACTGTGATGGGCGGTACCCCAGTAGCCCTGCCATTGTATGGAAACCAAAATCCAATAAGTGCCAACGGTTTTATTGTATTACCCACTTTTGTGGCTAGTAGCTGGAATTTAATAATGTAACAATTTTGGCTATTTCTTATTTATTTACAAATCCTAGACCTATTATAATATCACAGGATTTCCTATCAAATGTTTTGGTTAGCGTAAGGTAAAAACTTTTCCATGTTTATGTGTGGGAAGTCTTACGTGATACCTTTCCTTTCAAAGGTTTTTCAAAGTTAAGCAACTTTAACCTGTTACTCACACCAGACCCATGTCTGACCCAGAGTTTATCTTCTGTTTTCTTAAACTCTTGGGTACTCAAATTTTTACGAGTAGCCAAGGGATTCAGGTTAGTTTTTGACAAATTGTGGAGGAGCAATGGAGCAGGAGGCTTCGGCGTTAGATATATGGTTCCGCTGTGTGTTTTCTGTAATGGTATCTCTTTGTTGAGTTGTATTGAGTTATATAACTAGACAGGTGTTTATAACTGTCTAGTATGTTATGTAAATTTCTGTGTAACTCTGATTATTGTTGTATACTATGTAATATTTATGTTATTAATATAATTTATTCGTTCCGCTGTTGAGATTCTGATATTGTTCTTCTTTCTTCTCTTTGTTTTCTCTTTTCTATCCCTTTTTTTCTTCAGGATTATATGACTTTTCTGTGGAGAAAAGTCGGGTCGTCACAGATACTCATTTACATTTGAGTAGTCCAAGAGTGATAGGTTTCTTAGGGCTCTTTTGAAGCTGATAGATGAGAAGGAGGCTCCTTATCTCTCTAGCTATCTATTTCCATTGTTTGTTAGTTTATATATGTATATGTTATATCACCAAATGTAAAGGCAGGTTGTTATAACTATCTAGGCTAATGGTAGTACTTATGTTGTAACTCTGATAACTCCATGTTGGGGAATGACCTTATACACTATTTTATTGTTATATTATATGTAACCGTTGCACTGTGAGTTTTTCCGTTATGTTCCTTTTATTTTACACCACGAAATTTGTCTTTCGAATGCATATGTTGTCTTCATGTCATATTTTTTTATGTAGTTGGCATATTGAGCGAGTATCAAGTCCAGATTAACATAGTAACATGGTACTTTTGAGTATGCTGGAGTATTTATGAAATACTAGTGTATTGTTTATAGAAACAATGAACTCTTTATGAAGGAGTGTTCAGACTCGAACTTCATAAGTGATATCGAGCATGGTATGTCAAGTCCTAAAATAATGTTCAATTTTAAGTTAAGATTTTTAAGTTGGGATTGTTCCAAATAATAAGTAGTGAGTGATTCAACCAAAAAGGTTAAGTATATTGCCTTGAATAGCACGATGATGGAAGCAATGTATATAAATGAATAAATTTATAATTAAGCTATGAATGATTCCAAATGTTGGGAATCTTATGTAATTATTACATGATAATAATGTCATGATACATACCATGAAAGATTCTATAGCTCATTAGAAATTGAGAAACATACTCCAAAAAGTTCCATAAGATAAAGTGAGTTTATCAATGTCGGAAAGAGTTGATTAACAAAGTAGATAATTAAGATAATATAACATATCTGTTCACTTAAGGACTGGCTCGATCAGTTTTGAGAAAACTAATTGAAAAGAACTAAATGAGATTCTATAGTTAACCCCAAGAGTAGCAGGAGATTGATAGAGTCAGGGTATGCCATAGGAGAAAATATGTAATTTGTTACATATATCTAACTCGATAACAAATCTTGTTCAAGTGATGGTAGTTGATTTCTAACATATACTTTATTATATAGGGATAATATTAATTAAGTAATTAAGTTATAGTATATTAATTAGAAAATCTTAGATAATATGTTATGTGATATTAGTTATAAAATGTTGTAACATGAGAAATTTATTGCATTGTATAATAGATATATTGTTTCAAATATTCATGGTCAAAATGTTTCGAGAAAGGATATCGATACATCCGTCGAGACCAGAGTACGTGATGCTCTCTAAATATTGGGCGATATATTTCTCATGGTTATGGGGGACCAAGGGGTTACGTATTGATAGTTATTGGATAACCGTGGAATAACTTATTTGAGAGCTTAATGTTGGTTAATAACAACTAGAATAAGCAGGAAATCTCAAGTGACGATATTGCATGGTTAAACTTCAATATGTAAACTCCACTTCAATTATAGTTAAATCATGACATGGTGTCCATCAAATGACTATAGTAGGGTCAGAGTTGAAGCATTGGAAGTAAAACACAATTCAAAAGAGAACTCATCTCCTTAGTTGTATGAGGTTAGTATCATGGTTAATTCTAGTCAACTCAAAGTAAAAATCTCTAGCCAGAGTAGCACGGTTAATAATAAACATTATTATTGAACCAGACTTTGTTATAGACAAATAGAGTTGAATGTGGACAATATTGGAAGTTTAACCAAAATCAAATTTCATAAGTTCTAATGTGATATACTGTTGATGAATAGAATCGGTATAAAATAATCCTTGGTAAAAGGTACCACTAGAATTTGTAAAATTGAATTTTATTGATGAGATTAGTAAGTGATGAATTAAGTCAAATTGTAACATCCTGCTATTCGATTGAGAATAATAAAATAAATTTTGGGATTTTAATTCAAATTTTAATAAAAGATAAAATTTTGAAATTTAAATTGAAGAAATTTGTATTTCAGATGGATTTGTATTATGAAAAATTAATCTTTATCTAATCAAAAGCTGAAATAATAATAAATGGATTTAGAAAACAATTTTAGAATTTTATTGAATTTAATTCAATAAAAGTAATTTTAAGAATTTATTTAAAAGATAATAATTTAAAATTCAAATTTGAAATTTGAATTGTGTTTTAAAAATCCAAAAGTTGTTTGGAAATTTATTTAGTAAAGTGAATGTCAAAAAATTATTTATAATTGTTGAAAATTGAAAAACAATATTTTTCAAAAAGAAAAATCATTATATAAATATAATGAAGTTTAGATAAAACGCCCTTAACAGTTTTTTAAAAAGACATTATACGGTAATCTGGGTTATAAGATGGTTAGGGGTTCAGATTTATTAAATTTTGACTTTTAATTTTAATTGGACCTCACTTTTATATACTTATCGTACTAATTATTATAATTTAAATTATTATAAATGTAACCCCTAAGTTTTAACCTAACCCTATACAAATAACTCCTTGTTCATTTCATACTTCCTCCTCCCCATTTATTTGTATTTCCCATTCAGGAAACAAGAGAACTTCAGCATCACCACTCCCTCGGTCGTCGTCGTCAACTGCTTCTTTTTCTACTTATTCTTCATCTACATCAGCTATCGCCTCTTCTTCATCAACATGGTGAATTACTTCACTATCCTTGATTTTAAATCATTATTAACCCAACAGTACTATGATCATCTATATCAAATCAAACCTGGAAATATATTATCCTTTGCAAAAAGTAGAAAACATAGTACCTCTTTATCACTTTGCTCTTCAGTATTTTGACCATCCAGTGATAAGCCTAGGGTATAGAAATGGTAGCAGAACCTATGCAAACATCAACCCAAATTCATGTCAAAGAAATGGGGAAAGCATGGAGAATAGGCGATATTCGACGATGATTACCTAGAGCATTACTGCTCTAGGTCCGTCACCATTGGTCGATCGCCATGTCAATGGTCGGTCAATCTATCGGTGAAACCTAGAGTAATAATGCTCCAGGTAATGCTAATAACTAATGAGTTTATTTCTTTTCTTTTTCTTTCTGCTTACTTCATCCTCTATATTTTCTTACCTTGGCCGTTGATTATAATCCATGATAACATTATAATTTTCTCAAATGATTGATGAATTAGCATTTTATTTCTTTTCAAGGTCAGGCAAGAATTTGAAATGATGTTGAATTACTTTATGTTTCTATATTGAAGAGCCGCGATTCTACAAACAAAAATATGTGTTTTGTTTAAGGACTAATTGTTCGAAACTTTTACAAATTATTTAAAATAAGTTTAAGCTAATATTTAGGGAGGTAAAACTTGAATATTTATTCAAGTTTATTTGATTTATTTAAGTTGTTTGAACTATTTAATTTGAAAGAAAGAAGGAGATTTTTGTAATCAAATTCTTCGAAAAGAATTTGATAAGCTTGATAGCTAGAAATTTTTTATAAAATGATTTTTAGATAGGAATTAACGGAGTTAGAATATGAATTGTTAAAAATTTGAAATTAATAGGATTTAAAATAAGATTGAATTTAACTACTACATACATACATATATGTGTGTGCGCGCGCATTCTAATTGAGTTTTGAAATTACAAAAGTGTTTATGATATAAAATAATTTATTTTGGAAATAATTTGAATTTTAATTTAAAACGTAAGTGATGAATGGTTTAAATATGGAGCTTTTCTATAATAGAATTTTTGAGAATTATTTGAAACAATATTGAAAATATTTTATAAATCAATTTGAAATTCATTTATACGATATGTGACTCTGACTTGAATGCCAAATGGAATTAAATAAAAGTTGATTGAATATAAAAAAGATATTTCATAATCTAAAGGAAGATAAACCAACTACATATATACACATGCATATTTTTTGAAAAGCATGTGTATTTATTTTAATAAAATGAGATATAAGTTTTAAAGTCAGGTGAATAGAATATTTGTTTGATTCTTATTTTTTAGTGTTGATATTTCACCCATACTATGCCAGAATACTCATATTTAGCCGAATGATTGAAGACTTGTTTGATTTGGACTTGAATTGATGAATTGGATGACATGGATTGAATTGGGTAATTATAAATACTTACATGATCTTAGAAATTCAAGTATAGGATTATGATGTGTGTTTCACCCATGATATATATGTGTGTGTATATATATATATGCATATACATATGTATATGTATATGTATATATATGTATGTATATACGTAAATATGTATGTATGTTGGAAATAGGCTAGCCCGTAGTGAAAGAAATAGGTGAATTTCAATTTTGTTTTACCATTTTGGATCTTTATTCGGGTTATGAAGTCTAACTTATTTAGAATATTTCTAAATTACTTTTAAATAAAATCATTATTTTATTTAGATTTATAATATTGATTGATATTTATAATTAACATTATATTATATATATGTGTATGTCATATACACATATATGTGTGTGCTTATGCAACATAATAATCCGTTCAAGGTTAAATATACCTGTGTATAAGTGTTGGGATGTATACCACAGCAAACATGTTAGCTCATCTAGCATATAAATATATCATTCAAATGTATGCTTATATGCTTTCAGTCATGTACACAAAATATTACAAATACATACATAGATACATTCATATATGTATGTGTGTATATATATATGTATATGTATATGTATATTTATTTATATACACTATATTTTATTTTAAATAATTTATATGTATATATATATATATATATGGAATTTATACGTACATGTATAAAAATAAAATTATATAATTAAACCATTTATAATTATATATAAAATTTAATTTTTTGCTACAAAACCGAAAGTAATATATATTTATAATTTTTTATAAACTTATATATTAAATATATATAAATATATACATATATATAAGTGATTTAGTAATAAATACAAAAACACACACACACTGATACTTAAATAAAAAACATACGAAATACACACATATATTAAATACATGTATATTCCTGATAATGCATATGACATAGGAATGTTATTTTAAGTTTAAATAAGTGTGTGCGTATATATGTGTATACTTAAATTTCCATGCGAAAATAGTTTAAAATTAAATAAAATTATTTTTCAATACATAATTTTTAAGTTTACAATTCCAGTAAAATTGATATTTTAATATTTGATTATTTTATGTACAATGTTATAATTTAAAAATCAATCTTAAATTAAAATTTTAATTTTGACTAAAATTTAAATATTTAAATTATACTTAATTTTTTCTGAAAGCATGTTACGTACTAATTTGATTTTATAAAATATTAAACATATTTTTATAATATATATATACTGATATAGTTAATTTACGTATTTAATTGATTTAAATAATAGTTAAATAATATATGTATGTAGTATGTATGTTTTAAAATTATTTTATTTTTGTAGAAAATATTTTAAGTATGAAACTGATTATATAAAATTAAAACATAAAATTTTGTTTAGAATAAGATATAGTATTTAAATTATAAAGCTTATATATAATTAAATAATATATATTAAACTAAATAAAATAAAAAATTGTTTTTTAATTTTGTACAATGCACATTATAGGTAGGCATATGTCAGAATTTTTTTAAAATATATATGTAAGTATATAAACATATAACTAATATGAATGTGATGATATACCGATATACTAGAATCGTCACTTAACTAATATAACAGAATATAATATATAATTATAGATCAAATCATTACCATACACCAATGCTAAAAATAGACATCTTAAAGCGTTGAAATGCACTCCTCAATCAAATTCTAATTATGAAGGTGCTATTTCTCGAATTGCAGACCACCGACTATCGAATGGTGTTTAATTTTTATTCTATTTGTACTTGGAAATGGAAAGGGGATGAGGAAGTAGTTCAGCTAGAAAAGGGGTAGATATAGACTCCAAAAATTTAGATAAAGAATGAGGGTTATTATCAATGTAAAGAGGAGAGAATAGGGATATAAGCTAGGATCTAAATCCACTACTCTCTTTTGCCCATCCTTTCCCCTTAACTATCAAGACCCTATCCTCCTCACCATCAAATGGTCACCCCCTAATGGTCATGTTATGACCAAAACACACATGCTCTCATATAGGCTTCAAACCCATTTAAAGCCCCTACAATATACATTGCATTTAAATACAATCTAAATGCGTATCTATATCGTATATTGATTAATATATTTATAACTATTGTAAACATGTGTATTAATATTGTTTAACAAATCAAAATAAAATATTATAACTAATATTTCATAAATATTAATTAATTTTTACTATTATAAATTAACTAAATCATGTGGTCAAAGGAGTATTCGACGATTCGGTTGTGTGACCCTTTTGGTATAAATTTGGTCAGCGATTAATATTG
This sequence comes from Allium cepa, assembly GCA_030765085.1. NCBI lineage: Eukaryota > Viridiplantae > Streptophyta > Magnoliopsida > Asparagales > Amaryllidaceae > Allium > Allium cepa. Next base: position 306,775,240 of record CM060931.1, read on the forward strand.
AACTATTCGAATATTAATGTTCACACGTCACTTCGCAGGTGATGTGACATTTTGACCAAATTTATTGCTTGCCTAGTTTTAGTAAAATCCAATTTTACTTTGTTAATCATTACCTGATTGTGACTATCAGTTAGACCAATTCTCTTCGTCAAAACTATATCACTTTGGACTTAAAGAAGTTGATAATGGTCAAAATTTCAGTATCATCCATATTCAACTCTATAGTCCAAACACAAAGTCCTTGGTTCAATAATAACAATTTTTATTAACCAACTGCTATTGCCAGAGACTTTGACTTTGAATTAGCTTCAGTTGATCATGACACTAATATTATATAACCGAAGAGACAAATCCTCTCATGAATAATGTCTCACTTCCAGTTCTTCCACTTGATATAAATATGGTCATTCGAGAAACGTTGTGCCATGATTAATTATAATTAAAGCGGAGCTTCCACATTGAAGGTCAATAGTGTTCTCAAGTCAAGAGAACTGTGTAATTTTGTCGCATCAATAGTTTCTATTTGATCTTAGTTATATTAACCAACTGAAAACTATCGAGTGAGTTATTCCATAGTTATTCAGTAGCTATCAGTATGTAACCATTTGGTGCCCCATCAGCTGTGAGTAATACACTGCACAACATTTGGAGAACATTACGTACTCTAGTCTCAACGGATTGTTTCTATTTTATTGTGATAAATCACTCTTGGTTACAAAGCATTGTTACTACTATCACAAGACATGTCCTTTATGGAATTTTTATTAAACATACTATTAAAAAAATTCTTTGTTAACCCCAAAATGTGCAAATTAGATAAGGCTTGATTAGAGATAGACTTGGAAAGCCTTATACCAACCCACAAGAAGTATGCATGTTCAACATAAAAGCCATGTACATGTCATAAACAATAGGGTATAAGAGCCATATGCAAGTCATTAATCATATTATAGTCAAGAATATTTATTCACTTGTTGTATGCTATGCAAAGTTGATTCTATAAGTACTTATTTGCAAAAAATCGCAAATTTACAATTGGCACTCTAAATCTCTAATTCGGTTTTGGGTTTGCAAAATTTGAAAATATAAGAAAAGAGATAAGAAAATTCACCCCTTCCATGAATCTATGAGGTCCATGTTTATAGGAGATGGAGTTGGCGGCCGAGTTGCCACATGTTTTTTGGCAAGCTTAATTCTCAACCATCATTCATTGTGTTGGTGATATGAGACAATCTTCTAGATATTGTGATATGCGGGATATTATTGATATGCGGCAGCCCTACTAACATTGTTGAGCTGTGGCAGCCTCCTTTAATGATGATTTATAGCATTTACGGCATCTTTGCCATATTGATCATTTACGACACCATTCGCTACACTGGTGAAATACGACATCCTTCTTTGTATTATTAATGTTTGACATCTCTTTATTGTTGATATTCGGCATCCTTCCTGTATTATCGATTCTCGATATTGCTCGTTTCATTGATGACACAAGATATTCTTATTCACATCGTTGACTTTCGACATCCTCCACAACTATAGATATCCAACATCCCCTTTATTCTTTGAAGCTTGGCATCCCTTACTGCTTGTAAATGCCCGAGATCTCTTGCTACTTACTTTACAGCTATTGTAGTTGTAAAGGCCCAATATCTACAGAGTTTTGATATACCTCCTTTGTGACTACATATTCATATATGACATCTTCTGGGTTGGCCAATTGCTTGGAGTTCGAAACTCTTATAATCTCATCATCCTCTCCTTGGTTCATGATGCCTTTTTACAGAATTTTGACATCCTCTTGAAGTTGTTGGAAGCCTGTTATCTCTTGTTGAATTTAATTGCTTTCCTTCTACACATTCGACAGCTTGAATAATGATATATTCCCTTAAATATTTAACATCTTTATTTATTGCAACATTCGGCACCTTGAATCATGGTATATTCCTTTTGTAAATACTCACCTTCTTTCTTTTCTTACTTATCTAGTATGACTCAAGAAACTTCAATCTTTTCCAGCATTTAAGCTCGATCTCCAGGTTCAATTTCTATTTTTAATTAGTTTGGTCACAAGATTAAAGAAGAGTTTTCGATTTCGATTTTTAAATTAGAGTTTAATTTGGGTGTTTCAATTAGTACTTGAATTTTAATGTGGATTTTGGTACTTTCTTTTGACAATCAATTGAGGTTACATAGTTGTTATTATAAGTTCGAAAGCTTTTCAGAAAGACAATTCTCTAGAATATTGATTATGAAAAAGTCGACATTCTTTTGAGATTTCGACACCCAATTAAGATTAGCAGATAAAAATTTGACATTCCCCTCAAAATATGATAGCTTACTTGATTTTTGAATTTATTTATCTTTTGAAGGCCAACAACTGATTTGAAATTGGCATCTCTTCAAGATTTTGCTTATTAAATATGAATTTGATAATTGATTAAGGGTTTGGTATCTATTTAGGAATCCGACAACTTGGTGATAAGCCCGATAACTCGCTTAAAAGATTGCCGTTATAGCAAACTTGATAACTTCTCGGCAAACCACTCCCTCTTTATAAATTTAACAACTAATTAGGGAATAAAGGCTTCCATCTCTTGATGTAAATACACTTTGCTTGCTAGTGACTCCTGTCAAAGTGGCGAACCAAGTAGAGGGTATAATATATCGTCTTTTCCCTTATAAAATTTTGATTAGCAACTTGATAAATAAGTCTAGAGAGTGGGAGAATCGGTTCTTCTATGTTAAGAATCACACTCCCAAACTTGGAGCTAGAGATGGAAATAGGGCGGGTCTAGGGTCACCTAGTAGGCCCACCCCTATTTTGTCCCACTAATACCCGCTTCGTCAGGGAATGTAGACCTATGGCCTGCTCTTGGAAGCTCCGGGTCGAGGGTCAGGTCAGGGCTTGGCTGACCCGCCCTAACCCAACCGCACTACTGATATATCGTAAAGTCACTTTATTAATGTAATTGTGATTTCTTAATCCTTTTACACGTGAGTGGTTATATCATGGATATTATAATGCTCATTCAACAAGTTATATGATGTTTATAGTATTAAGTTTCATCATCGATAATTATATAATAACATATGAATATTTTTTGAACTATTATTCTACACGTCATTTTTATTATTTTTTCATTATCATCGCAAACATATTGTAATTTATATTTAATGTATCATTTAGTGACAATCTCTCTTATAAATAAAATAAATAAAAATATGTACATCAATACACAATTATGAATGAACATATAAAGTCCCACCGGGTCTTGGAGTGGGGCAGGTCTATGCTGACCCGTACGGGATCCGGGTTCGAGGCAAAAATCTAGACCCACACCGGGTCTACATGGCGGGAAGGGTCTAGGTCAAGGTTTGGAAAACCCGAGGCGGGTCTGGGATGCAAAAAACCTGCCCCATTGCCATCCCTTCTTGGAGGATCTTTTTTTGTTCCTAGTAAGTTTTGCTGAATTTATTATATCGCCTTCTGATGTAGCCTTATAATTTTTTTTAGGACTAGTCCCTAAAGGGACATATTCTTCTATAGTTAAAATTGTTGGAGAATTGAACTTAGCATCACAAGCTTTAGGAGTTAGACACAAACTTCTAATTGAAGCTAGTCTCAAGTGACGTTTTCTGATTCTGGAGTGCCACAAAGTGCTTGGAGAACCTCCTAAGGTAAAAAAGAATGCTCATGGGAAGCAATTCTCGGTGACTGGCAATCAGATTGCCTTTTCTAACTCTTCCTCTATTCAATGTGATACTTCCAATATGTTTTCATTATAGTTAAACAAAGTTTCTTATGTTGGTGTCTTACGAATTTCCCTTTAATTTAGGCTCATATGCTGATTTTGTTAGGGCTGTTAATGAGTATCCGAAAAGTCCAAAATTTGTCTGTATCCGTATTCGAGATATAAAAAATTATCTAATATCTAAAAACGGATACGGATATGGCCATATCCATATCCGATAATCCGGTTTTTTTCAAGATTATAGTTATTTATTTATGTATTTTAGTGCATAAAATGATCGTCGTTTACAATTTTATCCAGGTAGAAAATTTAATATATACATAAAAATCAATTTTTAAATCTTAAAATTAATTTTTCTTAGTGTATTGTTTTTTATATATTTGGTATAAATCTAAATTTTGCAATTATTTGTTTAGATTTGTTGGTTGTGAATTGATCGAAGAATATCTTATGAATATCAGATATCCATCCGTATCCGCAGATACAGATATCCAATATTCGAAATTGATTTCGAATACGGATACGAATATAGAACTATCCATATTCGAAAGTATCCATTTACAGGTCTAATTATTGTCGCTTCTAAGCGCAAGAAAGCTAAAGTCCACACTTTAGCCGTAACTGAACCAACTGAATTTGCTCTTGTTAAAGATTTTATTGCTAAGGCCATTACTAACATAAAATGGAAAGTGAGCTCTAGTGCCCCCCGCTGATGCGTCAACCCTTCCTTTGAGTAAAAAACCTAAGTTCGGGGAGGAACAAACTTCTATTGTTATCCCTAAGGAGTCGAATATTGAAGCCAACCTTACCATCCAAGATCCTAATATGATTGATTTAGGCTCTCTAGACCATAGTGTTCAAAAGCATGTTGAGGAAGCTCATACCCTATATTCCTTGCTTAATATCTCACTTACTACCTCTACGTTGGGTTTTTGATGCTTGTACGCAAAGCTTGGTCTGACTCCTCTTCCTATTGAACTTCTCCCTCTAGAGACCTAGGCTCATACTCACCCCATAAGCTTTAATGATCTTATTCGTTCCGCTATACAGTCTCCATCTTTGACTTGTCTTATGCCACTATAACTTTCGACTTTCTCAACATATCATCTTTGTGTCCTCTGCCAGAATCTTTTATTGGTATATATCCTTTTGTGCTTAGGTAATCTAAACTTTAATTTCATATATCCTAACTTAGCTTATGTCTGTTGTATGTTTCAAGCGACCAAGCACATGTTCTTTCTTCAACAGGCCTCTCAAGGGCCCTTTAACCAAATTGCCAAGCTCAAGAATCAAGTTTCTTTACTAACAACTCATGTGACTTATATTACGCTAGAGAAGGATAATGTTGTCCTTGGGAAAAACAAACTTTCCTCCTCCTTTAATGAGGAAAAGAAAGCCAAGCTATCACTTAAGGAGAGTGTGAAGATTTTAGACAAAGAGAAGGTTGATAGGGCCAATAAGATAAAGTCTTTAGAAAGTCAATTGGAAATCAGAGATGCCACTCTGAACTATAACAATAATTATGTAAAGGATGCTAAGAAGAAAGTTACTTTCTTTCTTGATGAGGCTCTTACTATGACAATTGAGAAATGCTATAAAGATGCTCCTTTTGTAGCTTATAATGACAATTTTGACAAATGCCCTGATCTGGGTTTTCCTTCCCTCTTAGACCTAAATGAAAAATTCAAGAAGAACTTTGATCTTATATTGGGGAGATCTCAGGGATTGCTTCAATATGAATTCCTTAAAGAAGAAGCCATCGATCTGAAGAAGTTGTCATCTTTTGATGACCCCCCACTTGAAGGAGATGGAGATTCAGATGAAGGGAAGGATGATGATAATGATCAAGATGGAGAAGAGGGAAACAATGGTCCAGAAGGACTAAGAGATGGGGGTAACGGATCAAGTGGTCATAATTTAGACTTGTCTTCCCATGATGTAGATTTTCCTGATCTACCTGATTTTCATGATGCTTCATAGGGAAAACATCCTCCGAAAGATTCTATTTCCCTCTGCCAATAGTCGAAAGGAAAATTTTAAAACTCAACTCATCAGGTTCCAATCACGTATGTATGGAATTTATTATTTAAATACTTAAAGTTATCTACCAGCCTTTGGTTAACAAGTTTATTACTTTGGTTAAGGAAAATAAACAAATATTATTATGAGACTTTATATGAGAAGAGCAAGAGAGAAGTGCGTTGTCTGAATAGAGGGATTGAAAAATTAGTCAAAGACCACAACAATTTGTCCGCAAAGTATCAGAATCTTATAACTCCGCTTTTAAAAATATCTCTCCTTCATCGAGAAAGTTTTAAAGGAAAGAAAAGAATTAACCACACTCTTTTGGATGCTTATTGAAGATAGGGATACCTTAGTGGAGTTCCTCTACAAAATTTACTTTAGAAATGTTCTTACCGATTTTTCATTCTTAATAGAAAAAAGTAGGGATTTTCTTAGGCGTTTGATTAGTAGATATTTGGATGAGCATGGAACCAATCTCCATCCTATAGAATGTTGGAATCTTCCCCGGGTTGCGACCGTTTCACTTTCCCTGAATACTCTTCCTCTCGAGAAAGTTAAATCTAACAAGGACAACTTCATTTTCAAATTTACACTAGATCAGTATTGCAATCCAAGTAATTTTGTCTTTAACGTATAATTCAGACAGTTTTATGAATTTCAGTGTTTTCATTTCTTTGCAATATAGTTTTTCTTTTGTAAACCATACAGATTAAAGAATCATTGGGTAGTCTTGTTTTCATGGAACTCTTAAGTAAATTTATCAAATTAAAGAGAGACTTTAAAGAGATATCATTAATTTTTGAAATTTCTCAGTTAGCAAAATATTGCTTCCTTTGAGATCTCCAAAAAGTTTACACACGGCTCCCACATTTTCATTTTGATTTCTTGAGTAATGAAAAGGATAGCTTGCTTAGCTAGATGCAGACCAACCATACTAAATTGTTATGTGGTGAATTCATCCCACTGGTCGAAAAATGGGACAATCGTCAATTCCTTCCAGTTAATACCCCTCAAGAGTTAAATGTTCCTTTTGACTCTTTCCTCTCTTTGTATATTGGATCACTTAAGAAGGCTTAAGCCCTGTTTGGTTACCCATTTCCAAAGTATTTTCAATTTTCAATTTTCAATTTTGAAAAATGATGAAAACCCGTTTATTTTATCATTTTGTAAAATTCATTTTTGAAAATAACCATTTTTCAAAAGGGGCTTAACACATAAAATTAAAAACTGGTTTTTTTTTTGTTTTCTCGGTTTTTAGCCCAAAATGAGAATGTTGAAAACTTAAGATCCAAACAAAAAACAAATGCACGCGAAACCCTATCTTTTTACTACGGCCGCGACATCCAGTAATTTCCGTCTGAGCGATTCTGTCATCTTCATCAAATTTATCCCAAAATCATCAAAAATCAGGTAATTTCGCTTTTGTTTCTTGGTTATCTTGTTCTTCAGCAAATAATATCTAGGTTAAACTCGAATACTTTGATGATTTATCATACTTATTTTTGTTAAATAGGGATTTGCTTGTAATTTCAAATTGATCTTAATTAGGTTAAATGCTAATTTTTGTTGCATGTCACGGGGTCGGCAAATGACCCATAGAAACACTAATTTATGTCACTGGTTTGTGTAAACAAATACTTTGATGATTCTAGTTATGTTCCTTTTACTTTAGACCTTACTTGATTGGTAGTAAAGTGCATCTATTATATATCATATTGATTAATTTATGGTCTGCTTATCGCTTCGCAGTATTTGTTTAGAATCAAAATTCTATACCTTTTCGCATTCGTTTTAGATAAAAAGTCTGATTGCTTAGTGTTACTTACTTTTTAAGTGTATTGGTTTATTGAGTGCCATAAAAGGATTTAAAGCTTAATAATTATAGCAAATTATAACCACTTATTATTGCACTATTGAAAATTAGTGCCACTATAAATCATTACAAAACACCTATTGCAACAGACGATGAATACTTCTATTCAGAGTGCAAAACGTAAATACAACTAATAAGAACCTGTACACTCAAAGCATTACCTAACTTGAACATAAAGTAACTCTATCTTTTTAATTCATTTTTCATCAATATTGAAGATGTACCTATTTATTTTTATATGTTAATTAATCAATTGCACTTGTATTCATTGCTTTTATAGTATTGAAGAGGTAACATCAATTGCAAGTCCTGTACGTAACACTGCTATGTTAACCATTTGAATACATATATTCTCACTCTTGGTTTTAACATAGTGAAAGAAACCCTAAAAATTCATGTTTTTTAATACATAAAAATTTAAACACAAAACCTGAATCCATATTAAATTTGGCTAAAACTAGTTCACATTAGGTAATATACTTTATATTGCACATCACAGGAATTATAGTAACATAGAAAACTAGTTACTATATATATTAAAAAATGTAGGAGTATTTTCAGCTTTTGTGTCTTCATTAAATATAGGTAAAAAGATTCACGGTTAGATTATAAAACACCTATTAGATAGAGACATTTTAGTCTGTAATGGATTTCTAAACATGCATGGGTTTAGCATGCATGGGTTTTTCTATGAGGCTCTTGATGCTTTTGATAACATGATTAGCTCTGGTGTGAATATTTATCTTTTGTACTTGCTGGTAATATTTATCTTTATTAAATATTTACATAGAATATGGGAGGTCATAGTAAGGAAAAGGAACCAATGTCATGGTCGTACGAGAATGAATGCACTTTCATTGGAATACTCTATGAATACAAAAAAGCGGGAAAATGCAATGCTCCACTTTCACCAAAGACCAATGGAGAAAAATTAATCAAGAGATGATTAAAGGAACAAAATCTGACTATAGGGTGAAGAGATTGAAGGGAAAGTGGAACCGTTTGCGTATTATACATCATTTGTTTTCGCAACTATTAGGACATACTAGCGTTACATGGCATCTAAATACCAACAAGGTTAACGCCGTAGAAGAAGTTTGGCAACGCTTCTATATGGTATGCATTTGAAAATATAAATTGTGAATATAAGTGCATGTCGAACTAATATTTGTTAAATTATTATAGATCAACAAGACCGACTTTAAGATATTTAGGAAAGATGGCTGCAAAAATTATGAACTTTTAGGAGAGATTTTTGGTGGAACTACGGCTACTGGAAGTTTAAGTAATGCTTCAGCTAAGCTTCCTCCCAATTCAGACGATGAAAGACAATTAGAAGAGAATTTTCTAAACAAGAATGTGCATGTTCATGTGGTAAATGACGATGAGCAAATGAGTACTCGTCTAAGCGACGAAATATCAACAAACGAAAGACGATGCGAAAAAGATAAAGCTAATAATGTTGAAAAGCTTGAATCATGTATGGAAAAGTGGTCTTCTTCAATCGAAATGAGCAATGAAGAAGCTGCACTTAGAGTGCGATACATAAAAAGGAAAAATTGCAAAAGTTGAGGGAAAGTTGCCCAACCCAAACGATAGTCAAAGTGATGTGTCAGATCCATATTCCAATATGGCGTGTATGAATATATTAAATGGTATTGACGGTGTTCCTAATGAGATCTACATGAAGGAAATGAAGGCTTTTAAAGATCCAAATTTCAGGATGCAATATGTTATGATGCCAGAAAGTAGAAGACTACCAATTTTAGAACTCCTAGAATAATTTATTAGCTCGAGTGTTATGGTATCTTTATTGTAGGTTTATATGCTTTATGTTTTGTCAAACTTTGTGTTCATTGGAATATGTATTTCTTATTCTACGGTACTTTTTATGTAGATATCTTTTTCCTTTACACCAAGATCTAAATATAAGATCCTTTTGTTGTACTGGCTCTCTACTACTCCTGCATTATGCTAACTAAACGTTACAACAACATGCATATAAATATTATATATACTTATGTACAGTGTTTTGTATAAGTTTGTACTACTTACCTAGTATTATTGCTATGATTAGAATACGATCTTGGAGTAGGAGAAAACAATACTTGGTTCGCATGATAAGTCGGAGGGGGAAATATTGGTGGGCACTCTATTAAAGGAACTTCATCAGATATATTATAGTCTGATATTTCTAATGGAGAGCTATGATTATTGAAGAAGATATCATCCATGTTTAAAGGAGTATAATTATTGACAGCCGCCATGATTGTGTAAAGCAGTGTAGGTTGTCATATATACATGTTTGAATTAGAGATTTATGTCATCATGTTAGTAATATAGCAGTAATGTGACAGTGAAAGACCTTTTGTTTTGAACTTTGAATGCTTGATATATATCACAGTGAAAGACTTTGAGTAACGTTAGTAATATAGCAGTAATATAACTGGGAATTTTTATTTTGATCAACAAGCAAAGAAGATGTAAAATTTAGCTGTGGTTTTTTTGTGAATATATACACTGGTTTCGTTTTGTGAGATGTTATATTTTTGCTTCTGAAAGTAAAATGTCCCTTTTTTTTGAATTTGTGGCACTTTGTGGCCAAAGATTAATATGTTTCTTTTGGTACTGTAAGTTTAATTTGCAGTTCCGGAGTGAAGATCACAAAAGTTTAGTAATACCATTCTAGCTTGTAAATGGATCACACAGTTTTCACTCCAAAATCACAAACATCAGTAACAATACATTGGGAAACTAGATATGCCAAGTTGCAAATGTATAAAGGATTTATAACCGAACAGAAAATTGCTTAGTTTGTATAAAGTATTACTAATAGTTCTTCTCTTTTCAAGATAATGTCTTGAATACTATTTGCTTTGTCAACAGTTTTTGAAGCTAGCAACAAAGCTATATAAAATATATAACTCATCTTTATTATGATATTTTTACATGCATATGCAGGTACATCTCCTGCAATCCTAAGAGTTTAGTGCATGTAATTTCGCTTACCTCTGCTTGTCACAATCCTTGCATTTGGAAGGTATGTTTATATGATTATGGAATTGTAATGTAAACATGATTTTATGTATTTCTTAATGCATGTGCAAGTCCAAATTGGCCAATAATAAGCTAGCTTCTAAATTTTGTACCATATGAATTATAACGTGAACCCTTAATAACTAAGTCAAGTGTACTGAATTATATCGCTAAACCATAGAAAAATTCATGTTGACCAAATCATTGGTGAAAGTTCAGTTCATATCTAATGATAAATAGTTAATATCAATTTTATGCAGAGTAATGTCTATTGGATCTAATATCATTTCTTATGAATCCGATGATGGTTCTAGTTCTGATGATAATCTTATATTTATGGACTACTGTGATGAAGAGTTAGGTGATATGTTAATGATTAATTACCTTGTTGCTAACCAAAGGAGTATCATGAATAGAATACCCTGTAGAACATCAATGCTTACGGGAAGGATGTTCTTACTTGATGTATTGAATGGAAATCCTTCTATATGTCATCAACTTTTTCGAATGAAGAAGCATGTATTCTTAAATTTTTGTGATGTTCTAAAAGGGAAAGTACTTTTGAATGATGGAAGAAAAGTAAGCATGGAAGAGGGTGTGGCAATGTTTCTAATGATAATAGGACATACAACAAGATATTGTATTATTGCCGATCGTTTTCAGCATTCACACCATACTACTTCAAAATGGTTTAGAAGAGTTTTATGAGCTATTTTTCTTTGGGCATGGAGATAATATGTCCAACGGATCGACATATCATACATGAACGTCTTGTAAACAAGTATCCCTACTTTAACGTCATTTTAGCACAACTTTTATATTTATCAAATAATAAACATAAATAATATTGTAGTATTATTTATTGTAAGATTGTATTAGTGCAATAGATGGAACACATGTTGCTGCATGGGTGCCCGCATCGAGGCACATATCTTTTTATGGAAGGAAAACCAATATAACACAAAATGTCATGGTGGCATGTGATTTTGATATGAAATTTGTGTTTGTATATGCTGGATGGGTAGGCGTTGCTAACGATTCTCGAGTATTTATCGATGTAGTTATGAGAACCGGAAACAATTTCCCAATGCCTAGAGGAAGTATATTTTTTTGTATAAAATATCCCTGTCAACCATTATTTTATAAATAGTTACATAATACTTACCTTTATAATATTTATATAATACATGGCCATTATTTTATAGATCAATATTACCTTGTTAATGCTGGATACCCAAACAGGTCTGGATTTGTGACTCCTTATCAAGGATGTGGATATCATTTACGTGATTATAACGGACAAGGAAGACTAGGTGAAAAGGATGATTTGTTCAATTATAAGCACTTGTTGTGTCGAAATATAATCGAGCGTTGTATTGGTGTTTTGAAAGCAATATTTCCAATTCTAAAACTAATGACTAATTATCCACTTCGTAGGCAAAGAAATATTCTTATTGCTTGTTGCACGTTATATAACTTTATTCTACAAGAACATCCTTTGGATGCTCTTTTCACACAATACTCATCTGAGAATATGGTATTTGAACATGCATTAGAGGCAAATCAAAATCAAGAAATCATACAATTTGATGTTAGTCAAACAACTCAAATTGGACATATCAGGGATCCAATTGCTATTCAAATGTGGAATGCTTACATAGCAACTCATCCATAAACCTAAATAGTTAAGTATGAAATTTGTCTTTCTTTATCTTTTCTTAATAGGAACTTGCTTTGCTAATGATAATAATTTTAACAATGCAGGTTATGAGTGAATGAGGCTACACAACCACTTACTCTTTCTTAAGTGATTAACTTTCTCTTGCTTGCTTCTATGTAAGCTTAGATAATTCTTGATTCCAATAATGATATTTGATTAGATTTGTGTAATGTTGTATAATTTATCATTGACTTGTGGGTTAACATTGAAAACTTTATCATGTTCGCATATTTGTCACTTCCTAAGTATATATATTGATATACTTGTACATTTTTATGTATCAGAAAAGAGAAGGTCTAGCATGAGGAAGAAGAGCCACTTGAATAAAGCAAAGACTACTTGCCTATAAGATACATCAAAATTTTTTCCCCTCCTTTTGTAGCGATACAATTGATATATCTTTTCTATTTTGTAATGGTTTTGATTGAGATATGATTAATTTGTAGCATGACATGAGTTAGTCTCAGTTTGATATGGTTCCTATACTAGTAGTCATTATTATTTTGTTATCCATGTCAATTTTTGATTTCCCGTTTCATGATTTTTTTGTTAGCCCTATTCATTATCTACTTTCGCTTCTATATTTAATGGCAAAATTCTAACCAAATTTGAAATTGCCATTTTTGTTTTGGAATAGCGTTTTTGATTTTTTATTTAAAAGCTATTTTTTAAAACTATAGAACCAAATACATTTTCTAGAATATTAAAACGCTAAAAATGAAAAATTGAAAATGGACTTTAAAAACTAAAAATGAAAACAAACGGAGCCTTAATTTTCCCTTTTTAAACTTTGAGAGTTTAATGCATGAAACTTGAATTATTGATGCAAATTGAATTTGCTCGTGCTTGCAACCATTTTTGTTGTTGATAAAGAAATCATTTCCTCCATATTGATTTTCTTTTCCCATTTACATATTCTTATTAGGCGAAACAACTAACGCTTGCGTCTTGCGGTCCAAAACTCCTTACTCGACTGAATATTATTAAATCTAAGTTCAGGTTGGACATCGAGTAGAAGCTTTCTTCTCAGGCATTTTAACTTGTCATCTGACAACCCAAATGCATAGAAATGGCATGACAAATACTACCGATTGAAGTCTACATTTAGTAGTTTAAGGAAGATGACCATCGGCTTAGAGGAAAAAATTAAAGAAAATGATAAAGGAATTCAAGAGTTAAAAGAGAAAATGAAAACAATTGGCTAGTCTGGACCTTCAGTTAAAGGAGTCGAAGATGATGTAGAAATTCCTCGACCACATCTAAGAGTAATGGATTTTGAAGTAGATTTGTTGAAAAGCCAAGTATCCTGCCAATCCTTAGAACTTATTGCGAGTGGAGGAGAATCTAACCTTCCTACTTCTTTGATCGGCAAGGAATGGTTTTTTGCTTTGTTGAACCCACCTTGGGTCCAAATGATGGTGAAGTCTCAAAATGTTAGATATAAATGCATTCAATTTTTAAACAAGCAATAGGATAACAATGTTTCTCAATATCTTAACAATTGTCAAGTTCAGGTGGAGAAATATGAATGTGAGAAATATGCCCTTGAATGGGAGGTTAAGAAATTAAAGAGCAAGATTTTGACTTTAAAAGGAACCAATAAAACACTTAAGCATGCATTGGAAGTTCAAATTGGCTCTATTGATGATGCAAACACTATTCAAAAAAAGAAAAAAAAAACTTAAAGAACTTTTGGATGTGTCTATTCGTCATATTACCAATTCTTCTTCGGTCGCTAAAAATTTGAAAAAGGAGGTGTAGAACTTGACACCTAATGAAGAATCACTTATAAGTTTTTAGGCAGATTTCCCTTTTGGCTACCCCTTCTTGGTACCTGGAATTCTTGTATATAATATGCAAAATAAATAAATTTTTATCTAAATGGTTATTACCTTGAATGAATTTTTGTTTCTTCCTTTTGAATTTTTTGAATTGTCTGAGACATGCAACTTGTTTTGCAGAGCTTTAATATGATATGCAGCCTTTGATGGAGCATTGGTTGGTCTTCTTAATATAGACCTTGTCACTAAAACCTGAAATCCATTTTGATAAAAGATTAGCAACTTATTAATCGAACGTTCGTAAGAACCCTTCCTTTATTTTATAGAAAATTAGAAACCCATCTAATAATGAAGATTCTCATTATTAGAAAATTTGAATTCCATTTTAGGAGGTCTTAATTTAGCACTTTGGAGAGTGAAGCTTTTAAGAACTTTGCCTTTTGGCCTTATCAACTAGAAATTTGGAGCTTGACGCTTGAAGTTTTAGTCTCGAAGGAGTAAATATCCAAAAAACCCTTTGATAATTGTAATTTCATATGTACCGAAGATCAAAAATCTTTTGGCAATAACTTGATTAGGAGTCCAAAAAAAACCATCTGGTAATTAAAATAGAAGACCAGAAAACCATCTGGCAATAAAAGACCAGAAAACAATCTAGCAATTAAATAGAAGACTAGAAATTGATCTGGTAATAATACCATAATTTAATCTAAATGAAGACCATAAATCCACCTAGTATTAATTTAGAACTCCGTTTGATAAGAAGATCAGAATTTTTCTGATAACAAGTCCAAGATTCCACCCAGTAAGAGACCTAGAAATCTGATTGTTGTTGGAGATTCTTGTTATTTAAGAAACTTGATTTTTAACAGAGATTCTCGTTATTTAGAAACTTCATTGTTAATGGAGATTCCCATTATTTAGAAATTCGATTGTTAACGGAGATTCCGTTTATTTAGAAATCTGATTTTTAACGAAGATTCCCATTATTTAGAAATCTGATTGCTGACAAAGATTCCTGTTATTTGCTAATTTAAATTATAATGTAGAAATCATGGATTGAAAGTTAGTCCGATATTTCAAAGAATGAATCCCCGAGCTCGAGTAATGAGTCATAGTCTTTTAGATGTTACTATCTAACATCAAAATTTTCATTTCTACGTGATATAAGCTTTTGATCCTTCCTTTGAAGGTTGCTTTAACTTTTCCTTGGTACAGAACGAAATATGTTTAACTATTCTTCCTTTAGAAGATTTCCCCTACATTTGACTGATCTTCCTGCCTCAATCCTTCTTTAGGATAGAGTTTTATTTTCTCTTGCATTCGATTGATCTTCCTCTAGAAGACTTCCTCAAACTACTCCTTTGGCAGTGATTTAGATTTTGATTGATTTCCTTTGTTACCATCTTTAGGTAATGATCTGAACTTTGACTGAGACCTGTATCACCATCTTAGGTGATGATTTAGGTTTTGTTCGGTGCGTTTGATTAGCTTTCTTGAGTAGACCTAAAGCCCTACCCATCCTCTCCGTAGGACATGCTCTAGTTAAGCCTTACAGGTGGAACTCAAGGCTGGTTCTGTGCTTTGGCTAGGCCAACTTAAGCAGGACCAAAGACTTACTCTGTCCTTCCTCTAGGAGGCACTTCAAACAAGCCTTATAGGTGGAATCGAAGGCTGGTCGATGCTCTGGCCAGGCCATCTTAGGCGGAACCAGAAGGTGCTCTAACCAGGCCATGTAGGCGGGACCGAAGGCTTGCAATCTCTGGCCAGGCCTTATAGGAGGCACCAAAGGCTTGCTTTGAACTCCCTCTAGGAGGTGCTTTGACCAAGCCATCTTGTCTAGATCAAAGGCTTTTTTTTTATTTGATTGGTTTCATAACCATTCCTTTGGTAATATTAGCAATAAGCACCACTGCGATTCCTTTCATTTCCTGCTCGCTTCTTCTTTGAAGTCCAATAGTTTAATCTTTCTTTAGATAGGAGATAGATATTTTCGTAGGATATGGTAAGGGAAAGAAACCTTGAAGATCAGAAATTTCAAGATCATTATGCCCTTTTGTTCCTCTTGATTCTCCTGTTGCATCAGATTGGTATATTAGCATCATCTATAATTTTTCTCTTTAAAGATTCTCAAGCTTTAATTGGTGGAGAGGGATGATTAATTATTTCCTTCCACCTTTGGAAAAATTGGTCAAAGTCTTTTGTTATTTCTTTTTCAAAAATAGTCACTTTGGATTGGAATTGTATAGCTCTTCTCATTTTTAGGAACAAACTATTCTTCTTCATGCTTTCCTTTCTAAGTAGAGAATAAGAATAATGGATATGGGTAGGGATTATATGAAATGGATTTATGCTCCACTTATCAGGATTAAAAGGAATCACTTATCTCATTTCTTCTATGATTTGTAGTGTTAACATTCTTAACACTTACTCCTCATAAAACCGAGGATCAGAAGTGATTTGGTAGATTGGCCGATTACCTGAAGCTTAGAAGATTCTTGTTTTGAAATAGTCATCAATTTTCCGAAGAAAGTTATGCAAGGTTTGGAGAGTTCCTTTACGAAATATGTAGGTTGGTATAAATCCTTTATCCCTTATATATGTAGGTCATAGATAATCCAATATGAGATACGTAGGAAGACGAAGGTTCGAGCCCTTATTCTAGTGCTTATAAAAAAATTGTTGACCCTAAAATGTGCAAGGTAGATAGGGCTTGATTAGAGATCAACTTGGATAGCCTTATGCCAACCCGCAAGAAGTATGCATGTTCAATATAAAACCATGTACATGTCATAAACCATAGGGAATAAGAGTCATATGCAAGTCATTGGTCATATTATAGTCAAGAATCTTTATTTGCTTATTATACGTTATACAAAGTTAATTTTATAACTCCTTGTTTGCAAAAAGTCACAAATGTACAATTGGAACTCTAAATCCCCAAATCGATTTAGAGTTTACAAATTTGAAAATATAAGAAAATAGATAATAAAAATTCATCCCTTTTGTGAAGCTATAGGGTCCATATTTACATAAATTGGAGTAGGTGGCCCGGTTGCCATATGCCTTTTGGCACCATTGATTCTCGACATCATTCATTGTGTTAGTGATATGCGGCAATCTTTTAGATATTGTTGATATGCGACGACCCTACTTACATTGATGAATTGTGGCATCATCCTTCATTGATTATCTACGACAACTTTGCCATACTGATGATTTACGACATCGTTTTCTATATTGGTGAAATATGACATCCTTCTTTGTATTATTAATATTTGACGTCTCTATATTGTTGATATCTGACATCCTTTCTGGATTGTCAATTCCTAGCGTTGCTCATTTCATTGATGATATACGACATTCTAATTCAAATTGTTGAATTCAGCCTCTTCTATAGCTATAGATATCCGACTTCCCATTTATTCTTTGTACTTCGGCATTCCCTACTGCTTGTAAATACCTGAAATCTTTTGTCGCTTGCTTTACAACAGCTATAGTTGTAAAGGCCCAGTATCTACAGAGTTCCAATATTCCTCCTTTGTGACCACATATTTGTGTATGACATCTTCTGGTTAGCCAACTGCTTGGAGTTTGACACTCGTATAATATCACCATCCTCTCCTACGTTCACGACACCTTTTTGTAAAATTTCGACGTCTTCTTGAAGTTGCTTGAAGCCCATTATCTCTTGCTAAATGTTTGTATGCTTTTCTTCTACACACTCAGCATCTTGAATCACGATATATTCCCTTACATATTTGACATCTTTATTTTTTATAACACATACTTTTAATTGAATTAATTAATTAGTATAACAATCATATCAAGTATATAATAGAAAGAAAACACGTTTTATTTCGAACGGGATTAGTTATCGAGTTAGATATATGTAACAAATTACATAATTGCTTCTAAGTCATGTCCCTAACTATATCAATCTCTCACTTCCACTTGGGCAGTGGAATCTCAATTCCATCCTTTCGATCAGTTTGATGAGAACTGATTGAGTTAGACATTTCATGAATGGATCTACTATGTAGTCTAATTATTTACTTTGTCAATCGACTCTCTCTAATACTGATAAACTATTTTTATCATGTGGCACTATTCGGAATATGTTTCTCAACCTCTAGTGAGCTCTTATTATTACATTGTTATCATATAACAATGATTAGTGTTAAGAATACTTGGAATCACGCCTAGCTTAATTATAAATTTTTGCATTAAATATAACTGATAAAATGTTTATAAATTAAAATATATAAAGGAACTGAATTAAATTTTGAAAAAGAAATATTAAATATACTTACCAATAAATTTATGCATGGTGTCCTATGCATGTGCCTAATTATACAACCACTAAATATGTTATGCATGGTGTCCTATGCATGCGCCTTATTATACAACCACTAAATATGTTTGTAACTTGGCCACTTACGATGTTAATGGATGAATTTCTAGTTTGTGTGCGTATTGGTGCATGTTTATTATGTCCTAATAATATTGATGTGAATGGATGAATTATCATTGTTTAATTAAAATGTTTGAATGCACTATCGCTTGATAATTGAATATACACGACATTTATTTTAGATATAACATCATTTTGGGAGATAAAGATGTATTGTGAAACAACCCACATTTTTGACCCTTAGAAGTTGACACTAATACGTCTATGGTATTCACATGCCAAGCATCCAAGTGCCAGAAAGAAAGATCGTTAGGGAAAGAAAAGAAGACGGGAAGAAACTAAATAACATAGAATTTAACAACGCAACGAAACAATATATATTAATTAACATAAAAATTTATATAGTCATTTTCAAAATAATACATCAGAGTCATAATAGTACAAATTCAACCTTAGAACAGTTATAACTGCTTGTCCCAACGTAAATGATACAAGGTACATAAGACACAGCAGAAACAAGATAACTAACTAGCTATCGATGAAGCAACATGTTCTAAGCTTCTCTAAAATGCATCTAAGAGAAACTTGAATTGCTTGGCTGCTCATACAAATTTGAGCACCCAAAAGTTTGAGGGAAAGAAAATAAAACTCCAGGTCTGACATGGGTCTAGTATGAGTAAAGCATAAGTTTAACTTAAAAAATCTTTAAACCAAAGGTATCTTGTAAGATCACGCTGCACATAAACACAGATGAGTTTTTACCTTACGATAACCAAAAAAATTTCTATTATAAAATCTAGTAATATTATAATAATGTATATGGGTTTACATTACCAATTATCAAGCAGCCGTGATGCGTTTACATGACAGCAATAATAGGTATACAATCTAAAACTGAAGATACTTATTTGAGAATGGATTTCCATCAAATGGCAAGGTAAGGGACTATCTTTCAAAGATCTATACAACTCTAGATAAAACGCATAATGAGATCGAAAACCTTTCGACCTTTGCTAACATAGGATCAACTTACCCCTGAACTGGGTAGTATCAAATATGATCACCCCATGGCCGTGATATATAACAAAAAATGGACCCCAAATAATACACAAAGATATCCACACAAGATCTAGGGATAAGATTATCATACACTAATAGGTGCAACCCATATAGCGCTGCCACATCTACAATGTTTTAACCATTACCGGGATGTGTGGTTTGAGAGGATATGCTCCTAAAATTAAGCAATCCATCTTGGAATGCTAATACTACCCTCCAAGTAGAAATGAAATGCTAGCATTCATCCATATAATTTCATTGTGGGTCAAAACGAAATGAAGGTTCTTCAAGGAGCATCTTATTCAATCATCTTCAAGGTGTCTTCCATGCAAATGCATACATTGGTTCAGAGTGGTTTTCGGATCCAATCCCGGCCTCTCCAAAACAACAATGATAATTTATGGTTGACTCATTCCCGATTCTATTGGAAGTACACAACAAGTACTCGAGTCCTCACGAAGGAACTAGCATATGCATCATACTTCCTAAGTCAAAACTGGTCAAGATTTGATAGTCAGTTATTTACCTATCAAATACACACACAAAAACAAAAATCTAGAGATTTAATTACTCATAGCAACCACTAAGTCTCAATAAATCTTCATTTATTAAATCTCTTTTCAAAACATTTATATACTTATGTTCGTTTCGTATCCATCCATCGGCATCCTTCGATTTCGTATCCATCGCCATCGATACGAAGTAGACATATCCCCATCACTCGACATCCATCATTCATATCCATCAGGTTCGAACTTGTATCGATGGACTTCAACACTCCCTGAATCGATCATACTTCATTCGACCAAAAACTGCATGTTTCGTATCGATCACCTACTTGATCGATACGAAGAGAAGGGCCAGAGATCGATATGAAGGAAGTAGCAGAGCATAGATATGTTGTCGTCAAAATTGGCCACCAACAACCAATTATAAGTGAAAGCACCAATATCCAGTCATAGATCACAGATAGAGTTTATGTAGAAAATATAATATGAAGTATAACCAAAATTAAAATGAAAGTAATAAAAGAGAGATAAGATTTATAGTGTTCAGCTAACTCTGGCCTACATCCACTTCAAAACAATCCTTTTTATTATACTAAATTTGATTATAGTTATGATCCAGAATTCCAGAATAAAAATGGCAGATTAGCCTCTAGGTAGAAGGTGAAGAGAAGTAGAATGAAGATAAGGATCCCTATTTTTGAAGCCACACCTGCTGTATTTATAGGCAAAACTCCAGCTATGGGTACTTCTCACCTACATGGGACCGCTATGACGATCTCCGAGCCTAACTCATCCATCCTGTGCTGACCCAATAGAACCCGAAGTAGAACCTAAAGTAACTCCTTCGGTGACCCGAAGTAGTTCGTATGCCGACCCAAAGTGAAGTCTAATGCCGACCTGAAATGTAGCTTATGCCGACCCGAAGCGAGGTCCATGCCGACCCGCAGTAAACTCTTCACCGATCTGAAGTCCAAACCAATGCCGACCCCATGTAATATGCCGACCCTAAGTAGGACCCGACGTAAACACCATGTCGACCAGAAGTAGAAATGCCAGAGTGGTTGTGATCTAAGTTCCATCTTATGGGAGGACTCGTTCAAATAGAGAGTGATCGTGATCGGACCGGTCACTCGCTAGATGAATCCCAAGCTCGGGGGGGAGGGAACAACAACCAATTAAAAGAGAATCGAAACACGAAAATTCTCCAACTGACTTCAACTCCCAAAGTGCGAGCTGAAGTGCAAACTCTAAAATTAGGACGTGAATTGGCCATCTGGCTCGAGGGGGATGGATCCATCCATCCACGACCTCACTTATTTCCAAAAGATAAAGGAGGATGGATCTGTCTATCCACAACTTTCTTATTTCCAAAAGCTCGAGGAGGATGGATCCATCCGTCCATGACCTCGCTTATTTCCAAAGCTCGAGGAGAATGGATCCATCAATCCACAATCTCGCTTATTTCCAAAGCTCGAGGAGGATGTATCCTTCCATCTACGACCTTGCTTATTTCCAAAGCTCGAGGAGGACGGATCCGTCCATTAGTGACCTCACCTTCTTTCTTCAAGCTCGAAGGAGATGAATCTGTCCATTTACGACTTCGCTTACCGGATCAAGGAGGATGCGATCCGACCATCCAAAACCTTGACCAACTTCTTATTTCCAGAGTGCGAATAAGATCCTAATAATTAAATAGATGTGATCAGCAGTCAGTCAACTTACTTTAGATTCCCGAAGTGTGAACTAGATTATAGATATTAAACGGCTGTGACACCACCACCCATAAAATAACTTATGTCCCCAGAGTATGGATATAATTCTAAACAATAAGCAGACGTGACCGACCATCGACATATAAGTAAATCCCTAGAGTGTGGATGCAACTACTAGCAAACGAGCGAGTGTGATCTAACCGCTCAAACTCGTGCCACTTTAACTTTGTTCTGACTAAGTTAAATTAAAGTTGGTGAAGGCGGAGGACGAATGCCAACTAACTACTTCAATTTTTCCCAAAGCTAGGGGCATAACTCAAGTTTCAGCCACTGACCTAGACAACGCAAGGTGTAAGATCTAGATTAACCCTAGAGGGGGGTGAATAGGGTTATAGCAATTTTTCTCGATTTAAACACAGAAACAAACTGCAGAAATAAATATGCTGAAAAGTAAATCACAAACAAAATTTACCCCGCTTCGACAACTCCTGCCTACTGCTGCATTCCCAGATTTCTATTAGAATTAAACAGTCTCCCGCTTACAAACACTCTAACAGACTCGCAAACTCTGCTCCCGCTTAAAAACACTCTAATAGACTCGCATCTCCTGCTCCCGCCTATAGAGTTTTGCAAACTCGCAAACCCTTGCTCCCGCCCATAGAGTTTTGCAAACTCGCACACCCTGCTCACTGAACTAATTCTAACTAGACAATCTGACACTACCTACAACCTAGGTGGTGATTTACCAAGACTTGATTCGAAAAGGAAATTTAAAACAAACTTAAAAACAAATTAAAACTAAAACCCCCTTTAAAATAAACCCTAATTAAATAAACTAAATCCCTTTTGTAAAACAAAGCCAGCCCATTCTTTTGCCTGTTCCTCTTCTTTTGCCTTGTGAAGAAAATAATGGCCGATCCTCTTTCTACTGAAATTAGGGTTTTTCTTCAAATTCGATTCTTTGCTTTGTGTTGCTTTCGCTCTTGCTCGCGACCTCTATGATGACCAATTCTCTGATTTGTGTTGCTCTTGCTCTCGTTCGCAGCTGCTCCTCTGTTGATCGTTTTGTGAAATTAGGGCTTGGTTGCTTCGAAACGATCGAATCTGATTTGCAAATTCTGGTATGTTATTGATTGCTTTATGGATTGATTGCTTGAATTCTACTTTGTTCGCTCATGCCAATGATGATAATTGGGTGATGTATTTATATGAATTCGAGTCACTTGTTCGGCCATATGTTGATGCACGTGCGGCGTAGCTTAAAAACTCGCCATTTGTTGAGATTGATCCACCTTTTATGTTGATTTTCTAGATCATCTTAATTGATTTCTAGATATTTGTTGTTTCCAATTATCTGCAGGTAATTGGATATTTGTTGATATGAGTTCTAATTATCGTTTTTGATAATTAGATATTTGTTGATTTGAGATTTGATTATCGTTTTTGATAATCGAATAATTGTTGATTTGATTATCGTTTTTGATAATCGAATAATTGTTGATTTGAGATTTGATTATCGTTTTTGATAATCGAATATTTGTTGATTTGATTATCGTTTTTGATAATCGAATAATTGTTGATTTGAGATTTGATTATCATTTTTGATAATCGAATATTTGTTGATTTGAGATTTGATTATCGTTTTTGATAATCGAATATTTGTTGATTTGAGAATTGATTATCGTTTTTGATAATCGAATAATTGTTGATTTGATTATCGTTTTTGATAATCGAATAATTGTTGATTTGATTATCGTTTTTGATAATCGAATAATTGTTGATTTGAGATTTGATTATCGTTTTTGAAAATCGAATATTTGTTGATTTGAGATTTGATTATCGTTTTTGATAATCGAATATTTGTTGATTTGAGAATTGGTTATCGTTTTTGATAATCGAATAATTGTTGATTTGATTATCGTTTTTGATAATCGAATATTTGTTGATTTGAGATTTGATTATCGTTTTTGATAATCGAATATTTGTTGATTTGATTATCGTTTTTGATAATCGAATATTTGTTGATTTGAGATTTGATTATCGTTTTTGATAATCGAATATTTGTTGATTTGAGATTTGATTATCGTTTTTGATATTCGAATATTTGTTGATTTGAGAATTGGTTATCGTCTTTGATAATCAAATAATTGTTGATTTGATTATCGTTTTTGATAATCGAATAATTGTTAATTTGATTATCGTTTTTGAAAATCGAATATTCGTTGATTTGAGATTTTATTATCGTTTTTGATAATTGAATACTGCTAATAATTGTATTTATTCAGTTTTGTTGCTTTCTGATTATCTATTTGATAGTTAGATTTTGTTGAGAATTTGTGAATTTCTTTTATGGAACTGAAAGATTTCTTTGGTGTTTGTGTTCTCGATCTTTATTTTTCTAACTTAACCCGTTTATGTTAGGAGAATAATAGTTATAGACAACTTTAATTATGAAAATTGCGGGGACGCAATTTTTATAAGGAGGGGAGTCTGTAACAACCCGGGATTTCCCAATTATTTTCTTATCATCATTAGACGATTAATATTGTTGCTAATTGAAGTTTTTTTTGAAATTCTTTTATAAATTTATAAAAAGGATTTGTGGTCTTTGGAAAATAAAATTGATTTGTGGCCCATGTTTTTATTTTGGATTGAAATCCTTTAATAATTTGTGAAATGTTGATTGGGCCTTAAAAATTCAATCTCTGCCCAATATTTCTTTAATATTCTCGATGTCGTTCCCATTTTAATTCAATTCGACCCGTCCCCATTTCATTTTGCTCATTCGTTTTTAAACCCTAAATTAAACATACGAGAGAAAATAAATGATGGCGGCTTCAATCGTTCGTGCTCATTCGTTCATCTAACTAGGGCTTCGTTCCTTTGTTCCAATTTAGGGTTGATTCTTGATTTCGCTCGTATTTGCTTGCCGATCGATGGATCTGCGCTCGTCAGGATGAGGTGAGTAAATTTTATTTACTCACATCTAATTCGTTCTCTTTACTGTGCTTCAGTCCTTCATGTGTATGTTGGTGATTTTTGGCTTGGTAGTGATTTATGACTTGTTCAATTCGAGTGTTTTGATCGATTCTACCTTTAA
Source organism: Allium cepa (assembly GCA_030765085.1). NCBI lineage: Eukaryota > Viridiplantae > Streptophyta > Magnoliopsida > Asparagales > Amaryllidaceae > Allium > Allium cepa. The sequence goes on from CM060931.1 coordinate 306,800,227, forward strand.
ACAGTTTGTTTTCATTCTTGGTAACTTCGATGTTGTTTTGCTTTGTCTTTGACCTATTTTGATGCGTGAATTTTGGTCGGCTTCGACTTTATTGATGTGTATTTTGAACTTGCCGTGGTTTTATCACTACTGTTCATTCTTGAGCATTACTGCTTCCATACTGTGCTATATATATATATATATATATATATATATATAAATTCTTGGCCAGGTTGATCAACAGATTAGTTCTGTACATTTGTGATCACTTTTGCACTATGGTCTTCATATGTACACTGCTGGGTTTTACCTTCTGGTAATGGCTCCATTTTTGTTTGAAGTGTAGTATTGTGTTCACGTTGCTTACTGGTTATTTTCTTGACCATTCCACTGTTGCATCATATCGTCACTGTATATCCCTTTCCCACCAGGGAACACTTTATATGGCATCAGCCTTGAGATGTTGTTTGGTTCTGACCATATCTCTGTTTGCTTACACCTTCGTTCGGCTGTGTCTTCATTCGATTTTGTAATTGTTTACTTGATTGCATTTAGTATGGTGTAGTGTACTCTTGTAGCTTCCCTCAGTTCACTGAACTGAACTGGGTTGGATTAATTTGCGCATACTTGATGCATTGGTTTTCATTTTGACTTCACTGGAATTTGTTGTCGTGCCTTGCTGTTTGACTCATCTTGGGTGCAGTATGCTTGTTACATATATGCACTGTTGCATTATATTTGGAGCTTACTGCCTATATTTATTTGAACTTAGTTGTATTTACACATTTAGATTTTGTAGAGGCTGATTCCACTGACTTGAGTTGTTGCAGTTTTCATATATGGTTATTTATAGCCATTTTATTTCTGAGGCTGTGTCACGGATGTTGGCTCGCGTTATTCATTATTCAGTTGCATTCGTTAGTTGTTATATACTTATGCAACTGCTATCATAATTGTCGGCACTACAAACATATTCACGGGTGCTCTTATATGTGTCTTCATTAGATTCGTAATTGTTTCTTCACTTCGAGACAGTTTCAGTTGGAAGTGCAGTTGGTTACTTGTTGACATTTTGAACTGCTGTACTTTTTGTCCACTGTCGTGTATCACCAGCTAGTTAATAAACTGCCCTCTTCATGTTGTATGGGTTAGTGCAGTGCATTTGAGTCAATTCTACTTAGTTAACTCCAGTTAGATTGTGCATTGTTGGTTCACGTTGCATATACTTGCATAACTGTCCATCATGTAGTCTCCTGTTGCCACCTTTGTTTAATTCTTGTTCAGGTTGCATTTACTGTTTTGTCGCATCATGCTCAGATAGCCTAGGCCTGTGCATGTTTGTTAGGTCACCTGACCATCATATTGTTGGTGCGTAGTTGAAGTATTTCGCGAGTTTGATTATTTATTGTAGCTGTCTCGACCAATTGAGACAGTTACATACCTGTTTCATATAGTATTTGGGTTCACTATCCACTTATGCCCATGCTTCTTTAGTTTTGTTGGATCTGGACAGTTTAGTTGCTTTCTTCATGTCGCCTTGACTTTGGTTGTTGCATTGAGTTGAGTCATGATTGCAGTGACTTGACCGTTGCATTTTGTTTATTTTCCGAAATTTCACTTGAGTTGGATCCCGTCTTTTTATTTTTGGGTTTGACCTTGTGCCCGGTTGTGTACATTATCACAGTAGTGGCAAGGCAGTGCACGCAAGCGTGAACTGCAGCCACACGGAATTTAGTTTTTGGGTACATTATCATTGTAGTGGCAAGGCAGTGCATGCAAGCGTGAACTGCAGCCACACGGTATGGCTTTTATGATATTCTATCTTATTTTGATTATTTGATCTTTTGCATACTGCATATGCTGTAGTGGCGAGGCAGTGCACGCGTGCGTGCGCTGCAGCCCTACTCGAATTAATATTTTAATTGATATTTCAATGGTTTGAACTGTTTTGTTTATTCAATTCAATATTCTGAATTGTATTCTGATTTGGTTTAATTTGCTGATTTGTTGTTTAACACTATTACGTGTTATATTTATCGTTATCCGATTTCTTTATTTAAGGATCGGATAGACGAGATTTATTGAGATTGTCGTCTATTCATTATTTAATTATTATTGCTTCTGTGCACTAATGATTGAGTTTGAATTAGACTGACCCGTGTATTATTTTCTTTTGAATGTAATACTCGGGTCAGACCGAGTATTTACAGGTTGTAGATTTTTAGCTTTGGATTGCTGCTAGAGCTATGAAGTCTTTTCATATCTTTTGGAGTAGTCGTCGTCATGTTTAGTAGTCAGTATATTTGTAGAGGATGTTGTACATTCATGTATATTATTCACGATAATGTACTTATATATGTAACTTCCAGAGTCGACAGTTGTAGTTGTATCATATGTATTGTATCACATGTATATCAACTGACATCAGTTATTATATATATATATATATATACGAGACTTTTATTTTATCTGTGTTCCGCATTTATATTATCTGTGTTATTACTATATATATTGTCCTAAACTATTATGAACCATCGTAGTTCGTTTTATACTAGGATTGGGTGTGTCGATGGGAGTAAATAAATATGAGATGAGAAAATAAAAATATATACCACTCCTATCGAGGTAACCAATTTTAATGTAAGGCCTAGTTACGGATGGCCGCTCCTATCCAGCCTTATTCTTCATAATAACAGATAGTATTTCCTTTAATACTCTTTGTTATTGTGAGCATAGAGGTGGGGCGTCACAGCTATTTAAAAGTAAGTTTATTTTACAATTAGACACTATTATAATAGCGCAATATACTATAGAGTAAATAGTTTAACGGATCCTTAGGAGATGTAAATCCCGAGCATCTCTTGAGTTACTACACTCATATTTATTTCTGTTAATTTAACTTACATAAGATCTTTTAGTTCTGACTCGAGTGTTTTGTCTTTTCAATTCGCTCGGGTCAGTCCGAGCGTTTCAGGATTTGAAGTTTTAGCTCTGGAGGACGAAGACGGAGATTTGTAGTATTACTATCTACTATTTTATTTCGCTACAGTGTATTCCGCTGCATTGTTATTGGTATGTGTAACTCTGATATGTATTATATAAATGTTTTGTAAACAGATTTATAAACTGTATATTTTATTATTATATTTTATCCTCCCGCTGCGAGATTCTGTTTTCTTTCTTTTTTTCTTTCTTGTTTTGTTCTTATTTACCCCATAACAATCCGCCCTTCCGTATAGTTTGAATTGGCAAGTGTGTCTGTTTAAATCGTGTGAAAAGGCGGGATGTTACAGTTGGTATCAGAGCTTTGGTTTAGCGATAAACCTTACCTTTGTGGGGTCTGACTCTTTTGTTAATCGGGTAGTAATACCCTATGGGAGTCGCTGAGTGTATATACATGAGAGAGCGTATTTGTTAGTGTTTTAAAAAGCTTTTAATATTGTGTTAATTTGTTCCGTTTTGTATTCATAAATTCTGGTTGGTGCATGGAACGCTGTGACATCAATAAGGATTTCTAAACACTTAATAGGACAGACAGACATAATATTTGTTTTATATAGGTGAATGGAATAATTTTGCCTATTATATTTTCTATATATAAAATAAATTTTCAAATAATATGTATATATTTGGCTACAATAGATTGGTTGTTAGGTAAAAAAGTGTATAAATAATAATAGAAATAAGATTAAAAAATTTAAATAAATAAAAAGTGGAAATTTAGAACTTATGATCCGGGGTTTTGAAATTTCTTTCGAATAAATTTTGGAATATAATAATTTTGTTTATAAGTATTTTCTTATATAAATATTTAGTATAATTCGGAAGAATTGTTTTAAGGAGATTTTGGAGAAAATAAGTTTTGCACTTTCCTCTCTGTCGCTGGAAAATAAATTTCGGTGATGGCGGCCGCATCATTGACTTTCATTTTTGAGTTTCGAAGGGGGAAGGCCAATGTAGTAGTTATACTGCGGATTGATTTTTGAGAAAATATATAAATTTTGAATTGTTTTAAATATAATTAGAGATATGTAAGTTGTAAGAATATATTTATCTATTATTTTAAAATGATTTGGAATTTAACCCGGTATTAAATTATTTAATTTCCATTAATTAATTGTTTCAATTATGGTAGTGAAATAGAATATAATTAATAATTGAAACCCTAAATAAAATAAGAGATGTAAATGCTAAGTTGTAAAGGAAGTTAAAAATTGTAACTTATAAGAAAAAGGTAAATATTTATTGAACAATGAAGGAATTAAAAGAATTGAGATAAAACTTGTATAAGTTCAATTGCATTTTCTTTAACATATATAACTTACCAAATATGAAAAGTTGGAATGTTAAATAAGGGATTTGGATAGAATATTATATAAGTAGAAATTTTGGAAATAATGAAGTATTCAATGAATTGCTATTATAAATGAGAATTTAATGGTATAAACTTAAGTTATGATTGAAATTTTACTAAATTTAAAGTAAGTATTATAAATAGGTGATTTTAAACTTAAGTAAATAAAATGAAATTCTTTAATAAATAAGGATTATGTGTAGGGGTATAAACTTAAGTATGATTTAAATGCTACTAGCTAAATATAATGGAAAGCAGGTAATAAATAAATGACTGCAAACCTGAGTTAAAGAATTAATAAAATCATTTACTTATAAGAATGGATGTTATAAGGTTTAGAATTTAAGTGAAATTAAAAGGGGTTACTATAATTAAATATAGTATAAATGTAAGCATAGAATAAATGATTGAAATTGAGAAGTGCATTAAATATAATACAAATAAAAGAAATTTACATGACCTGAATAAATAAAAATGAATAATTGTAAGTAATAAGTAGAAATAAAGGAAATAACCACTGAATGAGAAAATAAAATTTGAAGTTTGTTAGAAATAAATGTAAATTATAAAAGGAAAATTTATGTGGTTTGAATAAAAAGAAAGGAAATCAAACAACTAAAGCATGAAATGAATTTATAAGTTAAATTGATTTGTTGGTTTGAATCGATATTGTTTGATCTATGGTTGGTTGGGTAAGGAAGTTTGAAGTTGTTGGATGAATAAATAATCTATTTTGTCCCATCTAAGACTGTTGAGTAAACGATGCACTGAATAGTTATTTTCATTCCGTACCATTTCAAGTTTTGAACCCAAACAACTATTTGCTTGTTTGTTTGGATGGTTGTTTTGTTTTGTTGTGTATGCTGTTTGTTGAGATTGATGGTTGTTGTATTCATTGTTGTTAAGATTGAAACCACTTAAATATTTCACTTTATACAAATTGTTAACACTTTGGTTTATTTAAGTAAAATGCAGGCTATGGAAGCAAATTGCTACTGCATTTGGTTTCATAAATTTAGCGTTATTTGCCCGACAAATAGGTACGTTTCGGATTACGGTTTATAGCACTATTTTATATATTTTCCAGTGTTAGGATATACTATTTTGGATATTATATGTGATATTTTGTTATATTTAATATTATATTTTTTTCCCCGAGCCTCTCCATACAAAGGAGACTCTGCCAAAAATTTTCGAAAATTTTGGACTTAGAAAAAATTTGAAAATGTTTTTCAAACTTTAATAATTTACGTATAAAGATTTAAATGGGTATAAATTGGTATATTTTATTTTAAGTTATTTTATTTTGTAAACCTATTTGTTTATAAATTTAATATTTAAGAAAGATATATTGATTTCATATTTCTTCTTTTCCCTTCTTTTCCTTTTCGAGGACGAAAAGTTTTGAGTGGGGGAGAGTGTAATGGCCCGTAAATTTCGACAATTCAATTTGTTTATTTAATAGGATTTTTGTACTTTATTTTAGTAGAATTAATAAAAAGGGGAAAAAGATTCTTACCTGGATATAAAAATTTATTATGAGAAATTTATGAAAGTATTATATTGATTTTGTAATAAAAACGTTGAAACGGAAATTTGAATAAATCTATTTAATGAGAATTGTTGAAATAATGGTTGTAGAGAATAGGTTACAAATGTCATAAATTGCAAAAAGGGTGACAACTATTGTTCGTTACCAATGCATTTAATTTATAGCGATTAAGTGTAATTAATCATTGCCTTTTGTAAGTAAGAAATAACTGAAAATTTGAAGGTAAAATAAATATAGGAAATTAGTAATTACAATGTTGTTGGAAGTAATAAACGTTTCTTTGTTGATAATTTATAACCCAACGGAAAAAGTAAATGTACCCATTAGAATATTAATGACAAATTGGATAGGGAGTATAAGTGACGATGTTAATGCATGGTAATTTATGCTAAATTTAAAGTCAATAATAATGAATAGTAATTAATTCCAAATTTGTAACATATATTATAAATTGCCTGCTTATTTGTTAATGAAATTAGAATTGGTAATAAGTGATAATAAAATGAATGTTACACTAATTGGAAATGAAATAACGTTCGTTTAAAAGTTGAGAAATTATAGGGCCATATTTATTAAGCCTTACTTTGAATAATTACGATTAATTGTGAAATAAATACGGTAAGATGTAATGTAAATAACTATGGAAGTGATCACGTTATAAATAATTATAACCTAAACTTAAGCATAAGAAAAAGGTTGGAATGGAATCTAATCCGTTTAAATTGGAAACTTATTTAAATAGATTGGATTCAAGCGTAATAAAAAAAAGATTAATTTAGGGAATTGAAATAAGTACTATAATTGGTAAATAATTTACATATAAGATTTGAGATAGAAATTTGCTTAAGGAATTTTAAAGTTTTAAGTATCTCTATCTATTATCTTTAAAATGATTTGAAATTTATCCGGTAGTTAAAATTCTTAAGTTTCCATTAATTAATAGTCTCAGTTATTGTAGAGAATTTGAACGTAAGTAATTCGGGATTGAAACCTTTAATTAAAATAAGTGATTTAATGCTAGGTAATGAATGAAATTGAACGCTAAATACTACGTTATTGGAATTTAAATAAAATTTGAGTATAATAATGTAATAAACCATAAATCCAAGGTTGATTGCATCCATTGGATACTAAAGAATTGAATAATTAGAATGAAAAGAAAATTAATAAAATTATTGGGAATTTAATTTATTAATGTGATTATAACGAAATTTAAAAATTTAACATTGCGATGGATAGATTTATCAACTTTAAATTGACTTTTAACTTGTTTAAAACCATTGTAATTTGATTGAGATATAAAGTGATAAAATTTGGTCAATTTTAATACTGAAATTTAAAAATTGGATTTTCTTAATTAATTTTTTAATTATTTAATTAACGGAAAAATAGCCATTTTGGCCACTGACTCGGATTTCGACGAAACCAGTTTCATCGGATCCGTAACAGTGAATTATTGTAGGATTTCAAGTTTCGTATCGATCGGACTTGTCGTTTGATCGTACGGACTCGAAACACCTTGAAATAAATGCAATTGAAATCAATTTGGGATTTTTTTTTGCATAACTTCTCCATACGATGAAATTTGAACTTGAAACCTGTTCCATTTATTTCAGAATGTTCCAAAACGTCAATTTTGATATATGAGATGAACGATTTTCATTTCGGAAACGAAATAGGCTTTGCGGGGCATCATTGTAATTCCTAACCAATACGATTTTAACAGTAACCTATGAAATTTATGGAATTGGGCTTCAAAACCAGTTCCATTGCATTCAGAAGGCCATTTTATGTTAGGATAGCCTGTCGGCACGCTTCGTTTGGAGTTTGGACTGTTTTGGACCTCACAATATAAATAGGCGCGCAAAACAAGAATAATATTATTTTAATAAGCTAAAACCCTGGCCGCCACTTTCTTATATTTTCAATGGTCGGAACTTATCCGTCTTTTCGTGTCGATTTCTTCCAATCCGTGCATCGGAATCGAAAACTTCCAAAAGCAAACTTGTAGAGCTCGGCGAGATCTTCACATCCAACGGTTGATTTGCTCTATAACTTCTCGAATTCGCCAGAATCTGGCTTTGAAGTCGATCGGCTTCTCCTCGATTTTTGTGAAAATGGCGGAGGTAGGAGGGGTGCGACTCCCAGCGTAGGTGGAGATTGACGTGGCGCACCCGATGGCTATCCTCGATCAGGCTCAAGACAGAAGATGGTGCGTGCGTTTTTTTGTGCGCGGTGTAGATGTTGGGTTCGGTGCTTGAGATCGCTGCCTGGGAAGTAGTTACGTGAATTAGATGTTGGTGACGTGGCGGTGAGTGCAACGTGTTCTCTTTTGTTTATTTTTTTTATTGAAATTCAATCACAATTTTCGCAATATCTTTTGCATACGATATCCGATTTACGCGCGGTTTTTTTATTAGGATCGTAATAAAATTCCAGACGCGTTGACACTAGTTTGGACAGATTTGGAGACCGTCGATTTTTTGGGTTTAGATTGAATTTAAATTCGATTTAAATTCAAAAGGTGAGTGTTTTAACCCACTCACAACTTCTAAAATTTCTTGTGTTTGTTAAATTAATTTTAGATATGAGTAGAAATTTATTTATGACTGTTTGGCATGATTTATTCGTCATCTCAGTTAATTCGCATTTATTTAATTTAACTGTTAATTTATTTTATTTATTGCATATAGATTGACAGTTAGAATTTATTTATTCGCATATAACTGCTAGTTCAACAGTTAGAATTTATTTATTTGCATATAAACTGCTATTTTAACAGTTATTAAATTTATTATTGAATATAAACTGTTAGTTAATACATGTTATTCATTACCTGTATAATTTATATGCTCTATATCGATGATTGTTTAAATTGGATGATGATTGTAAAGTTGATGATTGATATTTGGATGAGTGGATGCTATATTTATATTGTATAAACTGCAAGTCATCATGCATTTTCAGTTCATTCGGGATTGCGGTTTGAAATGATATACAACCGCAGTTTATTTTTTTAAATTGCGGATTGAAATGATAAACATCCGTATCACTTGACCATAGGGTAGAAAATTTTATACAGGCACCGCGGTATATATATATATATATATAAAATATATTTTGAAATGTTTTATGGTTTTGTTAAGCTATATATATATGGTTTATGGGATATTGAATTGGTTATTTAAATATATATATATATATATATATATATAGAAATTTTCGGTTTTTAAGCTTTGTATAAATTTGATTTGAAGTATAAAATAAAGTTTGATTTTTAAGATCAAATACGATTAAGCAATTATTTAAAATCTAATTTATGGAGTTTTATGACTTAAATGAGAATAGATGTGGAAGATGAATATTAAGTTAAATTGAAATTTAATAAAAATTAGAATTTTTTTCAAGGATATGATTTTTATAACTTGATTTTGTGTAAAGTGATTTAATGAATATCAGGTTGATTTAAATGAATATATCAAGTTTAATAAATTAAAAGATTTTCCAGTTATGAGAAGTTAAAGGTTTTATTTAATTTATATTGAATTTATTAAGTAAACATTTCAAGTCTAAATAATAAGTAATTGAATTTGATATATATGGGTTTGTCAAATGAGTTTGTTTTTGAAATGGTGAAATATTTAAAGCTTTGAAACATAAGAATTGAAATGGTATTTGGAAGTTTAAATCGATATTTGAAAATTGATTTGTGAAATCTAAAGAAGCTATTGTGTTCTATAAAGTAATTTAATATTTAACCATTTAAGAGATGGAAATTTGTTTCGAAGTTATGATTTTCAAGTTAGTATGATTTGAAATTATTATATTCAAAAGTTCGATTTCTAAATATTTTACTTTGAAAACCCTATGATTTTGGAAAAGAATATATATTGGAAAAAAAATGACATTATATGATTTTGGGTCTAAATGATATCGTATTGATTTGGGGATTTTAAAATATAAATGGTATCATATATATATGGTTTTGAAATGGATATTTTATTCTGGTTTTAAAGTATAATTATTTTAAATGGCCGCGGTGTTATAATAACGTTTGGTTGTTAAAGAGACCGGGATCGGAAGTTGTCATACTCCCTGCCAACTCCGAAAACCACTTTAACAACCGTGTACGCGGTGGAGATTCCAGAATGAAGTAGGTTGGTGGCGGTCTTTCCTGTAAGGTAAATACGTGGACCCAACTCCCATGAGTTGGAATAAGGTGGCTAAAACAGGAGCGATTGACGGGTTAATGAGGTAGCACCTCTGATCGGACACTTCCCTTCGATACTATACTCTGACTTTGGATTGATTCAGTGGCCACCTTCATTTTTGATTTCTTTGATGTGGGGAGTTGTTCGAGGTGGGCGGCAGCTGCGCGCTGCGCGTTTCCATCGGCCCGGAAGCGTAATTGGTATATCTACCCTGGCATTGCCTAGTCGTGCCGTGTCACCTACCTTATCGTGCCTGGTACGAGTTTGGATTTCTCCCGTAGCCCGTGTGGTATCCTCTGGTGGCTTCCCGATCAGGAGGGACTATGATATTGGATGGACTACTGGGACAATTATTGTGTTAAGGGGAATATTGGGTCACTCCTTAACGCTACTTAAACGTAAGTTTATTTTACAATTAGACACTATTATAATAGCGCAATATACTATATAGTAAATAGTTTAACGGATCCTTAGGAGATGTAAATCCCGAGCATCTCTTGAGTCACTGCACTCATATTTATTTCTGTTAATTTAACTTACATAAGATCTTTTAGTTCTGACTCGAGTGTTTTGCCTTTTCAATTCGCTCGGGTCAGTCCGAGCGTTTCAGGATTTGAAGTTTTAGCTCTGGAGGACGAAGACGAAGATTTGTAGTATTACTATGTACTATTTTATTCTGCTACACTATATTCCGCTGCAATGTTATTGGTATGTGTAACTCCGATATGTATTATATAAATGTTTTGTAAACAGATTTATAAACTGTATATTTTATTATTATATTTTATCCTCCCGCTGCGAGATTCTGTTTTCTTTCTTTTTTTTCTTTCTTGTTTTGTTCTTATTTACCCCATAACAATCCGCCCTTCCGTATGGTTTGAATTGGCAAGTGTGTCTGTTTAAATCGTGTGAAAAGGCGGGAAGTTACACGGCGGCTGGCTATGGGGGTGATGTTTCGGCGACGTGGACCATCGGCGTGGGTCGTGATGGCTTGGGCGAGTTCGTCGAGCAAAGGGCCGGCGTCAGGAAGCGTGCGACAGTTTATTTCGATCGGTGGCGGCTCGGGGAGCTAGGGTTTCGAAACCCTGTAGAAGAAAATGTCGCGTGGGTACTGTACGCAAGGGGAACGACGTGTGACGTGGCATGGTGAGTAGCTTCAATTGTTTTATTTTTTTTATTTAAATTAAAATTCAATCATTCTAAAGCGTATAATTTTTACATACGAACTCCGTTTCACGCGCAAATTTTTTTGTTAGGATCGTAATAAAATTCCAAACTTGATGACGCTAGTTTGGACGAATTCTGAGACGGTCAAATTTTTGGATTTAAATTGAATCTAAATTCAATTTAAATTCAAAAGGTGAGTGTTTTAACCCACTCACAACTTCTAAAATTTCTTATGTTTGTTAAATTGATCTATGATATGAGTAGAAATTTATTTATGGCTGTTTGGCATGTTTTATTCATCATCTAAGTAAATTCATATTTATTTAATTTAACTATTAATTAATTTTTTTATTGCATATAAATTGACAGTTAAATTTATTTATTATTGCATATAAATTGACGGTTAAATTTATTTATTTTTGCATATAAACTGATAGTTAAACAGTTATTAAATTTATTATTGAATATAAACTGTTAGTTAATAACTGTTATTTATTTCCTCTTATATTTTATATGCTCTATATTGATGTTTGTTTAAATTGGACGATGATTGTAATAAATGGTTGATGATTGATATTTGGATGAATGGATGCTATATTTTAGATTGTATAAACTGCAAGTTATCATGCATTTTCATTTCATTCGGGATTGCGGTTTGAAATGATATACAACCGCATTTTTATTTTTAAATTGCGGATTGAAATGATAAATATCTGTATCACTTGACCATAGGATAGAAAATTTTATACAAGCGCCGCGGTATATATATATATATAATTATTTTTGAAATGATTTTTATGGTTTGGATATGATACGGTTTAATAAATATTGAATTTGGATATGATATAAATATATTTTATATATACATATATAGATAAATTATGAATTTAAGCTATGCATAAATCTGTGAAATAAAAATGAATAAGTTGAAAAATGAAATTTGATAATTTATATTATATGATTTAGTACAGGTTTAAGATCTTGTGTATATATATAGAGTTTTAAATGATTCAAATCAATTAAGATTGAAAGATAAATTGGAAATTTAATTGGAATTGAGCTTATTTAAAAATTTAACTCCATAAGTTGATGTTAACTTATTAAAATTGGAAATTTTAAAGGAATGGTGTTTATAACTGGATTTAATGAATAATTCTAATATAAATAAATGGAAGGAAATATTTAGTGTTAATAAATTGAGTTTTATTTTAAATGGTCATGGATTTATCATGTAAACCTTTCAAAACTAAATAATAGGAAAATGAATTGTTAATTAGAAATTTCAAACCTTAGTTTTGAAATTCATTAAATACTCAAAGTTTGAAATATTTAAATCGAAGTTTTTTATTCAAACTGAAAGTGAATCTAAAAGTTATGGGTTTAGACTGAATTTAAAGTGAATAAAAATTGTGAAGGTGTGGAAATAATTACTTTTAAAAAAAAAAAATTCAACTGTTTTATTTTATATACTGTTGAATGTCCAAACCATTCAAGTTTTAGAAGTTATGGTTTTAAAGCTATGAATTTCGAAGTATTATGTTTTGAAAGTTATAATCCAAATGTTTGGTTTCCAGATATTATAAATTTTAAGCGGTATGATTTTGGAAAGGAAATATATTTGAAATAGAAATGATGATACTATTGATTTGGGTTTTTTTAAAAAATAATATCAAAATGAGTTGTTTTGGAAATGGAAATGATATAGTATTTATGGGTTTTGAAATGGATAATTATTTTCTGGTTTCAAAGTATAGACTTTTTAAATGACCGCGATGTTATAATAACGTTTGGTTGTTGAAGAGACCGGGATCGGAAGTTGTCATACACTCTGCCAACCCCGAAAACCATTTTAACAACCGTGTACGTGGTGGAGATTCCAGAATGAAGTAGGATGGTGGTGGCGTTTACGTGGACCCGACTCCCATTACTTGGCATAAGGTGGCTAAAACAGGAGCGATCGATGGGTTAATAAGGTAGCACCTTTGATCGGACACATCCCTTCGATATTATACTTTGACTTTTGGATTGATTCGGTGGCCACTTCTGATTTTATTTGGGGGTGTGGCTCGAGCTGGGCGGTAGCTGCGCGCTACGCGTTACCACCGACCCGGAAGCGTAATTGGTATATCTAACCTGGCATTGCCTAGTTGTGCCGTGTCACCTATTCTATCGCGCCTTGTATGAGTTTCTATTTGTGTCGTACCTATGGAGTATCCTCTGGTAGCCTCCCGATCAGGAGGTATTACGGTATTGTATAGACTATTGGCATTATTTGTGTTAAGGGCTATATGGGTAACCCCTTAACGCAATTAAAAAGTAAGTTTATTTTATGAATAGACACTATTATAATAGCGCAATATACTACATAATAAATAGTTTAACGGATCCTTAAGAGATGTGAATCCCGAGCATCTCTTGAGTTACTGCACTCATATTTATTTCTATTAATTTAACTTACATAAGATCTTTTAGTTTTGACTCGAGTGGTTTGTCTTTTCAATTCGCTCGGGTCGGTCCGAGCGTTTTAGGATTTGAAGATTTTATTCTGGAGGACGAAGATGAAGATTTGTAGTATTACTATCTACTATATTATTCCACTACACTATTTAATTCCGCTGCATTGATATTATTGGTATGTGAACTCTGATATTTATTGTATAAAGAAGAATCAAATGTTTTGTAAACCGTTTTATGAACTGTATATTTATTATTATATTTTATCCTTCCACTGTGTGATTCTGTTTTGTTTTATTTCTTTCTCGTTTTTCTTATTTACCCCATAACAATCCGTCATTCCGTGTGGTTTGAATTGGCACGTGTGTCGATTTTAAGTGTGCAAAAAGGTGGGACGTTACAGTTGGTATCAAAGCTTTGGTTTAGCGATAAACCTTAGCTTTGTGGGGTTTGACTCTTTACTAATAGGGTAGTATACCTTATGGGAGTCGCTGAGCATATATATATGAGAGAGCGTATTTGTTAGTGTTATAAAAAGATTTTAATATTGTGTTAATCTGTTCCGTTTTTGTATTTATAAATTCTGCTTGGTGCATGGGACGCTGTGACATCAATAGGGACTTCTAAACACTTAATAGGATAGACCGACAGAATATTTGTTTTATGTAGGTGAATGAAATAATTTTGCCTATTATATTTTCTATATATAAAATAAAAAAATTCAAATGATATCGATATTTGGCTGTAATAGATTGATAGTTAGGTAATAAAATGTATAAATAATAATAGAAATAAGATTGAAAAATAAAATAAATAAAATTTGGAAATTTAGAACTTAAGTTCCAGGGTTTTGAAATTTCTTTCGAAATTTTTTTGAATATAATAATATTGTTATAAGTATTTTCTGATGTAAATATTTCAATATAATTCGAAAGAATTGTTTTAAAGAAGATTTTGGAGAAAATAAGTTTTGCACTTTCCTCTCTGTCGATGGAAAATAATTTCGGTGATGGCAGCCGCATCATCGACTTTCATTTTCGAGTTTCGAAGGGAAATGCCACTGTAGTAGTTTTGCTACAGATTCATTTTGAAAAAAAAACATTAAATTTTTTGAATTGTTTTAAATATAATTAGAGATATATAATTTGTAAGAATATATTTATCTATTATTTTAAAATAATTTGAAATTTAACCCGGTATTAAATTCTTAAATTTCCATTAATTAATTGTTTCAATTATTGTAGTGAATTGAAACGTAGGTAATTAATAAATTAAAACCTCTAAAGGAAATAAGAGATTTAATAATAGTTTATAAATGGTTAAATGAAAGTTGAAATTATAACCTATGAAATAAAGAATATTATTATTGAACGTTAAATTAATCATAGGTAATGAGAAAACTTGTATAACTTTCAAGTACATTCTTTAAAAAATAATATAACTTACCAAATATTAAAATTTGAAATGTTCGATAGGAAATGTAATGAAAATTGTACAAGTAAAAAAAAATAGGCAATGAAGTATTCCATGAATTTGCTATTATAAATGAGAATTGGCAATGCAGTATTCAATGAATTTGCTATTATAAATGAGAATTTAATGTTATAACCTTAAGTTATAATTGAAATTTTACTATAAGTAAATATAATTAAAGGTAATTAATTCAAATAGATGATTTTCAACTTAAGTAAATAAAATGGAAATACTAAGAAATTAAATGGGACATGAATACTATTGATAAACAAATGTAAATAAATGAGGGCATGTAATAAATGAATGAATAATTATAATGAAATAAAAAGAACTGGCATGACCTGAGTTAATGGAAATGAATAATTATAAGTAATAAATGAAATTAAATGAAACAAACATTGAATGAGTAAATAAAATTAAAAGTTTGTTAGAAATAAATGTAAATTATAAAAGGAAAAATTATGTGGTATGAATAAAAAGAGAAATTAAACAACAAATGTATGAATGAAATTAATAAGGATAAACAAAATTTGTTGTTCAAATTGGGTGTTGTTTGTTTTGGGTTTTAGTTGTTTGGGAAGGATACTTTAAATTTTGTTGGGATGGATGAATAATCCATTTCGTTTAATCTAAGACTGTTGAGTAAATGATGCACTTGATGGTTTATTCTTCATTCCATACAATTTAAAGGTTCGAACCCGAATAACTATTTGTTTGTTTGATTGTATGGTTGTTTTGTATTTGTTGTATATGCTGTTTGGGGAAATTGATGGTTGTTGTATTGATTTATTGTTAGTGATTGAAACCACTTAAATATTTCACTTTATATAAATTGTTAGCCTTTTAGATTTTTTGAGCGAAATGCAGGTTATGGAAGCAATTGCAACTGCTTTTGGTTCCATAAATTAAGCGTAAATTGCCCGACAAATAGGTACGTTTCGGATTACGGTTTATAGCGCTATTTTATATATTTTTTCTGTGTAGGGATACATTAATTTGAAAAATATATGTTGTATATTGTTATATTTTGATATTATATTTTCTCCCGAGCCTCTCCGTACAAAGGAGACTATGCCAAAATTTTCTGTAAATTTTGGACTTAGAATATTTTGAAAAGTGTTTTCCAAACTTCATTATCTTGAGCATAAAGGGTTTAATGGTTATATTTGTATATTTTATTTAAATTAATTAGTTTTGTAGATTTAGCTGTTTATAAAGTTAAATTTTCAAGTAAGATATATTGATTTCCTAATGCTTCTTTTCCCTTCCTTTCCTTTTCGGGGACGAAAAGTTTTGAGTGGGGGAGAGTGTAACGACCCGTATAAATTCGATGCTTAAAATGAATTAAATTAATAAGATTTTAATTTAAATTTAGAAAGAAATAAAAATCTTATTAATTTATATGAAAGCGAATGTTGAAATTTGATGTATCAAGGTTAATTAAAATTTACAAATTAAATTCTATATTGCAATTAAAGTGTAATAGTGAAAATTGTTGCATTTGAATATAAAGTTAAAAACAAGTAAAAATGGGCAAGTATTGAATTCATCAATGGAATTTAATATTGATTTATGGAAAGTAGATGTAAATGGAGGTAATAAAGTAATGCAGGACAATAAATAATAATTATTTTTAGTACAATCCTTTTTTTTGTAAACTATTGTAAAATGTTAATTAATTGAAATGTGAAGATTAGGAAATAGATTCAAAATTTATGTTAGACAATGAATTGCAATAATTAAAGCTAACAATTAATGGATTAAATGGAATACCAATTTACTCATAAAGTGAATATAAGAGAACTAATAAATATTGAATAAATTTTGGAATAGTTGTAATAAATGTTAATTGAGTAAAACCAGTGTATGTAAGTAATTACAATGTTGGGGTGTAAATAATGAACCTCTAAAAGTGTAATTAAGAGTTAAGGACTATATTTATTGTACGTTACTTATTTTATTAGTTTGTTAAGTTAATTTGTAATCAATTTCAATTAATTAACTAAATTATGGCAGTTAATGTGGAATAAATTGGTAAGTAAAGAATGTTGAATTCAAATAAGATGTCACCAAAGTAAAATTCCATTCATATTAGGATAATAAATGTGATAAAAAGAAATGAGACCAAAATGAAATTTGGAAAATATAAATGTAATGAAATCTAAAATAATATTAACTATGCTAGTTAAGTAATAAATTGATTCAATATTAAGTTGTAACTGAATAGAAATCAAATCCGGAATTAATTTGCAATCAATTGGACTAATTGCAGCTGACATTTGAACACTGTATTTACTGGAATAATTGACACTAAATTGATATGTGAATTTGCTTTTAGTTAATGTAAATATCAAAGGGATTAATTGCAATTAAATGGATTTAGTATTTAAAGATTTTGTAGATATTTATTTAGATGAAATTGAAGCCATTATATGAGTATGAATCTAATGTAAATTTTTACTTATAGAATGGACAATTGATATTAAATAAAAGGAACAAAATTTAAGTGGGTCAAGAAATTGAAATTTAATGAAATCAAACATCTAAATGTTATGTTAATAGAAATTTAAAATGGAATCTAAGAATATTTGTATAATAGATTTTGAGTCAAATGTTGATTTCATCCAGTGTAATATTGAATTTAATAATAAATGAAGTTTTAACTTATATTTTCTAAATTTAATAAAATTGGAAATTAACAATGAAATGGATAGATTTATCAACTTCCAATGTACATCTAAACTTGTTTAAACTTCTGCAAATGATTAAGAAATATAAAAGGGATAAAATGTTCAATTTTAAGTTGAAATTTAAAGATTGGATATTAATTAATTTATTTACTTAATTTATTTAATTAATATAACAATAGCCATTTTGGCCACTGACTCGGATTTCGACGAAACCAGTTTCATCGGATCCGTATCGGTAAATTATTGTAGGGTTTCAAGTTTCGTAGCGATCAGACTTGCCGTTTGATCGTATGAACGCGAAACGCCTTGAAATCGATTTAATTGAAATCGATTTGAAATCAATTTGAAAATATTGATTTCAGCATAACTTCTTCATACGATGGAATTTGGATGTGAAACTTTTTCCATCGCGTTTAGAATATTTTAAATTACCTATTTCGATATATGGGTTTACCCAATTTCGTTTCGGGTTCAGAACGGGCTTTTTGGGCCACGTTAGCGGTAGCACGTTTGTTTATTGGATCCATCTACTCTATTTCAACCCTACATATAAATAGTCGATTATAAACCCTAGCCTCCATCTATTCTCATTTGTTTGTGCGTTCATTTTCCTCAACTCTTTCTTTTCCAATGTCTACAAACACTGGATCCAAATACAATTCAAAAATCAAATCCAATGTCAAAAATTTAAAGTCCTCGGAGAGATTCCAAAAAAAATATGATGATGCTCTCGACGAGCGTAATTCAATGGTGTAATTCGTTTTTCGATTCGGGTTGTAGTTTGACCAGAAATTGGACGTTCAGTTATGGCCGTTTATCGCTTGACGACGAAATTCGTCGGATCGGGAAACAGTTTCTGGGTTTAGTAGAGATTGACCAGAGGAGTTCATCTATATGGGTTATGTCGAGATTCAACGGCTAGATTTACGAGATTAATTCGACTAGGGTTCTTGTTTATGGGCGGCGGCTGGCTGTGGGGGTGATATTTCGGCGACGTGGACCATCGGCGTGGGTCGTGATGGCTTGGGTGAGTTCGTCGAGCAAAGGGCTGGCGTCAGGAAGCGTGCGGCATATTATTTCTATCGGTGGCGGCTCGGGGAGCTAGGTTTCGAAACCCTGTAGAAGAAAATGTCCCATGGGTACTGTACGCAAGGGGAACGACATGTGACGTGGCATGGTGAGTAGCTTCAATTATTTTATTTTGTTTTTATTTTAATTAAAATTCAATCATTCTAAAGCGTATAATTTTTACATACGAACTGCGTTTCACGTGTGATTTTTTTGTTAGGATCGTAATAAAATTCCGGACTTGATGACGCTAGTTTGGACAAATTCTGAGACGGTCAAATTTTTGGGTTTAAATTGAATTTAATTCAATTTAAGTTTAAAAGGTGAGTGTTTTAACCCACTCACAACTTCTAAAATTTCTTATGTTTGTTAAATTGATCTATGATATGAGTAGAAATTTATTTATGGCTGTTTGGTATGTTTTATTCATCATCTAAGTAAATTTGTATTTATTTAATTTAACTGTTAATTTTTTTTTATTATTGCATATAAATTGACAGTTAAATTTATTTATTATTTCATATAAATTGACGGTTAAATTTATTTATTTTTGCATATAAACTGATAGTTAAACAGTTATTAAATTTATTATTGAATATAAACTGTTAGTTAATAACTGTTATTTATTTCCTGTTATATTTTATATGCTCTATATTGATGTTTGTTTAAATTGGACGATGATTGTAATAAATGGTTGATGATTGATATTTGGATGAATGGATGCTATATTTTATATTGTATAAACTGTAAGTTATCATGCATTTTCATTTCATTCGGGATTGCGGTTTGAAATGATATACAACCGCATTTTTATTTTTAAATTGCGGATTGAAATGATAAATATCTGTATCACTTGACCATAGGATAGAAAATTTTATACAGGCACCGCGGTATATATATATAATTATTTTTGAAATGATTTTTATGGTTCGGATATGATACGGTTTAATAAATATTGAATTTGGATATGATATAAATATATTTTATATATACATATATAGATAAATTGTGAATTTAAGCTATGCATAAATCTGTGAAATAAAAATGAATAAGTTGAAAAATGGAATTTGATAATTTATATTATATGATTTAGTACGGGTTTAAGATCTTGTATATATATAGAGTTTTAAATGATTCAAATCAATTAAGATTGAAAGATAAATTGAAAATTTAATTGGAATTGAGCTTATTTAAAAATTTAACTCCATAAGTTGATGTTAACTTATTAAAATTGGAAATTTTAAAGGAATGATGTTTATAACTGGATTTAATGAATAATTCTAGTATAAATAAATGGAAGGAAATATTTAGTGTTAATAAATTGAGTTTTATTTTAAATGGTTATGGATTTATCATGTAAACCTTTCAAAACTAAATAATAGGAAAATTAATTGTTAATTAGAAATTTCCAACCTTAGTTTTGAAATTCGTTAAATACTCAAAGTTTGAAATATTGAAATCGAAGTGTTCTATTCAAACTGAAAGTGAATCTAAAAATTATGGGTTTAGACTGAATTTAAAGTGAATAAAAATTGTGAAGGTGTGGAAATAATTACTTTTAAAGAAATTTTAAATTCAACTGTTTTATTTTATATACTGTTGAATGTCCAAACCATTCAAGTTTTAGAAGTTATGGTTTTAAAGCTATGAATTTCGAAGTATTATGTTTTGAAAGCTATAATCCAAATGTTTGGTTTCCAGATATTATAAATTTTAAGCAGTATGATTTTGGAAAAGAAATATATTTGAAATAGAAATGATGATATTATTGATTTGGGTTTTTTTTAAATAATATCAAAATGAGTTGTTTTGGAAATGGAAATGATATAGTATTTATGGGTTTTGAAATGGATAATTATTTTCTGGTTTCAAAGTATAAACTTTTTAAATGACCGCGGTGTTATAATAACGTTTGGTTGTTGAAGAGACCGGGATCGGAAGTTGTCATACTCTCTGCCAACCCTGAAAACCACTTTAACAACCGTGTACGCGGTGGAGATTCCAGAATGAAGTAGGATGGTGGTGGCGTTTGCTTTAAGGTAAATACGTGGACCCGACTTCCGTGAGTTGGCATAAGGTGGCTAAAACAGGAGCGATCGATGGGTTAATAAGGTAGCACCTTTGATCGGACACATCCCTTCGATATTGTACTTTGACTTTTGGATTGATTCGGTGGCCACTTTTGATTTTATTTGGGGGTGTGGCTCGAGCTGGGCGGTAGCTGCGCGCTACGCGTTACCACCGACCCGGAAGCATAATTGGTATATCTATCCTGACATTGCCTAGTTGTGTCGTGTCACCTACCCTATCGCGCCTTGTATGAGTTTCTATTTGTGTCGTACCTATGGAGTATCCTCTGGTAGCCTCCCGATCAGGAGGTATCACGGTACTGTATAGACTATTGGCATTATTTGTGTTAAGGGCTATATGGGTAACCTCTTAACGCTATTAAAAAGTATGTTTATTTTATAAATAGACACTATTATAATAGTGCAATATACTACATAGTAAATAGTTTAACGGATCCTTAAGAGATGTGAATCCCGAGCATCTCTTGAGTTATTGCACTCATATTTATTTCTATTAATTTAACTTATATAAGATCTTTTAGTTCTGACTCGAGGGGTTTGTCTTTTCAATTCGCTCAGGTCAGTCCGAGCGTTTTAGGATTTGAAGATTTTATTCTGGAGGACGAAGACGAAGATTTGTAGTATTACTATCCACTATATTATTCCACTACACTATTTAATTCCGCTGCATTGATATTATTGGTATGTGAACTCTGATATTTATTGTATAAAGAAGAATCAAATGTTTTGCAAACCATTTTATAAACTGTATATTTATTATTATATTTTATCCTTCCGCTGTGAGATTCTGTTTTGTTTTATTTCTTTCTCGTTTTTCTTATTTACCCCATAACAATCCGTCATTCCGTGTGGTTTGAATTGGCACGTGTGTCGATTTTAAGTGTGCGAAAAAGCGGGACGTTACATAGATATTGTATGGTCGAATTCTATCTTTAACGAATTTATACTCCTCTTATTGATTTCAGGTCGAAGTTAATGGAATAGTGAGTGGTCGAATCACATTTATCTATTTGTTTATACTCTTATCCGCACTCTAGGGATAAGAATTCGTTGGCGGATGACCGGATCGCACCCAATTTATGTTTATACTCCGACCCATGCTCTGGAGACTTTGAGTTATTTTGAAAAATATTCGAATATTTTCCTTGACTGACTTGCCCCCAAGGTTGGGGTTTAACTTGGAGAGTGATCGGTCGTGTTATGGCTTTTTGGTTCACGTCTGTCCTATTGCTTGGTGGGATAATTTGATTATCGAATGGTCAAGTCACATCCATTTCTCGTAGGCACTCCGTCCATCGGTTGTGAGTGAGAATCATCGAATGAGCGATCAAACCACATTCATTTTGTTTGGTCCAATCGTAAACTTGTGTAATCGATTGGCTCTAAACTCTAGAAACCTGCTTGGGCATACCAGTATTAGTTAATCGGGTTTCATAACTAATATGAGTGCTATAGCAATCACGGATATGAAGGAAATTTTGAATTTTATTTACGAAATGGAAAGAAATGATATAATTTGTCTTATTACATATCTGCAAAATCAAATGCTAAAGCAAATTTGAAAAAGAATAAACTAAGCGAAATAGCATCCTAAATGCTTACTATTCCACGCCATTGGGAATGTGACGCCATCAATAATTGCTAGCTTGAAAGTTCCTTCTCCAAGCCTCTATTCAATGATGCACAGTCCATCCTAAGTAGGAATCATGTGTGAGGAGACAAGAAAACCCATTTCAAGATGAGATCAATGATTTTAAAGGTCCTAGCTCGGACTTTGGTGTTGTAGTATCGGGCGACTCGATATCGATGTGCAGCTGCCCTCAAATCGGCTTCTTTGTGCTTCTCATCTACATAGTCTAGAGATTTTAAGAGGAGATCTCTATTCGTTATGGGGTTGTAGTGATCACTCGATGAGAAGAGACTACGAGCTCAATAGAAATGATGGCGTGGGTGGTTCTATAAGCCCATAATGTTGTTGGAAGCTCATCCATCCACTTGCCTCTAGCCTTTTCTAAATATTTCTTCAGAATGGACTTTATAATTTTGTTCATAGCTTCAACTTGTCCATTTTCTTAAGGGTAAGCAACTACCGAATATCTCTTTTCAATATGACGTCGACGGAAAATGTCTTTGAATTTAGAGTTGTCGAATTGAGTTACATTATCAATTACAATGGTTCATGGAAGGCCAAAACGATAGATGATGTTCCAGACAATGAAGTTGATTACTTTCTTTGTCGTGATCGTGGTTAAAGGTTCTGCTTCAATTCATTGGTGATGTAATCAACTATTATGATGACGTACTTTGCACCACCTTTATGAACAGGTAAGGAACCGATAATATCTATGCCTCATGTGACAAACGGCCATAGAGTGGCCATTTGTGTAATATCTGTTGGCGGAGCTCTCAGAACTTTTGCATACGTCTGGCATTTGTCGCAAAGCTTAATGCAATCAGAGGTATCTCAGTTGACAGTTGGCTAGTAATACCCATAACGAAATATTTTCTTTGCTAGGATTTGCCCTCCGGTCTGATCGCACATTCCCCTTCATGAACTTCCCATGGGACTCGTTTTATTCCATCATGAGTGATACACCGGAGCAGAGGAATGGAAAAACCCTTTCTATACATGACTCCTTCCTGCATGATATATTGTGAAGCTTTGTAGAGCATTTTTCATCTTTCATTCCTCCATTTGGAAAGGACATCTTGTAGCAAATAATATTTAATCCAAGGCATCCACGATTCATTCTCAGGCTCCGCCTCAAATACCCAGTCGATTTCTATTTGGTTTATGCTTGGCGCGTCTAGTACTTCGATTTAAACCAAGCTCATTTGTTGTGCATCCCCGATGCTAGCAAACTTTGCCAATGAGTGGCCTCTTTGTTTTGATTCCAGGGGTACAGAGTGATTCGTTGTCCTTTAGCTTGGTAGTCTCCCCTAACTTGGTTTACCACCAGCTAGGAATCGCAAACGATTGCAAGAGATTTTATTTCCAGTTTTATGTTAAGTTTGAGTCCAGTAATCAGAGCTTAGCTTCGTTGCTCGTTGTAGGTAAGTCAAGCTTCAAACTATAGCAAATTGATCGATCTTTTGGTGTTACTAGTATGACTCCGGCTCTAGAAAAACGATCATTGGATGCTCAACCCGTATACATTTTTCACCAAATGGTAGGGGCTTCACCGCTCTCTTGGAGATCGTCCTATGTAGAGAATTCTGCTATAAAGTCCGGCAGAGCCTGCCCCTGGATGGCTTTCTGAGGGAGATAAGTGATGTCGAATTGGCTCAGTTCGATGTTACGCTTCAACAACCTACCAGACGTCTCAAGTCACTGTAAGATCTGTCATAATGGCTAATCGGTGTAAACGTTGATAGGATGAGCCTAAAAATAGAGGCGTAGATTTCGCAAAGCAATAAACAAGTTATACATCAATTTCTCAATATTTGGATAGTTCCTTTTAGCTCCAGTTAATCGCTTGCTAAAATAATAGACTAGTCTCGGGATTTGATTCTCCTCATGAAGCAGTACGGTATTTACAACGTGTACCAACACGGTCAAGTAGATATAGAAGTCTTCGTGATCCACCGGCTTTGACAAGATGGGAGGTCCCTCTAAGTAGTTCACCAAAGCTTAGAATATGCCTTCGCACTGCTATATATATTCAAAGTTCCTCCTTCTTTTCAGGTCAAAGAAAGTACATTTATCAATGGATCTGGAAATAAACTGGCTTAGGGCGGCAATCTTCCCATTTAGGCTCTATACTTATTTGATAGTCTTTGGCGCTTGGATGTTGCGAATTGCTCGATCTTCTCAGGATTAGCTTTAATTTTGTGAGCATTGACAATGAAACCCAAGAATTTTCCTAATGCAACGCCAAAAGAACATTTTAGAGGATTGATCTTCATTTCGTAATATCGAAGGATATCGAACATTTCTACAAAGTCTCTAACGTGGTCACTCGTTCGTCATGACCTCGTGAGCATATCATCCATGTATACCTATATCGTCTTTCCAATCTGATCTTTAAACATTCGATTGGCCAAGCGCTGATAAGTTTCTCCAGCATTCTTCACTCCAAATGACATTACCACATAGCAATACAATCACATGTTGGTAATAAAGCTGTTGTGCTCCTAATCAGGGATATGAATCGGGAGTTGATTATATACGGACAACACATCCGTAAAAGATACAAACTTGTGTCCTGTAGTTGAGCTCACCAGTTGGTCGATCCTTGGAAGGGGAAAACTGTCTTTCGGACATGTCTTGTTTATGTCCGAATAGTCAACGCATGTTCGCCGCTTTCCATTCGCCTTTCATAAGTATAGGATTTGATACCCATGCCGGGTAGAGGGCAACGCGAATAAACCTATTTACTTGAGCATATCCACGCCCTCTTTAAGGGCGGAAGATCTCTCTCGATCCATGCCACTCCTTTTTTATTTCACCGGACATTCCCGGAGTCGATATTTAATGCATGGCTACCAATGGCAGGCGAGATCCCACACAGATCAGAATGAGTCTAGGCAAACACATCTAGATTCGCTCGGAGAAAACCAGTAAGTTCTTTCATCATTGGGGGGCTGAGTAGTGATCCAATCTTTAGGACCCAAGATGGGTCATCATGGCTAACTGCAATATCAATTATCAGCTCATCTGGTGCAGCCTTGGTTTCTTAAGGCTCCTCCTCTTCATCCCTCGCATCTATGCCTTTACAGAACAGACTGTGGTACCCGAGCTAAGGCCTAGATGTTGATTGTCAATCTTCGGTGGCTTAGATGCAGAGAGACTTGTCCATGCCCTTATCTTTCTCTCTCCATTGGGCCTCTCTCAGCTCAGTTACATAACAGGCATGTCCAGCTGCCTAATCACAATGCACAACTCCAACACCGTTATCGGTAGCGAATTTCAGTGTAAAATACAACGTGGCAAGAGCTACCCGAAATTCAGCTAAGGCCGATCGGCATAGAAAAGCATTATATGGAGAGTCAACATCTAAGACAACAAATAACAACATAAGCACTCTGCTGCGTTCGCCTTCTCCCAACTCCAAGGGTAATTCAACATAACCGATAGCTTCGGTCGCAGCACCATTAAAGCCATAAATGCGGACTTTAGGCAGTTTCAAGTCCTTGGCTTCCATCCTCATCTTATCATAAGCCTTTTTGAAAATTATATTCAGGGAACTACCACGGTCAATCAAGATATTACTCACTAAGGCGGGGCCAATCATGGCTGAAATGACCGTTGGATCGATCGTCCATGTCTCCACCTTATCCATATCTCTGTTTCTGAATGCAATGTCATCTGCCATTGTTTGTTGTTGTTTGGCCGGAGCCCCATCTTCTGTGTTTGAACAACACTCAAAATTATTATGGTTGATTGCGTTAGCATAGCACTCCAACTTGTGACAGCTCTTATCAGTTGGAAGTGGTCCTCCACTTTTCTTATTGATCACTAATCTTCCACCAGTCCGCGAAGGCTCCTCAGCCCTCTGCGGTGCTTATTTTCGATTGGGGTCGGATTTCCCATACCGCCATCCAGCGGGGCTTTAACAAATTATTGTTGTTTAATTTCCCGAATTAGTACCTCGATAACGTCTTGAAGATGCCTACATTCATTCGTGTTGTGACCATAGAATTATGGAACCGGCAATATTTTTCAATATGCTTTTGTTTCTCCACCGATTCTTTCAAAGGTGGCATCCTACACTACATGGTATTGTATGTAGACAAGTAGACGTTCTCTAGACATGTATTCTGTGCTGCGTAGGTATCATACATTGGAATCTTGGAATCATAGACTTTCCTCTTGCAGAATCCCCCTTTCATTCACGGTTCCTATCACTGTCCTTCTTTTACCGATTCGGTTTATTTTGGACATTTACTTGAACTTTTCAGAACTATCCCCGGACCGTTTCACTACAATGTTACTCTGCACTACCTCTCCACTCGGTCCCATAACATTCTTCTTCCTTGAACATCTAGCTTCCTTTTTTCCTTAAATACCAAGCTGCTTCTGAACAGAAATGCTCCAATGTCGCGGTTGGTTTGCTAGCTAACCGATTGCCAAAGTTAGATTTTGGATCAATCCCTCTTGTTACTGCCATCAATGTTGAATGGTCATTCGAATTACTGACTTCTATGATGACTCTACAAAATCTCTCTAAATAACTTTCAGCGATTCTCCTGGAGCTTGGATCATGCTTGATAGGGACATTGCATCTTTAGGGCTAGTTGCATGCATACGGAACTGCTCCATAAATATTGTTGCTAAATCATCAAATCTACAGATTGACCTTGGGGGCAATCTCATAAACCACATCGTTGTTATGCCAAAAAGAGTGATGGGAAAACATCCGCATTTTGTGGCATTACCTGCTCGTGCAGAGTCCATCAACCATTCATATATCATGATGTGCTGCTTGGGGTCAGTTTTTCCCTCATAGGTCGGCATCGATGGCATGCTAAATCTCCTCGGATATTCTGCATGTATAATATTGCCTATGAATAGGGCATCACCTAATCATTATTGGTCAACCTTATCTCTTCCTCACTAGCTGCTTGATCATCGCTGTCAAGTCCGGCGTTTGGATAGTTAGAGCCAAACGGTAGTCGTGCTCCACCTCACGTGGAAGTTTCGATCGATGTCTATGGGCCATTCCACGCCTTCTTGGCTCAACATCTTCTTAATGTGTGTTGACATCATCGTTATTCCAGGAAGGTAACTAGCTTAGATTTACTTGAACTCCAGCATCCAGATCAACCGCAACGGCTCTAGCTCGAGTTCCATCAGAAAAAGGTAATGCTCCTCCCTTGAAGGAGGGATCAGCCCCAATCCCTATAGAGGGATCGGGTCCGATCGGTCCTGGGAACTCGGGAGCGGCTGTGTATTGATGTCCTGATGCTTCCGCATGATATCCATCGATTCTACAACGTCTGTGCCTTTGACGATCATTTGATAAAGCTGAGCTCTTTGATGCAGAATAGGGAGTTGGCTCCGCCTAGTTTTCCCACGCTGTTGATCCTTGAGTTGATTCACTAGATTGATATTGGCTTGAATCTGCTAGTCCAACTGTCGGCGGCTATCCATGAGCTCTCTCATCATGTTATGTAAATCGGCTCTTGTAATGGAATTAGCTGGATTACGGAAATCAACTGGATTGGTAGCATTAACATCTACTAGTATATCGCTTTGGCCTCCTTGCTGGATGTTGGCATTCTTGTTTCCTTCTGCGTTTTGAGTTGTAGATCTGATGTTCCTGACCATGGCTGGTACTCTCCTTATGGAGTTGAAACAGAAGCTTGTTGGTAGAAGATGGATCTATCTCGTGAATATGGGAATACATGAGTAGATGATGAGATCCAGTCGAGATGAGAATTCGTCTTCATAATGAAAGTACCAAAATGTTTACACTAAAAATTGGCACAAACACCCAATAGAGATTTTGTAGAGGAACAAGTGAAAAATAATATATGTAAACAGAGAGAATATAGCAGTAAAGTAATCAGAAACAAGCTAAAAACAAAGATACGGCAATTTATAGTGGTTCAGCGTTGCTTGCCCACGTCCATTTTGAAGAGGTAGCTTTATTAAACATTTTGTAAACTGAGTACAATAGGGATCTGATTAGAATCCTCAATTACAAAAGAGTACAAAGCAATAAGCAGCGTCCGGATCCCGAAAATGAACAATCACTTGTATTTATAGAAGAAGACGGCGAAATATCTGTTAGTACCGTAGGCTTGGTTTTGATGATAACAACTATAGGACATTATATAAAATATAGATACTAATGTTTTATCAAGTTATATATAGTTTTTAATGCAGTATATTAGATAGGTGTTGATTAACAAGACTGTACAGTATCAAGAGTAGATTCAAGATGCTGATATGAAGTTTCAAGAGTTAGAAAATGAAGACTCATGAGTATTGAGAATTCAAGATTTCAAAGTATTGCAGATAAGTTATAGAGTCATAGAGTTTATGTTAAAACCTTAATAACACTTTCATGATCTCTCTCGCCTTCTCAAGTTTTGTTTTAAATTGTTTTTTCAAATATCCCGGCTATAAATAATCTTTTCAAAATATTTCTCAAAATGATTTTTCAATCTCGTATACTTATAAAGATATTATTTTAGTATTTTTAAGTTTATCTACATATTGGAAAAAAAAATTATACTTCTATAAGTTATAATTATATTGGATTTTATATATTTTATTGAATACTCTTATTAAGCCTTTCGAAATTATTTTATAAAGTTCTATTAATTTATATTTTGATTAAAATCTGTATAAACTATATTTAAATGATTCTACAAAGTATCAAATTATTTTAAAAAGCAACGGATTTTCATGATAATATTCTTAAGGTGTTTTTCAATTTTGTGAAGAGTATGTCGATATACTCTATAGGCATATGTCAACATAGTGGCCATAATTTTAAAAATTCAAATTTGAATGAAAGTGTATTTTTATCATATCTCTTCATGAATGGACATGACCGTTGTTTCCATATATATATCAGACTTCCAAATGAATTTTTAACATCCAGTTTTTTATTCTTCTCTCCTCTTTCCACTATCTCATTTTCTAAATCAAACATACCCAAACTCTATCGAAATTCAACCAGAAACAAATTCAATCATTACTATTTTGATTCTCCTTCATATACTCTTTAATTTCTATCACCTCTCTTACTCAAACCAAGATCAAAGCGTTATTCAAGAGTTATATGATCAATTATAATCAACATGAGTCTGTAAAACTATATCAAATCATGCTGCTATACTTATGGATGTGATTGTTGCCCACAAAATTAATTGGGTGTGCTTAGTGGACCGTAAATCTAGTGGATGTGCATGTAACCCAGAAATCAAGTGACTTTACCCAAAGGTTGGGTTGAAGGGTGTGCCTTGTAGCCTTGATATCAAGATTGTATTTGCATTTACTAGTTGAAAAGAAATCCGTACAAGGAATTGTAGGGGACTGGATGTAGCGTAACTCCGAACTAGTATAAAATCCTTGTGTGTTCTTTTCTTTTTACTTTTATTGCATTTACCTTTATCCACACTTTGATTATGTGATTGTTTCTGTGATTATTAATTACATCACTCCAAGTAGAATCTTAAAGAATTTGAAAAATATTCATACATTCCATTAAACGCTATTCAACCCCTCACCACCCTCTCTCCTCTAGTGTTAATTTAGTCATAAGATTCCTATCCCGCTAACTCACAATATCTTCTTGAAATTTCAATAGCGGAATCTCCATATTTCAGCTGAAATTAATTAAAAATATATAATATTTGTACATATGCTGTAACGACCCGCTATTTTGGACCATTCAAATCGACAATAGAACCGTATATGTCCGACTTGAATAATTCAAAATACCGAATTGTTAATAAAAATTTGGCAAAACTTAAAATATACAGTAAATAAATCAATCACAGATCACAGACACAGAGTAATATAATGCAGCGGAATAGATACAGAAATAGTAGTTCATGAAGCTACTATATACCTCAGAGTTAGAAATAAAATACAACCGAATAATTCAAATGCAGTGAAGTCTCCGATGCCACAGATGACTTCTCTGAACCAATCAACTGGATGACTGAAGGGATAGATAGCTGGATCTTCCAGCAAAGCTCCAACTTCGAAGGTGAGTCTCAAATGCTGTATCACTCAGTCTGACCCGAGCGTAAAGCAAAACACTCGAGTCAGGATTAACATTCTTATATCAATAAATCCAACTCAAGTGAAATATCAACTGAAATACAAATAACTTAAAGGATGTTTGGAGTAACCATCCTCTAAGGGTCCATGGAAATATCTACAAGGTAGAGATATACATTATAACACCGTGGTCATTTCATCTTAATTTATACTTCAAAACCCAATATCATTTCACTTCAAATACCTCTAGATTTCCCAAAATAGTATTTATATATTAAATAATTTATACAATAAAGTATTTTCGATTCCCTCAACTGAACAAATCGTTTCAACATCAACCCGACCTTCCCATTTAAACTAAATTCAATCTCAATTTATCAATTTAAATTCAACTCAATTCCTAAAATAAACACTTCAATTTATCGTTCTCAAATTCGGATTTGTAATCACAAAAATACCCCTTTATATTTTAATATATTTCAAAACTTTAAGTATTCAACGTTTCAACTAAATTTTTATTCAATTTAGTTTTCTAAATAATAAATTCAAATTTGGTTCAACCTAAATTTCACTTTAATTCAATTTAGTTGCTAAATAACAAATTCAACTACGTTGATTTCAAATACAGATCCGAATCTCAACATAAACCATTTAAATTGCAAT
This sequence comes from Allium cepa, assembly GCA_030765085.1. Taxonomy (NCBI): domain Eukaryota; kingdom Viridiplantae; phylum Streptophyta; class Magnoliopsida; order Asparagales; family Amaryllidaceae; genus Allium; species Allium cepa. The sequence continues at coordinate 306,831,610 of CM060931.1, forward strand.
ATAGTTCAAGGCTTTAATATTTAAATGTTCTATATAACAGTCTCATATAGATCTCGATTTAACCTCATTATTATTAAGTCTTGAAATATTCCCTTATTAGATTCAATATCATTACATTTTACTCAATATTTTCTTTAATTTATTTAAACATGAAATATTCATTAAATAACTTAAATCAAAAATCCAGTTATAAAATCATACCCTTTAAATTTCCCATTCAAAAATTTCAAATCGATTTAATTAAATAAATCCTTATTTAAATACCATTTTATAAACCCAAATTTATCTCCCAATCTTAATTATTCAATTTATTACAAGAGAATCTATTTGAAATATAGGTTTACATAAATACTTAACCATATTATATGCATTAAATCAATCTAATTTAAATCAAATATTACTATTAAATCTATATATACAATTTTCATTTATATAATATCTTAAGAATCAAATTTATTAAACCATATATTTCTTTCCAAAATTATATAAATTATTTCCAAAATATTTATATGGACCAACGGTGTCTATATATATTTCCAATCATATAGTCAAGTGCTAGGGATATTTATCATTTCAATCCGTATACTAAATATATACGGGTGGATATCATTTCAACCCGTAATCCCAAATTCAATTAAATGAAAATCACTTGGGTCTATCATTTCAACCCATAACGAAATTCTCCTATTCTAAAGTCTGTTCGGGTATGTATCATTTCAACCCATAGTGATTTCTAAACTACAGGGAACTTGCAGAGTGATAACAGAAAATACAATAAAATAACTGACATATATCATCAGTGACAATATAATATAAACAACAGGATATGGTGTCATATCCCGCAGGTGAACAGTTACAAATAATAGCATATATAACAAATTTAAATAACTATAGCAGCATATTTCAATTGTCGTTTCAATTGATATCAAATTTAATGAATAAAAAAAATGTTAATCGTGAGTGATTGCTCACCTTTCGAGGCTAGAGATGAAATAGAATAGGGTGAGTTACGAACTGGATCACGATCTAGACATTCGAAGAAATCCAAACACAATTTCAAAGCGAAGTAAGCTGAAAGTGGATTGACGGGCAAAGCTGGAAGATATGATTGATGGAAACGAATCAGAGTCGTCTTGATATAATCAGACAAAATATATGTTATAAATTTTCTCTAAAACAATTTTCTTTTAAAACTTATATATAAAAATAAGATATATATATATATACATATATATATATATATATTATACTTACTTTCAAATCAAAATAAATTTAAACACAAATTATATTAAAACATATATTTCAAAATCATTGTTTTTTAAATAAATCCATATAAACGACATATCCACATAGCAAATTTTTTTATTTATAAATAAGTAAATACGCACACACAATACAATAAAACATTTAAACAAGAAATATATATATTATAGAACATACTAATAAAACTTTGTAACACATAAACTTATCTGATAAACAATAAGACACTACGGACCAAAAGTACAAAACAAGTCGGCATAAAAATAAACTTTTACAAATTTAAACATGAAAACTTTATAGACTTACACATAAAAATCTTATATATATGTGTTTCTAAAGAAAATTCAATTATCAATAAAAAAAATCACTACAACAATTTATTACATACAAACAACTTATACTCCTTTTAACAACGTTATATATATAAATACATATATATACACTAATAAAAGCTGCGACTATTATAAAATCAAAACATATTATATACTTAGACAATAAACAACCTATAACAGAATATACTATCATGTTTCGAAATCTGTAACCACCACTTATACTGTCACATAATATATAACCGATACATTATTTTTTTTATAGACTTATGCAAATAAAAGATGACATACTTTATAAAACACAGAATACCATATATCATCCAGGTTAAAAATAAATATATAAACTGTCGCAATGTATAACTCGTATAAACTATACTGTTTTAAAATCCAAGTATTTATATATGAATTGCCTTATATATATAAAATGAAACTATTAAGCAAGCGTCACTTATAGATTAGCCGAGAACCAGATTATATTAACATATCAAAATACTTTCATATAGTATGAAATATGTTATCCAGTAAGCAAAGAGAAGGAAAAACGTGAAACAGACGAACAAAGAAATTTGCCTATGATATACTAACATATTTAAAACAAATGTAACCATATAAAACAAAACACGTAATAAAGTTATAATCTAGATTTTGTAAAACTGTATTATATGCGCAACAGACATGTTCACAATCCAAGTATGTATCAAAATATATATGCACCTCTGTCCTATATATATACCTATCACCGCATATATTATAAATAACATAGCATAATATATTACAGACTATATATGTACACTAAAATATTACAAGACTTACTATGCCTATATACAAAAAGGACGAACAAGCAACTATATACATAAACCAATCACACAGCAATTATGTATATATGTATATAATATAAATAATTACTTAAATAACTATATATAATATATATTAAATATTACATACCTACAGGCAAAAAAAAGCGGCCGAGCTCGGGCCGGAGAGGGGAGGAAGAAGAGGACGCAGGCTAAGGGGAGCAAGGCCGGAAAACTGGGCTTGGAAATGGAAGCTTGGTTCAAGGGCATGCTCGGCAGGAGAAGCACGAGGTGAGGGGGTTCAAATCTGGGAAGGCGGAGCGCGAGAGGGTTATGCGGAAGTTTGATGGAGGGCACACGTGCGAGCTGAGGTGGGAGGTGGACGTGAGGGCGGAGGGAGGACGACACGAAGTGAAGAAGAGGAAGCGAAGCACGGGATCTCGTGGTGGTTAGGGGGACAAAGCGCGGAAGAGAGCCGAAGGAGAGGGGACTTCGGCTTTGGTTGACTGTGCCGTGTGCGGCCACGTGGAGGAAAGGCGGGCGTGAAACGGCGGATGGGGTCGGGTTGTAAGGGAGAGGCGAGATGATGGGGTGCGGTGTGTTAGTTTGGTACGGTGATGGTGACGTGGTAAATGTTGGGTTCAAGGTCGCGTGATTGAGTTGGAGTTCTTGAGGGGATGAGCTTCAGGGAGAGGCTCTGTTTCATGCAAATTTGGATGCAGCTTAATTCAAAAAAAAAAAATTGGCTACAGGACTTATAAAGAAGGAGAGGAGAAGATGGGTTTAAGTTTAGGCAACGGAGAGGAATGAATTCAACGTAAATAGGAGAGAATGAATTAAAGGCAAGTTATAATATTTAACGTTATAATATACTTATCAATCAAAACAGTAAAACGAAGAGACCCAAAACGCGCTGGTAATTAATAAATTTAACCAACGAGTGCAATGAGGATGAACGGCTAAAACATGAAAAAGGTAATATATAACAAAATTTAAGAGCAACGGTTAGATCCTTGGATTTAGTGAAAAGTTATTAGAGAATATAATTGTCACCCTTAAATTCCGGAAATTATAAAGCAATGGCCACACGTTTCAAAATTTGGGACGCGTACCGATACGGTCCCCGGTTTCCCGGATTCCGCTATGCGTCGGACTTCAAAACACAGAAATAAATATACCGTAGAGATCAGCGCGATGAGCCGAACAAAATGGTATACAGATACTGGTGGTACGATTTAATTATAAAATTCAAATTTTCTACTAAGGGAAAGTGTAGCAAAACACAGAAAATAAGATCGACGGAGCTAAAGAATTCCGAATTTGGAAAAACGAACAATGACGTCTCGATCAGAAGATGATTTAGAATTTTCCTATGTAAAATTATTCAGATTTGGAAAATATTTTATTATCAGCAATTATTGGCTAGCTTGATTTTAATAGAATTTTACCATGAAATAAACTTTCATAAAATTAATTTAAAATTTACAATCTGCTATATTTAAATATACGTATTCTAAATATATAAACATTTTATTTTAAAAATCCAATTATTATAAAATTTCACACTATTCAATTAAATACGTTATAAAATCAATTAAAATTGTTAAAATTTTCCGGGTCGTTACACTCTCCCCTACTCAAAACTTTTCGTCCCCGAAAAGGAAGGAGGTAGGAGGATTGTACAACCATAAATAAAAGTAGATTGGAAGTCAAGATTAAACCAATACTTTGAAACTAAATAAATTTTGCTTGAAATTTGAAAATTTCATTTGAAATTCTATTATCTTTGATACTTTAAAACTTTTCAAAACTCCTTTGAAAACAATTATTTGCACTATTGTTTATACTTACAAAGAAGCTATTTAAAATATTAAATCCAAAATTCATGAAATTTTTAATTTATCTCAAGATACTTTCAAATATTATCAATATATTAATAATCATTTGCTTTAAATATGTTTTATTTAATTAATAACTTCAAAATATTTATAACACCAAAATTTTCTATTAAACCATGTAGTATATAATTAAACAATATTTTAAAGGATATATCAAACAAGGAAGGTAGATTTGGAAATAGAATCAAGGTGAATAACTAAACTGAGCAGATAAGGTAGATTCAAAGAATAGTTTCGGCACGAATAATTAATCTAGAACCATAAGAATTTAAATTTCAAATATTAATTCAAAATTTCTTTGTTGGGAAAAATACTTTTATAATAGATACCTTTATAATAATACTTTTAAAATAAGATATTACTATATCAAAGTAAATTTCTTTCGAAAATACTTTTATAACTCGATGTTTCAACAAATTTATCCTCGTTCTTGCAGGCTCTGGCCATGCGTTGATCAGGCGCAAAGCTAGAATTCTTCAAGTACTAAGTAGACTTGTTTCAACACCCAGTGAAAATACTTGGAAAAATCTTTTTAAAATCAGATATGGAAAGTACGATCCAACAAAACAATCAAACCAAAACCTTTGTCCGATCATGGTTCGCAGATACACAATGGTTACGCCTGGTTCCCCCAGGAAACAATCCATATCCGTAAGCTTTCACAGCCCTGCGAGTTACGCCATGATGACTAGTAGGGTGCAGGATACACAATGGTTACGCCTGGATACCCCAGGAAACAATCCGTACCCCTAGGCAAGACTCAGCCAGGCACTTGCACTACTATTCGCGACCTACACAGATTGCAGGATACACAATGGTTACGCCTGGTTCCCCCAGGAAATAATCCGTACCCCTAGGCAAGACTCAGCCAGGCAATTTCGCTGTGCATTCACGAGAGAAAAAGAAACCGTGGGTTACGTCACGGTGGGAACACTCGAGTATTACATCCGAAAAACCAAAAATCAGAGAGAATAATATCGATAGAATGAATCCACGCTGTGGCCACAAAGCGGATATCAAGCAGAAGGCACTTTCCATATCTTTACTTGGAAAATATATATCATATAGTACCTTTTCAAATCACTCAAATATTGTACTTATATATAGTTCATATATAGGATTCCATTTTTCCCAAATCGAATACTTTCCAAATCAATAGTAGATCAAATCATACTTATATAGACTTCGATTATATAAAATAGCTTTCCAAATTGAGTACCTTCAAATCAATGGATTTCAAATCAATTTCATACTTTTACAAATCCAATTTATATAAGTTCGACCACTCCCAAATCAAGTGCTTTATAATGTAAGGTTCTCAAATTTCAAATCATTTCAATATCAATTCAGTTTCAAAATCATATATGATTTTGCCAAATTTTCTTCCAAACTAGATGTCTTAATTTCAAAGTTCCCAAATAACAGGTTTAGGAAAATTATCCCAGTTTCTAAATTGAAATAATTCAAGTCAACCAATTTCATTTCCAAGATCACCATATAAGTACTTGTTTTTAATTCCAATTTAATCTCAAACCTAATATTTTCCCAAAATCAATTATACTCAAAATGGTTTTCAGAATTTAATATTATCCCCCTCTTTTCTTTTTAAACTTTTTAAACTATTTATTTCTATGTGAAATATCCAATTTACCTTTCTGGAAACCATTATTCACCTTTTTCTATTCCAAACATTTCAAAACTAAATTCCATATTAGTATAATTCAAAATGTTCATATTCATTTGCTTAACAAAAGGTTTCAACTTAAACATACCAGGCTCAACTTATATGCTTTATCAAATGTTTATACTCTTCGGAATTTCTTAGCTTTAAAACTTAAAACCTTGATTTGGAAGTGCTCGAACCTTCAAAATAGTTGGTGAAATCAAATTTCAAATCCCAAGTTGGAAATCAACTTTTATAAATAGGGTTATTCTAGGTCAAATCAAAACTCTAGGATCGAACACCGGTATACTTTATATCATTTCAAATATATACATATATCTTTCGAAAATATCAGATTATACTTCGGTATTTGAAATCAAAAATGGTTTTACAAATCACTTGCATAGCGAAGCTATTAAAGTGGCCTCTCCCCCACTCTGAAACTCGAAAATCAATGTCGATGATGCATGCACTCATCACCGAAATTATTTTCCAGCGACATAAGTGAGTTCTGGACTTCTAATTTCTTGAAATCTTCTTTGAAATTTCTTCAAAATTATTGGAATTCATTTGAACTCATTTGAAACATTTCTTATTTGGAAAAATACCTTTAAATCGTATTATTTATATATATTTTCCAAAATCTTAAAACCAATTCCAAAACACCGGAATTCAATCCTCGAATTTCAAATTTAACACTTCAGTTATAAATCATTTTTATATAAATCAAATTCTTATAATTTTTCAAAATTCCAATTCTTTCAAAACCCTCTTACATAGAATAACATATCTTATTTGCTTTATATATAGGTATATAATCCTTATCGAAAACAATTTCTTTTTATATATAGAATAAAATCATAGTTATCAGAATGATAATTTTGATATATAAAGCAATTTCAAAATACAAACATACCCGATTTTCAAAGGAAATTTAAGAATGGATTTCAAACAAAGATAGAGATTTAAATTAGAGGAACCCTAATCAATAGAATCCTGATACGAAGATAGGTTCAACAATGTTGAGAAAATCAAATTACAAAAATAGAAGATGGATATACTTCTATAAATCGCGGGCGACCTTAACCGGGTCAACCGTGACTTCAGGGATATGATCGATGCGGGATTCTAAAACAAATCGATATGCGTTTGCCAAATATAGAATTCGGCATATCAAGATATATCAGCATCGTAAACCGAGGGTACAGAAATCTTCGATGAACCAATGCCAATTGTACGGAGTTCATCCGTTCTACAAAACATTCAGTGGAGTCATTGGATACTCCAGAATCAAAAGAACAGAAATAGAGGGAGACAAGAATAAATTTCGGAATCGAGGGGCATTCCAAAATTCAAAGGAAATCGAGTCGAAAGGAAGAGATTCAACTCGAGCGAAAGTGATTCTGTAAATAAATTTACCATATATGTTAAGTTTTGCCTAGAACCAAAGCTTTGATACCAACTGTAACGACCCGCTATTTTGGACCATTCAAATCGACAATAGAACCGTATATGTCCGACTTGAATAATTCAAAATACCGAATTGTTAATAAAAATTTGGCAAAACTTAAAATATACAGTAAATAAATCAATCACAGATCACAGACACAGAGTAATATAATGCAGCGGAATAGATACAGAAATAGTAGTTCATGAAGCTACTATATACCTCAGAGTTAGAAATAAAATACAACCGAATAATTCAAATGCAGTGAAGTCTCCGATGCCACAGATGACTTCTCTGAACCAATCAACTGGATGACTGAAGGGATAGATAGCTGGATCTTCCAACAAAGCTCCAACTTCGAAGGTGAGTCTCAAATGCTGTATCACTCAGTCTGACCCGAGCGTAAAGCAAAACACTCGAGTCAGGATTAACATTCTTATATCAATAAATCCAACTCAAGTGAAATATCAACTGAAATACAAATAACTTAAAGGATGTTTGGAGTAACCATCCTCTAAGGGTCCATGGAAATATCTACAAGGTAGAGATATACATTATAACACCGTGGTCATTTCATCTTAATTTATACTTCAAAACCCAATATCATTTCACTTCAAATACCTCTAGATTTCCCAAAATAGTATTTATATATTAAATAATTTATACAATAAAGTATTTTCGATTCCCTCAACTGAACAAATCGTTTCAACATCAACCCGACCTTCCCATTTAAACTAAATTCAATCTCAATTTATCAATTTAAATTCAACTCAATTCCTAAAATAAACACTTCAATTTATCGTTTTCAAATTCGGATTTGTAATCACAAAAATACCCCTTTATATTTTAATATATTTCAAAACTTTAAGTATTCAACGTTTCAACTAAATTTTTATTCAATTTAGTTTTCTAAATAATAAATTCAAATTTGGTTCAACCTAAATTTCACTTTAATTCAATTTAGTTGCTAAATAACAAATTCAACTACGTTGATTTCAAATACAGATCCGAATCTCAACATAAACCATTTAAATTGCAATATAGTTCAAGGCTTTAATATTTAAATGTTCTATATAACAGTCTCATATAGATCTCGATTTAACCTCATTATTATTAAGTCTTGAAATATTCCCTTATTAAATTCAATATCATTACATTTTACTCAATATTTTCTTTAATTTATTTAAACATGAAATATTCATTAAATAACTTAAATCAAAAATCCAGTTATAAAATCATACCCTTTAAATTTCCCATTCAAAAATTTCAAATCGATTTAATTAAATAAATCCTTATTTAAATACCATTTTATAAACCCAAATTTATCTCCCAATCTTAATTATTCAATTTATTACAAGAGAATCTATTTGAAATATAGGTTTACATAAATACTTAACCATATTATATGCATTAAATCAATCTAATTTAAATCAAATATTACTATTAAATCTATATATACAATTTTCATTTATATAATATCTTAAGAATCAAATTTATTAAACCATATATTTCTTTCCAAAATTATATAAATTATTTCCAAAATATTTATATGGACCAACGGTGTCTATATATATTTCCAATCATATAGTCAAGTGCTAGGGATATTTATCATTTCAATCCGTATACTAAATATATACGGGTGGATATCATTTCAACCCGTAATCCCAAATTCAATTAAATGAAAATCGCTTGGGTCTATCATTTCAACCCATAACGAAATTCTCCTATTCTAAAGTCTGTTCGGGTATGTATCATTTCAACCCATAGTGATTTCTAAACTACAGGGAACTTGCAGAGTGATAACAGAAAATACAATAAAATAACTGGCATATATCATCAGTGACAATATAATATAAACAACAGGATATGGTGTCATATCCCGTAGGTGAACAGTTACAGATAATAGCATATATAACAAATTTAAATAACTATAGCAGCATATTTCAATTGTCGTTTCAATTGATATCAAATTTAATGAATAAAAAAAATGTTAATCGTGAGTGATTGCTCACCTTTCGAGGCTAGAGATGAAATAGAATAGGGTGAGTTACGAACTGGATCACGATCTAGACATTCGAAGAAATCCAAACACAATTTCAAAGCGAAGTAAGCTGAAAGTGGATTGACGGGCAAAGCTGGAAGATATGATTGATGGAAACGAATCAGAGTCGTCTTGATATAATCAGACAAAATATATGTTATAAATTTTCTCTAAAACAATTTTCTTTTAAAACTTATATATAAAAATAAGATATATATATATATATATTATACTTACTTTCAAATCAAAATAAATTTAAACACAAATTATATTAAAACATATATTTCAAAATCATTGTTTTTTAAATAAATCCATATAAACGACATATCCACATAGCAAATTTTTTTATTTATAAATAAGTAAATACGCACACACAATACAATAAAACATTTAAACAAGAAATATATATATTATAGCACATACTAATAAAACTTTGTAACACATAAACTTATCTGATAAACAATAAGACACTACGGACCAAAAGTACAAAACAAGTCGGCATAAAAATAAACTTTTACAAATTTAAACATGAAAACTTTATAGACTTGCACATAAAAATCTTATATATATGTGTTTCTAAAGAAAATTCAATTATCAATAAAAAAAATCACTACAACAATTTATTACATACAAACAACTTATACTCCTTTTAACAACGTTATATATATAAATACATATATATACTAATAAAAGCTGCGACTATTATAAAATCAAAACATATTATATACTTAGACAATAAACAACCTATAACAGAATATACTATCATGTTTCGAAATCTGTAACCACCACTTATACTGTCACATAATATATAACCGATACATTATTTTTTTTATAGACTTATGCAAATAAAAGATGACATACTTTATAAAACACAGAATACCATATATCATCCAGGTTAAAAATAAATATATAAACTGTCGCAATGTATAACTCGTATAAACTATGCTGTTTTAAAATCCAAGTATTTATATATGAATTTTCTTATATATATAAAATGAAACTATTAAGCAAGCGTCACTTATAGATTAGCCGAGAACCAGATTATATTAACATATCAAAATACTTTCATATAGTATGAAATATGTTATCCAGTAAGCAAAGAGAAGGAAAAACGTGAAACAGACGAACAAAGAAATTTGCCTATGATATACTAACATATTTAAAACAAATGTAACCATATAAAACAAAACACGTAATAAAGTTATAATCTAGATTTTGTAAAACTGTATTATATGCGCAACAGACATGTTCACAATCCAAGTATGTATCAAAATATATATGCACCTCTGTCCTATATATATACCTATCACCGCATATATTATAAATAACATAGCATAATATATTACAGACTATATATGTACACTAAAATATTACAAGACTTACTATGCCTATATACAAAAAGGACGAACAAGCAACTATATACATAAACCAATCACACAGCAATTATGTATATATGTATATAATATAAATAATTACTTAAATAACTATATATAATATATATTAAATATTACATACCTACAGGCAAAAAAAAGCGGCCGAGCTCGGGCCGGAGAGGGGAGGAAGAAGAGGACGCAGGCTAAGGGGAGCAAGGCCGGAAAACTGGGCTTGGAAATGGAAGCTTGGTTCAAGGGCATGCTCGGCAGGAGAAGCACGAGGTGAGGGGGTTCAAATCTGGGAAGGCGGAGCGCGAGAGGGTTATGCGGAAGTTTGATGGAGGGCGCACGTGCGAGCTGAGGTGGGAGGTGGACGTGAGGGCGGAGGGAGGACGACACGAAGTGAAGAAGAGGAAGCGAAGCACGGGATCTCGTGGTGGTTAGGGGGACAAAGCGCGGAAGAGAGCCGAAGGAGAGGGGACTTCGGCTTTGGTTGACTGTGCCGTGTGCGGCCACGTGGAGGGAAGGCGGGCGTGAAACGGTGGATGGGGTCGGGTTGTAAGGGAGAGGCGAGATGATGGGGTGCGGTGTGTTAGTTTGGTACGGTGATGGTGACGTGGTAAATGTTGGGTTCAAGGTCGCGTGATTGAGTTGGAGTTCTTGAGGGGATGAGCTTCAGGGAGAGGCTCTGTTTCATGCAAATTTGGATGCGGCTTAATTCAAAAAAAAAAAATTTGGCTACAGGACTTATAAAGGAGGAGAGGAGAAGATGGGTTTAAGTTTAGGCAACGGAGAGGAATGAATTCAACGTAAATAGGAGAGAATGAATTAAAGGCAAGTTATAATATTTAACGTTATAATATACTTATCAATCAAAACAGTAAAACGAAGAGACCCAAAACGCGCTGGTAATTAATAAATTTAACCAACGAGTGCAATGAGGATGAACGGCTAAAAAATGAAAAAGGTAATATATAACAAAATTTAAGAGCAACGGTTAGATCCTTGGATTTAGTGAAAAGTTATTAGAGAATATAATTGTCACCCTTAAATTCCGGAAATTATAAAGCAATGGCTACACGTTTCAAAATTTGGGACGCGTACCGATACGGTCCCCGGTTTCCCGGATTCCGCTATGCGTCGGACTTCAAAACACAGAAATAAATATACCGTAGAGATCAGCGCGATGAGCCGAACAAAATGGTATACAGATACTGGTGGTACGATTTAATTATAAAATTCAAATTTTCTACTAAGGGAAAGTGTAGCAAAACACAGAAAATAAGATCGACGGAGCTAAAGAATTCCGAATTTGGAAAAACGAACAATGACGTCTCGATCAGAAGATGATTTAGAATTTTCCTATGTAAAAATATTCAGATTTGGAAAATATTTTATTATCAGCAATTATTGGCTAGCTTGATTTTAATAGAATTTCACCATGAAATAAACTTTCATAAAATTAATTTAAAATTTACAATCTGCTATATTTAAATATACGTATTCTAAATATATAAACATTTTATTTTAAAAATCCAATTATTATAAAATTTCACACTATTCAATTAAATACGTTATAAAATCAATTAAAATTGTTAAAATTTTCCGGGTCGTTACACTCTCCCCTACTCAAAACTTTTCGTCCCCGAAAAGGAAGGAGGTAGGAGGATTGTACAACCATAAATAAAAGTAGATTGGAAGTCAAGATTAAACCAATACTTTGAAACTAAATAAATTTTGCTTGAAATTTGAAAATTTCATTTGAAATTCTATTATCTTTGATACTTTAAAACTTTTCAAAACTCCTTTGAAAACAATTATTTACACTATTGTTTATACTTACAAAGAAGCTATTTAAAATATTAAATCCAAAATTCATGAAATTTTTAATTTATCTCAAGATACTTTCAAATATTATCAATATATTAATAATCATTTGCTTTAAATATGTTTTATTTAATTAATAACTTCAAAATATTTATAACACCAAAATTTTCTATTAAACCATGTAGTATATAATTAAACAATATTTTAAAGGATATATCAAACAAAGAAGGTAGATTTGGAAATAGAATCAAGGTGAATAACTAAACTAAGCAGATAAGGTAGATTCAAAGAATAGTTTCGGCACGAATAATTAATCTAGAACCATAAGAATTTAAATTTCAAATATTAATTCAAAATTTCTTTGTTGGGAAAAATACTTTTATAATAGATACCTTTATAATAATACTTTTAAAATAAGATATTACTATATCAAAGTAAATTTCTTTCGAAAATACTTTTATAACTCGATGTTTCAACAAGTTTATCCTCGTTCTTGCAGGCTCTGGCCATGCGTTGATCAGGCGCAAAGCTAGAATTCTTCAAGTACTAAGTAGACTTGTTTCAACACCCAGTGAAAATACTTGGAAAAATCTTTTTAAAATCAGATATGGAAAGTACGATCCAACAAAACAATCAAACCAAAACCTTTGTCCGATCATGGTTCGCAGATACACAATGGTTACGCCTGGTTCCCCCAGGAAACAATCCATATCCGTAAGCTTTCACAGCCCTGCGAGTTACGCCATGATGACTAGTAGGGTGCAGGATACACAATGGTTACGCCTGGATCCCCCAGGAAACAATCCGTACCCCTAGGCAAGACTCAGCCAGGCACTTGCGCTACTATTCGCGACCTACACAGATTGCAGGATACACAATGGTTACGCCTGGTTCCCCTAGGAAACAATCCGTACCCCTAGGCAAGACTCAGCCAGGCAATTTCGCTGTGCATTCACGAGAGAAAAAGAAACCGTGGGTTACGTCACGGTGGGAACACTCGAGTATTACATCCGGAAAACCAAAAATCAGAGAGAATAATATCGATAGAATGAATCCACGCTGTGGCCACAAAGCGGATATCAAGCAGAAGGCACTTTCCATATCTTTACTTGGAAAATATATATCATATAGTACCTTTTCAAATCACTCAAATATTGTACTTATATATAGTTCATATATAGGATTCCATTTTTCCCAAATCGAATACTTTCCAAATCAATAGTAGATCAAATCATACTTATATAGACTTCGATTATATAAAATAGCTTTCCAAATTGAGTACCTTCAAATCAATGGATTTCAAATCAATTTCATACTTTTACAAATCCAATTTATATAAGTTCGACCACTCCCAAATCAAGTGCTTTATAATGTAAGGTTCTCAAATTTCAAATCATTTCAATATCAATTCAGTTTCAAAATCATATATGATTTTGCCAAATTTTCTTCCAAACTAGATGTCTTAATTTCAAAGTTCCCAAATAACAGGTTTAGGAAAATTATCCCAGTTTCTAAATTGAAATAATTCAAGTCAACCAATTTCATTTCCAAGATCACCATATAAGTACTTGTTTTTAATTCCAATTTAATCTCAAACCTAATATTTTCCCAAAATCAATTATGCTCAAAATGGTTTTCAGAATTTAATATTATCCCCCTCTTTTCTTTTTAAACTTTTTAAACTATTTATTTCTATGTGAAATATCCAATTTACCTTTCTGGAAACCATTATTCACCTTTTTCTATTCCAAACATTTCAAAACTAAATTCCATATTAGTATAATTCAAAATGTTCATATTCATTTGCTTAACAAAAGGTTTCAACTTAAACATACCAGGCTCAACTTATATGCTTTATCAAATGTTTATACTCTTCGGAATTTCTTAGCTTTAAAACTTAAAACCTTGATTTGGAAGTGCTCGAACCTTCAAAATAGTTGGTGAAATCAAATTTCAAATCCCAAGTTGGAAATCAACTTTTATAAATAGGGTTATTCTAGGTCAAATCAAAACTCTAGGATCGAACACCGGTATACTTTATATCATTTCAAATATATACATATATCTTTCGAAAATATCAGATTATACTTCGGTATTTGAAATCAAAAATGGTTTTACAAATCACTTGCATAGCGAAGCTATTAAAGTGGCCTCTCCCCCACTCTGAAACTCGAAAATCAATGTCGATGATGCATGCACTCATCACCGAAATTATTTTCCAGCGACATAAGTGAGTTCTGGACTTCTAATTTCTTGAAAGCTTCTTTGAAATTTCTTCAAAATTATTGGAATTCATTTGAACTCATTTGAAACATTTCTTATTTGGAAAAATACCTTTAAATCGTATTATTTATATATATTTTCCAAAATCTTAAAACCAATTCCAAAACACCGGAATTCAATCCTCGAATTTCAAATTTAACACTTCAATTATAAATCATTTTTATATAAATCAAATTCTTATAATTTTTCAAAATTCCAATTCTTTCAAAACCCTCTTACATAGAATAACATATCTTATTTGCTTTATATATAGGTATATAATCCTTATCGAAAACAATTTCTTTTTATATATAGAATAAAATCATAGTTATCAGAATGATAATTTTGATATATAAAGCAATTTCAAAATACAAACATACCCGATTTTCAAAGGAAATTTAAGAATGGATTTCAAACAAAGATAGAGATTTAAATTAGAGGAACCCTAATCAATAGAATCCTGATACGAAGATAGGTTCAACAATGTTGAGAAAATCAAATTACAAAAATAGAAGATGGATATACTTCTATAAATCGCGGGCGACCTTAACCGCGTCAACCGTGACTTCAGGGATATGATCGATGCAGGATTCTAAAACAAATCGATATGCGTTTGCCAAATATAGAATTCGGCATATCAAGATATATCAGCATCGTAAACCGAGGGTACAGAAATCTTCGATGAACCAATGCCAATTGTACGGAGTTCATCCGTTCTACAAAACATTCAGTGGAGTCATTGGATACTCCAGAATCAAAAGAACAGAAATAGAGGGAGACAAGAATAAATTTCGGAATCGAGGGGCATTCCAAAATTCAAAGGAAATCGAGTCGAAAGGAAGAGATTCAACTCGAGCGAAAGTGATTCTGTAAATAAATTTACCATATATGTTAAGTTTTGCCTAGAACCAAAGCTTTGATACCAACTGTAACGACCCGCTATTTTGGACCATTCAAATCGACAATAGAACCGTATATGTCCGACTTGAATAATTCAAAATACCGAATTGTTAATAAAAATTTGGCAAAACTTAAAATATACAGTAAATAAATCAATCACAGATCACAGACACAGAGTAATATAATGCAGCGGAATAGATACAGAAATAGTAGTTCATGAAGCTACTATATACCTCAGAGTTAGAAATAAAATACAACCGAATAATTCAAATGCAGTGAAGTCTCCGATGCCACAGATGACTTCTCTGAACCAATCAACTGGATGACTGAAGGGATGGATAGCTGGATCTTCCAGCAAAGCTCCAACTTCGAAGGTGAGTCTCAAATGCTGTATCACTCAGTCTGACCCGAGCGTAAAGCAAAACACTCGAGTCAGGATTAACATTCTTATATCAATAAATCCAACTCAAGTGAAATATCAACTGAAATACAAATAACTTAAAGGATGTTTGGAGTAACCATCCTCTAAGGGTCCATGGAAATATCTACAAGGTAGAGATATACATTATAACACCGTGGTCATTTCATCTTAATTTATACTTGAAAACCCAATATCATTTCACTTCAAATACCTCTAGATTTCCCAAAATAGTATTTATATATTAAATAATTTATACAATAAAGTATTTTCGATTCCCTCAACTGAACAAATCGTTTCAACATCAACCCGACCTTCCCATTTAAACTAAATTCAATCTCAATTTATCAATTTAAATTCAACTCAATTCCTAAAATAAACACTTCAATTTATCGTTCTCAAATTCGGATTTGTAATCACAAAAATATCCCTTTATATTTTAATATATTTCAAAACTTTAAGTATTCAACGTTTCAACTAAATTTTTATTCAATTTAGTTTTCTAAATAATAAATTCAAATTTGGTTCAACCTAAATTTCACTTTAATTCAATTTAGTTGCTAAATAACAAATTCAACTACGTTGATTTCAAATACAGATCCGAATCTCAACATAAACCATTTAAATTGCAATATAGTTCAAGGCTTTAATATTTAAATGTTCTATATAACAGTCTCATATAGATCTCGATTTAACCTCATTATTATTAAGTCTTGAAATATTCCCTTATTAGATTCAATATCATTACATTTTACTCAATATTTTCTTTAATTTATTTAAACATGAAATATTCATTAAATAACTTAAATCAAAAATCCAGTTATAAAATCATACCCTTTAAATTTCCCATTCAAAAATTTCAAATCGATTTAATTAAATAAATCCTTATTTAAATACCATTTTATAAACCCAAATTTATCTCCCAATCTTAATTATTCAATTTATTACAAGAGAATCTATTTGAAATATAGGTTTACATAAATACTTAACCATATTATATGCATTAAATCAATCTAATTTAAATCAAATATTACTATTAAATCTATATATACAATTTTCATTTATATAATATCTTAAGAATCAAATTTATTAAACCATATATTTCTTTCCAAAATTATATAAATTATTTCCAAAATATTTATATGGACCAACGGTGTCTATATATATTTTCAATCATATAGTCAAGTGCTAGGGATATTTATCATTTCAATCCGTATACTAAATATATACGGGTGGATATCATTTCAACCCGTAATCCCAAATTCAATTAAATGAAAATCGCTTGGGTCTATCATTTCAACCCATAACGAAATTCTCCTATTCTAAAGTCTGTTCGGGTATGTATCATTTCAACCCATAGTGATTTCTAAACTACAGGGAACTTGCAGAGTGATAACAGAAAATACAATAAAATAACTGGCATATATCATCAGTGACAATATAATATAAACAACAGGATATGGTGTCATATCCCGCAGGTGAACAGTTACAGATAATAGCATATATAACAAATTTAAATAACTATAGCAGCATATTTCAATTATCGTTTCAATTGATATCAAATTTAATGAATAAAAAAAATGTTAATCGTGAGTGATTGCTCACCTTTCGAGGCTAGAGATGAAATAGAATAGGGTGAGTTACGAACTGGATCACGATCTAGACATTCGAAGAAATCCAAACACAATTTCAAAGCGAAGTAAGCTGAAAGTGGATTGACGGGCAAAGCTGGAAGATATGATTGATGGAAACGAATCAGAGTCGTCTTGATATAATCAGACAAAATATATGTTATAAATTTTCTCTAAAACAATTTTCTTTTAAAACTTATATATAAAAATAAGATATATATATATATATATATATATATATATATATTATACTTACTTTCAAATCAAAATAAATTTAAACACAAATTATATTAAAACATATATTTCAAAATCATTGTTTTTTAAATAAATCCATATAAACGACATATCCACATAGCAAATTTTTTTATTTATAAATAAGTAAATACGCACACACAATACAATAAAACATTTAAACAAGAAATATATATATTATAGAACATACTAATAAAACTTTGTAACACATAAACTTATCTGATAAACAATAAGACACTACGGACCAAAAGTACAAAACAAGTCGGCATAAAAATAAACTTTTACAAATTTAAACATGAAAACTTTATAGACTTACACATAAAAGTCTTATATATATGTGTTTCTAAAGAAAATTCAATTATCAATAAAAAAAATCACTACAACAATTTATTACATACAAACAACTTATACTCCTTTTAACAACGTTATATATATAAATACATATATATACACTAATAAAAGCTGCGACTATTATAAAATCAAAACATATTATATACTTAGACAATAAACAACCTATAACAGAATATACTATCATGTTTCGAAATCTGTAACCACCACTTATACTGTCACGTAATATATAACCGATACATTATTTTTTTTATAGACTTATGCAAATAAAAGATGACATACTTTATAAAACACAGAATACCATATATCATCCAGGTTAAAAATAAATATATAAACTGTCGCAATGTATAACTCGTATAAACTATACTGTTTTAAAATCCAAGTATTTATATATGAATTGCCTTATATATATAAAATGAAACTATTAAGCAAGCGTCACTTATAGATTAGCCGAGAACCAGATTATATTAACATATCAAAATTGTAACGACCCATAAAATTTAACAGTTTAAATGGTTCTATTTAACGCATTTAAGAGAAAATTTGGTGAAATTTAAATAAATTAATTTGCAAATAAAAATTTAATATTTGGAATGCGTCTAAATAAACATAGCAAACTGTAAATTTTCGTCTAAGAATACGAAAGTTTATTTCACACGTAAATTTACTTCAATTAAATCGGTTAAAAAGTGACGAAAATAAAATGTTTCAAAACCAAAATCTTTTTACATAGAAAAAATTCTAAACCATCTTCTGAGCAAGACGTCAGTTCGTCGTTTTTCCAAATTCGGGCTTCTTTAGCTCCGTCGTCCTTATTTTCTGCAAAATAGCAGCATTTCCGGTACCGATTATCGACTTTTGATCGGATGATCGCGTTACCAATATCTGTATACCATTGTGATCGTCTCGTCGTGCTGATCTCAACAGTATATTTATTTCTGTATTTTGAAATTCGGTGCACAACGGAACCCACGAAATCGGTAACCGTATCGGTACCGGTCCGTGACCTTTTGTTTTTTTTTTTTGAATTTCAAACCTCCGCCGTGTCATCCAAGAAAAATTTAATTGCTTGAATAAATGTGGCTGAATCAAGGGATAGACGTTACCACCCTCATCTCTTCAAGTTAATAGATATAAATGGTACGTCCCATGTACCGTTGCCTGTTCATCTTTACCTATTGCTTGCTCATTTATTTAGCTAATTCTGCTCCTCTCTCGGTTGCTTCTATTGTTAATAGATCGTATTACCTTTATAACATCATCGGTTTCTCATTTCATTCCCTTTTTGTTGGTTTTATTTTGTTCTTATGTCTCTCTGTTTCCATCGGCTTTGAAAGATGAAATTTGTATACGTTTCTTTAACGTTCCATCATACTTAATTTCCTTTAATTTTATTCAATGCTCTGTCTCTTCTTTTCTTTTTCCAGAAGAAATTATTATATAAAATTCCAAGCAACAGCCCACTATCACCACACCTACAGCATGTCCTTCAACCAACTCGCCTCATTAAATCCCATCTCCGTTCAGGCTTGTCATCCATAACCCCTCCGTCACCTCCGACCCCACTACAACCCTCCCACTCCACCGCCGGATCGCTGACCCATGTCTGGCCTTACCTGCCTTGTCCTCAACAGCCACACGTATGAAGAAAAAAAAAAACATTTGAATATGGATAGCACAGTTATCTCTATTCCCCTAACGTCACTTTCATGCCGCATAACCCTCCACCTCTTCAACCAGTGCCACCTATCTCCGAGCCCAGCAATCGTTCCATCTGCCACAACCCATAGCAGTAGTTCATTTCCTTTTCAAGCTTGTATATTTATATTTTGGAAGAATCTTATCTATTTACATCTGAAGTTTTGTTCGGTCATTACTTTTGCATTACCCCATCTTCGAGCACCGGACCCAAGCTCCACCTCCAACCCCCTCGTGCTTGCCGAGCCCAGCCTGTGAACCACCTCCTTGCCTCGGCTACAAACCCACAACCACCAGCGAAGCTCCAACCCGAGCACTGTTGACCGGCACCGCCTCCACCAAGCACCGATCCCTACGCATGCGAACCGACCCCCTCCACCTGTGTTGCCACATTTCCTCCATGCGGTTGCGTTTATGCATCAAAGCTCATAGGTAGTTTTGTAAGTTTTTAACCTGTTACTATAACTTTTCATATAAATCCTTATGTAGTACTAGCTCTTTATATACATATATATTCGAGTATAATTGCATTTGAATGGAGTCTGCACCTATTTCCGAGCATTGAGTTTGCATTTGGTATATATGTTGTTTATAAACATTATCTTGCTAGCATATATTTTCGCATGGCAGTGTTGATTTAGTTTACAACAGAAAGGGGACGTGTATATTAGATTTAATATATGTTAGTTGATATATAAACTTATTTGTGTAGACAGTACGGTAGGGTGTGAGTATATGTAGTTGATAAGGTAAGCTACTTGGGTTATAATAAAGTGGATCTGAGGTTAAAATGTATACCATTGTTTATAACATATATTAGTAAGAAAGCACTGTTCATGTTGTAGCAAATATACTTGCAGATTTGAATAATATGTTATGTACTGGGTGGTTCATACATGTAGCTTTACACATAGTAGGTTTAAACTGTATATATTTTATTTACATGTTAGATTTTATATAGAATAAAATGTTAGTTAGTATACCCATAAACTACTGCATATAATTTATAATTTACGAGTGTATAGGTTGGCTTATATTATAGGTTGGATCTATAGATTTTTATATACACGTTAGTTTTAATATTACTATATATTTGTAGTTTACATTTGATGTCTTGTGTACTCATCTGTTGTTGAATGTATGGCTTACGTTATAAAGGTTGAAGATATATAAAGATTATAACTTGTAAAGGGGACATCTGTTGTGGGTATATAGGAGAGTATACATGTCATGGCCTTACATTACGTTAGTGTATAAGTTCAAAATCATATATGCGTCCCTATTTGGATTTGTCATATCATAGAGTTAATCTGCGACATGTATATTTTAACGTCTGCAGTTGTATACATTTATTTAACTAGTGAGTCTGCACATAATAAAATGGATACTAATATTTTTGTTGCATGTATAAAGTTTATTTTAAATAAATAAATACATTTACATTTAGTTTATGTGAGAAGTTTTGGGGATGTTTTAATAATAAGTTTATATAAGTTTTAAGAAATTTTTTTTATATATATATACTCTTAGGATAATAATATTAATAACAATATTTATATTTATAAAATTCCTATCTCTATCAAACCGATTCCAAGTGCTTCATCGATTCCTTATCTATCAGATTTGTCCGTCGAATTCCGGCCCATCTAGCTTTGCTTTGAAATCCGTTCTTGGATTAGAAACTCATTCCATCTCCGTTCAGCTCTCTAGCCTCGAAAGGTGAGCAATCACTCACGATTAACGTTCTTTATTTATTAAATTTGATTTCAATTGAAACGTCAATTGAAATATGCTGCTGTTAGTTGTTTTACTGTATGACTGCTATTATCTGTATCTGTTCACCTATGACACCTGACACCATTATCGGTTAGTTATTTATGTGATAATAATACAGATTGGTTGATAATTGATTGTTGACTGATTGTTGTTTAAATTGGATGTTATTAATTTTGTTAAGTGATAACTAGTTTGCTAGTTTAATTTGGGTTAGTATAGTTTACAAATTTAACGGAATTTATATGACGGACCTAGATTTATTTAAACCTGACCCCGCCATATGTAAATTGATTAGTTAAATTTGACCCATTAATTGTCGTAGAAATTGATAAATTATACTTTAAATCTTTGAACGTAGTTGGATTAATTGTTGTAGTATTAAACTGAAATTTGAAATGGGACGACAAGTGAAAAACTGAAATGTAATAATCTATAATCTACATGAAATGATAGTGTAGATTCTAGAAATAATTATACAAATAACAATGCGAATTAATATGATTATTTCGGGATTATTTGATTTATTTATTGAATTGTTATTGATTGTTGTTATTGCTTGTATATTTACTTTGACACCATCCCTGTCATCACACTGCAAGTTCCCTTTGTTATGTTTGGTTTGAATTGGAATGGGTTGAAATGATAGACCCAAGCGGTTTCCATTTAATTAAATTTGGGACTACGGGTTGAAATGCTATCCACCCGTATACATTTAGTGTACGGATTGAAATGATAATACCCGTAACACTTGACCATATGATAAGAAATATATGGTCTTATTAAGTGAAAATTTTAAAATAAAGGGTAATGATAAATATAGAGTTAATTATATCTAGTTTTAATCAAGATTGACTAAATACATAAATTATGATAAATATTTATGTAAATTTTATTTCGGATAAATTTTGCAATAATGATGAAATTAAGATTGGGAGATAAATTTAGGTTAATTTAAAATGGTATTTAGATAAGGATTTATTTATTTAAATCAATTTAAAATTTATCGAATGAGATATTTCACATTTAATAAAATTTAAGAAATATTGAGTAAAATGTAATTTAAGGGCACTAAAATGATATTGAATCAAATAAGGGAGTGTTCACGACTAAATTATAATGATGTAAAAAAAAAAATCGAGAATCTGTATGAAACTGTTAAATGTAAATTGTTATATTTAAGCTATGAACTATATTGTAATTAAAGGTTTAGAAATTTGGATATGTATTTGGAACCAAGATAGTTGAATTTGTTATTTAGATAACGAATTGGATTAGATATAAAATGAGGATGAACTAAATTGGAAATTTTATTTAGAAAACTAGATGGGAAAATTTAGTTGAAGTGTTGAATACTTAAAGTATGGAAACCTATTGAAAAAGGGGGAAATTGGGATATAAAATCCAAATTTGAGATAAAAAAAAAAATTGATTGAAGTGATTATTTTAGGAAAATTTAAATTGATAGAATAAAGTGATAAAATGAGATTGAATTTGATTTGAATGGGAAGGCTGGATTGATGTGAAACTATATGTTAAGTTAAGGAAATTTAAAGTGCTTTACCATATATGGCATTTAATATATAAATACTATTTGGGAAATAAAATTATTCGAAGTAAATTTGACATTTGGGTTGAAGTTTAGATTAAGGGAATGACTACGGTGTAATAGTGTATATTTCTACCCTGTAGATAGTTCTATGGACCCTTAGAGGATGGACATCCCAAACATCCTTTAAGTTATATTGTATTTCAATTGATATTTCATTTGAGTTGAATTTATTGATATAAGAATGTAAATCCTGACTCGAGTGTTTTGTGTTTTGCTTTACGCTCGGGTCAGACCGAGAAATACAGCATTTGAGACTCGCCTTTGGAGATTGGAGCTTCATTTGGAGATCCAACTATCGTTTCAGCTTTTAGTTTTCTAGTTGACTGGTTTAGAGAAGTCATCGGCTCGTACTGAAGACTTTTCTGTATTCAAGAGATTCTGATGTATTTTATTTTAAACTCTGATGTATATAGTAGCTTCATGAACTACTATTTTTCTATTCCGCTGCATTATATTACTCTATGTCTGTGATCTGTGTTTGATTTATTTACTGTTTATTTTAAGTTTTGCCAAATTAAATTAACAATTCGGTATTTTGAATTATTCAAGTCGGACATGTACGGTTTTAGTGTCGATTTGAATGGTCCAAAATAGCGGGTCGTTACAGCTGGTATCAGAGCTTTGGCTCTAGGCAAAACTTATCATATATGGTAAATTTATTTACATAATCACTTTCATTCGAGTTGAATCTCTTCCTTTTGACTCGTCTTCCTTTGAATTTTGGAATGCCCCTCGATTCCGAAATTCATTCTTGTCTTCCTCTATTTATGTTCTTGTGATCCGGGAGTATCCAAGGACTCCACTAAAGGTTTGTAAAACGGATGAACTCCGTACAAACTGGCATTGATGCACCGAAGTTTTCGGTAACCTCGGTTTACGAGGATGATATATCTTGATATGCCGAATTCTATATTTGGCAAACGAATATCGATTTGTTTTAGAATCCCGCATCGAGCATATCCCCGAAGTCACGGTTGACCCGGTTAAGGCCGCCCGCGATTTATAGAAGTATATCCATCTTCTATTTTGTAAATTGATTTCCTCATTTGGGTTTGAGCCTATCTTCGAATCAGGAGTCTATTGTGTACAGTTCCTCTAATTCAAATCTCTATCTTTGTTCCGAAATCCATTCTTGAATCATCCTTTGGAAATCGGGTAGGTTTGTATTCTTAAAACTGTTTTATATATCGAAATTATTATTTTGATAACTATGATTTTATTCTATATATATAAAAATTTTGAAAATTCATAAGAAATTGATTTATATAAAAATGATTTATAACCGTAGAGTTAAATTTGAAATTCGAGAATGGAATTCCGGTATTGAAATTGGGTTTTTGATTTTGGAAATTATATATAAATAATACGATTTAAGAGTATTTTCCCATTAAGAAATGTTCCAATGAGTTCAAATGAGTTCCAATAAGTTTGAAGAAATTTCAAAGAAGCTTTCAAGAAAATAGAAGTCTAGAACTCACTTATGTCGCTGGAGAATTATTTCGGTGATGAGTGCACGCATCATCGACATTGATTTTCGAGTTTCAGAGTGGGGGAGAGGCCACTTTGATAGCTTCGCTATGCAAGTGATTTTGTAAAACCGTTTTGATTTCAAATTCCAAGGTAATTTGATATTTTCGAAAGATATATGTATATATTTGAAACGATTTAAAATATGCCGGTGTTCAATCCTCGAGTTTCGATTTGACTTAGAATAACCCTACTTATAAAAAAAAAAAAAAAATTTTGATTTCCAACTCTTGGATTTGAAATTTGATTGCACCAACTATTTTGAAGGTTTGAGCACTTCCAAATCAAGGTTTAGGTTTTAAAGCTAAAAAAAAAAAAAATTTCCGAAGAGTATAAACATTTGATAAAACATATAAGTTGAGCCTGGTATGTTTAAGTTTGAAGCCTGTTGTTAAATAAGAGAATATGAATATTTTAAATTATACTAATATGGAATTTAGTTTTAAAATGTTAATAGTTTGAATAATGGTTTTCGGAAGGGTAAATTGGATATTTCAAATGGAAATAAATACTTTAAAGGTTTTAAAGGGATAAGGATAAATTTGGAACCATTTTGAGGATAATTGATTTTGAGAAAAATAATTGGTTTTGAAATTAAACTGGAATTAAAACCAGTACTTATATGATGATTTTGGAAATGAATTGTTCAACTTGAATTATTTAATCTGGAAACTTGGATAATTTTCTAAACCTATTATTCGGGAACTTTGAAATTAAGATATCTAATTTGGAAGAAAATTTGGTAAAATCATATATGATTTTGAAACTGAATTGATATTGAAATGATTTGAGACTGAGAACCTTATATTATTAAGCACTTGATTTGGGAGTGGTCGAACTTATATAAAATGGATTTGTATAAGCATGAAGTCGATTTGAAATCTATTGATTTGAAAGGTACTCAATTTGGAAAGAGATTTTATATAATCGAAGTCTATATAAGTATGATTTGATCTACTATTGATTTGGAAAGTATTCGATTTGGGATAAATAGAATCCTATATATATGGACTATATATAAGTACAATATTTGAAAGTGATTTGAAAAGGTACTATATAATATATATTTTCCAAGTAAAGATATGGAAAGTGCCTTCTGCTTGATATCCGCTTTGTGGCCACAGCGTGGATTCATTCTATCGATATTATTCTCTCTGATTTTGGTTTTCCGGATGTAATACTCGAGTGTTCCCACCGTGACGTGTCCCACGGTTTCTTTTTCTCTCGTGAATGCACAGCGCAATTGCCTGGCTGAGTCTTGCCTGGGGGTACGGATTGTTTCCTGGGGGAACCAGGCGTAATCATTGTGTATCCTGCAATCTGTGTAGGTCGCGAATAGTAGCGCAAGTGCCTGGCTGAGTCTTGCCTGGGGGTACGGATTGTTTCCTGGGGGAACCAGGCGTAACCATTGTGTATCCTGCACCCTACTAGTCATCATGGCGTAACTCGCAGGGCTGTGAAAGCTTACGGATATGGATTGTTTCCTGGGGGACCCAGGCGTAACCATTGTGTATCTGCGAACCATGATCGGACAAAGGTTTTGGTTTGATTGTTTGTTTGGATCGTACTTTCCATATCTGTTTTAAAAGGTTTTCCAAGTATTTTCACTGAGTGTTGAAACAAGTCTACTAAGTACTTGAAGAATTCTAGCCTTGCGCCTGATCAACGCATTGCCAGAGTCTGCAAGAACGAGGATAAACTTGTTAAAACATCGAGTTATAAAAGTATTTTCGAAAAAAAAAAATATTTTGATATAATAGTATCTTATTATAAAAGATTATTATAAAGGTATTTTATTATAAAAGTATTTTTTCCAACAAAGAAATTTTGTATTAATCTTTGAAATTTAAAATCCCTTTGGGAAATTAACAAATCGTGCCCGATTCTTTCTTACGAATCTACCCTATCTGCTCAGCTTATGTATTCACCTTGATTCTGTTTTCAAAATCTACCTTCCTTACTTGTTGGATTTAACCTTTAAAATATGTTCTAATTATATACTACATTGCTTAATATAAAATTCTAAGTGTTATAAATATTTTGAAGTTATTAATTTAGTGAAACTCTTTAAAAAGAATGATTATTAATTTATTGATAATATTTGAAAGGTATCTTGAGTTAAATTAAAAATCTCATAAATTTTGGATTTAATATTTTCAATAGTCTTTGTAAATATAAATAGTAAGGTAAATAATTGTTTCAAAAGGAGTTTGAAAGGTATTAAATATTAAAGAAAATTTAATTATAAATAAAGATCTCAAATGAATTTGAGTAGTTTAAATTTAATTGTTTGTCTTATCTTTCAAGGTATATTCTTTCTGGTTGTTTTATTCTCCTACCCCTTTCCTTTTCGGGGACGAAAAGTTTTGAGTGGGGGAGAGTGTAACGACCCATAAAATTTAACAGTTTAAATGGTTCTATTTAACGCATTTAAGAGAAAATTTGGTGAAATTTAAATAAATTAATTTGCAAATAAAAATTTAATATTTGGAATGCGTCTAAATAAACATAGCAAACTGTAAATTTTCGTCTAAGAATACGAAAGTTTATTTCACACGTAAATTTACTTCAATTAAATCGGTTAAAAAGTGACGAAAATAAAATGTTTCAAAACCAAAATCTTTTTACATAGAAAAAATTCTAAACCATCTTCTGAGCAAGACGTCAGTTCGTCGTTTTTCCAAATTCGGGCTTCTTTAGCTCCGTCGTCCTTATTTTCTGCAAAATAGCAGCATTTCCGGTACCGATTATCGACTTTTGATCGGATGATCGTGTTACCAATATCTGTATACCATTGTGATCGTCTCGTCGTGCTGATCTCAACAGTATATTTATTTCTGTATTTTGAAATTCGGTGCACAACGGAACCCACGAAATCGGTAACCGTATCGGTACCGGTCCGTGACCTTTTGTTTTTTTTTTTTGAATTTCAAACCTCCGCCGTGTCATCCAAGAAAAATTTAATTGCTTGAATAAATGTGGCTGAATCAAGGGATAGACGTTACCACCCTCATCTCTTCAAGTTAATAGATATAAATGGTACGTCCCATGTACCGTTGCCTGTTCATCTTTACCTATTGCTTGCTCATTTATTTAGCTAATTCTGCTCCTCTCTCGGTTGCTTCTATTGTTAATAGATCGTATTACCTTTATAACATCATCGGTTTCTCATTTCATTCCCTTTTTGTTGGTTTTATTTTGTTCTTATGTCTCTCTGTTTCCATCGGCTTTGAAAGATGAAATTTGTATACGTTTCTTTAACGTTCCATCATACTTAATTTCCTTTAATTTTATTCAATGCTCTGTCTCTTCTTTTCTTTTTCCAGAAGAAATTATTATATAAAATTCCAAGCAACAGCCCACTATCACCACACCTACAGCATGTCCTTCAACCAACTCGCCTCATTAAATCCCATCTCCGTTCAGGCTTGTCATCCATAACCCCTCCGTCACCTCCGACCCCACTACAACCCTCCCACTCCACCGCCGGATCGCTGACCCATGTCTGGCCTTACCTGCCTTGTCCTCAACAGCCACACGTATGAAGAAAAAAAAAAAAACATTTGAATATGGATAGCACAGTTATCTCTATTCCCCTAACGTCACTTTCATGCCGCATAACCCTCCACCTCTTCAACCAGTGCCACCTATCTCCGAGCCCAGCAATCGTTCCATCTGCCACAACCCATAGCAGTAGTTCATTTCCTTTTCAAGCTTGTATATTTATATTTTGGAAGAATCTTATCTATTTACATCTGAAGTTTTGTTCGGTCATTACTTTTGCATTACCCCATCTTCGAGCACCGGACCCAAGCTCCACCTCCAACCCCCTCGTGCTTGCCGAGCCCAGCCTGTGAACCACCTCCTTGCCTCGGCTACAAACCCACAACCACCAGCGAAGCTCCAACCCGAGCACTGTTGACCGGCACCGCCTCCACCAAGCACCGATCCCTACGCATGCGAACCGACCCACTCCACCTGTGTTGCCACATTTCCTCCATGCGGTTGCGTTTATGCATCAAAGCTCATAGGTAGTTTTGTAAGTTTTTAACCTGTTACTATAACTTTTCATATAAATCCTTATGTAGTACTAGCTCTTTATATACATATATATTCGAGTATAATTGCATTTGAATGGAGTCTGCACCTATTTCCGAGCATTGAGTTTGCATTTGGTATATATGTTGTTTATAAACATTATCTTGCTAGCATATATTTTCGCATGGCAGTGTTGATTTAGTTTACAACAGAAAGGGGACGTGTATATTAGATTTAATATATGTTAGTTGATATATAAACTTATTTGTGTAGACAGTACGGTAGGGTGTGAGTATATGTAGTTGATAAGGTAAGCTACTTGGGTTATAATAAAGTGGATCTGAGGTTAAAATGTATACCATTGTTTATAACATATATTAGTAAGAAAGCACTGTTCATGTTGTAGCAAATATACTTGCAGATTTGAATAATATGTTATGTACTGGGTGGTTCATACATGTAGCTTTACACATAGTAGGTTTAAACTGTATATATTTTATTTACATGTTAGATTTTATATAGAATAAAATGTTAGTTAGTATACCCATAAACTACTGCATATAATTTATAATTTACGAGTGTATAGGTTGGCTTATATTATAGGTTGGATCTATAGATTTTTATATACACGTTAGTTTTAATATTACTATATATTTGTAGTTTACATTTGATGTCTTGTGTACTCATCTGTTGTTGAATGTATGGCTTACGTTATAAAGGTTGAAGATATATAAAGATTATAACTTGTAAAGGGGACATCTGTTGTGGGTATATAGGAGAGTATACATGTCATGGCCTTACATTACGTTAGTGTATAAGTTCAAAATCATATATGCGTCCCTATTTGGATTTGTCATATCATAGAGTTAATCTGCGACATGTATATTTTAACGTCTGCAGTTGTATACATTTATTTAACTAGTGAGTCTGCACATAATAAAATGGATACTAATATTTTTGTTGCATGTATAAAGTTTATTTTAAATAAATAAATACATTTACATTTAGTTTATGTGAGAAGTTTTGGGGATGTTTTAATAATAAGTTTATATAAGTTTTAAGAAATTTTTTTTATATATATATACTCTTAGGATAATAATATTAATAACAATATTTATATTTATAAAATTCCTATCTCTATCAAACCGATTCCAAGTGCTTCATCGATTCCTTATCTATCAGATTTGTCCGTCGAATTCCGGCCCATCTAGCTTTGCTTTGAAATCCGTTCTTGGATTAGAAACTCATTCCATCTCCGTTCAGCTCTCTAGCCTCGAAAGGTGAGCAATCACTCACGATTAACGTTCTTTATTTATTAAATTTGATTTCAATTGAAACGTCAATTGAAATATGCTGCTGTTAGTTGTTTTACTGTATGACTGCTATTATCTGTATCTGTTCACCTATGACACCTGACACCATTATCGGTTAGTTATTTATGTGATAATAATACAGATTGGTTGATAATTGATTGTTGACTGATTGTTGTTTAAATTGGATGTTATTAATTTTGTTAAGTGATAACTAGTTTGCTAGTTTAATTTGGGTTAGTATAGTTTACAAATTTAACGGAATTTATATGACGGACCTAGATTTATTTAAACCTGACCCCGCCATATGTAAATTGATTAGTTAAATTTGACCCATTAATTGTCGTAGAAATTGATAAATTATACTTTAAATCCTTGAACGTAGTTGGATTAATTGTTGTAGTATTAAACTGAAATTTGAAATGGGACGACAAGTGAAAAACTGAAATGTAATAATCTATAATCTACATGAAATGATAGTGTAGATTCTAGAAATAATTATACAAATAACAATGCGAATTAATATGATTATTTCGGGATTATTTGATTTATTTATTGAATTGTTATTGATTGTTGTTATTGCTTGTATATTTACTTTGACACCATCCCTGTCATCACACTGCAAGTTCCCTTTGTTATGTTTGGTTTGAATTGGAATGGGTTGAAATGATAGACCCAAGCGGTTTCCATTTAATTAAATTTGGGACTACGGGTTGAAATGCCATCCACCCGTATACATTTAGTGTACGGATTGAAATGATAATACCCGTAACACTTGACCATATGATAAGAAATATATGGTCTTATTAAGTGAAAATTTTAAAATAAAGGGTAATGATAAATATAGAGTTAATTATATCTAGTTTTAATCAAGATTGACTAAATACATAAATTATGATAAATATTTATGTAAATTTTATTTCGGATAAATTTTGCAATAATGATGAAATTAAGATTGGGAGATAAATTTAGGTTAATTTAAAATGGTATTTAGATAAGGATTTATTTATTTAAATCAATTTAAAATTTATCGAATGAGATATTTCACATTTAATAAAATTTAAGAAATATTGAGTAAAATGTAATTTAAGGGCACTAAAATGATATTGAATCAAATAAGGGAGTGTTCACGACTAAATTATAATGATGTAAAAAAAAAATCGAGAATCTGTATGAAACTGTTAAATGTAAATTGTTATATTTAAGCTATGAACTATATTGTAATTAAAGGTTTAGAAATTTGGATATGTATTTGGAACCAAGATAGTTGAATTTGTTATTTAGATAACGAATTGGATTAGATATAAAATGAGGATGAACTAAATTGGAAATTTTATTTAGAAAACTAGATGGGAAAATTTAGTTGAAGTGTTGAATACTTAAAGTATGGAAACCTATTGAAAAAGGGGGAAATTGGGATATAAAATCCAAATTTGAGATAAAAAAAAAAATTGATTGAAGTGATTATTTTAGGAAAATTTAAATTGATAGAATAAAGTGATAAAATGAGATTGAATTTGATTTGAATGGGAAGGCTGGATTGATGTGAAACTATATGTTAAGTTAAGGAAATTTAAAGTGCTTTACCATATATGGCATTTAATATATAAATACTATTTGGGAAATAAAATTATTCGAAGTAAATTTGACATTTGGGTTGAAGTTTAGATTAAGGGAATGACTACGGTGTAATAGTGTATATTTCTACCCTGTAGATAGTTCTATGGACCCTTAGAGGATGGACATCCCAAACATCCTTTAAGTTATATTGTATTTCAATTGATATTTCATTTGAGTTGAATTTATTGATATAAGAATGTAAATCCTGACTCGAGTGTTTTGTGTTTTGCTTTACGCTCGGGTCAGACCGAGAAATACAGCATTTGAGACTCGCCTTTGGAGATTGGAGCTTCATTTGGAGATCCAACTATCGTTTCAGCTTTTAGTTTTCTAGTTGACTGGTTTAGAGAAGTCATCGGCTCGTACTGAAGACTTTTCTGTATTCAAGAGATTCTGATGTATTTTATTTTAAACTCTGATGTATATAGTAGCTTCATGAACTACTATTTTTCTATTCCGCTGCATTATATTACTCTATGTCTGTGATCTGTGTTTGATTTATTTACTGTTTATTTTAAGTTTTGCCAAATTAAATTAACAATTCGGTATTTTGAATTATTCAAGTCGGACATGTACGGTTTTAGTGTCGATTTGAATGGTCCAAAATAGCGGGTCGTTACAAAAATACTTTCATATAGTATGAAATATGTTATCCAGTAAGCAAAGAGAAGGAAAAACGTGAAACAGACGAACAAAGAAATTTGCCTATGATATACTAACATATTTAAAACAAATGTAACCATATAAAACAAAACACGTAATAAAGTTATAATCTAGATTTTGTAAAACTGTATTATATGCGCAACAGACATGTTCACAATCCAAGTATGTATCAAAATATATATGCACCTCTGTCCTATATATATACCTATCACCGCATATATTATAAATAACATAGCATAATATATTACAGACTATATATGTACACTAAAATATTACAAGACTTACTATGCCTATATACAAAAAGGACGAACAAGCAACTATATACATAAACCAATCACACAGCAATTATGTATATATGTATATAATATAAATAATTACTTAAATAACTATATATAATATATATTAAATATTACATACCTACAGGCAAAAAAAAGCGGCCGAGCTCGGGCCGGAGAGGGGAGGAAGAAGAGGACGCAGGCTAAGGGGAGCAAGGCCGGAAAACTGGGCTTGGAAATGGAAGCTTGGTTCAAGGGCATGCTCGGCAGGAGAAGCACGAGGTGAGGGGGTTCAAATCTGGGAAGGCGGAGCGCGAGAGGGTTATGCGGAAGTTTGATGGAGGGCACACGTGCGAGCTGAGGTGGGAGGTGGACGTGAGGGCGGAGGGAGGACGACACGAAGTGAAGAAGAGGAAGCGAAGCACGGGATCTCGTGGTGGTTAGGGGGACAAAGCGCGGAAGAGAGCCGAAGGAGAGGGGACTTCGGCTTTGGTTGACTGTGCCGTGTGCGGCCACGTGGAGGAAAGGCGGGCGTGAAACGGCGGATGGGGTCGGGTTGTAAGGGAGAGGCGAGATGATGGGGTGCGGTGTGTTAGTTTGGTACGGTGATGGTGACGTGGTAAATGTTGGGTTCAAGGTCGCGTGATTGAGTTGGAGTTCTTGAGGGGATGAGCTTCAGGGAGAGGCTCTGTTTCATGCAAATTTGGATGCAGCTTAATTCAAAAAAAAAAAATTGGCTACAGGACTTATAAAGGAGGAGAGGAGAAGATGGGTTTAAGTTTAGGCAACGGAGAGGAATGAATTCAACGTAAATAGGAGAGAATGAATTAAAGGCAAGTTATAATATTTAACGTTATAATATACTTATCAATCAAAACAGTAAAACGAAGAGACCCAAAACGCGCTGGTAATTAATAAATTTAACCAACGAGTGCAATGAGGATGAACGGCTAAAACATGAAAAAGGTAATATATAACAAAATTTAAGAGCAACGGTTAGATCCTTGGATTTAGTGAAAAGTTATTAGAGAATATAATTGTCACCCTTAAATTCCGGAAATTATAAAGCAATGGCTACACGTTTCAAAATTTGGGACGCGTACCGATACGGTCCCCGGTTTCCCGGATTCTGCTATGCGTCGGACTTCAAAACACAGAAATAAATATACCGTAGAGATCAGCGCGATGAGCCGAACAAAATGGTATACAGATACTGGTGGTACGATTTAATTATAAAATTCAAATTTTCTACTAAGGGAAAGTGTAGCAAAACACAGAAAATAAGATCGACGGAGCTAAAGAATTCCGAATTTGGAAAAACGAACAATGACGTCTCGATCAGAAGATGATTTAGAATTTTCCTATGTAAAAATATTCAGATTTGGAAAATATTTTATTATCAGCAATTATTGGCTAGCTTGATTTTAATAGAATTTCACCATGAAATAAACTTTCATAAAATTAATTTAAAATTTACAATCTGCTATATTTAAATATACGTATTCTAAATATATAAAAAATTTATTTTAAAAATCCAATTATTATAAAATTTCACACTATTCAATTAAATACGTTATAAAATCAATTAAAATTGTTAAAATTTTCCGGGTCGTTACATATGCTACGGCGGTAGCATATTTAAAAAAAATGAGTAAGTCAAAATATTTAAATTTGAATTTTAAACCAATTGTATATGTAGTCGAAAATACAAATATGATTATATATATAATCTTATATAAAATAAAATTGTTTTATAATTATCTCCTATACTTTTATATATGTGTATATTTCAAATTATATAAAATACATTATTTTTTGAAACAGAACACACGCACATATACATATTGATAACAATAGTGATACTTAATTTAAGTAGAGCATTCATTTTTGATGTGTTGGGAGATCGAACTTAAGACCTCTAGAACCACAATCTAAGGACTTTACAACTTAAACTACTAGTCCTTGGCACATACACACATATAACCGAATTAAAAAAATTATTTGTAGGATAATTGATATTAAATATTTAATAAAGATTATATATATATATATATATATATATATCTTTATTAATAGTCGTAATAGCTTTGGTGTCACACTTCTTTGGCATCAACGTGAACTACTAAAAACACCCATTTATATATTATCAAATCTTAATCACTTAAAATAGGATCTAATATGTAACTTCTTTTACAAATTCAAACGCCCTTAAAAATAAAATAAGAATAACAATTAAACATGCTTTGAAAATTCAAATTGCTTCTAAAAATAGGATCTAAAATTAAACCTTCTTTACAAATTCAAAATACTTCTTTACAAATATACAAATTTAATATCACTTGAAAATAAAAAAAAATCATTTTTTTGGCTCATTTAAACATATACAATTTACAAGGAAAACAATTCACGCGCGAAGCGCGTGCCTCGACGCTTATATATATATATATTAATAGTTGGCTTGGAAGCACAAATTATTGGTCCGACCAAGAGCTTCCAAAAAAAATTCCTTTATATGGGAAATGGAAAAAATATATGTTAATGTATAATTAATTTAAATAAATGAATATATCATGATTTATTGTATATCATATCTGAAGATTTATGAATTTCAAGGTTATGCATTAAACTGTGAATAAATGATACAAATATAAAAACAAAAATGGTTTTACAATGTTGGAAATGATTTAATAATTGATTCTGATTAATTAATTTAAATGAATGAATATATCTTGATTTATCGTATATCATATTTGTTGGAGATTTATGTATTTCAAGGTTATGCATTAAACTGTGAATAAATGATACAAATATCAAAACGTATATGTATGAAAAACTTAATGCAAAAATAGATTTAAGGGAAGATGAATAAAATGTTGAGCATTTATTTGCATTAATTTAATAATGTCGTTATTATATCAATTTACTAGACCATCAAGCAAGTGGCTAATATAAAGTTATACAATTATGTGAATAAACGCATAGCAAAATTAAGGGCAACAACCATATAACTTTACACAATTATGTTTATAAACTGAAAAAAAATATAACCATGTTATATGTATAGCAGTGACATCGCTCAATTAATTTTTCAAAAAAAAACCTATTAGAGTATTTATAACCATTAGATATCCTTAATCGGTCCAACATAGAAATATTCAAACTTCATAACACAATATAACATTCTATAAATATCTACCAAATCCTACAAACGTTACTCACCCTATCCATCCATATTAACATCTCTTTTCACCCCTGTTCCTTTTCCATTCTCTCTTGTGTCATCTCCATTCAGATCTTTCACCACCATTGTTTCCTTTTGGACACGCTTTATTGAGTTGTTCGCCATCGTTAATCTCTGATATCACAGCTTCAGGTTAGTGTAATTATACCACTGAAATTGTGCTTTACACTATAGCCCTATCTTGCACTTTCATATTTCGGTCTTATTCTATAGGAAAAAAAGAATCGTTTCTGCGACTACAACTTCTACGCTTCTGTTTTATATTAGAAAGGTAATTTGCTCATTTTAGAATTTTTTGTATTGTTTATTTAAGCGTATTGCTCTGTGTATTCTTAAAATAATATTATGATTACATGTTATTTACAGACATATAATCCATTGATCGATGAAAATTTATTCTTTCTTCATGTTATTTTCTATTTTTAATATATTTCAATCTTATTCTACAGAAAAAATACATTTCTACGACTGCAACTTATACATTTCTGTTTTATATTAAAAAGATAATTTGCTCATTTTAGATTTTGTTTGTATTGTTTATTTAAGTGCATTGCTCTGTGTATTATTGAAATAATATCATAATTACATGTCATTTATGGATATAAAATCAACTGATCGATGAAAAACTTATTCCCATGTTATTTTTTATTTTAAATATGCATAAAGATTATGCTTCTTATAAAAAATGTTCAAAAGTACATTTCAGTCATCATGTTATTATTACTTCACTCTAAATATTACAAAATTAATTTCATCATACAACACAATTTATCAGCCAATCAATGAATAATAAACACACTGATAAGCAAATGTCGACTCAAAATGATGATGTAGCTTCAAAGCATCTTCAATGAAAGATTGTGTATATGTCCAGAAACTAACAAATGACGATAAAAGATACCCCTCAAAAAATGATTATGGCTCGGATGATAAATTTACTTCTGAAGTGATATGTGATATGTCATTCAAAAAATATGAAAAATAATATAATTAAATATTATTACCTTATCGGTTTTCTCTTCTTGTTTTTGCAGGTAAAATTGATGAAGAAAAATAGATGGTGATGCTTATGGATGGTGACATATCATAACGTTTTTGCTCTTTATTAATTGATAAAAAAAATAAAAGTTCAACCTCATAAAAAATTAAATGTTCCAACTTAGAACTGAAAAATTCAAACTGATTACAAATGATTCCTCCGTAAAAACATAGCTATATATATTTAAGAAAATCATTTCTCTTGAATATATTTAACACATATAATTTGTAAAAAAAATCATTTACTCATGAAACATATGATATCCTCACAAGCGAAGCGCGCACCGTAACACTCAAATACACACACGCATACATACACACACAGAGATATATATATATATATATATATATATATATATATATATATAGTCATCTTGTTGACCGTAGGACAAAGCGGTCAATTTTCCCTTGAAGCCTCATAATAGATTATATGTCCAAATTGTTGTGCTGACTTATTATAATATAATATTAAACATAATAAATGAATAAATAGATTTAAATTAAATTATTAATAAATTTATTTTAAACATTAACAATAAATAAATTTTAAATCAAATTGAATGAATAAAAAGTATTTCAAATCTCTTTTCCAAATAAAATACTGAATTTGATTTAGTATAAACGAAATATTATTTACATGAACAAAAAATAAAGACGTGCAATTTAGTAAAATGTAAAACTTTTGAAACTAACCCTTTTAACCACGGTGTTAGTATACTTGATCTAACAAAATACGATTTCATGTATACATATTTTTTTGTCTAGATAATATGCCTTTTGAATCATAGAAGACAAATGTGTTACTAGACATTATTGACCCAGTAAGACTTTGCAAAAAAGTTTTGATTGTTTTTCATACGCACCTTTGAACATTGGTGTTCATTTCTTCTAGTTTGTTTGGGAAGCCACATTTCTTCTAGTTTTGTTTGGGTACTCATGTTTGAAAATGCTTTGTTGTGCATGAGCTTGAACAAAATTTTAATACAGGAGCATATATCTATGCTTGATAAGACCGGTCCTCAAATATTGAGAATAGGGCTGTGAAATGATACCTTCAGATACGGATAGTGCCATATCCGTATTCGAAATCATTTTTGAATGTCGGATATCTATATCCGCTTAATTTTCGGATATTGGATATCCACATCCGCTTAATTTTCGGATTCGAACGGATATTGGATATTTATCTGCTCCGTCCATAATCAATAAATTTGAAAGTATAAATGAAAAGGCTTGGATCAACATAAAACAGCTTTTGTACTAATATTCATAAAAAACCAAGGAATATAAAATGTGATGATAAAACATTGTTTTATACTAATATCCGTATGTGTATCCAAAGATATTCAAAAATTAAACACTGAAATTGTCTGTTTTCACTAAAAATGAGCAAAAACCATATTGTAGTAACATCCAATGGTTAGGAAATAGTTGAAATTCATATATTAATTAAACATATATATACACATCAGTTAATCGGACGGATATTTTCGAATATGGATACCACAATAAACATATCTGTATTCGGAACGCTTTTCGGATATCGGATATCCATATCCGTTTTTCGGATAACGGCGGATAACGAATATTTTTCATATTTTTGGATACGGATTCGAACGGATATCGGATTTTTCAAGTACTCATTGACAGCCCTAATTGAGACAACTCAACCTTTGTATGATTTACGGTACGATTATTAAGTTAGATTCTTCTTTCACAATAATTGAACTCTTAAAATCTAAAATATACGAGGAAAATCAATTTATGTTTCTTTAAATATGATAGAAAATATCTTTTAATTCCCCACCAAGCCTCAAATCAATTTCAGAACATTTATTTTAACAAATGAATATAAACTCTAATATTTTTAATTTAAAATTTTATTTATTTGAAAAAGAAAGTCATGATATCCGAGTAGTGGTCAACACTTAGTTACTTTTAGTAGTGGCCAACACTGTAGCCAGATTGATTTTGTCTTTACTAGAAGAGATGACAAATAAGCTTGTGTAGATTGCAAAGTCATACCTGTAGAATGTGTCGTCTCACAAAATCAGCTTTTGATATCCGTGTTTCGTCTTCGAATACATGTTCGACAGGATAAAGGAGCCAAGATTAGTCGGACGGAATGGTAGAAGCTCAAAGGAGACGCTTCACGAGTTTTTAAGGATAGGGTGATGGGAGAAGGAGCACGGAATTTGAAAGGAAAAGCAAATCACGTGTGGGATGAGAGATGACAATGCGCATTCGAAAAGTGGCTACTGAGGTGTTTGGGGTAACGAAAGGAAATAAGCGCGACCTAAAGATTAGTGGTGGTGGAACAGTGATGTGCAAAAGGCTATCAAAGAGAAGGAATGTTATAAGTGTTTGCATCATCACATGAGCGAGGACAACAGACAAAGGCACAAAGTGGTAAAGAAGAACGCAAAGAGAGCAGTGAGTGAAGCAAGAGGACGGACGTATGAAGACCTGCATCATAAGCTAAATACGAATGAGGGTGAAAAGGAGGTCTATAGGATAGCTAAGCTCTGTGAAAGGAAGACAAGGGACTTCAATCAAGTTAAACGCATCAAGGATGACAATGATAGATTTTTGGTGAAAGACGATGAGATAAAAAATAAATGGAGAGATTACTTCGACAAGCTATTTAATGAAGAGGGTGATAGCACTATGATCGAGATAGATGAATCTTTTGACGACAACGGTAGGCATTTTGTTTAGAGAATTCAAGAATCCACGGTAAATGAGACGCTAAAACGGATGAAAGCAGGTAAGGCATTGGGGCCTGGTGGCATCTCCATTGAGGTTTGGAGATGCCTTGAAGATGCAGGGATAGTCTGGCTAACTAAGTTGTTCGATAATATTTTCAAATCAAACAAGATGTCAGATGAGTGGAGGAGAAGCATATTAATTCCAATTTTTAAGAATAAAGGAGATATACAAAGTTATACAAACTATAGACGAATTAAGCTTATGAGTCATACGATGAAGCTATGGGAGAAAGTCATCAAACATCGATTAAGAAGAATGACAAGCGTTTTAAAAAACCAATTTAGTTTCATGTCTGGGAGGTCGACCACGGAGGTTATTTTCTTCATAAGACAACTTATGGAGAGGTTTAAGGAGAAAAAGAAGGAATTACACATGGTTTTTATCGATTTGAAGAAAGCTTATGACAAAGTACCACGAAAGGTGATGTGGTGGGCTCTGGAGAAGAAGAGAGTCGCAACAAAGTACATTACCCTTATCAAGGATATGTACGATGATGCTGCGACTAGTGTCAGAGCATGCAATAGTGTAACCAGTGACTTTTCCATTAACATAGGATTACATCAAGGGTCAACTTTGAGCCCCTACATTTTTTTCTCTAGTGATGGATGGGGTTACGAAAAGTATACAAGGGGGGATTCCTTGGTGTATGCTATTTACTGATAATGTTGTGCTAATTGATGATAGTAGGATTGGGGTCGATAGACAACTCGAGCTGTGGAGACAGACTTTAGAATTTAAGGGATTTAGGCTTAGTAGAATTAAAACAGAGTATATGAAGTGCGAGTTCAGCGGTGTCATGTCAAAGGATGGAGATGTTATTCTGGCCGGACAAATAGTTCCTAAGAAGAAATCCTTTCGATATCTAGGATCAATGTTGCAGTATAATGATGAGATTGATGAAGATGCTAGTTTTCGAATTCGAGCGGGATGGAGAAGTGGCGACAAGCATCTAACATTCTCTGTGACAAAAAAGTCCCACGAAAGCTTAAATGAAAGTTCTATAGAACGGCAATTAGGCATGCGATGTTGTACGGTGCAGAATGTTGGCCTACTAAAAACCAACACGTCCACAAAATAAGTGTAGCAAAGATGCGTATGCTGCGATGGAGTTACGGTCATACAAGAAGAGGCCGAATTAGAAATGATGATATACGTGAAAAACTTGGAGTAGCGCCAATTGAGGAAAAACTAATTCAACATCGCTTAAGATGGTTTGGACACCTTCAACAAAGGCCGCCCGAGACACCTGTGCGCGTTGGAATTATACGCCGTGTCATTTGCTCAAAGAGAGGTAGAGGTCGACCAAAGTTGACATGGGAGGAAGTAGTTAAAAGGGACTTGAAAGGTTGAAATATAACCGAAGAGCTGGTAACGGATAGGAGTGCATGGAAGTTTGTGATTCACGTACCAGAACCATGAGCTGTTAACGGATAGGAGTGCGTGAAAGTTAGCGATCCAGGTAGCAGAAGCATAAGCTATGAGTCTTATAAGTTTTAGATTTAGTATTAGGAAAAAGAGCCTAAGACGTAGCATTTGGTAGTTGATCAATATTATTATTAGCACTATTAATTTGTATTGTTATCGTCATTTTTTTTAATTTATTTAATTTTATATTTTTTTATATTTTTTTCTTACATACATATATATTTATATCTTTATTTTACTTAGTTACTATTATTATTAATTTACCTATTTGACTTTATTTTATTATTGCTTGCTATTGTTATTATTATAACATTTAAATTACTTTTGTTATTTAGTTTCGGGTTCCATCTCTAACCGACCCCAACTTGTTTGGGAATAATGGCTTTGTTGTTGTATTTATTTGAAAACAAAAGTCTAAAAACCAAAAAATTTCAAGAGAAAGAATTCCTCAAAATCTTCAAATTATTCAGAACAACTCAAATATTTAAAAATATCAATTTTTTTGCAAACAAATTTATTTTCTAGTGGAAATTAAAACTTATTTGAAAATCTATTTCTTTTCTTAAAAAAATTGAAAATGTCTAGGAAGTTTAAATAATTTGCAATTATGTTTGTTGAAAGTCAAAAAAGTTTCAGGGAAGTACAAATTATTTGGAAATACTACATTCTTTAAATAATAATAATTTATAATTTCAAGAGAGAAAATTTTCAATAAATAACATATTGCATTGTTCCTAGTTTTATTACTTAATTGTTGCTATTCTTTTTTATTTTTTCAACATTTCCATTTTTCGTTTTGAGTAAGGTAAATATTTTTTTTTCAAACATTATTGTTATGTGTGTAAATCAAAATTAATGAAAATTTACAACAAATGTTTTTGCTGTGAAATTATATAATCAAACAATTGATTGTCTCACCTATACATGATTGTACTAGTTAGTGCCAACATGACATGGTTGGCGTGAGTGCATCTTTTTGTAATTTGATGAAATAAATATAACCTTAATTGCTATCAATTTTTTGTTTGACCATTTTTATTTTTCTTTTAATATATGTTTATAGTGCTTAATTTATGATTCATTTCATACACTGTGCCCTACCTTCTCAAAGTTGACAAATGCTATGAGATATTATGAATCTGTGCGATTGAATGGTATGCTGATTGACATTTCACTTTCTTGAAGCGGAATATGTGCCAATACATGTTAAATTAGTAAAGTTACTTAATTTTTTAGTAAAGTAGCATTTTTTTTCCTGTTTGGTACTGAAGTGGTGCAGGTAATGAAGTGAAGTTTGGAACTTAGGCATATGGTCCTCGTAATTTGCTTAACCGTGTATTTAGCGTTGCGTATTTGAGCGTTGGGCGTTGGGACCTTCTGAGTATAACCACACGTTTTAATTTCGATAAACAAATACTATTGCCGTGCTTTCTGTCATTTTAGATATTTAATGGTCCTGGATGTAGAGAACTCATAACTTGGAAATTCCCGTTTAAATTTCAGTAGTTCTACATGGAAAAAGTAGAATTGGAATAAAACCAAATCTGAAAGAAGAGACATGCTTCTTGCAGAACAAGTAGCAGTACCGTTGGCATTTCTTGAATAATTAGGAAAACAGTTTGGAAGTTTCAAACGGACTTGAACTTCTATGGTAGCAATGAATTTACTCACCAAGGTAAGATAAACACAACGGGAGGATACATAGACCACTTATCAAAAAGATACGATATCAAATTTCAAAAGACAGAGAGAATTTTTTACTATCCACCACCCCTTTAATAAAAACACATATATAGATGTACATATGCTCAGATATTACTGATACACATGAACATGTCAATAAATGCATAAACAGAAATACAGAAACAATGGTACCAACATTATTTCAGCCAAGGTGAGCATCAATGCTAAATATCATCCCATTAATAACTCTGCAACCATCAACAGATCAACACTTGAGCAAAATTACTTTCAAAACAACCTCCACACAAAACACCTCACCGCACCAACAAAAGAGAACACCACCACCTAAAAGATACATACAGTGGACGGACAACTTGTTTGTGTACCATGGATCATACTACTATTCATAAATAACTGCATTGGTTATGGCAAGACGTTAGTAAAACAGTTTTAACCTTCCCATCATGTACTAGGCCAGCATTTATTTATTTTTCCATTTATTTTCCCAAAAATATTGACTAATTGTATAGTTATTATATGATTATTAAGCCTTTTTATATACTTGGTTCTGACATGCAAGTCACTTTTTTTTATAACATAGTGTCATTGACACTTGACTTTATTTATAACCCAACAATAAATTTCAACAAATGTTGTTTTCACAGAAATTATTTAGCATTAAAGCGGGATGAATCTAGTAATATTCACAAGGAAACAAACTTTTACCTTCTTGCAAGTAATATTCGTATTTTTTTGTGCCGAGGAAGAAGTTGCAATATTATTTTATCACCCATTATTTCAAAGTATTTTTAATTTGTTGAGAGTATGGAATAGAATATAGTCTGAGAATTTGGAATAGAATAGTTGATGCGGAGTAAATTATGAGTGTTTGGTATATTGTTTATATAAAAATCGAGTGATAAATGTCATTGTTTATATCCATTAGCATATGAGGAGTGAAGTGAATTAAATCTACAAAGTCCTCACTGTATCAATTAAAACGCTAATTGTTATCCCTTTTTGACCGGGCAGCATACGGATCAACTGACAAGTTAAACTTCGAAGTTGTCAAGACAAGATGTCCGGAGAGGCGACCATGAAACCCAAAACCAAAATACAAACAAGATCATAGTACGAACACAAATCAACAAAATAAGTTCGGGAACTCGAAACCCCACAAAGGTCATTACCGACCCTCCAGGATTCAGCATCGACTCCTAACCATTGATCGGGTGGGGCCCATCTTCCTTTCATGAATCCTCCTCGATACGATTCTCTACGACCTCCGCGAACTCCTAAATCATCAACTTTGTACTTCTACAACTCCGTCATTTGACTTCCAAACAAATTATTATTGATGCAAACGACGATGGAATCATGAAGCTAACCATAAGACGAGTCGAAGTGAAAAGTTGAAGACATCC
The DNA here is from genome assembly GCA_030765085.1 of Allium cepa. Classification (NCBI taxonomy): domain Eukaryota; kingdom Viridiplantae; phylum Streptophyta; class Magnoliopsida; order Asparagales; family Amaryllidaceae; genus Allium; species Allium cepa. The sequence goes on from CM060931.1 coordinate 306,876,149, forward strand.
AATTTGGTCATTTTAGGGATCGGTAACCGACCCTTGGCGACCTGGTGCGGTGGCACCTATTTTCGTGGGAGAATTGGTCTAAATCTTGAGTAACGGCTTTGAGATATTTTGGATGAGAATTTCGGCTCTCTACCTCTATAAATAAAGGGAATGGCTCCATTTTCAGGATTTTTTGGTTCTAGCTCTACTCTACTCTACATTCTTGTAATTCTGACAATCTAAGTGCTGAGTTTACCGACTCCTAAGAACTTCTGCCTCCAAGTCAGAATATAAGCAATAAAACTATTAAGTGGACGTATGCCAGAGTTTGCCGAACCACTATAAATCTCTGTGTATTCATTTCTTGTTTTAATATGTCTTCTTCGCTTTTTATTCTCTTCTACTTTCTATTGGATGTTTGTGCCATTTCTGATTCAAACACTAATCATTTTGCTGTTTTAATCAAATCGATCCATTGAACAATAAATTTTAAGGAAAAACGTGTATTCTTAAATCGAAACAATTTACTCGTACTTATTTTAACATATTAGGAGTTTATACAATTATAGTCTAAACAAATGGATATGAAAAGACAAACACAGGAAAAAAAAATCAAATATCCCTCTCACACACACACAAGGGTTCTGCTACATCTTCCACGTCTCTCTAATTTTTAGAGATGCATAGTTCAAAATCAAACGAAAATTTGTAGATATACTCTTACATAACTCAAGATCATCTCTATAAATTTTGGCTTAATTTGAGTGATCCTAACCTGTTCAAAATCATGTTTTTAAATCAACGGTTAAAATAAATGTTTTAGTGGTTGATATTCGATTTAACAATTTGGGCATGTTAGAAGCATCGAAATGATCTCATTTTTTGTGAACGTGATGTTCATCGTATAGATTGAACATCCTCAAAGTTTCATTTGATTTGGAATAGTACAACACTCAAAACCGTAGAGGTGTACAATGATGTGTACGAGGTGTAGTGGATCTTTACCCATATTTATATCCAAAAATGTTCTACTATTTTAAAAATGATCATGTGTTGAAATTTTTCAATATACATTACTGAAAGAAAAGTGTGTTTTTTACTTTTTAAAAATAATATACTTGAAAAAAGCAGCGAGAAATTATTGATTTTGAATGGAAGTCCTAAACTTTTTGCAAAAATTCCAATATGTTTTTTTTCATCGACGTTAGAAAAGTTGGAAATTTTTACCAAAACAATTTTTTTTCCAAAAAGTTACAAAAAAGATTATAGAGTTTTTAATCAAATAATTAAAAAGTGTTGAAAAATATATTTTTTCTAGAAAAAACCTCTAAAATTACATTTCTTTACGTTTTTAATGCAATAAATAAATTAGGTAAGAAAAACGTTTATAGATCAATTTCTATAATTGTGCGGTACTACTAGTTAAAATAAATATACATTTTGACGTATTAATCCATCGGTTAAGCTCATGTCAAATGCTAACAAGGTATTGGTTCGTGCTAAAACAGCATCATCTTACCATTTTATCTATTAACCACTCAATTTAGTGCACAGACCCAGAAGCTTGGTGTGGTAAAGAGAAAATTCCCTCACCAACCACCAATTGGTTCTTCTGATGGTTGATTAGCAACTGAAATTTTTTGCTTACCAATCACGTGTTGAAGCAAATGAGTATAGACCATATGTAATGCCACCTACTAACCCATAATTAGAACCATCAGCCATGCAACACATTAACAACATCCAAGAACTAAAACTACTAGCCACTGGAGGGGAAGGAAAAGATGAAATTCCTTGCTTCTGATATTATAATTGACACCTATCAGATCATTACCAAACATCATAGGAACCAATGAACCTAAACCTATCTGAAACAACTTAAATTATTTCTTAGAAACTTCTAACCAGCGAGTTGACACAAGCAAAATCCATAAAGTCACTTAAAAACAATGTATAATTTTACCAGCATCAATAACATATACCAAGGCGCTGAACCCAAGTATAATTACCTTGACAAGGATATGTTTTCCATCACAAAGAGACACAGCTAAAGAACATGATTTTTGAGAAGAGAATGTATGGAACAAATAGAAGGGATTATATTTTCACTGTAAGTGATCATATAATTGATTTTGAATCTATGACCATGTCATAAGTCTCTAACCAAGCTGTTAAACAAGATGATTTGAAGATTCCAAGTTAACGGATATCCTTGATGTAAATAAGATATGTATGCCAATTTACATGATATGATTCTCTTATATATATTTAAGCAGTCTTGTTGACTTACTTCATTATGCCTTAAGGTTCCATTGAGTTGATTTTTCTGAATCATTTTTATTCCGTCGATTTTCAACACGGACATGAATTCGATATGTACTGTAAAGAATGTAATCGTAATGAGAAAGGTGGCTCTTAACTAAGTTTTTGGTTCAGTGTAAATTGAACAACAAAGTAATCCTAACACAAATACCCATATTTCTCAAGATGTTATAAGCATCAATACCTACTAAGGTTGTAACTTATAGTGTGATTCTCATATTATTATCAGTCAAGTATAACTGTATAAGCATCAATTATCAGTATAACAACACAAATTGTTAACGATCAATAATCAAAAACTTTGTAGCATTCAGATTCAACCATAAGGTCATATAGCTTAAATCTGCATTTTCCAGTGATTATTAATACACATCCAAACATGAGCAAAAGGTTTCAGAAGTCAGAATTCACAAATTTTGGATGAACAAACATGATTTTCAGGAAATTAAAATCTAAACATCCTCACCAGCACTTTGATCAACAGTATTCAATCCTTGAAGTCCTTCCTGCATCATTCTGTGTCTGTTCTGAGCTTGTCTCTCAACAGCAACAAAATACAAACCTATTTCATATCGAATCGTTATTAAATGAAACTAATTAAACATGATTTTATTTTATTTATTTATTTTCCTCTTTACAGAAATAAGAAAAGCGGGATAGATTGCTTACTAACAGCACTTCCAATAGCGCATAGCCATAAAATCCTTTGCGACCATTTATCGCCTACTACTCCTCGCCCTGACATTTTCCTTTCTAGATTGCAATAACAATAGTCACAAGCAGAAGAACAAACAATAACCTACGAAAAGGGTCCAATTTTTGTACGAAGGAGGCGGAAGCAATTATTTGAAAAACGAATTAGCTGAAGCATACATTAAACAAAGTAAGAAAGAAGCTTAAGCAAAAAGAGAGAAACCCTAACCGTGTGCAACAGAAATTAAAGCTTGAAATTGTCTGGAAATCATTTTATTTTTTGTTGCCAATAATTACGCCAGTTCTTTGAAAAGGCCTCCGCGTATTTTCAATTTTAAGTCCAGCCCAGCATGTTGTTTAAGTTATTTTCCAACCAAGCGGTGGATAGGAGCGGAAGGGAACGTGTTTTTAGCATAAAGGGTTGAAAACTAGGGGATGTTTTATTTTATTTTATTGAATTACGCAAAGCAAGATTCATAACTCAGGACCGTTGCCTGAACGTCTTAGCACTGATACGTGATCTTGAATTTTCGCTATTAATTGATATAATGTTATTTGCGTACGCTTTATTTTAATTGTGAAAAAATGCTGAAAATTGATAACAAATTTTTTATAAGGTCCAAATGGTACGTTTTAATTGTTATTGGTGATTAATTAAACATTACTAGTATAACCGTATAACGATGGAAAAACCGACCGTTAAATTGTATAATGTTAATTTTTTTTCTTAATTATGAATTTGATCAAAAAATTAGATGTATTTAAAAAAATGAAAGTAATTAGAAAAATGTAAATCCAATTACACGAAGTTTTGTACATGTAAACCAGCTTCATACATAATCTGTTATCAATATATTGATATGAATCACTCAGAGGCACATACATACATATATATTATATCAAGAATGATCGATATACTCTTAATTTTGAGCTTCTTTGTGGCTCTAAATCGTTATTGAATTTGAAAAATAAAAGGAAAAATCTTCAAAATATATCGTCAATGTTTAATTAAAGAAGATGAAAAATGCAAGAGTAGATATAATAAATATCACATATTATTGAACTTCATTATTTAAATAAATCACCTAAAAGTACCATTGTTATTATAAAAAAAACTAATATTGTTGAAATAAAAAAAAGTAAATTTCGAACTCTGTCGTCATTGATATTTCTTCTAACAAGAAGCTCCATTCAGCCGAATAACCAATATCGAGTGAGAGATAGCAATAATATTTTAATTAATTTCAATTAAACACAAAATATGATATACTTGGAAAAATATAGAATTTTGAACTAGATTTGAAGCTTACAGTCTTGAAATTCAAAAAAAAATTACAAAAGAATTCTCCTTGTGATTCTTTTATTCCTAAAATTGGTGATTGTAGTCAATCAACCTTTTTTGTGATAATGTCACTCATAAAAGTACACGTGTAGCCGGAACAAGGTAAGTGTGTACAAATATATACAATACACAACAATAATGTGAAGAACAAAAGAAAGTCTTTTACTACAAGGACAATCAGCAAACAGATGCGTGGAGCTATTGAATTCTTGTACTTCAAATTATAAATGCTAGCAATGGCTCAAAAGTAGATTCTGACGTGGATAAATGTCTCTTAGAACAAGTAAACTCATGCTCAACAAGCAAATATAGTTTTATATATTAGAATGGATAGATAGTAAATATGTGTTATTTTAGCTTGTCCAGACAATAATATTAATTGTACATTGGCGTTGTTAATTAAAATGACAAACGAGAGAAGAAAGCAAGTTAAAAGATGTAATAAATACCGAGCTCAAGAAGAAAAGAAGAATCCTTAGATACTGAAAGTTGATATTTTTCTTAAGAAGGAGGCATTTCATAAGACGATCTGCTTTTGATATATTACATTATGTTCATGTAGATGGTCGTATTACCAAAACAGTAAGTAACAACAAAAACCACATTGTAAGAATTGTACGAAAACGTACACACGGATGCACCATAATAAAATATTGATATAAAGTAATAAGAAATTCAGAGGCTTGTCTTAGCAATCTTCTTAAAACTTTATTGCAAAGTTTTCTAAGATACAACAGAATAATCTGCATATGATTGTAATGAGCACGTCTAACATGTGAATCGATAATGCATTGGTTTGGGAACAAAACGAAGATGAAGAAGACGAATGATAAAGGGATGAGGAATGTGTTCAGTGTTCCTCTCTTTTTATAGCCTTCAATGGTTCATCCGCTCAGAAGGTTATGTATGTTCTTTTGAATCAAAGAGTCGTCTACAACACCCAACAGTTGTTTTTGTTCATTAGTTATTTGCAATGTCCAACAGTCGTTTCTGTTCGTGGGTCATTTGCAATGCCTAACAGTCATTTTTTTCGTCGATCATTTCCAGCGCCTAATAGTCGTTTCTGTTCGTCACCAATAGTCGTGTTATCTGAAATAGTCATGTCCACTCATCATTGTTTGCCTCTATTTGAAAAAAAATGTTGTTCAAAACGGGCTTTGTTTTATCTAGCAAAAAGATAGTAACACATTAGATCCGTACCCGATCAGGCGGACATGTGTGTTTTAAACCATGGCCATTTCGGTCCCCCTCCCTCCCCGCACAAAACTACCTGACCCTAAGAGAAAATATAGGTCGACGTGAAGGAGTATATAAACATGAAAACTTCTTTGTTTTTGACGATGTGATCTTCATTCACATAATATGCAAGGATCTCCAACAATCCCCCACACGAATGATGATATATGTTTCCCATACAAAGGAGAATAGCATAGAGTACATATGGAAAAATACTATATCGAGGATAAGTGTATGTTTCACTTTGAACTTTCCTTAGTTAAAACTCATCGGATATACTTGGCTAATTAGTGAATTATTTCATCGTGAACCGTCAGTCGTTAGCGTATAACTAGACAATAAGCTTTACAAATTATTATTTCCCTTCACGCTCAATGTCTTGGTTGTCTTCATTTTTGGTTCGGAACAAATTTGGCTCTACGAGTGTATTTAGAGAATTTAAGCTTTGATATTCTCATAGAGCCGACCCACCTCACACTAACATAGGTGATGATATCCATAAAGTGTATCCGACGTATACTCTACTAGACGTTTGCAAGATATGGACATCATTAAAAGTATAGCTTAACATTTTTAATACTTTTGTAGGTATACATTCTATTATGCACCATATGAATAGAGTAGGACTAAGTCCAAACAAATGTATTACTTTTTGAGTTACTCAGAACTGCTTTGCTTATTGATCCTGGTCCGTGGGATCTCCAATCGCTTCGATAGGTTTCCGTATAAGGTAACTCTTTTTTAGTTTTAGGTTTTTAAACTCATTCTCATCGATGCACGGTCAATTTTATCTCTTAATAAACCTTTAGTAAATGAATCTGCTAGGTTATCATTAGTTCTTACATAATCAATGGAAATAGTTCCATTAGAGAGTAACTGCCTAATTCTGTTACGGCATTGACAGATGTGTCATAGTTTTCCATTATACATAAAGTTTTGCACTCTACCTAATGCTTCTTGATTATTGCATTGAATACATATGGTCGTTACAAGTTTGAGCCAAAAATGGAATATTTTCTAAAAATTGACGAAGTATTCCACTTCTTTGCATGCTTTATCTAATGCAACGAACTCATATTCCATAATGGATCGAGCTATGCATATTTGTTTATTAGATTTCTATGACACGGTTGCTCCTACTAGGGTAAAGAAATAACAACTTGTTGATTTAGATTCCTCTGAATCTAAAATCCAGTTTGCATCACTGTATCCTTCTAAGATGACATGATATTTTACATAATGCAACGAAAAATTTATGGTATTCTTTAAATATCCCAATACTTTCATTAGTACTTTCCAGTGTTCCTTTCCTGGGTTACTTGTACATCTGCTTAGTCGACTTATACATAAGCAATATCTGGTCTTGTGCAATTCATGAGATACATTAAACATCCTATTACACGAGAGTATTCCAATAGCATTACACTCTCATACGTTTTCTATACAGTACCTCCGATGGATTAAGAGAATGTATTCGTACTTTCCTATACATTATTATTAATTATATTTATACGCTAAATTCTAAGATTTCTGACCATAGAAGTAGTTATAGTTCCACTCCATGGAAATGAGCGAAGCAATTATAGGTTGGAAATATCTTCGAGGTAGGATATTCACGCCAACTCTGAATTACACCATGGATTGCCGATGATGCGTAAGACGTGTTGATGAAGAGCATGAGTATGATGTATGGCAGAATCCCAAAAGACTGAAGGTGTTCGACTTGATGGTTGAGATTTTAGCTACCATATGATTTTGGATTTTAATGATGAGTTCCAGTCGGAGACACACATTTATTCCAGATATGTAATAAATTAGAGTCTGTATGTCGCAATTGTCCGAACGCAAGTTTTTGCTAGGGTGCATTCGTTGATCAATTCTTTGATGGCAAACCGGATTTTTTTGGATAATTAATGTCAGTTCCTTAGTCTAAAACCTATAAGAGAATTTTATAAAGTATGTTTTGGAAATGTCTTAGATTTCATAGAAATCCTTAAATATTAACGCGCGCGCGCGCACACACACACACACATATATATATGTATTAGTAAAGGCTTGGTTTTGATTTTTGGTAAATATAAGTTTGATTTTTAAGGAATGTTTTGGTATGAAATAGCTTCTATTATCTAGAAACAAGTATAAAGGAGCATGTATTTAGCTCGGTGTTTTTTTCGGTTTATAAAATCGAGATTTTTATATTTTCTCTTTTTAAGGTGTGGATAAAATAGGAATGACATTTAATTTTATTGGGATGTGTAGTTGAAGTGTTGTTGTACCCACCAGCTATTTGAAGAGATAATTTTCAGGCGAAGTAGGTAGGAAGTGGCAGTTGGAATATTGTTAGGTTTTTAGAATTGTTGTTGGTCGCAGTAGTTTTGTGGGGACTACTGCGAGTTACTGGAGCATGGTTTGGGACTATGCGGTAGGCTTTGACACCGTCGTAATGAGGATAGGAATTTTTCGGATCATGTCAAATCGAAGGAGACGGCACAAAAAAATTATTATTATTTATCTGATCCTAATTGGATCTAGGTTCAATTAACACCCAAAACCCATCTATTGGTTGACCATTTAGAGGTAAAACCTACAATGGTATACTAGTTAATGAGTTTTGGCACAATTAGAACCTGAAATGGGACTGTAAAAGTCACGTCTGAATTTCTTCAGTAGCATTCTTTCTTCCTCCTTCCTCCTTCGTCAATCAGCTGAACCCAATCTCCATCCTCCTCTTCCTCCTCCTAGTAGCACCCTCTCTCTTCTGTTCCTCCCCTAGGCGATGTCGTTTTTCCCTTGGAGAAGCAGCCTTGCCTTTCCATCGTGATGCTTTTGCACGTTAGACCTCGCCAAGCCACTACTCCAGATCTATAGCACATTTCGTAACTGTGACCCCTTCTTAGTTCAAGGCACCTTTCTGCATAGTCGGTTTTTCCCCGCACCATTACGGTATCAACCATCAAGAGGCCACTCGGCTGAATCAGAACGAGCAGAAGGTTTCGAATGAGATTCAGAATGGAAATAATTCTATCGGATAAATTAACGATTATTAGTTAATTGACTGGGCCAACTAGCCGACCTGTCATTGGGAAAAATCGACCTCTAGTGGTCGACCGGTGCTCCATGGGTGGTCGACCGATCGTCTTCGGGCGGCTACAATAAACTAAGACCCAACGACTTGGATTTAATATATTTCAATCTGATATTTGATGACCTTCCCTTATATTCTCCTATTTTTCAGAAGGTAATAGCAAAGCTCTACCATTTCTTATTCTCCACTTTCTTTCTAAATTGTAAAAATAAGATATTTATATCTATATTCATACAAATTGGAGAAGAATGGAAATCTAATAAACAGAAGAAGGGAAGAGAATCAACTATACATGTATGTGAGGTAATTTATATATATTTGTATCATTTTCTCTCCCAATCTCAAATCTATTCTCAGATCTATAATTTGATGTACGTATATACACTTTTATACATATTTCTTGTATTAAAAGGATTTGAAGATGAATTTAAGATTCTACTTCATGTCTAGAGATTTGGATATATTTTAAAAGATGAGTGAGAAATTTTATATATTGTTTATGATTTTAAATCTATTTCGTTGGCATACTTTTAATTTCTATGCCTAAATCAGTTTCATTTGTGAATTGTAGACTTAAATTATTATAGAAAACTATTGCCTACATATTCTTGTTAGACTTAATTTGAAATATGTTTACTCCTAGATTTGGAAATCAGTCCCAAAGATTTTTGAATTTAAATGTTGTATATTTTTATTTCATATCTGTACTTGGATGTAAAATATGATTTTTGAATTATTGTCCAAATTTGTGTTAAGTTGTAGATTTTAGATAGTTTAATATGTGGAAAGAACATCCGTATAATTTTAATAAATTTGTTTACTTTTTCACTTTTGATTCAAAAAGGCGACGCTTGATTTAACAAGGAACAAAACAAAAAGGGAAGAAGTGTATAAAGTACAGATTTATTCTCCGTAATTTATGTTTATTTCAAATAAAAAGAAATTATCCATTTGTTATAATTCCAAACGTAGCAAATCATTCTTTTCGTGTAAAAACCAATTTGTGGAAATCATAGCAGGAAATCTTTTTAAGGAATTTAATTCTAGAAAATTAAGTATGGAAAACATATTTGAGTTACGTATTATGAGAAGAATATATTTGGATAAGAATAAGTAGTTTATACTTATTTATTGCTTAATAAAGAAGAACAACGTTTATTCATGCATTATATATGCGTAATTTCGTTATTTATTATTATATTCAGGAAAGTGAATAGGTAGAATTTGAAAATGTAGTAATTTCTATTAATGGGAAATAAATTAGGAATTGCCAATATTAGTAGAAAATAAAGGATTGTAACCCTAATTAATGGGCAATGGGAAATAATGGATAGAATTAGATTAGATGTTACAATTAGTTAACTAAAGGCTGTAACTCTAATTAATGGAAATGAATTTTGGAGTTACAATTAATAAGGACAAAGGGATAAAAATGGACTGATAAAAATGGAATATATATAAAAGGTTACTACACTACACCACAAAAGGCTTTTAACAGCGTTTGATAAACGCTGTAATAAGATACAACAGCGTTAGTTCAAACGCTGTATAACGACATGCTGTCGTATATACAGAACTTACAACAGCTTTTTGATAAACGCCGTTGAAACATCACTTTGACAGCGTTTCTTACAAGCTGTCAATAATGTTTTTACAGCGTTTTTAAACATGTTGTCGGAGATGTTTTAATTCCACTTTAACTATTTACAACAGCTTTTTATAAACGCTGTTATTGAATCATCAACTATTTCGACAGCATGTACTAAACGCTGTTATTGACTATTTAAAGATAAATACAACACGAATTGAACGTTGTTGTTTCTTCATTGACAGCATTAATCAAACGCTGTCTTCTATTTATATAACAGTTTTAACATTCCACTCTATTTTTGAATATTCCAGAACTATATTTTGAGTATATTCAAACAACTAGTAAATATAACATGTTCTAATAACTATTAATTAGTTACATAAACTAGTTAAGACAATATTAATAAACAAAAGACATCCATAAACCAAGTTTCAATAATATCCATAAACAAAAATAACAAAGTAAACCAAGTTGCCACAAATTCTGCTAAACAAAGACACGTTATATGTTAAACAAAAATATAATATCAATACAGTAAGTCCGCACCAAATGCCAACAACCATATCCGCATAGTTGGACTTTAGCTTGAGTGAATCTCTTAAAATGTAGCTGGTGACAGGAATCTGCAGTGAGGAATGAACAAGATTGGGAATTAGTATCTAGTAGTAAGAAAAATGAGTGCCAAATCTATCAAAAGCAGGAAAGCAAGGCATGTAAATATAGATCATACAAAACATGAATCAGGAAGATAAGAGAGTAGTATGTACATGTTGTGTCCTATAAGTAGTATGTACTCTGGCCATTCACAACTGTTGCCTTCCTGCTGCCTTCACTTTGCAAACAACACTGTTCCCATCCCCTTCATTCAGTTCAGACCACCATCTCAATCTGTCAGCCCCTTTCTGACTTGTTATCAAACTATGCTTGCTGCCTTATATTCATCAACATCAAAGGACAAAGCCCAATCACAAACAAATTACATTCAAGCACCACAAACAAATCCACCCCTCTGCTCCTTGCAAACACTAAAACCATCAAACTTCACATTTCTGGTCATTTCTCCCTTCACCAGACTTCACACAGACCACAATCCAAAACATTCCCACTTCTTCACCCCCAGTAGAAATCACAAACTATTCATCATCATAGTACTTGCAACTATAAACAGACCACTGCATTAACTTTCAATACGTATACAATCTGACCATCTCCATCTACTTCCCCACTGTTCAACGTTGCAACTACCCTATCAAACTCCTTTCTACTGTCTACTTCCACCATATCTCCAACACCCTGCAGCATATCACTTCTCCCTTGCCTCCTACTTCTGCCGGAACCAACAATTTGGAGTAAACACGGCAAAATTGGAAGCACTGTCATGTGGAAGATTCATTCAGATCTATGCTTCATGCTTGGTGCCTTGCAACAGCTGGATAACCCATGCAACTGCTCAATCTGGTTGATCACATATGGTCCAAACCAGGTGCCTTTAATGTTGATCTTGCAAACAGGTTTAGTAAAAGAAACACAGATTTCATCGTCAGCTTTAGTTTAAATCAGAGCAGCCTCGACAATCTAAACCTGTATGGTAATGAATATAAACCATTTGTAAGTTAATAAAAATAGGACAAAAAAGCTCTAATTTTTTATGTACAACGCGCTGGTGATGAGCTCAATCAGTAATAAGGCTGGTTAAAACATTTTGATAGATTGTTAAGTTCTTGCTTTATTGATTATAACTATGAAATTAGCAATATAACTAACCCTATCAAGTTTAGCACATGTAGATCACCATGACCATATCAAACATAAGTATGGAGAGAACATCATCATAACAGTAAGGCCTAACAAATTATTAAACTATTGTGTATCATGTAGACTAAATTATATGATTGATCATGCCAATCAAGTTTCATACATTAACATTTACTATTGGCACATAACAACTATATTCACCTCCCATGAAAAGAAAGCTACCAAAATTATTTTAAATACTTGGTTGAAACAAAGTTTGAAATTTGGTTTTCGATTCAGTTTCGTTCAGTTTGACATATCTGAAATTTTTGTTCTGTTTCAGAATATTGAAAGTTTTGGGTCAGTTTCGGTTCCGGTTTTGATTACTTTATGATTTTTTTAATATAAATAATTTAATATGTACTATCAAATATATAATTTACCATTATAATTTCTAAATTCCTATAATCTGATATTTACCAATATGATAATCCAATTCCTTTGGTCCAACATATTTAATTAGCACAATATCCGTTTACAAATTTCTCTTTGGGTAAAATACAGTACCTTTTCAATGCACGAAAACGATTTAACTGCATAAAAAATTACCACTATGTGGATGGTGATAGAAACTGCATATATATGCAAAACAAATAGCCATATAAATGCAGTTATGTTAGCAAGCAAATTTATATTAAAGTGAAGGGCTAAAAGATGACATGAATTACCTTGTAACTTGCTATGTACATCAAAACAGCCTTCCCACTTCACTGCAGTTGCAACCTCCCCCTCCTTCAAACAACAACATCACCTACCAACCAGCACCAGAGCCTCATCATCTTCCTCTAGAAATACCAGAGCATATTTGTTACTCAGACAATTTTATGTTTGTAATGCAAGAAATCAATTTTGAAGATAAATAGTGTTCAATTAAAAGTAAGAAACAAGATCCTTTATGAAATAGCAAAATTTTACGATCCCAGTTCATTTTGATTGCACAATATATTGTAACACTATCTAGTACTATGATGTTTATCATATGAAATATCACATACGTTAAAATAATAATAATAAACTGACTGAATGCCAAAATGTATAATGCATCAGGTCATCAAACATATCACTGCCATGGGGAGAGGAAAGATTGAAATTAATAGGATTGAAAACACAACAAATTGCCAAGTTACTTTCTGCAAAAGGAGGAATGGATCAATGAAAAAAGATTATGAACTTTCTGTGCTTTGTGATGCTGAAATTGCCTTAATTGTTTTTTCAAGCCGAGGCCGCCTCGACGAATACTCAAATTTGAATAGGTCAGTTTCTTAGTTATTCTTGATTTAGCTTAAGTTCTTCAACTTGTCTTATACATCTTTGATCTTTTATTACATCTTCTAGATCTAGGTTGTTGTATTCTAGACCTCATTTTCTTTCTTTTCTTGAGTTTAGTTAAAAACTAACAAGATCAAGGTCAATAATTGCTATATTTTATGTTTTTCTGTGTATTTCCAGCAGTTTATATGTATGGTTTTTGAAACAAAATAACTAAAAGAACAAAAAGTTAAGTGTAGATCATGTTTGTTTCTTTTAATAAGATAGAAAAGTTTTTTTCCCTCTTCATATTTTAGCTATCTTTGTTTTTCAGTCGACTTGTGACAGGCTTCTTATAGTATATATTTTTCTTTTTAAATATGACTGATCAGTTCCATTTTCTTTGTTTCTTAAATTAAATGTTTTACCTGATTCCAAATTCTTTGTTTATTTATTAATTTTGAAATTTATGCATGAAATTAATTATACACCAATTTTGGTTGAACTGCTTATAGTTTTAATTAAACATAGAAATGTAAGGTTTCATATATGATTAAAATGTATCAGATCCTTAGAGGTATATGATTAAAATTATATTAAGTGTAATATGTGTGAAATGGTTGGCAGTACTATGAGTAGGAAGCTGTAAAATTACGCCATCAGATTAAAATTTTAACTAATGCTAACAAGTTAGCTTAATTATGGCTAATGTTGAAAGCATTTCATCTCAGAAAATATTTGTATTTACATACTATTTATTGTATTCAAAATATAGACACTTAATGGGTGACTCATTAAGTGCTTTAAGTCTCAAAGAACTCAAACAACTCGAGTACCGACTTGAAAGAGCATAACTAGGATACCCTCGAAGAAGGTTAGCAACAATTTTGTTGTTATTTGTTTTCCATTTTAAATATTTTATTAAAGTTTAAGTTATCATTGTTATATCATTTTGGTGTGATTCTAAATTATAAATTTTCCTATCAGCATGACTAATTGTTAATAGAGATTGAATACATAACATAGTTATTTCTTTTAAAACTTAGTTAACTTGGTTAAATTTTAATAAACGATGGTTAACTTTCAAAAACTTAGTTTTTGTTAAGTTTAATTAATTTTTACAAAACTTATCTATAATAGTTATTTTTTATATATTTGATCAATTTTTATAAAACATAGTTAATTTAGTTAAAATTTTATGATACATATTTAAGCTTTTCAATTGATTTTTTTCATTGCATTTATAGCATGTAGTGTTAGAAGAACATGGCATTGTACGCTGAATTTAACGAAGGATTACAATGTTCATGTTTGGAAATTATAAAATCAGTAAACTTCTAAGGTAAGTAAGGAATAATGTAGTTGTTGGCAATATGAGTTGCACCACTGTGGGAAAGAAAACATGTTTTGACAAATTGACAACAAACAAGAATAGCGAGATGGTCTGAAATCATGATAAAATAAAATTTAACATCATAGATTGAAAACTATGTCATATAAAATGCATAAATAATCATATAATATTACCTCCTCTTGTTGTGATTTGGAACAAAGCATGCATCCATATACCACCTTCACAGCATACTAGGTACATATCAATATTAAGATGCGAATAAACATAAAAGATATTTATACAATAAATTTGTAGCTAAAAAGTAAGTCGAAAAACTCTATTGGTTTTGTAGTAGCTAAAAAGTAAGTCGAAAAACAAAGGTTGACAATTGCAATATTGGTTTTGTAAAAATTATCATTTGGAATCTTGATTCCAGTATAAATTTGTTTTGTACAACTAAAGCCTTGCAGCTTTGTGACATTAAACGCAAACATTGAGAATGATGAATGACTTAAGCTAAACTTCCTTCAATCACCAAATATACTCTTTATTCCTCCACATGTATCCTTAATAAACAGTAAACTAGGGAACTAAAATTCCAGAGTAGTAATTCTCGGATCCTAAAATTGCCATTAACATACCTGATCTATGTAATGAATCTTTTTAGACTTCAATGTCTTAGCTAAATATAATCCACCACCGCCCTATGATCCTTGCTTGACTAATGATAATCAATTGCTTGTACATCAACATATAAATTAATAAAATATACACATAAACAAATAAAAAAACCTAACAACATTTTAGGTAAACCTTATTATCAAGGTTTTCTACTCAAAGTTGCGAGAAGAGCAATAGTGCTTTCCAAAAAAGCAGCCCGGAATTGCTATGAGAACCAGGCCCACTTGCAAACTAATTGAAAAAATAAAAGTAAGAAGTGAATATTACAGAGTAGTTTCTGATAAGATTATGATATCTTTACACAATTTTGGGAAAAATTATTTGATAAACGATGATTTTCTTTTATTTTTCTAGTAAGTTTCCCTAAACTAATAGATTTAAAAAAGATAATGAAGATGAAGAGTTGAATAAATAATGGATGGCATACAAATTTAATAGAGGATAAAAGTGGGAAACGAATAGATGGAGGGGATAAATGCAAATGTTTATTCAAACAAAGAAGAAATAAGAATATGATCTATTGAATGAGAGCAAAGGATACAAACAGTCACATATTTAATTTTTTTAACATGATAAAATAGATTAGACCGCAGGTGAGATTTTTTATATACTTCAGGATATATATATATATATATATATATATATATATATATATGAAAACGGCATTGGTGTTCCAATGGTAGTACACAAATAAAAGTACAAAAAATTTAGGCTATACTTACATCAAAACACTGTTAATAAATGTAATTAAAAGTAATATTTTTTGAAGTGGCATATACTGTGGACAACCTGAGTTGGTTCAGATAGTGAAACAAAAACTTGAAAAATTAGTAAAATCAAGTTCATCGTCTTATAATCAAGTTATGGATGGTTTTACAGGTTATATGATGTTCTTTTATATATGGATGGGGCAACTTTTTTTTTAAAGGTGATATATAATAACAAAAAATGATCCTTGTTTCTAGTTTATTTTTTATGCCTAGTTCCATCTTTGATATTTTCCTATTGAATGCATAGGCAACATTGTCAAAAGAAATAATATAGGTAGATTACACAAGCATTTTTTTTCTACCAGTTATGTGTAGTGCACAAAAAGTGGAAATTGATGTGAGGAACAATGCAAAAACACAAAATTAAAACGATAACCCCGTTTTAATCTTCAAAACTCAGGATATCTAATCCAATGGAAATTAATAAGTACCTGATTAAGGGCAGGAGTTGCGAGTTGTGCTTAGTGCATTCGTTGATAACTTGACCAAATGTATCGGTCTACAAAGTTAACAAGCTATAAGGTCATGTACAAACTATATTAAAGCTATGCAAGCAATAAATATTTTTACCTTCATTGTACCCAAAATAATTTACTTTTAAGTCATATGCAAGTAAATTAATTGTTGCAAATCATTAACATAGTTATCACCAAGACATCAACAATCAGAAAATTATTAATGTCTTAAGTGCAACACATTGCAATCATCCGTCTTTAATAGCTCAAATTTCGGAAAACCGTCACTAAATTCAATAATCTAGAGAGATTTTTTTTCACAATCCTTGTTATTATATAAATTAATTTAAGGAACTTATTTGTGTTTCATAAATTCTTACAAATTTAACTAAATCACAACATTGTTAATCACATGATGAATTTAAAATGTTCTAGTGTTCGAGGGGGGAGGGACTCAAGTACATACTAAATATTTCTAACAAAAACCATTTAATCTTCGCATTTCTTCTTTAACTACCAATATATGAATATTTATGGTGCCATAATGTTCTAACAAATTCGGTTAGGCATCTATTTAGAAACTCCATCTAGCATCATCAATAACGTCAATATTGTAATTTCAGTACGTCAAATATATAATAATTAGAAGAAAAAACTAAACCAGGAGTAGGAACACTTACATTTTTCTACAGTGCTTTATTTTTCTACTGAAACCAGAGGAGCGATAAGACAAGAATGCATGTACATGAAAACTAACTATATATATATATATATATATATATATATATATATATGAATAGGAGATTTGTATATGAAGCATTGCAGGTGTAATATAATTCAAATGCACAGACATGATGATGGTTTTTTAATGTATACTTTGCATACGACGCAAGATATAGCTTCTTTTCTATGAATAAAAGTACATCTTGAATCCTATGCTAATTTAGTTTTCCTTTTTGAAATTTTAGTCAGATTCCTACCCAAATTAGCCTGGCTGAAATGGTTTTGGGCCCAATGTTTGAATTCATTTTCAGTTTTACACCTAATATTCTATGTAATATATAACAAAAAGATATAACAATTATCTTTATAAATAAAGTGATTGCAAATATCGTGTATTTTATATACTAGGTCATTGTCGTCGTTGTTGTTTACTAATCTTTGTAAAAGCAAACTCTTAGACACAAGGGGAAACTGCATTATTAAAAAGAAAATCATTTAATTTGTTTTAACTGCATTTTTATTACAGGGTCGTTCTTATGTGTTGACTGGGATGAAGTTCCAGCTTAAGATTCCAGAAACATTTCATGTTTTGTCATATAATGGTAAGATTAAGGCACTCTCTTTGCTCTTAAATTCAAGCAAGGAAAATCTTTTAACATAGGAAAATTTTTCTACATCATCTGATCATTCACATGATCATATTTTCTGTAGCGAACAATGTGATCATGGAGAGACAATTTTGTTTACGAAGGATGGACCCCCAAATCAAGTCATTTTTATTTCTTAATACTTGAGCAAGAAGAATTCCAGAGAGAAAACAGTAGAACGAGTTGAAGGGTGTTTTATCATAAATTAACAAGCATGTTCAGTACTATGCAACAAAAATAGAGCTCTTTTTACATGGTATTTTTTTGTTGGTAAATCAAAGTCATGAAAAATGGCTAAAACATAAAATGGGATAATCATCTACTATTGCCTATTGGTAGAGTAAGATTTAATGGGTTTTCTAGGTGATGAGAAATTGTTACCTTGTGTAGGTAAAAGCTCAAATCTCCGACATTCACAATGAGGTCAGTTTCCAGTTCAGTTCCAACAAACCTACAAGATAAACCAACTTAGATCACATAAACTTTGAAGATATTGATCATTAGCGATCCATAATTAGTTTTGCGTAAGATGAAAAGCAAAAAATTCATTATAAATAGAATTATATGATTAGCTAGGATATGTGAAATGGGCTAAAAAAATATATTTTTAGTTTGCTGCAAGCTAATGTAAATCTTTAACAGATAGAAATTTACAGATAAATTATATAAAACTTCTACAGTTAGAAATTTGAAATATAAAAAGTCTCTATGCTAAATAGAATGCAAACAAAAAATATGAATTTCAATGCAAGGAATTACTTAGGGCTAAGAATTATAGATTAACAACTCTCATGCAAGTACAAGCAAGCAGATATTCATAGGTTAAATTCAGCATTTAGCATAACAAGCTGATGTAAATCTAAATTTAACCGTAGCAATTTAACAATGAATACCTACCTCACATCCTTTCCATTTGTCTGAAATAAATCAGGCTTCGATCCAAGCTTCATGAACTTCATTGTAGCAAAACTAATTCTCCTAGAATCTACTTAATATTTAACTCCAAGCTCAAACCTATAAACACAGTACCTTAATTATATAGCACCTTGAGAAAAAAGAATAAGTTATTAAGAAAGCTACAAACTATCAAGTTGTTTACTAAAATATTCGTAAAAAGATACGCAACATCAGATGAGCAGACCAAACATTTGAGCAGATCAAGTTGGTAAAGGAAATAATTTGTAGAAATATTAAATTCAACTTTGAACTATAACAAACTGATATAAAACATATCTAATAACAATTTTACCCTTACCCAGGGTTCTGAATGCAAATTCGTTTAAGGGCTACATTCTTTAATAGTTATATCCGACTTCCGAAGTGGTTTCAGATCTTCACAATTCTCTATTTGGGTAGAGAATAACCGAGCCCATGTTTTCCGATTTTCGGGTTTGAAAGTTGAAGCATTTCCTGGTGATGTATGGCTAAATTTGCAATTAAATTTTCCATAGTTAAGCCTAGAATTTCCATCCTAATGTTGATATAGCTCTGGTCCCATTGACCGTCATCAGCCGGAGGATCCTTCACAAGAAAAACAAAGTAAAAAGATATTATAAATGGTCATACAATAACTAAAACTAACTTTAGCCGAGTATGTAACTGAAGATAGAAACTTATAGTTAAAAGAATTTAAGTTGTCGATCCAATCGTTTGAAATGAAAGAGACAAAGAAGATGGTGACGACGACGACAAACAAGCGTATATTTTGTTACCTCATCTGCAAAAATATAGAAAATATCTCATTTAATAAAAATGTTGTCATGACTACATAGTATACACTCAAATGGTGCTCAACCACACTTTTGAAATCAGTCAGTTCTGAATCAGTAATTGATTGATTTCTCACGTGTTAAGGCTCAGATAGAGATCTGGGTGATGAAGTAACATCAATAGTTCGTCTCTTTGTTGCGGATGGAATACTAGAAATTCTCATCGACATAAAGTTGGAAACCTGAAGAAAAAATATAGTAAGAGATAAGTAAAAGATATTATGAGTGTATTACTAAACTGACAAACAAACTTGTAGTAAAAGATATAAGCTCAAAAGTAAATCCAACTATGATCCAAACTAAGCTGATAAACAAATTGATGTTCACGTGTCCTCTAAAGAAATTGCTCACGTTAATGTTCACTACTCGCAGTTATCTGATATATGACCTGTGTGTAAAGATTTTGGGCATACATTACAGTTCTACCCATATAATGGAGAGAATCCAAAATAGTTATGTAAATGAGATACAAGCTAAACCTTAAAATTAATATGGAGAAGAATATATAAGGCTGGCTAATCATAGATCTTTATGTCATTTTCAGAACTCAAAAAGAACAGTACCCATTCATAAGCCTTCTACCTCTAAACAACTAGCTAATAAGAAAGTCTATATTTCAAAAGTTGCATCTTTAGAAAACAAAGAAACGACTTGTTAATTCCCATCAACGCATTATTGCCATGTGTCTAAATCAAAATGAAAATCATATTGCCTCAACCTATGTCCAATCAACGACTACCCCATCCCCTCACCCATGCAACAACTTATGTCATGTCCCTTGTTACAAATCCTATCTCTTATCTTATCATCAAGCCTAATCCTTTGGAACAAGGAAAAGAATCATCCTCTAGTAATGATCATCATCAAAATCTAGCTTTAACCACTAATGTATCTAGTCTTTTGCCCTCTTAGTTGAATTATCCAAATATGGATGCAATCTTGATCATCTTAATGAAACATGAAATTGAGTTTCATTTCTAACTATATCCAGACATGCACAAGATGTGCATGGCGATACAAATACAATTCCTCACAACAATAAAAACAAAGTTCAATCAAGTCTTCCTAATCATACTGGTACTCTATTCTGCATTACACTATTCTCAATAGCACCAACTTCTTGGCTTTATCTTCTACCAATACTGAAGTCCTCACCATTCAACCTCATAACTATGGACACTTTTTTCTACATAAAGCCTTGCCTGCATCCCTGGTCTACTTTTTTGAATTTTAGGTAAACATGCATATCCTAATTATCATGTACTTGGAAAAGCTCTTTGCCTTGACATCTCCTTCCTAATCACTTGGGAAACTTGCTATGTCTCATGTTACAATCGTTTGGTTGCTCTCTAACCCAACAGCTTTAGAAGCTCCCTCACATGCTCATACACTTCATGATCTGCTTATGTTGTTCAACTATACTGTTCTAGCTTCTATGCGGTTCTATTTTGTATAACTTTGTTGTTAGTTTGTAGCCCATGGTACCTTATATCCATGCAATTCTACTTCTTGCATCTAGTGTACCCTTGCTGTAGATTTCCAAGTACCCTCAATTTGTTATTTGCTATGAATGAATGCAATTCCAGGGTTCTGCAAAGATGCCCATGCATCAAATTATCAGCAAACCTAACATGGCACATGCACTTGTTTGTCACAAACATTTATTCTTGAACTATGAAAGCATGGGCAAGCGATACAGACTTGCATTCCTTTGGAGTTTCTTTTTGCTGCCTTTACTGCTCTTTGGATGGAACTACTTCTTTTTATGCTTTCAACATAGATTTGCTTCATTTCCTGATTGTGATAGTTGCTTTCTAAGACTACATAGTTATTGAAAACGTATTGCTTCGTTTTGTCTTCTATTGGATGTATAAACTATAAAACCTTTGTAAATTTATAGCTCAATTCAAACTACACTCACTGAAATAATAAAATTCTAGAGGATGCATAAACTATCAAATTCCTGATTGTGATAACTATTATATTAAAATTATAAATTACCGAATCATCATCCAGATCTTAATGGCGATTGATACACTAGTGCTCCTAATGGCCATCTAAGCAGCCTTTCGCATGTTGTGGTGGTAGAATTGAAGTTGTCGTTGGACAAATGCCGACGATTTAGGGTTGAGCTTTATATTTGGGGATATCGGGTTTAAAATCAAAGAATGAACATGAATAAGGTAAAAAAATAAAACTAAGATTAGATTTGAAGATAAATGCACGAAGAATGAAATGCGGTAGATTTTGGTGAAGAAGATAATCGATATTTGTTGGGGATGAAGTATGTGGGTAAGAAGAAAATGCGGCTAAAAAGAATTTTTATTACCCGCGTTAAAATTTCAGCTCTAACCTAGAATGTCAGCGTTTATTGATCAATCTTATTCCTTTAAAATACCATTAACTGCATTTGTTGTTGAAACGCTGATAAAAATTGCTGTCAAAAGTGAATCTTGTTGTAGTGCTAATTTGAAATTAGTAATCATACATAAATGTTTTGGGAAATGTTTGCTAAGATTTTGCTGACAAATTGACATTTATAAGCATAAAAAGAATTTATGGGTAGGTAAGTATTTAAGGTAAATCTTATTGCCTTAAATAAAAAAGAATTAGTAAGCTAAATCCAATATTTACCTAAAATAGTATAAATAAAGACTTAGACTGGTTAACTGGACATAGTAGGTTGGTGATGCGAGGTTGGTAGAGTCACTCGACGGAAGACTGCCCTTCACATTGAGGCTACCAGCAGTTGGGTGCACTCACTACTAGTGTGGGATATTACTAATTCTAGGACCCATGATGACATGGATATTGGGCCTGCTTTCTTAATTGAAAAATATTAAATGATCCAAATTTGAAGTTAGAAGCGATGAGGGGTATCTCTATAGGGGTTCACTTTTGGTTTGCGGTATTATGTGATTGTTTGGTCCACCTCTCTCATAAGAGGTAGTATTAAGTAACCTAGTGAGATTCCAAATAAATAAGGATGTCTCTAAAAGGGTTTATTTCAGTGTTGAGTTGTTAAGTGGATGTAGGGACCGCCTCCCTATCGAAACAAAGTAACCTAATGATATTCCATTTTTTTAATTAATAGTGATAGTCGATTTCTCAAGAAGGGTTCGCTTCGGGTTTGAGATATTAAGTGACTGATCTAAAGGTTTGTTTCTCTCCTAAAAAGAATTATTAACTAACCTAGTGAGATTCTAAGCGATGTCAGCTGCATAGTACCA
Source organism: Allium cepa (assembly GCA_030765085.1). Classification (NCBI taxonomy): domain Eukaryota; kingdom Viridiplantae; phylum Streptophyta; class Magnoliopsida; order Asparagales; family Amaryllidaceae; genus Allium; species Allium cepa. Next base: position 306,899,047 of record CM060931.1, read on the forward strand.
ATGAGGAGTCCGCCTTAGGGTTAGGTATTAAATGACAAAGGCCAACATATAAATAGGTGTTAAATGGTCAGCGGTCTGCCTCATCCTTATTAATGAGAAATTAAGTTGCTTGGGTGCAGTCTCTCGCATTGCTAAGGCCATAATAATGATAGTACCAGTAAGGAGTCCGCTTGAGGTTAGGTATTAAGTGATGAGGACCTGCTTAGAATATAGGTATTAAATGGTTAGAAATCCTCTTAGTCCTTTTTAAGGTATTAAGTGGCTTAGATATTATCTCTTACATGGCTACGATTTTATTGATGATAGACGCAGTACTAGTTGGACATTAAATGTCAAAAGCTTTAAATAGTGATTAGAGGTCTTTCTAGCTAGGACCCATTGGCCATTGACAACATTGTTAGAAAACACCTTGTGAGTAGGTCTTAAATGACCAGGTCTACCTTGATTGAGGTCTTAAATGACAGAATTTGCCTATTTCTCTTTTATAAGTCTTTTGGGGTGATTATAGAAGCCCGCTTCATATTTAGAAGTATTAAGTGGCAAATGGGTTTGGAAGTATTGGGTGGTTGATAAGGCTTCGTCGGTATTTTATACCTTGGGAAGGGGTAGGTAAGTCATCGTGTGTGCAACACAAGGTTAGATTAGAATTGCTAACTATAATGGACAAAATAATTAAATGGAAAAAATGGGTATAAATTTACGTTATGGCAGTTTATAAAGTTTCCAGTCACCATCATTAATTCCAAGGTCGTATTCATAGTCAGTATTCTTATCTTATTATTGTTTCCACTGTGAGTTTAGATTTCTATCAAGATCTAATGATGCTCATGCTTATTTGCGGGTATCGAATCCAATGATTTCTGCTTTGATGGACTTGGGTTTAGACTTCGTCAAAATTTAGGTCCATTATGGTGTGGGTTGTTACATTTGGTATTAGATCCTAGGTTAGTAGATCAGACGAATTAGGATAAATTAAGAGAATGTATTCTTACTTTCATATGTAGTATTACTATATTTCTACGCTAGCTTCTAAAAGTTTTGATGTAGAAGTAGTTGTAGTTCCACTCCGAGGGAATGGACAAAGCAATAATGGATTGAAAATATCTTAAAATTGAGATTTCTGGCAATGCGTAAGACGCTGTTGATGAAGAGTATGAGTAAGAAATATGACAGAATCCTAAAGACTAGATGTCTCCAACTTGATGGTTGAGATTCTAGCTACCTTGTGATTTTGTATTTTAATGATGAGTTCCAGTCAGAGACACACATTTATTCCAGATAGACGGAAAATTAGAATCTGTAAGTCGCAATTGTCCGGAAGCAAGTTTTTACTAAGGTGCATTCATTAATTATGTCTCTAATGCCAAACCAGATTTTTATTTGGATAATTAATGTCAGTTCCTCAGTCTAAAACCTACGATAATTTTTATAAAGTATGTTTTGGAAATGCCCTAGATTTTGGAGAAATCCTTATATATATATATATATATATATATATATATATATATATCAGTAATGGCTTGATTTTAATTTTTAGCAAATATAAGTTTGATCATTTAAGGGAAACTTTAGTATGAAATAGCTTTTATTATTTTGAAACAAGTATAAAAGAGCATATATTTAGCTTAGTGATTTTTTTGATTTATAAAATCGAGGTTTTTATATTTCTCTCTTTAAATATGGACAAAATAGGAATGACATTCAATTTTTATTGGGATATGTAGTTTGAAGTGTTATTGTACCGACCGGTTATTGGAAGAAATATCTTCGTGCGAAGTAGGCAGAAAATAGGAGCTGGAATATTTTTGGATTTTTGGAACTGTTGTTAGTCGCGACAGTTTTGTTAGGAGTATTATGAATTGTTGGAGATGTTTAGGACTAGGCGATTGGCTTTCACACCACCGTGATGAGGATAGGAATTTTTCAGGTCATGTCAAATTGAAGGAGATGGCACGAAATGATTATTACTATTTAATCCGACCCTAATTGGGTCTAGGTCCAATTAATGCTCAAAGGTCGTCTAGTTGTTGACCACATAGTGGTAAACTTATAGTGGTCTACAAGTGAACAAGTTTTGGCAGAACTTGAACCTGGAACGGGACTATAAAAGTCATGTCTGAATATCCCTAGTTGATTCTTTGTTCCTCCTTGCTCAATCGGCCGAACCAACTCTCCATTCTCCTCCTCCTCCAAATAGCATCCTCTCTCTTCGGTTCCTCCCCAAGGCGTTATCGTTTTTCTCTAGGAGCAGCAGCCTTGCCTCCCCCTCGTACTGCTTTTGCACATTAGATCTCGCATGCCACCACTCCTGATCTAAACCCAATTTCATCTCTGCGACCCCTTCTTAGTCCAAGAAACCTTTTCGCACTATCTGTTTTTCCTCACACCATTATGGTCACAATCCTTAAGTGTCCACTTGGTTGAACCTGAGTGAGCACAAGGTATCACCACTTTTCGGCTGGAAAACTATTCATCGTGGTAGGATTTGCACTGATCCTATGCTTCCTGACCTTTGAGCGAGAATGTTACCCATGCTGCATCTGCCTTTTCAATGTCCTGTTGGCATAGAATTTTGATGGAGGCAATAGTTTGATTACTTTGAAGGTGAAGGATGTCTTGATTGAGCTGACTAATGATGACCAAGCTGAGATTTTGTAGGCCTCCGTGAAGGACGTGGACTTGGATGATTTTGAAGTGACCGAATCAAAAGATTTTGCCGTAGATCTTTTCTGAGGATGTCGGTGTTTGGAAGACGGATAATCTATGTCTGATTGCCCGTTTGATTATGTGAATTATTCTGCACAATGTCATCCCTAAGTTGGAAAGTTCCAACTAGATTTATCTTATGGTGTGGAAGATCACCTATGCTAGTATAGGCGGCATAGCCATTTATTGGACATGCACCCTTATGATGCAATTTGTTGATAAAAAATTAGCATTCCATTTTCCGTTTATGGATGACCCCCATGGAGAAGTAGTTTGGTTGAAGCTTCCTTCTGCCATTATTTGATCCTTTCTTAGGAAGATGACAAATCTAAAGCAGTCAACAATACCAGCAGCATCAACGATATGTGATTGGGTGTATAGCCATCATGCTACGACTATTCAAGGATCGCAGCAATGGATTGAGCTCCAGTCACGGAGCAAGGCATCTTGTAGTCTATAGGCGTTATTTTTGGGGTTATAGTGTTGTTTTATTTTCTAGCATTTGTTCTTTTTTTTCGATTGTAACTGCTAGTTGTCTCTTGTAAAAAGCATGCACGATATTATGAGTTTTTATTTATTTACTATGTTATTGTTTCTGGGCATGCTGCGAACCATTTCTATATATGCATAGTCAAAAAGTTGTATAAATATGGAAATCTCATAAAGACATTTGACTGATAGTTAATGCACTATAAGATTGGAAATTTAGAATAGTTGATTTTTTTTAGCAAAAGGCATGATAAAGTTGCTTTGGTGTCACGGGTCATTGCTTATGTTTCTTAAAAGCTAAAATTTTGAATAGTAGATGTGATGACATTTTTAAATAAAATGTCATGTTTTTTGTGTAAAGATTAGTTATATACTTTACAATTTGGTTTATGCATTTAGCGTATAACCGACTTTTGACTACCCTGAAATTATGGCTTGATTTATCAAAACTTTTGAGAAGGAAAATATTATGAAAAGTTCTCCTTTGGAAAAAAAAAGTTTTTATGTTTTAGTTATTTTTGACTCTTAAATTATTTTTAGAGTTTTTGTCTAAAAATTTAATTTCAAGGGAAAATGTGCGTTTAAATATTTTGGGATCTTATTTTGATGTACAAATTTGGAAAGTGGGAAAGATTTTCTGTCAAATCTTTGATTTTGAAGACCACATGTTAGACGTAGAAAAGAAAAACAGAGTTAGGATTTACAGATCTAATGGAGCATTAGGGTCGACAATGCGATAAATACAAGTGATAAGAAAGGAAAAGCTGTTTTAGCCTTTGGAATTTCTATTTCCATACCTTATTGACGACGTGCATGAGTTTATTTTTAGACTTTATTCCATTTTAGAGCCTGAAATAGGCCTCCTTATGCATTTTGTGCATAGAAAATTTGAAGTAAATCCGGGGCAACGGGAAAAAATTTCACTGTACTACGTGAATATGAAGATAATAGTGTGGTAAGAATGATAAATTCTCCACCTAAATTCATTTTTTGGGCATAGGAGTAAAGTTTAGAAAACAAATTTTCGATGCTTTAGATTATTGGATGATAGAAAGTGGATGCAAAATCGGTTGCTTCCTAGTGCTATTCGTACGAGTATGGGGTTTTGATTGAAAAGATTTTTCAAAAGATGCATACATATAGAAATGCCAGTATATATAGGTTGTTTGCATCATGTTTACAAAAACGTTTTCAAAGAAATGTAGTCATACAGGAGGATTCGATTTAGAATCATTCTGCATACGTATTTTCTATATGGTTACGTAATACACTATGCATTTGTGCACGTTTGGTTGCAAAATTGGCTGTACACTCATTAGTTGTGTAGTATGAGATAATTAGGAGCCAAAACCAAGACTTAGTCATTGGTGAAATTTTAAGGACGAAATTCTTTTTAAAGGGAGAAGAATGTAACACTCCATAATTTGGCGTTCGTTATTTAATTAATTAGGCTCCAAAAATGAAATTTGCGCAAATGATGAAACTGGACTAGCAAACCACACCATTGTGTTCGTGGCGAAATTATAAGCATCTTTCATACTTGGAGTTTTGCGATTGGGGTCCACACGAACAAGACGAAAAACGAATCCGGAATAGTAATAATTCGATTAAGTAAATTAACATTTATTAATAATCTCCCAGGCCCATTGGCTGACTTGTCATTAGGATCGGTCGACCACTAGCAGTCGAATGGTGCTCCTTGGGCAGTCGACCAATTGTTGTAACGACCACCTTTCCAAACCTTAGAAATCGATACTAATACATCAACTGTATTCACGTGCCGAACAACTAAGTGCCCAAAAGACAGATTTTTAGATAAAGAAAGAAGATAGAAGAAACAATAACAATCACAGAATCTCACATCGCAAAGAAATAACATATATTAATCAATATAATACTTTACAAAGTCATTTCCAAAATGATATATCAGAGTCATACTAATACAATTCTACCCTTGGAAGGTTATAACAGCATGTCCCTACCTAACTGATACAAGATACATACAATACAACGGAAATAAGATAATAACCAGCTTTCGACGAAGCCTCATGTTCCACGCTCCTTCAAATGCGCCTGTGGGAAAAACTGAACTATTTGGCTGCCATGAAAAATTGAGCACTCAAGAGTTTTTGGAAAGAAAATAAAACTCCGGGTCAGATAAGGGTCTGGTGTGAGTAATCTCAAACAACCGAATTATTACTTTAAAAGCACTTCTAAAATCAAGGGTATCCCATAAGACCACGTCGCACATAAACACGGTCGGATTTTGGCCTTACGATAACCAAAAAACGTTTATATATAAATCCAACGATATTATAATAATGTCTAAGGGTTCAAAGTAAATATATAAAATAGTTAAAATTCTTGCATCTCACATTCCAACATAGTTGGGCACAATCAAAATCGTAATGGCTCGTATTGGAGCTTGGATTCCATACTATGACAAGGCATGAGGTACCACCTACCACGGTGCATCTCTAGATAAAATACACCAAGAGCCTCACATGGACTCCCTGTGAGTCAAGACCGACCCTACCCCTTGCTGGATAGCGCCGAATATGTCATCATCCTGGTTGCGGTCTACAACCAAAATGGGCCCCGAGCATACATAGTCTATAATATCGATTTTGATTTGGTGACGACCATACCCTAATGGTAGAAAACCACATAACCTTGAGGTATATCCCCTAATTTTATTCATTCCTTGGTGTGGAGCTTGAGGTTACAATTATCTTTTTGAATAGAGATCCCACTTGGAATGCTTACACCACTTTCCATGCATCGATACAATGCTAGCATTCATCCATACAAGTTCATTTTGAGACTGAACGAAATCGAAGGCACTACTTCTACTACATCCATTTTGGAATCACCCTCAGGAATGGTAGCAAGTCGCCCTAGCACTTCAGTGGCTCCGTCTTCAATTCCATATGCTTCTAGATGTCTTCAATTCTAAACATTTGAGTTGGATCGAAGTGGTTTCCAGATAACATATCCGATCCTGGTCTCTTCGAAACAACTTTCGATAATTTCGGCAAACTCAAGCCCGATTCTTTAGGAATAAATAGACAAAAGATAAGAGTGGAGATCACCTCCTAACTGTTAGTGGACATGTTTCCTTATCATTTATGCGAAAATAATGAAATGAATTTATATGTGTAGTATAGCACCACCGATGGTAACTGTACTATACAATTTTAGTATTTCTCCTACATATTTCCAAAGTTACATTTTCGTCCAGGTTTGATAGTCGATGATTTAACTATCAGATAAACAATCATTCAAACATTGATTTGATTCCGTATGGGATGTACCAAGCCTTTCTTAATTTATCTATCATTAATTAGAACACTTTGCAAAACTTGATCAAAACATCTTTTTAAAACAGTGTTCCCAAAACCTTTTACATCTTTTTTATACTTGGAAAACATTTCTACTTATCTCAAAAATATAAGTATTACCCTAAAACATTTGCAAAATTCCCATTTCTTAAATTCCATATTAAATGGCCAAGAAATCCCCTTTTCAAAACACCACTTACTACAAAACCCATTCACTTTATAAAACCAATTCCCTTAACCCTTATAAAAATTCTTTTTATATATTCATTTTATATTTCAAACTTCCTTATAAATCCTCAAACTAGATTTAACTTCCTTTTAAAATCTCTAAAATGATTTATAAAATCGCTTTCCATGTATAAAACCCTTTATAAAATGTCCTTTATAAAATATATTCGACATTTCAAAATATCATTTATAAAATCTCATTTTTAAATCACTTTAAATAACCATTTTTTGATATAAAACCTTTTTAGTTAAACAAGTTATTACTTATATATACTTTTATAAAATACTTATATAACTTGAAAAATCATTTATAAACTTTAAAATAACCTACTAATTAAAGAATTATAGCTAATTTAAAACCATACTTTATAATTTCAAAAAAAGGCTTAGCAATCCAATTGGTACTTATTTAAGTTACCATATATTTCAATTTTACTACCATGCCATTCAACAATTTATGTAAGTCAACATATATGTAGATATACTTTGTATTCAAATCAAGAAATAACATGTCAATATAAACTAACCGATATAACATGTCCAAATAACATAATAGTAGGATGGTGACTTGTCCTACTAAATAGATGTCCAAACAACAAACGATTAACTTATAGTAGAATGGATATTTATTCTGCTAACATATAGCCCGTACAATCAAAAACCAATTTATAACAAAATAGGGATTTATTTTGCTAATATATGTCCCCAACAATCAAATCAATTACATTATAGCAGAACGAGGATTTATGCTGCTATTAGATATCCGCATAAACACAAACAATCACATTATAACTCATTCATAGTCATTTGTCTAGTTAACGGTACCAACATTTGAATTCCTTAAGTTCAAAACCATCTTTGAAAAAGAAGTACCTTTAAAACAAATTGATTCTTGGAGACCAAAGATTTAAATTTTAAACTTCTTTTTTCTAAATAATTTATTTAAAAGATAAACCCTTATCTAAATCATAATTAATCTTAATTAAATTTGAACTTAATTTAATTATAAATTAGGAAATAATTAAACCTTTAATAACTAATTAAACCATGATTAACTATTAAATAATCCAAAACCTAATTAATCCTTTATTAATTATTAAATACTAATTTAAAAACTTCATTAATAATTAATATCCATTAATCTCATTTAATTAATAAAATAACCATTAATTAAAATTTATAGATAAATTATTAATTAATTTTAGTTAAGTCTTAATTAATATTAGTAGTCATCTTTAATTAATTAAATAATCAAACTCTATTAAGATAACGATTAAAATAATTAAACTCAATTAAATAAAAATAATTATCTTTTATCTTAATTAATCTTTAATTAAAATTTCTTAATTAATTAATAACTAACTTACTTAATTAATACTAATTAACTACTAATTACTTACTTAAAAAATAAATAATTATTTTTAATTAATTAATTAATTAATAATTATTAAAAACATACTCAATTAAGTAATAATTAACTTTTATGTTTACTAAATAAGTTTGAAAATAATTTTTCAATGTATTTAAAGGAAACTCCTTAAAACTTGAAAATCGTTAAAATTTTCAAACTGCATCCATAGCGACTATCGCTATAGATGTAGTAACTTAGAAGTTGTTTTCTCTCTTTTCTAAGTTATTCCAAAACTTTAACTTTTCACCTATACGTTTAAAACATGATCAAGAAAGTTTTTAAAAAAACTTGTAACGTCCCGGAATTTCACTGTTTTGATTAGTGAATATTTAGTTAATTTTAAATATTCAGTATATAGGTTTTATAATGAAAATAAACTCATTTTAACTAATTATGATGGTGGAATCGTTTTCAAATTTTTTTTACCAAATTAAATAGTTCGTAGAAAAACAGAAGATGTGACCGAAGAACGTTTTTCAAAATTTCGACCTTTCGACACTAAAAAGCTATCTGGAATGCTGTTCATCTTTGTGCATCATATGTACATATATATAAGAGTCAATCAACTAGATAACAATATGCTTAGAAATAAATTATCTTATATTAATTTGGATGAGTAAGTGATGTGACAATACATAGTTTTAAAATAATAAAAATTTTATATAAATATATATACTAAGTATTGTCACATCTTACATTTGTAATCATTAACCATAACTATCTCTTATCACATCTTAGTTAATTAATAATTAAAACTTATGTGTGTGTGTGTGTGTATATAAAGTTGTAACGACCCGTAAATTTCGTTAATTAGATTTGTCATATTTATATGATTTTGGAATTAAATTATGAAGAAATATAATTATTATAATTGGTAACGAAGTAAATGTAATGATAATTAACCTATGAAGTATTACATTGGTTGAAATAGACTAAATTTTAAAGATTGAATTTAATAAACCCTATTTATTTGGAACCTTGTTTATTTATATGAAAAAGTATAATAAATGAGTTATTGCAAGAGACTGAAATTTTAATAGAATTCTGAATAATGAGTAGTGGAAAGGAATATACAGGTGTATAATTTAATACGAGAAAGGAAAGTATTTAATTGATTTTGTAATAAAAACATTGAAACGGAAATTGGAATAAATTAAGGAATTATGTCAATGCAAGTAATAATCCATAAACTTGGATGAACATTTCAATTTGATATATTATTTCTAAATGATAAGGCTTAGTATATAATTAGGGTAATTGGTATTTAATGAAATTAAGTGTTGGTATATTGCGTAGATAAGGATTTAGATGAAGTGGGTTACTTTATGAAATAAAATTTAAGGATAGCAACTATTATAAATTACCTAATAAAATTGGTCAATGAATTTATTGTAAATAAAGTTCATTTAAAATGTAGGTGATTATAATGTTGTTATTAATAATAAACGTTACTTAAATGATTTTTATTATAGTAACGGAAGTGTAAAGGTAAATTGATAAAAGCATAAATTTAGTTAAGTAGTAATTTGTGGTTTGGGAATAATAACACATTAGTGTGATTCAAGATAAACGGTAACAAATATTTTAGGGCATCTATTTATCTAGCCTGTTAATTTAATATGGGAAATTGTGATAAAACTAGATCTAATCATTGGTTGGTTAATGTGATTTTGTTAATAATGAAAATTATATGAAACGTGCATTTAAGGGCGTGAAACCAAGTGAACCAATTTATTTAGAATAGTTAATCATAATTAAAGGATATAATTTGATAAGTTATAATGAATGGAAATAGGAAGGTTATTAACTAAGGAAGAATTAGGTAATAATTGCATTGATTTGTAAGTGGAAATAAAACGTTAATGATAACAAGTAGTTAAGATTAACCATCGACTTAGTATATTTAATTATAGCTGGTAATCAACTGCAATAAATAATAAATAATTGTTACTTTAACGTTAATTGAAGTAATACTTGAAATTTAATATTCAGATATTATGTAAATATAAATTTAGGTGAAATTGGAGATATTTACGTAATGAAATATGAATCAAATGATAAATCCATCTATTTGACAATAATACATGGAAAGAAAATTTAATTTAATTTTTGGAAATTAAATTTATAATTTGGTGTAATAAATGAAATTTAGGAATTTCAAAATTTTAATTCGATAAGTTAAATTTTGTTTAAAATTAGTATAGATGATTGAAAAATTTATAATAATAAGAATCGTCAATTATCAAAGAGGAATGGGAAATTTGATTTAACTGACTAAATTTTTAATTTATTTAATTAATATAAAAATAGCCATTTTGGTCACGGACTTGGATTTCGACGAAACCAGTTTCATCGGATCCGGAACAGTGAATTATTGTAGGGTTTCAAGTTTCGTAGCGATCGGACTTGTCGTTTGATCGTACGAACGCGAAACGTCTTGAAATCAATTTAATTGAAATCAATTTAAAATCAATTTGAAAATATTGTTTTCAGCATAACTTCTTCATACGATGGAATTTGGACGTGAAACTTTTTCCATCGCGTTCAGAATATTTTAAAATACCTATTTCGATATACGGGTTTAACCAATTTTGTTCCGGGGTCAGAACGGGCTTTTTGTGCCAATTATCGTTCAACACAATTGTTTATCGGATCCATATACTCTAGTTTCTAACCTACCTATATAAACCCAGATATAAACTCTAGCCTCCATCTATTCTCATTTGTTTGTCCGTCATTTCCTCAGCTCCTCTTCTTCCCAATGGCTGAAAACCCTAGATCTAAATTCAAATTTCAAAAATCAAATCAAAAGTCAAAATTCCAAAGTCCTTAGAAAATTCTAAAAAAAATATATGTTGATGCTCTTGATGAACGAAATTCAACGGTATAATTCTTTTTTGATTCGGGTTGTGGTTCGACCAGAAATTGGAGTTTTATTTTCGGCCGTTCTTTGAATGGAAGCTAAATCAACGGTGGATCTTCCACAATTCATCGATCGGAAAGCTCGAACGTGTAGAGGGCATCGAGACTTAGCCATCGGTACGGTCGACTTAGTTGGTAGGTGACGAAATTCGCCAGAATCGATGGTATTAGGGGTGCGGCGTCGTGGGTCCCAGTGCGAGCCGTTAGTGGCGGCGAAGACAGGGGAGGGGCGGCCGAGGCTGGGGATGACAGTGGCGCGATTGGATCGTGACGTCGTCGAGCGTGGAGGCGGGTTAAATTCATGATAGAGTGGCGGCTGGTTAGGGTTTGTTTTCCTTTTACTGTGCGTGTCATGGGTAGGAGAAGGGGGGCACGCGTTGATGACGTGGAGGGTGAGTTTCGTTTTCTTTTATTTATTTAAAATTTGATTTCAATATGTTCTAACGTGAATAACTCTCACATACGAACTCCATTTCACGTGATTTTTTTTTGTTAGGATCGTAATAAAATTTCGAACGTTATGGCGCTTATTTGGAAGGATTTGGAGACTGTCGAAATTTTGTATTTAAATTGGATTTAAATCCAATTTAAATTCAAAAGGCGAGTGTTTTAACCTACTCACAACTTCGAAAATTTCTTGTGTTTATTAAATTGACTTAAGATATGAGTAGAAATTTATTTATGACTGTTTGGCATGTTTTATTCATCTTCTCAGTTAAATCGCATTTATTTAATTTAACTGTTAATTAATTTTATTATTGCATATAATTTGACAGTTAGAATTTATTTATTTGCATATAAACTGATAGTTAAAAGTTAATAAGTTTATTTTGAATATAAACTGTTAGTTAATAACTGTTATTTATTTCCTGTTATATTTTATATGCTATGTATTTTGATGTTTGATTAAATTGATGATGATTGAATTAAATTGGTTGATGATTGATATTGGGTGAATGGATGATGTGTTCTGTCTTATAAAATCTGCAAGTTATCATGCATATTCATTTCATTCGGGATTGCGGTTTGAAATGATATACAACTGCATTTTTATTTTTAAATTGCGGATTGAAATGATAAATATCCGTATCACTTGACCATAGGATAGAAAATTATATACAGGCACCGCGGTATATATATAAAATTATTTTTGAAATTATTTTATGGTTTGAATATGATACGGTTAAATAAATATTAAATTAGGATATGATATAAATATATTTTATATATACATACAGAGTTAAATTGTTGAATTTAAGCTATGCATAAATCTGTTAAATAAAAATGAATAAGTTGAAAAATGGCATTTGATAATTTATATTATACGTTTAAGTACAGGTTTAAGATCTTGTATGTATATATATATATAGTTAAATGATTTAAATCAATAAAGATTGAAAGATAAATTTGGAATTTAATATAAATTGAGCTTATTTGAAATTTAACTCCATAAGTTGATGTTAACTTGTTAAAAACTAGAATTTTAAAGGTATGATATTTATAACGGGATTTAATAAATAATTTTAGTATAAATAAATGGAAGGAAATTTTTAGTGTAAATAAATTTAGTTTATTTTAAATGGTTATGGATTTATCATGTAAACCATTCAAATTAAATAATAGGAAAATGAATTGTTGACTTAAATTCACAACCTTAGTTTTGAAATTCATTAAATACTCAGAGTTAGAAAATATTGAAATCGAAGTGTTTTATTTAAACTGAAAGTGAATCTAAAAGTTATGGGTTTAGACTGAAATTAAAGTGAATAAAAATTTTGTGAAGGAGTGAAATTTATTTATTTTTAAAGAAATTTTAAATTCAACTGTTTTATTTTATATATTGTTGAATATCCAAACCATTTAAGTTTGAAAGTTATGGGTTTAAAACTATGGATTTCGAAGTATTATGTTGAAAGTTAAAATCCAAATATTTGGTCTCGAGGTATTATAAATTTTAAAAGTGGCATGATTTTGGAAAATAAATATATATGAAATAAAATGATATCATTTTTATTTGGGTTTTAAAAGGGAATGATATCGTATTTTTGGGTTTTGAAATGGAAAATTTTATTCTGGTTTTAAAGTATAAATTATTTTTTAAAGGACCGCGGTGTTATAATAACGTTTGGTTGTTGAAGAGACCGGGATCGGAAGTTGTCATACTCTCTGCCAACTCCAAAAACCACTTTAACAACTGTGTACGCGGTGGAGAATCCAGAATGAAGTAGGTTGGTGGCGACGTTCCTGTAAGGTAAATACGTGGACCCAACTCCCGTGAGTTGGCATAAGGTGACTAAAACAGGGGCGATTGACGGGCTAATGAGGTAGCACCTTTGATCGGACACATCCCTTCGATATTATACTTTGACTCTTGGATTGATTCGGCGACCACTTTTGATTTCTTTGATTTGGGGGTATGGCTCGAGGTGGGCGATAGCTGCGGCTATGCTTTACCACCGACCCGGAAGCGTAATTGGTATATCTACCCTGGCATTGCCTAGTTGTGCCGTGTCACCTACCCTAGCGCGCCTTATACGATTTTGGCTTTGTACCATACCTATGGAGTGCCCTCTGACGACGCCTAGTACGGGGGAGATTACGGTACCGTATAGACTATGAGAATATATTTTGTGTTAAGGGCTATATGGGTAACCCCTTAACGCTATTTAAAAGTAAGTTTATTTTATAAATAGACACTATTATAATAGCGCAATATACTACATAGTAAATAGTTTAACGGATCCTTAGGAGATGTAAATCCCGAGCATCTCTTGAGTTACTGCACTCATATTTATTCCTGTTGATTTAACTTACATAAGATCTTTTAGTTCTGACTCGAGTGTTTTGTCTTTTCAATTCGCTCGGGTCAGTCCGAGCGTTTCAGGATTTGAAGACTTTATTTCTGAAGGAAGAAGACGAAGATTTCATTACTATTATTATTATTATTATATATTATATGGTTCCACTACATTGTATTCCGCTGCATTGATTTTATTGGTATGTGAACTCTGATATTTAATTGTATAAAGAAGAATCAAATGTTTTGTAAACAGTTTCATGAACTGTATATTTATTGATATATTTTATCCTTCCGCTGTGAGATTCTGTTTAGTTTTTCTTTCTTTCTTCTCTGTTTTCTTATTTACCCCATAATAATCCGCCCTTCCGTATGGTTTGGATTGGCACGTGTGCCTGTTTAAATCGTGCGAAAAGGCGGGATGTTACAAAAGTGATGTGACTAAACATAATAATTATATATATAAGAAAGTTATGTGACTAAACATAATTATATATATAAGAGTGAAGTGTATATTATAAAATATTTGTGATGCGACCAGATATAATGATGACATAGGAAATTTTCCTATAAAGAGCCATATTTTTTTCCATTTTTCATCCTCCTTCCGCCAACCTTTTTTTCTCATTTCTAACACAAATGGATTTTTTCTTTTCTTAAAACCAAGTGAAATTTTAACAACTAAAACTTTGTAGTTGACCATTTTCTCAAAAAAAATTCATAGCTATGCCAAATACACAATCTTTGCAAAGCAATTTTCACCAAGAATTTCATGTCTGAAAATTACCCTTCTTATTTTGATCATAACTTCTTCAAAACAGAATAAAAATGCGTGATTCATTTTGGAAATCATAGAGAAAAGAAATTCCAATAACTTTCTCCTCGAGTGTTTTTTGAAATTCCATGAGCAGATAGCCCAAAAATCAGTTGCAAAATGACCTATTTTCAGGTTTATTATTGAGAAATCGATGTTTATTCGAAGTCGCTCTACATTACCAAAACGTGTCTCACTTCCTTGTTCATCCATGGCTTAGCCTGCCTAGTACATTTAGGATTCAGGACTCCTTTTTTTGCTTAGGAATGAAAATGCCAGGTCGTACTCACATCAACGAAAGTTTGGATAGCCTTCAATGAGTAAATTACTTAACTTTTTGGAAAAGAATTTACATACATTTATATATATGGTTATTATATGGTTGTATTTGTGATGTTATTATTTGGATTATAGTATGGTTTAGATGTATATGTGTGAGCTAATTTGCGGTTTAGCATTAGAACCTTGAATTGATGATTTTAGTGGCGTTTTGGTTATAAAATTATGATCTTTGGCTTGGAATTGGGAGTGATATGGAAAGTTAGTAAGTAAAATTAGCAAATGGAAGAGTCAATGAGCAACAAGTTGGAAATTACGGGTATCCATAGTGATAGTCGCTATGAATGCAGTTCATTTAAAAATTAGATTTTCGCAAAGTTTGGTTTTTATACTTCAAATTACTTTGTGAATGGTTTATAAACTAAATAATGATATTTTAAAAGGTAAATTAAGAATTTAGTAATAACTTTTTAATTAATTATGTTTTGATAATTTACAATTAATTAAGGATTAAACAAGGGTTATTAATTTTTATTGATTAAAGGTTGGTTGTTAATTAATTATCTTTTAAAGTTAAGATTTATTTTAATTAATTATTAATTAAGTTAGTTATGAGTTAAGTATATGATTTATTTTTAATCAACTCTTATTGAAATATAGGAATAATAAAGTGTTTAATTATTTTTGAATTATAAATTAATTAAGGTTTAATTTATAAAAAAACTATTTATTAAAGGTTTAATTTATTATTTAAGTTTAATTAAGGATTGTTCAATTAATTAGTTAATTGAGATTAGTTAATATTTAATTGCTAATAAAGGTTTAATTAATTATTCAATAATTAATAAAGGATTTATTTAGATTTAATTAATAGTTAATTACTATTACTATTTAATTAAATTAAGTAAGACCCAATAAAAATTGATTATGATTTAAATCAGATTTTAACTTGTAATTAATTATTTTTAAAAGGGTTTAAAAAGTTTTAAATCCTTTGGTTTTCAAAAGTAAAATTGTTTAAAGGTACTTCATTTTCAAAGATGGTTTGAATACAAGTGATTCTGTGTTGATACCATTAAGATACCATATAACTATGAATGAGTAATAATATAGATCGTTGGGTTGTTTGGAGATGTATTAGCAGAATAAATCCGTGTTCTGCTATAAATTGATCGTTTGTTTGTTTGGTTGTTTGGACATGTGTTAACAAAATAAATCTTCATTCTGCTATATATTGATTGATGGTTTGATTGTGTGGACATGTGTTAAGCAGAATAAATTCCCATTCTGCTATAAATTGATCGAATTGTTTGGACATCTATTTAGCATGATAAATCACCATCCTGTTGTTATGTTATTTGGACTTGTATATGTCAGTTAGTTATATTGACATGTTATTTCCTGATTGGATATGAACTATATTTACATATATGGTAGCTTGTGTAAATGTTTGTTATGTGATTTGGGAATCGAATTGAAATTTATAATTGGTTTTACTATCAGAAAGGGTTATCAAGGTGTTTTACAAAAGATGTTTTGTAAATGATATTTATATAGGAGTATAGAAAGGTTTATATAAAGAGTTTTAAAAATAGGAAAATAGCTTATAAATCACTTCAGAGATTTAGAAAGAGGTTTATAAATTAACTTAAGGGTTTATAAAAGTGGGAATTAACTTTATTTTTAAATTTATAAGTTAATTGAAATATGAGATAAGCTTTTAAAAAAGGAATTTTTGATAAAGGATAAGCGGAATGTTTTATTTGGAAGAAATGTTTGGTTATTTAATATGGGATTTGGAAAGAAGAAAAGTTTGAAAAGTTTTTAAATATACTTATACTGATAAGATAAGTATATGATTTTGTTCAAGGCATGATAGTAAAATCTTTTTGGTAATATACTTATAACATTGAGGTAAATATACAAATGTTTCTCAAGTATAAAAGGAACTGTAAGGGGTCTGGGAATAGTGTTTTGAAAAAAATCTCGTGATCAGATTTCTATAAAGTGGTTTTATTAATTAAAAACAATTAATAAAAGCGTAGTGGATCCTATATGGAAATTAAACCATGATTGGATGTTTGTTTATTTGATAGTTAATAACCGACTATCAAATCTGGACCCAAAACGTAACTTCGGAAATATCTAGGAGAAATACGAGTATTATATGGTACAGTTAACGTCGAAGGTGCTATACTGTACGTATAAACATGTATCATTCTTCTAGGACGAATGATAAGGAAATCCATCGACTAACGGTTTGGAGGTGAACTCCGCTCTTGTCTTTGTCTGTTTATTTCCTCAAGAATTGGGGTTGAGTTTATCGAAAATTATCGAAAGTTGTTTCAAATAGACCTGATCGGATATGTTATCCGAAAACAACTTCGATCCAACTCAAGCGCTGCGAACAGAAGACATTGTGAAGAGTATGGAATCGAAGATAGAGAGGTAAAGTGAAAGGGCTAATCGCTGCTAATCCTAAGGGTGATTCCAAAATGGATATAGTAGGAACAATGCCTCTGTTTCCTTTAGACCCATGACGGACTTGTATGGATGAATGCTATCAGCACATTATCATTGGAAGAAATGAGCATTCTAAGTGTAATTGTTCTTGAAAGGTAATCGTAGCCTGAAGCCTCATCAATCAGGAATGACTAAAAGGGGAGAAGCAGTAGGGCTATGTAGGTTGCACCCATTAGGATATGTCATCTCTAGATGAACATTCATATTTTCAGAATTAGTTGTGCATATGAGCTCAGTAAAACGGTTGCGAACAACCGGCATGATGACATATTCAGTACTATCTAACAAGGAGTGGGTTGGTTCTGTATTGGCGAGGTCGTTAGGTACGATCTTAGTACATTGTTTTAGAGGTGTAACGTGGCGGGCGGTATCCAAGTAGCCCAGTCAATAATTGGAATCCATTCTCCAATACGAGCTTTACGGTTTTAGTTGAACACCAAATATGTTGGAACGCGAGATGCAAGCATTCCAACTATTTTAATATTTTACTTTGAACCCTTAGACATTATCATAATAACACTGGATTTTCTCTAAAAGTTTTTTAGTTATCGTAAGGTAAAAACCCTTCCGTGTTTATGTGCGGCGAGGTCTTACGAGATACCTTTGATTTCAAAGGATTTTTCAAGTCAATAAATTAATATAAAAAATTGTGATTTGAGTTTAGTCATGCTAGAATTCCAAACTGGCCTAGGTGTTATTTCTTTATAATGCTCGGATCAGACGGAACATGTCTGTCAGTTTAGCTTTAGATGCTTTGGAGCTATGGAGTCAAGTTGGAGGCCTAGTAAGTACTCTCGTATTTTGAATATCTTCTTTTGTGTATGTGTTATGTGTAGTTTGTCAATTATTGTAAGGACATGTGTTATAACAGTCCAACTCAGATATGCATATGTATAAAAAAATGGGTCTCAGATTTTGTAAAGACTTGGTTATATTATATATTATTCCGTTGCGTTGTGAGATTCCATTTTTGTTCTTAGTTCTTCTATCCTCTATTTCCTTTCTTTTCCCTAACAATTAGTCTTTTCAACACTTAGTTGTTTGGAATGTTAATAACGTAAATGTATTAGTATCGACTTCTGAGGTTCGGAATGGTGGGTCGTTACAAAACTTTACTAAAGTTAGAAAGTAAAGTAAATAACAAAATATTACCAAACAGGTAAACAATTATTTATGTAAAGTTGATCTTAAGTCCTTCCCAACATTTCAAATTCCAACTTCCAAACCACTTAACAACAATCTAAGCATATGCATACATACTACATCATATTATCTCAATAACATAATAAACATTACAACTTAAAATCCAAACACATCACTTTATCCACCAAATACAAGTCTAATGCTAAACCACAAGTTAGCACATACATAAACATACAAACAATACCGTAGTCCAACCAACAAACATGTACATGTAACCAAATAGCCAATGTATATTTAAAGGTAAATTTTTTCCAAAAAGCTAGAAGTTTACTCACTAAAAACTTTGAAAACTTGAAATGCTTTAGAATTTGAACATCTTGGAAACCCACAAAAATCACTTGAAAATAGGTCATTTTCTCACCGATTTCTGATCATGTTACTCTCGAAATTTGGAAAAACCATAAAAAGAAAAGTTTATAGAATTCTTTTCTCTACAATTGGAAAGATATAATCAATTAATTTGGATTTTTTAGGAAGATATAGTCAAAAGAAGAAGTGGCATTTTCGACCATGATAATATGGGCCCAAAAATGAGTTAGAAAAAAATAATTTTGACCTAAAAGTATTTGAAATTTGGATATTTAATTGAAATGAAAGTTGTAGCCATTGTAATTCTATATGGTTTTAAAAAAAATCTTAATTTGGCATAGTATGGATGAAGTTATGGCCGAAAGAAGTAGAGGAAAATGGAGAAGTTTTTAAAATTAAAAGAAAGAGATTAATCAAGTTTGAAATCATTTTCAACAAATAAAAACTTTGAATTTAAACTTTAGAATTTTTAAAGAGAAGCCATTAAAGGCCATAAAAGTTTCTTAAAACCTTTAGGAAATTTACAGATGAAAAGAATAAATGAGAAAAGAATGAGAAAAGGATACGAAAGTTTGCTTAAATACAAAGTCACAAATTGAATTACCGTTTTACCCTTATGTCCTTTACCCTCCACAAACTTGCTTCCACCTCACCATGCCATGTCTCCCCTTCTAGATTTCAAACTTTTCATGCATAAACATGAAAAGATGGTCAATGTACTCATGTCCCCCTTCAAGTTACCAATATGTCACATCTTATCTCCCTGGCGTAACATTTTATATTTATTTTCTAAACTTAACTAACTTAAGTATATTTATGTATATACTATCCTAAAACTTATTTTATCTTAACTAAGAATGTTTACAAATTTTTAGATATTGTTTCCAGCTGTAAACTAGGGTCATAACATTTCAAACAACTTTTATACGATGAAATGTCGAAAATTTGAAAAATAGTTTTTAGTCATATTTTCTTTTTGTCATCGAATTACATATTTTTATAAACAAATTTTGAAAACTATTTCACCATCATTATTTATTATTTAAAAGAGTTTTATTTCATTATAATATCTTATTCGAATATTTAAAACTAATTAAATATTCGTAAATCATTGTAGTGAAATTCCAGGTCGTTACATTCTTCCCCCTTAAAAGAATTTTGTCCCCTAAATTACTCTTCAGGCTAACCGAGAAAACAGTTGACACTATACATCAGTTCGTATGATGTGCATAGATCATTCTTATACAAAAATATGATTCGATCACTACTTGAACTCATAATTTCACTTCCAAACAAGTATCGCTCACTCGATTTTCTAGTGCGGACTCTGATCAGGCTCCTTGATTTGGAACCTCTGTTCTCCTTACATAGTTATAAAAATGATAGAAATTTTTTGACCCGTATCAAAAATCCTCATCAAGTGCTCGTCGTCAAAAATCGAGTAATAGATCATTATCCGAAATGGTCTGAAACACCTTAAAGCCATGTACTCGAATCTTAGATCATAACTATATGAAAGAGAAATTATCTACGTCCAACTTACAAACTTATTTAATTTGTTCTCCCTAGTTTATTCCCACTAAGCTATTTATGAAAAAAATTCATAAAAACTAAACTTAGATTCAACTTGGATAATACCCCACTGCATCCTAAGTGTGTATACAATTATTGGATTCAACTATTCCATTTTGCATTTATTTCCCTAAGAAAACTCAAGATCCAAATACCCGGGTTTTTTATTTCAAAAGTTTTTTGAAATGAAACTCTATATTTTAATCGAATATATATATATACATACATACATATATATATATATATATATATATATATATATATATATATAAACCGCGAGTAACTCCACAATGAAACTAAGGAACTCGTACTACCAAACAGTATTATGCACTCCCTTACCAAAAAGGGTAATACTCAAGAGAAGTATTTGCCATCCAAACACTTCTCTTTCACACTTTTAAGTTATTTTCGAGCCACTTGAACTAGTTAGCTTAAGAATAATTTTTTTATTTCAAAATCTGAAACAATGCATCTTCCCCAACAAAACTTTTATTACCAACTCCCTTTGGGTTTGTTTGGATATGAACTTGTTTCGATTGTACAATGATACATAGAATAATTTACCAAGTGCACCACAACTTTCACCTATGCAAACATCTGATCATCACTTGGAAGATTATTCAAATCATCACAAAACAATCAAGACTCATCCCTCTGAACCAATCCATTGAAAGCACTTCTTACTTAACCTTTTCATTCCTAGAATTATATACTTGAACCAAAAGTATTTTCAGATAAAAATATTATTATCTTTCAAAATCTTGAAACATTTTCCAAAAGCCCCCGGATTTAAATTCTCACGTTTTCAACTTAAATACTTTTTAATCAAAGACACATTCCTATAAATCCATTTTAAAATCAACTTTTATAAAATCATTTTCCAATATTTTTTGTAAAATATTCAAGCTTTTTAATAAACCTCTTTATTAAATTAAATTTTTATCCCAACATTAACATTGAATACCTTATAGTTAAATTGTGAAACTTAATTCAAAAGGTGTCCGCTGTAATGTTTTCCCTGTTTCTATTTTTCCAACCCAAATCTTAAAAAGGGAAGCTACCTACACACTAACAATAGTCAATGCTAAAACTGGACGAGCATGACTAAATAAAATCGTAATTGATAATAATAGAATATTATTATCTCCTAACAAACAACACCTTATACCTTGCTATGCTATACTATTTTGAAAATCATTCTTTATATGTAAAATATATCCTAGGTAAAATTATTTCAACTACCTAATTTCAAAATAATATTACGTCAGATGGCCTTGTTCAACTGTTTAGAGATCTCAATCAATAATGTTAGCAACTCGAATTGACCAGAATCCAAAAGCTACTTAACAGATCAATCAACGCAATATAATATTTTTATACCACTAACAAATACGCACTCTTATATATAATATATTCAAACTCATAATAAGGCATTCGATTACCTTATATCTTAATGTGTTGCCCCACTAAACCTAAGATTCTCGCTTAACCTTGTGCTCTGATACAAATGCAACGACCCGCCTTTTCGAACCTCAGAATTCAACGCTAATACATCCACAGTATTCATACGCCGAATGACTAAGTGTTGAAAATATAGATTGTTAGGAAAAGAAAGAAGATAGAAGATAGAAGAAACAAAAACAATCAAAGACTCTCACAACATAATGGAATAACATATATTAATCAATATAATACTTTACAAAGTCATTTTCAAAATGAAACATCAGAGTCATACTAATACAATTCTACCATCAGATAGTTATAATAGCTTATCCCTACATAACTGACTTATAATACAGTGGAAGCATGATAATAACTAGCTATCGATGAAGCCTCCAACTCCAAGCTCCTACAAAATGCGTTTGTGGGAAAATCTGAATAACTTGACTGCATATAAAAATTTGAGCACTCACGAATATTAGGATAGAAAACAAAACTCCAGGTCAGACATGGGTCTGGTGTGAGTAAACTCAAAAAACTGAATTATTACTTTAAAAACACTTCTAAAATCAAGGGCTTCTCATAAGATCATGTCACACGTAAACACAGATGGGTTTTTACCTTACGATAACCAAAAAACTTTTATATATAAATCTAGTAATATTATATAATGTCTAAGGGTTCAAAGCAAATATATAAAATAGTTCAAATGCTTGCATCTCACATTCCAACATAGTTGGGCACAATCAAAATCGTAATGGCTCGTTTGGAGATTGGATTCTATGCTATGACAAGGCGCCAGGGTACCACTTGCCACAATGCATCTCTAGATAAAATATATGGAGAGCCTCACATGGACTCCGTGCAATTCAAGATCGGCCCTACCCTTTGCTAGATAGCGCCAAATATGTCATCACCCTAGTTGGGATCAATAACCTAAATGGGCCATGAGCACACATTATCTGTAATATCGATCTCGATTAGGTGATGACCATACCCTAATGGTAGCTAACCACATAGCCTTAAAGCATATCCTTTGATTTTAGTCATTCCCAAGTGTAAAGCTCAAGGTTACGATTACCTTTTTGAATAGAAATCCTACTTGGAATGCTAACACCGCCTTCTAGGCATCAATGCAATGCTAGCATTTATCCATACAAGTTCGTTCTGGAACTGAACAAAATTAAATGCACTACTTCTACTACATCCATTTTGGAATCACCCTTTGGATTAGTAGCAAGCAGCCCTTGCACATCAATGGCTCTGTCTTAATTCTATATGCTTTAAAATGTCTTCAATTTAAAACACTTGAGTTGCATCGACGTGGTTTTCAGATAACATATCTGATCCCGGTCTCTTTGAAATAATTTCGATTATTTTCGGTAAACTCAACCCCGGTTCTTTAGGAAATAAATAGAAAAAAAGATAAGACCAGAGATCATCTCCTAACCGTTAGTGAATGGATTTCCTTGTCATTTGTCCTGGAAGAACGAAATGAATTTATACATACAGTATAGCACCACCGATGATAACTGTACCATACAATTTCTATGTTTCTCCTAAATATTTTCAAAGTTAAGTTTTGGTCCAGGTTTGATAGTCGATGATTTAACTATCAAATAAACAATCATTCAAACATTGATTTGGTTCCATATGGGATGTATCAAGCCTTTATTAATTAATCTTTCATTAATTCAAAAACTTTGCAAAACTAGATCAGAAGATCTTTTAAAAACACTGTTCCTAATACTCTTTACTTCCCCTTTATACTTGGAAAACATTTCTACTTATCTTAAAAATATAAGCATTTACCCAGAAACATTTGGAAAATTCCCTTTTCTCAAATTCCATATTAAATGGACAAGAAATTCTCTTTTCAAAACATTACTTAATACAAAACCCATTCACTTTATAAAACCCACTGCCTTATCCCTTATAAAAATTCTTTTTATAAGTTCATTTCATATTTCAAACCGCTTTATAAATTTTCAAACTAGATCTACGCTTCTTTTTAGAATCTCTAAAATGATTTATAAAATCTCTTCCATGTACAAAACCCTTTATAAAATTTTCTTTATAATATACCTTTGACATTTCAAAATATCCTTTACAAAATCTCATTTTTAAATCAATTTAAATAAACACTTTTATTTAGTAAAACCATTTTATTTAAACAAGTTATTATTTATAAATACTTTATAAAATAATTATATAACTTGAAAAATCATTTATAAACTTTAAAACCCCAAAATGATCATAGAGTTAGAGCTAATTTAAAGCCATACTTTATAATTTCAAAAAGAGGCTTAGCAATCACATTGGTATTTATTAAGTTACCATTTAGTTTCAATTTCACTTACAAGTCATTCAATAACTTATTTATATAAGTCAACATATATGTAAATATACTTCGTATCCAAATCAAGAAATAACATGTCAATATAAACTAACCAGTATAACATGTCCGAATAACATATTAGTAGGATGGTGAATTTTCCTATTAATTAGATGTCCAAAAATATAAACAATTAATTTATATCAGAATGAAGATTTATTCTGCTAACATATAGTCCATGCAATCAAACAATCAACCTATAGCAGAATGAGGATTTATTTTGCTAATATATGTCTACAACAATCAAATCAATTGTATTATAACTGAACGAGGGCTAATTCTACTATTAGATGTCTATATAAACACAAACAATAATATCATAACTCGTTTACATTCATTTGTCTAGTTAATAGTACCAAAATTTGAATTCCTTAAGTTCAAAACCATCTCTGAAAAAGAAGTACCTTTAAAATAATTTGATTCTTGAAGACAAAGGATTTAAAAGTTAAACTTCTTTTTTTAAATAATTTATTTACAAGTTAAACCCTTATCTAAATCATAAATAATATTAATTAAATCTGAACTTAATTTAATTATAAATTAAGAAATAATTAATTTTTTAAAAACTAATAAAACCATGATTAACTATTAAATAATTTAAGCCCTAATTAATCCTTTATTGATTATTAAATTTTATTTTAAAACCTTTATTAACAATTAATATTAATTAATAAATTAACCTTTAATCAAAATTTATATAATAAGTTCAACATTAATTAATTTTAGTTAAGTCTCAATTAATACTAGTAGTTATCCTTAAAATTAATTATATAGTCAAACTCTAATTCAATAATGATTAAAATAATTAAACTCGATTAAATAAAAATAATTATCTTTTATCTTAATTAATCACTAATTAAAATTTCTTAACTAATTAATAACTAACTAACTTAATTAATACTAATTAAATACTAATTATTTAACTTAATTGCTTAATTAAATAATAAATAATTATTCTTAATTAATTAATTGATTAAAATTATCCAAAACATACTCAATTAAGTAATAATTAACTTTTGTGTTTACTAAGTAAGTTTGAAAATAAGCTTTCAATATATTTAAAAGAAACACAGTAAAACTTGAAAATCGTTAAATTTTCGGAACGACATCCATTGCAACTATCGCTATGGATGTAGTAACTTAGAAGTTGTTTTCTCTCTTTTCTAACTTATTCCAAAACTTTGGCTTTTCACCTATGTTACGTTTAAGACATGATCAAGAATTTTTTTTATAAAAAATTTACTAAAGTTTGAGACTAAAATAAATAACAAAATATTTACTAAATCAAACAAGTAACGATTTGTTTTTCAAAAGTGGATCTCAAGTCTTTTCCAACATTTTATGTTCTAACTTCCAAACCACTTAGCCATAATTCAAGCATAGACATACATAAAAAATCACATTATCCCAATAACATAATAAAGATTACAACTTAAAATCCAAACACATCACTTTATCCACAAAAGCCAAGTCTAATGCTAAGCCACAAGTTAGCACACCCATAAACATACAAAAATACCATAGTCCAACCAACAAACACATACATATAACCAAATAGCCAACATATATTTAAAGGGAAAATCTTTCCAAAAGTTAGAATTTTACTCACTAAAAATCATTGAAAACTCGAAATGCTTTAGAATTTGGAAACCTTTAAAAACCACAAAAATCACTTGAAAATAGGTCATCTTCTCACTAATTTTTGATCATGTCACTCTCGAAATATGGACAAGTCATAAAAGAAAAGTTTTAGAGCATTCTTTTTGCTATAATTTTGAAAAAAGAATCACTTAGTTTTGGTTTATTTTGAAGGAGATATGGTCAAAAGAAGAATTGGTATTTTCGACCATGATGATATGAGCCCAAAAATGAGTCAGAAAATGCAATTTTGACCCAAAAATATTTGAAACTTGGAAATGTAATTCCAATGAAACTTGTAGCCACTAGAATTTTATATGGTTTGAAAGAAATAAAATCTTGATTTTATGTAGTATGGATGAAGTTATTGCTGAATGAAGTAGGAGGAAAATGGAGAAGTTTTTAAAATGAAAAGGAGGAGATTAAAGAGGTTTAAAATCATTTTAAACAAAAAAAAACTTTGAATTTAAACTTTTAAAAAGAAGCAACTAAAGGCCATCAGATTTTCTCAAAACCTTTAGGAAATTTACAAATGAAAAGAAGAAATGAGAAAAGGATATTAAAATTTGCTTAAATATAAAGTCACAAGTTGAATTACAGTTTTACCTTTATGTTCTTTGCTGTAACGACCCAGAATTTGACCTCTTTAAAATATACTATTTAAAGCGATTTTAAATATAAAATAGGTAAGGTTATATGATTCAAACAATATTAGATAGGATTTGGAAAGAGAAGTATACACGAAAATAGTAACATTTGCCTATATCGACAAAAGTGACTAAATGCTAATTTCATAAAAATTAAGTTTCAATGGTTAAATAAATTATTTTACTTTATTTATGATTGTTTATATTTTTAAATAACATTATACAAATTCATTTTTAAATTTGGTTTCCATAAATAAATAGTTTAACTATAAACGTCAAAATGCGAGCATAAAACATTTTGTCGAAAATCAACGTTTTGTCGATTTAAAGTTGTTGCAACGTCGTCGAACCTTTATTTTATTATATATGAACATATATTCAAATAGTTTAAATACTAATTAATTCATTAATCAAGTTTACTTTTACTAAACATACTTAGAAAATTCTAGAATTTAATTAAGAAAAAGTAAGCACAAAAAGATAAACATGTCATTTCAAAGTAAAAGGTAAATATCAAATCAAACCAAACATAATTATTATATTCCTTACTTGCTTCTTAAATGAAAATGACATAAAGTAATGATTTGAAATATGATGTTATTTGTTGAAAAAATAAGGTTGCTTAAAAAGTAAGTTACAGGTATTTTAGTCTTTTTACAAAATATTATTTTAATCCAAAACTTTTTCTATAAATAAGCATCCACTTTCTCACTTTTTTACACTTTTTCTTCTACATTTTTCAAGCTTTTCTTCCACCCTCTAATGGATTCTTCTCTTCTCTTTCCTTACTAGCTTTTCTTAAAATCACATCAAGTCAACTTCAAACGCCACCAAACTTTATCAAAGACCTTAGAATACTATTGAAACATGATTTAGCATCTAGAAATGGAATAATAATGGAGGAGAGGTTGGAACCCATAGAGGACGAGCACATCAAGAAGGAGGAGCAAGTTCAAGGAGCTCTGGAGCAAGAAAAAGAGAAGGAAGTGCTGTCGGAATCGATTCGGGAATATACATAAAAGTTTGGTGGAGTAGAACTAATGGTGAGCACTAATATTTAACAATTAATCCATAAATTATTTCAAGTATAATGATTTGAAAGTTTAAATATGTTGGATTATTAAATGTTTGATAACTTGGTTCCAAATTGGTTGATATTATGGTTGATTATATGGTTGTGCAATAGTTGATAACTTGGTTTGATAAATGATAAGAGAAATGATTAGTAATTAACCATATTTAATTAAATGAGAATTAAATTTATACAAATGTACGTATCGAAATTATTTAGCCTCTTCCTGATTTCAAAATATCTAAAAAGGTTAGAAATGATATTATGATAATATAGTATTATAAAATGAAATGAAATGGAATAAGAGTTTGAAATATAAAAATATTATTTAAAATGATTTAGAAATGTTTAATAAACATATAAAATTGTTTTCAAGAAGTTAGAAAAGAAATTAAAAAATAAGTCAAAACTAGGCGCGTCGCGTAATGGTAGTTCACGATTTCACATCATAAAAGTTAAATGAGTATATAAAGTGGAATATAGCTCGGAATTCTTTGAGATAAGAATATTCCGGCCTATTATATCTATAGTTTTCTGCTGAAGAAAGAAAATCAAGATTTCATCAAGTAGAGTTTAAAATATGTCCAAAACGATTTTCTAAAAATATCACGGTTTTGCAGTTCATAATCGATAATGGGATTTCTTTATAAATGATATTTTTAAATGATTAAAAATATGAAAAAAATTGGAAAAACCTATTAAAGTGGTTAAAAAGAGATTCGGAATGAAAAATATGAATTTTCAAATAATAAAAAGTTGGTTAAATCAAATAAGCGTATATAGCGCTTTCTGTAGCACTTTTATGCTGCGAATTCTATAACCTTTTGAATATGATTTTAAACGTAACAATTCTTTCCTAAATCTTTTGTGAATGATTTTAAAAGAATAATTAAGTAATTTAAAGATGATTTAGAAGTTTTAATAAGAGTTTGAATAAATGGCAAAGAGGAATTGTTTATACCACTTAAGTAAAAAGTGAAGAAAATTGAATATAACAACAAACCGAGTATGGGAAACGACTAGTACATTTGTCCCGCCTGTGAGAGCTCGACGATTAAACAAGGTGTGTAATTATGGTTTGGGATGAAGGAACCAGTGCCTTGAACTTACCTGGCCTTCGCTTTATCTTTTAGACGAAGGGTGGGACTGATCGAAAGGAAAGACCGAATGCTCTAAAAGATCATATTTAAGTTTTTTCAAGATAAAAGAAAAGAAATAAATTCTTTGAATATTAATTAACCATTTAACAATTTTTTATCCACGATTAGCACAAAGGAACTGGGATCAGATTTGGATGATTCCTTTCGAAGAAGCAGGAAAGGATTTGGGTGATTCCTATCCAAAAACCCATTCAAACTAATTTCGAAATAAAATATATTGAAGACAAAGATCATTGAAGACGAAGATCTTCATGATGTAGGATTACTAGTCATTAGTCCATGGAGGTGAAATTTACCATATCTAAGGTGGCAGTGGTACTCTGTCATAAAAAATTTCGATTTGCAAGAATATGATTTGAAGTTAAGAAAGATTAAATATTTTCCTTAAGTTTGAAGTTAAGAATATGATTAAGAGTTAATAAATGATTTGGGAATATTTTTCCTAAGTTAAAAGTTATAACTTGAATATAGGAAATATTTGATTAAGATTTAATGAATGATTTGAAAAAAAATTCCTAAATAAAAGAGAAAATGATTTGGAATTATTCTAGGATTTAAGAAAGGTTTAAATAAACCAAATGATTTGATAAATGAGGCTTAATGATTCCATATACTCTTGAAAAGAAAATGGAATAAATTAAAAAGAGTATATCTAAGAAAGATATTTGATAAATAAAAGGTGAAGTAATTATTTGATAATTGATATCCACATATGAACTTAACATCTTTTTATCGATAATTGGCTCTAAAGGAACCAGAGTCGGATTTGGGTGATTCCCATCCGAAAACCACTTCAAACCAATGTATACGTCCGAAAGTGAAGATATGTTGAAGATGATGATTACTGAAGACTGTGGAGCTTTATAGCATGAGGACTGCTTGTTGACATGCTCTGCGTCGCTCCCATTATAAAGTTATTTATAGCAGCGGTCTCCTCGTTGTGGAGATTTTTCGAATTGCAAGGACTACTCGCTACTGGTGGTAGTAGGAGAGTGCCTTCGGTTTTGTTCAGTCCTAGAACGAACTTGTATGGATGAATGTCTGACATTACATTTCTAAGACACAACATTTGACTTTTACAAATGTACATCTGCTTGGTGGAGGAGAAGACAACTTCTCTTAGCTTAACACCATTCTCTAAGACATACGAGTTCAGAGGTTGTATGCTTGTGGGAGTCAAATAGTGATCAAAGGAATGACAGTGTGGCATTCAAAGTGAAACTTATTATGATTAAAGCATGGTTTTGTATGAAAAGTGTGGCTTTGAAGAAATTGATCGTAGCCTCACGAGCCTCACACCTCGGTTATGATGGGATTCTACGTGGTCAGATTTATGCTCGCGTTTCGGACAGTAGTGATTTGGGTTATCAGATGTTCTGAGCCCTAAGTAACAGATACGACTGGGCCTCATGGAACAGATGCGTGAAGTCTGAGTCCTTGGATATTATTCGTAGATTATATCCTCTTTTAGCCATTTGTGTTGTTATATAATGACGTCAGAGTTTTGGACGTAAGCCATGGATACAAATTGATCTTTCCACTAGATTCCTATCATGTTGGAAATCCAATCCCAATACGAGATTATGGTTTGATTGTATTTCCAAAATAGTTGTAATTACTTGCAAATATTTCAGCTACCCCTTTCTAGTATTATATATTCCGTTGGCCTAATCCGGATATATTACCTTAGACTTAGTTCAGATATTGATACCTTATTTGAATAAGTTTATTTGTAAAGTGTTTTTAAAAGAATGTCGTTAAAATAATATCAAGTGAATTTTGGAATAAAAGTATTTTGGTTACCATCAGGTAAAAACTCGTCCGTGTTTATGCGTTGGCATGGTCTTATGGCATACCCTTCTTTTCAAAGGTTTTGATAACATAGTCATTTTAAATTTCGAGTATCTCATGCTGGTTTATCAAGCCTGATCTAGGTATTTTTAATATTCGGGTCAGATCCGAGTAGTGTCAGGTTGAGTTGAAGATGGTTGGAGTTACCAAAGGGGAGTTGGCGATCTTCATCATTGTATGGACGTATTCTATTATCCGCTACATCTATTGCATTTGTTTTGTTATTTTTAGCATTTGTAAGGACAGAAGTTTATAACTGTCCAGACTGAATCTAAGTTAGACTCTGATATTGTATTTTAAAATTATCTATTGTAAAGATTATTATTGAAATAATTATGTTATTACATTCGTGTGAGATTCTGTTCTATCTTTATTTTCTTTCTATCCTTAATGATCCGCTTATTCATGCAATTTGAGTTGGACATGAGTGGTTTATTATCGATTCAAAGGGTATGAAAAAACGGACCATTACATTTTCCCTCCACACACTTTCTTCCACCTCACCATGCCATATCTTCCCTTTTTAAATTTCAAAAAATTTATGCATAAACATGAAAAGATAGCCAATGCACTCATGTCCCTCTTCAAGTTGCCAATATGTCACATCTTGTCTCCCTGATGTGACAATTTATATTTATTTTCTAAACTTAATTAAGTATATTTACATATATATTATCCTAAACCTTATTTATCTTAATTAGGAATGTTCACAAATATTTAAATGTTGTTTCCAAATATAAACTAGGGTCACAACATCTCAAACAACTTTTGTACGATGAAACATTGAAAATTCGAAAAACGTTTTCTGGTCATATTTTCTGTTTTTCATCGAACTACATAAATTTTTAAACAAATTTTGAAAACTGTTCTCCATCATTATTTATTATTTGAAAGAGTTTTATTTCATTATAATATCTATTAGTTCAATACTTAAAATTAATTAAATATTCGCAAATCAAAGTGGTGAAATTCCATGTAGTTACAATCGCCTTCAAGCAGTTGCAATAAACCTAGGCTCAATGGCTTGGATT
Source organism: Allium cepa (assembly GCA_030765085.1). Taxonomy (NCBI): domain Eukaryota; kingdom Viridiplantae; phylum Streptophyta; class Magnoliopsida; order Asparagales; family Amaryllidaceae; genus Allium; species Allium cepa. The sequence goes on from CM060931.1 coordinate 306,930,875, forward strand.
TAATATATTTCGATCTGACGGTTGAGGTTGATCCTTACGCCTATAATTCAAGCATAACCCTCTCTTCTCTTCTCATATTTTTCTGAAAGCAGTAGCAAAGCTCTACCATTTCTTATTCTCCGCTTTCTTTCTAAATTATAAAAAATAAGTTATTTATATCTACATTCATACAAATTGGAGAAGAATAGAAATCCAATACAAAGAAGAGGAGAAGAGAATCAACAATACACATATTTGAGGTAATTATATATAGTTGTATATTTATACCTATTTTCTATCCCAATCCGAAATCTCTTCTCAAATCTACAATTTTAATGTATGTATATACTCTTTTATACATATTTCTTGGATTAAAAAGGATTTGAAGATGAATTTAAGATTCTGCTTTAGATCTGGAGATTTGGATCGTTTTTAAAAGGTGAGTGAAAAAATTTATATATTGTTTATGATTTCAAATCTATTTCATTGGCATACGTTTGATTTTTATGCTTAAATCAATTTCATTTATTAATTGTAGGATTTAATTGCTATAGAAAACCGTTGCCTACATATTCTTGTTTTAGATTTAACTTAAAAAATATTTATACCAAGATCTGAAAATCAGTCCCAAAGATTTTAGAATTCGAATGTTGTATATTTTTATTCTGGATCTGTATTTGAGTGTAGAATAGGATTTTTGGATTATTGCCAAAATTTGTGTCAAGTTGTAGAATTTCCATAGTTTAAATTGTAGAAAGAATATCTATTTGATTTTTGTTAATTTGTTTAGTTTTACACTGTTGATTCAAAAAGGCTATACTTGATTTAATAAGGAATAAAACAAAAAGTGAAGAGATATGTAAATTATAGATTTATTCTCCGTAGTTTACACTGTTTATTTCGAATAAAAGGAAATTATTCATTCCTTGTCATTTCAAACATAGTAAATCTTTCCTTTTGCACTAAAACCAATTTATGGAAATCATAGTGGGAAATCTTCCTAATAAATTTAATTCTAGCAAATTAAATATGGAAAACATATTCCAATTACATATTAATGACTAGAATATATTTCAATAAGAGTAAGTAGTATATACATATTTATTGTGTTAACAAAAGAGAATAGCATTTATTCGTACGTTATTTATGCATAATGTTCACTGGCTATTATTATATTTAGGAAAACGAATAGGTAGAATTTGGAAATGTAGTAGTTCCTATTAATAGACAATAAATTAGGAATTACCATTAATTAATAGGAAATAAGGGATTGTAACCCTAATTAACAGGCAGTTAATGGGAAATAATGGATAAGGTTAGATTAGGGGTTACAATTGGCTAATTAAAGGCTGTAACTCTAATTATTGGGAAATTAATGGAAATGAACTTGGGAGTTACAATTAATAATGATAAGTGGATAAAAATAGATGGATAAAAATGTAATCGATATAAAAGTTTACCAATTTGAAATTGGTATAGAAAATGTCTTTTAGGATTTTATGGACAAATTGACATTTGTGAGCATAAAAAGTGGATTTATGGGTAGATAAGTATTTAAGGTAAATTTTATTGTCCTAAATAAAAAGTGAATTAGTAAGCTAAGTCCAATATCTACCTAAGATAATACAAGTAAAGACTTAGGATGGTTAATTAGACTTAGTAGGCCAGCAATGCGAGATCGGTAGAGTACGTCGACAGAAGACAGCCCTTTTCTTGGACGCTACCAGTAGTTGGATGCACTTATTACTGATGTGAGATATCAATAATCCTAGTACCCATGATGACGTAAGAGATTGGACTTGTTTCTTAATAGACAAAGATTAAATGATCCAAATTTGGAATTAGGAACGGTGAGAGATGCAACATTCCCTAACTCAAGGCCCAGAGCTAAATTCTACAGATGTTACAGTCATCTATAGTATTTAACTTTGGATGACGAAATATGACAGTGTTTATGGAATCCACAATATCAAAATCACATGAATATGAAATAAAATATACTCAGATCTCAAAATAGCTTTTCTCATTACATTTCAAATCAATGTTTCATATTCAGTTACATAATCCCAAAACGATTTTCGGGTTTTGATCGAATGTAATTATTATAAATTACGTCAAGAGTGACATACGAAATGCCCCATTGGAAGATCAGAGTACTAGATAGATATACATGCCAGTCATAAATACATCACAGTGAAAACAGTACTAAATAACTCTTACATAGTTAGCTTTGCCTCCTGCAGGTCTTTGGAAGCTTATTCGTCCAATCAACTAAAGCTGAAAAGTACTTAACTCTCAATCTACTCAAATTTAATTTTGAGTACCTAAGAGTTTAAGAGAAAAACATAAACTTCAAGTCAGACATAATGCCTAGTTTGAATGATTCTATTACACCTCGGTTTACTGATAACAAGTGAGACCAAGCCGCTTAGCGAAACGGCTTTTTCCTCACAAATATCCTTTTAAAAGCATATCTTTTATGAATCTGTCATGGTCGGATTTTCGACCCTTGAAAATCGACAACAATACGTCCACTATATTACATGCCGAACGATCGCATGCCGGAAATACCTGATCGTTGGGGAAAGAAGAAAGAGGTAAAAAAATAGAAATAAGAACATAGAATCTCACAATCGCAGTGGAACAATATATAATAGATAACAACTGATCTTTATACAAAAAGAACTATAACTGTTTTTATACATTACATCATCAGAGTATAATACAAACCAATAAAACAATAACTTGTCCTCGCAAAAGCTGACTATACAGCTTACAATGCATAGCAGAATATATACCAAGTACATGCGATACGTCTCATCATCCAGCTCGTCTCCTGAGCTCCACAATATTCCATCTAGTATTTGTAATACTCGATATAACCAGAGCATTATAATAAAATAACACCCAAATCAGTCTGGAAAACCAATGTGAGAAAACACACTCAATTCGAATTATTAAAGTTTAAAAATTCTTTGAAAATCAAAGGTATCTTGTACGACCACTCCACAATTAAACAAGTTGGGTTTTTACCTTACAATAACCAAAACATTTCATATAAAAATCTTCTAATATTATAATAATGTCTACGTACAAATACTTATTCAAATAGTTGAAATTGTTATATTAATTAAATTCTAGTAGTACTAGGCTCTACAATCAAAATCGCAACGGTATGTATTGGGTAATGCATTCCAACCGAATGACTAGGCACTGGGTTACCACCTGTCACGGTATTTGTCTAGGTCAGCGTATCGAGGACCACTCTGCGATCCCCTGCTACATAAGACCGGACTACCCGTAACCTGGATAGCCCGAATTAGATTACCCCACGATTGGGATCAGCAACCGCCATATAGCCGAATAAAGGGACTCTAGATAGGGGTAACCTTACCCTACTTGAGTGCGACCCACTTAACCTTACTGCATCTCCCTTGATTTTCAGTCATTCCCGATTGATGAGGCTCGAGGCTAAGCGTTATCTTTTTAGAAATATTCACTTAGAATGCTCATTATCCTCCAATGATAATGTACTGATAGCATTCATCCACACAAGTCCGTTCCCGGTCCGAACGGAACCGACAGCACTACTCCTACTACATCCATTTTGAATTCACCCTTAGGATTACTAGCGATTAGCCCTTGCACTTCACTACTCCATCTTCAACTCCAAGATCTTGTCTTCATTTCGAAAACGTACTTGTTGGATTGAAGTGGTTTTCGGATCACAAATCTGATCCCGGTCTCTTCGAATCAACATTGGACATTACCTGGTAAACTCAGCCTCGGTTCTCTAAGAAATACACAAGCGAAAATAAGATCGGAGTTCACCTTCTAACCGTTTCGTGGATGGGTTTTCTTATAAACGTTCTAGAAGAACGAAACGAGTTTATACATACAATATAGCACCTCGGATGGTAACTATAACATATGATTCTCGTACTTCTCCTAGATATTTCCAAAGTTGTATTTTGGGTCCAGATTTGGTAGCCGGTTATTTAACTATCAAATAAATAATCAATTCAACCAAATACTTCCTTTCCACTGAGAACACCCAGTCTTATTTAATTTAGATTTTTAAATAAGTCAAATCTCTTTATCCAAAAATGTACACTTATCTTATCGAATTCAGCATTTTAACAAATTAACCTTTTCTTCCAAATATATTTAAAATCCATTTTAAATAATATGGAAAGTACCACTGCGGTATCAAACCATGGATCACGATTCAATGGTTACGTATCTATCCTGGAGAAATCCAAGTCTTAACTACAGGCACTCGCGCCTCCGATTTCGCCACACGAGTATATCAGTACTTCGTGAAAACTCTACTTAATAATTTCAAAATAGTATTTATGAAATTTCTACAATAATTCTCCAAGTAGAACTTCAAACAAAAACTACTGTTTTAATAAAAGCTATTTTATAAAATATAATTTTTAATAATTATCCTTTTAAAACCATAATACTAATTTAACCTTTAAAAATAATTAACTACTATAATTAACTTAATTAATATTTACTTTAACAATTTTAAAACAATTAAATAATACACTTTTCTAAAACATCCTTTTAAACACTTTTTTCAAGTTTTCTAATTAATGCTTAAAAATCTTTCTTTTAAAAAAATATTTAACTTTTTTGGAAAATATATTTCCAACCCCAAAATAGTCAGTCCAATTATTTAATAAATCCCTCTTGATTTATTTCCAGCTTAATTTACATCCAATTCCATAACTTTCCTTTCTCACATTCCTAAAAATAAACCACTATTCATTTTTAAAATGATTTATCCATCTCCTTCTAAATTTCCACCGTGAATTTATAATTTCAAATTATCCATTGACAATTATTTATTTATTTATAAAACTTCGTTTATAAATCACATAACCTCGTTTTACCCATTTCACTGTTTTCACAACACTAACGATTCTTCATTGACTCTCCAAATAAATTCCCATTTTTAAATTAATTTCTTAGTTAACCCAAATTTGCCCCAACTCCTAAATTTTACATTCCATTTCCTTTTCATGATTTAAAATATTATCTAAATCCGGAACATCGATTTCATATTTTATTTTATAATTCCCTTTTATTTTTCCCTAAACTATTTAAATTTTGAATTTTAAAAATACGTCCTTTAGTATTAAACAATATCACTTAAGTTCTTTATTTTTTTTAAGAACACTTTAATTCCATATTTTCTCAAAGTTTCTATTTTTTCCATATTCGGCCTTTATTAAATAGAATTTTAAAACCAACTATTTACTCTCTTTTTTCAATTTCATTCTTTTAATTTATTCAACTTCACTATAAATATTTTACTTAAAATTTCTTTTTTATTTTCCTTAAAAAATCCAATGTTCATGTAGTTGATATTTTAAAATACCAAAAATATATCTAGTAATTCCATAGCATCCAATAATCTAAATTTTCAATACTATTTATCATAGGTTGATCAAATAATTCATAAAACTGAATATATAAACAATTTCAACAATTTGAGGAATACCGTTGGATCCCTCCAACCTATTTCCCTACATCCACAGATGCTAAAAAACAAAAAAAGGCCAATCCCACTTCGAGGAGGATATCGCGGTATAAAGGGTCATCCGCTATTATGCGGGGAGCTTAGGGTCTCATCCGCTATATAATATGGAAATATCAATCACTCCAATATATATATATATATATATATATATATATATATATATATATATATATATATATATATATAATATCACATCCTCACATCCATTGATAATAAGTATCAATTCAGTCAATGCTCAATTTTGATTGTTTAAAATTGATTGCAGAAATCCAAGTTGAGTGAGGTTAAGACACCTCGATTTTTTGAATCTGTTTATCGTCCGATCCCAAATTTAAATCCTTTGTATAGCTATTTTGTTGACGCGAATCCAAAAGACTAGTTTTCGTAATTTTCGGACCTTGCATGGAAAATATGTACATTTAATAAGATATTGAAAATCTAAATCTAAATTAATTTACTTTTTTTTTCTAAAGAAATAGAGCCCATACCATTTATATCGAACCGGCCCAACCTATCAAGCTTCTTCCCTAAAATGCTATGCTCACAGCCTGTACACGATATCACAACAACCGTGCACGTCGCCTTCCCACCGCCGCACTCACCTGACCACCGGCCACCACCACTCCCCATGTGACTCAGAAGCCACCACCCCGTGCCTTGAAAAAATTCCAATCGCGCTCACGTGCGCTGTCCCTAATTCGCCCCTACCTTGCGCACACGACACGACCAAGATCTCGACGCCCCACTCCAAACCTTCCCTCGCTTACCACCACGAGCGCGAGCTCCCCATCAGGTCACGACCCAACGAAACATAGACCGCGACGCCACACCCCCCATGCACTTTCGCACTTCCATCCCCCTTTTCCTTTGAACGATCTCGTGCACGATTTAGAAGATGCGGAGGAAGGAGCGATGCGATTTTCCCCTATCTTTTTTGCAGTTATTTTAAATTGAAAATGAAGGAGGAAAATATGATTCTCGATGTAGGGGAAGGAAGATAAGCAGGAGATTTTTTTTAGTGGATTGAAAGATACGATTTTTTTTCAAAGCTTCCTCCATATTTCTCCTGTCTGTTTTTTTTTTCAAACTGTTTGAAACTGTTTGCTTTTTTTTGAAAAAAAGCAGAATGAGGGAACACGAAGAGATGTACGTGCTTGAACCAACTTGCTACAGTAACTATGAAAAGAGGTGAAAGGATGCTGAAGTGAATATAAATGTCAATATATATATAATTTAATTTTAAACCTTCTCGATTTCGCAACTTAAAATCTTGAACTCCTATCGAGGCAGACCGCTATGCTCTTATTCCGAATGCAATGGAAAAGGTTATGAGTCCTAACTCGATCGTATTGAGAAGATAGCTTTTTGGACCTAATTATTATATTAAATTATCGATATAAATTTCAGCGCGTTTATATCTCGTACGACCAAATGATAACTCCAAACGTTATGAAATTTGAAATTCGATAATAATACAATATTACGGATCTAATGGAACAGGCTTCGTCGAATTCTGAGAACATGCCCGGAAGGCTATATTTAAATATCAATTTAAATGATATATTTTCAAAACTGAACAAATCACTTCCAAATTCAGTTTTAAAACTTTTATTACCTTTAGTATTATTAATATAAATTTTACAAGCCTTCAAATTATTTTTACAGGTTTAAAAAAACAAGATTTCATATTTTACCCAATTTTCAATTATTAAATTCAATAATTAAATTATCCAATAAATAGTTATATTTGAAATTCAAGTTAAAAATTACTTTTAAATATTTAAAATCAATTAAATATTCCAATTTCAAATATTCAACATCTTGGGTCGTTACATTTCTCCCCCTTATATGAATTTCATCCTCGAAATTTCTAGGTAAGAAAATGGTTCAAAACCTGATAACTAATTTCCAAACCACACAGTTTCAAACAACTTCCCAAAAACAATCTTTTTATTAAAGACATACTATCACTTCTACTAACTTCCCAAACTTATCCATAGATCACAACCGATTCCAATTATAATTTTAAAACCAAAATTTTAAACTATCAGATATTCTCAAAAAAAATTCTAACTCTTTAAATTTTCGAAAATTTTCGCCAGCGTCTCCTTTACGTGGCTAAATCGGAATGACTACGAAACTGCCTAAATAGACCCAAATTTTCAAAAGAAAACAAAAGCCAAGTGGCTAGATCAGAAAACATCAATTTCATACGGTAATTTAAACACATACCTTTTTGTCGGGCTGTCAAATTTATCTTCTGAAATTAAACATCAATTTCCTTTTCTTTTAGATACCTATAACTTATTTACCAATAATATCCAATTATTTAATTCCAAAATCATTATATTTATTTAATTCCAAAATTTTCAATATCTGCTTTAGTTATGCCCGTACGATGTATGCATACCATCCGTACGCAGTATCAACTCGGACCGCTCACTCGGTCACACTATTTCAGTTTCGAACTAGTATCGTTCACATGACCCTCTAGTGCGGACTCAGCTCTAGTTTCTCAATCAGAAACCGTCATTCTTCTTGCATAGCCATATGCTATGATAGAGAATTTTAGGACCAATCAACATATACAGGGTTCGCCATCGAAATCGAGTGGAAATTCCTAACTCGGATCGATAAACTATCTCGAAATGCTATGCTCGAATCTGGATCAAATCATTATGCGAATAAAATAATATATGAACAACTTATGTACTAATTTCCAATCAATTATTTTGTTATATCTAATTCTTCCTATTCACATTCATTTTAATTTCCATTCACTTATCCATAATTATCCTTTACACAACTCTATTTAATCTTTATTCAAATATTAACCTATTATTTTTCTCAATACCAGCTTCACTTCAAAATTCATCATTAACCTTTTTAAGGTGATTATAATATTTGATAAAACTTCTTATATTTATTTCCACTTCACCACTTTGGTTTTATATCCATTTCTATTCAAAATAAAATTTTCAATTCCATTTGAAATCAATTTGCTTTCCAAGTCTCTAAACATTGAATTTATCAATCGTCTCTCAAACTACATTTGGTTTATTAATTATTTTAAATTTGTTCCATCTACCAATTCATTTCAAATATAAATAATTTTATTTCCAAACTTTTATTCTATTTAACATGATTCCAGTCAGATATCATTCCACTATTCAATCCTAATTCCATTTACTTACAATTTAATTAAATTGGTTCATTCACAAATTTATTTCCAACTTAATAATTTTTATTTCAACGACCATTTCATTTGGCTTACTTAGACTTATTTCCCCAAAATTCACTTTTATTTAACTTAATTCAGTTAAATTTTATTCCACATGTCAAATTCTAATTTTTTATAAGTTTTCAAATTTATTTATGTTCCATATACATTTTAAGCCAAACTCCGGAGTTTAACAATTTCATTCTAAGTGTTCCAAATCATTTTTGAAATCACATATATGCAAAATCCTTGATATATCAAATTATTCCTTGGATTTCAAATTCAAATCCGTTTTACCAAACAAAAACTTCAATTCACAACATTCAGGTAGCAATTCCTCCCTTGGAAACTCGAAAATGAACATCGGTGATGCTACAGTCATCACCGAAATTATTGTCCAACAACCGAAGTGAGTCCAGTGCTTTTACTTCTTTTAAAAAAATGTTCAAATATTTTAGTTTTCAAATCTCACCAGATTTCATATCCAATTCAAAAATATTCCCGAATAATATCACTATTATTCCTCCAAAGCCTTTGAAAATCATTTTCAACTCAAAGGGAATTAAATTTTCCAAATTTTCGATTTTCAAATACTTTCAATCTATATTCAAATATTACTCTGGAATTTTATCCTATTTCAAATTATAAATCACATTTATAACTCAAACTTACGAATTCCATTCGGTATATAAATTGATTTCTTAACTTTTGATTATAATATCAACTTTTATTCGATTTCCCCAACAACAATGATAATAATTTAATATTATCGTTTCCTAACAACCAAGCAAACCATATTTAACTATAATAATTTACAAAAATTACTACTTTTATATACAACAAAAATTTGGGTAAAATTATTCATTTACCCCATTTTTAAACAATACTATGTCGAATGGTTCTATTCAAGTGTTTAGAGATCCCTATTAATAGCGTTAATTACTCGTATTGACCAGAATCCATAAGCCACTCAACAAACCAATCAGCACAATATAAAACAGTTTTATATTCACTAACAAATACGCGCTCATATCTATTAATACTCTCAAACTCACCCTATCTCTAATGAGTAATCCCCATCAGAGCCTAGGTTCTCGCATTACCTTCAGCTCTGATACCAAGTGTCACGGTCCAGATTTTCGACCCTCGGAAATGTACAATTACCAAATCGTTAGGGAAAGAAGAAAGAGGTGGAAGAAGAAAATAGAACTAACAACACAGAATCTCACAATCGCAGTGGAACAATATATAATATATAACAACTGATCTTTATACAAAAAGAACTATAACTGTTTTTATATATTACATCATCAGAGTACAACACAAAATAATAGCACAATACTGGACAGCTATAATAACTTGTCCTCACAAAAGCTGACTATACAGCTTCCAATGCACAACAAAATATACATTAAGTACGTGCGATACGTCTCGTCATCCAGCTCGTCTCCTAAGCTCTATAGCATTCCATCCAGTATTTGTAATACTCGGTCTGACCCGAGCATTATAATAAAATAACAACCGAGTCAGTCTGGAAAACCAGCGTGAGAAAACACACTCAGTTTGAATTATTAAAGTTCAAATATCCTTTAAAAATCAAAGGTATCTCGTAAGACCATGCCACAAATGAACACGATGGATTTTTACCTTACGATAACCAAAACATTTCATATCAAAATCCTTTGATATTATAATAATGTTTAAGTATAAAAAAGTATTCAAATGGCTGAAATTGTTACATTAATTAAATTCCAGCAATACTAGGCTCTACAATCAAAACCGTAAAGGCACGTATTGGAGAATAGATTCCAACTGAATGACTAGGCACTGGGGTACCACCTATCATGGTACCTGTCTGGATCAGTATATCGAGGACAACTCTGCGATCCCTTGCTACAAAAGACCAGACTACCCCTAATCAGGATAGCCCGAATAAGACTACCCCACGGTTGGGATCGGCAACCCACACAGCCGAATAAAGGGGCTCTAGATCGGGGTAACCTTACCCTACTTGGGTGTGACCCACTTAGCCTTGCTACATATCCTCCGATTTCGGTCATTCCCGGTTGATGAGGCTAGAGGCTAAGCGTTACCTTTTTAGAAATATTCACTTAGGATGCTCATTGCCCTTCAATGACAATGTATCCATACAAGTCAGCTCCCGGTCCGAACAGAATCGAAGGCACAACTCCTACTACATCCAATTTGGAATCACCCACAGGATTAGTAGCGATTAACCCTTGTACTTCACTACTCCATCTTCGACTCCAATCTCTTGTCTTCATTTTGAAAACATACTCGTTGGGTTGAAGTGGTTTTCGGATCACAAATTTGATCCTGATCTCTTCGAAACAACGTTCGATATTATCTGGTAAACTCAACCCCGGTTCTCTAGGAAATAGACAGATGAAAATAAGATCGGAGTTCACCTCCTAACCGTTTTATGGACGGATTTCCTTATAAACGTCCTAGAAGAATGAAACGAGTTTACACATATAGTATAGCACCTCGGACGGTAACTGTACCATATAATTCCCGTACTTCTTCCAGATATTTCCAAGTTGTATTTTGGGTCCAGATTTGATAGTCGATTATTTAACTATCAAATAAACATTCAATTCAACCAAATACTTCATTTTCTCTGAGAATACCAAGTCTTATTTTATTTAGATTTTTAAATAATTCAAATCTCTTTATCCAAAAATATACACTTATCTTATCGAATTCTGCATTTTAACAATATAATAGCCCGTTTTTTCCGTACCCTTTGAATCGACAATAAACCACAAATGTCCAACTCAAATTGTACAAATAAGCGGATCATTAGAAGGTAGAAAGAAAATAAAGACAGAATAGAACCTCACACGAATGGAATAACATATATTATTTCAATAATAATCTTTATAGTGGAAAATTTTAAAATACAATATCAGAGTATAACCTAAATTCAGCTTGGACAGTTATAAACATATGTCCAAACATTTGCTGACAAACATCAAACAAAATACACTAAGTACAGTGGATAATAGAATACGTCCATACGATGATGAAGATCTCCACCACTCCTCTGGAAACTCCAACCGTCTTCAATTCAACCTGAAACTACTCAGATCTGACCCGAGTATTAAAAATACCCGGATCAGGCTTGATAAACCAGCGTGAGATACTCGAACTTTGAAATGACTATGTTATCAAAACCTTTGAAATGAAGGGTATCTCATAAGATCCCTCCCACAAATATATACAGAAGGGTTTTTACCATATGATAACCAAAACACTTCATACCAACTTCACTTGATACTATTTTTAATGACGTTCTTTTGAAAACATTTTTCAAATAAACTTATTCAAATATGGTATCAATATCTGGACTAAGTCTAACGAAATATATCCGGACTGGGTCAACGGAATATCCCGAACGGAATATATAATACCAAAAAGCGGTAGTTGAAATGTTTGCAAGTCATTACAGCTATTTTGGGAATACAATCAAAACCGAAAATCTCGTAGGGATTGGATTTCCAACATGATAGGAAACTAGTGACCTTTTCTCCGATCCACGCATAACAAACATCGTTCCCACAGTGCCTTAATCGCTTTTCTCAAACTAGTCACTTGGAACTATACTTGCTACACTACAACTGATAACCGGTAGTTCCCTGCTTTTCTCAAGCTAACCACTTTATCCACATGGGACAATAAATGCCTTAAGTCCCAGACGTATCTGATACCTAGGTCTCGGAACATCTGATAACCCAAATCACTACAATCCAAAATGCGAGCATACATATGACCACATAGAATCCCATCATAACCGGGGTGTGAGGGTCGCGAAGCTACGATCAATTTCTTCAAAGCCACGCTTTTCATACAAAACCATTCTTTGATCATAACAGGTACCACTTTGAATGCCATATTGTCATTCCACGTCACATGACTTATTTCTAAAAAAGTATAACTTCCTGAGCTTGTATGTCTCGGGAAAGGGTGTTATGCTAAAAGAAGTTGCCTTCTCCGCCACCAACTGATATACATTTACGGAAACCACTCAAATGTGATTTAGAATACAATGTCAGACAAACATCCATACAAGTTCGTTCTGGGACTGAACGAAACCGAAGGCACTTTCCTCGGCCATTACTAGGCGAGAATCACGTGCAATCCGAAAAATCTCCATCATGAGGAGACCACTTTTATAAATAACTCTATAATGGTGGCCAATCAGAGCATGTTCAACAAGCAGTCTTCACGCGATCCACGGTCTTCAACAATCATCATCTTCAACATGTCTTCACCTTCGAACGTATACATTGGTTCGAAGTGGTTTTCGGATAGGAATTACCCAAATCCGACTCTGGTTCCTTCGAAGCCAATCATCGATGTAAAAAGATGTTAAGTTCATAAGTGCATATCAATCATCAATCAATTACTTCATCTTTTATTTAAATCAAATATCTTTCTTAGATATAATCTTTTTAAGTTATTCCATTTCTTTCTAAGAGTATGTGGAATCATTAAGCCTCATTTATCAAATCATTTGGTTTATTTAACCTTTCTTAAATCCTATACATTTTCTCTTTTACTCAGGAAAACTTTTCCAAATTATCTTTTAATCTAAATATATGATTCCTTATGTTCAATTTATAACTTTTCACTTAGGGAAAATATTCTCAAATCATTCATTAAATCTAAAATCAAAGATTTCTTATTAACATCAAATCATATTCTTGCAAATCGAAGATTTTCATAATAGGACTTTCCTTTCGATCTATTCTACCCCTCGCCTAAAAAGATAAAACATAGGCCAGGTAAGTTCAGAGCACCGGTTGCTCCATCTCTAACCTTAGTTAAACATCTTATTTTATCTTCCCAGATCTCACAGGCGGGACAAATATACTAGTCGTTTCCGCATGCTCAGTTTTCAACTTTATTTTAGAATTGCTTATAAATATTCTAAATTATCTTTCAAAACGCTTAATTATCCTTTTTAAAACATTCACAATTGATTCTGAAAAACGTCGTTACATTTAAATACATATTCCAAAAGTTATAGAATTTGCAGCATAAAAGTGTCGTAGAAAGTGCTATATAAGCTTATTTGATTTAAACAACTTTTTAATGTTTAAAAATTCATATTTTCCATTTCAAATCTCTTTTAAACCATTTTAATAGATTTATCAAATTTATTTCATATTTTTAATCATTAAAAAATCATTTATAAAGAAATCTCTTTTTGGATTCTGAACTACGAAACCGCGATGTTTTTAGAAAATTATTTTTGGACATATTTCAAAATCTACTTGAAGAAATCTTAATCTTCTTTCTTCATTGGAAAACAACTATCATTGTGGACCAAACATTTTTTATTTTGAAAAAATCCAACTTATAAATCATTCTCTACGCCAATTTGAAGTTACGGGTTGAAATTTACGAACTGCCGCTACGCGACGAGCTCGATTTTGACCAATTTTGTGAATTGTTTCGAAACTTGTCCGAAATATTTCAAATTTGTTTTAAACCACATTTAAACAATTTTAGTTTATTTAAAATCATTAAGAGGCTATATAATTTTCATACACATATTTATATGGATTTAGTTCTCATTGAATTAACTATACTTACCAACCATTTCTTTTATCATTTATCAAACAAGTTATGAACCACATAAATAATCACATAATCAACCAATTTGCAATCAAGTTATCAAAAATTTAATCATTCAACATATTCAAACTTTTTACATCATTATACTTGAAATAATTTATGGATTTATTGAAAAATAAGAGTACTCACCTTTAACTTAACCAATTCTTCCTACCAACATTCATTTGCAACAACACTTCACTTAAACTTCAACTAATCAACTTCTACTCCATTTCTTTTGCTTTAAGTCATCGACCACTTCTTTCAAACTCCCGAAAATCCGACAGAGCTTCCGCGGTACCTTAAATTTGCTCCTTGCTCCTTGGAATGAAATCGGTAGCACTTCCTTCTCTTTTTCTTGCTCCGGAGCTTCACGACTTGCTTTCCTTCTTCCATAAGTTCGGCCTCCTCCTATTCTTCCTTTTCCTCCATCATTTCTTCACTTCTTAGATGCTAAACCATGTTTTAATGGTATTCTAAGGTCTTTGGTAAAGTTTGGTGTTGTTTAGAGTTGATTTGATATGGTTTTGAAAAGGTTAGTAAGCATTTGGAAGAGAAGAAGAAGCCATTAAAGCTCTAAAGAAGAAGAAGAAGAGAGCTTAGAAAAAGAAGAAGAAGAAGAAGAATGAAAAGTGTGAAAAAATGTGAAAGTGGTTGGCATTTATAGAAAAAGAAATGAAGTGATAAATTACCAAAATATCCCTTTACCAAATTACCAAAATAACCTTACTTACTTCTAAAGTTATCTTATTTTTTTCAACACTTAAGATCACATTTCAAATCAATACGTTATGTCATTTTCACTTAAATATTAAGTAAAGTAAGTAATAATTATGTTTCTTTGATTTGATGTTTTACTTTATGCTTTGAAATGACATTTTTGTCATTTTGTTCTTACTTTTTCTTAATTGTTTTCTAGAAGTTTCTAACCTTGTTTAGTAAAAGTAAACTTGATTAGTAAATTAATTAATACTTACACTATTTGAATATATGTTCCTATATAAGAAATAAAGGTGCGGCGACGTCGCGACAACTTTTAATCGACAAAACGTTGTTTTACGGTCATATTTTGATGTTTTAGTTAAACTATTTATTTATGTAAACCAAATTTAAAATGAACTTTTTACTTCTTTAAATAAATTAAAACACTTCTCTTTAGATTTTAAAATCTTATTTAAATAATATCAAAATCTTCAATTTTACAGTGTATGTAAAACTGACAAAATACGACAAAATTTGGTTATTTTTGTTAAACGATTATTAACATACTTATAAGTATTTTAATATACTTTTATTATCTTTATTCAATGTTTTCAATAAGATTTATCTTTTTTAATAAATATTGAAACCTATTTATTTAAGCATTTGTTTATTTTTTAACAAAACTTAACTTTTGTTAATTTGTTCTAAAATCCAAATTTATACTTTTTAAATTATCAAAAATAAGAGTAAATAATTTCTTTATTATTATCTATTATATATAACTTGTTTATTTAAGTTTTAAACCTTTTTAAATTTAAAACAAATGAAATATCTCATTTTCGAAGTAGCGAAATTACGGGTCGTTACACTCTCCCCTACTGAAAAGCATTTCGTCCTTGAAATTACTCAAAATGCCCAAAACATTTATCTTCAAACTTAAGTCCATATAATATACACAAATCATCCATATGAAATATCTTATTCGATCTTCTATTCGAATACACAACTTTATTTTCGAACTAGTATCGATCCTCTAGTGCGGACTTTAATCAGGCTCTTTGCTCAGAAACCTTTGCTTTTCTTGCATAGCTCTCAACTATGATGGAAAACTCAAGTACCCAACCATAAACCCTAATCAATGTTCGCCGACAAGAATCGAGTGATAAATCCTTTTTCGAATCGGTGTAAACACCACAAAGTTCCGAACTCGAATCTTAGATCAACATTTGTGTGATGAAATGATCTACATATAATATATGTATTTATTACCTCTCGAAACTCTCATAAAAACTTTATCTTAAGGTCAAACACTTTATAAATGTGCTTCTTTATATAATCCCTTTAATTATTTATTATCAAATATTTGTAATAAAGGAAAATATTCTAGAGAAACCATTTTTCATTCAAAGGATAATTTATCTTTATTATAATTTTTCTTCCCACGATTCTTCAACTTAGTATATTTCCATTAACACTAATATTATTTATGAATCATTTCGTAAAACTATCCTTAAGTTTATTACATCTTATAACTTATGTAAAACAATCACTTTTAAAGACTTAAGTCTAATTCTTAATTAATGCTAGAATTCATTAACAAAACATTTTCTAGGTTATAATTGTGAGAAAATGCGGATTACGGATCTTAAGGCTAGGATTAACACTAGAGAGGGGGTGAATAGTGTTAATAAAGAATTACTAAATCCTTTTGAGTTTATGTTAATTTATACACCAATGTATGCAATATACAGACACAGATATGATCACAGAAACAAACACAGATGCAGAAATAAAATAAAATCAGTAAAGAAAAGAACATACCGGATTTTATACTGGTTCGGAGTTACCCTACATCGAGTCCCGCAACACCAGTACGGATTTCCTTTCAAAAGCAATTGTACAATTACATCCTCGGTTTCAAGGCTACGAGGTACACCCTCCAGAATTTCGATCCTCTGGGTAGGGATACTTGATTTCCGGGCCATAAATTTACCCAATTTATTTACCAAGGCTACAATTACACCTTTTCTCCCTCGATTGATTTTCAAGGTCACAATCACACCTTTTCTCGCTTAATAGATTACAAAGAAGTCTATAACTATGAATAGCACTGAGAATCTTGTAGAGATAGTGATAGAGAATCAAACTAGAAGTAATCGAGTTCCATTCAATGTTGATTTCGGTAGAGCAATGGTAAGAATATGTATTAAGAAATGTGGAAGAAGAAGAGGGGTGAAAAACCAGAAAATCTGATATAAAATTCGTTGAAACTAACCCCTATTTATATAAGAACAACAGCCATGTCCATTCGTGAAGAGTTATGGCGAATAGACACTTCTTTTGAAATTTAAATTTTGAACACAACCGATACCATGTCGACATGGGGTACTTGAGAATCTCGACATCCCAAAGGATTTTTTGGTGTTTTGATTTTCTTTGAAAATAACTTTTATTTTATATTAAAACTATTTTAAACTTTATAAATATACTTGACTATAATTAAAATTCATAAGTAAATGTAGAGAATAATATATATAGAATTTAACTATAAATTTATATTTAAATCTAAGTATAAATATTTAAAAGTTAAAAGTTAAATATATTATATTAAAAGGATAGCTTAAAATCAGAAGTAATTTGATTTTGAAACTAAAGACAATTTTGAGGCTAAAATTATTTAAAATCAGAATAGGGAGTTTTCACTTTTTAAAAGGAAAGTTTTGAAAACATTTTGAAAACATGATATAATTTTGAAAAATCATTTTGAATAAAAAGTTAGCAGATACAAAATAATGTTCCACTAGATTTTTCGTAGGTTCCATCCTACTTAGGGTTCCATCCCTTTAACAGGCTCGAAGTGGATTCCATTCCACGAATAAATTGGATTTTAAGATGCCAGTGCTTTTCTATGAGTTTTAACAAAATTCCTAATAAAAAATACTTAACCTTGAAATCTTGAACTCTTGATAATCTTGATACTCATGAGTGTTCTATCTTGATATCTTGAATCTCTATACCGTACAGTCTTCATTCTTGGTACCTGCATGATGAAATCCTGCATATACATGTATATCTAAACTTAAAATGTTAGTATTTATATTTTATAATCTATTCTAAGGTTGTTGCCATTGAAACCATCATTTTACGGACTAACAATCTCCCCCTTTTTGATGATGAAAACCTTTGTTTGTAAAATATTATTTATATCCTAATAACTCCCCCTAAAACTAATAACTCCCCCTTAATTATTGCCTAACTACCCTATTTTATATTTCTCCCCCTTTGTCATCAACAAAAAAAACTCACTCCCCCTCATTCTAGGGATTCGGTACCTACATTGATAAACTATACAACGGAATATATAATATATAGATTAAGAAATAATTATACTTATGAACATGATAACAAATCAAAGACTATATACATTTCAATGTATATATATATATATATATCTATGTTTTATACAACAAACTTCAAATCAATATCAAGAAATCAATCCACAAAGAGTATCAATCCAGACCAAATCAATAAATTAAAGCAAACAAATAAAAATCAAATGTTACGTGGAACTTCCATCCATCCTTCTACTCCAAAGATTGGGTCTGCCTTAATAGCATCCCAATTATCATTGTCATTGGTGAGAGAGATAGGAGGATGTGCTTCGTTATCATCCTTGTGCAGAGAAGAGATCATCCATCGTATCACATCGAAGTGGCTTTCTTGTTCCTTGATCATCTGTATTTGACTCAATTCTAAGTGACGCTGGTTTCGTAGAATAAACGAGAGAATATTCTTGAACGAATTAAGAGTTTCTTCAAGATTTTCGGATAGATTGTGAATAGGATTAGCCATAGTTGAATTTGTGTAAGAAATAAAGGATATAGATGATAAGAAATGAATTTCAGTGAAGAATTCTGGAAGAAACAGGTATTTATTGGTGTAGAAATTCGTTTGAAATGAATAGACATTTGGTAGTTATTCAAATTTCAAATTCAAAATCAATTATCATTTCTGACCAGTTCATGTCGACATGGTCATATATGGGATGTCGACACGTGTTAGTGAAAATTATGACTAATTTGATTTTGTGAATAATTGTATATATATACACACACACTATACTAACATTTATTCTGGGGATAAGATAAGGTAGATAACAGAAAAGAAATTTCACGTCATTGCATACTAAGATGTTACAATGATTAAGCACACAACAAACTACGTGAACATTCGAAATAAAGCAAACTAAAACAAATACAACAAGATATGAAAAGATAAGACTAGTTAGACGACGATGATGATGAAGATAGTCCAAATTTCTTGCTGACTTTGGAAATGAACTTGTTCATCTAGGATGAAATTTTGTCCAACTTCTTACTAACGGATCTTTTAAGAATCCGTTGATTCTCAACAATCATCTTTTGGTTTTTGAGAAGGGTTTTGGTGGATGGATTATGATGATAGTCAATGCCTTCCAAAGTGGTTTCACCTTCTTCTTCTTCAATTTCCATTTCATCCCCTTCTTCTACTTCTTCTTCTTCCTCTTTCTCTTCTTCCATTTCCTCATGAGCCAACCGTTCTTCCTTTTCGACAAGGGTCTCATAAGATTGAGGAACAAAAGAAATTTTCATAAACGAAATGTTGGAATGATTGAAAACTTTTCTAGAAACAAATTCTTTGCCTTTGAAATCCACTCCAAAATAGTTAAAAATCCGAGTGAGATAAATTCCATGGTATAAAGTATTCTCACCCATTTCAAGATTTTTAGGACAAAGTTCATCCAAAATTACTTGCGTCCAATATTTGTCATAATTTCCAAAAATAGCAAAAAGAGCTTTGCAAACTTTTGAAGTAGGATTGTTAAAATTCCCCGATCTTAGGGTCAAAGTATGTTGCAAAAGAAGATTGACAATTCTTGCCTTTGGTCGAAAATTTCGATTTTCGAATTCAAAATTGTCAATCCTTTCGAAAATGTGATGAAATGTCTGACGATCATTTTCATCGATTTTAAAATTAGAAAGATCCATTCCCTTACACTTGCAATTGAGAATGGTACCCAAAAGATCACAATTCAAAACAATTCTAGTGCTTTTGACACTACTCCAAATTTCATCCTCATTTCCATGATAAAAACCACGGTTTAAATTAGCATAGAAAATTTTGACAAGATTTGGATAGCAAAATAAATCATTTTGAGAAACATCAATAAGACTAAGAACTCCATTGTTTGCAAAAATAGAATCAAGTTCATAAGAAGAAAAATCTTGAAAAATAGCAAATTTTCCGGGATGGTCTTTGGCATAGTTAGCATAATTGATGTATGCTTTTATTGCCTCCGGATCATTGAATAATTGCTCTTTGATTTTTCTGAAAATTCTCACGGTGGAGGGGTTGCTTGAAGAAGCCATTAAAGTAGAGAGTAGAGAGCTTGGAGTTATGAAGAGAGAGTTTGAATTTGAAAATGGGAGTGAAAAGATATGATAAAAGATAGTGGATAAATAGATTCTCAAAGGACATATTCTTTGGTCAAAAAGTAACTTTTCAGAGAATTGAATGAAGTGAAAAGGTGGAGGGAAATTCAAACATTTGAATTCAAATTTTAAAATTCAAATTCAGGTACCCATGTCGACATAATGGTAGGGACCATGTCGACATGTGCCTTTGAATTTCATGAATTGATTTTTCCTAAGTTCTTTAATATATATATATATTTATTATTATTATTTTTAATGCCTATATATATATCTGAAATATTATTAAACTTCAAGTATATTTCAGAAAATATTATTATATTATTAAAAAATAATAAAAATAATAATAGAATAATAAAAAAATAATAAAATAAATAGAAAATAAATTTTAAAATTCAAACAACACACCAATTCAAAATCAATCAATCAAACAATCAAGCAACTAATTCTAAGCAAGCAATTTCAACCAATTGTATTGTAAACGCGTACCTTTTTCTAAGTACGTTTCTTTGAATTCGTCGGAGTCATGAACAGCCGTGAAACACAAATTCGAATTATCTGTCTTCTGATCATCATCACTTGAGGACGAGTCTGAGTCATCTAGAGTAGCAGTAAATGCACGCTTCTGTTTCTTTGCTGGATCATTGTTCATAGGAGAATTTTGCCCATCTGGATACAGACAGTCTCTTTTGAAATGGCCTGGTTTATCACAGTTGTAACATTTGTCATTATTTGGCACTACATTCTGATTTCCAGAATTCTTATAGTTGTTTCTCTTGAGATTATTCATTTTTCTGTATTTCAGGAATTTCCTAAAATTTCTGGTCATAAAGGCTATCTCTTCATCATTATCGCTGTTTGAGTCTGATCCATCGGTTAATGCATTGAATGCCGTTGATTTCTTTTCAGATGCTTTACTTTCTCTTCTCCCAATCATTTGAACTTCATATGACATTAGATTTCCAATTAATTCTTCTGTCTTTAAAGTACTGATGGCATTTGCCTCTTCGATCGCAAGTGTCTTTTGATCTCATTCTGGAATTAGAGAATTCAAAAAATTTCTGACTTGGACTTCTTCAGAAAATTCCTTTCCCAAAAATATTAGAGAGTGCATAATATCCTAAAATCTACTATACATATCTGAAATAGACTCATTAGGATTCATTTTAAATAATTGAAACTGATTAGTGAGCATGGAAATTTGGTCTGTTTAACTTTGCTTGTTCCTTCGTGAGTAACTTGCAAAGTTTTCCAGATTTCATATGCAGAATTACAAACTGACACTCCATTGAATTCATTTCTATCTAGTGAACAAAACATAATATTCATTGCCTTAGAACTATTTTGTGCAATAGTCTTTTGCTCAGAAGTCCACTGTGCAAAATTAGTTGTGGGTTCAGATTATTCAGTTTGTGTGATATTCCAAGTGTCTAATCCTATATATTGTAAGTATATTTTCATCCTACTTCCCAATATGCATAGTTACCGCCATTAAGAAGTGGTGGTCTGACAGTAGACTGACCCTCTACAAATGAACTAGTGACAGGGATACTAGTGTTAGTAACAGTACTAGTGTTGGCAGCCATTTTGAAAACTTTTCAAAAATTAGATTATGAAACTTTGAAAACCTTGCTCTGATACCAATTGTGAGAAAATGCGGATTACGGATCTTAACGCTAAGATTAACACTAGAGAGGGGGTGAATAGTGTTAATAAAGAATTATTAAATCTTTTTGAATTTATGTTAATTTAGACACCAATGTATGCAATATACAGACACAGATATGATCACAGAAACAAACACAGATGTAGAAATAAAATAAATGCAATAAAGGAAAGAACACACCGGATTTTATACTGGTTCGGAATTACCCTACATCCTGTCCCGCAACACAAATACGGATTTCCTTTCTAAAGCAATTGTACAATTACACCCTCAGTTTCAAGGCTACGAGGTACACCCTCCAGAATTTCGATCCTCTGGGCAGGGATACTTGATTTCCGGGCCACAAGTTTACCCAATTGATTACCAAGGCCACATTCACACCTTTTCTTGCTTGATTGATTTTCAAGGCCACAATCACACCTTTTCTCGCTTAATAGATTACACAGAAGTTTATAACTCTAAATAGCACTGAGAATCTTGTAGAGATAGTGATAGAGAATCAAACTAAAAGTATAACTCTGAATAGCACTGAGAATCTTGTAGAGAAAGTGATAGAGAATCAAACTAAAAGTAATCGAGTTCGATTCAATGTTGATTTCGGGAGAGTAATGGTAAGAATATGTATTAAGAAATGTGGAAGAAGAAGAGGAGTGAAAAACCGTAAAATCTGATATAAAATTCGTTGAAACTAACCCCTATTTATAGAAGAACAACAGCCATGTCCATTCGTGAAGAGTTATGGCGAATAGACACTTCTTTTGAAATTTAAATTTTGAACTCAACTAACACCATGTCAACATGGGGTACTTGGGCATGTCGACATCCCAAAAGATTTTTTGGTGTTTTGATTTTCTTTGAAAATAACTTTTATTTTATGTTAAAACTATTTTAAACTTTATAAATATACTTGACTATAATTAAAATTCATAAGTAAATATAGAGAATAATATATATAGAATTTAGCTATAATTTTATATTTAAATCTAAGTATAAATATTTAAAAGTTAAAAGTTAAATATATTATATTAAAAGGATAGTTTAAAATCAGGAGTAATTTGGTTTTGAAACTAAAGATAATTTTGAGGCTAAAATTATTTAAAATTATAATAGAGAGTTTTGATGTTTATAAAAGGAAAGTTTTGAAAACATTTTTAAAACATCATATAATTTTGAAAAATCGTTTTGAATAAAAAGTTAACGGATACAAAACAATGTTCCACTAGATTTTTCGTAGGTTCCATCCTACTAAGGGTTACATCCCTTTAACAGGCTCGAAGTGGATTCTATTCCATGAATAAATTGGATTTTAAGATGCCAGTGCTTTTCTATGAGTTTTAACAAAATTCCAAATAAAAAATACTTAACCTTGAAATCTTGAACTCTTGATAATCTTGATACTCATGAGTCTTCTATCTCGATATCTTGAATCTCTATACTGCACAGTCTTCATTCTTGGTACCTGCATGATGAAATCTTGCATATACATATATATCTAAACTTATAATGTTAGTATTTATATTTTATAATCTATTTTAAGGTTGTTGTCATCAAAACCATCATCTTACGGACTAACAATCTCCCCCTTTTTGATGATGGCAACCTTTGTTATAAAATATTATTTCTATCCTAATAACTCCCCCTAAAACTAATAACTCCCCCTTAAGTAATGCCTAACTACCTTATTTTATATTTCTTCCCCTTTGTCATCAACAAAAAAACTCACTCCCCCTCATTCTTGGGCTTCGGTACCTGCATTGATAAACTATACAACGGAATATACAATATATAGATTAAGAAATAATTATACTTATGAACCTGATAACTAACCAAAGGCTATATACATTTCAATGTATGTATATATATATATATATATATATATATATATATGTTTTATACAACAAACTTCAAACCAATATCAAAAAATCAATCCACACAGAGTATCAATCTAGACCAAATCAATCAATTAAAGCAAACAAATAAAAATCAAACGTTACATGGAACTTCCACCCATCCTTCTTCTCCAAAGATTGGGTCTGCCTTAATAGCATCCCAATTATCATTGTCAATGGTGAGAGGGACAGGAGGATGTGCTTCTTTATCATCCTTGTGCAGAGAAGAGATCATCCATTGTATCGCATCGAAGTGTCTTTCTTGTTCCTTGATCATCTGCGTTTGACCCAATTCAAAGTGACGTTGGTTTCGTAGAATAAACGAGAGAAAATTCTAGAATGAATTAAGAGTTTCTTCAAGATTTTCGGATAGATTATGAATAGGATTATCTATAGTTGAATTTGTGAAAGAAATAAAGGATATAGATGATAAGAAATGAACTTCAGTGAAGAATTCTGGAAGAAACATGTATTTATAGGTGTAAAAATTTGTTTGAAATGAATAGACATTTGGTAGTTATTCAAATTTCAAATTCAAAATCAATTGTCATTTCTTACCAGTACATGTCGACATGGTCATATAGGGGATGTCGACATTGGTTTGTGAAAAATTATGACTAATTTGATTTTGTGAATAATTGTGTGTATGTATGTTATATATATTTATATACTATACTAACATTTATTCTGGAGATAAGATAAGATAATAACAGAAAAGAAATTTCATTTCATTGCATACTAAGATGTTACAATGATTAAGCACACAACAAACTACATGAACATTCGAAATAAAGCAAACTAAAACAAATACAACAAGATATGAAAAGATAAGACTAGTTAGAGGATGTTGATGATGAAGATAGTCCAAGTTTCTTGCTGACTTTGGAAATGAACTTGTTCATCTTGGATGAAATTTTGTCCAACTTCTTACTAATGGATCTTTTAAGCATCCGTTGATTCTCAACAATCGTCTTTTGGTTTTTGAGAAGGGGTTTGGTGGATGGATTAGGAGGATAGTCAATGCTTTCCAAAGAGGTTTCACCTTCTTCTTATTCAATTTCCATTTCTCTCATCCCCTTCTTCTTCTACTTCCTCTTCCTCTTCTTCCATTTCCTCATGAGCCAACCGTTCTTCCTTTTCGGCAAGGGTCTCATAAGGTTGAAAAACAAAAGTAATTTTCATAAATGAAATGTTGGAATGATTGAAAACTTTTCTAGAAACAAATTCCTTGCCTTTGAAATCCACTCCAAAATAGTTAAAAATCCGAGTGAGATAAATTCCATGGTATAAAGTATTCTCACTCGTTTCAAGATTTTTAGGACGAAGTTCATCCAAAATTACTTGTGCCCATAAATATTTTCAAAGGACATATTCTCTGGTCAAAAAGTAGCTTTTCAGAGAATTGAATGAAGTGAAAGGGTGGAGGGAAATTCAAACATTTGAATTCAAATTTTGAAATTCAAATTCAGGTACCAATGTCGACATAATGGTAGGGACCATGTTTCATGAATTGATTTTTCCTAAGTTCTTTAATATGTATGTGTGTGTGTGTGTGTGTGTATTATTTGTAATGCCTATATATATATCAGAAATATTATTAAACTTCAAGTATATTTTGGAAAATATTACTATATTATTAAAAATAATAAAAATAATAATAAAAAAAATAAAAAAATAGAAAATAAATTTTAAAATTCAAACAGCACACCAATTCAAAATCAATCAATCAAACAACCGAGCAACTAATTCTAAGCAAGCAATTTCAACCAATTGTATTGTAAACGCGTACCTTTTTCTGAGTCCGTTTATTTGAATTCATCAGAGTCATGAACAGCTGTGAAACTCAAATTCGAATTATCTGTCTTCTGATCATCATCACTTGAGGACGAGTCTGAGTCATCTAGAGTAGCAGTAAATGCACGCTTCCGTTTCTTTGCTGGATCATTGTTCATAGGAGAATTTTGCCTATCTGGATACGGACAGTCTCTTTTGAAATGGTCTGGTTTATCACAGTTGTAACATTTGTCATTATTTGGCACTACATTCTGATTTCCAGAATTCTTATAGTTGTTTCTCTTGAGATTATTCATTTTTCTGTATTTTAGGAATTTCCTAAAATTTTTGGTCATAAAGACTATCTCTTTATCATTATCGCTGTTTGAGTCTGATCCATCGGTTAATGCATTGAATGCCATTGATTTCTTTTCAGATGCTTTACTTTCTCTTCTCCCGATCATTTGAACTTCATATGACATTAGATTTCCAATAAATTCTTCTATCTTTAAAGTACTGATGTCATTTGCCTCTTCGATCGCAAGTGTCTTTTGATCCCATTCTGGAGTTAGAGAATTCAAAATCTTTCTGACTTGATCTTCTTCAGAAAATTCCTTTCCCAAAGATATTAGAGAGTGCACAATATCCTAAAATCTACTATACATATCTGAAATAGACTCATTAGGATTCATTTTAAATAATTGAAACTGATTTGTGAGCATGGAAATTTTGGTCTGTTTAACTTTGCTTGTTCCTTCGTGAGTAACTTGCAAAGTTTTCCAAATTTCATATGCAGACTTACAAACTGACACTCTATTGAATTCATTTCTATCTAGTGAACAAAATATAATATTCATTGCCTTAGAATTATTTTGTGCAACATTCTTTTGCTCAGTAGTCCACTGTGCAAATTTAGTTGTGGGTTCAGAATATTCAGTTTGTGTGATATTCCAAGTGTCTAATCCTATAGATTGTAAGTATATTTTCATCCTACTTCCCAATACGCATAGTTACCGCCATTAAAAAGTGGTGGTTTGACAGTAGACTGACCCTCTACAAATGAACTAGTGACAGGGATACTAGTGTTAGTAATAGTACCAGTGTTGGTAGCTATTTTGAAAACTTTTCAAAAATCAGATTATGAAACTTTGAAAGCCTTGCTCTGATACCAATTGTGAGAAAATGCGGATTACGGATCTTGAGGCTAGGATTAACATTAGAGGAGGGTGAATAGTGTTAATAAAGAACTACTAAATCTTTTTAGGTTTATGTTAATTTAGATACCAATGTATGCAATATACAGACACAGATATGATCACAGAAACAAACACAGATACAGAAACAAAATAAAAGCCGTATAGGAAAGAACATACCAGATTTTATACTGGTTCGGAGTTACCCTACATCCAGTCCCGCAACACAAGTACGAATTTCCTTTCAAAAGCAATTGTACAATTACACCCTCAGTTTCAAGGCTACGAGGTACACCCTCTAGAATTTTGATCCTCTGGGCAGGGATACTTGATTTCCGGGCCACAAGTTTACCCAATTGATTTACCAAGGCTACAATCACACCTTTTCTCGCTTGATTGATTTTCAAGGCCACAATCACACATTTTCTCGCTTAATAGATTACAAAGAAGTCTATAACTCTGAATAGCACTGAGAATCTTGTAGAGATAGTGATAGAGAATCAAACTAGAAGTAATCGAGTTCGATTCAATGTTGATTTCGGGAGAGTAATGGTAAGAATATGTATTAAGAAATGTGGAAGAAGAAGATGAGTGAAAAACAAGAAAATCTGATATAAAATTCGTTGAAACTAACCCCTATTCATACAAGAACAACAGCCATGTCCATTCGTGAAGAGCTATGGTGAATAGACACTTCTTTTGAAATTTAAATTTTGAACTCAACTGACACCATGTCGACATAGGGTACTTGGGCATGTCGACATCCCAAAGGATTTTTTGGTGTTTTGATTTTCTTTGAAAATAACTTTTATTTTATACTAAAACTATTTTAAACTTTATAAATATACTTGACTATAATTAAAATTCATAAGTAAATATAGAGAATAATATATATAGAATTTAACTATAATTTTATTTTTAAATCTAAGTATAAATATTTAAAAGTTATAAGTTAAATATATTATATTAAAAGGATAGTTTAAAATCAGGAGTAATTTGATTTTGAAACTAAAGATAATTTTGAGGATAAAATTATTTAAAATCAGAATAGAGAGTTTTCATGTTTTTAAAAGGAAAGTTTTGAAAACATTTTGAAAAACAGGATATAATTTTGAAAATCATTTTGAATAAAAAGTTAGCAGATACAAAACAATGTTCCACTAGATTTTTCGTAGGTTCCATCCTACTTAGGGTTCCATCCCTTTAACAGACTCGAAGTGGATTCCATTCCACGAATAAATTGAATTTTAAGATGTCTGTGCTTTTCTATGAGTTTTAACAAAATTCCTAATAAAAGTTACTTAACCTTGAAATCTTGAACTCTTGATAATCTTGATACTCATGAGTCTTCTATCTCGATATCTTGAATCTCTATACTGTACAGTCTTCATTCTTGCTACCTGCATGATGAAATCCCGCATATACATATATATCTAAACTTACAATGTTAGTATTTATATTTTATAATCTATTCAAAGGTTGTTGTCATCAAAACCATCATCTTACGGACCAGCAATAATTTCCTTTTTTTTGTTTATAATCATATTTATAAATTATATATATCCAATTTCATTTACTCAGAATATTTCACTTTTTTTTAGCTTTCATAAATACCTTAGATCCGAGTTAGGCATGATTCGGAAATTTTTGACTGTCCAAAATCGTCGGAAATCCCGCTTTATCTTATCAATATGCAATCCCAATTTATCTTTGGTTCAAACACTTTTATGAAGATTACTAATCAATGATTCACATTATTTCTTTGACTTAAGAAAATTATATAGATCGAGTAACTCCGAAACAATCCAAGGAACTGGGTACTACCAATAGTATCATATATCCTCTTAACAAGAAGCGTAATACTTAAGAGAAGTGCTTACCATCCGACCACATCACTTGCCCATTTTTAGTTTATTTTCGAGCCAATCAAACTAGTTATCATAAAAATGTCTCTTTTATATTTGAAATAATACCATTTTCAAAATCCTTTAGAGATTACTTTGTAAAACCTATCTTATATTAATTAACTTCATTTAAATTACCATAATTGTTTTAGTCGAACTTAAGTTCTCATTCCTTTTATATATAACTTTCACAAAATCTTTTAAATACGTTTTATCTTATACGTTCATTCCTTAAACAAATCTTATTTTCAAAAACCTTTTTTCCAAATCGTGAAACTTAATTCACAAGGTATTTGTACTAAAACTTTTAAATCAAACAATTTATCAATTTATGATAGTAACTTAACGTTATCATTTCTTAATTTTTAATTTTGGAATAGGTATTAAAGACTTTAATTTCCTTACCAGATTTCTTACTTAGCGATTATCTTTATGAAACATCCTATAGTCAAACTGTGAAATTCTAATCACAAGATGTTCATATTTAAATTTCACTAATCCTGATTTCTAACTATACATCTTTTCAAAATATATACTTTATATTCAAAATATAATCCTAGGTAAAATTATTTCATTTACCAATTTTTTCAAAATCAGTGTGTCGGTTCGCCTTGTTTAAGTGTTTAGGTACCCTCACCGATAATGGTGATCATGCGCATCGATCAGAATCCATAAATCACTCAGCAAGTAAATCAACACAAAACATCTTATTAGTCACTAACAAATACGCGCTCATATAATACAATCAAACTCAATCTAGGATGTTACTAACCCTATCTCTAATGAGTTACTCATCCTAGGGTATTACTAACCCTATCTCTGATGAGTCTTTACCCAACCAAAGCCAAGGTTCTCGCTAAACCTTCAGCTCTGATACAAAATATAATGGCCCGATTTTCCATACCCTTTGAATCGACAATAAACCACATATGTCCAACTCAAATTGTACGAATAAGCGGATCATCAAAGGTAGAAAGAAAATAAAGACAGAACAGAATCTCACACGAATGGAATAATATATATTATTTCAATAATAATCTTTACAGCGGAAAATTTTAAAATATAATATCAGAGTCTAACCTAAATTCAGCTTGGACGGTTATAAACATTCGTCCTAACAATTGCTGACAAACATCCAATAAAATACACTAAGTACGACGGATAATAGAATACGTGCATACGATGAGGAAGATCTCCAGCTCTCCTCTGAATACTCCAACCGTCTTCAACTCAACCTGAAACTACTCGGATCTGACCCGAGTATTAAAATACCCAGATCAGGCTTGATAAACCAGCGTGAGATACTCGAACTTTAAAATGACTATGTTATCAAAACCTTTGAAAAGAAGGGTATCTCATAAGACCACGCCTACAAATAAATACAGACGGTTATGATAACCAAAACACTTCATACCAAAATTCACTTGATATTATTTTTAATGACATTCTTTTGAAAACACTTTTCAAATAAACTTATTCAAATAAGGTATCAATATCTGGACTAAGTCTAACGAAATATACCCGGACTGGGTCAACGGAATATCCTGAACAGAATATATAATACCAAAAACGGGTAACTGTAATGCTCGCAAGTCATTACAGCTATTTTGAGAATATAATCAAAACCATAATCTCGTAGGTATTGGATTTCCAACATGATAGGAAACTAGTGACCTTTTCTCCGATCCACGCATAACAAACATAGTTCCCACGGTGCCTTAATCGCTTTTCTCAAACTAGTCACCTAGAACTATACTTGCTACACTACAACTGATAACCGGTAGTTCCCTGCTTTTCTCAAGCTAACCACTTTATCCACATGCGGCAATAAATGCCTTGAGGCCCAGACGTATCTGTTACCTGGAGCTCAGAACATCTGATAACCCAAATCACTACAATCCGAAATGCGAGCTGTAACGACCCAGAATTTTTATTAATTAAAATTTGAATATTTAATTAATTTTAAATATTAATAAGTGAAATTTATAAGTCGAATAAATTTTATTTGAATAATTGGATTTAATTGAATAATTAAATCGATAATTTAATATGTTAAATTATGGAAATAATTGAAAATTGAGTTAAATATGATAGAAAATGATTTGTAAAATTTTATTTTATCATATTGAAGTTAGAACGATATTTTAGAACTTTTAAAATCGAATTAAAAGTTAATTTGTGAAAATTGAATATTTTAATATTTAATCGACTATTGAAAATAGTCAATTTTTGAACAGTCTCAGAATTGAACGAAACTAGTTCCATTGGATCCGTAATAGTTAGTTATTACCGGATTTCAATTTTCGTGTCAATCGGAGTTATCGTTTGATCGTGGCAGCTCGAAACGCATCGAATTATTTTTAATTTTAATTTAGCGAGTTAAAATAGCCATTTTTCAAACAGTCTCGGATTTCGACGAAACCAGTTTCATCGGATCCGTAATGTGATATTATTGTAAGGTTTCAAATTTCATGTCAATTGGATTTACCGTTTGTCCGGTACAAATTAAAACGCCTAAAAAATCGTTTAAATCGGTTTAATTTAAATCGATCGTTTGTTGCCATAACTCGCACAGATGTCCGAATTAGCTTCCGAAACCTATTCCATTGTGTCCGGAACGCGGGGTAAACCCTAGAAACGCTGGTTACGGCGCGTGAATCGGAGTTCGGAAAATCCGGGATGAATAGTGTCGTTCCAAATTCTATAAATAGACACCAACACCCTTCATAAATAAAAATAAAAAAAAATATCAAAACCCTAAACCTAGCCGCCACTTCTTTAACCAAGGGCCAGAAATTGCTCTCATTTCTTCCTCAATCTCTCCCAATCTACAAACAATTAGAAGAAGTGATCAACTACAAAGATGAAGAGCATCCCGAGAGCTTTCAATCTATACGGTGATGATGGGGTATGGCGCGACGTGGAGGGAGCTAGGGGCGTGCGTGCGTGGCCGTTCATCTTCGTGCGCGTGCATAGGTGGGGGGCCGAACTTCAAATCGTGGATGGTGAGGGTAGCTCTTGCGAAGGGCGTTCGCATGGAGGTGGTTTGATGAAGTTTCGTCGAGCGTAGGTGGCGTAAGGTGAAACCCTAGTTCGGCCTTGGTGGGTTCTAGGTTGCGTGAATCAACCTGTAGAAGAGAACGAAGGAGAAGGGGTAGGGGGGTACGGCCCTGATGCATTCAGTTTGATCCAACGGCTAATGTTTGTGTATGTTAAAAATTTTAAATAAAAGTTGTAAATTATGAATATAAATTTGTGTAATGTTCAAATATTCATAACTTTTTCATACGAGGTCGAAAACACGCGAAACCAGTTGCGTTGGAATCGTATGGACGAGCACTATGTGATGAAATTGGATTGGAGTCGTTTGGAGTTAGTGAGAATTTTGGATAAAATTAAATGTCCGTTTAATTTTATTCGAAATAAATCGCTAAAACGAAATTAAAATCAAGGTGAGAACTTCTCACTCAATCGAATCAGTTTCGATTTTATTTTAAATAGTTAGATTTAAAATATTTGAATGCATGTTTAAATGATGATTGTTATCTATTGATTGTTAAAATAGACATTATGCGCCGTTAGTAAGCGGATGTTATTTATTAAAAACATATACCGCGAATATTTCATAAACAGTGAAATTGGTATTATATATGATAGCAATATATATATATATATATATATATATATATTGGCATATGTATATATTGCAGTTGATTGATTTCCCGCATTTGCATAGCGGATGAGACCCTATTGCGCCGTCTATTAAGCGGATAATATTTTAAATCCCATATACCGCGATAATTTCGTACTGGAGCGGAATTGGTATTGTGCTAATGTTTGTGGATGCAGGAAAACAGGTTGGAGGGATCCAACTGGATTCTTCAACAGTTTTATTTGATTTCAGATATTTTGATATTTGATTGATTATCATATCGATATATGATATCGTTGTTGTCGTGATTGGCTATTTGGTATGTAGCATCATTGGACCAAATTTTGGAATTTTAAAAGGATTTCAAAGTGATTTTTGAAATTATACGTTTATAAAATATTTTTGGAATTGATTCATTTTAAATAAATAAACGTTATAATTTTAATGTTATAAAAATTATGATTTTTGAGAAATATAGTTAAAAGTTGATTTTTGAAAATATGAGGCTGATGATTTTATAAAATAGTAAAATCAGGATTTTTGAAATTACTGTGAAAAGTTTAAATATAGGATTTATGAAATTTAATTATTTTATAAATCAGAATGATGAAATTATAAAGGAGATTAAAGATGTTTTAAAAGAATAATATGAATTGATTTATATAAAAGATTTATAAATTGATAATTTGTAAATTAAAAATATTTGAATTATAAAACGAGTTTTTATAAGTGTTAGAATGAATTGTGAATGAATTTCATAAATGAATGAAATTTATAAAATTATAAACGGTGAAGTTATAAATGGAATTTTATAAGCAGTAGGTTAATAAAATTTATAAAGTTATTGAAAGAATAGATTTGGATAAATAATTGAATCTTATAAGTTATAAGATTTATAATTATGAAGTTTAAAAGAACGATTTTTGGCAAACAAATAAATTATAAGTATTTGACTTATAGTATGAATTTTTAGTATATCATTGAGATATGAATTGAGATAAGTTAATAAAGGAATTTATAAAGGAAGTTGTTATAAAATAAATAGAAATGGAGTTTATAAACGTTGTTTTATAAATCCGCAAACGACTTATTTTGATAAGTAAATTGTTGAAACCTATTAACGTAGTATATTCACGTTTTTGAATAGTGAATAATATGTTAAAGAAAATGTTTAGATTCGATGTTTTAAATTGAATTAAAACGATCTAATGATGTTTTTAAATGGGTTGAGATTCGAAACCATAGATTTCAACATTGATTGTTGAAATAGACGTTTTCGAGAAATAGAAGGAAATGGTGGACTATAACACTGTTGTTATAGTAAATGATTTCCGAAAGGAAATGTTTTGTATAGTATTGGGATTTATATATCTATTTTAATCTCGAATCCCTATACTAGTGATTTTGGGTTGTCGTAACGATGTTTTACGCAACATTCGTTTTGGCCCAAAGAAATATGTTTAAGAGCATGATTTCCTTGAAGAATGAAATATATACTTACTCTCGATTTAAGTATATTGAATATTTTCCAAGTGTTGAAAATAAATAAAATTTGTGAATTACTTATTTAATAAGTATGGAATTGTTTTCCGATATAAAGGGAATATTTTGAGAATTTATCTTTTTGAAGATAAATTGAAAATGAATAATTGAAATCGTATATCCGTAGATATTGTGAAATATAAATTCACTATGGAATTTATAAATGAAAGGGGGAACTTGTTTAAAAATAAATATTGATTTATTTTTGAAGTGTGAGGATTATATATCTTGTAAAGATATTTTGGAAAATAAATAATTTGGAAAATTATTTGGAAACTGGTGATGTGTGCATATTCATTGATAGTTCAATAACCGACTATCAATATTTCCCTTTGAATGGGTATTTGATGTGATTTGTTTGAATTTGAATGCCACACTTATTTTTGAATAAGCGCTCATTATTCGGGTTAACCGGGAAAGGACCATGGGGTCGTATAACCCATTCCGAATATGTGATACGTCGTTGTGAATTGCATTTGAAGATCGGTGTTGAAGACCGGGTATTTGCGAGAGCGATAGGATGACCTGTCGATTGACTCTGCACCGAGTTGCTCCGGTATTGAGTTCTCCATATGTGATGGTGAATCCGATCAGGATTATGAATATCCGGATAGCAAGGACTTCTTTGTAAGTGCCTTCGGTTTTGTTCGATCCCGGAACAGACTTGTATGGATTGTATGTCTGACGTTACAAATTGAGATATAAAGCAGATTTCTTTCAAATATATTTCTGTTGGTGGCGGAGAATTTATTCTTTTAGCTTAACACCCTTCTCTGAGACGTACGAGCTCAGAGGTTATGTAGTTGAAGGTTATCAGCAATATATTCCCAATTTGGTAATGTGACATGCTGAGTGTTGCTGTTAAATGATCATTGTGTTGATTATTTGTGATAGGATCATTTATTTGATCGTCTATCCTGGTGATCATTTCTATGATCATTTGTTGACCCAAAGCATGGCTTTTGTATAAAGTATGTTTTTGTGGACGTGACTTCGTCGA
Source organism: Allium cepa (assembly GCA_030765085.1). Lineage (NCBI taxonomy): Eukaryota > Viridiplantae > Streptophyta > Magnoliopsida > Asparagales > Amaryllidaceae > Allium > Allium cepa. The sequence continues at coordinate 306,966,060 of CM060931.1, forward strand.
GCCTCACACCTCGGGAATGGTCAAAACAGGAAAGATGCGGCAAGGTTATGAGGGGTAGCGCCCTTTAGGATGTGTGCATTTCCTTCTGGAAAAGGGTGGTATCATGGCATGGAGCCCAGATACTTACTCATGTTGAAAACACTTTATGATTGTGTGAATTGATTGCGAGCGCTCGGTGAAAGGTCCCAAAGGACCGGGGGATGGCATATTCGGTCAGTTGTTACTCAGTTAGGGGTAACCCGGCCTTGTGTTGGTAGAGATCCGGTTTGGTTCTCGGGGATGTCCATCCAGAGGCATTCTCATGTGGCAATGGGAAGTTCCTTGGCCTGATCATTCGTTGGAAATCCAAAGAAACAATACGAGACTTGTACGGTTTTAGTTGTATAACCTGCTATGGAATGTGGCGGTAACCTGCTATTGAACATATTTAGCTATAGTAGGCATACGATAATGGTCGTATGTTGGCTAAGATTTATATTCTACTTTCGAAATGAATTTTTCCTACACTATGCACTAGTAATAATAAAAAATGTTCTTTTTAAATGCGTATCAAGCATCTTTGACTATCATAAGGAGAAATCTCCTCCAATTCTGCGTTTGCATTGTGTGTGTGTGCGGGAGGCCTTATGGTAGTCTCATTTTTAAGAGCATTGCGAATTGACTTTAAAAATATTCCTCTATTTTGATTTTAAAGATAATTAAACTGTTTTGAGTTCTCACACCAGTCACATGACTAACTCGGAGTTTATTGTTTTCCTTCCTAAACTCTGGGTGCCCACCAATTTCCACACGGGCAGTTAAGAGTTAGGTTTATCAGGATATTCTGGATATTCTGGAGTTGCTGGAGGCAAGATGGATGGCATGGCGTAATACTAGTATATAGTATTTCTTTTTCCGTTGCACTGTTTGTTGTATGTTGTTATACACTCTGATGATATGATGTAATGAAATGTATAAAATGTAATAACTGATATAGTTCTTTGTTTAAAGATTATTCATTTATTTATTATATGTTGTTCCGCTGTGAATTATGAGATTCTGATATTGTTGTGTTGTGTTCTGTTCCGTTCTATTTTCTATTCTCTTTTCCCTCTATCTTCTATCTTCTTCTCTCTTTTTCTTTTTCTTAAACATTGATAATTCGTATTTCTGTTCATCTTGAGTTAATCTATGGAGATTAGTGTATATTCAAGGAGTACGGATTTGCGGGTCTTCACACGAGCATACATCTGACCACATGGAATCCCATCATAACCGGGGTGTGAGGCTCCCGAAGCTACGATCAATTTCTTCAAAGCCACGCTTTTCATACAAAACTACGCTTTGATCATAATAGGTTCCACTTTGAATGTCATATTGTCATTCCATGTCACACGACTGATTTCTAGAAAAGTATAACTTCCTGAGCTCGTATGTCTCGAGAAAGGGTGTTAAGCTAAAAGAAGTTGCCTTCTCTACCACTAACTGATATACATTTATAGAAACCACTCAAATGTGATTTAGAATACAATGTCAGACAAACATCCATACAAGTTTGTTCTGGGACTGAACGAAACCGAAGGCACTTTCCTCGGTCATTACTAGGCGAGAAGCCCTTGCAATCCGAAAAATCTCCATCACAATTATCTTTCAAAACGCTTAACTATCCTTTTTAAAACATTCACAATTGGTTCTGGGATACGTCGTTAATTTAAACACATATTTCAAAAGTTATAGAATTCGCAGCATAAAAGTGCTGTAGAAAGTGCTATATAAGCTTATTTGATTTAAACAACTTTTTAATGTATGAAAATTCATATTTCCCATTCCAAATCTCTTTTAAACCATTTTAATAGATTTATCAAATTTATTTCATATTTTCAATCATTTAAAAACATCATTTACAAAGAAATCCCTTTTTGGATTCCAAACTGCAAAAAACCGTGATGTTTTTAGAAAACTGTTTTGGACATATTTTAAAATCTACTTGACGAAATCTTGATTTTCTTTCTTCATTGGAAAACTATTATCATTGTGGACCAAATAATTTTTATTTCAAAGAAATCCGACTTATAAATCATTCTCTACGCCTATTTGAAGTTACAGGTCGAAATTTACGAACTACCGCTACGGGACGAGCTCGATTTTAACCAATTTTGTGTGTTGCTTCAGAACTTGTCCGAAACACTTCAAATTTTTTTAAACCACATTTAAACAATTTTAGTTTATTTAAAATCATTAAGAGGCTATATAATTTCCATACACACATTTATATGGATTTAATTCTCTTGAATTAACTATACTTATTAACCATTTCTTTTATCATTTATCAAATAAGTTATCAACCACATAAACAATCACATAATCAACCAATTTGCAATCAAGTTATCAAAACATTTAATCATTCAACAAATTTAAGCTTTTTAAATCATTATACTTGAAATAATTTATGGATTTATTAGAAAATAAGAGTACTCACCTTTAACTTAACTAATTCTTCCTACCAACAATAATTTGCAACAACAATTCACTTAAACTTTAACTAATCAACTTCTACTCCATTTCTTTTGCTTTATACCATTGACCACTTCTTTCAAACTTTCAAAAATTCGGTAGAGCTTTCGCAGTACCTTAAATTTGCTCCTAGCTCCTTGGAATGAAATCGGCGGTACTTCCTTCTCTTTTTCTTGCTTTGGAGCTTCACGACTTGCTTTCCTTCTTCCATATGTTCGGCTTCCTCCTACTCTTCCTCTTTCTCCATCATTTCTTTACTTCTTAGATGCTAAACCACGTTCTAATGGGATTCTAAGGTCTTTGGCAAAGTTTGTTGGTGTTTGGAGTTGATTTGATATGGTTTTGAAAAATTTAGTAAGCATTTGGAAGAGAAGAAGAAGCCGTTAAAGCTCTAAAGAAGAAGAAGAAGAGAGCTTAGAAAAGGAAAAAGAAGAAAGCTGAAAAGTGTGGAAAAAAATGAGAAAGTGGTTGGTATTTATAGAAAAAGAAATGAAGTGGTAAATTACCAAAACATCCTTTTACCAAATTACCAAAATAACCATACTTCTAAAGTAATCTTATTTTTTTTCAACACTAAACATCACATTTTAAATCTTTACTTTATGTCATTTTTACTTAGATATTAAGTAAAGTAAGTAATAATTATGTTTCTTTATTTTGATGTTTTACTTTATGCTTTGAAATGACATTTTGTCTTTTTATGCTTACTTTTTCTTAATTGTTTCCTAGAAGTTTATAACCTTATTTAGTAAAAGTAAACTTGATTAGTGAATTAATTAATACTTATACTATTTGAATATATGTTCCTATATAAGAAAATAAAGGTGTGACGACGTTGCGACAACTTTTAATCGACAAACCATTATTTTTCGAAAAAATGTTTTACAGTCATATTTGACGTTTTAGTTAAACTATTTATTTATGTAAACCAAAATTAAAAATGAACTTTTTACTTCTTTAAATAAATTAAAACATGTCTCTTTATATTTTAAAATCTTATTTAAATAATATCAAAATCTTCAATTTTACAGTGTATGTAAAACTGACAAAATGCGACAAAATCTGGTTATTTTTGATAAACGATTATTAACATACTTATAAGTATTTTAATATACCTTTATTAGATGTTTTCAATAAGATTTATATTTTTAAATAAATATATAAACCTATTTATTTAAGCATTTATTTATTTTTTAACAAAACTTAACTTTTGTTGATTTGTTCTAAAATTCAAATTTATACTTTTTAAATTATCAACTATAAGAATAAATAATTTCTCTATTATTATCTATTATATATAACTTGTTTATTTAATTTTTAAAACTTTTTAAATTTAAAACAAATGAAATCTCTCATTTTTGAAGTAGCGAAATTATGGGTCGTTACAAACAATTTATCCTTTTCTTCCAAATATATATAAAACCCTTTTAAATAATACGAAAAGTACCACTGCGGTATCAAACCATGGATCACGGTTCAATGGTTGCATGTCCATCCCAGAGAATCCAAGTCTTAACTGCAGGCACTCACTACCTTTGATTTCACCACACGAGTACACCAATACTTTCCGAAAACTCTATCTAATAATTTCAAAATAGTATTTATGAAATTTCTACAACAATTCTTCAAGTAGAATTTCAGACAAAAACTACTGTTTTAAATAAAAGTTATTCTATAAAATATAAATTTTTAATAATTATCCTTTAAAACCATAATACTAATTTAACCTTTAAAAATAATTAACTTGTATAACTTAATTAATATTTACTTTAACAGTTTTAAAACAATTAAATAATACATTTTCCTAAATCATTCTTTTAAACACTATTTTCAAGTTTTCTAATTAATACTTAAAAATCTTCCTTTTTGAAAAAAAATACTTAACATTTTCGAAAAATATATTTCCAACCCCAAAATAGTCAATCCAATTATTTAATAAATCCCTCTCGATTATTTCTAGCTTAATTCACATCCAATTCCATAACTTTCCTTTCTCACGTTCCTAAAAATAAACCACTATTTATTTTTAAAACTATTTATCCATCTCCGTATAAATTTCTACCGTGAATTTATATTTTCAAATTATCCACTGATAATTATTTTACTTTATTTATAAAACTTCGTTTATAAATCCCATAACAACATTTTACCCTTTTCACTGTTTTCACAACCCTATATTGATTCTTCATTGATTTTCCAAATAAATTCCCATTTTTAAATTAATTTCTTAGTTAACCCAAATTTACTACAACCCTCAATTTTAAGATTCCACTTCCTTTTTATGATTTAAAATCTTGTTTAAATCCGGAACATCGATTTCATATTTTATTCTAAAAATTCCCTTTTATTTTCCCCAAACTATTTAAATTTCTAATTTAAAAAAGACATCCTTTAGTATTAAACAATATCGCTTAAGTTCTTTATTTATTTAAAAACCCTTTAATTCCACATTTTCTCAAAATTTCTGTTTTTTCCACATTCGGCCTTTATTAAATAGAATTTAAATCCAACTATTTACTCTATTTTTCCAATTTCATTCTTTTGATTTATTCAACTTCACTATAAATATTTTACTATTATTTTCCTTCAAAAATCTAATTTTCATGTAGTTGATATTTTAAAATACCAAAAATATATCCGGCAATTCCATAGCATCCAATAATTTAAATTTTCAATATCATCTATCATAGATTAATCAAATAATTCATATAACTAAACATAAAAATAAAGAATCCCGTTGGGTCCCTCCAACCTGTTTCTCTGCATCCACAAATGTTAAAAATAATATAAAAAATATCAATCTCACTTCAAGGGGGATATCACGGTAAAAGGTCATCCGCTATTATGCGGGGTGCTTAGGGTCTCATCCACTACGTAATGTGGGAATATCAATCACTCCAATTTATATATATACATATACATATACATATATATATATATACACACTACTATATATAATATCACATCCACTAATAATAATTATCAACTCAATCGATTAATCAATACTAAATTTTTGACTTTTTAAATTGATTACGGAAATCCAAGTTGAGTGAGGTTAACTCACCTTCGATTTTTCGAATCTATCTATCGTCCAATCCCAAATTTAAATCCATCGTACAGTTATTTTGTTGACGAATCCAAACGACTTGTTTCCGTACTTTTTGGAGCTCACATGGAAAAGATGTACATTTAATAAGATATTGAAAATTTAAATCTAAATCAATTTACTTTTTTTAAGAAACAGAGCCCATACCATTTAAATCGAATTAGCCCAAACTAGCAAGCTTCTTTCCCAAAATGCTATGCTCGCAGCCTGTACACGATATTACCACAACCGTGCACATCGCCTTCCCACCACCGCACTCAACTGACCCATCACAGCCTTCACCAGTCGGCCATCGGCCACCACCCCTCCCCACGTGACTCCGAAGCCACCACCCCGAGCCTCGAAAAATTCCCAATTGCGCTCACGTGCGCTGTCCCCAATTCACTCCTACCTCGCACACATGACACAAGCAAGATCTCGACGCCTCACTTCGAATCTTCCCCTCGCTTGCCTCCATGTGCGCAGCTTCCCATCAGGTCACGACCCAATGAAACATCGACCGCGACTTCACACCTCCAATGCGCTCTCGCTCTCCCATCCCCCTTTTCCTCTGAACAATCTCGTGCACGATTTAGAAGATGCGAAGAAAGGAACGACACGATTTTCCCCTCTCTTTTTTTCGATTACTTTGAATTGAAAAAGAAGGGGGAAATATGATTCTCGATGTAGGGAACGAAGATAAGCAAGAGATTTTTTTCAGTGGATTGAAAGATACGATTTTTTTTCAAAGCTTCCTCCATATTTCTACTGTCTATTTTTTTTCAAAATGTTTGAACTGTTTGCATTTTTTTAAAGGAGAATAGGGAACACGAAGAGATGTAAACGTGCTTGAACCAACTTGCTATAGTGACTACGAAAAGAGGTGAAAGGATGCTGAAGTGCATATAAATGTCAATCAATAAAAATATATATATAAATTAATTTTAAACCGTCTCGATTTCGCAACTTAAAATCTTGACCTCCTATCGAAGCATGCCGCTAGGCGTTTATAATGTTATGTCCAAATTTCGAACGCATTAGGAAAGGTTCGAGTCCTAATTCGATCGTATGGAGAAGATAGCTTTTTGGACCTAATTATTATATTAAATTATCGACATAAATTTCAGCGCTTTTATATCTCCTACGGCCAAATGATAACTCCAAACGTTACGAAATTTGAAATTCGATTATAATACAATATTACGGATCCAATGGAAATGGTTTCGTCGTATTCCAAGACTATGCCCCGGAAGGCTATTTTTAAATATCAATTTAAACGATATTTTCAAACTGAAAAAATCACTACCAATTTCAGTTTTAAAACTTTTATTACCTTCAGTGTCATTAATATAAATTTTATAAAACTTCATATTACTTTTACAGGCTTAAAAAAACAAGATTTCATATTTTACCCAATTTCCAATTATTAAATTCAATAATTAAATTATCCAATAAATAGTTATATTTGAAACTCAAGTTAAAAATTAACTTTTAAATATTTAAAATCAATTAAATATTCCAATTTCAAATATTCAAAATCCCAAGTCGTTACAGAATCAAAATCCTACAATCAAACTAATTATAACAACAATAGCAATAACATATATGCATACAAGTAGTCAATGGACTATCCGTCCGAACATTATAGATATCTAGACCACTATTAACTACTGGTTGAATCGGGCCTACCAAATATAACAAATATTCTAAATTCTTTTAGAGAAAAAACTGGACTGTCTATCCTTAACTTACTTCTCCTAGGGTCAATTGATCCTAATGGTTTTGCGGGCTCACCAATAAATTATTTCTACTTTGTATATTCCTTTCTATGTAACATCATTTTATTCTTACTTGTGACAAAGCCCTATACACTAGAATTTTGGACTCATATGAGCTAGGGGCTACTAGCTAAAGTATATGGTGCGACCCCATACTAGTCTCATCTGGTTTTCTAATATCTAAGTCATATACATAGGACTAACCACCCTATTTAATTTTTCTTGAAAACATTTCTTTCGAATTGATTTAACCCTTTTAAACCGTACTTAAACAAGGAAAATATACTCTTTGCTTTACCCAAAATATCTACGCCATGATATATGCTTTACACAAAACAATGTTGATGAAAAACTAAAATCAACAGGGTTACCTATCACTTTTAAAATAAGTTAAAGCCCTTTTTAACTTAAAAAACATTAGGCTACAAAGCCAAAATAATACATTCGAAACATATTTAAAACCTTACACAATCCCTTCAAAATCGTTGAAAGCGTCCCTTTGGCAATTATTAAGTTCATCACGTAATAAAAAATAGGGTCTAAGGGTCACTTTCGAAAGTATTGGTTTCAAATAAAAGGATAGCGGAAGAGATAGCTTCGAAACCGTCATTTTTATAAAGTAAAAGAGAACGGGCAGGCATTCCTTTCGAAGGCATCCCCTTCAAAGGAAATAGGTAAAGCGACACTAAGTTAACGAAAGGAGATGGGCGGCACCACCTCTTCGTAAATCTTTGGTTAACAAAAGCGGCAACAATGATGTCGAAAGGGAACCAAGGAAAAAGCCTTCCTTTCGCATATATTAGTTTAGGGGTTTAAAAAGGTGGCCTTTAACAAAGGCGCAGTATCAATGCGGCAGCTAAAGTGTCGAAGGAGTTCAAAAACGGCAACCTTTTCGTAAGCATACTTTAAAACAAAAGTGGGTCAATGGGTTCGAAAGCTATCAAAGACGGCTTCCAACTCGTCGCAAGTATGACTTCACCATCGTCCATTCCTTCTGCCTAACTCCAATACACTATGTACCAAATGTTTGATACCCTGTGTATATTTTTATCATACGGTTGACTAATATGAATTCACTTTAGGAATATATGATTTCGCATGGCCTTTCATATGATTTCTTTATAACCTAGACTTGTTTGTCACTCCTCTTAAGCCTTAACTCAACCAAGTGTCGCTATTTTCCAACACTCGTTGAGGTTAAATTTAAGCTCTTCAAATTCCATCATCAACTAAGGTTCTCGTCTTTGCATTTTTGGGCTTGACGAAGAAATTCATTTACAGTAGTTAATAAAGTATAAAGTTGTATGTGCACCACCTAATCTTACGTTTAGTATATAGTATGTCAAAATGTTTTCATTGGTGCCGAAAGTTTACAAAGGCGATTCACTTTTATTGTATCTATACTCTACTGGTAATTTCTCACTTAAGGAAAAAGCTAGGGATGACAATAGGGTTAGTTTATGGGACTAAACTTGATGCTCTGACCTTGTTTTGTCCTGTGAAGACCCCTCTTGTTAGGTTACCAAATGATCCACTTTTAAGAGTGCTGAATTAAGGATAGGATTGAAGCTAGGCAAACCCACCCCAACTTAACTCATATGCTTGAAATCTTATTATATCACTAATTACAATAATGGTGATTAGCTCATTTATTCAAACAAATGTGACTATGGTATAAATATTATTATGCTTTATTCGGTAAGTCCTGTTATTTTCGTAATACTAATACGAATTGTTGCTAATTACATAACAAAATATACATATATTTTTAAATTGTAATTGAATAATTCATTTCTATTATTTTCCTTTATCACTAGATACTCATTGAGACATGTATTTGACACCTATCTAATTTGTAAAGTAAAAATTCCCTATCATATAGTTTTTACACAATACCCAAATTAAACTTAGCATTATTTAATTAAACTAAATCATCTCTATTTCGATAAAATTGACTAGATCATATATTATGTTTTTTTTATTGCAGAAGTAATACTTATTCAAACACAGCACTCATTTTGATTGATGTCTTAGGGGTTCAAACGCATGACCTGTATAACCCAAGTCTAGATAGGACTGACGCTAAATTTATATCCACAATAAAATAAGCAAATCCTATTTTGTTCCCCAATATGATCTTATTCATTTATTTATTTTTGTTGATTTTAGTATTTCCATTCATATGAAAGCAAAGTGCATGTACCAAAGTACTAGTTGTAATTTAATGACCTTTTCATGCACATGAATATATATAGAATTCGGCTATTTGAACACAAAATAAAATATAATTTATAACACAATGGATCTTGATCGTTGAATCTCATTGAACTCGTACACGGGATCGAAGTCAAAAGGATAATCTAATGGTTCAAATCTATTATGTCACTAGCTTGAGTTTCGATAGAATTTTTGATATATTTGTAAATAATTAGACACAAAACCATATCATTACTGGCGTGGAACAGTTCTAGACCCACGCTAGATTTATGGCGTGGATCTTGGAAAGGATCTATCAAATCCTAGGATGGGTCAAAAGTAGAAAAGCCAGCCCAAACTCATCCCATCAAGCTATACCCCACACCATATAGAACAGCCGTCCAACATAGATATGACTTTTCCTTTGGGACAGCAGCTCTTAAAATCAGCTAAGATGAACAAAATAGAAGGCGCAAACCGTCTTCAACAAAGTTCATCTTTGTAATACTTTAAAACATCTGAGTTAAGGTAGCCATATCATTACTGGCGCCATCTAATTTTCTATATTTTTCTCATAAACTAAAGAAAAAAAACGTGTGCTTTAACAGAGATAAAAATAATCCGTGCATCAGTTCCCAATATTTCAGCAAAAGCAGTTAAGGAGTACTGTTATTGAATAAGCAAAATTAAACTAGCGTTCTTTCATACATTTCTCTCAAGATTATACACTTCACCCAAAAAATCTATTGCAGATAAAATGTATTAAAAATAAATATTGGCTTGCTAAATTTAACAAATCACTCATCATCGGAGCTGTCATCAGATTCGTCAACCTTTCCACCTTCAGTGACACCAACTTCAGCAGGGCGGAGAATGCGATCATAAATCATATATCCAGACTGCATTACAAGTTTGAATTTTAATAATTATATATTAAATTATAGATGTTTAAACAAAGAAGGTAAATGCAAGTCAATTACATGTGGTATACCTTAATAACAGCAGCAACAGTGCCAGAAGGTTTGGACTCGTCGGGAATTTGGAAAACTGCATGATGGCGGTGAGGATCAAATTTCTCATTGGTAGGATCAAATTTCTCCACACCAAACTTTTTAAAGACCTGTAAGATGATATAATTTCATTATATAAGTTGTACACTATAAATAAAAGTAGCATAACTATAGCTAATGTACCACGGCACTTTTCTTCCAAAACTATTCCACTTTCAAAGAACTTATTGTATAAGACATTTTATGGCACGTACCGCGCGCGCGCATATAAATTTTTGTGTACATTTAAATTTCAACCTAGTTTGATAAAAAAATTGAAAAAAAAATGTAACTTTTTGTAGGAACAGAGTTTCAAACTTCAACCTTGTAGCCTTACTTATATTCTAAAATTTCATTTGAAAATAGATGTTAATTTTTGTTCTTTGTGTGATTCGAACTCCCCACCTCTTCTTTGCATATAAAGGTATTTTTGAAACTTCACAATCGGACCAAAAGATTGTGGTTCTAATCCTAATAAAGATTTGTACCCTACCTCATTGTCAATTCAGAATTTTCATCTTCGTTACAAGATCGGGGCAAACACCTATTTATTCTAGTTGCATGACTGGTTTCAAAAATTGGACAAATTTTATAACTAGCCTTCACACAAATAATAATAAAAACTTGTTCGTCATTTGAAATTTGTTACAAAAACAAAACTGGTTTTCACCAAGTCGAGTTTTGTGCCTATGCGCTTTTAAAGTACACATTTTATTTTATTTTTACCATGTCTGAGCATTTTCAACACTTTAAAAGTGCGCAAGCACAATATCCTAATATAGTAAAAACCAAATTTGTTTTTGCAATGCGTTTCAAACAGGACATACATTTCTTCCTTCCTTCCTTTATTTTTTTATTTTTTTGCTTTAGTCTAATTATAAAATGTGTGAATTATGATTAGAGACATGCATAGACCAATCAAAGGACCACAAATAAAGAGAACCAAATGCGTTCAACTCATATATGAACCAAGCAGAAGGTGAATATGTATACTCAGCATAAGCTGCTAGTTAAGTATAGCTATCCATGATCAATATATGCAATTATGAGATGGGTGAATACAAGGTTTGATCAAACGGCGATAAAGGGGTAAATACCTCTGTTAATTGTTTGTCAGTCATTTCAACACCCTCCAACAGAGTTTTTAAAAGTGCTACTGCTCCAGCTGAGTCTTTGGATGCATCGAGTTTTGAAAAACTCTCCTTCACAACAGATGAAGCTCTGCCCAAATTATCCGCAACATCTAACAAACTCTTAGCAAATTTCTGTAACATTATTCAAACATGTTAAACGTTCATTGCAATTATCAGAGATTCCGTAGTTAGAAAGGGAAAGAGTATACCTGTATAGCAAATTTCTTCGTGTTCTCTGCCTCACGTTTCGTCCTATCTAAAACATTCTCCATTTCAGCATAGCTGCGAAGAACTTTATCTTGCATTTTCTCTACCTCTTTGTGCTTCAATACCAACTGCTCTTCTTTTTCCGCAAGAAGCTTTGCAAGGTCATCAACAGATAGATCACTATCTGTTTCTATATAAGAAAATGCAGTTTAAAAAATTTTAACCTTTGGACACCATTTTTTTTTTTCCCTTTTCAAACAAATCAATGGTGTGTTGATTCAAAAATATTACCTGCATCCTCTTGTTTGGATGCTGTAGCTTCATCTTTTGTCTTTTTAGCCTCATTAGTATGTTGGTTTGTGGATTCCTCAGATTCCTTCCCATTGTTCTCAGATGCTGATTCCTTCTCCTTGCTCTCAGAAGTTGCATTTGAAGAATAACCAAATCTTTGGAATGCAGCATTTGGGGCAAGTGGCTGTTTCCACGTGTGATGAGTTATATAAATACGTGCAAAACAGCAAATTACATCTATCAACATCTTACACACTGCTTTGATAGATAACTAGAAGCAGTGGGGAAGCCGACCAGGGCCAGGGAATAAATTCTTTTATTCATATTCATATATATTTTTATCGTGTGTGTGTCTATGATCCATAAGCAATAAAATCGATAAGAAATGTGTAGTCAAGTGGTTAATACTTTGTCATAGTAATGAAAAGGTTAAGAATACAACCCATGGATAATCATTTTGTGTTTTCCCATACATCAATGGTTCAACTAGAGAAGGTTTATAAGTATAAAAATGAATGCATCCAATTAACAATTTTGTGTTATAGAAAATTAGCGAAACTTTTATGTATAAATTATTTAATATGTTATAATTTAAATGAGCCCTTTTGTTCAAGAAATATAACTTATCATTCATTTACATTTAAACCTTCTCTAATTTAATCATCAATAATAAAAGGAAAACACAAAACGATCATGCCATTGCTTGAAGTCCTAAACGAATCCATACATTTGACAAATTCGTGTTTTCAAAAATTAAAGAAACTTTGCTTATAACATGTTTCCTACATAATAATTTAAAAGTCTTTTTGTTCAAAACATTATTAGTTATTATTTATTTGCTTAATTTTTATTTCTAATGCCAATCAATACTTTTATCTTTCGTTCTAAAATTATTGAAGATGGTATAAATGTAGAAACATCAGCAAGTTTAAATTTTTATCTTAAGTAACAACAACAAAGTCATTATTCTCAAACAAGTTGGAGTCAGCTATAGATGGAACCCAAAACTATATGACAAAGCTAATTTGAAGGTTATATTAATAATAATAACAATAGAAATAATAAAATAAAGCCAAATAAGTAAATGAATAATAGTAGTAACGAAGTAAAATAAAAATAAAGATAAAAATACATATATATGTATAATAAATAAATAAATGATGGTAATAGTACAAATAATAATAATGGTGCTGATAGCAATATTGATAAAAAACCAAATCCTACGCTTTAAGACATTTTCCCTAATCCTATAATCTAAAACTTATAAAACTCATAGCTCATGATTCCGGTATGTGGATCGCTAATTTCCACGTGTTTCTATCGGTTACCAGCTCCTCAGATATATTCTAATCCTTCAAATCCCTTTTTACTACCTCCTTCCATGCCAACACTAGTCGACCTTTACCTCTCTTTGAGCATACAACGCGGCCTATAATTCCAACGTGCACGGGTACCTCGAACGGCCTTCGTTGGAGATGTCCAAACCATCTTAACCGATGTTGAATTAACTTCTCATCAATTGGTGCTACTCCAAGTTTTTCACGTATATCATCATTTCTAATTCGGTCTCTTCTTGTATGACCGCAACTCTATCGCAGCATACGTTTATCTTCTGGACGTGTTGGCTTTTAGTAGGCCAACATTCAGCATTATACAACATCACAGGCCTGATTGTCGCTCTGTAGAGCTTTCCTTTAAGCTTCCGTGGGACTTTCCTAACATAGAGAATGTCAGACGTTTGTCGCCATTTCACCAATCCCGCATGAATTCTAAAACTAACATCTTCATCAATTTCACCATTACAATGCAACATTGATCCTAAATATCGGAAGCATTTCTTCTTAGAAACTATTTGTCCGACTAGAATGATATCTCCATCCTCTGACCTGACACCGCTGAACTCGCACTTCATATACTTTGTTTTAGTTCTGCTAAGCCTAACTCCCTTTGATTCTAAAGTCTGTCTCCACAGCTCAAGTTGTCTATCAACCTCAATCCTACTATCATCAATTAGCACAACATCATCAACAAATAACATATACCAATGAATCTCCCATTGTATACCTTTCGTAACCTCATTCATCACTAGGACAAAAATGTAGGAGCTCAAAGCTGACCCTTGATGTAATCCTATGTTAATGGAGAAGTCACTGGTTACACTATCGCATGCTCTGACACTAGTCACAACAGCATCATACATGTCCTTGATAAAAGTAATATACTTTGTTGGGACTCTATTCTTTTCCAGAGCCTATTGCATCATCTTTCGTGGTACTTTGCCATAAACTTTCTCCAAATCGATAAATACCATGTGTAAATCCTTCTTTTGCTCTTTAAATTTCTCCATAAGTTGTTTTATCAAGAAAAGCGCCTCTGTAGTCGATTTTCTAGGCATGAAACCAAGTGGTTTTTTGAAACACATGTCATTCTTCTTAATCGATGTTCAATGACTCTCCCAAAGTTTCATCGTATGACTCATAAGCTTAATTTCTCTGTAGTTTGTGCAACTTTGAATATCTCCTTTATTCTTAAAAACTGAAGCTAATATGCTTCTCCTCTACTCGTCTGAAGTCTTGTTTGATTTGAAAATATTATTGAACTTAGCCAGACTATCCCTGCATCTCCATGGCATCTCCACACCTCAATGGGGATGCCATCCGGCCCCAACGCCTTACCTGCTTTCATCCGTTTTAGCGCCTCGGATTCTCGAATTCTTCGAACAAAATGCCTACCGGTATCATCAAAAGAGTCGTCTATCTCAATCAGAGTGCTATCACCTTCTTCATTAAATAGTCTGTCGAAGTAATCTCTCCATTTATTTTTTATCTCATCGTCCTTCACTAAAAGTCTATTACTGTCATCTTTGATGCATTTAACTTGGTTGAAGTCTCTTGTCTTCCTCTCACGGAGCTTAGTTTTCGTCCTCTTTCGTATTTAGCTTATGATACAAGTCTTCATACGCCCGACATCTTGCTTCACACACTGTCCTCTTTGCGTTCTTCTTTACCATTCTATGTTTTTGCACGTTGTCCTCGCTCCTGTGATGATACAAGCACTTATAGCATTATTCTTCTCTTTGATAGCCTTTTGCACATCACTCCAGCACCACGAATCTTTAGGTTCGCGCTTATTTTTTTCGTTGCCCCCAAACACCTCAGTAGCCACTTTCTGAATGCGTGTTGTCATCTCATCACACATGTGATTTGCTTTTCCTTCCAAATTTCATGCCATTTTTCTCATCACTTTATCCTTAAACACCCGTGAAGCGTTTCCTTTGAGCTTCCACCATTTTGTTCGACTAATTTTAGCTCTTTTATCCCGTCGAACACGTATTCGAAGACGAAACTCGGATATCAGAAGCTGATGTTGTGAGACGACTTCTCCAGGTATGACTTTGTAGTCTACACAAGCTCGTTTGTCATCTTTTCTAGTAAGGACAACGTCAATCTGACTGAAATGTTGACCACCACTAAAAATAATTAAGTATGACTGTCTCTTTCTAAAGAAGGTATCAGTTATCATGAGATCATAAGCAATAGTGAAATTCAGTATTTCTTCTCTTTCTTGATTTCTATCGTCATATCCAAAACCGCAAAGCACTCTCTCAAACCCACCACTAGCTGTACCAACGTCCCCGTTGAAATCTCCTCCTATGAAAAGTTTTTCACTACTCGGCATATCTCTAATCATAACATTTAGCTCTTCTCAGAAATTCCTCTTGACGGCTTAACTTAGACCTACTTTTGGGACATTGGCACTAATGACGTTCAGAATCATATCGTCCACTATCAGCTTGACTAGGATGATCCTGTCATCTTGTCTCCTACAACTCCGTTTCTAAGGTTCTTGTCGATTAAGATGCATACCCCGTTCTTGTTACTTTTTTTTTCCGTATACCATAACTTGAAGCCTGTGTTCTCCACCTCTTCGCCTTCTGGTCCGTCCATTTGGTCTCCTCAACGCATAAGATATTTACACGTCTTCTAGTCATAGTATCAACTATCCTTCTTAGCTTTCATGTTAATGACCCTATATTCCAACCGTCTAACCGAATTCTACTTTCATCGACTAGCTTTCTTGCCCCTTGCACCCACCGAGTAAAGTGTGAAGACCCTTGCTCATTTATCACTACATCGGACATCTATGCAACGCGCCACTTAGAGAGTGACGACGCAGCCCTTGCATATTTATCACCGTATCCGAGCTTCGATATGACACGCCATTAAGGAGGTAGCGACCCAGCCCTTGCTCACTTTTCACCATACCCGAGCCTCGATATGACGCGTCGCTAAACAATTAACAGAAATGTACATATAAAAAGTTCAACATATAAAAATTTAAGCTAGTCTTCTTTGTTTCAAAAAATATAAATTATTGCACATTTGCTTCAAAGTCTTTTATTGGATGATAAAAACTGTCAAAACCATCGCAATCTATCACCATGTTTTCTTACACTTTGATATAATACTTAAATTTTTTTGAACTATAAAGTAAAGTAGATCCTAAATCATTCCTATCTTTCAAAAATTCAACTTCTAACCATCAATGATTCTGTTGTTTAAAAGTCTTATATTGGATGGTAAAAACTATCAAAACCATCGGAAAATATCACCATGTTTTCTTACACTTTGATATATTGCTTCATTTTGTTTGGACTACAAAGTAAAGTATATCCAAAGTCATTCTAATCTTTTAATTCTAACCATCAATGATTCTGGTGTGCAACATTTTCTTTTGGAACTTGTTTTTTAAAACTATTGTATCTATGATTCCCGTAATTGATTGAGATAACAAAATAGATTAATTAGTTTACCAATGTGAAAATTTTCCCATGCCAAGTGATTTTGGCTGTATGCATTAAATAATATTAGGGCATAAAGGTGTTTACAAGTCTAAACCTTACTGTTTACCAAATTTTGCTATAACGTATAGACAGGAGTTCTTTTGGCAACACATTTGAACATCACAAGTTCATTACAGTATTACTTCGTTCTGTTTACCAGATTGGCAGAGCCACTACTTGTGAATACAAACTCCTATCCCCCCCAACCCTCACAAACCCCCAACAACAAAACCACAAACCAACCCTCTCCTCCCCTCCCTCTAGCGCGCTCTCTCTCTCTCTCTCCCACACACACACACACACTCACAAAATATGAAAATTTGAAAGGGTGTTTATGTAGCTTTGATGATAAGATGGACATCGATAAACCCTATACAATCAATTCTCTTTATTGAAAAGTAAAGATAAGTGGTTCCAACATATGATACTGAAGCTAGTTACAATCTACAAAATTAACCGTCACGCTTTCTAACTTGTTCCATACAAGGTTTAAATCTTATCCATCTCGATTGAGGTATCAATTCGAGAACTAGGTGATTCGAAACAAAGGACTTTGCTCAGATCTTGTTTCACCTAAATCTAGAGCGAAATCTTGATTGGGATTTAAATGTGAAATCCCTGCCATCTTAATGTTTTTCTTTTTCGTTTTTTTACTCTACTGGGTTAGGCTCATCAATTAACTCCAAATATTTTCCACATTTAAAGTTTGCATTTTCTTACTCTATCACCTCACTTCTTTATGAAATGAGCTTAATTCATAACAAATTAAGGTTGACTTTGTTTTTCATTCAAATTTTTTACTTAGTTCTATTTCATGCTTCGATTTAATTTAACTGCGATTCAATTCTTTTATTTTTGTCTAACCCTAATCCTGTTCGGCTTAGAATTTTAGTTTCAACTGAATTTTGATTTTGAATCAATCAATATTTTAGTTTGTTTTTTAATTCCTATTTGATCTAATATAATTCGTACTAGGATCCTATATGCTAATTACATCAATCATTAGTTGCAAAAAATAGTATCGTGCTTTATTATAATGGATTAAATAGGCATATATGCATATGTATATAGAGTTCTTATGGCGTGAGGGAATGATTAAGTAGGTAAACTATCCAATAACTGCTTTGTCTAATTTTATGCATCTGCACGTAGTTTAAAATGAACATATTCTCATTCAAGCATCTTATTTTTAGTAGGAAAATTTGATGGCACGAATAAAAACAAGTACAAACAAACATTTATTACAAGATATTCCAAACTTTTCCTTGACTGAAACCTGTGCAAGTGAAACAAGCCTTGCAATACAAACAAATCTATATTCTTAAAGAGTGCACGAATTTTCAACCCAAATCGCCTTATCATATGGTATTTGCATTACTCATTGTGACATTTTACGTTTTGTTCTTAGAAACCTCATTGTTTATCTGCATTACATAGTATGGATGTTTTTTCGAGCTGTTAATCACAATGGTGTTAGCATTACAAATCAAGTTAAATTATTTTTAGTAATTAATATTCATAAATCCAATAGTATGCAAATCAATATTAAACATAACATGTATTCCGATAGTGTCCCAAGATGGATGTCGGGATACGAGATGAACGTCGATGTACACTTATCCCACTCGAAATCTCACATGATAAGAGATTGAACCTCCAAAATCTTCGAGACGAGATGACCGACATTGAAAATTTAAATCCTTTTAACCTATATAAATGTCCATGTATTTGGTTTGACATAATCTCAGAGCAAATATTAATATCAAAATAGCTTATATAAGTAAATTGCTGTTTTCATGGCCAACTGATTTTGTAATAGTAATTGTTCCTTAACTTAATTAGCCAATTATATGTCCAGGCTTTAGTAAATTAGCGAGAAATTTATTGAAACATATTGCAATTTATAAGTTGAATGCTTTAGGAGCAAAACTGTCATGTGAAGCGTGAACTCAAAGGTAATTTATCTTTTTTAATAAATGTATAAATATGATCTGCTTCTTCCCACTTCATCAACTAAGAAAATTGAAAGCAAAACCAATTATTTTCAGAATTCGCAACAATATTCATCAAATGTGATTTTATTATGATATGATGATGTTCCCTCATTTTTTAAATATTGAAAATTCAAATCATGAGTGCTCCTCCTAGAGAGGACCGCTTGTTTCTCTCAAAAATACTAATAATAGTCAACTTCCAAACACAAATTGGTTCTTACCGAAAGCTAACCACATTAACCAAGATAAATTGACCTTTTTCGGTTTCAATCATACTCTTTTCTACAATGTGAAGAGTACGATCTACCTCACGCTTAACCAACTAAAAAGAAGAAAACTAAATCAATTATTTGAAAATAATTCACAGCAATATTTATCAAACGTAAACTTTTTTATGATATGATGATGACGTCCTCTCATTTCAAATATTGAATATTCAAATCATTAAAAATGGACCCATAGTCAACTTTTGAACACAAATTGGTTTTAACCGAAAGCTAAGCGACCAAGACAAATCGAACTTGTTTTTTGGTTCCAACCATGCTTTTCTTTATAATGTGCATAATAAAGTCAACTTTATGGATCAGAAGCGTCGACACAAACAATATGAAGAACAAGTGTTTCAAAAGCAACAAAAACTCATTAAGCGAAGTTTTAAAACATGGCAAAGCCGCGAGGGCGGCAACAATAATCTCATTTTTGTTAGTTCGGATTTTTATCGTGTTTGAGATTAATATTAATAACTTGAGGGGGGCATTTTTTTATAACACCAAATACATTTGAATTTTAAGTTCAATTCATTAATGATTATGCAACTCAATGTTATTTTTGGTTGGTTTGTGTGAGAGAACTGTACTCTTTAATGTCATATGCCATATCAAAAGTTATCCTTTAAAGGAATGATTGCAAAAATCACATAATACAATGTTATCAATATACATGTTGTAATTCATAAGCACAGTAAATCGATAGATTGTATGATCATAAATGGCTATTTATATTTTTAGTCTCAGAACTTAGCTTGTAGTAAAAATTTAAGATCGTACAAATATAAACATGGCGCACGAATTATACGATGTCAAGAGTTCAAGTATAAAGATTGCTCAAAAAGATCATTCCCAATTTGACGAGTAGAAAAAAGTAAGGTGAGTGGTATTGTCAAGAAAAAGTTTTTATTGCCCAACGTTGTAGACTCCATTTTGATGTAAGTTTGCATGGTTAGAGGTTATTGTTTGTTAAAATATTCCATATCTAACAAAGATTATTATGATATGTTTTTTAAAACATGTTTTCGTTTCATCTTTAACATAAGGCATGCAAAACAGATTATAACCAATTTTCCCACTAATTGTTATTTGCCTTCTAAGTCATGAATTTCATGCACCATGAACACCATTCAATTTTGGTATCTATTCTATTATATGAAAACCGACTTTTAATTTGTGTGCCCTTTCATTTTCGCTTTCTCAAAAATCTCTTATGTTGCCACATGTCCAGAATATTTAATTCTTAAACGACGTTCATTTGAAAATTAAAGAATCAACACGTCGGTAGCATAAGTAGAAAATGTGGACAATTTCAAATTCTAATTGCGTAATTTTTAAAAGAGGACACTGTGAAAGTGCTTTGAGATTAATTTTCGAATATTATGTCATAGTCATGAAAAGAAGAAACGAATATAAAATTACATTAAGAAACGACAATAGAGAGGACGCACAGTTTGAGATGTTGAAGATGATTGGGTTTCAATCATATTTTGTAACTCTCTAGTTTGAAATTCTGAGGCTGTTGATATCAAGGTTTGAGAACTCGGTATGAAAATTTTGTTGGTTTCGGTCTATTTCGGAAATTTCACAAGTTTTGATTTCGGTCCCGGATTCGATTTTCCATTATTTGTTTATGGAAATGCAATAATGATCTTTGTAAATAAAATATACACTATAAAGATAGTATCAAGTTATATTCAACTTAACACCATATCGTGCTTAAACCCAATATAATTTAACCCAAAACAGTTGCAAACTTTGTTAGTTTGGGCTGGGATTCTAGCTTATTAAAACAACTCTAGGTAGAGCACATAGGCTTTTAAAAGGGGGTACAAAGCACAGTAGTCCAAAATAGAGTATCCATGGTCAGTTAATTTCAGCCCAACACACCCCAATGAAACTTAACTGCAAAATAGCTAAACTAAGGCAAATTATTTCTGCCTGAGTATCTCATATAGAGTATGCCGCACAAATTATTTCTCATTCGCTCAAATATTCATGTCGATGAAAGCTATAGCAAGGGGAGACCTTCACTGCAGCACAAATTCTTTGCTAAGGACGAAGGCTAGGACGTGGTCGATCTTGCTGAAGACGAAGACTATAGCTGACTCGGGTAATTTAGTCGATCTTCACTGCCACAAAAATTCCTTCAATTTAAGCTTTAATTTAGTTTATTTTTGATACGTATTTTTTTTCACCGCAACCGAAACCGATTTTTATGATAGGTTTCGGTCCGTTCACCTGCGGCACAGGGACGGTACCATCGAAATTTCGGGGTACCGTCCGATACCTCAAACCATGGTTGATATAGATTACAGTGATGCAGGCAATAATACTTTCAAGTTTGTACTGTTACTAATTTCTAGATCTAAAAAATTCTAAAATCCTGATTTCAAGTTCATCGCTAACAACTGAAATATTCATTTAGATATTTTTTTTTAACTTAATATATTTACTTTCTTCTTCGCATACGAACAAAGAATAAGATAACCCATAGATGCCAAAACTCGAATTGTAATTCTACATTAACTAAATTGGTTGCTGAAATATGAAGTTTATT
The DNA here is from genome assembly GCA_030765085.1 of Allium cepa. NCBI lineage: Eukaryota > Viridiplantae > Streptophyta > Magnoliopsida > Asparagales > Amaryllidaceae > Allium > Allium cepa. The sequence continues at coordinate 306,987,955 of CM060931.1, forward strand.
CCTTGGTTTCAAACTTACTACGGTTTATTGGTTGACTACACACTGTAGCTTTTACCTTTCTCTGCTATATGGTAAGAAAATAGAGCATACAAAATTTAGTATTCAGTGCTATGTGCAATCCTCCTAGTAATTGAACTATTAATTTAGCTATATCTCATTTCTTTTTGTTTTATATGAAAAATAACTGTTACAGTTACTTTTTTATGACATATAGTTGTTGCGTATTGTTATATAAGAAGGATTGCATAATACAAATAATGCATGCAAGCGAATAAATTATTCTAGAAAAATGTATTTGGTCCATGTATCAGTTTTTGCTTCTATAATTGAAAGTTGTATGATATTTCCACAATTAAGTATTAATTTACAATTTTGGTTCAGATCCGAATATTTATTTTACTAAAATATCCATATAAAACTTCTCTGTTGCAGTAGTCATAAATTTGCTAAACCATGTATTCAATACAGAATATCCAAGAATTAATGTGTCCACTCTAAACGGTTTTTACGAGAAAAGGGGCAAGGAAAAACACTACCAGCTTTACTAGCATTGACTCATACAACAATTTTAGTTAGATCATAGTTACAAACTTTTTAATTAAAATCCTAAATGTTTAAATTATCATCATCATGACAATAAGGGACACCTTATTTGTGGATAAAAATATTTACTTCGATTTCTCTCTTATACATGCATCCATGATATATAAAAGATTAATTGTTTACACGTTTAATGCTATCGTGAATTAATCGGCATAATTTCGATTATGCATGCATTCAAATGCCCAATAACATCTGAGTTATATCACATACTTTCAAATTTTGATGTTAGGCTAATCTCACAATAATGATACTAAGTTCAATTTATTCCATCTTTTATAATATGTTTAGCGGTCCTATTGGACATTTTTTGTTAAAAAGAAGCTTCAACTTTGTAAGCCATATTCTTACATTACACACACGCTGAAGTAATTAGATACCAAAACTACATTTTGTAGAAACACACAATTGCTAGAAAAAAAATAGAAACTAAGACTTAAAATTTTGAATTGTGTTTTTACAAAGCTTAGTGATGACAAATTAATTTGGATCTAGCTTAAGGCATTTTATTCTTCATTGATATGAAAAATAAACATATCAATCATGTTTCTTTACATGTCAATGACATACTTAGTTAAACTACACATTCCTTAGACTTAAAACAACAATCATTAAATATGATGAAATTTTGTAACAACATCCTTGCACAAGTGGTTCTTATGCTTCCTAAATATGAGGAACAATGTGTAGTTGAGGAGAAGAAATACGATGAAGAATGTATAGAAAATTATTAGCTCAAAATTCGATATGATAGTAGACGCACTTCGGTTTCCTCTTGCCAATGCTATATCTTAGAAACACCGGCAAAATTATTTATAATTCTTCGTCATACCATTAAAGGTGCTTTTGACCATAATTGCGTATATTTATTGTTTTCAAGAATTACAGATGTTCCTCAAATAAATAGTAAATAGACTAAATTTGTCATCCAGCTTAATTTTGGAAATAATACCGAAAGAATCAAGAATCCAATCGATTCATCAATGGAGCTAAAATCATGAGATGTTTTGAAGAATCTCCTTATCGGTATATGTAGTTTTGTAGAAGAAAGAGTATATTCATTCATTTTTTCAACAAAATTGAAACTATTAATTCTAAATTTTTACTACATTTAAAAAAAATTAGTTTTCGATCGATATATTTAGGTTAATTTTTTTATTAAATCATTTTCAAAAATTCTACAATGCATGTGGGATGAGATAACAACGCGCATTCGGAAAGTGGCTACTGAGGTGTTTGAAATAACGAAAGGAAATAAACGTAAACCTAAAGATTTGTGGTGTTGAAACAGTGATGTGCAAAAGGCTATCAAAGAGAAGGAATGCTATAAGTGCTTACATTATCACAGAAACGAGGACAACATACAAAAGTATAAAATGGTAAAGAAGAACACACAGAGCGGTGAGTGAAATAAGAGGTCGGAAGCATGAAGACCTATATCATAAGCTAAGTACAAAGAATGGTGAAAAAACGTCTGTAGTATAGCTAAGCTCCGCGAAAGGAAGACAAGAGACTTCAACCAAGTTAAATGCATCAAAGATGACGATAATAGGCTTCTGGTGAAGGACGATGAGATAAACAATAGATGGAGAGATTACTCCGACAAGCTATTTAATGAAGAAGGTGATAGCACTACGATCGAATAACTCTTTTGATGACACCAGTAGACATTTTGTTCGGAGAATTCAAGAATCCAATGTAAATAAGACGATAAAACGAATGAAAATGGGCAAGGCATTGAGACCTGATGACATCCCATTGAGGTGTGGAGATGCATGCAGAGATAGTCTGGCTAACTAAGTTCTTCGATGATATTTTTAAATCAAACAAGATGTGAGATGAGTGGAAGAAAAGCATATTAGTTTCAATTTTCAAGAATAAAGGCCAAAGTTGCACAAATTACAGAGAAATTAAGCTTATGAGTCATACAATAAAGTTTTAGGAGAGAGTCATTGAACATCGATTAAGAAAAATGACAAGCGTTTCAAAAAATCAATTTAATTTCATGCCTGCAAAGTCAACCACAAAGGTGATTTTCTTGATAAGACAACTTATGTAGAGATTTAGGAAGCAAAAGAAGAATCTACACATGGTATTTATCGATTTGGAAAAAGTTTATGACAAAATACCACGAAAGGTGATGTAATGAACTCTGAAAAAGAAGAGAATCCAAACAAAGTACATCACCCTTATCAAGAATATGTACGATGATGTGACTAGTGTCAGAGCATACGATGTTGAAACTAATGACTTTTTCATTAACATAGGATTACATCAAGGGTCGGCTATGAGCCCTTACATTTTTATCCTAGTGATGGACGAGGTTACGAATGATGTACAAGATAAGATTTCTTGGTGTATGCTATTTGCTGATGATGTTGTGCTAATTGATGAAAGAAGCATTGGGGTTGATAGACAACTGGAGCTATGAAGACGGACTTTAGAATCAAAGGGATTTAGGCTTAGCGAAACTAAAACAGAGTATACGAAGTACGAGTTCAATGGTGTTAAGTCAGAGGATGGAATGTTACTCTGGTCGGACAAATAGTTCCCAAGAAAGAATTCTTTCGATACTTAGGATCAATGTTGCAATATGATGGTGGGTTTGATGAAGATGTTACTTTTAGAATTCGAGCGGTAGGTAAAATGGCGACAAGTATCTGACATTCTCTGTGACAAGAAAATCTCATAGAAGATTAAAGGAAAGTTTTACATAACGGCAATCAGGCCTGCGATGTTGTATGGTGCAGAATGTCGGCCTACTAAAAGCTAACACGTCCAGAAGATAAGCGTAACAGAGATGCGTATGCAGCGATATAGCTGTGGTCACACAAGGAAAGACCGAATTAGAAATGTTGATATATGTGATAAATTTGATGTACCACCGATTGAGGAGAAGTTAATTCAACATCGCTTAAGATGGTTTGGACATCTTCAACGGAGGTCGCCCGAGGCACCTATGCGCGCGTTGGAATTATAGACCGCGTCGAATGCTCAAAGAGAGGTAGAGGTCGACCAAGATTGACATGTGAGAAAGTAGTAAAAATAGACTTGAAGGATTGAAGTATATTCGAAGAGCTGGTAACGAACAAAAGCGCATGAAAGTTAGCGATCTACGTACCAGAACCATAAGCTATGAGTTTTATAAGTTTTAGATTATAGGGCTAGGAAACATGAACCTAGGATGTAGTGTTTAGTACCAATATTACTATTAGTATCATTATCACTATTAGTATTATTGTTATTATCGTTTTTGTTTTCTTTTTCTTTTTTTCTTTATATATACATATATATATATATATATCTTTATTTATATTTTACTTAGTTATTATTATTATTAATTAATTATCTGACTTTATTTTATTATCGTTATTGTTATTACTATAACTTTTAAATTGACTTTGTCATTTAATTTTATGTTTCATATCTAGCCAACCCCGACTTGTTTGGAAATAATGGCTTGGTGTTGTATTTTCGAACATTCTACAGAAAGTTGGTGGGCAATGGTAGTGTTTTATAGAAAGGATGTATGGCTATTTAAACTTAAATGAATTTTTAAATCTAGTGATTTAACTTTTGCACCCGGTGTATCAATATATATTAAGAGATATAAATGGTACTTAACTGGAGCTAAGAGTATTCAAATCTCTATGTAGTTTGAACCTAAATTTAAAATAATAAATATAATCATCATAATTTACTCCATTGCACGTATCAATAAATATATATTCGTGGAAATTAGGATCCATCTTTTACATAATACCAGAAAAATCCTTATAAAAACCAAGTTTCACGAAGCATCATTGTCAATGTTTACAATGAAAATGTCCAGTGCAAAAGGCAAATATTTGCAATGTGAACTGTAAATATTTGCAGTGTAGAATGCAAATATTTGTTGTTCTAACTGTACATATTTGTAAAATCAATATTTGTTTTGTATGACGCAAATATTTGCGATGTAAACTGCAAATTTTTATTTTATAAAAACGTACACTGCAAATTTTTATTTTATAAAAACATGCAGCTAGAAGTACACGAATTAAAATGCAAATATTTGCAGTGTACTGCAAATATGCGCACTATAAATTGTGCATTTCCGCTAAAAACATTGATAAGGTTTTCTTTTAAACTAGTTTTTGATGGATGGCACCACTGAATTTTGAAACTTATGAACGGTGTTTGAGAAAAAAACGTCTCGTGCATATTAATCCTATCGTGATATCCAATCTTATGTTGATTGGCATTAGAATTTTTTATACACACTTTAATTCATCGATTATATACACATTTTAATGTCATTCATTTCACATATTAAATTATGATAAATATTTCCACCATTTTAAATATGAAAATATGATCAGAATTAAATAAAATTAAATCTAGTTAAATACTATTTTTTACTCTATAATTCGATCCATAATTTGAATTAGAATCATATCAAATAGTATTACCAAACAACTGATAAAAGAAAATGATCGCTAACAATGATATTTAGGAATTAATTAGCATTCTTAGTAATATAATGCTTCTAAGTTTGGAATAACTTTAGTTTGATGTTTGTTCTATAAAGTCATTGTCCCTAGAAGATACTACAAATACTTTGTGCATATTGAAATTAAAAGCATATCTATGATTAAAGTTTTGTCAATAATGTTCAAGAAAAACCAATCCAGAAAAGCATATATTTCACCTTCATATAAATAAAAAACCTAACAAATATTTATAACAAATTATGCAAACCTCGTCTAGCACGGGTTCGCACTAGTTAAATATTTAGAAAATTTTCTAAAAGAATTTGAAAGAGCATGGCCAAAAATTCATTCATCATATGAAACCATATCATGGTAGGTACACCATATTTTCTAACATCCACTGGTAAGTGATATTAGATTTGAGAATCCAAGATGATAAAAAGGTAGAGGCCCAAGGTGATTTACTTTCTTCAAACCTCCATTACTGATTGGTTGTCTATTCTACACACGAATTATGTGCGTGCTACTAGTGATTACGTTGTGTTTGTGTATGAACACATGTAGCTTTTTATATTTTTGCGAGGTCTAAAACAACAACCTTAATCAATTATGACTTTTATCCCAGAACCAACACTCAAAAATCAAACTAATTATTGTGCCTTGACCAATCTAAACTGGTATCGTCCAACCATATTGACTTTGCAGAGTTAGAATGGATCACGGATTAGTAGGTCGGACCATGAGAAAAATATATTGAATTCATGTATTTTAATATCAACCAATGGTCCAATTCTATTTTGGATAACACATAAGCTAAGTTGATGATTTGTATCAGTCAGATTCAGATCAACCTGCAACTCAAACACACAAATAGTTAAGCTACACTCGCTATGATCATAAACAAATCAAGTCATATAAGTCAACCACTGGATCTTTTCAAATAGGATTAGCTTAGTATTGAGACAAGACCAATCAAATGTATCTCGCGGGCTTATGTTTCATGCCGATTTCTTTCTTTTTTCAAACTCACTTTAAACTTGTTGAAATTATATATACCAAATCAATCATTTATATACTTTATATTTTATCAAGCATAAAAAATTCAAACATATTTTATATACATAGTAATTGGTTTCAATTTTACTAAGATTGATTACAATCCTATCTCCTCTCCTGAATCCAAAATTAATCTTCATTCACAACTATTCAAATAAATAAATAAAAGTAATATTCTGATTTATGCTAAAACATATTCAGTCATAGATTTGGATCTTTAGAGCTTCAATCGAGTTGAAAAACAATTTGAACCTTACTATTCAATAGTGTTTCATAACACTGATCATTTAGTGCTTTAGTTAAAATACCTAAAGCAGAAGTTCCTACTATTAATTGTGTGAAACAAAATCATACAGACTGTTGATCAAAGAACTAGGTAGAAGCTGAGGATTTAAAGCAGTAAAATATCAACACGAATTTCATCTAACTAAGCAAACTTTCAAAAGTATGCGTGTATAATAGTTTAATCAATCATTCATTTGTTAAAGAAAAATTGCAGCTTATATAATAAATTTCCCTCTTATTATACAGTTTCACCCAAACACCGTATGTTTTGATGATGTAAAAATTCATAACATTGGTTATAACAAACAATCTTAAAATTTACTCACGCAGTCATAAACAGATTAAGGGATGAAATGGACGGATACCACGGCAGAACATTATCAGCAAACAAAAAGAAAAGAAAAAAAAGATCTCAAAAATTTTTGATAAAAATTCACCTTGGAAGAAGGCACCGAATTGACGTGATTCAAAGAACAGAATAGCCGACAGTATACATTGTTGTGCAGCTGCTGTTCGTTCCATTTGGATTCGAAAGTCATTCGTTTGGCGAAATTGTTCTTTGCAATTCGAATGAGAATTGCTCTTGTCGCCATACGCTAATTTTGCAGGAAACAATACAATTTAGAATTAACTAAATTAGTTTGGGTTTAGGGTTGTTTAGGCTGCGGAGCAAGAAATAGAGGATTGTCTATAGCTTGCAGCTAAAGAAATAATAATAGGGAATTGTATTTAAAAACATTTAACGTCTCGGTTTGTCTAGAATTATGCTTAAGGTGGTGCAATGTGGGCACCATATTTTGTGTTGGACTAACGCGTTCTGGTTAAGTGTGAGGGGGAAAAAATTATATTGCATTGACGGACCCCCGCAGATCAAACAGTATTTAGTGGGCGGGCAGCCAACTGCAGTAGCCCCTAGCACGTGGCTTGGTGCCCTTGTCACAAGTAAGGTGTACTCGTAAAATTTAAAATTCGTTCGTATTCATTTTCTAAAAGTAGATAAATAATTGATAGTCGAGAAACAGATGCGGATACAGACGTGAAAATATTCACTTTCGAAAATTAGCTCATTTTATGTGTATTTTAGTACAATTAAAGATAAAAATTATTGGTTTATTATATTAATAGTTTATATTATATGCATTTACTGCATGCTAACTGCTTAAAGCTATTTATTATAGTCGTATTTGTTGATTTTGCATACTTTTATAATCGATGAAACTGACAAAAAGTACGTTAAACCAAAAATTTCAACTTATATTTATTCATCGATCATCGACGGGTGAGATAATTATTCAAACCTATTTGTATCCGCAGATGTGGATATCCGATATCCGAAAATAATTTCAGGTGCGGATAAGGATATGGTACTAACCGCATCCGAAAGTATATGTTGACATCCGTGTAGTTAATGTCTCGTTATTACCCCGCTATAACCCTGCAATATCTCATAGCGGATTTCTACCGCTACGAATTTTCCATATGGCCCCAAAATATAGCCTTTCCGCTTTAATCCCTGCTATTTCTGCTATATCCCGTTATTCCCGCTATATTTTGCTATTTCCGCTATATCTTCTTCAATAAAATGAATTAAAAAATTGCATTTATACATTATAAAAATTAATTTATTTGATTTAATTTTTAATATATTTTCAGAAATGAAAATACTCTAATATTCTACTAAATTCAATTATGTTAATATAACAGTTTTACGTTTATTTAAAGTATATTCGCACATGTTTTTTTGTATAAAATCATTTATGTATTAATTATAATTCAATTAAATGATAATTTTTCATTTAATTACCATTTATATATTTGTAAAACATTAAGTACGAGTTTTATATGCTATTTTAGAGCTATCCGCTATATCCCGCTATATCCTCGCTGTATCCCCGCTATGACTTTTTGCACCTCCACCGCTTTGAATCTATCGAGCGCTTTAACTGCACAGGTTGACATACTTACTCAAAACGTTGGCTTTGGTTTGTAAGCATGGTTTCTTTAAAGTTGTCAGTATGTGTTGAACGTGAAGAATAAAAATGTTATATCTCATCATTTAATAGTTTCGTCATACTTTGTGACATTATATATAATTTGTGTTACCAATGAATCAAACATTTTGTATCCAATCTGGATGATTTTCAATGTTTTTACGATGTATAGTAAAGCAACCATTACCAAAACTAGCGTTCGAAGCCCGCCAAATACATGAACTAGAGTGACCCACTAAAGAGGAAAATAACAGCAAAAACCAACACACGGACATAACTACATATATATACATACACATACATGTGTGTGTTACAAGAAAAACGCTATTTGTAAACAGTGTGAAAAAGTTTAGGGTGCATTAGCGTTGAAGCAAAAAGAGTATCTCGTTGGAGTGTGAAAGAAAGAAAAGATGACTGTGCCTTTTGGGTTTAAGAGTGATTAAGAAAGAAGAATAATTGTTTGTTATTAGTGATTATAATCCATTATTAACTTATAAAATCAATGTTATTAATTACTTAAAATAAAATTAACGTTGAATCACAATAGAAAAAACAAAATGTAATCAATGGCTAGCTAGTCAATGTTTAGCTAGGTTTCATCCACCACTTTCTTTCCACTTCTCTCTCTTTTCGCTTGCATTTTATCGCCCCACTTCGAATCTACTCCAACCATCGACTCATTTCCCTCTTACTTCAAGAAGCTTCCTTTTTCCTACGTTATTTTACATTTTTTCCCATGTCTAATCTATTTCTACTAGTAGATCGCCAGCCCATTTCAACCTAGCTTTCTTCTTTCAAAGCTCTTCTAGAGTTCTGGTTGTCACTCTGGTCGCCATCTTGCTTCTCCCTTGTGCTGGATTTGCCAACTAGGCAAGATTGCTATTTAATTATAATATATATATATATAATACAATATTTACTTTTATTGTTGTTGTTGTCATTGTGTGTGTATATGTGTGTGTGTATCTGTGTATGTACATCTATATATAACGAGGAAACCCTCAACTGAAGCTTTTGAATTTACAGAATTACCCAAAATATTAAAATTACGAGGAACTTAATAAGCAAAGGATACCATTGTCAATCTTTTATACCCACGTTTTTATTGGGTTCAATCTTCAAAGACCAAACCAATATCAAACTTCAATGAGAAAGCATAACTGAGAGAAAAAATTTCTCAATTGCCAAAATTATCAAGCTTTTAAATCGGCTACAATGAGAATCTAAATCGAACAAATGCAAAGAATTCAAAGCCCCAATCAAGATGATATTGTTCAACTTCTTAGCTTCTTATAGAGATACTTTCTTCCTTGTTCTTATTAATTGATTACTTCTTTAATTATCTATTATAGCAGCAATGGTTAACATCATACAATATTTTTCACCTATTTTTTTCCTATGGAAGTTCATGTCATTTGTACGCACATAATTAGGTGAATCATTCTAATTAACGTGCAGTGTTAGACCTATTAATTTTCCATATTTTTGCATTTGTATGGGAAGATGACAAGTAAAGAAAAATCTCAATAAGGAAACTATGACATGAATTTTCATATTAATGATCATATTGTTTTTAAATTAATTTTGCAATTATGTGTATGATTTATTTTGAGACAAATAATGTGAATTTGGTGGTAGATCATCCAATCTATATTCCCTTTTATCTTGGAATTTAGCAATTATGTGTAAGATAGTTCTTAGTTAGAATTTTCATGCACAACTTGACAAAATATGTCATATTTGGATCTCTCTAACATCATTTCTGTTCTATCTGCTCGGGGTCGGGAACACTTGGAGCTTTCAAGAGAACAAATTCTATATTTGCTACTGAAATTGCTTTGCTCCTACAGTTTTTCAAAAGTTACTCAAGAAATAAGGACGTTATTTTTTGCTTCGGGGCCTTCATGGGCCATGACCCATGGCTTTCGTGGTACAAACATGGCCGGTCGAGTTGTGAAAACGCTATTACTTTTATGATTAAGCACCGTATCTTCCATTTATATGTATATAAGATGAATATTTTATCAGTAATTCTCTATCAACTAAAGACATTAACCCACAATTAAGTAGATCTCTAAAATGTGCTTTAAAGTCCCTTGAAGCTAATGCTATAAAGGCATATATACTGTTAAATGGGTTTTTACCCAAGCAAGAATCCAAAGGAATTAGAACATTCGAACTAAGGCAGAATGACTTGAAACTTAATCGAAGCAATTAAAAAAACAAGTCAATGGACCTCAAGAAAAATAAGTCTAGAATACGTTAAGTGGAAGTAATCCATCACTTATGGATCGCTAGTGATCCATAAGGATGCCTTGCGAGTAATCCTAACCTCTTGCATCTTGATATACTATCTCTTCTAATAATACTTGCCAAGTTACATAGCATTCCAAGCGGCATAGTTTAAGAAGTAAAGGCTCGTCGGATTTAAGCTATTGTTTACCCACTTTTCGATCAAAGCATCCTACTTAAACTAGACCTAGAGAATTCATATAGAATTGAATTGACTTGAAATTTGGAGAGAACACTTAGAAGACGTAAAAGAAGGCTCAAAAAAAGTGATCATGATTGGAGAAGATTTGATCGATCGTTGGCAATCCATCAAGATGGATAGCTAGTGACCCATATAGGTTGGTCCCCACCACCTGAAATTCATAACATAGGTTCCAAAAACCCTCTAAGAGTGTACTTGCAAAGTTTCTTCTGATCTCGTTAAGTTATGAGTGAGTTATGGATGATTCTTATGGACTAGATGACCCATCTAGATGGATGATCAAACAAACTCCAAACGACTTGATATTTGGACAAGGCACTCAAATAGAAGATAGGAAGACAACCAAATGAAGATCATTCAAAAATAGACTAAGTGTGACGACCCGGGTTCCTATGCCCAGAAATTCGTTTCGTCTTGAAGAAATAAAGGGGTAAGAAAATAGAAAAGATAGAGAAGAAAGAACAACAACATCAAAATCTCACAGCGGAACGAATAAATTATAATAATCACATAAGTATTTACATAGTATACAACATCAATCAGAGTTATACATGAAATACATCACATACTAGACAGTTATATACACCTGTCTAGATAATACAACTCAATACACAAAACAATACAGAGATACCAACACAGCGAAACTATATGTATATCTACAACGCTGAAGCCTCCTGCTCCATTGCTCCTCCAGAATTCGTCAAAGCTAACCTGAATCCCTCGGCTACCCGTAAAAATTTGGGTACCCGAGAGTTTAGGAAAAACAGAAATAAACTCCGGGTTAGACATGGGTCTGGTATGAGTAACAAGTTAAAGTTGCTTAATTTTGAAAATCCTTTTGAAAACAAAAGGTATCACGTAAGACTCCCCACACATAAACATGGGTAAGTTTTTACCTTACACTAACCAAAACATTTGATAGGAAATTCAGTGATATTATAATAGGTCTAGGGTTTTCAAGTAAATAGAAAATAGCCGAAATTGTTACATCTATTAAATTGTAGCTACTAGCCACAAAAGTGGGTAATACAATCAAAACCGTTGGCACTTATTGGATTGTGGATTCCATACAATGGCAGGGCTACTGGGGTACCGCCCGTCACAGTACGTGGCCTAGATCAACGTATCGAGGATTACTCCCGACCCCCTGCAACACAAGGCCGGAACCATTCCTTACTGAACAGTCCCGAACAAGACAACCCCGTAGTTGTTTGCAACCAACTGCCCACACAGCCGAATAAAAAGGGACATCTAGACAAGGGAAGATCTTGTCTTGCTTGGGCATGACCCACCTAACCTTGCCGCACCTCCCCTGTTTTAGCCATTCCCGGTTGATGAGGCTTGAGGCTTCGATTACCTTTAGAGAATACATTTCTTAGAATGCTCATCGCCCACCTGACGATGTGTTGAAAGCATTCAATCCATACAAGTTCGTTCCGGGTTCGAACGAAACCGAAGGCATTATCTCGTTAAACTCATTTTGGAATCACCCTCAGAGTCAACGACAATAACCCTTGCACTCTGAATCTTCATCTTCACTTCAGATTCACGACCTATCGTTAATTTGGAGTCGATGTGGTTTTCGGATGTTCCAAATGTGGAAAACCAATCCCGGTCTCATCGAAATCCAAAACGTGTCTTTTAAGGCCAAGTTGTCTATTTAGTCTTAACAGTTTAATTCAATATAATCAATATACACACAGATGGATAATTCACAATATCACAGTAGATAATCACATCATCATAAACAGATAATTCATATTTTCATCAAACAGATAATTAAATATTATCATATTTAAACCAAGCATCCATATCACATAGATATTATTCATGTCAGATCTGAATTCACAATCATCAAATGAAATATCAATATCATTCATCCATAAGCAATGTTTTATAATCATACCATTTGTAATTAATTTAAAATGAATTAAATTAACTACTTCTATCTCTAATTAATTTAAAGTAAATTAAATTAATTACACCATCTATAAATCCTGCTTATACAACCATTAATTAATTATAAATCAAATTAATTAATTATTCTCTAGATATTCATCTTGATTAAACACCTTTTATTAATCATCTTCTAATTACAATAAGTAATTAGTCTTTAATTAATTTCACAAATTAATTATCCTAAATCATTTATAGTAATTAACATTTAATTACTTCATTTATAATTGATTACATTTATTCTTAATTAATTACATCAATTGATCACCACATTATTAATTATTTCTTAGTTAACCCATTATAAATTAAATCATTAATTATATTAATTAATTATATCTAATTTGGATTTAAATTAAATTACTTTATTTAAATTAAGTGATTAATCTTAATTAAACACAATTATTAATCACCTTTGATTAATATCAACCAGCAATTAACTATCCTTAATTACTTATATTAATTAATTATCCCATAATTAATTATCTCCATTAATTAATCCCTTGATTAATTACAAAAGTAATTACCCAAATTACTTTATTAACACATCATCTTTCACTAATTACATTCAGTAATTAACATTAATTACTTCCCTAAGTAATTATGTTCCATTAATTACACTAAGTAATTATACTTATTACATCATCAAATGTTTATTTTAATTAATTAAACTTAATTAATTAACTTAAACAATTTATATTAAACTTAATTAATTACACTGAGTAATTAATTTTCCTTAAATTACTTTCATTAAATAATTACTTAAACAATTTACAATTGATTATGTTAAATTAATTAATCTAGTTAATTATTAAAATTAACCACATTAATTAATTATTAATTAATCCTAGTTAATGACCTTCATTAACTATTAACAATTCTTTTAATTACTTTTCTAAAGTAATTAACTAAGATTTATTCATTATTAAATTTAATTTAATAAATTTTAATAACTCATAAATTAATCCATAATTGTTAAATTTAATTAAGCGTTAACTGTTACTTAATTGCTTAATCAATTATCCCTTAATTCTTAAACCTCAATTACTAAATTTAAACCTTCAATTACTTATTTAATTAATCCAAACACTAATTAATTAAATAAATTGATTATCCATTTTAATTATCTTAAAATTTTACTGAATCCAAATCATTATATTTTTATTTATCCTTAAATTAGAACATTTCTTACTTAATCAAAGTATTTAAAACAATTTGCTTCCAATTTTATTCTAAATTCATTTTAAATTTAAGATTTAAAATGAATATAAATTTAACTTTAACAAGGTTTAAACACAGACCTAAAACCCTTTAGATTCTCATGTTAAAGAAATATTTACTTTATAAAGAAGTTTTAAAGGAATTTTAAACCAAATTTACTTTAAAATTTAAATCAATTTTTAAAGACACTTTAACAAATCAATTTTGTTTAAATCATTTTATATTTTAAAACTTCCATTTATTTCAGAATTGGAATACCTATCAAATTTAGATTCCAGATTAAACTTAGGTTTTAAAGAAACTTTACTTATTATAAAACTTCATTCAAAATAATTCAAACTATTTAAGCATTTTTAAAGTAGTTAAACAATTTGAAGTTTAAAACTTTATTTATTTAGAACTGAAATTCAGAAATAACTGGAACCAGATTTCAACTTTAATTTAAACTCATTTTAAAACTCTGCTTTCCATTAAACTAACTTTTAAATTTTATTTTAAAAGCTTGAAACTGGGTAACAGGTTTTCTGCAAAACCTGTTGCAACAAAAACAACCGAGGCAATCACTCTTCCCTTCGAGTCAATGCCTCGATTACTTCGAGCCTGGTACATGAATTACTCGAGAAAACTCGTGTAACCTGCTCCCTTTCCAAACTAACTCAACAGCACACAAGAAAACCACCGTGCATATGCACGGTGGCGCCGCTCATCGTTGATCATCAACGATGGCCTCCACAAGTCGAAAACCACCCAAGCACCCTACCTCGATTATCAGATCGACATCTCCAACTCGGAATCAAATTCGAGCGTTCAAACAACAGGGACCAGAACCTGGAAACAGCACGACCCCCCCTCCCACCCCACATCCAAACCTGTCATCGCCTCGCCTTCGATTCTTCGACCACCGTAAATGCTGCAACCCCGGCCATGACCTCGCCCACGTCCAAGCTACCATCACCCTTAACCCCGAAGCACTCGATCAATCACAGCACCCACGGAGGATCGAACAATCAAACCCAGTTAAACTAGGGTTAAGAACAAAAAACTTCCACCATCATCAATACAACGATCATCCACCTCTCCTACCATTTTTCCTAGATACTTCGTTCACTACTCCATCTCCCAGCAGAGCCCCGACCCTTCCGGTCTTATGGATCATCAGAGTTACCCAAATTTCCTTTCTCTGATGAACCTAGAACTGCACTTTAACCCCTTCACTAAAAACCTTGATATTTGTTTCAAAATTCAAATCTTTGAATGGTGTTTCAAATCCTAACTCTGGAATAATAAATTAGGATATTTAAATTTCCTCTTGTTATAGACTTGATCAGTTAAATTTTGATTCCAGATTTTTATTAATATTATTTTGACTTGAATAAAATTCCAAACTAAATTTTGCAGTTAAACAAACCATTTTCATTTAAATCTTGAGTTTAAACAGAGATTAAATAAAAGATTTTGAATTTTTTTAACAAAACAAGGCCTGGAAGTTAAATACAGAGAGTCCTCTGATAATACACATGCATTACATATCATACAACAGAATTGAATTTATATATACACATTACATACTTATTCAAAGATGAATATGCAACAGATATATATATACTTAACCATTTAAAAGTGAGGTTACTCACAGTTTTGAGAAGACAGAACAGAGCACACTTGTTTGTTCAGCTTTGAACTTAAAAAATTTAGAATTATTTGCTTTGATACTAATCTCCTTGCCATGCTTAGATACTAATCCTAGCAGTCATTGGATCAAGCAGAAATGATTTTGAATCAAATATGAGTTGAATTTTAATACATAGATGTTTTACAGGTTCCAATGTGCTGATATTCCACTTCACAATCACACAGAGTAATGAATTTATAAATATTCACACAAATATTTAAGCATTCAAATATTAACATGCAACAAGTTTTAAAAAAAACTTAGGTTAAAAGTGTTACTCACAGTTTTGGGAATGAAGACAGAACACAGCTGTTTGCAAACAGCTTTGAACCTTACATCCTCTTGTATTATTTGCTGAAGTTGTAAAAATGTTTTCAGTTTTATATTTGAGTTTATATTAAAAAAATGAAGAAGCTTGCAATATAGTTCTTCTCTGGTTTGAACGAATTGAAATGAGAAGAGATGAGAAGATATATATAGAAATGAGTTTTACAAGGTTTATATAAACTTGTACAAACATTTTCTGTTTGTATCAGAGATTTTTTTCTCTTTGCCTTACTTTTTTTTTATCAGGCACGATATTTGCATTAGGGAGGCTGGAATGATTTTATACAATTCGAAATGACATAAGTTTATGCTGAGATGAAAGCTTTCAATGTGGATGTACCTTATGTCTCAACTTACTTATTTTTTTTATGCTTAGATATTTTGTTTTGCATTTCTCTTACCTGCATATGTTTTGAACTTTACTTTGTTTCTTAACTTTTGCCATTTAAAAACTACAGGCTACACATATACAAAATTAGAAAATTGTTTTAACTTAAGTATTTTAGCTCTCCTTTATTTTAACATAACTATCAAATACTAATTTATTTATTTTATACTTGGGTTAGTATTAATAAGGTTTATTTTAATTTAACATTTAAAAAGACTTATTTTTAAATCTTTCAAATTATAGCTTCCTCCAAAATACACATACATGTACTTAAATAATTTTAAAATAACCATTTCTATTTGTATTGAAATCCATTTGTAAAAATATTACATTATTTAGATTGTTTTAAAATAACTTGTTATTAAATTAAAATAATTTATAAATGAAATTATTACTACCTAAATATATTACTTATTTTATTAACCACATTTAAAATCAAAACAACCTTTGTTAATTTTAAATTTAAGTTAAAATCATTTAAACAAATTTTAATCTTATCTTGAGTATATTTAAACCATATTTTTATCAAACTATACTAAAAAGAAAATAAACAACCTTTTTATTTAAATTTAAACCTAGGCTAGAATTTATTTTAAACAAATTAAATTTATCTTGAGTATTTTTAAAATCATATTATTATTTATTCAATATTAAATTTCCAAATTATCAAAAATAATAGAATTAGAAAACATAGCTTTATCTATTAAATTTAAAAACAAAACTTATCTATTTATAATATATACCAATATATACATATATACATTATAAATAGAAACAATTTAAATTAGTTTTTAAAAAGAAAAATTATCAGATAAATATTTATTTAAAGGAAGATTATTAAATCAATTCAAATTATTATCAAATTAATTTAATTTTTACACAGATTATTAAATTTATATTGCCAAAATTTCCAGGATATCACATTCCTCCCCCCTTAAAAGAATTTCGTCCCCAAAATTTAAAACAAAGGTAATTTAATAATCTAGCTAAAGATTTAAATTTTAAAACACAAGCATATATCAATCATATACTAATAACCATAGCAACCAATTCATCCAAACAAACAAATCTAACTATCCAGACAAAATCAGGATAGATCTATCTAGAGTCCCCTAGGTATAAATATATCGGGATACTCGCTCTGCAGAATCCAATCAATCAATACTACTAAGCTACAGAGTTTCCACTCATCTAGATCTACAAAACAAGACATGATATCAGACTATAGACAGGTCTGAATCATCCAAAACTCTCTGAACTGCTGGTTCTACAACCAGAGATAGATCTTACACGTACTCCCTCAGAGATACGTGAAACACAATGAATTCCAGTTATCCAAACTAACAATTCAATCCTGAAGACCAAACACTTATCCAAAATCGAATCTTCGACTTCAGAATCCAAATTCCTCCGTTCCTTATCCATAAAACTCTCTAATGATCCTGGACCATCAACATCCTTACTGATCAGCTCAACCCTTGCTTATGCTCCTAGAAATAAACTGGACCAAAAACAATCTAACAAAATGATCTTTCCAAGATCGACCAAAACTCAGAACACAAACTCTATTCCAAATCAGAAAACAGTACTCACTTCTCTCATCCGGAAAAGATAAAACAGGTACACTCCAATCTGGCCTCAGATCCTGAAAATTTTCCTGTAGAACTCTCCAATCCAAACACCGCAACATCCCATTGCTTTCAAACTAAAACAGCTGCCACCATGCTTCCACTGCGCAACTCTGACTGAACAGATGAAAATGCTTAAGTCAAACACAGACTGGACAACACATTCCAAAAATAAAGTTCACATATCCAAAAATAAAACTCCGAAGTTTCTCCAAAACCCGAGCGGCTTCACCAAACTCAAAAACCATCATATTACTAATCTGATCCATCGGTACCACTTCTGGAATCCAGTCGATACCAAACTCAATCTCCAAATGCTGACAAAACTCTGACTTCTTGAAGACATCCAGAAAAATTCTGAAACATAAGAGAACACACAAACTATCGCAAGTCACTTTTGCGATCAATCCAGCCTAATTCCAAAGATACTGCTTTCTCTTTACAAACCAGAACAGCTTACACTTATGTGGCCAATCCATCGAAGAAATGGAACTACTCTGCTGCTTCTGAAGTTACCCAAGAAAAACTGCTAAGCCAGAAGACTTCCTAATCCAAAGTTCTTCGAGAAACTCGAACCTCAAAGCAAGCAGGAACACTTAACTGAACACAGCCACAACTGAAACAGTCACTCTTCCTTAACTTGTCCCAAAGAAACATCTTCGGAGATATCCATAGTCACTGTGTCTCATCACACAACTACTACACCTTGATGTATCAAGATATCATGACTTGCTTCTGTCCAACCGACGGATCTAAACTCTAGCTCAACCAAACTCTTACCCTTCAAAAATGAACTCCAAATCTTAACATATTTTCTTCAGAGATCAATGAAATCCTTACACCATCCAAAGCTCACTCGAGACGGTATTAGGTCTACAGTCTCAACAAATACACTTCCAAACTTAATCATTTAAACTCCAACCATTGGTAGTCGTATTACACACACCACTACATATCTACCTTTTAGCTCATTGGAAAACCGGAACAGGTAACCCAACAAATAGGTAGAAATATATATATATATATATATATATGTATATATATATATCAAAATTACAAATACGCTCTCTCAGGAAAGAAATCACTCAAGAGCCTAGGTATTCACTCAACCTAGCGCTCTGATACCAACTGTGACGACCCGGGTTCCTATGCCCAGAAATTCGTTTCGTCTTGAAGAAAGAAAGGGGTGAGAAAATAGAAAAGATAGAGAAGAAAGAACAACAACATCAAAATCTCACAGCGGAACGAATAAATTATAATAATCACATAAGTATTTACATAGTATACAACATCAATCAGAGTTATACATGAAATACATCACATACTAGACAGTTATAGACACCTGTCTAGATAATACAACTCAATACACAAAATAATACAGAGATACCAACACAGCGGAACTATATGTATATCTACAACGCTGAAGCCTCATACTCCATTGCTCCTCCAGAATTCGTCAAAGCTAACCTGAATTCCTTGGCTACCCGTAAAAATTTGGGTACCCAAGAGTTTAGGAAAAACAGAAATAAACTACGGGTCAGACATGGGTCTGGTATGAGTAACAGGTTAAAGTTGCTTAAGTTTGAAAATCCTTTTGAAAACAAAAGGTATCACGTAAGACTCCCCACACATAAACATGGATAAGTTTTTACCTTACTCTAACCAAAACATTTGATAGGAAATTCAGTGATATTATAATAGGTCTAGGGTTTTCAAGTAAATAGAAAATAGCTGAAATTGTTAAATCTATTAAATTGCAGCTACTAGCCACAAAAGTGGGTAATACAATCAAAACCGTTGACACTTATTGGATTGTGGATTCCATACAATGGCAGGGCTACCGGGGTACCGTCCGTCACAGTACGTGGCCTAGATCAACGTACCGAGGATCACTCCCGACCCCCTGCAACACAAGGCCGGAACCATTCCTTACTGAACAGTCCCGAACAAGACAACCCCGCAATTGTTTGCAGCCAACTGCCCACACAGCCGAATAAAAAGGGACATCTAGACAGGGGAAGATCTTGTCCTGCTTGGGCATGACCCACCTAACCTTGCTGCACCTCCCCTGTTTTAGCCATTCCCAGTTGATGAGGCTTGAGGCTGTGATTACCTTTAGAGAATACAGTTCTTAGAATGCTCATCGCCCGCTTGACGATGTGTTGAAAGCATTCAATCCATACAAGTTCGTTCCGGGTTCGAACGAAACCGAAGGCATTATCTCGTTACACTCATTTTGGAATCACCCTCAGAGTTAACGACAATAACCCTTGCACTTTGAATCTTCATCTTCACTTCAGATTCACGACCTATCGTTAATTTGGAGTCGATGTGGTTTTCGGATGTTCCAAATGTGGAAAACCGATCCCGGTCTCATCGAAATCCTAAACGTGTCTTTTAAGGCCAAGTTGTCTATTTAGTCTTAACAGTTTAATTCAATATAATCAATATACACACAGATGGATAATTCACAATATCACAGTAGATAATCACATCATCATAGACAGATAATTCATATTTTCATCAAACGGATAATTAAATATTATCATATTTAAACCAAGCATCCATATCACATAGATATTATTCATGTCAGATCTGAATTCACAATCATCAAATGAAATATCAATATCATTCATCCATAAGCAATGTTTTATAATCATACCATTTATAATTAATTTAAAATGAATTAAATTAACTACTTCTATCTCTAATTAATTTAAAGTAAATTAAATTAATTACTCCATCTATAAATCCTGCTTATACAACCATTAATTAATTATAAATCAAATTAATTAATTATTCTCTAGATATTCATCTTGATTAAACACCTTTGATTAATCATCTTTTAATTACAATAAGTAATTAGTCTTTAATTAATTTCACAAATTAGTTATCCTAAATCATTTATAGTAATTAACATTTAATTACTTCATTTATAATTGATTACATTTATTCTTAATTAATTACATCAATTAATCACCACATTATTCTTAGTTAACCCATTATAAATTACATCATTAATTATATTAATTAATTATCTCTAATTTGGATTTAAATTAAATTACTTTATTTAAATTAAGTGATTAATCTTTAATTAAACACAATTATTAATCACCTTTGATTAATATCAACCAGTAATTAACTGTCCTTAATTACTTATATTAATTAATTATCCCATAATTAATTATCTCCATTAATTAATCCCTTGATTAATTACAAAAGTAATTACCCAAATTACTTTATTAACACATCATCTTTCACTAATTACATTCAGTAATTAACATTAATTACTTCCCTAAGTAATTATGTTCCATTACTTACACTAAGTAATTATACTTATCACATCATCAAATGTTTATTTAAATTAATTAAACTTAATTAATTAACTTAAACAATTTATATTAAACTTAACTAATTACACTGAGTAATTAATTTTCCTTAAATTACTTAAACAATTTACAATTGATTATGTTAAATTAATTAATCTAATTAATTATTAAAATTAACCACATTAATTAATTATTAATTAATCCTAGTTAATGACCTTCATTAACTATTAACAATTCTTTTAATTACTTTTCTAAAGTAATTAACTAAGATTTATTCATTATTAAATTTAATTTAATAAATTTTAATAACTCATAAATTAATCCATAATTGTTAAATTTAATTAAGCGTTAACTGTTACTTAATTGCTTAATCAATTATCCCTTAATTCTTAAACCTCAATTACTAAATTTAAACCTTCAATTACTTATTTAATTAATCCAAACATTAATAAATTAAATAAATTGATTATCCATTTTAATTATCTTAAAATTTTACTGAATCCAAATCATTATATTTTTATTTATCCTCAAATTAGAACATTTCTTACTTAATCAAAGTATTTAAAACAATTTGCTTCCAATTTTATTCTAAATTCATTTTAAATTTAAGATTTAAAATGAATATAAATTTAACTTTAACAAGGTTTAAACACAGACCTAAAACCCTTTAGATTCTCATGTTAAAGAAATATTTACTTTATAAAGAAGTTTTAAAGGAATTTTAAACCAAATTTACTTTAAAATTTAAATCAATTTTTAAATACACTTTAACAAATCAATTTTGTTTAAACCATTTTATATTTTAAAACTTCCATTTATTTCAGAATTGGAATACCTATCAAATTTAGATTCTAGATTAAACTTAGGTTTTAAAGAAACTTTACTTATTATAAAACTTCATTCAAAATAATTCAAACTATTTAAGCATTTTTAAAGTAGTTAAACAATTTGAAGTTTAAAACTTTATTTATTTAGAACTGAAATTCAGAAATAACTGGAACCAGATTTCAACTTTAATTTAAACTCATTTTAAAACTCTGCTTTCCATTAAACTAACTTTTAAATTTTATTTTAAAAGCTTGAAACTGGGTAACAGGTTTTCTGCAAAACCTATTGCAACAAAAACAACCGAGGCAATCACTCTTCCCTTCGAGTCAATGCCTCGATTACTTCGAGCCTGGTACATGAATTACTCGAGAAAACTCGTGTAACCTGCTCCCTTTCCAAACTAACTCAACAGCACACAAGAAAACCACCGTGCATATGCACGGTGGCGCCGCTCATCGTTGATCATCAACGATGGCCTCCACAAGTCGAAAACCACCCAAGCACCCTACCTCGATTATCAGATCGACATCTCCAACTCGGAATCAAATTCGAGCGTTCAAACAACAGGGACCAGAACCTGGAAACAACACGACCCCCCTCCCACCCCACATCCAAACCTGTCATCGCCTCGCCTTCGATTCTTCGACCACCGTAAACGCTGCAACCCCGGCCATGACCTCGCCCACGTCCAAGCTACCATCACCCTTAACCCCGAAGCACTCGATCAATCACAGCACCCACGGAGGATCGAACAATCAAACCCAGTTAAACTAGGGTTAAGAACAAAAAACTTCCACCATTATCAATACAATGATCATCCACCTCTCCTACCATTTTTCCTAGATACTTCGTTCACTACTCCATCTCCCAGCAGAGCCCCGACCCTTCCGGTCTCATGGATCATCAGAGTTACCCAAATTTCCTTTCTCTGATGAACTTAGAAATGCACTTTAACCCCTTCACTAAAAACCTTGATTTTTGTTTCAAAATTCAAATATTTGAATGGTGTTTCAAATCCTAACTCTGGAATAATAAATTAGGATATTTAAATTTCCTCTTGTTATAGACTTGATCAGTTAAATTTTGATTCCAGATTTTTATTAATATTATTTTGACTTGAATAAAATTCCAAACTAAATTTTGCAGTTAAACAAACCATTTTCATTTAAATCTTGAGTTTAAACAGAGATTAAATAAAAGATTTTGAATTTTTTTGACAAAACAAGGCCTGGAAGTTAAATACAGAGAGTCCTCTGATAATACACATGCATTACATATCATACAATAGAATTGAATTTATATATACACATTACATACTTATTCAAAAATGAATATGCAACAGATATATATATATATATATATATATATATACTTAACCATTTAAAAGTGAGGTTACTCACAGTTTTGAGAAGACAGAACAGAGCACACTTGTTTGTTCAGCTTTGAACTTAAAAAATTTAGAATGATTTGCTTTGATCCTAATCTCCTTGCCATGTTTGGATACTAATCCTAGCAGTCATTGGATCAAGCAGAAATGATTTTGAATCAAATCTGAGTTGAATTTTAATACATAGATGTTTTACAGGTTCCAATGTGTTGAAATTCCACTTCACAATCACACAGAGTAATGAATTTATAAATATTAACACAAATATTTAAGCATTCAAATATTAACATGCAACAAGTTTTAAGAAAAACTTAGGTTAAAAGTGTTACTCACAGTTTTGGGAATGAAGACAGAACACAGCTGTTTGCAAACAGCTTTGAACCTTACATCCTCTTGTATTATTTGCTGAAGTTGTAAAAATGTTTTCAGTTTTATATTTGAGTTTATATTAAAAAAAATGAAGAAGCTTGCAATATAGTTCTTCTCTTGTTTGAACGAATTGAAATGAGAAGAGATGAGAAGATATATATAGAAATGAGTTTTACAGGGTTTGTATAAACTTGTACAAACATTTTCTGTTTGTATCAGAGATTTTTTTCTCTTTGCTTTACTTTTTTTTTTATCAGGCACGATATTTGCATTAGGGAGGCTGGAATGATTTTATACAATTCGAAATGACATAAGTTTATGCTGAGATGAAAGCTTTTAATGTGGATGTACCTTACGTCTCAACTTACTTATTTTTTTATGCTTAGATATTTTGTTTTGCATTTCTCTTACCTGCATATGTTTTGAACTTTACTTTGTTTCTTAACTTTTGCCATTTAAAAACTACAGGCTACACATATACAAACCTAGTTTGTATTCATCTCATGTACATTAGAAAATTGTTTTAACTTAAGTATTTTAGCTCTCCTTTATTTTAACATAACTATCAAATACTTATTTATTATTTTTATACTTGGGTTAGTATTAATAAGGTTTATTTTAATTTAACATTTAAAAAGACTTATTTTTAAATCTTTCAACTTATAGCTTCCTCAAAAATACACATACATGTACTTAAATAATTTTAAAATAACCATTTCTATTTGTATTGAAATCCATTTGTAAAAATATTACATTATTTAGATTGTTTTAAAATAACTCGTTATTAAATTAAATAATTTATAAATGAAATTATCACTACCTAAATATATTACTTATTTTATTAACCACATTTAAAATCAAAACAACCTTTGTTAATTTTAAATTTAAGTTAAAATCATTTAAACAAATTTTAATCTTATCTTGAGTATATTTAAACCATATTTTTATCAAACTATACTAAAAAGAAAATAAACAATCTTTTTATTTAAATTTAAACCTAGGCTAGAATTTATTTTAAACAAATTAAATTTATCTTGAGTATTTTTAAAATCATATTATTATTTATTCAATATTAAATTTCCAAATTATCAAAAATAATAGAATTAGAAAACATAGCTTTATCTATTAAATTTAAAAACAAAACTTATCTATTTATAATATATACCAATATATACATATATACATTATAAATAGAAACAATTTAAATTAGCTTTTAAAAAGAAAAATTATCAGATAAATATTTATTTAAAGGAAGATTATTAAATCAATTCAAATTATTATCAAATTAATTTAATTTTTACACAGATTATTAAATTTATATTGCCAAAATTTCCGGGATATCACACTAAGTACATGGATCTCTAGCGATCCATCGCTTATGGATCGCTAGCGATCCTTCAAGTTAGCTCGGGTCGCCTTCAAACTTTCTGAACTCCTTTATAACGTTAAGTGCAGGCTTCTAGCAAAGCGGCTTTGGCCCAAGAGCTTTCCAACCCTTATAAATACAATCCTACCTACAACATAAACATGATCTTCGAGATTGGTTGTTGGAACTCTACAGAGATTGTTCTTCACTGTTATTCTTCACTCTTCTTCTCCCAAACAATAGTCATCAAGAAGCAACTGTGATTCTCTAGTCGTCTTTAAGTACTTATGACTTGATCTAACTTAGGATATTCTACCATATTGTAATCCAATTCAACTTGTAACATCGGTCAGTTAATAAGAAAAGTTATAAAGTGGACGTTGGCTTCGCTAACAGCCGAATCACTATAAAATTATCTTGTCTCATTACTATTTCTGTTCCTTTTATATTTCTTTTCTATTTTGTTTCCTCTGATAAATAGGGCTGGTGCTTTCACACTCAATCAGGGTGTTGAACCATTTTTTGGTTTAACATTTTGGTGCTTTGACTGAGAACTGAATTCTCAGCATGATTAGATGTTATCATCTACTTTGAGTTCTATTATCTTTGAGATAAGATCTAGATTTTTATCTATAAATTTTACTATTCTAAGAAACTAAATACGAAGCCCCCTAAGAAGGAAAAGGCCGTTACTACCGCCTTGCAACCTGTTGGTGAAGCAATAAAGAACACGATATAATAATGGATTGGATCAGAGTATTATAGCTATAGATGCACGTGCCATGTGGCACTTTCAATAGATTGGGGTCAATCCATGTAGAAGCGTGCGATCGATCCAGAATTTTATGGTCTAGGTCGTCGTGCTTTGGAGGTTCTTTTGGCGAAAATTCAGCCTTATCCATACATGGCTTTTCCTACAACTAATCACTCCAATAGGGGATCATCCTATTCACTAGAAGTGCTCTGACACCTGAACCTGTACCCCAGCACAGTGCCAAGTAATGGACGAGGAACTGCTACTCAAACGGTACTCCCAAAGCCAGAAAAACCAAGGAGATATGACACAAACTGGGATTGATTACCGGGCCAAGCTCCCGTTGTAGATTACGACTACTCTCAACTGACCGGCCTCCAATCCCATCATAGAACTTCCATCGTCGAGTCACAAGTGGTCGTCGTCAAAAATCATAAAAAATCATTGAAAAGATCGTTGATAAACTTACTTTGGGATTGACTCGAAGTTGAACTTAGATAATTTCTTATTTGACTCGAAGTCGAACTCGGGTAATCACCCATTTGAATCGAAGTAAACCCAGGAAATTCTGGCCCAAAATCAGATTCGAATGAAACCAAGATTTCTCCAAGTAAACACACAAATCCAAGCATCATTTGTCACTAACCTAGCACTTCAAATTCAGCGACTCCAAGCGAACCATATGCTAAATCCAAGCAAACGGCAAATTTCCTTGGCTCGGAGTCCGAGTAAAATACCATCGATCCTCCAATGTCGATCCATCTTCTTTTACCCCTAACTCGAACATACAAACTCCAAATGCCTTGAAATTTAGAATGTAGCCTGATGAGGCCTTCCTTATCACCACATACTGATCTCACCCACTCTGAAAAAGTTTGCGATCGTCACTAATCCATGACCCTATCCTAATTGATTGCCATTCCATCAGCGTTTCCAATCATTCAAGTGTTGTACAATCATGCATATATCATTCGCAAGCATCACACATAGCCATAACTTTAAAACGGACTTGACTGACAGTGATTGGAGCATCTTTCCCGATCGAAACCAATTCATTGAGAGACCGACTCAGGCTTAGATCTAGTTATCTACTTTGGGTCGGATAGGTTCAGAAGTTAGATCCTCAATTTCTACTTAAAATACTTGCTGTTGAGAATCAACGACGCCGAGAAGAAAAGATAAGTACTTTGGAAGATCCATAGGGGCTACCATTATTGAAGAAGAAGAAAACCCTCAACAAACTAAAGTCAGCAACTCCAATAGCCTACAACTTGGAGCTAAAACTGGAGACCAAGTACCAGGATCCTCCACTCAGCATGAAGTTGTGACAAAGGGAGAATTAAACAAGATGCTTGATGAAATTAACCAGAAAATGGCAATAAGTCAAAAAGCTCTTATGGACAAGATAAATGCTCTCTTAGCCAACCACTAACAACTTCCAAAATGGTACTTGAGGCCATAGTTGTTGCGGAGCAAGAGAATTCCTCTATTTTTGGCTTGAACGGAAGAATCAGAAGACATAAGCAAAAAGGAGTGATGGGCGGAACTATATGAGTTATCATAAAAGAATATGTAAACACTCTATCTGTGGCAAAACCACCCGCTATAAACCTAAATCTAGGAGCGAAAACTCCACGAGAAGACGCAGCAATGGATGTTTCAGATGCTAAAGATGGCATACAACTTGACGAAGATGACTTGAATTTGGACGCTAATGCCCAAAATTCAAGAAGGGAAGTTCAAACTGCCGATGTGAGAACGATTATAAGCAAATAGAATTCCATAGGAATGGCACTTCCGAAGGATGGAGAGCCTAGGCTTCAGCCAGCCAACCGAAATCATTAGCAAAGTTAAACACTTGGTGGGTCCATTAATAACCGACCTGTGAGTGACTGAACTAGCAAGGCATATATCGCAGATGTGGTCAGGCGCTTAATAAAAAACAACCATTATTCAACATTATGTGATTTAGATCATTACAAACAACTCAAGTCGTACAATGATTGCATCTCAAGCCATCATATCTCATTCAATACATCAACTTGCCATCTACCGTTAAACGAAAGCAAGACTCCGAATATCATTCAAAGCTCCGGTAGCATCAAGAAGGCCTATCCGAAGGATCGTCAAACAAACAGATCCAACCCCTAATCTCTAGGAACCGACAAAAATATGTTTTTGTGATCCGACCAAAATTCATCTTGAAGTCAATGAATCATCGCTTTAAGTACGCCGGGCCGTTGGACACATGAACTAAAAACTCTTTTTGTAGTTGATGAATTATCACTCCAAGACCGTCTGGTTGCTGGACATCTGACAAAATTTCCTCTTGAAGTCGATGAATCATCGCTTTAAGACCATTGGGCCATCAGACACAATACTAGAAACTCTTCTAGGAGTCGATGAATTATTGCTCCAAGGTCGTCTATTCGTCGGACATCCGACCATAATTCCCTTGAAGTCAATGAATCTTAGCTTTAAGACCGTCGAACATACGACCAAAACTCTTCTTGAAGTTATTGAATTATCGCTTCAAGGCCGTCTGATCACCTGACATCTGACCATAAAGAATCTTTCAAGAACTAAAGTGTCGTGAAGGTACTTCATGAACTAAAGCATCGTGAAGGCGAACCGGTAGATCGACGGTCATTTGATCCAAAACCCTTCGCAAACGTGAAGGTCCTTCATAAACTAAAGCATCTAAAGGCGAACCGGTAGATCATCGGTCATCTGATCCAAAATACCCTTCACAAACGTGAAGGTCCTTCATGAACTAAAGTATCTGAAGGTGAACCGATAGATCGACGATCATCTGATCCAAAAATGATTCGCGAACGTGAAGGTCCTTCATGAACTAAAGCGTCATGAAAGCGAACTGATAGATCAGCAGTCATCTGATCAAAAAATTCTTCACAAACGTGACTGTCCTTCATGAACTAAAGCGTCATGAAGGTGAACCGGTAGATCGATGGTCATCTGATCTGAAACCCTTTGCAAACGTGAAGGTCCTTCATGAACTAAAGCGTCGTAAAGGCAAGCTGGTAGATTGACGATTATCTGATCCAAAAACCCTTCGCGAACGTGAAAGTCCTTCATGAACTAAAGCGTTGTGAAGGTTAATTGATAGATTAGCGGTCATTTGATCCAAAAACTCTTTGCAAACATGAATGTCCTTCATGAAGTAAAGCATCATGAAGGTCAACTGGTAGATCAACGGTCATCTGATCCTAAAACCCTTTGTGAATGTTAAGATCGTTCATGAACTAAAGTGTCGTGATGGCAAACTAGTAGAGAAGGGTCATCTGATCCAAAAAATCCTTCACGAACTAAAATGTCATGAAGGCAAACTGGAAGATCAGCAGTTATCTGATCTAGAGCTCCTTGAAGTCAACAAAGTCACTCTCCGAGGCCATAAATTAACAATCACAGCAGTCACTCCGCATAATTAACAACGACTGATGAAACATACAGTGCTGATTCTAGAGCTTCGAAGTTGCTCAAAAAAAATTGGACCAAAACTGAGCTGAATCTGTGGTTAATCAGAGGCCGACTTGAATCAATTCAAGATTTGGAACGTAGGAGAACTAAATATCTCGGATCGCAAATATATAAGTCTCCGAAGATTCAGGCTTTCCCATGCTTTAATCATCTAGAAGACATGGTCGCATCCATTGGACAAGGGAAACTAGACAAGTTATGAGGAAACCTTGGATATAGTTCGAGTGCACGAATAGCCCTATGGTATGGGGGAACCATGCATACTTGAATAGCCACAATGAAGGCCAAGACTAATCATACCATGGTTCTATTACGCCCGATCGAAAATTCTAGCATTCTGACAAGTACAGACTTAATGACCTTGCTAGCAAAATAGACGAAATAGAGGTATAATATTCGCTTACTCCTTCCTAACTCTTCCTTTACCACCCTTGGTGACCAGTTCATCTTCCTCTTAGACCGTGTGCTAGTTGAAGACCCAATCTTTAAAGGCAGTTTGAACTAAAAGCTAAGAGTCTTGCCCTGAACTCCCATAGGCTCTCCTTCATATCTATTTTCACACCATTAGCTATAAATCTCTCCACCATGGCAACTTGATATGTTTAGTCATTCACATTGTCCCGAAACATAGAAGGATCATCCAAGCCAAGATTACCTGATTCAAAAAACCACTTATCTCTTGGAACCGATGAAGCTGCATTCTGGTGAAGTCAAACCGCCGGATCAATGGGAAAATTTGATCCATGCCTTCCAAAAACTGATGTCGCCCCAGTGGCATCGGGGAGGCCCCAATTTCAAAAGTTGTGCATCTCATAAGCCATGCATTTCTTAGACCGCGCGTCTCATAAGTCGCGCATCTCATAAACCGCGGATATCCTAAGCTACACAACTTCTAAGCCGCGCACCTCCTAAGCCGCACATCCCATAAGCCGCGCGCCTCCTAAGCCGTGCACCCTTTAAGCTACGCATCTCATAAGCCGCGCACCTCCTAAGCCCTGTACCTCATCAGTCATGCAATTCCTGATCCGTGCACCTCATAAGCCACGCACCTCATAAGCCGCGTACCTCCTAAGCTGCACGGCTTATAAGTCGCGCGTCTCCTAGGCCATGCATCTCATAAGCCACTCACCTCCTAAACATCGCCCCTCCTAAGTCGCGAACCTCCTAAAGCGCACATCTCATAAGCGCGCATCACTTCGTAAATTAGTGAAATCGCTTCCAAGAAAGATCTGATAAGCCGTGCAATTTGTAAGCTACACATCGCTTCTTAGGCCGGTGGGATCACTTTCAAGCAAGCGCCAAATCTCTCCACATGCATCTCATAAGCCGTGCATCACTTCTTGGATTAGTGGAACCATATTCAATTGACCTTTATCCCACCATGTGCATCTCGTAGGACATACAATCGCTACTTGTCACCCTAAGTAGTCAATATCGCTCCAGTGTCATCGATGACTTGTTAAAGTTCTTTAAGTATCGGTGTTATCTCAACAACATCGGAAACTTGTTTATTAAAAGATTAACAGGAATTGATCCCTGCTACTCAAAAGCTCCGACATTGCTTGATAACGTCGCAAAGCTCTTAAACTAAAAGATCGACAAAGAAATCTGATCTTTGACCAAATTTAATACATAAAATGTCTAAAGTCAAGGCATTCCAATGACCAGAACCATCGGAGATAGGAGTGTTATAATCTTGTATTTTGATGTTTTGATTCTTATAACTATATAAGTAAATATTATATGAATTAACCATATTTGCGGGAGAAGATACTATTTTACTCGACAAATAGAATGCAGACCAGATTCCAGATAGAAGATTCAATATTGTCTATGGTTTGTCTATGGTTTAAGCTAGTAGTTATTTTTTGTTAAAATCTCTCCAAAGTGGTATATGCACGCACACATATTTAAAAATCTTTCAAATCATAGTTCATACATCAAAGTTTTTTATACACTTGTTTGCACGTAAAAGCATTGTTAAAAAATCATGAATATGACATAAAACTAGTAATTCAGCCGACTAAAACGCATAGGTCAGTTGACTGAATTTCTATGCAGGTGCACAATAACATATGTATATTCAACCGACCGACCCATATGATTCAGTCAGCCGAATGATGTGTCTTTTGCACTATTCCATCTGATTTGAATTTTACATATTTCAACTGGCTGAATTATTTTATTCAGTCAACCGAAATTCCATAACGACCATATTTTTGAAAAGTCACTTCACTTCATCGAATAGAAACAACCCTTGATTCACAAGTTGTTTCCGTAACTTTTAACCGCTGCTTTTCATGAATAATTACAACTCTTAAAACACTATATATAGCCATCAAATCATTTGCTTTAATCACCTAATTTCTGATTCTATTCTCTTATTTTATTTGTCTAAACATTCTTGCCATTTGCATTCAAACTCTCGTTCTACTCACTTGTACATTCAAGCAAAATTTCATTCGTGATTTATTAAACTTCCTATCTTTACAGACTACGCGAAATACCACGAAGGAGAATATTATAGAAAGGGTGTGTGTTATTGACTTATCAGTGCTACTCAACAGCGTACTCAGTCGGAAGCAATTCTATTATTTGCATTAGAAGTCATGTTTGGTTGCTCAAGCGGTTGAATTCCTATTATGTTGCTTAGAAGTTGAAGTCATGTTCGGTTGCTCAGGCAGTGTAATACATGCTCCTTCGGGTTAAGTGAGGATTTATAGTTAAATTCCAAAAGAAGTCTGGGACTGGACATAGAACAGGAAGTTCGAACTAGTAAAAAAATCTCCAATGTCATTTACTTTATTATTTTACGTTTTATATTTATATTCCGTACAAGTAAATAGTTTAGTTAATATTTCATATCATGATCCTTAGTCATTTTCAAGGTGCTACGATGCAACTTTGACTAGAGGCATCCAGATAGCCACCTTGAACATCAAAATAACCTACCCAGTGGACTGGGGTGGTACACATAACACACTAACACTTGGTCATGATAATAAATCACTTCATGGTTCTGTTACTCCAAACAGAGAATTTCGACAGTCGAACTCCATGAAATTCAGCATCCCCCGTAAATAAGCGATAAAGAAGGAATTTATCGTCGTCTAGAGATAGATGACGACGGCATGCATATATAGAATCAAATCATTGATGCACCGGTTTCCAAAGATAGAAGCAAGTGCTCGATTGAGGTCTCAAACTCAGACTTGCAAGAATCCAGTGTATCCCAAAAGCCGCCAACGTCTAGAGGAAGTGACTAGTCTTTCAGGAATATAACACTACTAGGAGACAAGAGACATAAAGAAGGACAATCCCCGACCATTATAGATTCAACGCGGCCTGGAATTTAGCTGCGCTTGGAATAATCAGCATTGTAGAGATTGATCAAACACCTCGACTCCTACTTATAGAAAACCAACAGTTATCCAAAGGCCGAATATAGCAAGGAGAGAATGCTCGAAATAAAGGAGTCAAACCATTGACCCTCGAAGATTGAAACTAACGAATAGGGTTGACATCACAAATTCAAGACAAACACTACTGAACTCTATAGGTCCATGATTAGGACAGAGATGAGCACGGTTGTACCGGAGGCAATGTGGTGACTTGCTCCCCAGCTTCTAATTTTCTATAAGAACCTAAAATTTGGCACCTGAAAATGAAGGTTTCCGTAGGTAGTCGTCGGATCATAAAAAAACCGGTTGGAGCAAATTTGACTTTTCGTGAATAAGAATAACTATGGAATCGGTTAAGCAACAGCCTTGCATCTCCAAGGGTAATACTTGACAGTTATAAAAAAACTAGGAAACGAAAACGTTTGGGACTCTCATCCCTCCGGCGTATACCGAAATTAAGCAATGTTGAGAAAACAACCACATTGGGTTAAAAGGAATCTATTCAACTCTACAGCATTGATTGAACGATTCAATCCTCACCAACATGACTTTAACACTGCCCGTAGACAGACCGCACTAAGAAAATACTTCTACAATCCAATCATCGAAGTGCTAGTTTCCGAAGACCGAAACTAGTACCCAACGGGATTAAAAGTACCGCCGAACCGACGGGGAAATCGATTCCATCCTCCTAAGTGCCGGTGTTGCCCCGACAATGCCAATTCCTTCTCTCGTTTTCTAAGTACCGGTGTTGCCCTGGCAATGCCGGAAATCATCCTTTTTCTTAAGTACCGGTGTTGCCTAGCAACGTCGAGTAACTTCCTATTTGTTTAGTGCCAATGTTTCCATGGCAACACCGGAATTTTTTTTATTTCTTAAGTACCATTGTTGCCTCGAAAATGCCAGGAAACTTTCAGCTTCCTAAGTACTGCCCCAATAATACCAGGAAATTTGTTATTCAATAAGCACCGGCAATGCCAAGAAAACTTTAGTCGACAATGTCAATGAGAAACACTCAACGCCGTGAACCATCGATGCATCAGCTTCCGAAGATAGAAGTTGGTCCCCAACTACTGTTGTCTTTGAAAAACTACTGTTACCCGAAGGTAGGCAACAACAGGAAGACATAACCTTCCAAAAGTCAATCGGATGGTTCGACCTTACATCGCAGGAATCGGTCACTACACGAATATAAAGCGGTGTCAAAGGAAAACTTTGAGGATTGAGCCACTCGTGTGCTAGTAACCAGAGGTAGAAGCTAGTGCATGAACTTCCAATATTCAACCTAGGAAGAAATTTAATGCCATCCAGAGATAGGCAGCTTCAAGAGAAGTTTGCTTGGAATCAAGCAGCTAAGTTGCCAGCTCTCGAAGGTAGGAGCTAATACGTGAACATGATGTCCAAAATGATGTTGGCAGTTAAGCAAGGCACTTATGGCTAAGGACAAGCAGGGAAATTTCATGAACAATTAGAAATCGCCGGACTTTCTCAATCCTAGAATCGGATTGGGAGCCAGATTGGTGGCAATTGAATCATTTATCCCACAACCTCCATCTCTCACAAACGCCCAAATACAAGCATTCGAAATAGCTAGTCCCTTGAATAAAGATGAACGTAGAAATACTTGGTCGAAAGAAGCGTCGACAAGTCAAACATGAATAGCCGCAAGATTGTTTAGATAACGGTTTTGTCTCGTAAAATGGAATATGTCGGCAATAAAATTACCAACCAAGGAAACGAAGGATTTAATGTTCCGAAATTTGCAAAGGGAACAAATGAAACGAAGGGAACAAATGAAACGAAGGAAACAAAGGAGATGACGAGAAAGGTTAATGACCTACTTAAAGTCCGACTAGATCACTTGGTCTCAACTTGCAAAGGGAATGCCATTGACTAAAGGTTGGAGATGCTAAGAAGAAACCCCTAGTTTGAAACCATCAATACATCAGCTTTTGAAAAAAGAACCAAGAGCTTGATCGAGACTACGTCTCTACCTTTTGGAATCTCGTGTTATTGGAGGATCCAAAGCATTAAGGGAAAATCCATAGAGTCGAGTCATCCGTACACGAGTTTTCGAAGATAGACACGTGATTAGGATCTCAACACTAGATTTAGAAGAATTTACCTTAGCCAAAGATGTCGAAAATGCATCTGTACAATACATACCGACATCATTATAAAATGCAAAGCTTGGAATCAAGTAGCAAAGTCCCTAGTTGCCAAAGGTAGGATCTATCGTGCTAATTAAACTGGGGCAATCAAATGTATTGCTCTGGAGACCTAGTCCCCCAAAACATATCGACTTAGTGTTCAGAGTAATCAGCCCAATGGACTGGGGCATATACACCAACACTTCATCGAACGAACTCAGTTGATCATGCACTCGACTAAGCATAAACAAGAACATCCCCAGAACTATCTAGAACAAGCTACCTCATAGTTCTAGAAAAAGCAATCCTCAAAACTAAGCAACTAAGCTAATAGTCCTTAGAGATAGAAGCTGATGTACAAGCTGAATTCCAAAAACCAAAAAGGAAGGATATTCGCAACCGAATAACTCATGCATTAGTTTCTGAAGACTGAAGTTGTGCCTGATCGAACTTCAACTACAACTCTATAAGAGTAACTGTACCTTATAATTCAACCATACTCAATCATCCCGACATAATGGGAATAAAAGGTGAAACTTAGGCTGCAGAGGATCCAGCTCCCGGACGAATGGAAGTTCCTCTAGCAGCCTAAAGATGGGATAACCAAAATGTAATCTTTAACAACAAAACTTGGCATTCGACATTGTCAAGTATGTTTTACTTTGAATAAAATCAACATCCAGAATCCAAGTGAAGTCAACGTAAATCAAAGGGCATTGACCCAGGAAAGAGCATATGTTATCTATACAAAGTGGGTCCAGTGAACCGAGCACCACGAACAGACCATCCTTTGTACATAGCTTTCCCATGTTGTACTATAAGATTATCTTTCTTGGAACTTGCTCATTATCAATGAGAAATGGATAACAGAACTATAGTCCAAAGCGACGCGGACTTCTCTTTTCAGGATCACTAAAAGTGCAGAAACAAGAAAAGTAATGTGATGGAATCATCTGCTGTATCCAATTTTGGAGTAAATTGTCACACTAGCATTTAAAAAGATGATCAAAGCCAATTCCTCGAAAAGAGACAATTTAAGACAAAAATCAAGATTTGGCTTTAGAACGATGTACAATCATCCGAGGCAAACCTCAACTTCACCACCGACCGAGTACAGTCCAAGATTCTACTATCTCCCTTCGAGATTACCCCTGTGCCAATTCATCTTAACGAGTTTCTATACCAAACTAAAGCACTACATAATCTTTGGGGTGTAGATATATTTGCCGATATAGACGAGCTGAATTCTACTAAAACTAGAATAATTGGTTAATGAACAACTGACCAAGTAACCGATCAAAAGCAGTATAAGTGAAGGAAAATTCCTTCAAAAAAATTTCAACCTGGTCAACTCCAACTCATCACGTTGGAACTACTTACCAATCAAAGGCCCCGTGTAAATTTTGGGGAAAAAATTGCATCCTCGATATTGAGAATTGAAATTAGAATTAAAGTCAACATTGGATAGCTAGTTAGAAGTGAAATAACTTGGTTTGGAGTAAGGTTTAAGTAAGCATAAATTTACAGAAAAATTCCAAGTGTTCGGATCATCGTTGATCCGATCCAATTGGATCAATACCAACCCAAATTGATGCTTCCAAATGATCCCAAATTCCTCTTACATGTTCTACATGATGTCGTATGCATTCTGGAAACTATCAAGTCAAAAACCCTCCGTAATCATGAACAATGGGAATTCATACTAATGACTGAACTGATAACCAGTACTTCGTAGATAGCTTTTCAAGACAACTCGACATGAACGTCAAAACTTCTCGAAACAGAACCCTAAAGATAATCAAAACCAGAGCACACATTGTCTTCAACGAAAGAGTACTCTGAGGGCCAAATGTTAACAGTGTTTTTACCCAAGCAAGAAACCAAAGGAGTTAGAACATTCAGACTAAGCCAAAATGACTTGAAACATGACCGAAGCAAACAAGAAAACAAGTCAACCGACCGTAAGAAAAATAAGTCGAGGATACAGTAAGTGGATGGATCGCTAGCGATCCATCTCGTATGGATCGCCAGCGATCCATAAGGATGCATTGAGAGTCATCCTAACCTCTTGCATCATGATATACTATCTCTTCAAAGAATACTTGCCAAGTTTCATAGCATATCAAGCAGCATGGTTTATGAAGTAAAGACTCATTTAATTCAAGTTGTGTTTACCCGCTTTTCGACCAAAGCGGCTTGCTTAAACTAGACCTAGATAACTAATAAGGAATCGGATTGACATGAAATTTAGAGAGAACACTTAGAACATATAAAAAAAGTCTCATAGAAAAATGAAAAAGATTGGGAAAGATTTGATGGATCATTAGTGATCCGTCTTGATGGATAGCTAGCGACCAACGTAAGTGGGTCCCCACCACTTGAAATTCATAATGTAGGTTCCAAAAACCATCTAGAGTGTACTTGCAAAGTTTCGTCTAATTTCATTAAGTTTTGAGTGAGTTGTGGATGATTCTTCTGGACCAAATGACTTATGTAGACGGATGATCAAACAAACTGTAAACGACTTGATATTTGGAGAAGGCACTCAAATAGAAGATAGGAAGACAACCAAATATAGATCACTTAAAAATAAACCGATTACATGGATCTCTAGCAATCCATTACCTATGGATCGCTAATGATCCTTCAAGTTAGCTTGGGTCGCCTTCAAACTTTCTGAGCTCCTTTATGACACTGAGTACATATTTCTATCAAAGCGGCTTTAGCCCAAGTGTTGTTCAACCCATATAAATATAATCCTACCTGCAAACATAAATAGGATCTTCAGGACTGGCTATTGAAACTCTACAGAGATTGTTCTTCACTGTATTCTTCACTCTTCTTCTCCCAAACAATAGTCATCGAGAAGCGACTGTGATTTTCCAGTCATCTTTAAGTACTTGCGACTTGATTTAACTTAGGATATTCTATTATATTATAATCCCATTTAACTTGTAACAACAGTCATTTAATAAGAAAAATTATAAAGTGGACGTAGACTTCGCTAACAGCCGAACCACTATAAAATTCTCTTATCTCTTTACTATTTCTACTCTTTTTATATTTCTTTTCTATTTTATCTGCTCTAATAAACAGGCTGGTGCTTTCACACTCTATCCAGGGTGTTGAACCATATTTTGAGTTAACATATATTGACTTCTATAAAATTCAAACAGTTGAATCAAAACTAAATAATATGGATGTGATGTTATAACATAGTCCAAAACAAACTCAAATTTTTAAGGAAATATTGCAAATAAAATATTGCAGAGTGAAAAAGGCATCATTATCTCTATGGTTTGTAACAAGTATTCCTTAATATCATTTGATATATACACCATGATTAGTTCAAAAGTTAGTAGAAAATACTTACAATTACAATATCAATTTATTTTGTTACCAACACATAAATACACAAACTTA
This sequence comes from Allium cepa, assembly GCA_030765085.1. Classification (NCBI taxonomy): domain Eukaryota; kingdom Viridiplantae; phylum Streptophyta; class Magnoliopsida; order Asparagales; family Amaryllidaceae; genus Allium; species Allium cepa. The sequence continues at coordinate 307,026,547 of CM060931.1, forward strand.
ATGATTATGAACTCAACGCATATTCTTACTGCAAATATGAAAACTTTAATATCACTAACAAATGAATCCTATTCCAGCTAATATAGCCATTGTATGCTTTTGTAATGAAAATTTAGATTTTCCCCAACCTACCACTTCCTATTCTAGCCAATCTATTATTTAATTAACCTACGTGAAAGCAGTGACGATTGACTACGCTAATGAATGTGAGGGAAAAAATGAAAAAACCATACATTAATTCATTGGGTACACAGTTACGCAAATATACAACTAGCATAGATACATTCCATTATCTACCAAAATTCGTCACTCTTCAAGAACCATACTAAAGATGAGGTAAAAAGGGTCTAATTTAACACTCACTTTTAAATTTGATCCTATTTTCTATGCAACGTTCATTGGACGTGCATGTTTATTTGTATATATGTGTGTATATTTTTTTTGATGAAAATTAGTTTCATTTTTTTTGTTTTTGTCTTATTTTCCAAATAGTTTTTTAAATATATATAATTTCAAAATATTTATTTTATAAGGTATGTGTGTGTATATATTGTTTATGCATATTAGAAAGTGTCATGTATTTTAAATAAATAAATCGATAAAATATTTGTCAAAATATAAATAAATAAATAACACATTCTTACTAGCCAACTAAACTTTTACATGTATATTTTGAATATTTATATTATAATATATATGTGTGTGTGTGTATATATGTATTGAAAATATAAGGATTTGTGGCTATATTTTTGTAAAGGTATTTATATACAAGTATTACAAAGTGATTTTTACTAATGAAAAGATAAATCAAAAAGAGGCTAATGATTACTTTTGATTAATCAAAAGGAGGGTAGTTGTTATTTATGTGCTTAACCAATGTTGGGTTTCCCTTTTGAAATAAATCCATATTCGATAGTTAAATAACCGACTATAGAATATGGACTCAAAACGTAGCTTTGGAAATATCTAGGAGAAACACATGAATTATATGGCATAGTCATCTCTGATGATGTTGTACTATGTGTATAAATCTCGTTCTGTTCTCTTGGGACAAACGGTAAGGAAATTCATCCACTAACGGTTAGGAGATGATCTTCGCTCTTATCTTTGACTGTTTATTTCCTAAAGAACCGGGGTTGAGTTTACCGAAACTACTGAATGTTGTTTCAAACAGACCAAGTTCAGATATGTTATCCGAAAACCACTTCGATCCAATTCAAGCATTTAGAAGTAAAGATATCTTGAAGATGATGGAATTGAATACGGAGCTTTTTGAAGTGCAAGGGCTGCTTGCTACTAGTTCTGAGGATGACTCTAAAATGGGTGTAGTAGAAGTGGTGCCTTCGGTTTTGTTCAATCCCAGAACGAACTTGTATGGATGAATGCTGACATTGTATTGTTGCCTGGAGGGAAGTGTTAGCATTCCAAGTGGGTAGTGCTATATAAAAGGAAAAACATAGCCTTAAGCCTTGTCAACCGAGAATGACTAAAGCATTGAAGATGCAACAGTGCTAAGTGGGTCACTCCCAAATAGGGTACAATCATCCATATCTAGATTCAATATTATCTATCATTTGTATGCTTCGGGGCCCATTAACAGAGGGGTGATCATATTGGAACTTCTAGTCAAGTGGTAGGTTGGTTTTATATTGGTAGGGGATCATGGTGAGGTCTTGGGTGTTATTTTATCCAAAGATGTACCGTGACGGGTGGTACCCAGTAATCCAGTCATTGTATGGAATCCATTTTCCAATAAGCACCATACGGGCTTAGTTGTGCCCAACTATGCTTAAACATGAGATGCAATAATTTATGCTATATTCATATTTTACTTTGACCCCTAAACATTATTATAACATCAATGGATATTCTATAGAAAATGTTTTGGTTATCGTAAGGTAAAAACCCGTCCGTGTTTATGTGCAGCGTGGTCGTACGAGATACCATTATTTTCAAAAGATTTTTGAAGCACCAAATATAAATTGAGATGTGTTTTCCAATGCTGTTTTCCAGATTGACTCAGGTGTTATTTTATTATAATGCTCGGGTTGAACCGAGCAAATTTACATATTGCTATTGATGCATTGGAGCTCAGAAGATGAGCTGGAGGTCTTCATGACGTATTCCCATATTTTTAATTTATTCTGCTATATTATTGTTGAAAATATCAGCATTTTTGAGGACATGGTGTTATAACTGTCCAGGCCGATGAATGGTTATTAGTGTACTCTGATTTAATGTATGTATATATTCCTTTTGTAAAGGTCAATGATATTATCCTATATATTGTTTCATTGCATTGGGAGATCGTTTATTATTTAGTTCTTCTTGTCTTCTTTCTTCTTTTCCTCTAATAATCGGGTTTTTCGACATTCGAATGCTTGGCACGCAATATAGTGGACGTGAAAGTGTCAATTTTTTAGGGTCGAAAATTCTGGCCCGTTACACTTTATCAACCACCCAATACTTCCAAACCAATTTGCCACTTAATACTTCTAAATATGAAGCGGAATCTATAATACTTTTAAAAAGAGAAATAGGCAGACTCTACAATTTAAGACCTTAATTAAGGTAGATCGTGTCAATTAAGACGCATTCCCAAGATGGCTTGCTAACAATGTTGTTGGTCGGTGAATCCTAGCTACTAGACCTCTGACCACTATTTAAGGCTTCCGACATTTAGTATCCAACTATTACCGTATCTATCGCCGATAAAATCATAGCCATGTAAAAAACAATACCTAAGCCACTTAATACCTTTTATTAGAAAATATGTATACTTTGGTCATTTAAGACCCTAATTAAGGATGACCCCATTATTTAAGACCTATCCTCAAAGTGTGCTCCTAAATGGTGCTATTGCTATTACGACCTTAGCAATGTTAGAGACTATACCAAGGCCACTTAATACTTCCAAGTGGAAATAGGTAGACTTTGGTCGTTTAAGACCATAATTAAGGTAGACCCCATCATTTAAGACCTATTTCTAGAAGCGTTCTCATCAATAGTACTATCTAGCTGTCATTGCTTGGAAATATCATTGGGCTACTTAATACATCTTTTATAAGGAAGAGGAGGACCCTACAGCCACTTAAAACCCCAAACCTTAAGCGAACCCTTCCTTAGATATCCACTATCACTCTTAATTATAAATATGGCATCTCATTAGCTTCTTTCGGTAGGGAGGCGGACCCTTCAACCACTTAAGACCTCAGCACTGAAGTAAACCCCTTTTAGAGACACCCTTATTTATTTTTTTGGAACCTCACTAGGTTACTTAATACTTTCATTTAGATGAGAGGCAGACCCTTCAACCACTTAAGACCTCAAAGCAGAAGCGAACCCCTATAGAGATATCCATCACCACTCCTAATTTCAAATTTGGACGATTTAATACTTTTCAATTAAGAAAGCAAGCCCAATCTCTCACGTCGTCATGGGTCTTTGGATTAGCGATACCTCATATCAGTAGTAAGTACACTCGACCGCTGGTAGCCTCAATGTGAAGGCAGTCTTCTGTCGAGTGACTCTACCGACCTCGCATCACTAACCTACTAAGTGCAATTAACTATCCTAAGTCTTTATTTATATATCTTAGGTAGACATTGAACTAAGCTTAGTAATTTTATTTTTATTTAAGGCATTAAAATTTACCCTAAATATTTGTCTACCCATATCGTCGTTTAATGCTCATAAATGCCAATTTATTCATAAATCCTAATGGACATTTCCTAATACATTTATGTATGATTACTAATTTCAAATTACTAAACTTTATATCTATTCCATTTTTATCAGTTCCATTAATCCATTTACCTTATTAGATTATTGTAACTCCCATATTTACTACCATTTATTGGAGCTACAATCTTTTAAATTCTTTTCCCATTAGTTAGTTATCCTAAACACAAATATTACATCAACCGTCATTATTAGCTTATTATTTAATTATTATAAGTGCAATAAAATACGTACAAATATTTACTTTTATCCAATATGTTCTAGTCATATATCTTCACTAGAATATTCTTTTCCATGTTAAATTTTTGGAATCATATCCGTCCTCTACAATTTTCATAAATTAGTTCAAAACAATAACATTAAAATATAAAAGAATACATCATTTGAAATTACAAGTTATAATCATTTCTTTTTATTACAGAAATAGACAGTGTAAACTACAACGAATTCATACTTTACACATCTCTTTCTCTTTATATTTGCATCCGTTCCATGTTAGATGAAGCGTTGTATCTTTCAAAAAGGGAAAGAAATCAAACTAATTTACAAATATTAAGCAGATCTAAATTCCAACAATTCCAAACATAGAAAAGTTTACATTCTAATAAAATTAGGGTAATAATCCAAATTCATAACATTATTACACAACATATTCAAGATATGGAATAAATTTCATTCAAATCAATATTCTAATTTCATACTTTTGGGACTGATTTCCAAATCAGGTTGTAAATAATGCTAAATCAATTCATAAACAAGAATAGGCAATATTTATTATATTCAATTTACTACAACAACTCATATCTAATTAGGCATAAAAATGAAATAAACACCAATGAGATAACTTTCATATTATAACAATCTACAAACTTTCCCACCCACCTTTTAAAGCGATCTAAATCTTAAGATCTGAAGTAGAAATCTTTGACTCATCTTCAAATCCTTTTTAATCCAAGAGATATGTATAAAGAGTATATACATACATTAGAATTACAAATCTGAGAAGAAATTTGGGATTTGGAGAGAAAGTATAACAAATATGTATATATATATATAATATAAATTACCTTAAATACGCATATAGTTGGTTCTTTTCCCTTCTCATTTTTATTAGATTTTACTCTTCTCTGATTATATGAATAAATATACAAATATCTTATCTCTACTAGTAATAAAGAAAATTCGTTGAACTAATTTACTCGGTGTCCTTTTGAAATTCCAAAAATGCCCTTGCTTTCCGCTTACAGGTTTGCGCTCATACGGTTACCACCATATCCGTTACTCTTGTAACAATAGTATGATTTACCTAATGACTAAAGCTTAGAGTTGGTTTGTGAAATGGAATAATTTGCAGTGAGCTTTTGAGGAGTATGTTGGTAGTGAGGTTTAAAGTGAGAAATTGCATACAAATGTAAGAAGTGCGTTGGCAGTGGTAAGGATTTTAGGTTCATTCGTGTTATTATTATTAAAGACGAAGGTAACTTCAAATTGGGAGAGGAGCATTGACAGCGGAAGGGGAGCGGGAGGGGATTAGATTTGTTTTCTAATATGCAATTTGTATGTACTTTGTGATATATTTTTTATTTTTGTGCACTTCAGTTTTAGTTTTTTGTTTTGTTTTCTATCTTAGGTTGTTGTTGTTAAAAGTATATATATTAAGTAGAGAAGTAATTGATGTATATTCTGCATGTAATATGTGACTGTTTATTATTTCAGCTACTTTATGTTCTTTAATAAGATTATGAGTTTCATATGTCATAATATATTTAATCAATCAGATAGTATGATTTCTTCTTACATTTTCAGTAGTGTAAAAGATGAGTCTATATAATAAATCTACTGGATCTCAGAAATTGTTCTATGTTTGGTTTAGTAGGACTAATTTTATAAAGTTTCGACTATTTCCTTACTACTCTAACATGAAAATGCAATGAATTGTGCCAGCGTAGTTACTTTGTTTTCCACCACTACGTAAACTAAATTTAAATATCTTTAAAAACTACATTCAACTCATACGACTAATGCGATGTACCTGCTATCCTACAAAAAATAACCCTTTACACTACAAACCCAACAATTGCCGTGTGCGAATCATGGATCTCATGATAGTCTTTATAATTTAGAAAGAAAGTGGAGAAGAAGAAATGACAGAGCTTTACTACCGCCTCTACAAAAATACGAGAAGGGAAGCGTGGGCTAGGCCAGGCGCTAAAATCAATCAAAACCATATGATTTAAAATATTAAATCCAAGTCATTGCGGCGAAGGTTTATTGTAGCCGCCAGGTAGCTGCTGGTCAAGTGACTATGAGTCATCGGTTGACCACTGGGGTTCGACCATACCCAATAGGGTCAGCCTATGGCCCAGGTAATTAATATAAAAACGTTAATTTTTCTTATTTAATTATTTTTGTTCCGAATTCATTTTTTATCTGTAACTTCTTCGATCGGACTCTGATCGCAAAACTCCAAATATTAAAGTTGCTTAGAATTTTGTCACAAACGCAATGTTGCACATATTTTATAGTCAAATTCCATCGTTTGCAAAAAATTTATTTTTGAAGCCTAATCAATTAGCTAGCTAACAAATTAAATAACCGGCGCCGAATTATGAGGTGTTACATTCTTCCTTCCTTAAAAAAATTTCGTCCCTGAAATTTCACCAATGACTAAGTCATGGTTTTGGCTCCTAATTATCCTAAACTAGGCACCCAATAGGTGTATAACAAATTTTACAACCAAATGTGCATAAGTGCACAGTGTATTACTGTATCACCGTACAAAAAATATGTATGAAAAATGATTCCCAATCAAATCCTCATATATGAATGTATTTCTTTTGAAAACATTTTTGAAAATATAATACAAACAACCTATATATACTGACAGTTCTATATGTATGCGGCTCTTTGAAAAATATTTTCAACAAAAACCCTCTACTTCTATAAATAGAAGTATGAAGCAACCAATTTTGCATCTGCTTCCTACCATCCAACAATCTAACGCATCGAAAAAGCGCTTCCTAAATTTTACTCCTACGTCGGAAAAAGGAATTTAAGTAGGAATTGAACATTCTTACGACTCTATAATCTTCCTGTTCCTGTTGGATGGTGGAAATTTCCTCGTTGCCTCAGATTTACTCCAAATTTTCCATGTACAAAACGCATAAGGAGGCTTATTTTCAAGCTCTAAAACGGGATTAAGTCTAAAAATAGACTTGCATGCATTATCAACAAGGTATGGAAATAGAAATTTCAAGGCTAAAACAGTTTTTTATTTGTTATCGCTTGCATTTGTCGCATCATCAACCTTAATGCACGGCTAAATTTGCAAATTATAACTCTATTTTCCTTCCCTACATCTAACACGTGGCCTTTAAAATCAAAGTTTTCATACAAAATCTTCTCACTTTTCAAATTTGTATGTCATTTGGAAAATAAACGCAAATTTTCCCTTGAAATAAAATTTTGAACAAAAATTCCAAAAATAATTTAAGAATAAGAAATAAAAAAGTGCAAAAAAATTTCTTGCCTTTTCTTTTTTTTTTCAAAAGAAAAACTTTTCAAATCAAGGGGAATTTTTTTAAAATATTTTCCTTCTCAAAAATTTTGATAAATCAAGCTATAATTTCATTGTAGTCGGAAGTCGTTTATGCGCTAAATGAATAAACCGAATTCTAAAGTTCACACATTTTGTTTAAAAATGTCAACACATCTATTATTTAAATTTTTTAGCTTTTAAGGAACATGAGCAATGACCCATGATATCGAAATAACTTTATCATGTCATTCATTAAAAATTCTAACTTTTCTACACTTTTGCTGTTAGTTAAGTATCTTTACGAGATTCCCATATTTATAATATTTATCTACTATGTATATATAGGAGTGGTTCGCATATCCAGAAACAATAACATAAAAAGTGCATAGAAACTCATAATATCATGTGTGCCTTTTATAAGAGACAACTAACAGTTTTATAACCCAACAACCTAAAAGAAAAGAACAAATGCTGGAAATAAAAGATACAATAATCCTAAAAGAAAAGAAAAAATGTTGGAAGGAAAAAGACAAGAACACCCTAAATCCTAAAACAATACCTACAAACTATAAGATGCTTTGCTCGACGGCCGGATCTTGATCCATTGGTGTGACCTTTGAATAGTCATTGCATGGCGGCTATACACTCAAATCTTGTGTCATTGGCGCTACTAGTATTGCTGATGATTTTGGAACCGCCATCTTTCTAAGGAAGAATCTAATGTTGGCAGAAGGAACCTTCTATAAAAATGCCTCAGGTTCACCGGTATTACCTAAAGATGAGAGTGGATAGGTAAAAATACGGAAAGTGACTCTATGGAATGCTAATAACAAATCGAATCAAAAGGGTGCCAAAACTAGCATAGACAGTCTTCTGCAACATAGGATATATCCAGTCGTAACCTTATGTCTTAGAGATGACACTGTGCCAATTGATGCATATAATCAAACGGACCGTTGAACGTAGATTATTCATCTTCTAAACACCGACGTCTTGGGAAAAATCTGCTGCAACAACCTTTGAGTCGGTCACTCCAAAATCATCTAAGTCCACATCCTTTGTGGAGGCCTCCAAAATCTCATCAATATCATCATTAGTCAACTCAATTAAGATACCCTTCCTCTCTGAACGAATCAAACTATTTCCTCCATCGAAAAGGCAGATGCAGCATGGGTAACATTCCGGCTTAAAGGTCTCAAAGTAGAGGATCAGTGTAAATCCTACCATGACAAATAGATCTTTCAGCCAAAAGCAATGAAACCATCTACTCATTCCGGTCCAGCCAAGTGGCCTCATGAAGTTTGAGACAATAATGGTATTAGGAAAAACTGATAGTGTGGAAATGTGTCTTGGACTAAGAAGTAGTCGGAGGGAGGAAAAAAATTTTAGATTTGGAGTGGTGATGGGGTGAGATCTGACATGCAAAACTAGTATGAGGGGGAGGCAAGTAGCCGATCCTATGGAAAAACGGTGTCGCCTAGGGAAAGGACGGAAGAAAGAATCAAATACTTGGATAAGGAGGAGGATGGAGATTGGGTTCGGCTTGTTAAGGAAGGAGAACGAAAGAAGGAAACTAGGGTAATTTAGACATGAATTTTATCATCCCATTCTAGGTTCAAGTTGTGTCAAACTCGTTAATTGGTAGACCTCCCTAGGTTTACTACTAGGTGGTCAACCATTAGACGGACTTTGGGCATTAATTGAACCTAGAACCAATTAAGGTTGGATTAAATAATGATAATCATTTCGTTTCATCTCCTTCGATTCAACATGATCTAAAAATTCCTATCCTCATCATGGTGGCGTCAAAGTCTACCATAACTATGCTCCAGCAATTCACATTAGTCCCAATAGAATTGCAGCGACTGAAAACCATTCCAAAAACCCAAAATATTCCAATCGCTATTTCCTGCCTACTTCGCATGGAAATATTTCTTCCAATAGCTGGTGGGTTCAACAACACTTCAAACTATATGCCCCAATAAAATTGAATGTCATTCTTGTTTTTTTGTATTTTAAAGAGAGAAAATATAAAAACCATGATTTTATAGACCAAAAAATCACCAACCTAAATATATACTCCTTTATACTAGTTTTTAGATAATAGAAACTATTCAGATCAAAAATTCTCTTAAAATTATGTGCATATATATTTCTGGGATTCCAAAACCCTTTTTTTAAAACACAAATTTCCCAAATTGGAAAACTATTTTCTTGCCAAAAATCAAAATCAAGCCTTTAATGATATATATATATATATATATAAGGATTTAAAATATTAACCTTTTATAAGCTAAGAATTTCTTAACATGACCAACTTAGTGGTATACTTGTTTCTTTGAAAATTAGAATTTCAAAATTTTCCAAAAGCAAAATTTCTAAAATAAATCCTTGGGAAAAAATTCCTTTGAAAACCCTTTTTTTCCAAAATCTAAGGCATTTATAAAATATAATTTATGTAAATTCTCTCACATGTTTCAGACTAAGGAATTAACATTAATTATTAAATAAAAATCCGGTTTTCCATCAAAGAGGTGATCAATGAATGCATCATAGAACAAACTTGCTTCTGGACAATTTGACATACAAACTCTAATTTTCCATCCATTTGGAGTAATTGTGTGTCTACTATCTCCGACTGGAACTCAAAATCCAAAATCACAAGCTAGCTAAAATCTCAACCATCAAGTCGTATGCCTCCACTCTTCGAGATTCTACCATATGCCGAACTTATGCTCTTCATCAATAGCACTTTACGTATCGTCAGCATTCCGTGGGGTACTTCGGAGTTGGTGGGAAAATCTTATCTCTAAGATATTTATAACCCATATTGCTTTGCCTATATCTTCAAAGTGAAACTACAACTACTTCTATAGTCAGAACTCTTAGAATCTAGCGTAAAAATATAATATTACTAGACAGGAATATACGAATACGTTCTCTCAGTTTATCCTAATTTCTCTGATATATAAACTCGGGTCTCATACCAAATGTAACAACAAAATCTCACCCCTTAAAGGGAGTGGCTACAAATGGTAACCCCGGACTCCCTTGTTTTACGGCCAGCCTCTTGACTTTCAACCAACCCATATTGTCGGGATGTATAGGGGCAAGAGACAAAGCTTCGCCACTGTTCACAATTCGAGAACCACCTATGCCACCACACGCATTGTGGAGTATGAGACTAGAAGGCTCCGCAATAAAGAAATTAGACTGGTTCGAGTACAATGAGGAGATATTTCGATGAAAAGCACGTGGGAACTGAAGAGAAGATGAGGACTTTTCATCCTCAGTTTTCTTTGGTGAACCTTTTCTCTTCAAAAATTAGGTTTTGGTTGCATCGTGATTGTAGATTGGCTGTTAGGGAATGATTGCCACACTTCTTACTATCATTTTTGCATTTATGTAGAACCTTCTGCATTTTTGAGATGCTTGCATGCATTCCTATATGTCGAAACCTTGCCTTCATGCTATGATTGAGCTCGCCTATAGTATGTATGCTACATAACCATATTGCACTTTTGGTTGAGTAGATGGTTGTATCGATAACTTAATTGTATAACATGTATGTTTACTGTGCGTTACACTGTTTGTTCCATAGCGATTTTAGAGACAAAATCCTTTTTAAGGGATGAAGAATATAACACCTCATAAAAATTAATAAAAAACTAATTAACTAAGATAAGACTAAGAATGAAAATTTTGTAAATGTCGGAATTTGACCAAGGAAGTTGCATCATTCCATTCGTGGTGATTTTCTGGTTAATTTCCATATGCATAAAGTTTGGTAATCGATGCTCAAATAAAAAAGTCATTGACATTTGAAGTTTTTGAAGTTAAAATAATTCAAAGGGAATTCAAATTCAAATTTATAATTAATGCTAAAATTTGAAATTTAAAAATTAATGACAATTGGAAACTTAGGGGTTATGTAAATGTTAACCTTAAATATAAATAAGAAATTAAATAATAATTAAATGGTTGAAATAAATACGTTCCCATTTTCAAGCAACCGGTCGACCGCCTAGCTATAAGCGGTCGATCGGTGGGTGTTGTGGCAGCTATAATTATTTAGGCCAGAAATGACCTAGATTTTTTATTTTTAAACCGACTTCGTTTTGGTGACTTCTAACTGCGATGAATAAGAGCCTAACTCCCTTAGTTTTATTCACAAATTATTGTAGAACGAAATAGGAAAAACAATTTCAGGTCATCATAATGGATTTTGGACAAACTTAAAACTCACATCATTGTTCGTCTCATTTCCCTTGCCACCCAGTGCATTTTTACGATCTTTAAATTAATTTTTTCAATTAAAATACACGTCTTGAATTTTATTCAAACCAAATATTATACTTCTTTTCTATTTAAGTTCTCTTTTGAATCAAATTATTCCATCCTTGTAAAATATATCTCAAAATATTTAACGATATTTTACAATGCATCTTTTTTCTAAAAAGAAAATATCTTTACACAGTTCGCATTAAAACGCTATTTTAAAAAAGTTAGGTACCCTCTCACCAAAATTCTTTTAAAAAATGTTTTCCCTTCAAACATTGTTTATCAAAAATTGTTCTTTACATAAAAGTAATTATAACCAAATTTTGCTTCCACACAAAAGCTTTTTAAATTTCAAGAATGTTCTTTTAAAGAACGCTTTTCTCAAAAATGTTCCACTCACCTTTCACTCAACAACGTACTTCTCAAAAACATTGTAACAAATTATTTTCAAACATTTTCTCCACTGGAATAACTTCTTAAAAGTGTTTTTTTTCACCTTTTTCCCTAGTAAATCACCTTAAGTCGAAAACAAACATTTTTATCTCTTACATAACACTAAAAGAAAAGTCTACTTTTATGACAGCAAAATCTGTCACAAATCCATCGCTAAACCTGAGTCTTTGATGTATTTACAATGGATGGTTCCCCCACGAAACAATGCTTGGTAGATAAATCGCAAATAAAATAGCAACGGAAAATCAACACAATCTGTGTTGGATCCACCAAAGTTTGTAGCAAATTTTAATTTTTGCAACTTTATTGTAAAATAATTATATTAAACATCCATCGCTTATATGTCACAAATTAATGATAAAAATTGATTTTTTAAATAAAGTTAGTAATGATCGATTCCTTCACAAATCCATTGCAATTTACAGTACAAAAATCATTGAATAGCCATGCAATTGTCACACGATTTATTTACAATAAAAATGTGTGCATAATACATTAAATATTCTATCATAAGTAGGTGTGTCAAAAGGGTTGATCTAGGTTGCATAAGGGTTGCATAGAAATTGATCAAACTCTTTTGACATAATTTTTAATCCAACCCTTTTAACATTTTTTTAATGTGGGTTAACCCTTATGACCCATATAGTCCACAGTTCATACATATTCAGCAGTACAATTCATACAGTTCAAACAGTTCATACATACAATACAGTTCATATAGTTCATACATATTAACTGATACATGATGATATTCAACAAGTTCATGCTAATACATTACATAATACGTGACATGATGATATTCAATAAGTTCATGCTAATAACATAATACATTAGCACAGTTCATATTTCATTAAGTTCAGACAGCAACCATAGCCATTAGCCAGCAACAAAAACAATTAGTGATACTTCATAGCCATTAGCCAATTAGCCATGCTTCCTGCAATGTAAACAACAATAGCAAGAATTATAAAGTTTGAATCATGAAAGATAAAATATAAGAAAAATGGACCATTATAATATATCTTCATTAAATAAAATTAAGATGAATCTAATATAATAAATAATAGTCGGTGCTTGATTATTTTACCAAGATGGTTCATCAAATTTTCAGGTTTAACATGTTGCAGAAATACTTACATAAAACAATTAGCCATGCTTCACTTATATATAGTTACTTCTATATGGTTGAATACAAGTATCTATACGATAATTTTACGGCTACGCCTATGGTTAGCTGAATACACATAAGCTTACAGAATATGCTGCATGTAAACTAGTAGCTTTTGGTCAAAGTATAAATATTCACAGAAGCCTGCCAGTACTTTCAAGAGCTGTTTGGCTAAATTAAAAAAAAATGAAGAATACTAGCACAGTAACACTAGCACCAACAAAACAATTTCAATTTGACCGAAAGATAGAAAATGAAAAGTAACTATAAATCGAGTAGTGTACCTCTAACAATGCATCAATTAGTTAAAAGAGGAGTTAAAAATTAAGTAGCTTCTTCATTATCAAGAACGACAACATCTTCCGTATGATCTTCGATTGTTGACATTATAGACGTTCCATACAACCAGTCTCTTGAACAAAGTAACGCTTCAACAACATCCTCCTTAAGTTAACTGCGATAGTCATCTAAAACTCTACCACCAATACTAAATGCACTTTCAGAAGCGACGGTGGTAATTGGAACAGCTAAAATATCTCTTGCCATGAGAGATAAAATTGGATATTTATATTGCTGCGATTTCCAAAATGAAAGAATATCCAATTGCATTTTACGATCAACTAACCCATCTTACAGATAAGAATCAAGTTCGGACTTGCGAGGATTGCTAGCAAATTCGGAATAATCAAATCGATCCATCATATCTTTGCATTCTTGCGAGTAAGGGCCCGTAAATGATTGTGTGGATTCCACGATTTCCACGACACATGTTTCAATAGACGATTCTTTTCTCACCCTTTCTCTAAACTCATCATATAGTGCTTCCAACTTTCTTTCCACCCTTTCAAAGTCTAAACAGTCGCCATACAATGTGTTATAAGAAAACCGAACGAAATTTGTTTTGTATCGCGGATCAAAGATGCAAGCAATGGAAAGTAACACACTAAATTCACTCCAATATTTATTAAATTTTTTGAGCATTTCACTTGCCATGTCAGACATAAAGTCATTCTCTTCCGTGCACTTCTTCAAAGTAAAGTAAACCAAGAAAATTTTTGGAAAAAATAAGTTAGCCGTTGGATAATTTGCACCGGAAAATAATGAAGTGGCAACGTAAAAAACTCCTAGAAGCCGTGAAATTCTCTTTGCTTTAATCCATTCTTCAGATGTTGGAAAATAACTATAACTAGAATCAATAAGCTTAAGACGGTAAAGCGCTTGTTCATAATGTATTGCGCTTTTAAGCATTATAAAAGTTGAATTCCATCTAGTAGGAACATCCTGACGCAATCCTTTCCTAACGTCATTTAATGAAAGAGTGGTTATGCATTCGACGAAACTTTTATTTCTAGATTGAGAACCCTTGATATATTTAATACTCTCACGTATGTTACTTAAGAAAGAAGCGACACATTTTAAACCATTCTGCACTATCAAATTTAGCACGTGGCGGCACATCTGACATGCAAAAATTGTCCATCCGCAACCATTGCTTTTCTATGACAAAGATGTGATTTCAGTAAAATCAATGAATTTATCGTTAGCAGATGCATTATCTAGAGTGCATGCAAATATTTTATCGACTACTTCCCAATCAACCAACAGACTCGAAATTTTTCCAAATATAGCCGAGCCCGAGTGTGGAGGTGCCATTAAACAAAAATTCAACAATTTCTTTTGTAGATTCCACTCATTATCAATAAAATGAGCGGTTAGAGTTATAAAACCATCGGTATTTACTGAAGTCCATAAATCAGATGTTAAACTAACTCTTCCACTACATGATTTTATAAAATCCTTAAGTTTGACTCTTTCATTCTCATATACTTTCATAACATCGGAACGCGAAGTGTTTCTTGAATAATGCTCCACTTGATTGTTCAAGTATGAATGAATCTCACGAATACGTTCATATTGAACAAATTTGAAGGGTAAGTTATGTTGTATAATTGCTCTAGCCATCAAGTCTCTATATTTCTTTTGTTCGAAAGCACTTCTTTGATTAACCTCTATGCTTTTATCGATTAAGGGACACTTTTCTACATGATTCAGCAAATTTTTAGTCCCATAGGTACTACCCCATATATATTTTCTTTTATATTTTTTGCAAAAGCAAGTACGTTTCTGACCCTCAATAGTTTCATTTTTTTCAAAGTATTTCCAAACATCGGAATACGTACCCTTCTGTCGCTTATTTCTTGAAGAGCTACCCACTGAATCTACATCTGCTGCCAACTTCTCCGGTGTGTTTACTAATTGAGTATCTTGGTCAACAATATCCATATTGTAAAAATCTGTAAGTGCACATGTAAATTAAAGTTATAGTTACAGAAAAGGGAAAAAAAATCTGATCCATGTTAATACCTGCACATTAATCACTACGCTGGCTAAAGAATTAGATTTTTATGAGATTGTGAACTCAAAGAGGGATTGAAAAGAGGAGCATGGACGAGTGAAGAAGATGAACTTTTATCAGAATATATTAGAGTTCATGGAACTGGGAAATGGAGAAGCTTACCGGCAAATGCAGGTCAGGATTTATATGTTAAATGACAACATAAATTTCAAAGTGCAGTTTAAAGCCTATCATGTCAACATGATAAACTGCATGAGTTGCAACATGTGTTTTTTGCATAATTTAAGGCCAGATATCAAGAGAGGAAACATAACTGAGGATGAAGAAGAGCTAATTATTCGGCTCCACAAGCTATTAGGAAATAAGTAATTATCTTATTGATACTAGTAGCTTATTATGTGCTTACATTTTAGCGGTGATGTAAAGTTGGATTTATTAAGATGGTGCATATCAATATGCAATTGTGTTCACTTTTATGTTTCTGCAGATGGTCATTAATAGCAGGAAGATTGCCAGGACGGACAGATAATGAAATCAAGAATTACTGGAATACTTACCTTAAGAGGAAAGTAACAGGTGAAACTTCATGTCAGCTATCTTCATCAACAGTAAGAACTGCTTTCCCTGAAAAACAAACTGAAAAAAGAAAGAAAAATCAGACACTGATGTTACAAGTGCCAAGACACTAAAATGCACTTTGTCAAGCTAATCTCATAAAAATCTTCATGCTTTTGAAACATTATATAAAACAGAGGCATTCGAAGCTTCTGTATATTCTGAAAAACTGTTATAAAACTTATATAAACATGCCTAAAGCTTTGCAATTAAAATTCTTTAGTTCAATGTAAGGGAAAAAAAGGAAAAAAAGAAAAAGAAAAGGAGAAAAACAACTTTATGCTAAGCATAGCAGAATAGTTCAGCTGGGAACAATAGTCCAGCAGTACAATCACTTTTACTTGGTTCTTGTAGTTTTTAAAAATTAGATGGATGTAGTAAAAGCTATTTTTTTCAACCCATCGTTTCACAGAAAATATAAATATCAAACAAACGTGCAAATTCAGTAATAGTACCATACCAATGCTAAATAGCTTCATGATTTTAATAGAACTTAGTGCATATTGTGTACTGTCTAAACAGGAGTGCTGCTGTACATGAAGGCAAACCAGTGTAAAAATGAAAACAGGAGTGCTGCTGTACATGAAGTTTGTTTAATGTGAATTTAATTTTCATTCTGACTTAATTACGTCTACGAAATCATCAAAACAAAATTTGACCAATCAAATCGTCCAAACAAATAGACATACGCATTAGATGATGTTTGCAGTGGTATTTTTAATTTTGCAGTGAAAGGGGGAGTAGACTTAAGCAGATACATGTATAAACCAACTAAGTTAAAAACATTGGCTATAACAGCTGGCTACTTTCTGAAACAATATGTTTCCTCACCAGTTATATGATAAAGCCATAGAAGGGATACCATATATGAAAGCCTCTCGAGCAGCAGCAACTGTACCGGAGTAAACACTGAAATTGAAAGTATTATTAATATTCCGTACCAAAGGTGACTGCAGCTATAAAAGACAACTCAGTTTATAAATTTCTAAGATGTATAATGCTACTACTATGTGAGAAAAAAGGGTTCCATAGTAAGGGATTGTTGAACTGTATGTACGTACAGGAGCCGATCCTAAAGAAGTGAAAGCGCGTTTGAAGGTTTGGGCTCAGGCAGTTGCATTGGCATCAGCATCAAGTCTTAGTGGATGATCATCATCCTTCGTACATATGTAAACTGGTTTTTTCTCTTTAACATATTTTTCTTAATTATGTTATTATCTTTTTGACAAAAGAAAAAAGAAAAGAAAGAAAAATGAGAGTTCTTGTGAGTATTTTTGAACTTGTTTGCACATGATCCTTTTTGTTTGTTTTTTTATCAAAGCAGATTGTGTCATGATAAATTTTTTTTTCTTTTTTTCCCTTGACCTTTTGGTGAGAATTTTACTTTGTATAGAGAAATGAATTTGAAGGAGAAGACATTTGTAAATAATAGTTTGCCTGTGTACCGACTGTTTTGTAATATACTGTTGTACTCGACGATTCACATGTGAACAAAAAGACCAACATTACATTATTGTTGCAATTGTTTGAAAAATTCATTCCTAAGCCATGAGCAAAGTTTCTGGACCATGGTGTCGACCATGAGGTTACAGTAAGTTAAGGCGTCTGGCTTCCTTTGTTCATAACTCTTAATGATTAAAAGCAATGAAATCTTGTGTAAATGGAGTAAACAACCAACCACCCAGAATAATTTAACATTTAGGAGTAGTACTTGCAACCTGTAATGGATAATGGGGCGCATGTTTGATGTTTCTTCTTTTACAAAAAATATCTTCTATTTCCTTTCACTGTTTCTTAATAATAACAACAGATTGTAAATAGTGGAATTATAATAACAACAGAAGCGACGGTGGTAATTGGACGAATCTTTAGATAAATAAGGGAACCAACTAGTAAACAAATACTTACAAGAAGGCTGAATCCGGTGACGCTGGCGAGGGAAGTAGCGAAGGCGGAGCTAAGAATCGGCGAAATAACGAGCAATCGCCGTTGATTTAGGGTTTGGAAAGTATCTGGGTAGAGTCGGCAACAACGTTAAACAGGTAGTATGAAGAGTAACAGGTTAAATGGATGACTAAGAAAACAATTTGGAGAAGGCCCGGCCTGTCTAAAATAAGGTTAAGAGGGTAGGGTTAAATGAGTTTAGTGAATTTTGACAGGCCTAATCATAAGTCCATCAAAAATTACTGTTATTGATTATTTTATCTATTCCACTTGTTTCATTCGATAAATAATTTCTTTTATAATATATCTATTACTTAAGAATATTACATAAATAATAAACTTATATTAAGATGACATCAATGGAGATATAATAATACATGCATAAATAAAAGAATATAAATACAGTAGAAGGAAACCACAAAAATAATAACCAACAAACAATAAAATATTCAAAATACAATTCACAACATATATAATTCAATTTGCATGCCAAAATACATGTGCGCGTATAAAATTTCAGTATGCATATAAAAATATATCAATCGTACCGAGCCTACAAAAATATGAAGATACTACTGGTTATCATCAGGGTATGCATGTCCTTTTGACCTCAGCGGGCTCAATGCACGAAAAATCACTGTTTTTTGCTCTTGTGAAACCTCCTCCACCTCCTCTCCATTCGCTTTTTTAATAGTGGTCAACCGCTTATTACATGCAACAACCGCTCATCACATGCAACATGATACCCAGTCTGCAAATATACAATATCACCAACATTTAATCAAATCAATCCCAACATATATTAAAGGTAAAGACTAACTGCGTTGAAACTCAATCTGCGCAACAGATCTGAAATTATGTTGCAAAGAGTAGCAATTATGTTGCAATTACCCAGTTGCAACACAGAGTTGCAACACAACGTTGCAACAGTTGCATTTGCAATTGAGTTGAGTTCATAATTGTAACTCCAACACAGTTGAGTTGCAACTCAAATCAATTGCAGTTGAGACGCACAATGTAACTTAGTTCCAACCCTGATAGAATTTCTAATGTACAAGTAGAGAGTGATAGATTATTCACATAAAATGAAAAACGTAATAATGTAACAACACTCTAAGTGGAAGCTAAACACTTACATTACCAATAGCAAAATGTCCCTTATAAGAAAACGATGCCAAGGAATGAGAATTTTTTTCCAAATCCAGCAATGCCAAGCCCAATTGCTGCGTTAGCAAATCAAAAAGTTAACGAGAAGATATTAAAGAAGAGGATGCGAGGAGATGTGAAGGCGATTCCATATGATCGATAAATAGTGATTTTTCATGCATTGAGGCCATTGAGTACAAAAGGCCATGCATAACATGGTGGTAACCTATTCTAGTAGTATCTTCTTATTTTTGAAGGTTTGTTATGATTGATATATTTTTGTATGCATATTGAAATTTTGTATGTATTTTGGTATACACACTGAAATTTATATGTTGTGAGTTGTATTTTGAATATTTATTGTTTGTTGGTTACTATTTGTGTGGTTTCTTTCAACTATGTTTATATTCTTTTATCTATGCATGTATCACTATATCTCCATCGACATAGCCTTCGAAGAGATTCATTATTTATCCAATATTTTGGAGTAACAGATATATTATAAGAAGTATTGTTTGTTAATGAAATAAAGTGTAATAAATAAAATAATCAATTATAGTAATTTATGATAGTGAAAATACATAATATCACCAACATTTAATCTAGTCAAATCCAACATGTATTAAATGTTAATATTAACTGAGTTGCAGCTCCTTCTGTGCAACAGATTTGAAATCATGTTGCAAAAAGTTGCAATTATGTTCCAACTCTCTATTGCAACACAGAGTTGCAACTAATTGTTGCAACCGAATTGAGTTCACTGTTGTGATGCTAGCATAGAGAATAGAGTTAATTAAGAGCGACCATCTATGAATTTTATTTTAAGAGAGAATCGATATGTCGATTGATATGCTATTCATAAGTGGAATTGACATATGCAATCCAGGATTTAAATAAAAATACGGTGGCTAAAATAATAAATCAGAACAATATATAATACATACATATCACAGAATCACAGATTATATAATATACACAACGGAATACAAATAGATACAAGCTGGTTAAATCGAATAGATACATAATATCAAATACAAGACTGCACTCAAAACGATCCATATAATATGTCTGTATTACATCTCTAGAAACAAATATGCACAGAAAAGATTCTAGGCTTAATAGTAGATACAACACAATATGAATATGTACACATATACGAGATGAAGATAAGATGAATGATAACTAGACAACTGAAGTGAAATCCTCTCTAGAACTATCAAGCTGGAGACCCTGAAATATCTCTATCTGACTCGAGTATTATAAATTAATAAACGGGTTAGTCTAGACTATAATAAGTGGGTTAAATAAGATAAACAATGGATCTAATGATATAAATCTTAAATATGAACACAATGCAATGTATTGGATAACACAAATCACCAAATATTCCAAGCGGGTAATCACCAAATATCAAAACTCAAAATAACTTCTGAAAGCAAAATCCCCAAAACCATTCAGTGATAACACAAACAACATCAAATCTAGAAAAAAACAAACAACATCAAATCTAGAAATCATAACAGAAATCTAGGAAATCACATAAAAGGGGAAGGGCGCCAAAACTCCTGTATTGGTGAATAAATTCACTTACATACAAGTAACTCCAAGATAGACATATAATCTATAAACATCAAGACAGGAACAAGTCCTATAAATATCAAGATCGGAACAAGTCCTATAAACATCAAGATAGGAACAACTCCTATAAACTCTAAGATAGGCGAGTCATCAACTCATCGATAAGTGTTATATACCTCTGAGTAGCAACCGAATAAATAACAACCATGTGTCGCATACCACATGGGTTTATTTAAACATTTACTATAAGTTAGTAAACTTCACTCGTGTGCATAAATGGCTCGATCGAACAAGTCCGGAATTTATCCGAAAAATAAACGTGAGCATTTCACACTACTCGTTCAATTAATCCGTTTAAATCGATTTCTCATTCGATCGCCGTCTTGCAATTTTATAAAATAATTTACTTTGAAATCTCTCTCGATAATATTTTTTATAAACTATAATATATACATGTGTGTACATATGTGTGTGTGTTGGAAAGCTCTTGCTAACACACACACACACACAATTTTAAACCAATCTTCTAAATCAACTTTAAAGCCATTATTATTATAAATAAATATGTTATATATGTATAAATATTCCAAATTATCATTTGTAGACAAAAAATATTCATACTTAAAAAAGTATTTGAGCAAATAGTTCGGATTAAAAATCATTCTTTTGAAAACTCTAGTTGAAAATATTCAGCAAAAGTTGTGTGTTGCGTCATGGACCCATGCAGGAATTCTAAGGTATAATAAACTCCAAGATGAATTCGCAAATTCATAAATTAAAATCAAAAAATAGCGCTGAAATTGACATAAAAAACAACACCAAAATCAAGCAAATAGTTTCAAGCAATCGAACGAACAAATAAAAGAGCAAACAGGCACAAACGGAGCCCTGAATGGCATGACCTAGGTCTCAGCCCAGGTCATGACCGATCCACCGGTCATGATGACCGGTGCACTGGTTGGCATGCCTTGAGTCCCAAGCGTCGCCAACGGTGTTCTGGTTGCCCGTTTATGGTGTTTTCTTCTCTGACTTGAACCTAGTCATCTACTAGATTGAATAAGCTATCACATAAGCAACCAAACATGTGTGCAAATGATGATCACAGATTGTGGGTTTCAGCAAAATAGTGAATGAAATAACGAAATATGTGAATATCGCAACTAATTTGAGAGCCATTTCAACGCAGATGCAAGAAAATAATGAAACAACAACTTACCATCATTCATAGTTTAGAAGTGTGAGATAAACTCACCTAACTAGGCTTGATTTGATGATTAGAACCTAGATTCACCTAGGATAGATCCTCTTGATAATAACCTAGGCTCAATTTTAGAATTTTTAAGAGAAAAAAAATATAGCCCTAAGCAAAGATGATATTAGTACACGAATTAAACATACTAGAAGATGGAGGAGGTTACCTTCTTTTTTATTTCTATAATTATGAGAGAAAAGCCCCTTGATTTGCTCTTGATTTGGGAGAAATTGGTTCTAGGGTTTATGTAACTTCCCACTTTTTAGTACAGTACAAGCTGACAATAAACCACATATGACCAACACAAATCGAACTGAAAGACGAATAGCTAAGGGAAAGAATGAAGAAAGAAGAAGAGAAGAGAAGAAGAAGAGAAAAGAAACTAAAACAACACAAAATCTCATAATCGCAGTGGAACAAAATATAACCCAATATCAATTATCTTTACAAAAGAGAAACTGTTATATTCATACATTCATCAGAGTACAACAACAATCACAATTATTGGCCTGGACAGTTATAACATCACATCCTTACGATTACTGATAATTTCTATAACAAAGCAGCGGATAATAAACATATACATGTATACACCTTGAAGACCTCCAATTCGTCTCCTACGCTCCAATGCATATGTAAATATGCTCTGTCTGATCCAAGCATTATAATAAAATAATATCCAAGTCAGTTTGGAAAACCAATGTGAGAAAACATACCCAATTGAACTTTTAAAGTTAAACCATTCAAAAATTAAAGGTATCTCGTAAGACCACACCACACATAAACACAGATGGGTTTTTAACTTACCATAACAAAACATTTCATATGAAATCCTATGATATTATAATAGTGTCTAAGATACAAATCATAGCCGAAATTGTTACATTAATTAAATTCCAGCATACTGGGTTCTACAACCAAAATCGAAGGCTCGTATTGGAGAATGGATTCCAACTATGAAAAGGTAAGGGTCCACCCACCGAATCCGTACACCTCTACATAAAATATACGGGAGACTACAACATGTTGCACCTCTGCTACTCAGGACCGACACTACCCCCTTCTCGAGTAGCACCGAATATGATCACCCCTTGGTTTCAATCAACAACCACTCAATGGGATCCCAAGCATGCATGAATATCGCTCTAGACTTGGGATGATCATATCCTATTTAGGTGCGACCCACTTAGCCCTACCGCACGTCCCTACTTTAGTCATTTCCCGAGCGTGAGGCTCGAAGAGGCTACGGTCTTACCATTTCCTTCTATCAAACCTTCTTGGAATGCTAATATTTCCCTTCAGGCAACCAATGCAATACCAGCATTCATACATACATATTCATTCTAAGACTAAACGATATGCTTGAGAACTCCATCTCTAATTCCATCATCTTCAAGACGTCTTCCCTTCGAGCGCTTGAGTTGGATCGAAATGATTTTGGATAACTTATCCAATCTCAGTCTCTTCGAAAAAATATTTGATGGTTTTCGGTAAACTCAACCCCATTTCTTTAGAAAATAAACAGTCAAAGATAAGATCGTAGTTCACCTCCTAACCGTTAGTGGACGAATTTCCTTATCATTATCCTAGAAGAACGAAACGAGATTTACATGCACAGTACAACATCATCAAAGATGACTGTGCCACATAAGTCACGCGTTTCTTCTTGATATTTCCAAAGTTACATTTGGGTCCAGATTTCAATAGTCGGTTATTTAATTATCGAATAACAAATATTCAATCAAGGATTTAATTCCATAGGAAAAGCCAACATTTGATTAAGCACTAAGCAACACTAAGCCTCCATAATTAATATTTTCATTAAGTAAAACCATAATACTTGTATCAAAATACTTTTACAATGACATAGTCACAAGCCCATCTATTTTCAATACTTAAAAAATGTCCATATACTTA
The DNA here is from genome assembly GCA_030765085.1 of Allium cepa. NCBI lineage: Eukaryota > Viridiplantae > Streptophyta > Magnoliopsida > Asparagales > Amaryllidaceae > Allium > Allium cepa. Next base: position 307,050,536 of record CM060931.1, read on the forward strand.
TCTCATCGGTATAAGTATATTTACTAAACTCTTAGGAAGATCTCCTTTTTAGTAAATTCTAAAATCATTTATAAACTAAATTATAAATTTTTAAAACCATTTATAAATTATTTATTAAGTCATTTCTAAACCCTTTATAAACCATGCAATTATTTATAAACTCCTTTTTATAAATCTATAAACCCATTTCTAAAATGCATTTACAAATATCCATTTATTTATAAAGCTCTTTACCTTGTAAAAATCTTTCTTTAAATCTTTAAACCATTTTATGAGCTCCTTTTATAAAAATCCAAGTCTGGTTACAAAACTCTATTTATGAATGTCAAAAACGTCATAAATAAATAATTATCATTAACCTTTGACCTCTTAAAAATAATAATTAATAATTCAAACCTTATGGATAAAACAATCATTAATCTTTACCATATAAACAATAATAATAAATTACCAAAATATTATCAATAATCATTATTATTAATTTCAAACCATATTAATAATTTAAATAATTAACCCTTCAAAATATTTAAATATTAATAAACAACTTTAAACAATATTAACATGAGTAACCAAACTTTGGAACATAATATATTCCATACTTAAATCTTTCAACCCAATCATTTCCATATTTATAAAACTGTACTTAAGAATCTCTTTCCATTTTGTAAAAACTTCCTTTCATAAAACCCATTTATTTATGAATTCCATTTATAACTTATTTTCTTTCTGAATCTCACTTATTCACAAATCTCATTTAAAATGTCAAACTCCATCCGTTTTAATGTTACTGCTATATGGATAAACCTTTTATAAATTCATGTCTATTTATAAAAATATTGTTTAACATTTCAAATTTATCTTCGCCTTCAATTTCCTAGAGTCAACTATTTCTAAAATATCAGTCTGTATCCTATAATAAATCCATCGTTCAATCAATTCTCCAATTTATTAAACAATAATATTTTCCTTGAATTTATCGACCACATATATAAATTCATACTTTTATTAATAATGTATGATTTTGCCAATCTTCACTTCATTTGTAAATTATCACGCTTAAAAATCTCCCATTTTAAATAATCTTTCATATATGTACACTTATACACATATGTATATTCTTTATATAAAATGGTCAATAAATATTAATATTAAAATATTTATATTTTCTTTTGAAACTTATCCCTTTATTCTAAAAGACGAGCTTAATCTAAGAATTTAAAAATCTTTAATTGCAGTTCAAAAATCTCTGTTTAAAATGTTTTATGAATCTATCAATTTATAATACCCAAAAATCATACCTTTGATTTTTAAGTAAGTTATTCCTTCAAATTATCCAAGACTAATTATTCTAAACATATATAATTTTCAAAATCACTTTAAAATCCTTTTTTAAATCAAATCACTATTTTATAGTATTTTAAAATACCAAAAACGAGGCCTGGTGCTACTAAAGCACCAATTTAACAATCATATCTATGTCATCAATACGACATTTAACAAGTTATATATCACTATACATATATATGAAAATAAAATCAACTATGTGAGGAATCCTATTGGATCCATCCAACTTGTCCCCCTGCATCACATACAGTATAAAATCATAAAAATATAAATCAACCGATTTGAGGCAGGATTCGTATATAAAGGTTTATCCACTCTTACATATAAATGTAATAGGTTCTCATCCGCTCGAGTAGGCAGGAATATATCCAACTAATAATAATTAGTGAATTATCCAAACAGTCAATAACTATCAAAAATAAATTACCAAACATCTAATAGATAATTATTGTCGACAAAAAGTATTCTTGTTAACCAAAAAGGTGAGATTAACTCATATTGATTTGTAATACTCATCAAAACATTCCGTTTTGAATTATCTTTTTGTCACGTTCAATTCAGACCTTATATGAGTTAAATATGATTTTATGAACACTCAAATAATTAAACTAAAATTAACCTAATATAATAAAAGCTTAAAGTTTAAATCAACTTCCTCCTTTCTGCTCATTCATCACAGGCTCGTTCACGCTCTTCCTTTCCTTTTTTTGTTCAAATTGATTTCGCTTGAACCACGTGAACGCCGACCGCCGCCACCCATCACCAAGCCGCCGCCTCGCCCGCCCCATAGCCACCTTGCCTCTTCTCGACTCATGCACACGCGTAAGATCACCCTCGAACCCACGTTTGCTGCTGACGAACGCGGCCAATCTACGGACACTATGCCTCGAGCCACGACAATCTGACCGTTGAATGAGTCCCCCTCATCGTCGCCTACACTTTGTTAGTTGAAGCCTTTGCCTAATATCATTGATATTGGCTCAGATGAATGTCGGCCATTGGATTTGTCGATTTAAATTGAAAAAAACAATGCTAACATTTTTTTCTAGCTTGCACATAGTTATAAAGGGAAAGCAGGGTATGAGTTAGGTATACGCTTGCGTGAGAGGGTATAGGCTTTGGATATGAGGAATATATTATCTATATATTATTTAAATTATCAAACTACAAAATGTCCGAAAATCTCGAACTCCAAACGAGACGTACCACCTGCCATTCTATACGTTATACCCCTATGCCCAACATAATGGAACTAGTCTCGATACCTAATTCGATCATATATAGAAGATAGCTTTTTTTAAACCCAATTATTATATAAATTTTTAAAACAAATTTCTAAGCGTTCAGATCTTGTATGGCAAAACGATACGTCTGATCGCTACGAAATTTGATGGCATACAATAATTCACTATTACAGATCCGATTAAACTGGTTTCATTGAAATCCAAGATAGTGCTCCAAAATGCTATTTTTACACGTTAATTAAAACGAGTAATTTTCAATTTCAATTTAGTCACTTTTAAATTCAAATTAAAAGTTCACTATCTTCCTTCTTATTCAAATAGAATTTAAATCAACTTTCAAAATCATTTTCATTCACATTAAATTCAAGATTCACTTATTTAGACAATTTCAAGTATTTAATTTAACAATTTAATTATCAAATAAATCGCTATATCTGAAATTCATGTTATTTAATTTATAAAAATTACTTTTCAATATTTAAAATAAATTAAATATTCTAATTTCAAATGACCAGAATTCTAGATCATTACACTCTCCCCTATTAAAAAGAATTTCATCCCCGAAATTTCCAAGGAAAATGCCTAAAACTCATTAACTTTTCAAAAACAATCAGTTAAAATGGATTACCAAGTTCTTCTAAGTCGTTTAACTTCTTATAAAAATGATTCTAAGTCTTTAAATCAATTCATAGTTACTAAGTAATACCATACAAAGTTATGAAACCAAAATCCAAATTTTCGTTATCAAAGTTTTCCAAAATTCTCAAAAATAAATAAATTATAAAGCTTTAAGTTTTCAAAAAATTTCACCAACATCTCCTTTGCGCAGCTCGATCATAAAAATTTATAGTAAATATAATCACAAATATACTTCTCATCTTCGAGGATGAGGAATCCTGTAGGGAAAAATATAAAAATACGGTGTGTAATTCGAGATGTGTACCTTATTATTTGCATTAGTAAGCATATACAATCAATAGAACACAAAAGCAAGCTCCAAATGCGAAGCATGTGCCATCCGCACCTACTAATCTCCCAACAACAATGAGAATATATACGTAGAAAATAATATCACTATATAATAGAGAATATACCATAAGTGTATGATATTTTAGTGAATGGAACAAGAGAACTTATTAAACATACAACAATCCAATTTATTTTTCATCAAATAAATTTGCATTTCCAAATGTAAACGTTATATAATTCCATTTCTTATTAACCTGCTATTGATTTTTTTCAATTTATTCCCATTCAATTGATTTACATTTAATTATTAACATTCACTTTAATTACATTCAATCTCAGGTTAACAATTCACTTACGTTCACTTATTTACACCCAATTTATTCATATCAAATTCATTCATGCCAATTAATGTACATTCCATATAAATGTGCATTCTAATTAAATCAACTAACTTACATTCAATTATTATTCTTTAATTTATTAGCTTTCAATTTCATGTACATTTTTATTCACCATTCACTTTTATCTAATTCACATTCATTTACATTTATATTCATTCTTGACTTGGTATAATTCTTTAATACCAACAACAATAGCTATTTTATAAAATCCTTTACTTAAGTTAACTATAAACATTTTGTACAACGTAATTCTCATGTTTATTTTTCACTTCACAACTTAAGTTCATATTCAATTTTAGTAAACAACATAGCAAGCCATATTTCGTTCGTTAATTAATTTTATTAGCTCGATTCAATTCATTTTGCAACAAGTTGAATTTTGTTACTATAATAAATTGTATTTATTTCTAGCAAACAACATTCCAAAACATTTTCAATTTATTTTACAACTCAAGTTGCATTTTATTTTATAATTTAAGTCCACCTTCATTTCGAAAGCCAAATTCTAATTTATTTACTCATTTCATCCTACTTTACTTATCTTGAGTTGAATTTCATTTTATAACTCAAATATATATTCAGTTCATCAATTCATTTTATAACTTAAATGGAATCAATTCAGTTTACTAATCCTCTAATTCATTTTAATCCAATTCAACTTCATTAAGTCTTTCTTAAGTCAAACTTCATTTTACCACTTTCTCGAGTCAATTTCCCTTTTTAAAATCCATTTTATTCAACTCGGCTTAGGTTAAATCCCATTTCAAGTCAAATTTAATTTTATTAACTCCATTTATTTAACTTTGCTTAAGTTAATTTTATTTTCTTATTTTTTTCCATATCTCGATTCCAAATTTCTTTTCTTATCTATACCGTTTTCAAATTATAAGTTTAGAAAACATAAGATCAAATTTTTAGGTTTTTAACACTTGGTGTAAAGACCTAGAATTTTGGTTATTTGGAATCGGAATATCTAATTGATTTAAATATGTAAAAGTTAAATTTTTAACTTGAATTTCAAATAAAATGATTTATTAAATAATTAAATAATTGGAATTTGCTCAAATAATTGAATCTTGAGTTTTAAGCTTGTTAAAAATAATTTAAAGGCTTATAAAATTTATAATAATGAAGATAATAAAAAAATTTAAATTGAATTTATAAGTGATTTATTCAGTTTTAAAAATATATCTTTTGAATTAACGAGTAAAAATAACCTTCTGAGGCACAGTCTCGGATTTCGATGAAACCTGTTTCATTGGATCTGTAATAGTGTATTATTATCAGATTCCAAATTTCATAACATTTGAAATTATCATTTGGCCGTATGAGATATAAACGCACTAAAATTAGTATCCAAAATTTAATATAATAATTAGGTCCAAAAAGCTATCTTCTCCATAAAATTGAACTAGGACTCGAAATCATTTCCATTGCATTCAGAATAGGGATATAACATTATAAATGCTTAGCGGCATGCCTCAATAGGGATTTAAGATTTTAAGCTACGAAATCAAGACGGTTTGAAAATTTAATATATATATATATATATATATTTGATTGACTATTTTCACATTAGCACTTCTTCCCCTCATTTCAAAACACTATAGATGATCCATTCAAATATGTTTCCCCTCCTCTTTTAAATCACATTGTCCTTCTTCATTTAAAATGACACGCAAGGTTACAGACCGAAAGAAAAAGAAAATGGCAACCTTTAAAAATACATTTCTCCACTTATAATAAAAAAAATCATGAAATTAATTTTAAAAATCGATTTTGGCTTAGGGCATCAATCTGATATTAAATTTTTAAGGTGCGATCGAGATTTGGTGATCTCGATAGTGGTCAACTATAGTTTCGAGACTAGGGTTTGCATTATGAGGAAGTTAACGAATCGATGGGTGATATGGTGATAGGATTTGGGTTCAACAAGGTGATTAGCACTTGTAGCCTCATATTGGTGGTCTTCGTCACCTAGGGGTGTCGAAGTTGTTCTGCCACGATGTCACGTTGTTGTAGGGAGGCTCGGGCGAGGCGAAATGGGTATGGGAAGATCGAGATTTGAGTGAGGAGTTACCGGTGGAGACGGCATGGCATTTCGTGGAGCAATTCACTGTATCACCATGTGTGCATGCACATTAAGGGTGCATGGCCTCAACCTATAGATGCAAAAAAATGGAGGAAGAAGAAGATGTGTTTGGACTTTGGGCCGGTTAAAAAGGTAAAGGAAGAAAAAAGTGAGAAAAAAAGAAAAGATAAAAAATGAAGGAAGGTATCGACATGGTGGAGTTTTGAATTTGGAAGAGGAGGCCCGTATTGGTTTGGAGTGATGAAGTTCAGAGGAAAGCAATTTTGTAATTTGAATATAATTATTTGATTTAAAATTTAAATTATCTATATCTTATTTGATGTATATTTCGCTTATACGAGGTCCGATTTGGAAAATTCAAGTTATGTTGGGATCGTATTATCATCACCTAAGTATAGGAGTTGGAGTGGCCAAGATCTGAGATTGTAAAATTTTCAGATAATTTCAAATGCATTCAAACTAAATCAGAATGCAAAAGCGACAGGAAATAAATGTTAGTCTCAACATTTGGATTATTAGCATATATTTTAAATAGTTAAATTAATTATTGATTGATTGGTTGAATTAATAAATTATTATAAGTTTAGATGTTATAATATATATATATATATATATAGTAGTATATGTATTGGTAGTATATATATATATATAAGTTTAGATGTTATAAGTTTAGATGTTATAATATACATATATATATATATATACTACTATATATACTATATATATCCAGCTACCAATACATATACTACTATATATATATATATATATATATATATATATATATAGTAGTATATGTATTGGTAGCTGGATTGATATTCCCGCATATATTTAGTCGATGAGATCCTATGCACCCCGCATAATAGCGGATGACCCTATATGCCGCGATATCCCCCTTGAAGTGGAATTGGTATTTTTATGTTGTATTAACATCTATGGTTGCAGGGAAATAGTTTGGAGGGATCCAACTGGATTGCTAAAAAATGTTAAATTTAATTTCATATATAGTGATATATGATCTGTTTGAATAATCTGAGATATATTATTGTGTAATTTGAATCCGTTGGATGCTATAGTAACACTGGTCTAGAATTTTGGTATTTTAAAATAGCATAAGTATTTTTTTTGAATTTGTAAAGAAATAAAAAGGGAATGTTGGAAGTAAAATATTATATTGAGTTTGGAATTTATTAAAGAGGTATTGTTTTGGATAAAAATTAATTACTTGAAATTTCAATTTATAATTAATTATTTCGTGAAATAATTTTAAATAGAGATTTTATATCAATGTATATAAAGGACCTTTAATGATAAACTCAATGGGCATGTTTTTAAAAAGAAAAAGGTTTCAAAAATCGATAGTTAAATAGTTTGGATGATAAAGGGAATGTTGGTAGGTAAGTATAAAATTGGTTATGCTGGAGCTCAAAAAAGATTTTTAAATTATGGCATGGATGTAAAATCAAGATTTGGTTGTTTTAGAATATAGTTGGGTTATTTAAGAAGGGAATGTATAAATGAAATTAAATATAAGAAATTGATTTATAAATGGAATTTAATGTAGAAATCAATTTATAATGGATGTAAGTGATGTGAAACCATTATAAACTAGAATTGAAAACTGTGAGATTTATAAACAATGTTTATAAATAAAGTTAAGTGATTATTAGTAGATAAATTGAAGAGATAAATTCAAGGTGAGAATTCATAATCAGATGGGTAAACCGGCTTAAAAATAAATGATATATTATTTGTAGAAATGCGAAAAAAGGGATTTACGAGATTGGGGCGTAAATCAAATGGATGATAAATCGAAAGGGATTTATAAATATTAGACTGGCTAAATTGAATGTGAGAAATATATTTTTATCAAGAAATTGAGTTTGTATCAAAAAAAGGGATTTTTAATTATAAAACTAGGTATTTAAAAATGTTTTAGCAAAAGAGCATTTTTACAAAGTTAGTTATTAATATCTTTAAATTGTCAAAATGGATTATAGGTTATAAATAAGTCTTGTAAATCGATTAGAATTTTATGCATGAATCATAATTAATTATTGTTTCAAGGTTCTGTAATTATTTTAAATATTTTAAAGTATATTTAATTATTGATTAAGTAGTTTATAATGAGTTGATATTAAGTTAATTATTATTTAAGAATTAATCTGTATTATTATTTTAAAAGATAAATTATTCAGTATTAATATTATTTTATATAATAACATTTATAAAAGAGTATTTGCCTAAATTAAACTTGGAAAATTTATATTGAAATTTATAAATATTATTTGAGAAAATCATTAAACAATGTTTTCAGAAAGTAATGGTATAATTCCATAGCAAAGTCAGAGACAGAGATTGCCTACAGCTAAGTGTTGGATTTCTCTGGGATAGAGACATAATCATTGAGCTGTGAATCCATGGTGGATACCACACGATGCTTTCCAAATTTATTTTAAAGGGTTTTTCAAATAATTTGAAAAGAATGGTTAATGAACGTACTTACTTCAATAAGATAAGTACATGCCTTATGATAAAGAGATTTAATTTAACATTAAATTAAATGAGACCAAATGTTTTCAGTGGAAAATGAACTCTTTGGTTTAATGATTGTTTATTTGATAATTAAATAACCGACTATCAAATCTGGACCCAAAATATAACTTTGGAAATATCTGGAAGAAACAAGGGAATTATATGGTACAGTTATCGTCGGAAGGTACTATACTGTACGTATAAACTCGTTTCGTTCTTCTAGGACGATGATAAGGAAACATGTCCACTAATGGTTAGGAGATGATCTCCAATCTTATTTTCGTCTGTTTATCCTAAAGAACTGGGGTTGAGTTTACCGAAAATATCGAACGTTGTTTTCGAAGAGGCCGGGATCAGATAAGTTATCTGAACACCACTTCGATCCAACGAATACATTTTCGAAATGAAGACAAGAGCAAGGAATCAAAGATGGAGCATTGAAGTGTAAGGGCTAATTGCTACTAATCCTGAGGATTATTCCAGAATGGATGTAGTAGGAATAGTGCCTTCGGTTTCGTTCGGACCCAAAATGGACTTGTATGGGTGAATGCTATCAGTACATTGTCATTGGAGGACAATGAGCATTCCAAGTATAAATTCCTTAAAAAGGTAATCGTAGCCTCAAACCTCATCAACCGGAATGACTGAAAATTAAGGGAGATGCAATAAGCCTAAGTGGGTCAAACCCAATTAGGGTATGTTTATTACCTTTCTAGATACCCTCGGATATTATTACTATGGTGCGCGGAAGAACTCGAAAAGGGTGGGAACGCCCGGGGTGATAGCATATTCGGTCTATCCAAGTTAGGGGTAGTCCAGTCTTGTGCTGCAGGGGATCCTTTTGTGGTCCTCGGTATATTTTTCTAGATGAGTACTATGATAGGTGGTACCCCAGTGCTTAGCCATTCATATGGAATCCATTCTCCAATACGTACCTTTACGGTTTTGGTTGTAAAGCCTAGTATGATGGAACTTAATTCATGTAAAAATTTCGGCTATTTGAATAAGTATTTGTACTGAGACATTATTATAATATCAGATGATTTTGATATAAAATGTTTTGGTTATCGTAGGGTAAAAACCCGTTGTGTTTATGTGTGGCATGGTCTTACGAGATAGCTTTGTTTTTCAAAGGATTTTGATAACTATAATAATTAAAATTGAGTGTGTTTTCTCATTTTGGTTTTCCAGACTGACTCGGGTGTTATTTTATTGTAATGCTTGGGTCAGACCGAGTATTACAAATACAGGATAGGATGCTATGGAGCTCAGGAGATGAGATGGATAACATAGATGTATTACATGTATTTGATTTTACTCCGCTATGTATTGTAGGCTATATATTCAGCATCTTTGAGGACAAGTTATTATAACTGTTTGATATTGAGTTGTTTATTTATTATATTATAATGATGTAATGTAGAAATAACAATTATAGTTCTTTTTGTATAAATGATGGTTATTATCTATTATATATTGTTCCGCTGCGATTGTGAGATTCCATGTTTCTATTTTCTTCTTCTACCTCTTTCTTCTTTTCTCTAACGATATGGTATTTCCGACACTCGATTGCTGGGCATGTAATACAGTGGTCATAGTGATGTTGATTTTCAAAGGTCAAGAATCCGGGACATGACGTTTGGTATTAGAGCTAAAGTTTAAGCGAGAACCTTGGCTATGATGTGGTAACTCATTAGAGATATGGTCAGTAGCACCATAAAATGAGTTTGAGTGTATTAACAGTTATGAGTGCATATTTGTTAGCGAATATAAAATTATTTTATATTGTGTTGGTTGGTCTATTGAGTGGCATATGGATTCCGGTGAATACGAGTAATTAACGTTATTGATAGGGATCTCTAAACGCTTATTTATTCGACATGGTATTGATTTGAAATGGGGTAAATGAAATAATTTTACCTAGATTATTTATATATAAAGGGATAATTTTCAAAAATTATTATAATTATATATGGTGTGTTTGGATGTCAGGAAATGATAATATTAAACTACTAGCCCAATGGGAGTTACAGTCAAGCTACTGGTTATCAGCATACACTGAATATTTGGCGACCGAGAGTTAGCCCATCAACTAGCTATCAGACTGGACCATCCGCCCGGGGAGGTTCTCTTCCTCATCATGTTACAGACAACCACACTGCCACCGCTGTTACCGACTTGGGAGTTTGTGCTCGAAATCGGACAGATCCTAACCATCGCCAATATACTCTCGAACCTTATGTTCCAAAGGACTTAGAACCAAGGAGGCGAGATGCAGACCATCGACCACGACTGGCCCAACCTCGCATTGTGGAACTCGACCACACCTTGGCTCAACAATCCCAAAACGTCGGACATCTCGACGATGATCTGTCAGATGATTCGAGAGAGTCAAGGTCTCACCAATGACGACTGGGGAATCTCTCGGAGTCATACCCTTTTTACTGATGAGATACTCTATGCTGAACTAGCTCGACGATTCTGGATGCTGACTCTACCTGTTTATGAAGGGAGCTCTGATCTTATTCAACACCTCCTGAAGTATGAATGGTTGATGAATGTTGCATGAACTGATGATGTAGTTAAATGCCGGAGTTTTCTGATATCTCTAGAGGGCATAACTACTATGTGGTTTACTCGTCTGCCACCTCGATCTATTTCATGTTTTGATCAGTTGGTGACAATGTTTGTTGAGCAGTTCTGGATGCATGTAACGAGGCTAAAGGATATTAATACTTTGTCCCGTGTCACTCAAGCTCTTGGAGAGACACTCAGACATTATTTGGAGAGATTTCATGCTGCGTGCGCTGAGATTAGCAATCCCAATGATAACTCCATTCTGATGGCATTGAATAAGGGGATTGATCCCGATTCTGAGTTCGACAATTGGTTGACCGAAAAACCTCCCACGTCAATTGACCGTTTCTATTCCAAGGCAGCCCAATTCTTGAGAAGGGAGGATGCGAAACAGTATAGGAAAAAGGATGACGTAGGGCCTAATGTGGAAGGAATTCAAAGCAATATGGATGTTAAACAATCCGAGGAGAGCTTCAAAAAAGTGTAATTGAAAATTCAGAATAAGTATAATCGGCAGAAAGGTGATGGTAATCAAAATAGGAAGTAGGATCAGAATCGTGGTCCACGGCGTAGTGCTCCAATGTTTTATAATTATACTCCTTTGAATATGTCACTATAAAATGTATATTTACAGACCTGCAATACTATTCAGTACAAGAAACCTGCTCCGAAATAGTCATCGGAGAGAGATTCAGACAGGGAAGTTTTGTAGAATCCATGTAAGCTACGACCATAACACAAACGAGTGCCGTCATTTACATGATATCATTGAAAAATAGATACATGAGAGAAAATTGGAATAGTTTGTGCAGGGGCCGCAGTCTGGAGGTGTAGGCCCATCAAATTAGGAACGTATGCCGAATCTGGTGATACTAGAGGAACTCGCTCGTACCGATGGGTGGTTGGTTATAAATGCTGTTAGTGGTGGTCCTCATCTAGTAGACCAAAGTTGGAAGGAAATGGAGTCATATGCCAGTTCTACGAGGCATGCGAGCTTCGATTGTTGTAGTAGTTTGGAAGATGAGGCATCGGCCAAGCAACAAGGACGATGACTGACGACATTTTCTTTCGAGACAGAGACGTCGACCGAGTCGAAGCCCCAACTATCGATCCACTTGTCATATCAGCTCAAGTAGGTCCTGCTTGGATGAAGAGGATCTTGGTAGAAAGTGGGAGTTTTGTGAATATATTATTTAAGCAAGCCTATGACCAGATGAAAATGGAAACTAAAGATTTGAAGCCTTTTTCAGTCCCGTGTTCATGGCATCAATGGAAGTGCAACAATACCCACTAGAATGGTGGTACTGCTAGTAGAATTAGGGATTGGAGAACGTCGGAGAGTTCGGATCTTACAATTTGTTGTTCTGAATAGATTCTCCATATAGTGCTTTCTTGCGGCGACCGGCCTAGCTAAGTTCAGGGCTGCTGTTGCCCCATGGTGTTTGACTTTAAAGTTCCCACCGATCGTAGGGTTGGAATCGTTCAGGGAGACCAGGCTGTTGGACGAGCCTGTTATGTTGTTGAGCTGCGAGATGCGCAGCGAAGAGAAAAAGGAAAGGGCGTAGAGGAATCTCTCCCCGCCTATTTTGTTGAGAATTGACAATTGACGCCTGGGCCTAGGCCTGGGCACCACAACCAATTCCAGAAGGATCTTAACCCGAGAGATACCAACGACGAAGAAAAAGTGAAGACAGTCAAGCTTCCCCGGCTGAGATGACGATCGATGATGACGACGATTCTAAAATGATAAAGATTGAATCTCAGTTAAGCCAATAAATTTAAGAGGAATTAGTTGAATTTCTCCGGGAGAACCTTGACGTGTTTGCTTGGACACATTTTGACATGTATGGAATCTCGTGGGACATCACGAGCCATACGTTGAATATCGATCCGTGGAATATCCTGGTCAAACAAAAAAGGCATGGTATGGATCTAGAGAGATCTTTCGCCCTTAAGGAAGAGGTAGATAAGCTTAGATCGAATGGATTTATTCGAGAAGTATTATACCCGGCATGGGTAACCAATCCTGTTCTTTTTCGAAAGCCAAATGGAAAATGGAGAACGTGTGTCAACTACTCAGACTTGAATAAAGCTTGCCTCAAAGATAGTTTTCCACTTCCTCAAATCAATCAGCTCATAGATTCAACGGCTGGACATGAACTCCTATCCTTTATGGATGCATATTCAGGCTATAACCAGATACCCATGCACTTGCCCAACCAGGAACATACCAGCTTCATGACCGATCTGGGACTTTATTGCTACAAGGTTATGCCTTTCGGACCCAAGAACACCGGGGCAACTTACTAACGATTAGTTAATTGAATGTTCGCTAACCAGATCGGAAAAACCATGGAAGTGTATGCAGATGATATGCTGGTAAAGTCACAATTCTTCACCGATCATATTAAAGACCTAGAATCAATGTTTAATATCCTCCAAGAATATACAATGAAGCTCAACCCACTAAAATGCCACTTTAGGGTTTCTGGAAAATTCCTTGGGTTTATCGTCAACCCTCGAGGAACCGAAGCCGATCCCGAAAAGATCTGGGCAATTAGAATCTTGAGACTCCAAGAACTATAAAGCAAGTCCACAGCCTCAACTGGAAAGTAGCAGCACAGAGTAGGTTCATTTCAAAATCCATTGGCAAATGCATTCCCTTCTTTGATCTGATTCGAAAAGGGAAACGAAACTTTGAATGGATTACGGAATGTAAGGGCGCACTCCGAACAATAATTCAACACCTCCCCACACCGCCTATTTTGTCAAAGCCTATTGATCATGAGAAATTGTACATTTACTTGGCAATATCAGAAAACACAATCAGTGCTGTCCTAATTTGGGAGGAAGTCCGAATACAAAAACCGGTCTGCTATATTAGCAAACGACTAACCGGAGCTAAGAGAAATTATCCAAAGCTAGAGAAGTTGGATTATTATCTTGTTGCTTCCTCAATGAAGCTCCGTCCATATTTCCTGGCTCATCCTATTACCGTTTACATCGATCAACCGCTATGACATGTCCTTACGCGGCCTGAGACGTCTAGTAGGTTACTCAAGTGGAATATCGGGCTAAGTCAGTTTGATATTACTTACACTCTAAGGCGAGCCATTCAAGGACAAGTCCTAGCAGATTTCATAACTGAATTTCCTATCCCATAGGGCTTGCTCAAGACCAGCAAATCTCCTAAGTATATTTGCAAGCTGCATACTAATGGTGCATCAAATGACCGTTGCTCAGGTGCCGGAGTTGTACTTGAAACTCCTGAAGGTTGATCTATATATTATGCTTTGAAGTTTGATTTTCGTAAGACCAATAATGAAGCTGAGTATGAAGCCCTACTTGTCGGATCAGGACTTTCCAGAGATTTGAGAATCATTGCTGTGAAGATTTATTGTGATTCGCAATTGGTCATGTACCAAGTTCGGGGTGAGTACCAGACTAAGGACTAAAGACTGGCTTCTTACCTTGCTCGAGTTCAAGAAATATTAAATCAGTTCGATTATTATGCCATCTACTGCATACCTCTAGAGCGCATCGAAAAGCCGATTCATTAGCAAAGTTAGCTGGCACAGGTGAAGCACAGCAAATGGGACTCGTTCTTGTGGGAACATTGTCTTTCCCAAGCATCGATCAAATGGAGACGGGTTGGGTATTGAGGTTATTCTCGATAAGGAGTCATGGATGACTCCGTTCATAAATTATCTTGAGCATGGGATCCTGCCAGAGCGTAGGAGTGAAAAGAGACAAATTCTTCAAAAAGCTTCACGGTTCACTGTTCAGAATGGAGTCATGTATAGAAGAGGATACTCTGTTCCTTTACTTCGGTGTATCGCTCACGATGTAATAAAACGCGTGTTGCATGAGGTGCATGAAGGAAAATGTGGCAATCACATCGGAAGGCAAGCCCTTGCCAAGAAAGTGCTCCGATATGGATACTATTGGCCGATTGTAAATCGCGATGCATCAGACTACACTAGAAAATGTGACAGATGTCAAAAGCATGCTCGAATTCCTAGAGCCTCACCTACTGAGATAACTCAGATGGTTAATCCATGGTCGTTGTGATGTCCCGAAAATTTGGGCAATACTTATTTAATAATTTTCATTAACAATTATTTTAAAATGTGAAATATTGATTTAATAATCTAATTCAAGCAGAAATTGTCTTTTGAAAATTTAATAATTATTTAGTTTGTCAAATGATATTCTTTACAAAATTTATAATAATGATAATTTAATTTGAGAATCTTATTGTTTTCAAATGCTAAAAATATTTAAGTAATAAAATTATCTTTCTAAGCTGATTTAAAGATATTTTATTTATAATGCATATATGTGTATACATTGTAAATAGGGATTTGATTTTTATTTAAATTTAAATTTAATAAAGAATATTTTCAAATTTATAATATATATAGATGTATAATTTATGAATTGGTTAATTTGATTTAAATTAGTGTTGAAACTTTTCAAAAGTTAATTTAAAAGTCTACCTTATATTTTCATAAGAAATTAAAGTATATATTTAGTTTGTTTAAAAATAGTATTTTATAATAAAGGTTTATTTTGTTTTATTTTAAAAATTGTTTTTCTTTTGAAATAAGATTTAGTTCATTTATATTAGAGTATAGTATTTTGATATAAATTTTTTGAATAAAATATAATTAAACAATCTTATTCTTTTTAAAATTTTCTCTATTGAAAGTTAGTTTTAAAAATATTATTTTGAAAACATTCAAATCAACATTTAAATTGTGTAATTGTATAAAGGTAGTTTATATGTAATTATTTAAAGACTAAATGTTAATAAACATTTAAAACATGCTAAATAAAATTAGATATTGTTTAAGATAGATTTAAAACACAAATTAAAGAAATTTCTTTTAATATTAAGATAAACATGTGTAAACATTTAACTTTTGAAAGAGGACACTTGTAATTACTCTACATTATTATGTAACAAGCGGCAATGATTTTACTTTTCTTAAAAACCATTTTTTAAATATATTAATAAGAAACTTAGCAAATGAACTTTTGTTCAACCATTTATCTTCAATTGAAAAAAACTGAAAATCAGATTGTAGAAGAAATATGCAAATTCAATTCAATTTAAGATCTGCAAAACCCAAATCTGCAAAATCAAAATATGCAAAACCCAAATCTGCAACTTCAAAATCAATTTGCAAGTTCAACTTCAAACTCAGGCAAATTGAAGATGGGTAGCAAGCAGTCTAAAATCAACTTTAGTAATCAAATCTGGAAGAAAACTCAGCAAGTAAACACAGAATTAACATCACCAATGCAAATTGCAAATCAACTTCAACATGCAGATGCAAAACAGGCTCCTGGGAATGTGAAATGCATCTGAATTGTTCCCTGCTCCTTCTTAATAATGTGAGTAAGCTTCTATTTTTAAAAACAGTTTTCTTTAAAAATCAAAGCTAAAGACAATTTACAGAACTCAGGTTCTAATTCACAGAAATCAAAATCTGTTATAGATAAAACTGTTCTTTTTTCTGTTTAAAAGAAAAATGAGTAACCTCACCATGCAAAAAGCTTAAGATATCTGTGCATGTGAATTAGTAGAAATAAGTATGTTATGGTGATTGCGTATTGATGACTGTTCTGTGTGAACATATATGAATATGTTTGTATGTTGCTGATTGCCTGTATCTGCATATCTTTTTAGTTTGTAAACTAAGATTTTCTTTAATAGTAATTCTTTATCACTTGAATTGATTTCAGTTAGAAATTTTTGTGTAAACAAAATATGTTTGTTTGGTATAAATTTTGATTTATAAATTATAATTTAGTTTAATAAAAATCTGTTGCCTCTGAAGACCACAAAAATCAGTCATCATTGAAATAAAACAAATACCAAACATCTTAAATCAATAAAACAATTTTGTAACTGGAATGCATGTTTGAAAACATGAATTTTAAAAAAAAATCACATTTTTAAAATTACTGTGGAGTTAGTATTTCTATTTTGAGCAAAATTGGGGTTTTTGGGTTTTTATGGTGATCTAGTGGATTTTGGAGGCTGTGGTTCTTTCTGGAGGTGGAGTACAGATGGAGGGGTAGGGGAAAATTGTCAGATGTTTGGTCAGTAGGTGGTGGCAATGGCAGTAGTGGTTTTCTAGGTTCTAGCCCTAGTTTGGAGTGGTCGAGGTCTTGGTAGCTTCTTGATTTCTGTGATGCATCGAGTGAGGTAGGGTTTTGGGAAGTTGCAGAGGGAATGTAGATGGAGCTACGGCTAAAGTCACATCGACGATCATGGTCGGATGTGGGTTTCCTCGGTGTTGACAGGTTTTGGGATGGGTGCAGTTGTGTTACCAGGTTGTAATGGCTACCTCGAATTTTGATTTCGAACTGTAGTGAGGGTTTCGGTGGTCGTGATCAGGTGTGGGGTTGGTCTGCGATGTGGTGAAGGGGTTAACGGTGACTGGAGTTCGCCAGAGTGCCGGTGCATATGCACCATGCACATAATTTTTCTGATGAACAATGTTGGGTTGTGCAGGGCTTCTAGCTCGAAGATGCACTCGGGTTTTTGTGATTTTGTCTCGAAGCAGATGTGGGAAGGTCTCGGGTTGTTGTTGTTTCGGGTTATTGAAACCTGACAGCAAATCTGGGTTTTAAAATTTAAATATAATTTAAATTTAAGATAGGATTTTAAGTAGGGATTCAAATTAAAAGTTAAAGTTTGTATTTGAATTCAAATGAATTTCTGAATCCAAAGTTTTTAAAATGAAAATTTTAAATTTAAAGCAAGATTTAAATTAGAATTTAAAATCAAGTTTAAAAATGAGTTTAAGTTTACTATAGATTCAAATTCTTGAATTTAAATCAGTTTATAAGTTTCAAAGTTGAACAATTTTTAAATGTTTTAAAGTAGAATTTTAAAAAAATGAATTTGTTTTCAAATAAGTTTTAAACTTGATAAAAATTATTTTCTTTAATATTTGAACTAAAGTTATGAAATGTTTAATTTAAATTTGAAAGTTAAAATAATCAAATTATTTTCAAAGCTTGATTTCTTTAATTAAGTAATTTTGTTTTAAACTTTTCTTATATATTTAAGTAATGAATGTTCTTTAACATTTATTTTTATTTTAAGGTTTATAATTTATTTAAATTTGGATTAATGATTAAATAGTTAAACATTTTAAATATTAAACTTTAAAATGGAATTTGAATTAAATTTAGAAATGTATTGTTTTAAATACACTTGAATGTAAATAAAGTCATTAATAAGTAAATGAATTATTTTGGAAATAATTAAGATAATTAAAAATTTACTTATTGATTTGGTTTTAAATAATGCTTTGGATTAATTTTTAATTAGAGATGATTAATTGATAATTAATCTATGATAAATTCCTTAAGTACGTAATTAATGAAAATGTTGTTAATTAATAAAAATAATTATCTAAGGATAATTAAGTAATTATTAATGTGATTAATTTTGATAATTAATTTGATTAATAAATTGAATATAATCAATTGGAAATTGTCAAGTATAATTACTTGATAAAAGTAATTAAGAGATTAATTACTTATTGTAATTAATTTTAATATTGTGATTTGTTTAAGTTAATTAATTTAGTTTAATTAATTTAAGTAAATCATTTGATGATTAAATGAGTGTAATTACTTAATGTAATTAATGGAGCAGGGTTACTTAGAGAAGTAATAATTGATAATTACTAGAATGTAATTAGTGGAGATGATTTATAATGAAGTGATTCGGATAAATTACTTTTGTAATAATCAAGGGATTAATTAATAAAGATGATTAATTATGGAATAATTAATTTGTTATGAGTAATTAAGGGGATTTAATTACTGTATGTAATATTAATCAAGGGTGATTAATAATTGTATTTAAAATTTTAGATTAATTACTGAATGTGATTAATTTTAAATTAAGTAATTAATTTAAATATTAATTAGAGATCATTAATTGATATAATTAATGATGTAATTAAGAATTGTTTAATTAAGTAATAATTAATAATTAAGTGATTAATTAATATAATTAATTAAGGATAAATGTAATCAATTATAGCTAATAAATGAAGTAATTAAATGTTAACTACTTATGATTAAGGTTAATTAATTTGTGAAATTAATTAAAGTCTAATTACTTATTGTAATTAGAGAATGATTAATCAAAAATGTTTAGTCAAGTTGAATACTTAGAGAATGATTAATTAACTAGGTTAATTAATTAATGAATATATAAGCAGGACTTATGGATGTGTTAATTAATTTAATTTATTTTAAATTAATTAGAGATGGTTGTAATTAATTTAATTCATTTTAAATTAATTATAGATGGTGGTTAATAAATCTTTGCTTATGGATGATATTGGTTGGATGGTTGTGATCTAAGTAATGAGATGAGTAGTATCTGTATGATATGGATGCTTAGTATGATGGTTTGTGATGGATTAATTGGTTGTGATGATTATCTGTTTGTGATGATGATACAAATTTATCTCCGTATGATGAGAATGTGATTATCTATTTTAATATGTGAAATATCTATCTGTGTGTAATAGATAATAATGAACTGAATCAATTTTTCAAAATTAAATTCACTTGGACATTAAGATGGCGTTTGGATTTCGATGAGACCGGGATCGGATTTCCAAATTTGGAATTTCAAAAACCACATCGATCCAAATTAAACGTTAGGTCGTGAATCTCAAGTGGAACAAGTGAAGACTCGAGGTGTAAGAACTATTACGTCAGTATAACTCTGTGGGTGATTCCGTGACGAGTTTGATGGAATAGTACTTATAGGTTCGAGATGGTGATTTAGAGTGCAAGGGCAATGGTCATTGAATCTGAGCGTGATTCCAAAATGAGTACAACGAGATAGTGACTTCAGTTTCGTTCGAACCCGGAACGAACTTGTATGGATTGAATGCTTTCAGAACATCGTCAGGTAGACGATGAGCATTCTAAGATTGATATGTCCTATAAAGATAATCATAGCCTCAAGCCTCATCAACCGTGAATGGCTAAAATAGGGGAGGTGCAGCAAGGCTTCGTGGTAGCTCCCACTTGAGAGCAAGATTTACCCCGGTCTAGAGGTCCCTTTATATTTCGGCTGTGTGGCAGTTGGTGACGACCAATCTTCGGGGTGGTCTTGTTCGGGACTGTTCAGTAAGGAATGGTCCCGGCTTTGTGTTGTAGAGGAGCGGGCGTACTCCTTGTACGGTGATCTGGGCCACGTACTATGACGGGCGGTACCCCAGTAGCCCTACCATTGATGGAATCCATAATCCAATAAGTGCCTGTAGGTTTTGATTGTGTCCAACTATATTGGAACGTGAGATGTAAGCATTCCAGCTATTTCTTATTTTATTTTGAAAACACTAGACACTATTATAATATCACTGGATTTCCTATCAAATGTTTTGGTTAGCGTAAGGTAAAAACTTTTCCATGTTTATGTGTTGGAAGTTTTACGTGATACCTTTTGTTTTCAAAGGATTTTCTAAAGTTAAGCAACTTTTAAACCCGTTTACTCACACCAGACTCATGTCTGACCCGAGTGTTTATTTTCTGTTTTATTAAACTCTTGGGTACTCATATTACATATGAGTAGTCAAGTGATTTAGGACTGCTTTGATGAGTTCTGGAGGAGATAATGAAGCAGGAGGCTTCGACGTGTAGATATACATAGTGATTCCGCTGTGTTTTGAGTTGTATCTATTTTACTCCGATATACTTGAATTGTAATTGCTAGACAGATGTTTATAACTGTCTAGTTCATGTTGTATTAGCTATATAACTTTGATGTATATGATACTATGTAATGTTTTATGTGATATAATATAATTTATTCGTTCCGTTGTGAGATTCTAATGTTGTTGCTTCTTTCTTTCCTATCTTTTCTCTTTCTATCCCTTTCTTTCTTCTTAATGATGCGTCTTTCTATGGAATGAAAGGCGGGTCGTTACATTGTGGTATCAGAGCGCTAGGTTGAGCGAATACCTAGACTCTGGAGTAGTGTCTATCTTGAGAGAGCGTATTTGTAATTTTGGATATATATATATATATATATATATATATATATATTTATTTATTTCTACCTATCTGTTGGGTTATCTATTTAGGTTTTCCAATATAAGTAATAAAGGTTTGGTGTGTGTAACACAACTACCAGTGGTTGGAGTCCGAGTGTTTGAGATTGGAAGTAAGATCTACTAGGGCAGTAATTGGGCATCTTGAGTAGTTTTGCAGTTTGGTGTGAAGGATTTCACCGATCTCTGAAGAAAATCTTTCCAAGATTCGGAGTTTATTTTTGGAATATAAGATTGGTTGCACTCGTGTGAGTGGATCTTCTTGAGCCTAGATCAGTTAGGAGTACTGAAGCCAGAGTTGGTATCTTGGCAACCTTAGGAAGGAGTTCTGTCTGTATTTGAGTTTGAGACTCAGTTTGGCAGGGTGTTTTGTGCTGAATTTGAGATCGACTTTCCTTAGAGATATTTGTCTTTTGAAGGCTCTATTGTGAAGTGGCTGGTGTAGCTTTGTGATTCGATGAGCTTTTGGATAAGAATGTCTTGGGCAGATGGTGAAGTTTGTCCATTTCTTCTGGAAGCTCAGCTAGGTGTGATGTTTGTGGTTGGAGGTTGACCACTAGTTTCTTCTTTTGGTTAGAAGGCTTAGCTGTTCTGATTAGTGAAGTGAGAACGATTTCTTGGGATCTGAACTGAGTAGAATCGCAAAAGTGACTTGCGATGGTTCGGAAGTTCTCTAAGTAATCTTTGTTTGGATTGAAGCATCTCTAGAGGATGTTAGAGTTATCGAAGTGGTTTGATATTTTCCAGATGTCTTCGAAGAAGTTAAGATTGCATCCGCATCGAGAGATGAGTTCTTTTTGGACTTGGTTCTTGAAGCTTTACCGTTGGTTCAGCATAGTAGGAGGGCTCTTTGAGGAAGAGATCTATTTAAGCTGGCAGGATTGATCGGATCTAGATCTTTGGTTATATTTTTGCTGTGGTGTTTGTGACCGAATCAGATAGGTCACTGAGATTTTATGGGATTTGATGAATAATGTTCCGGGATGGATTGAACAAGTCTATACTTGTGTTCATCAACAGCATTCTCAAATCAGAGTTGTGCAGCGAAGCATGGTGGCAGTTATTCCAGAACAAAAGCAGCACCCGATTCTTTAGGAATTTGAGTTTTGTCTTGGATCAGAGTATTTCTACAGGATATTCATTCTGGATCTGGAGGTTTGATTGTTTTGTGCATTTGTTCTGTTTCAGATTAGGAGTAGTATGTCTGAAGTCTTCTGAAGTTTTTGTAGTAGAGTTTGTGTGGTAGATTTTGATGGGTTTTGGGAGAACCATTTTGTTGAGTAGGGTCTGGAGATCGTTTATTTTTGTCCAGATTTGTTCTGTGAAGCATCTACGAAGATTTGATTGATCTGAAAGGTTGAGGGCAGCCCAAGATCGACAGGAGAGATTTGCGGATAAGAGATTGGATCTTTCTGTTTTCTCTTAAGGGTTAAGTGTTTGGTTTACAAGATTAATTTCTAGTTCGGATGGCTAGAATTTGTTATGTTTTTCACGAATCTCTGAGGGAGTACATGTATGGTTTATCACTGGTTTTAGAATCAGTAGTTCTGGGAGATTTGGAAGTTGATCAGGACTTGACTGAAGTCCAGTATCCTATTTAGATTAGTAGATCTAGATATATAGGAGCTCTAGATCTGAGTGGTGTAGCTAGTTTAGATTCTGTAGGGCGAGTGTCCCAGTGTTTGTACCTGGGAAACCGTAGAAAATCATATCTAGAATTTTGTCTGGATAGTTAGAATTGTTTGTTTGAATTGGTTGCTATGGTTGCTAATATTTGGTTGATAACATATGTTTGCTATTTTAAAATTAAAATCTGTATGGGATTATTAAATTACCTTTGCTTTAAAATTTCGGGGACGAAATTCTTTTAAGGGGGGAGGAATCTGATGTCCCGGAAATTTGGGCAATATTTATTTAATAATTTTCATTAATAATTATTTTAAAATGTGAAATATTGATTTAATAATCTAATTCAAACAGAAATTATCTTTTGAAAATTTAATAATTATTTAGTTTGTCAAATGATATTCTTTTCAAAATTTATAATAATGATAATTTGATTTGAGAATCTTATTATTTTCAAATGCTAAAAATATTTAAGTAATAAAATTATCTTTCTAAGCTGATTTAAGGATATTTTATTTATAATGTATATATGTGTATACATTGTAAATAGGGATTTGATTTTTATTTAAATTTAAATTTAATAAAGAATATTTTCAAATTTATAATATATATAGATGTATAATTTGTGAATTGGTTAATTTGATTTAAATTAGTGTTGAAATTTTTCAAAAGTTAATTTATAAGTCTACCTTATATTTTCATAAGAAATTAAAGTGAATATTTAGTTTGTTTAAAAATAGTATTTTATAATAAAGGTTTATTCTGTATTATTTTAAAAATTGTTATTCTTTTGAAATAAGATTTTGTTCATTTATATTAGAGTATCGTATTTTGATTTAAAACTTTTAAATAAAATATAATTCAACATTCTTATTCTTTTTAAAATTTTCTCTTTTGAAAATTAGTTTTAAAAATATTATTTTGAAAACATTCGAATAAACATTTAAATTGTGTAATTGTATAAAGGTAGTTTATATGTAATTATTTAAAGACTAAATGTTAATAAACATTTAAAACATGCTAAATTAAATTAGATATTGTTTTAGATGGATTTAAAACACAAATTAAAGAAATTTATTTTAATATTAAGATAAACATGTGTAAACATTTAACTTTTGAAAGAGGACACTTGTAATTACTCTACATTATTATGTAACAAGTGGCAATGATTTTAATTTTCTTAAAAACCATTTTTTAAATACATTAATAAGAAACTTAACAAATGCATTTTTGTTCAACCATTTATCTTTAATTGAAAAAAACTAAAAATCAGATTGTAGAAGAAGTATGCAAATACAATTCAATTTAAGATTTGCAAAACCCAAATTTGCAAAATCAAAATATGCAAAACCCAAATCTGCAACTTCAAAATCAATTTGCAAGTTCAACTTCAAACTCAGGCAAATTGAAGATGGGTTGCAAGCAGTCTAAAATCAACTTCAATAATCAAATCTGAAAGAAAACTCAGGAAGCAAACACAGATTTAGCATCACCAATGCAAATTGCAAATCAACTTCAACATGCAGATGCAAAACAGGTTCCTGGGAATGTGAAATGCATCTGAATTGTTCCCTGCTCCTTATTAATAATGTGAATAAGCTTTTATTTTTAAAAATAGTTTTCTTTGAAAATCAAAGCTAAAAATAATTTACAGAACTCAAGTTCTAATTCACAGAAATCAAAATCTGTTATAGATAAAACTATTCTGTTTTCTGTTTAAAAGAAAAATGAGTAACCTCACCATGCAAAAAGCTTAAGATATCTATGCATGTGAATTAGTAGAAATAAGTATGTTGTGATGATTGCATATTAATGACTGTTCTGTGTGAATATATATGAATATGTTTGTATGTTGCTGATTGCCTGTATGTGCATATCTATTTAGTTTGTAAACTAAGATTTTCTTTAATAGAAATTCTTTATCACTTGAATTGATTTCAGCTAGAAATTTTTGTGTAAACAAAATATGTTTGTTTGGTATAAATTTAGATTTATAAATTATAATTTAGTTTAATAAAAATCTGTTGCCTCTGAAGACCACAAAAATCAGTCGTCATTGAAATAAAACAAATACCAAACATCTTAAATCAATAAAACAGTTTTGTAACTAGAATGCATGTTTGAAAACATGAATTTTAAAACAAATTTCACATTTTTAAAATTAATGTGGAGTTAGTATTTCTGTTTTGAGAAAAATTGGGGTTTTCGGGTTTTTATGGTGATCTAGTGGATTTTGGAGGCTGTGGTTCTTTCTGGAGGTGGAGTACAGATGGAGGGGTAGGGGAAAATTGTCAGATGTTTGGTCAGTGGGTGGTGGCAATGGTAGTAGTGGTTTTCTAGGTTCTAGCCCTAGTTTGGAGTGGTCGGGGTTTTGGTAGCTTCTTGATTTCTATGATGCATCGAGTGAGGTAGGGTTTTGGGAAATTGCAGAGGGAATGTAGATGGAGCTATGGCCAAAGTCGCATCGACGATAATGGTCGGAGGTGGGTTTCCTCAGTGCTGACAGGTTTTGGGAAGGGTGCAGTTCTGTTACCAGGTTGTAATGGCTACCTCGAATTTTGATTTCGAACTGCAGTGAGGGTTTCGATGGTCGTGATCAGGTGTGGGGTTGGTCTGCGATGTGGTGAAAGGGTTAACGGTGACTGGAGTTCGCCAAGGTGCCGGTGCATATGCACCATGCACATAATTTTTCTGATGAACAATGTTGGGTTGTGCAGGGTTTCTAGCTCGAAGATGCACTCGGGTTTTTGTGATTTTGTCTCGAAGCAGAGTGGGAAGGTCTCAGGTTGGTGTTGTTTCAGGTTATTGAAACCTGCCAGCAAATCTGGGTTTTAAAATTTAAATATAATTTAAATTTAAGATAGGATTTGAAGTAGGGATTCAAATTAAAAGTTTAAGTTTGGATTTGAATTCAAATGAATTTCTGAATCCAAAGTTTTTAAAATGAAAATTTTAAATTTAAAGCAAGATTTAAATTAGAATTTAAAATCAAGTTTAAAAATGAGTTCAAGTTCACTATAGATTCAAATTCTTGAATTTAAATCAGTTTGTAAGTTTTAAAGTTGAATAAGTTTTAAATGTTTTAAAGTAGAATTAAAAATAAATGAATTTGTTTTCAAATAAGTTTTAGAACTTGATAAAAATTCTTTTCTTTAATATTTGAACTAAAGTTATGAAATGTTTAATTTAAATCTGAAAGTTAAAATAATCAAATTATTTTCAAAGCTTGATTTCTTTAATTAAGTAATTTTTTAAACTTTTCTTATATATTTAAGTAATGAATGTTCTTTAACATTTATTTTTATTTTAAGGTTTATAATTTATTTAAATTTGGATTAATGTTTAAATAGTTAAACATTTTAAATATTAAACTTTAAAATGGAATTCGAATTAAATTTAGAAATGTATTGTTTTAAATACATTTGAATGTAAATAAAGTCATTAATAAGTAAATGAATTATTTTGGAAATAATTAAGATAATTAAAAATTTACTTATTGATTTGGTTTTAAATAATGGTTTGGATTAATTTTTAATTAGAGATGATTAATTGATAATTAATCTAAGATAAATTCCTTAAGTAAGTAATTAATGAAAATGTTGTTAATTAATAAAAATAATTATCTAAGGATAATTAAGTAATTAATTAATGTGATTAATTTTGATAATTAATTTGATTAATAAATTGAATATAATCAATTAGAAATTGTTAAGTATAATTACTTGATAAAAGTAATTAAGAGATTAATTACTTATTGTAATTAATTTTAATATTATGATTTGTTTAAGTTAATTAATTTAGTTTAATTAATTTAAGTAAATCATTTGATGATTAAATGAGTGTAATTACTTAATGTAATTAATGGAGCAGGATTACTTAAGGAAGTAATAATTGATAATTACTAGAATGTAATTAGTGGAGATGATTTATAATGAAGTGATTCGGGTAAATTACTTTTTTAATTAATCAAGGGATTAATTAATAAAGATAATTAATTATGGAATAATTAATTTGTTATGAGTAATTAAGGGGAGTTAATTACTGTATTTAATATTAATCAAGGGTGATTAATAATTGTATTTTAAATTTTAGATTAATTACTGAATGTAATTAATTTTAAATTAAGTAATTAATTTAAATATTAATTAAAGATCATTAATTGATATAATTAATGATGTAATTAAGAATTGCTTAATTAAGTAATAATTAATAATTAAGTGATTAATTAATATAATTAATTAAGGATAAATGTAATTAATTATAGTTAATAAATGAAGTAATTAAATGTTAATTACTTAAGTTTAAGATTAATTAATTTGTGAAATTAATTAAAGACTAATTACTTATTGTAATTAGAGAGTGATTAATCAAAAATGTTTAGTCAAGTTGAATACTTAAAGAATGATTAATTAACTAGGTTAATTAATTAATGAATATATAAGCAGGATTTATAGATGTGCCAATTAATTTAATTTATTTTAAATTAATTAGAGATGGTTGTAATTAATTTAATTCATTTTAAATTAATTATAGATGGTGGTTAATAAATCTTTGCTTATGGATGATATTGGTTGGATGGTTGTGATCTCATTAATGAGATGAGTAGTATCTGTATGATATGGATGCTTAGTATGATGGTTTGTGATGGATTAATTGGTTGTGATGATTATCTGTTTGTGATGATGATACAAATTTATCTCTGTATGATGAGAATGTGATCATCTATTTTGATATGTGAAATATCTATCCGTGTGTAATAGATAATAATGAATTGAATTATTTTTTCAAAATTAAATTCACTTGGACATTAAGATGGCGTTTGGATTTCGATGAGACCGGGATCAGATTTCCAAATTTGGAATTCCGAAAACCACGTCGATCCAAATTAAACGTTAGGTCGTGAATCTCAAGTGGAGCAAGTGAAGACTCGAGGTGTAAGAACTATTACGTCAGTATAACTCTGTGGGTGATTCCGTGATGAGTTTGACCGAATAGTACTTATAGGTTCGAGCTGGTGATTTAGAGTGCAAGGGCTATGGTCGTTGACTCTGAAGGTGATTCCAAAATGAGTACAACGAGATGGTGCCTTCGGTTTCGTTCGAACTCGGAACGAACTTGTATGGATTGAATGCTTTTAGAACATCATTAGGTGGACGATGAGCATTCTAAGATTGATATGTCCTATAAAGGTAATCGTAGCCTCAAGCCTCATCAACCTGGAATGGCTAGAACAGGCGAGGTGCATCAAGGCTTCGTGGTAGCCCCCCCTTGAGAGCAAGATTTACCCCTGTCTAGAGGTCCATTTATATTTCGGCTGTGTGGCAGTTGGCGACGGCCAATCTACGGGGTGGTCTTGTTCGGGACTGTTCAATAAGGAACGGTCCTGGCTTTGTGTTGTAGGGGAGCGGGTGTACTCCTTGGTACAGTGATCTAGGCCACGTACTATGATGGGCGGTACCCCAGTAGCCCTGCCATTGATGGAATCCATAATCCAATAAGTGCATGTACGGTTTTGATTGATGGAACGTGAGATGTAAGCATTCCAGCTATTTCTGTATTTTATTTTGAAAACCGTAGACACTATTATAATATCAATGGATTTCCTATCAAATGTTTTAGTTAGCGTAAGGTAAAAACTTTTCCATGTTTATGTGTGGGAAGTCTTACATGATACCTTTTGTTTTCAAAGGATTTTCTAAAGTTAAGCAACTTTTAAACCCGTTTACTCACACCAGACCCATGTCTGACCCGAGTGTTTATTTTCTGTTTTATTAAACTCTTGGGTACTCATATTACATATGAGTAGTCAAGTGATTCATGATTGCTTTGACGAGTTCTGGAGGAGATAATGGAGCATGAGGCTTCGACGTGTAGATATACATAGTGATTCCACTGTGTTTTGAGTTGTATCTGTTTTACTCCGATATACTTGAATTGTAATTGCTAGACAGATGTTTATAACCGTCTAGTTCGTGTTGTATTAGCTACATAACTCTGATGTATATGATACTATGTAATGTTTTATGTGATATAATATAATTTATTCGTTCCGCTGTGAGATTCTGATGTTGTCTGTTTCTTTCTTTCCTATCTTTTCTCTTTCTATCCCTTTCTTTCTTCTTAATGATGCATCTTTCTATGAAATGAAAGGTGGGTCGTTACAGTCATTTTCAGTATGGGGCATTGATATTATTTGCTCTCTACCTCTAGCCAAAGGTGGTGCGAAGTACGCCATCATCGTAGTTGATTACTTTACCAAGTGGGTGGAAGCTGAGCCCCTTGCTACAATCACAATGAAGATGGTGATCAACTTTGTAGTCCGCAACTTTATCTGCCGATTTGGTCTGCCACATACCATCATCACTGATAACGGAACCAATTCGACAGTGTTGGATTTAAGAACTTCTGTCAACGATTCCACATTCAGAAGAAATTCTCCACAGTTGCACACCCTCAAGCAAATGGATAGGTTGAAGCTATGAATAAAGTTATAAAGTCTATCATGAAGAAAAGACTGGAAAAGGCCAGGGCAAGTGGGTCGATGAACTTCCTACGGCTCTATAGGCTTACCGAACAGCCCACAAGTCCACGACCGGCCACACACTAATCTATCTTTCCTATGGTTCAGAAGCCGTTATTCCAGTCAAGATGGAAGTACACTCTCATCATGTGACTTATTATGAACCAAAAAAAACGCCATATTACTTGCTGATTGTTTGGATCTATTGGATGAGAAGCGTCAAGAGGTTGATTTGAGGGTAGCCGCATATCGAAGTCGAGTCGCCCGATTATATAGTGCCTAGGTTCGACCCCGAACATTCGAACTCAGCGACCTCCTCCTCAAAAGAATCTACCCGGTTCCTTCGCATATGAAAAGAACATGGGAAGGGCCGTATGTCATCGAACGAAATCTCGGGGACGACACATTCAAATTATCGACCGTCGATGGTCTTACTCCACCGAGAGCTTGGAACATCAAAAGCCTTTGCCGCTACTACACATAACAGGCTTTAATTATTCAGTTTACTTTTCATTCACAATTTTATGCATTTCAAAATTTGAATTTGTAATAAGGCCACTAATTATGCTGTATTTTCTTATTTTAGCAATAAAACGCAATCTCTTCAAGCCAGAGCTGTGATTTTTTGAAATGCGACATACTACCATCACTATGAACGGAGAGCTAAATTCCACCTGATGGTGGGGTTTATTCAAATATGGATTAACTATGATACGACCGGTTACTTGCTAAGCGAAACCCGAGCTCGGGGGCAATTTGTCACACTGAAGCCAAAAAAGGATTGATACATGACAGTCCTTTAACTAACTCCAGATTCCCAGAGTGCGAGCTGGAGTGTAAACTTATAAATACGGTCTCGAAGATTGTGGATCCATCCTTCTAACGACTTCGCCCGTATCTTGACCAAGTTTGAGGGGGATGGATCCATCCATCTAACGACCTCGCTTGTTAACTCAGGGTGGATGTGAATCGACCATCCACGATCCTGATAGATTCGTCGTTCTTAGAGTGCAAACGAAATCCTAAAGCCTAAACAGATGTGACTGACCATCTGTCGGTCAACTCTAGATTCCCAGAGTGCGAACTGTAGTATAAAACATCAACTAATTCCGGATTCCCAGAGTGAGATCTGGAGTATCAACATCAACAAACTCCAGATTCCCAATGTGCGAACTGGAATACAAACATCATCTAACTTTGGATTCCCGTAGTGCGAACCAGAGTATCGACAACAATTGACTCCAAGTCCTCAGAGCGTGGATTGGAGTATAAACGTTGACTAACTCTAACATCCCTAGAGTGTGGATTGGAGTTTGAACATAAATATCCTAACAGAACTCTGAGACCCCAGAGTGCGGTTAGAGTATAAACTTAAACTAGGGTTAACAGACCACCCACGAATCAAGCTAATGTCCCCAGAGTGTGGATGCAGTTATAAATATTAAACATGCATGAATTATCGCCCGTGAAAATAACTTAAGTCCTCGAAGCATGGACGTTTCACTAAAACTAAAAGCCGGCATAATTAACCGCCGACGAACAGGCGCAATCCCTAGAGTGTGGATGCGATTATCAATTGATGAATGAGTGTGGTTCGACTACTCGAATTCGCCATGATACAACTGTGTTTCATAAAGATCGAGACCGATGTGTTGAAGGCAAATAGCAATTGCTGACCGATCTTTTCAATGTATTCCCAATCTCGGGACAGGACTTAAGTACCGACACTGATTGAGATAGTGCGATATCAGAGTTCGACTTAACATTCGATCATGATCCGAAACGGTAACCCCAAGACTTGGCAACTAAACTAGGTCCAAGTAAAAGAACAAAAGCTTCATAAGTGTATGAAGAAAAGTTTAAGCACTGAAATGCTTAAGCAACTAAACATAAATTGTACAGAAGATAAAATGGAATTTTATTTCGACTATTTGTCAAAGCAAATTAAGTACAAGTTTATCATAAAATCGTAGTACCATGGGCCGAACCCGCATCTATACACGGCCTACAAAAGCTAAAGAAATTCCTATCTAGTCAAAAATGAGCCGAGGAGATGTGTCTACTCTTTTTTCTTTTTCGGTTTCCCCCTCGGTGTGGACACGATGGAGCGGCCACCTTGTTTTCTCTTTGAGCCCTTGCCTTTCAGCGGCCATTCTTCAGTCGAGGGAATTATATCAACTTCCTCCTCCGAACTCACATGTATGGGAATGTTTCCTGAAGGTAGAGTGGGAGGGACCGGATTAACTGTAGAGGCGGGACAGGCACACCGGTGTCGAAAACCGTACCAACAGGAGATATCATTCTTAACAGAGCTGGGTCGGGTACCGCCACCCCACCTCCAAAACTACTAGCTTTAGCAACTGCCTCCATTTTTGCATTAATTTTGGCTATTATCTCTTCTTTGTGAGTTGTTCGAGCCTTGCCGCGAATAGTAGTGGTTGGGACTGTAGAGCTGGTCGCTGGCTCTACTCCATTCATAACAAATGATAAATCAGCAAAGGGGTCGTTGTGATGACCGAGGAGTCCCTCCATCATTTGTTTATCAAAAGTCAACGTGCTCCCCTATACCTCATCCGTAAGTGCGGTATCCGTCGTGATGGTTGCTTCGGTTATGCTGGCCTCCCACTCTTGATGTTGTTCTTGAGTTACAGGAGGCACGACTGGTGTAACTTCGATCACTGGATAAAAGCAAAGGAAAAACAGTAAGTAATTACTTTAAATAAAGCTTCCGATTTCACCAATTATGAGTAATATTTGTAGTACCTTCCTCAGTTTGACTCATTGTCGGAGCATCTTCGGAGACTTGTTCGTGAGCCGGAATAGCCGTGGTTGATTATGGTTATAAGCAGGAACAGATTGAGGATAAACCGTAGATACAGATTCAGGCTGGGTTTGCGTAGAAATTTCAAGACTTATATCATGGTGCTCAATGCCTGAACCCTCTCTAACCTCCATGTGCTGGGTGACAAATTTCTCCTTTTCGTATGAAATCATTGCATCGAGGAGAATTTTTTGTTCGTCTTCATTCAGCACTCGGTTCTCAAGCTCGAACTCATCAACTGATTCACCCTGATTTTCAACCTTTCCATCTTCAACTAATCGGCCCTAGGCGTTGTATAGACGCGTCGAGTAATTATTGACGGCTAGGTTTCTATGCTTCAAGACGTTAGCTAATGGGGAGATCTTCAATATCAGTTTCTAGCATGGATTACGCCATTTTGACTTCCTCCTCCACTTTGGCCTCCACCTCTTTAAACTTGAGTACTGCTGTATCCCGTTCACCCCGAAGCATCACCGCCTTTTCACACGCCTCCTAGGCTACTTTATTTGCATCATCCTTCGCTTTGATGATTTTGGAAAATTTGGTTTTAAGCTCATTAAGTTCTTTCAAGGTTGCGTTCCTTTCGGTTGTAACGTGGTGTTTCGGTGGCCTATCTCCTCCACCAAAGCAAAATGCGTTTGACGAATCCTCTCCATAGCCAGGTTTGCCTCATCGACTTTTTGGATGGCCTCTATTTTAGATTTCCGAGGGAATCAGCTTCATTATTGAGCACTTGAATGATACGGTCTTTCTAAGCAAGATTGGTTTCTAACTTCTCAATCATCTTCCCCCATTTGAAAGCCACCTCAGAGACCTTGTCAGCAGTCTTTATCTACTCCTTATAGTGGCTATATACATCATGAATGTAGTCGTGCATGGTCTCTTCAGCCTCAAAGGGAATTTTCTTCAAGTGTGGGGGAAAAGAAGCCATCAAAGCAAATGTTGGGAAAGTCTTTCTTCAACCGGGCGATTTTGATTTCCCCTTCCCCCTTCCCCCTTGGGCTCGGTAATAGCTTGCTCAGTAATAGTGGGAGCTATAACCTCGGTCCCGCGACGTTGAGACTCAGACCTCGGAGCCTGAGAAGATGGTTTTTGGTGTGGAGGCTTGGGAGATGTGTGCTATCAGTAGAAGGTTGTGTAGGGACTCGGGGAGGTGGAGAACGCGATTGGGATCGATATCTATGTTCTCTGTCTCTATCCCTATCCTACCCGTAATGCTCTTGACTAAAATAATCACGATCGCGGTTTCTATCATCCTCCCTCTGGCGGGACTCATAATATGAAATCGATGACTGGCGCGCTGAACGGAGACTCCTAAACATAGAATCTCGCCTGATCATTGTATATGAAAAGTAAAGGAAAAACAGATTTAGTATTCCCCCGAAGCAGACAACTCAAGACCGGAAACCGTGTAGTGCCGTGAAGTGTATATGTATGTGCAACCCCCCGACCAACCGGCAATGCCGGCCACGCTTGTGGGAAGAGACCTGCTTAAGTCTAGAGCGCTTTGAAGCTCCTCCAATCCGGTGTCATATTGAAGTGACACATAGTCTGGGATTGGGATATGGAAAAGCCCTTCGAAGGTAATCTCTACTTGAGGGGGAGAAGTATCCATGATTCTAACACCAGAGGCTGGCAGTGGCACAACTACAGATTTCACCTCAGAGGCTTATGACACTTATAAGCGGCTGTCTTGCCTTTTGTCCTTCCCTACAAATCCTAAAAACCGTCTGAAGGTCCGACTACGGGCTCATGATCAGGAGGTGTATCCTCTCTATCGCCTTCCTCAACTATTACAATCCCTGGCGCTTTGCATTTGGCCCATTTTGTCGGAGCTGTTCTGATCGATCCTTTAAGTCTAATGCTTTGATTTTGATCGATTAGCCCAACAATCCTTAAGTTATCATCCATAAGTACCGACTCAATTTCTCTCATTTCACTCTGCACCTCTTGAAGAATTCGAATTATCTCTTTAAAGCGGCCGCCCCCTAGCCGTGGAATCGAGGTCGTGAATGGAATAAAATTTTAGAATGGACATCATGTAAGATCATTTGTGCAAATGGTGTAAAGATGAAGCACTTACGCCTAACTATCCATCGCCTGGCGAAACCCAACGGGCATCGAACATAGAACCATTCAGTTTTGAAATAACTCAATCTGGTCTAGGAGATGGTCATAATTTGGCAGTTCCTAACCGCCTCGAAGAACGTGAAAGAAGGGCTATCTCCTTGACTTTTGACATTAAATATAAATCTGATTTCTCCTGGAGTTGGGGGCCATAAGAGACGCTCCATAAAGACAATGAATGTGCTGTTTAACGAAGCATACCCGTTCAGATGTAATTATGATGGAACAGTCCTTAAGAAAGCCAACAATTCTCGAATGTACTGGTTAAATGGAGAAAGTTTCCCGGTTGTACAAGAATGTCGGTTAAAAGCACTATACCCCTCCAGGGGAGCATGTGTCTTGTCATTTGGCCTCGGAAGCAGAATGTCATTTAGCAACAGCCCACGACGTAGGCAAATCTTCCTAGAATAAATTCGAAAACATTCGATGAAACTGAATCTTGCGAGTTCAGAATTACATTTACTCCAAGAAGGTCATCTGGACCTAGGCTTGTAACTTCAGTCTCAATAGCTGGTATTTCTATTACCAAAGGAGGTGAACTTTGTGTCTCCTGCTACGGTGAGCTTGTGGATACCATAACTAATCAACTTATAAAAGACCAGCATTAGATGATATTAAGCCATGTGTTCCCCAGTGTGAAGTGCATGAGTGTGTTGTGCAGTGTAGTGCTACATAACATTTAAGAAATTCTGCAGAATTTGAGAAAATGTTCGAACGATAAGATTTTGAGATTCAACCGAAGCAACCGTTAACACTGACCGTTATTACAGTGCTATAAAAACTTTGGAGATCGATCCAAGTCAAAGTTCATTAAATTTTTTCAAGTTATAGTTCCATCGATGAGCTTTGAAAGGCAGTCAAATATGAAGTGAAATGATTAAGTCCAATTATGCAAGGCAGAAGCTCGTCGGAGTCAAGTGTTCAAGTGTGCAAGGAGTCTCATATTCGTCAAAATTCAACTCGGATCGATCACCTAGACCTTCACCTCGTATCGATCAGGGAACCATCACCTCGTATCGATATTGAGGCATCATCTCGTATCGATCATCAGAGGCCGTTTCATATCAATGCCATATACCTTGCTTCATGTCGATCAACGTTAATACCTTCGTATCGATCGTCATTTTGTATTAGTCAATCGATACGTAGTTCCACCAGCAATCGATACGAAGCACGATTTTCCCTCGATACGAAATCACACTTCAACCTGGATTGATACAAGCTTCTTCCTTTGACCCATCATTTTCGAATTTATATGAACTCCACTCCATAAATCGATACAAGCATCCTCTTGGTTCTCACACTCCTCCAAATCCACTCAGGCGTCATCTCCTCCTTCTCCAAACCCATCCTAACCTTCCACGACTATCACCTCACCAAAATCGGCAACAAAGTCGAATGGAACGACAATGAATCTCATGCCTCATCGTTATTAACATAGTTAATTACCAAGTTACCTAGATCTAACAAGCTGGTTTGAGGGATAAAGAGCTCGACTCAGTTTGAAGGCGAAAACAACTTCGATTTCCTTTGTTTAGAGCGATAAGGCTAGAGAGGAAAGACACACAAACGGGAAAATTCTAAGTACCAAGATATTTATACTTGGAAAGTGACCATTCATCTCCCAATACAAGCTAACTGATCGAGGCAGTCTACTTCTTCAATCGATGCGGGGCAGCCATTCGTATCGATGTGCCATCCATCCAGAGTAATGCTCGGTCGTATCCCTCAAACAATCGACGCAAAGCACAAAGTAAAGACCGATTGGACTATTCGAATCCATTTGAAATGCATTGATACGAGCTGCTCTATTTGTATCCATCGACATGTAGCCCGCGAAGACTTGTATCCACCGATACAAAATGCTTTTAAAAAAACAACTAACTCGTGACGATCACCATTGTTACGAAGACAATTTTTCAACTTTTCACATCGATCCAGGAGAGGATCAATGCGAAGAGATACTTTAAAACAACCATAAAGCATTGTTAAAATTTAAATTTCACATCAATTCAGGAAAGGATCGATACGAAATTCAATGCAACAGAAAACCGACAAGGACTCGTTAACGTGCAAACGCTAATGGGACTCGAGTTAACATACATTTATGTGTGATGAATTAGCATTCAATTTTTAAAATTCACAAGAAGCGAATGCTCCAATGACAATTACAAAAAAAATGACAGTTTTCTATAGTTCAATACTCAATTACAATAGTGCATAGTACAACAATTGGCAGTCAACAGTTCATTATTTGTATTACTGAAGAACAATCGAAGGTTACATCTTTCGACAAGAAGATAACAACCGTTCAGCAAGTTAGATGGAACTTTTCAGAATGAAGATTGTAGCTTTCCAAAGTACATCATGTCCTCACAAGACCTACATGGGGGGGGGGCAAATGTTATCCCACCTTTTAGCAAGGCCGTGATACCAAGAAGTTGACTGGAAACAAAGACAGTTCACCCCAAAAAACGGTTACATATAGATCTACTATGGATACCGGTAAATTTTATTGGAGTCCGGACCAAGCTATAATTTGTATAGCAGGACCAATAAAGCTATGAAAGCCAACGTTCCAAATTTCAAGTTAATCGGTGTTCGTATGCTCAAGATATGATCGATGCAAACCAAGGAAATCAACTCACTCACATCCATCATTTCACATCGATCGGGTCGTATCCATCATTTCGCATCGATCAATTTCGCATCCATCTTTTCATGTCCATCACATACACTCAACTTCATGTCCACTTGGCATATTCCTACTTTGTATCCATCAAATTGGCTCGACTCCATATCAATCAATTGAAGTCGCTTCGTATCGATTCCAATTGCATAGTTCGTATCGATCGATCAGCGATCGATATGAATGAAACATCGTATGAATGATATGAAACGACCTCCTGCTATCGATATGAAATTACCTCCAGCTATGGATATGAAATAACCTCCATCTATCGATATAAAATGGCCCCTAGCTATCGATACGAAATAAATTATGAGCATTGATACGAACAGAGCCTCAAGTGATCGATACGAAGAGAACATGTAAAAATGGCCGACCCGTTCACTTGGCATAATAAGTGGATCGATCCGAGGATTTTGCATCACGTCAACCTGCAGGCATGTGCTCAGATCGATACGAATAAATCGATGCGAATAGGAGCGATGTGAATTCTGCAGCCTTTCAATAATCCAAACTTGCATCGATTGCAACTCAAAATCTACAAGTCCAAATGCCATCAAATTTTCACAGGAGCTTACGTGCATCCTCAAGAATGTTCTTGATCGATCTCGATTTGATTAGAGAGATTTTTATCGATACAAAATTCATTCGTATCGATCACGGATCGGGTGCAAATGTCATGGGATCGATCGTGTGGGCCCGCCCACGTAAGAGAAGAGGTCTTCCTTGATCTGGGCGAGATATTTGTAACCTACACCTATAAATAGAATCTCAGGACCTATAGAAATGGGGCTTTTTGACTCTCCTACATCCAAACTTTGTCGAAACCATTGTTTTGCTTGAAAATCACTGTTGTACTCGAAATCACTGTTGTAATTCATTGTAAGAAGCAAGCAAAAATTAATAACAATCAACCATTTCATAGTGGATGTAGGAAACATGCTAAACCACTCTAAATCTTTGTGTTTCTCTGTTGTTTTGCTGATTATAATCTGAAGTGTTTGTTAGATAATCCTCTTTTACATTTATTTTCTTCATTTTTATCTCTTCAAACACTTCCGAAGAGCGTTGTGCCCAATTTTGGTACAGACAGCACCAAGCAACACTAAGCCTCCTTAATTAGTCTTTTCATTAATTAAAACCATTTTATAGATACTTATACGAAAATATTTTTGTAAAGGTATATTCACAAACCCTTCTATTTTCAATACTTATAAAATATCCATATGCTTATCGCATCAATATAAGTATATTTACCAAACTCCAAGTAAGATCTCCTTTTTACCAAATTCTAAAATCATTTATAAACTCCATTATAAATTTTTAAAACCATTTATAAATGATTTCCTAAGTCATTTCTAAACGCTTCATAAACCATGTAATTATTTATAAAACTCCTTTTTGTAAATCTATAAACCTATTTCTAAAATTCGTTTATAAATATCCATCTATTTATAAACCTCTTTACCTTGTAAAAATCTTGCTTTAAATCTTCAAACCATTTTATAAGCTCCTTTTATAAACATCTTAGTCCTTTTACAAAAATCTATTTATGTTTCTCGAAAACACCACAAATAAATAATTATTATTAACCTTTAACCTCATAAAAATAATAATTAATAATTCAAACCATTATGGATAAAACAATCGTTAATCTTTACCACATAAATTATAATGATAAATTACCAAAATATTATTAACTGGAATGTCCCGGATTTTTCGTTGTTGATTTTGAATATTTAAATGGTATAAATATTGGATTTGGAATTTTAAATTATTTAATAAGATTTTAAAACTGAAATTTCAAGTGAATTCATCAATTTTTCAAATCGTCTATTTAATCGACGTGTTAAAATAACTATCCGGGGCACAGTCTTAGAATTCACCAAAATTAGTTCCATTGGATCCGTAATAGAGTATTATTATCGAATTTCAAATTTCATAAAGTTTGGACTTACCGTTTCATCATGCGATTTGAAAACGCCTAGAAATAATTAAATTGAATTGAATTAAAATGGTGGATTTAAAAGCTATCCTCCACATACGATCGAATTGGGACTCGAGGCTTGTTCCTTTGGGTTTCGAATAGGGTTATAACATTAGGAACAGGAGATACAACTCGATAGGAGTTTGATGTTTTAAGTTATTATAAACGAGATATTTTGGGTAACAAATAATATTATATAACGTCAAGGTCAAAGCTTCTGAAATACGCCACACTTCCATATTCAAATACGCGACTTTACTCTTTTTCCTCCTTTTCTTTTTCAGCACTATAGAAATTGTTCGACATAATAAAAAAGCGAATGAAATCAGATAAAATTCATTCGAAAAAAGCTTGCGATTTAAATCGCGATTGAGTGTGGGAGTTGAGCGTCACCGCGCAGTCGTGATGGCGAGGTTCGGAGTCGTGATAGAGGCAAGGCAACGCAAGCGCTCTCGACTAGGGTTAGTTATTGAGCTGGTAGCATAAACGGGGACATCGCTCTTCGAGTGGGTGAAGACGTTGGTGGCGCGACAGTGCTATGTTTAAAGGCTAGCAGAGATGGGTTTGGTGATATCGCGATGGGAGTTTGTAGGTCATGACATCGATTTAGAGGGAGGTCGGCGACTTTTTCTACGGCGAAGCCCCTCTTGATGATAATGAAATCATGGCTGTTGGAGTGATGGACGAAGATGGTGATGATGCACTGGCTGATATTGGTGCTCTGAATTTCGATGATTTGGATAACGTGTTTAAAACTGCAGGAAGCTTGGGCGATCAATGGTAAAGACGCGATTAGAGTTTCGGGCAGCATTTGATTTGGGATCTTGGTGTAGGCTGAAGAAACAGTTGAAATTTTGGATTAATTAAATTCATGAATAAGTAATTAGTTTGAAGTGAATAATTAATTGATTTATTGCAATAAAATTGAAATCGTTAATTCATACAATTCGAAATTTGATTATGTGAGGTTCAATCAAACGAAATCTGTCACGTTGGATTCATTGGTGCGAAATATACAATCTGGATGTTTGGCAATTTAAAAAAACCAAGATAAGTCAATCTCACTCATTTGCATTGCTAGTTTTTAATTTGAAATATTTAAAATCATTTATTGATTGATTGGATGAATTGATAATTATTATCTGTTGCATGCTATATTATATATATAGTAGTATATATATATTTGTAGTTGGATATATTCCCGCCAATTGGAGCGAATGAGACCTTATATTCCCCGTATAATAGCGGATGACCCTATATTACCGTGACATCCCACCTCAAAGCGGGATTGGTATTTTTATGTTATCTAACATCTGTGGATACAGGGAAATTGGTTGGATGGATCCAACTGGATTCCTCAAATATTTATTGATTGTTTTCATATATAATGATATATGACGTGTTAGAATAATCTATTATAGATTATTATTGTGATTTGAATAATTGGATGCTATAGTAGCACTGACCTGAATTTTGATATGTTAAATAACATAAATATTATTTTTGAATTTGAAGGAATTAAAATGGATTTTAGACATAAAAGTATTTATATTCGAATTTGGATTTATTTAAAGGAAATCGAGTTGGATAAAATAGTAATTTGATTTTTGGATTTGTACTTAACTATTCGGGAAATATTTTTAATGGAGCTTTTAAAATAATTTATATAAGGAATTTTTAACTATGATTTTAAAAGGGTATTTTTTAAGAAAAATATATATGGATAAGGAGTTTTAAATCGATATTAAAAATGGATTTGAAAAATCGATGGGATTCGTAAAGCAATGGATTTATAAAATGAGATTTTATAAATGGGATTAGTTTTACAAATAAGTGAAACTCAAAGGAGTTATAAAGTTTATAAACAATGTTTATAAATAAGGAAAAACAATATCAGTTGATAAATTGGAATATAAACTCACAATTTATATCGAGATATGAAAAATAGTTTTTTCGGAAAAATAGTGAATTCTATTTTTGAGAAGTGAGGATGGTTAGGAATCAAAATGATATCGATGTGTAAGAATCAAGAGGGATTTTGTAAAATGAATTGATTATTGGGATTTTAAAAATGTATATTTTTATCAAGAAGTTAAATTATTTTAAAAGAGAGTTTTTATTTATTCAAACTATGTAATTTAAAGCCGCTTTAGTAATAAATTTCTTCGAAAGTTGATTTTTCAAATATTTAATATTGGTTGAATTAAATTTCTAATTTTTATAATAAGCTTCGAAAACCAATTTGTTATTTGAAAATGAAATAGGGAATGAAGTATGAATGTTTATCAAAGTATATTAATTTTTTTTAAATAATTACTTAAACATTTTTTTCAAAATAAGTTTCCATTCTTTAAAAATACTTATTATACATATATAGAGTCCTGAAAATGATTTTAATTTATTTATAAACTCTCTCGAGATGTGAAAACAGTTATGATTTTTAGAAGTTGTAAATGGATAGTTGAGATGATAAGTGCGCATAATCAACTTTGGAAAATGTAAAAGGAATTAATGTATATTCCGAAAATGTAGGAGATAGGATAAGAAAACTCCTAAGTATTGATATTAGAAATGATTTCGGAAAATGGACTTAGAATATTTTCCTATGTGTTGAGATGAAAGGTTTTGGAAAGTATTTAGAGATGAAGGATTTATATCAAAATATTTTCTAAGTAATGGATTACAGATCGAAGTTGGAAATATTTCACTAAGCGTTGAAGTGAGTTATGGGTGGAATTATCCTGTTGTGCAAACGAGTATTCGGAAATGTTTTCAAATATTGATAAATTTGAATGAGATTGAATATATATCTTTGTAATGATATTTTTGAATGAATATTTTGAAGAATTATAAATAATGTCCTAGTGACTGCTTACGGATGTTATTTGATAGTTAAATAACCGACTATCAATGTTGGCCAATTTCGTTAATCGTTTCGAAGAGACCAGGATCAAGTTAAATTATTCGAAAACCACTTAGATCTGATTTCAACGTTACGAATGGATATCGTGAAGATAGTGAAAATGGTGATTCGGTTTGTCCAGACCAAGGACAATTCGTATTGACAAATGCTATTAGAACATTGTAATTGGAGGACGATGAGCATTCTACGTGGAACTGTTCTTGAAAGTTAGCCTCAAGCCTCATTAACTAGGAATGACTAAAACATAGGAGATGTAGCAAGGCTAAGTGGGTCGCACCCAATTACGATATGTTATCACTAAGTGCCCTTGGATATATTAAAATTATGGATATGGTTGTGCATGGAAAAGTGAGCACACGATTTAAGGGTGGGAACACCTAGGGTGATAACATATTCAGCACTATCCAGGTTAGGGTAAGCCAGGCTTGCATGGCAGGAGATCCCGGCGAGCTCCTCAGTACATTTTTCTAGAGGTGTACTATGATGGATGGTATCCCAGTAGCCCAGTCGTTGTATGGAATCCATTCTGTAATAAGCGCCAATGGTTTTGATTGTGTCCAACTACATTGATATATGAGATGTAAGCATTTCATCTATTTTCTATTTACTTCTATAAACACTATTATAATATCAGATAATTTTAATATAAAATGTTTTGGTTATCATAAGGTAAAAACCTATCGTGTTTATATATGACGCAGTCTGACGAGATTCCTTTGTTTTTCAAAGAATTTTGAAAATAATAATAATTCAAATTGAGTGTGATTTCTCATGCTAGTTTTCCAGACCGACTCGGGTGTTATTTTATTATAATGCTCGGGTCAGACAAAGTATTACAGATTCAGGATAGGATGTTATGGAGCTCAAGAGACGAGCTAGATGACAAAGACATATTCCCGTATTTGATTTATATTTCCATTATGTATGTTATGTATGTGAGGACATAACTATCCAGATTGATTTGTTGATGGTTGTACTCCGATGAGTGTATATACATTAACAGCTACAGATTCTTCTGTATAAAAAATCTAATATTATATATTATATTTTGTTCCAATACAATTGTGAGATTCTTGTTGTGATTCTGTTTTCTTCTATCTTTTCTTCTTCGCCCCTAATGATCTGGTATTTTCTGCACTCGATTCCTCGGCATGCTATACATTGAACGCATTGACGTCGATTTTCAAGGATCGAAAATCCCATTCGTTACATTAGTAATCATTATTATTAATTTCAAACATATTAATAATTTTAATAATTAACCCTTCAAAATATTTAAATATTAATAAACAACTTTAAACAGTATTAATACAAGTAACCAACCTTTAGAATGTAATATATTTCCTTGATAAAAATCCATACTTAAATCTTCAATCCAATCATTTCCATACTTATAAAACCATACTTGATAATCTCTTTCCATTTTATAAAAACTTCCTTTCATAAAACCCATTTATTTATGAATTCCATTTATAATTTATTTTCTTTAAGAATCTCACTTATTCACAAATCTCATTTAAAACATCAATCTCCATCTTTTTCAAAAGTTACTTTCATATGGATAAATTCCTTTTATAGATTCATTTCTATTTTTGAAAATATCATTTAACATTCCAAATTTATCTTCGCCTTAAATTTCCAAAATAGTGCCAACTATTTCAAAAATATCTGTCCGTATCTTATGATAAATCCATTGTTTGACCTATTCTCTAATTTATTAAATAATAATAGTTTCCTTTAATTTATAAGCCCTGTATAAAAATCCATAACTGTAATGATCTCGTTTCTAAACCAAATTTAAATTTAGAAATTAATATTAATTTTGGAATTTAATTGTAGATTAATTTGAATTTTTCCAAAACAAATAAATTTGTGTTTGTTCATATATATATATATATATGATTTTTATTACTATATAATTTAGCTTTAAAACATTTTCTTTTATGATTATATAAATATTAAATAAGGAA
Source organism: Allium cepa (assembly GCA_030765085.1). NCBI lineage: Eukaryota > Viridiplantae > Streptophyta > Magnoliopsida > Asparagales > Amaryllidaceae > Allium > Allium cepa. Next base: position 307,094,461 of record CM060931.1, read on the forward strand.
ATATATTTAATAAAGATATAAATTATATTAAAAACATATATATAAATATAAACTAAATATAATATAATATATAAATTATATAAAAACATATTCTCATGCAAAAATACAAGTGTAAGTTAATAAGACATACAAATTACAAGTGTGAGTTAAGTAAGACATGTAATTAACAAGTGTACTAATTTTCTTTTATTTTTAAAAATAATAAATAAAAAGAAATCAAGGCTATATATTTCTACCTCTCCTACCTTTCTCATTTTCTTTAATCTGATCAAAACCTCAAACCAGCAAATTTTAAATCAAAACTAGAAAACAAACTTGAATTCATTTCAAAAACCTGAAGCTATAATTCATCTTAAACCAGAAAAATACAAAACAACAACTTCACCAAGATCATCAAGCTCAGTTCAAATTCATTTCAAAACACAAAGTAGACCAGATCTATAATCAAGTTACAGATCAAAGTTCAAAAGGTAAATTCAAAGCATTTCCAATCAAAAACAAATCAAATTCCAGTTTCTAGAGTTTTCAAATTCAAAACAACTTCCAGCTCTTTGTTCTTCTTTAATAGGTGAGTAAACTCCTTTAAATCTGGATTAGTTGTTTATAATCATGCTTGAAGCAAAGTTGTAAATTGTTTACATGCATACAAATATGTGTATTTTATATGCAGATATGGGTGTACATGTCTAGGAACAGGCATAGTTGCCTTTGTTTGGTTACAGGTTTCAAAACCTGTTTCAAAAATCAAATTCTCTTCCTCCGATTCTTGATAGGCTTTAAGATCTAAACGAAAATTGTTTGTATAATCAAGATCTAATTTTAAAAAAATATTTTTGATAATAATTAGTTTAAGTTTATCTGGAAAATTTAATTATACAGTAAAACTTTTAAAACATGTCAAATTCGAATCTCATGATTTCTTGATTCACCTACTGTTTACATAAAAATTTGGCAAACACCTCCAAGTCGTATAATTTAGTCGATTTTATGTTGTTCTTAGCGATTTGGGTGATTTACGCAAATATGTAAAAAGCAGGGACTAAACTGTAAAAGACACACAGATTTATAGTGGTTCGGCCAGAATGTGCCTACGTCCACTTTATATGTTATTCTCCTTTACTGATCAGATTACAAGTACAAAGCTTTGATTACAAGTATATGAAAGTTGTTTGAAAGTTCTATCCGTGCTTGAGCTCTCAAACTTGTCTGCCATTGTTGTACCCCTGCCCCTCTATTTATAGAGTGAGGCTGAGGGTAGGGGTCCTGGATGTATATAGCTGCTGGTGGGCCTGGGCTGAAGCAATCTGGCCTGGAAATGTTGATTCGACAAGGCCTTGGTCCGGAGATGGTTGGAGTGGAATTCGTCCGGTATCACTTTGGAGATGTGTTGGTTCGGTAACGCTACGGTCCGGTGGTAGATGAGTTGAGTTCTGGTTCGGCTAGGCATAGGAAGTGAGTTGGACCGGTAGTACACTGGGAAGGGAGTTGGTTCGACAGTGCTTAGGAAAAGAGTTGGTTCGACAGTGCTTTAGAAAGGGGTTGATTCGGTGGTGTTGGCCCGGTCGAAACACACCCAACACTTGCCCCCCAAAGTAGGGCATATGCCTGCATATGGCGTGCTTTGTTTTAGGTCACTCATCTTGGACACTCTCATCCGGTCTCGAACGCCGAACCAATTGGTCCGGTCGTTGATATTTTCCTATAAGTATGGGCCTTATGCTTTCGTTATTCCTTACCAGCTGAAGTAGCCGAACCAATTTTTTCCTGCTGAATCAATTACATTGCCGGACCAGGTGAGGTCTTCTTTCACCGAACCAACTTTTTCCTAAACCACCAAATGAGATTGGAGGATATGAGTGCCGAATGGTATTTGAGCCTTGGATTACCGAATGGACTGGAGAGTATAGTGTCGAATGACCTTTTGCCTTGCTTTACCGGATGAATTCGGGAGTTCGAGTGCCGAATGACCTTTCGGCCTTGAACTACCGAACGCACTTTTATGTTTTGAACTGCGAGTGAAATTCCAGACTACATACACTTGCTTGTTTACTTCCCTCATTCTAACGATGCACGTTTTGTGTTTGTAGATAAATGTCTCGTAAAGTGGAAACTCGATCAGATAAGAAGAAATCCAAGGACAGAGAAGAGTCCTCCACAGTGCCCCCAGCTCAGTCAGGATTGGGACGTCATGGACCTCCCCCAAGATCACTAGTAGATGGGTACAGCCCTCAGGAGCTCCTGAACTCGCCACCTGACTGCTTTCCTAGCTCCCTTAAAGAGGAGCAGCTTGATGTTATATCTCGTTCTTTCGGGATTGACTGAGCACACATGGTGCTGCCAGGGAATGGAGTTATGCCGTATGACCCTCCTGAAGGATATTTTTCTTATAGAAGGTACCATTGTATGTGTAGGGCCATTCCCCCGATCAATGCTTGGATAGTCAGCTTCATCACCTATTTGAAGGTGGCCCCTTTCCAACTTCAGCCCAACTCTTATGCTATCTTGGTGAGTCTATTTATCATCTTCCAGAGAAAGTACGGGCGTCCCGCCTCCAACCGGGAGATTCGGTACCTGTACAATTTGAGAGGCTACAAGAAGGGGTCTCCTACATTAGCTTATAATCGGTCGTGTCCTTCAAGCCGGTCCTGCACTTATATTCGAAGTTCAGCATGTTCAAGAAGGAATGGTTTTTCGTCAAGGATGACTCTGTTTCTATCCGTCTCTTCACCTCTGGCTGTAAGTTGAAGCTTATTTATAATTTTCGTTCTGACTGCAATGCTTCTTCTTATGTGTTTTTATTTCTTGCTAGCGACAAGTGGCTTTGCGGTTGTGGAGAACGATCGCCTGGCTCAGATGGCTGCGGAAATAGAAGCCATTTCGGGAAGGGAGAGGTCAGCTTCTTACTTGATCAGGAATGCTACTCTTCTGGGGCACAATTTGATTCTACCACGTCAGTCTGTGGTCAAGCAGAGAGACACAGCTGAGGAGAGGGTTGCCAAGGCTAAAGGAGGGGATGCGACGAAGAGCAGCAAAAGGAAACCCTTCTCGATACACCCAGTTCCGGGGGGAAGAAACTCAAGAAGTCCGATGGACCCTCCCCCAACACATGTCCAGATGTTCCGTAGGAGAAAAATGTGGAGGAGGAAAGAGGCGAGGAGGAGAGTGGAGGTGATGGAGAAGGTGATGGTGATGATGGTGGCGAAGGACAGAGCGGTGATGGCGCTGGGGCTTTGTCCTCTGGGAAAACAGGGGAGATCCAAGAATGGACAGATGATGCTTTTCGCTAGGCTTTTGAGGGGTTGGAGGAAGGATCGGCCTTGGTGGAGAAGCCAAAGAAAGCTTACAAGGTTGGGAATGGTACCGATTCATCTTCCAAGAGCATTTCAGCTAAGGCAACCCATGCGATTCAAGGTGAATTTTTGACTCCTGACGACTCTATTTATGATAAGGATTTGGGAATATTTTATGGACAACTCCCGTCCTGGAATGAGATCCAGGACTTATTGCAGTATCCTACTCCTCCCCAGGGTTTGTATAACAAAAGCGTCTTTTTACTCTTCTTAACTTGATACGTTTCTTGAATTATAGCTCAATGTATGCTTGTAACACTTGGTTTTTATTCCAGGAGCGGGCGAAGCGGCCAAGACATCAAATGTTCGGCACCGGCTTGAACAATACAAACTTCTCAAAGCTTCTACTAAGCCGAAGCCTTCGACCAACCGCCCCGGAGACATAGTCGACCACCGTCCTCTTCTTGGGGTCATCGAAGAGGACATCCCAAAGAGGAAGAGGAGCCGTTCCTTGTTTGAATCCTCACCTGGCCCCCAGCCCCCAACTCAACCTCTTCGGGATACCACGGAGGAGAATATTGAGTTTATACCTTCCCCGCACCCATCTGGAAACCCTACTGTTACCCCAATAGATCATCCCGGCTTGGCTCGTAATCCGTTTGCGGTCATCCGGACCCGGATCCAGGCTCTCATGATATTTCCTTTGACGAGGCTACTGGTGAGCACCTTCTCCCTCGCAATCCTATGGTACAGGTGCTTGATGAGGCTATGTCCCTGGACCTTGATTTGCTTACTACTCGGATTGTAACTATGGGGGACGAAGCTAAGGCAAACATCGACCGGGTTGCTGAGGAGATCAGGAAGTTGATGGGGCATCATGCCCGACTGGTCAAGGCCGGAGAGGAAATCGGGAGTGCTAATATTCAATTGCGGTTAATGGTTTCCGACCAGGCCAAGCAACTCGCCGATCAGGCCATCCAGATCTCTCAGCATGAGGCCGCCTCCAGGCGACTAAAGAAAACCATGGAAGAGGCTAGCAGAGCAGAGTTACGGAGAATGGAGGCTGCCTGCAAGGAACGGATCAATATGGCTATTGCAACGGTGGATGAGGTCCGGAAAGAGGATCTCGAGCGGGTAGAGGAGTTATCCGGGAAGCTTGAAGCCGTAGAGCTTTCTCAAACCAAGCTAAAGGAGGAGACGGAGGCAATGAGGAAATCTCTTCAGGCTGACCGCTCGCGATACCGATCGGAGAGGGATGCTGCCGTTGCAAAGCTGTTGGCTTCTGAGGTCCGAATGAGGGAGTTCGAGGAGAACGAGAGGATGGTAGATGAGATGCTCCAGGATATGTACTTCCGTACTTGGAAACAGGGCAACTTATCCTGGATGGATGATTATCCCCGAGTCATCGCCAGGATTTATCTCAGGGCTCTGGAGGAGGCCAGGGCTATTGCGGATAAGGAGGGTGGTATGGCCTTCAGAATGGATGCGGTTACGACCCAATTCACCAAGGACGAGAAAGTGGCGGTGAAGGAGGGTATGCGGCTGCTCGTTGCTGAGGAGGTAGGTGTGCAGTTGGAGGATGATGATCAAGGAACAGATGCTGGTAAGTCTTCCCTTTTAGCCTTTTCATAACTTGGTTGCTTATTGTTTATTTAATGGATTCTTCTCCTGAATTGGACATGCGGGACCTTTGAAGCGCCAACTACCTCCGGTCAACATGCTGGGAGTTCTGATCCTGCGGTTAAGTAGATCTCGGAGGGCCAACAGGATAGAGGCGAAGCCCCGATGCAGCCGACTCCTTGGCTTGATCTGGACATTTTTTGGTTTACTTGAGATTGCTGTCTATGTTAGTCTTAAAACATTAATGTAATTTTCAGGTTGTAATTATGTAACGAATAACTTGATTTTTGGCATGTAACTTTTAACTTAGACTGATTCTCCTATATTTGAATGCTTTTGTTATTTTGATATGTTGCATAAGAAATACAGCTGTGCACATGTCTATGATTCAATCGTGTTTGATGCTAAGTTCTTGCTTAAAATATAATTTCATATCTTGCAATGTTTGTGTGATGTGCGAATAAATTATAGCTACGTATTTATATACAAGAGGAAAAGGTATTGCCCCTCATGTCTTAGTTGTAGATGGTAGCTTTGAATGTCTTGTGTAGCTGAGTATGGAATGCAGCTGAGTGTCATGTCATTCAGTTGTGAGTTCCTATTTCCATTAGCGAGCGTCTCCTATTTTTTGTCCTGTACTTTAGGGATTGCTATAGAGGATAGGAGGAAAAGTTTTCAATCAAAATAGAAATATAAGAAATAGTAAAACTTCCAATCACGGAAGGCCTTCGATGTGCCCAAGTTCGTGGCAAACGGGTTTTGTAGTCACTTTCCCTAGCTGTAGGTCTTGGAGACATTTGTCACCCATCTTACGCCTCCGTGGGGAGTTTTCTTTTTACCACAGTCGTACTTAAGACACATCGGAGCCGAGATCGCGCACGGTAACTACCTTGGACCATTATGGCCCGTAATCATGGGTATTATTCGATTTACCATGGCCGTCTAGCGTGGGTGCCGATCGTCAACCGTGAACTACCCCTGGCTGGCCACACCTTATGTTGGGGCATAAAGTCGGTTCACAGTTGCCGTCGAGCCGAACGCCGTAATGAGCTGCCTAGGCTATTTTCGGCCTCCTCGGTGGCTTATAATCGGCTCAGTACAGTTGGCTTTGAGGGCTGTCGTGAGCAATGAGTTAACCCGCAACAGAGGGATGCTGGAGCAAAAGTGTCTCGTTGGCGAGGGCATAGATTCGTATAGTACATGTTAGGTCTTGTCCAGGTGAAGTCGCGCCGTGATGTGTCTTGACTAGAAACATAGGATTTTGTTCAACAGAAAAGGATAAAGTTAACAAGCAGCCAATATATAAAGGAACAAGTTGAAAAAAGAGACAAGTTTTTAAAGTTGTTCGACACGAAAATGCCTACGTCCACCGATTCTCTTTGTTAATTCACTTCATATAGGCAGTACAAGTTAAGAAAAGTATCGACGAAGGTGTTGGATATTCCATGCCCTCTGGAACACCTCTCCGTCCACTGTTGACAAAATATAAGCTCCATTATGGAGATCTTTATGAATTACATATGGTCCGTCCCACATTGGATCTAGCGCTCCGGGGCGCGGGAAGATTTGCTTGAGGACAAGATCTCCTTCTTGTAAGCTGCGATGCTTGACTTTGGAGTTGTATTGTTCTGCCACCTTTTGCTTGTGAGCTACCACTTTGAGTGCTGCATCATTTCTTCTTTCTTCGATTAGATCCAAAGACATATGGAGGAGTTCTTCGTTTTCTTCTGGGTTGTAGTAGATCCTACGGTGGGAAGGCACTACAGTTTCAACTGGGAGCATGGCCTCAGATCCATATGCCAAAGAGAAAGGAGTATGCCCTGTTGATGTTCTGAAAGACGTGCGGTAGGCCCAAAGTGCTGTAGGAAGTTCATCCACCCAAGCGCCTTTTGACTTTTCAAGCTTCTTCTTGATTAGAGTTTTGAGAATTTTGTTGACAGCTTCGACTTGTCCATTTGCCTAGGGATAAGCCACGGACGAGAAGCTTTTGTAAATTCCGTGCTCTTGGCACCAGTCGGCGAATTCCTTGCTGTCAAACTGAAGTCCATTGTCCGATATGATTTTGAGTGGAACCCTGTACCTGCATAGAACATTTTTGATCAAGAAGTTAATAACTTTTACCGAAGATACTTTATTTAGAGGTTCCGCTTCCACCCATTTGGTGAAATAGTCGACTACCACTATGGCATATTTGGCTTCGCCTCGACCCATTAGGAGTTCGCCAATCAAGTCAATTCCCCATACTGCAAAGGGCCAAGGGCTGGTCATCTGAGTAATCTCATTTGTTGGTGGTCGAGGGATCTTAGCAAATTTCTGACATCTGTCGCATTTTTTGACGAAGTCCAACGCGTCTTTGTTTAAGGTGGGCCAGAAATATCCATATCGGAGTATCTTCTTTGCCAGAGTCTGCCCTCCAGTGTGATCTCCGCAACTTCCTTGATGGATGTTGGCTAAGATTTCCTTGGCTTCCCTTCCAACGACACACCTTAATAAGGGGTTAGAGAAGACACGCCGATAGAGGATGCCTTCTTGTATTGTGTAGCGGGAAGCTTTCCTCAAGATTTTCTTAACTTCGTTACGCCCGTCGGGCAGTGTGCCACTTTGTAGGTATTTTTCGATGGGAGTCATCCAAGTTTCCTCTTCGATTGCAGCTATCAGATTCACTTGCTTGAAACTCGGGGCTAGTTGCTTTGAGATGGTTACTATTCCGGAAGTGGTGACGTCCTTCATGCTAGCTTACTTTGCCAGTTCGTCGGCCTCCTGATTCTCTTCTCGAGGAATGTGATTGATTAAATAGTGATCCAATTGATCGAGCAGCAGTTTGGTCTTCTTTAGATATGTTGTGAGTCGTTCTCCTCGAGTCTGCAATTCTCCCAATATTTGATTTGCAATAAGTTGAGAATCACTATGAGACATAAAGAACCGACTCCAATCTCTAGGGCAAGTTCTAATCCGGCTATCACTGCTTCGTATTCTGCATCGTTGTTGGTGGCAGTGAATTCCAACCTTAGAGCATAGTGTAGCTTCCTTCCCCTGGGAGTGATTATTACAATACCTACCCCCGAGCCTTGTTCGTTTGATGCTCCATCCACAAAGAGATTCCACTTGATGTTTTCTGCTATTTTAGATTGCTCCTTTCCTTCGTTGGTAGTGAATTCGACAACGAAATCGGCCATGGCCTGTCCCTTAATGGCGGTGCGAGGATGGTAGGTGATATCATATTGACTAAGCTCGATGCACCATTTAAGTAGTCGCCCGGAAGTGTCGGGACGATGGAGTACCTTCCTTAGCGGTTGATCGGTTAGAACTCTGATGGAATGAGATTGGAAGTAGTGTCGTAGGTGATGTGATTAGTAAACAGTATGCTAGCTTCTCAAGTTTAGGATATCTGGCTTCTGCCCCCGTAAACCTCTTGCTTACAAAGTATACTGGCCGCTGCGTGCGGTTGTCTTCTCTTACCAAAGCGGCGCTCAGAGCATGAGATGACACAGCAAGGTATAGGTATAGCTCTTCGCCTTCATTTGGAGTTGTGAGTACTGGTGGTCTCTGGAGGTGTTCGATTAGGTTAAGGAAGGCTTTTAAGCATTCGTCAGTCCACTCGAACTTTCCTTTTTTCTTCTTTAGAGCTTCGAAGGAAAGGACACACTTGTTAGTTGCTTTAGAGATGAATCTGCTTAGGGCGGCAACTTTCCCATTTAGGCTTTGCATTTCTCTTCGAGTGGAAGGTATCCTGATTTCTTTCAGAGCCCGAACTTGTTCACGGTTCGCTTCAATTCCTCTGGCATGGACGATGAATCCTAAGAACTTTCCCGATGATACTCCGAAGGAGCACTTTAGAGGATTCAGCTTCATTCCATATTGGCGAAGTACTTGAAACATCTTGCTTAGATGGCTTACGTGGTCGTCGGCTTTCCCTGATTTTACTAGCATGTCGTCCACATAAACTTCCATAGTTCGTTCTATTAGTTTTGCGAACATCTTGTTGACGTGGCGCTGATAAGTAGCTTCAGCGTTTTTAAGTCCAAAAGGCATTACTCTGTAGCAGTACAATCCCCGGTCAGTGATAAAACTAGTGTGGTCTTGATCGGGAGCGTGCATAGGAATTTGGTTATATCCTGAGTATGCGTCCATAAAAGATAAGAGTTCGTGCTCGGCTGTGCTGTCCACCAGCTGATCGATTTGGGGGAGTGGGAAGCAATCCTTTGGGCAAGCATCATTTAAGTTGGAGAAGTCAATGCACTTTCACCACTTCCCATTAGCCTTCTTTACAAGTACCGGGTTAGCGATCCACTCTGGGTAGATGGCTTATCGTATGAAGTTATTGGCAAGCAGGTTCTTTACTTCTTCATCGAGGGCTGCTAATCGTTCTGCCCCCATGCTTCTCTTTTTCTGCTTTACTGGCACTTTGGTAGGATCGATGTTCAGTACGTGGCACGCTACGTCTGGGGAGATTCCAGTCATATCAGCGTGCGTCCATGCAAATACATCCAAGTTGTGGCGGAGAAAATCAACGAGTTGATCCTTCAACTATGCTTTTAGTTGAGATCCGATTTTCAATAGTCTACTTGAGTCATGTTTGTCTATAGATACAAACTCCATAGCCTCTGCGGGCTCGGCGGTGGCCTCCTCCTCTTTGTCCCTGGGGTCTAATTCATTGAAAGGATCACTGGTATATCGAAGAGGAGGGGCTCTCTTTAATTGCTATTCTTCCAAGCTTTTCATGCAGAGAGTAGTCTCTGCATTCTTTCCTTTATCCCTTTTGTGGTTCTTGTGAAGTTCAGTTACATAGCAGTCTCGAGCAGCGTCTTGATCTCCCTCTACTTCTTCTATTCCATTGTCTGTTGGGGATTTCATCTTCAGGCACCACGGGGCCAGGACAATTTGAAAGTCGGACAAGGCTGGTCTTCCCAAAAAGGCGTTGTAGGCCGAGTGGTTTTCTATTAGCACAAATGTTTGTTCCCGCACAACAGAGCGGGGATGACTTTCTATTTCAACAAAGAGGTCCAGTTGCCCGAGGGGCATCTTCGCATCTCCAGTGAAACCATGTAGCGGTTTGTTGCAGGGAGACACATCCTTCATTGACAGCTTCATTTTGTCGAAAGCATGCTTAAATAGGATATTTATTGAGCTTACAGTGTCTACTTGAATTCGGAAAAAATTGGCTGGACCGAACCAGGCAGAGATGACCATAGGATCCATGTGAGGGTACTGCCTTCCTTCTAGGTCACGCCTACCGAATGTGATGTCATTGTTCTCTTTCCGCTTTGGGTGGCGTTCTTCTATAACGGAATTAACGCAGTCTTCATTGTTTCTAAGCGACTTTCCATATTTTTCCATCTCTTCCCAGCTTCTGTCGGCGATGTGTGGTCCTCCCGATATGGTATGGACCACTATCTTCTCTTGATTAGAGCCGCTGGTGTTGCGATTTCCTCCGCCTACTTCCGGGGGTGATAGCCTCGGGCTTTTATTGGCAGGAGCTGGAGTCCTGTTCTGGCTTTTTACATAGCATTCCAGTCTCTTCCTTCTGATGTGTTCTTCAATTAAGTCCCGGAGATGATGGCATTCATTGGTATCATGCCCATGAGATTCTTGAAACGACAGAACTATCCAGATTTAATTGCGTTATCTGATTCCTTCTTGTGCGGGAGGCGTTTGTATTTAACTTCGTCTTGGGTGGCCAGGAAGATGTTTTCGATTGTTTCACTCAAAGGAGTGTAAGTGTCAAATCTCGGTCCTGGCCGATATAGACGCTTTTCTCCCTTCTTGCCCCTAACACTATCTCCGGAGTCATTTCTTTGAACGTCCTTTGCTACTGTGGGTGTGTTTCCATGAGCTGCCTTAGTTTGTTGCCCTGTCTGCCTTTCAATGGCAGCATCTTCAAGTCTCATATATTTTCCGGATTCATGGAAGAAATCGGGTAAGGTAGCTGGCTTTTCTTTCGTTAATCTCCTAGCAAATTTAGTATCCGGATGCACACGACTGTAGAGGGCCATTAGGATAAGTTTCTCATCGGCATCCTGGACTGCGGCCGCTGCGGCATTGAATCGGGTTAGATATTGTTGCACTGTCTCTCCGGGCTTTTGTTTGATATTGGATAAGGAATAAGCGTCCTTGGGTTGTTCCACATGAATGCGGAATTGGCTGATGAACTTTTCTTTCAACATTTCCCATGAGCTGATGGACCCTTGGGGTAGATGGCAGAACCAGGAGGTAGCTAGATCTGCCAAGAATAGTGGAAAACATTTACACAATACTCCTTCTGTCGCTCTTCTTATGAGCATATGCTGTGTGTATCTCTATAAGTGTACGACGGGGTCAGATGTTCCCTTGTAAGGCTCCATTGTTGGCATTTTCCATTCTCGGGGGGTGATGGCAATTTCGATATTGCGGGTGAAGGGGCTGGTTACCCTAGCGCCTATCCCTAGATCTCTTTGATCCCGTCGGACGCACTCTCTGAACAATCGCGCCATCCTTTCACCAGAATTTGGAGCAGATAGAAATGAGTTTGGTTCTTCTCTACGGGATTGATTCCGTCCATATGACCTGTAGGGATGGTATCGTTTATCACTCCTAATATTTTCCAGTGGCCGCCTCTGGTCTTCTGGGAGCATGTTAGGGTCAGCTACAGTTGGCACTTGCCTGGATCTTCCCCTGCTGGGTTCTGTTCCAAGCATTTCCTCGGGTCCAACTTCGAGCTGGACTCTAGCTTGGCCCCGTTCATTGGTGTTCCCATGGCTAGGTAGCATGACAGGCTCGGCTACATCCGACCATCGCCTGGCACCTCCCCTGTTGGGTTCGGTTCCAAGCGTCTCCTCGGATCGGAATTCGGGCTGAGTCCGGGCTCGGCTCCTACCATTGCTGTTTCTGTTGTTTGCCTCTTCGAAGAAGAAAGATCTTTGTCGCCTCCCAGGTCCTCCAGACTGGGACTCATCCCATGATTCATTGTTGCGGTTGGATTCTTCTGCATCCCTTAAGCGTGACATGAGTTGGTTCATCAAGGCTTCTTGTTGGGATGTGAAGCGATCAGTCGCTTCAGCCACAACCCTGTCTAGATCTGCCCTAGTAATTACTGCCGGTTGTTCCATGGCAGGGGCTGTCGGATTTACCTGACTTCCATTTTGTACCACTGTTAGAACGGGACGATTCTCTTGATCAGTGATCACTGGATCTGGAATACTTCTAGTTGCGATGTTCTTTCCTTTGTTAGCATCTTTCTTCTGTCTGGGAGGCATTTTTTCCAAGCAATGAGCGATGCTGATAGGAAGAAGGTTAAGTGGGAGAAGTTGAAGCTTCGAGGTCCAATTCTCAGTGAAAGAACCAAAAATGTTTGCACAAAAATTGGGCAAGCACCTGTAAGTCGTATAATTTAGCCGATTTTATGTTGTTCTTAGCGATTTGGGTGATTTACGCAAATATGTAAAAAGCAGGAACTAAACTATAAAAGACACACAGATTTATAGTGGTTCGGCCAGAATGTGCCTACGTCCACTTTATATGTTATTCTCCTTTACTGATCAGATTACAAGTACAAAGCTTTGATTACAAGTATATGAAAGTTGTTTGAAAGTTCTATCCGTGCTTGAGCTCTCAAACTTGTCTGCCATTGTTGTACCCCTGCCCCTCTATATATAGAGTGAGGCTGAGGGTAGGGGTCCTGGATGTATATATATAGCTGCTGGTGGGCCTGGGCTGAAGCAATCTGGCCTGGGAATGTTAGTTCGGCAAGGCCTTGGTCCAGAGATGGTTGGAGTCGAATTGGTCCGGTATCACTTTGGAGATGTGTTGGTTCGGTAACGCTACGGTTCGGTGGTAGATGGGTTGAATTCTGGTTCGGCTAGGCATAGGAAGTGAGTTGGACCGGTAGTACACTGGGAAGGGAGTTGGTTCGGCAGTGCTTAGGAAAAGAGTTGGTTCGGCAGTGCTTTAGAAAGGGGTTGATTCGGTGGTGTTGGCCCGGTCGAAACACACCCAACACTTACATCAACCTGTTCGTCTTCATAACCATGAATTTTAAAAAAAGAATCAAGATTTTTAGTGTCGTATTGACTGAAAAATTCGAGGATGAACGGTTTTGGGACTTTTGGCAATTTCTAGCGATCGGCAGGGTAAGGGAGGTCATGGTCATGGCTGGAGGAAGCCTGAGTGATGGGGATTCATGGAAAAATGCTCAGAAAATTTTTAGATGATCGGAGCAATGGGTCGACATTGATTTAGGGTTTAAACACGGTTTCTGGTCAATCCTATTCTCGAGGCAATTGCGTCATCAATGTCGAATCGGACTACACCGGGGCAAGTGGAAATGAAGCATGGGTTGTTGATGAAGGGATGGATGTGATGGCGAGGTTTCAGGTGGTCTGGATCGACGAGGCGAGTCGATTTTATTGATCATAATTTTTGTGCCAGGTTGTGTTGAGTAGCTTGATTTCGGGTTCGTCGTTGTTTCGCGTATCTTGGTGGTCGGAGTCTTAGAGGAGGTCGTTGACGTCTTGCTAATGGTCTCAGCATCGACCAGAGGTGGCCGGAATCTTTGTGCACGTGCATGAGGAAGTTTTGTATCTGGGTGATTTTATTTTGTTAGGGAAGAAATGTATTCTCGGGTTTTGCTCGAAGTAAACAATGATTTGTCTCGAAGGAATGAGGCGGAAGTGAGAAGCTCGGGAAAATTTATATTTGGCTCGTGGATTTCATTTTTTGATTTGGGTCTGGAGATTAAGTATAAAAATAGTTTTAAACCTTTAAAACAAAATCAAGTTTTACTTAAAACAATTTGGTTAAAACCACTTCTTTTGTAATAATAAATGTTTATCTAAGTTTTGAACTAGTTAATGGTTTTTAAATAAAAATTATTTCAAATTAATTAAGTTTAAAATGTTTTGATCTATATAACTTTTTTTAAAAGTTTATTCTAAATAAACTTAATATTGTAATTATGTAGAAAATTAAGAAATGGAATGTTTTTAAAGGTTAATTTAACTTAAAGGTTTTAAGTTAATTGGTTAATGATAATTAATTACAAGGTTTATTAAATAGATTTAAATGATAATTAAAGTAATTAATTAATTAATTATTAATTAATTAATGAAAGTAATTAAAGGATAATTACTTAAAGTATAATTACTTAATATAGATAAATAAAGATTAAGGTTAATTAATTAATAATCGAGGTTAATTAATTAATCATTAAAGGTTACTTAATTAATAATTAAGGATTAATTAATTTATAATTAAGGATAATTAATAATTAATTAAGGACTGTAATTAATTAATGATAATCAAGCAGAATTTAAAAGTTATTAAAATAATTAATTTATTTGGAGAATTAAATTGAATTAATTGGGAATTGAATGACTAATCCATCTTGCTTATAGATGATTGGATTATTATTGAATATCTTGGATTGGTTGATATATCGGATATGTGATTTGTGATACTTTGTGATATGAATTGTTGTGAATTGAGGTGTGATATATTGATGTGTGATTGTGAACTTTTTAATTGAAGCAAAATTGTTGGCCTTTAAAACGACATTTGAATTTCGATGCGATCGGGGGTCGGATTCCAAATGGTTATCCAAAAACCACATCGAATCTTAATGGTGAATCATTTGTTCAAAAGATTATAAATGGAAATTTGTTATGATTTATGTATCCACGTGTTTTTAAAATAAGCGCTGCTTATTTGGTTAAGCCGGGAGAGGACATTAAGTCATAAAAACTCATTCCAAATAATGATATGACGAAATGGGAGTGCATTTGAAGACCGTGTTGAAGACCAGGTATTTTCGAGAATGAAAGGATTACCTGTCGATTGTCTCTGCACTGAGCTGCTCCAATATAGAGATCTCTATATATGATGGGGAGTCCGGTCGGGATTGTAGATATCCGGATTTGCAAGGGCTTCTTCCTTAATTGGACGAAGTCCCTTCGGTTCCATTCAGACCTAGGATGGACTTGTATGGATGTATGTCTGACATTACACTTTGAGACGTAAAGCTGGTTTCTGTAAATCCATTTTTGTTTGGTGGCGGAGAATTCATTCTCTTAGCTTAGCACCCTTCCCTGGGACGTACGAGCTTAGAGGTTATGTAGTTGATATTTACTAGTGATATATTCCCAACTTGGTAATTTGGCATGCTAAGTGCTGATTATTGGTTGATAGAAGCATGACTTTTGTGAAAAGCATAGCTTTGTGGGATGAGACTTCATCGAACCTCACACCCCGGAAATGTTCGAAACAGGAAAAGATGCTGCAAGGTTACAAGGGTCGCGCCCCTCAGGGTATGCTCATTTCCTTCTGGATAAAAAGTGGTATTCTGGTATGGAGCCCAGATAATATGCTTATGTGGTTGTTGGTGTTGAGGGCCCTCGATAAAGGTCGGTTACGACCGGGGGATGGTATACTTATGACAGTTAGTTACGTAGTTATAGAGATAACCCGGCCTTGTGTTGGCAGAGATCCGGTTAGGTTCTCGGGGCATCCCTCCAGAGGCGTACCCATTCGGAAAGGAAGTTCCTTATCCTTGGCCATTTGTTGGAAATTCATTCACCCAATACGAGTCCTGTACGGTTTTCAGTTGTATAACCTGCCACCTCAGGTGGTTGCTATAGTAGGCATAATATAATGGTACCTATGCTGGCTAAGATTAATATTATACTATCGAAATGTTTTTGCACTATGCACTAATAATAATATCAAAAAGAATTTTCGCGTATCAAGCATTTTTGACTATCATATGGAGAAATCTCCCCCAAATGTGCGATTGCATTGTGTGGTGGTGGAAGGCCTTATGGCAGTTTCATTTTCCAAAAAGCATAAAGGATTTCTTTTTGTATTTTTTGTTGTTTAAAAAACTATTTTACATTTACTCATACCAGTCCCATCACCGACCCAGAGTTTATTGTTCCCTTTCTAAACTCTGGGTGCCTATAATTTTCCACACGGGTAGCCTAGAGTCAGGATATCCGTGTTCCGGAGCTAATTCAGATAGTTGATGTAGATTCGGAAATCTTTGGTTTGGAAGCTATTGGGCTTTTGAAGCTTTTGGTTTGGAAGTCTTTGGAGCTTTTGCATGGAAGTCGAAGTATGTTGGATTCTTTTGAAGACCCCTATTGTTGTTCTGCTGTTATGTTATTGTTTTACTATTGTATCATATTCATTATGCTCTGATGTTGGTGTTCATTTGTTGTAATCAAATATTGTATCCATGTTGTATATCAATGATATTATCATTTTGTTTCCGCTGTGTTGTTATCATCTAATGTTATTATAAGCTTCAGCAAACTGGACTTCGACGTTTGAATCTCCGGCATTCGAATACGAGTGAGGTATTGGATGTCGATTTTCGAACGCTGGATTCCGGGTCGTCACATGTGGTATCAAAGCTAAAGGTTGAGTAAGAACTTTAGCTTTGGAGTATAACTCATTAGGTGACTCATTAAAGATAGGGTTAGAATTGCCCTAGAATGAGTATATTCCCTAAGATATCTCGTCCGTGTGCCTATATCAAGTTTTCTTACTATTTATAGATAGTGAGAATGAGTGCAAGAAGAGGATGAGGTAGGGGACAGGGAAGTACCACTACAAATTGTCAAGACCCTACAACAACGGGAACAGCTCTTCCTATCCAACCCCAGCCGAATTTGGTAGATTTGTATCGAGGTTTCTCAAGACTTGGTGGAAAACCGTTCATAGGCAAGGAGACTATTATAGAAGCACAAGCCTGGATTCGATCTTGCAAAATAATTTTCAAAGGATTGAAGTTGGAAGATGATCAGATGAGGTTGATAGCTTCCTAGCAGCTCCAAGAAGAAGCTTTAGCATGGTGGGAGACTATTACGTTAGCTGAGTTGGAGGATGAGTTTACTTGGGATTGATTCAATGAAGTGTTTGAGCAGCGTTATATGCCGTCTGCTGGTATCTCCAGAATGTACCATGAGTTTACAAATTTAAAGCAAGGGAGCTTATCTTTTGAAGAATAATTGAACAAGTTTAACGAGCTGTCTCGGTTTGGTCCTGAATTAGCAAATACCCCTCTCAAGAAGAATGAGAGATTTATTCGAGTGATGAACAAGAAGTTTCATGAAAGAATGATAAGCCATGTGAAGGAATCTTTTGCTGACTTGATAGACATGGGATATAGATATGCTACCTTGGATAAACAAGAGATTCTGGAGGAGAAAAGAAGTGGAAGCAATCCGAATTGGAAGAAAAGGAAGTTTGGAGGAAAGAAACCATGGAAAGGCAAGGAAAAGAAGAATATTCAGGAGAACAAGGCGAAGGATGTTACTTGTTTCAACTATCTGGAGAAGGGACATTACTCAAGTAGTTTTAAGAAACCCAAGAAGCAAGGAAAGAAGAATCAACCTATGAAGACAAGTCAAGGAGCCAGGGAATGCTATCATAAGCCAGGACACATGGTCAAAGAATGCCCAACAATGAAGCAGGCCCAAGCAGCGAAGGTGTAGGCGATCAAGGATAAACCTTCAACCTCGAGAGCCGATAAAGGAAAAGGAGTTTTAGAAGGTAACCTTCTTATTTATGATAAAGTTGTTAGAGTTCTGTTCGACATTGGAGCCACGCATAGCTTTATTTCCCAACAAACCGTAAACGAGTTAAAACTTGAACCCGAATTCGTAGACGAACCCATTTGAGTGAAAAATCTGGTCGGAGGCCCTGCAAATCTTTGTCTATGTTGTAGAAATGTTCCTATCTCGTATTCTCATCATCGATTTCCTATCAGCCTTTTTGTTCTTAACTTAATGAATTTGAAATTTTATTTAGAATGAATTGGTTAACGAAATATGAAGCTAAATTAGATTATAACAATCAAGCGATTTCGGTCAAAACCAAACTTGGAAATTTTGTTGTGATTTCTTATGAGGATCCGAGTCCAAAGAGGGATAAGTTGATGTATACTTTGGGGTATCCTGAACCTAATTTGGAATCCATACCTATTTTCAGAGGATTTTCAGACATATTTGAAGAGGTTAATCTTTACCTCCACATAGGGAAATTGAATTCAGAATCAACTTGGTTCCCAATGCTCATCCTGTTGTGCATGCAAATCGTAGGATGGCACCAATGGAAAGAATAAAACTAGTCAAGCAAACCCAAGATTTACTAAAGAAAGGATTCATATGACCTAGTTATTCTGGTTGGGGTTCAGCTGTGGTGTTTGTAGCAAAGTCTGATGGATCCTTGATATTTTGCATAGATTACCACGATCTCAATAAATTAACTCTTAAAAATAAATTTCCTTTGCCCAAAATCGACGACCCGTTCGATTAGTTGCATGGAGATCGATTCTTTTCTAAGATGGATCTAGCCCAAGGGTTCCATCAGTTGAGAATTGCAAAAGACTGTATTCATTTAACTGCTTTTAGGGGTCCAGATACATTCTATGAATGGTTAGTTATGCCTTTCGGACAAACCAATGCCCATGCATATTTTGTAGACTTGATGACCCATGTATTTCAAGAAGCGTTGAATAAATTTATTCTTATGTTTATTGATGATATTCTGATCTATTCCAAAACCGAAGAAGAGCATGTCGAACACTTAAGATTTGTTTTGGAAATATTGAGGAGGAATATTCTTTTTGCCAAATTTTCTAAATGTCATTTTTGGGTAAAAGAAGTTAGATTTCTTGGATATATTTTTACTGAAGAAGGTATTTCTATAAACCTTAGAAAGGTTTCCGCTATCCTAGACCGGAAGCAACCCACAACTCCAAAGGAAGTTAGAAGTTTACTGAGATTAGTCGGATACTGCCGAAACTTTGTCCAGGATGTCTCTATGTTAGCCGGTCCGTTAACTAAGCTGGCTATGAAGAATTCCAAATTTGTTTGCACTCCAAAGTACGAGGAAGTATTATAGGAATTGAAGAGAAGGTTGACCACTACTCCCGTTCTTGCTATTATTAACGGTAATCAAGGTTTATCTATTTACACAGATGCATGTGGTGAAGGTGTGGGTATCGTTTTGATGTAAGAGGGTAGAGTTATTCCCTACGTGAGTAGACAATTGCAACCACATGAGAAAAACTACCCGACCCACGATCTTGAGCTTTTGGCAATTATTTTTGCTTTGAAAATCTGGCGTCATTATCTTTTGGTTGAAAAATTTGAATTGTTCACAGAACATAAATCTTTTAAATACCTTTTACCCAGAAGGATTTGAATCTAAGACAGCAACGTTGGTTGGAATTCCTAGCGTCACATGACTTGGATATTCAGTATACACCTGGTAAAGCCAACGTGGTAGTTGATGTTTTGATTAGAAGACATGCTGTTCTTATTCCACTGTATAAACCCAGTTTATAAATTCCATAGTCTCATCCCCCTTTTAAAACGCAGTTCAAACACTAAATCAATTTCCAAATCGATTTCCAAAATTTACTCCATTTAAAAAAATAAATTCCTTTACTTACTCAATATATTTTAAAACCTATTAATTTCAGAGATTTAAAATCTTATTTAAGCTAAAAATACCAATTTCATACCTTTTCCCAAAATTCTTCTTTATTCCCCCCAATTATTTTAACCTTGAATTTAAAATAAATCCTTTATTTCTTTAAATAACATCACTTAAGTTTAAAAATTCATTTATTCCCATTTATTCAAAAATCTCCTTTCCCATACTTGGAATTTATTTATTAGAATTTAAAAATCAACTTTTATCCTTTTCTAATTTATTCTTTAATTTATCCAAATTCTCTATAATTATTTTACTTAAAAATTCCCTCTTTTACTTTCCTTTAAAAATTCAATCTTTATATTTTTGATAACTCAATATACCCAAATATATTCAATCAAACCATAGCATCCAATATTTTTAATTCCCAATATAATCAATAATCCATCTCAGATAATCAATGGATCATATCATAGATTATGAAAACAAATTCAATATTTTAAGGAATTCAGTTGGATCCCTCCAACCTATTTCCTTGCATCCATAGATGTCAGTACAATATAAAAATTCAAATCCCACTTCGAGGGGGATATCGTGGTATAAAGGGCCATCCGCTATTATGCGAGGCGCACAGGGTCTCATCCGCTATATAATGCGGGAATATCAATCACTCCAATAAATATATATATAGTATCACATCCAATCAATTCAATCACTCAACTAATAAATTAAATTTAACTATATAAATTGAATGGTAATCCAAATGAGTGAGATTAACTCACCTTTGATTTTTCTTTTGTTTGTAGTCCACTTCAATCTCGACTTGATTTATGATTTTGACATTGTATAAACAACTCATGATTTATTATTATTTGAATTCATCGAACAATTATTCATCATTTACTCATTTAATTTTAACTAAAAATTTGATTTAAAGTAATTTCACTTAAAATATTTTAATAACTAAAAATAATTAAATAGGTTAATCACCATAATTATAAAATAAACTAGTAATTGAAAATATGTATATATGTATATTTATTCCCTTTGAAACTACATATATATATATATATATATTTATAAAAATAAATTATAGATTTTAAATATATATATATATATCCCCTTTTGACATTTAAAAATTCCTTCAAAGCCTTATCCATATATATATATATATACACACACACACTATTCATCTATATATATTAAATTATGTACATATATACATACATTTATAAAAATTAAAGCAGAATTAATTTATACCTTACTGTACCAATTTCTTTCTAGTATATATATTTATACCCATAGGTGATTTAATAAAATAAGATTACCTTACTGCATCCACACATCGCTAAATCGACGATCGCGAATCCACGACATGCATCGCCTCGACCATCGTACAAGCGCACGGCCACCCCGATCCTTTCCTCCGAGCCTTGCCCCCGATTCGCCAGGCCACGCTACCATTGCATGCTTTCGCTTTCTCGGGCCCGATTTTTCTTTGACTATTAGTTATTTGTATTGGCCTATTTCAGGCGTGGACTCTTTTGTCCGATTTTAGTGCTTATTTAAGCAGAGTCCATTTCAGGCTGTTTGTCATTTTAGACATTATCGACCTTTTGGTGGTTACCATTTTAAGTAATGGTGATTTCTGGCGGTGCCCATTTCAGGCATGGACCTTTCTTAGTCCTCCAGACATTTCATCCGGGTTTCCAGTGCGCTCGGCTAGCTTATTTTGAAGCAGGGCCAAAGGACTTACCCGACCTACCTCCAGGAGGCGCCTTAACCTAGCCATATCATGATGCAGTTGAGGGCTTGTTCGGCACCTTGGCCAGGCCATAGTGTGGCAGGACCAAGGGATTACCCGTCCTCCCTGTAGGAGGTGCCTTATCATAGCCATAGCATGACGCGGATAAGGGCTTGTGTCGCTTTAAACTGGCTATTTCTGGTTTTGGCGTGGATAAAGGCTTAGGCCCTCCCTCCAGGAGGTGCCTTGACCTGGCCATCTTAGCGCAACCAAGGACTTGCTACCATTATTGGTAGCCTACCATTTTAGGTAGTCCAAGTTTTAAGGAGAATTTCTCTTTCGATCATGTAAACTTTTCTTATTTTGAGAACAGAGTCTTTATTTCATGAATTGATCAATCCTTTATAAATTGCTTCAGATTTCCTTGTCTTAGAAAGTGTAGGACCATTTTCTCAAGTACTTTACATTGACTAGTATCATGTTCGTTTATGAGACGAAAGTTGCAATATAATCCTTTATATTTTCTTTCAAACCCTGTTTTTTTCTTCTGAGATGGCCAATAATTTTGTTCCTCTTTAGTTCTAATATAAATGTCCTCAATTGACATTGTAATATTATATTCTGCAAGAAGTATCGACTTTCAAGCCATCTTTGACCGACGTCTAATTCTTGTAACTTGGCTCAAGTTCTTCTCTTTGAGGAGCATGTTTTATTTACATCGCCTATTGACGTTCTTTCAAGTGAATTTCTTTCGGTCCTAAGGTTTCAGTTGGAAATTCCTTGATAATTTTTATAGCTCCACTGGATAGTTCTTTGATCATCCCGTAATTCTCCCTTGAATGGCAAGCCTCATTTATAACCTTACTTCATTTATATATGAAATTATCGTCTCTTTTTAAAAATAGTCCCTAGGGAATATGACTGAATAGTTCTTCTCATTCGCTTAAAAATGTTGTCACCTCCAATTATTCTTCTTCCAAGTGCATAAATCGGGGTTGGCTCTATATGAAAGGGGTTTAAGCTCCATTTCTCAGGATTATAAGGATCTGCCTTCCTTTTATTTATAATTTTCAACGCTTCAAGCCTTAACCTTTGTTACTCTTCCTGATTAGAGTCTTTGATTGTTACATAAGAACGCCTTACCAAGTGTGGTTCAGAAGACCCTTGCCCAGACCTCTTGAATCTTTTAGCCATGATCAAACCAAAGTAAGTGAATTTAATATGGAAGTGGTCCAATGAGAATCAAAGAATTGTAGTGTTAGGAAGTTAACCACAACGTCGGAAGTTTAAGCCCTCCTTCCAGCGCTATAAATGTCAACCAAATCTATAGTCAACACCCTAAAGGATCCTAGTAGACGAACTTATTGGGAAATGATGGGAAAGTGGAATCTCTTAGAAAATCTGTAAATGTCCTGTTAGTAATTTAGTGTTAACCCAAGTAATAGGATTAAGCCGAACTATACCAAAGGGTTGATAACCTATAGAATTATCAATATATCTCCGCTTCGGATTAGACTTTGAATCCGATCTTTCGATATGGTTAAGAAGGCCTAGGTACAAGGTTCAAAAAGACCTTTTGGATTTGTTGAGCTAATGCAGAATGATCACCGATTTAGTTGAACCCTTATAAGATTTCCTTCGAAAGCAATTCCATCGATCATGATAGAATTTTATTAGTTTCCTTCATATAGGGGGTTGACCTAGGTCCTTTCCAAAAGGTTAAGCAATAGATGTTGGAGATTCGAAGGGTTGCCAACATTTTTCGAAATATGATGGGTAACGACCCATGTCGAAAGTATTTTATCCACAGACTTTATGACTCCGAAAGGCTTTATGGATATCGATTCAAGCAAGTTTCCCTTGTGACTAAAAAGATAGCAGGATGGAAGTCTCAGAAGGGTTATAAAGACTGTCTAGAAGGAAGATTATTATCTTTATTGATAAGAACCTTTCCGAAGATCCACACTTGAAAATTAAAATTAAGCTGGCAAAAATTAAGGTAAATTGTATAGTAAATTCATGAAGCTTAATACTTCCCTCTTTTTCCAAGAAAAGTCTTACACTTTTGTTAAATTCCCCAATTCACTACCCAATTAAAGTTATAGAGCTATGATTTTAGAATTTACAAGATTAGAATGAGGAAAAATCCACCCTCAAACAGAACCCCTTGGGTCTTATTTATAGATGCTGCGGCCATGTTTCCATCCCTGTGCTTTCGACTGGACCAAAGGGTTTCCTTCTTATATACAGTGGCTAACCTTTCGGCTTCAATGAAAGGTTTTCCTTTCACATGTCGTTGTGGATCCTTGAGTTCCGTCGAAGAATATTTTCTTTCATTTGTTTTTAGGAACCTTTTGTCCTTGTCAAAAGGTTTGTCATCTATACAATATGTGAACCCTTCGGCAGTACCAGAGGGTTCCCGGCTATTGTGAACCATTTGACTTGGTCGGAAGGTCGACTTTTATTTGGATGTTGCCGAGAGCCGAGCTTTCCTTGAATGTTGTCGAAATGTTGCCTTACGTTCTTTGTTGACTTATGAATGTTGCTTTCATCATAGACTCTTCGACACCGTCGAAAGATATTCAATAGGTATTACAACCGGCCCGAAAGGCTTATTATGCTTTCGGAATGGTTGTTATAGGGTTGCATGACCTTGTCTTGACTTCTTTACCTTCTTTGGAGGGTAAGAGAATCTTAGATATTTGGAAATAATACCATCCGTCTTCTCCAAAGGGTCTTGAGCTGCTTCATATTGTTGACTACATCCCTTTGTCTACTTCAGAAGGTTCGATCTGAACTCTTTTCCTTTCATCCTTTGCTTAAGACTTTCCGAATTAGGCGGAAGGTGAATTATTTGAGTAAATTATATAAGTTAATAAATTTAATAATTAATTCTTATGAAGTATGGTGGGAGGGTAGAAAGTAGTAAGATAGTAAGAATGCTTAGGTCAGTAAGTACGCTGTATGAAGATCATTTCTCCTTTTCCACCTAGCTATCGACCCCAGATTCGAATACATGACTGGAGGTGTTTGACACCATTCCGAATACATGAGCATTAGTGAGGGTTCTTACGTGGAACCAAAAGTTGTATTTCATAGTTTATGGCTATGCAAGAAGAATAAAGGTTTCTATTAATAGGCCGGATCAAAGTCCGCACTAGGAAGTCGGATGAGCGATACTAGTTCGAAAGTGAAGTGCCGTGTTCGAGTGAATGATAAAATCAAATTTTACATAAGAATGATCTATGTACATCATATAAGCTGAAGAATAGTTTAAGTATTTCTGGGAATTAGAGTCGTGGCACAATTTCGGGGATGAAATTCTTTTAAGAGGAAAAGAGTGTAACAACCCAAAATTTTACCGCCTTGATTTGAGAATATTTAATAAATTCTAAATATAAAATAATAGATTTTATAATTAAAATGTAACTCCTTTATATAATAAAAAATGATGATAAACTAGATCTCCAATTGAGTTTATAAAAATAAGTAGTTAAAATGAAAGTAGAAAATGTGATCGGGAATCGTTTTTCGAATTTTCTACTTTTGGGCACCGAAATTTTTTTGGAAAACATTGCACACATTTTTTTAACATGCACACACACACACACCTATAAAGTAGGATTCCATCAAATTTTTAAATAATATGCATATACATGTATGCATACATGAATACTTAATAATATATACATTCCAAATATAACTATTTATGCATATTTATATACATACACACGTACACACACAGACAACCTAGGTTAGTACCCAAACATCACCTAAACACCCTAGGTTAGCACATAAAGTCATGGAGAGGGGAGGATGTGTGGAGAGGGGATGGTGGAAAGGTATGGTGTTACATGACATGTTTATATTGTTTATTGCAAGGGTAGTTTAGCAATTCAACTATTTTTCTATGCCTATATTTACCCTCCTCATTCCTACATCATCTTCTTTGTTTTCATTTATATTCTCATGTCAAAATTATCTTCATGCCTTCATCTATTTCCATGGCTTCCATCTCCAAATTCCTAAGAGAAAACTAGTAAATACACTTTAAAAAAATCAAGTTAACTTGCCTTACTTCACTTTCAAATACCAGTACTCTTCAAAGAAAACCCCTACACCTCAGAACAACCTAGGTCTGAGCCTAATTATGCCCTTAGCTGAGCCCATTTACACTATAGAGGGTCCACTAGGTCATATCGTGGAGCTAAGGTGGTTTGTTTGTGTTGTAGCCAAGTTTGGTGGAAGTTTAGTTTGACTTAGATAAGTTACAATGAGTAACGTTAGGACTTTTAAAAACAAATTTATTTACTTCATAAATATGTATATTAATTGGTAAATTTGATGTTGGTTGTGTAACGTTAATGTTTGGTTTGGTTATACTTGAATATACTTGGAAATGGATGTGATTTGGTTGTATGTGAATGTGTTTAGTAGTCGGAATATAGTTGATTATGAAAATAGATTAATTATTTGATTGCAAGTTGGATCTTGTTGTATGTGTATCATAAACATGCATATGTGATGTGGTAGTGAGTTTGTGATGATATTGGGTTATGTTGTTTACAACATGAAAAGCTAGTGCCTTACTAACTTAAGGCGGCCATTAATATGCTTTTTCGAAAGTTTTAGAATTGGTTTTATAAGTTGAATTTTACAAAGTTTTATCCTTTGATTTGTTTTCAAAAGACTACTTGTATGTCCTGAAAGTGGTAATAGTTAAAAAAGTTAATTTGGTAGTTGGAAAAGAAAAAAGAAAAAATAAAGTTTTGAAATTAAGGGTAGTATAGTAATAGTGGCTACGCTGTTTGCAAAAACCAAACTATTTGCAAATTTGAAACTTGTTCCACCTAACTTTTTGAAAGGTGTTTTATAATTTTTTTTTTAAGTTTTAAGGTGTAAAAATATAGTTTTGAATTTAGTTTGCTTAAAAATCAAGTTTTGAAATTATGGGTCGTATAACGATAGTCACTATACGCGCAGTTCGGAAAAGTTAATTATTTTTCAATCTAAACTTGATTTAACTGATAATATTTTTTGAAATGGGTTTATGACTTTAATTATGTTATTTGGAAAATTAATTAATTAACTAATTATTATTTAATGGTTATTTAATTAATTAATGTATTAATCAGGTATTTGGTACTTACTCATTAATTAACAAAGGTTATTTATAGCTAAATGTTAATTAATTAAGCTAATCATAATTTGTTACTTAATTAAATTTAGTTATCAGTTAAGTATTAATTAACCATTATTTAATTATTTATTTAAGATAATTAGTAATTAATTATTGTTTTAAAAAGCGGTTTTATTAATTAATCTTTGATTAAAGGTAAGTTATGTTTTAATAAAGGTCAATTTAAGGTTTAATTACTTAAATAAAAATTTAGTTTATTAAAGGTTTGATTCTAATTAACATAGGTTTAATTTATTTTAAATTATTTGAGTTAAAATAATCAGTTTTGCAGTAAACTGTTTCTTTTTTAAGGAAAAGGGGTTTCTATGTCGCTGACCCTTAAGTAACTCATATCATTAGAAAAAACTAAAGGACGTCTATTAGCAGAACAAACATCATTCTGCTACTATACTTAACTTGTACATTTACTTAAATTGATTGCTTATTATGTATTGATCCCTTACATACCTATTGTTATGTAATACCCATGCTGAACTGGATAAGTAAAACAAATTTAAAGAACTATTGTGGTATTTACGCCTCTGTTTGATTTTGTAAAGATAAATATTTTATTTCCTACTTGAAATGGTTTCAAGGTTATTTCTTTTTCAATAATATATTAAAGGATGATTTGGCAAATGGTTTTACTAAAGATGTTTTTAATTAATGGCAATGGCTTTCGATGTTATAAAAAGAAGTTTTATAATGTGTTTTGTAATGAATTTGGAAATCTAGAAAGTGTTTTGAAATGGATTTGGATTTCAAGTAAAAGATATTTCAAGAATGAAATAGATTTGATTAAAAAGAATTTATCGAAATAAATATAAAAAGATTTTGAGATCTATATTCTCTAGATTGACCTTTTAAAATTGGTGGTATGAAACATCCGTCCCATAATTAACACTGAGGGGATAATGTTTAGGGTTGTCCTTACCTTCAATTTAAACAACATTTGTTTAATCCCTTTTAACATGATTTGGAAGTAAGAAGTTATTCGTAAATATTTTGTGAATATACTTATGTCAAAGAGATAATTACATGAATATTTTAGGCAAATGTTTTGAAAAGAAATTTATTATATAAAGATTTGTTTTGAGGCTTAGTTTTTTCTATGGATAAATAAATCTCAAATGGAAATGGTTATTGTTTTGTTTATTTGATAATTAAATAACCAACATCAAATCTAGACCTGTTTTCACTTAGAAGGTAGGTCAGGTGTATTCGAGTTCTCCGGTGAGGACTCGATTACTTAGTGCATACTTCCCAAAAGAACCAGAATTGAGTTAGCTGGAATTTATTGCTTAGTTTTAGAGACAACGGTCCCCGGATTTATTAGAATCACTCCAAACTAATAACGAATGATGTTCAATTATACTGAAGTATGCTATGGAGTTATACTATTCTTCCTGAAGGTGATTCCAAAATGGAAGATATTAATGTGGAATGTTTATTCGATCCTGGAACAACTTACATGGATGAATGCTAGCATTGTATCTCTTCCTAAATAGCAGTGTTAGCATTCCAAGATGGTTTGCTGGTATGAAAGAAGGTAAAGCGTAGCCTCGAGCCTCACAACCAGGAAAGTTGAGAAAATAGGGTTTGTAGTAGAGCTATGTGGTAAGCTACCATTAGGAGCCGCCATCCCATTCTAGATTGTCTATATTCGAGTTTTTTTTGCAAGTAGACACCATGGTAATATGGGCCATGCTGTCAAAATAGGATGGGTTAATCCAGCTCGTCATGTTAAAGGGGCAGCCGACTCTGGGTAGCAAGGGTACAAAAAGTTATTATCAGACTCTAGGTGCATTTTTTAAGGGTGTACCATCACAAGGCAGTCCCTTACCTTGTCATAGTATGGAATCCGTTGTCCAATATGTGCTTTACGGTTTTAGATGTGCCCACCTATGTTGAAATGTGAGATGCAAGCATTTCAGCTATTTTTCTGTTTACTTTAAACCTAGACACTATTATAATATCATTGGATTTTATATACAATTTTTTTGGTTATCGTAAGGAAAAAACCATCCTTGTTTATATGCGGCATGGTCTTATAAGATGCCTTTGATTTAAATGTTTTTATAAATTTTAAGATATATGCTTTACTCACTCCAGACCCATGTCTGACTAGGAGTTTATTTTCCCATTTCCTAAACTCTTGGGTGCTCAAATTTTGATGGGCAACCAAGTATTATAAGTTTTTCTACAGATTCACCTTGGAGGAACTTTGAGAAGGTGGCTTCATCGATAACTATTTATTTTTATTTTTCCGATGTATTATATGTATGTTTTATCGGTTAGGTAGGGACTGTTATAACTATCCTAGGGTAGAGTTTGTATTAGCATGACTCTGATGTAACATTTTTGAAATGACTTTATGAGATATTATGTTGAGTAATATATATTATTCCGTTGCATTGAGATAATCTGTGTTGTTTAATTTCTTCTCTTATATCTTTTCTTTCTTGTCAATCCTACAGCACTTGAATGCTTTACATGAAACATAGTGGACGTATTAGTGTTGATTTTCAAGGTTCGAAATTCCGGTTCGTTATATCAAGCGTCGTATATCTCTAGATAAAATAGACCATATAGCAAAAACACTACTCACCCATGCACCAAAATGTGAACCAAATATCACCACTTTCCGCTAGCAACATTTATAAGTATACTCAAGATAATGAAGTTGACGTAGCCCACATAGGTAGTTAAACCCTTGGATTGTGCAACCCACTCTTTCTTTAGTCATTTTCCCATGTTGAGCTACGTACGACATCTTTCACATGAATCTTCATCATTCGAACATAATCCACATCACTCATGGATTCATAAGCATGTTTGACAAATGCTAACACTGACCTCTCCCTTGGACTTGACCTTAGGACAGACTGTTCAACTCTATAGAATAAGTCTAAAATGTTAATGTTGGTCTCTCCTTCGAATTTAACCTTAGGATAGATAGTTCAAATCTATAACATTCCATTACGATGACCTTTTCTAATACTGACCCGTATGGTAGTTTTGAAGTGGTATTCGATAAGTAAAACACTTATCGTTCCCGGACTCTTCAAAACTAATCGTCGAATTTCTAATTAACTCAACTCCAGTATTTGATGGGTTAGCTAGAGATATTTTATATGAATGCCCCACAATGGGAGTTCTCATAGCATATAAAGCTTTTTGTTATTTCTCAAGTTAATTTGGTTAATTTCGATAATCGACTAATCAATTGTCGAGTTTTAGGCGATTACTTATGGATATCAAGGTTCGTACATTCAACATGTTTCCACATTCCAAATTATCTATTCCTCAATCAAGAAGGAAATTGGTAAGTTAGAACATTATTGTTCCATTCCTACTCGAACTTCAATCTTGACTCTCATAAGTAAAGAAGTCTACTCGCTCGGCTTTTAGTGTTAAGCATAGCAATACTAACATTCCATATGCAAATTTAACTACACGTTATTTTTCATAATGTAACATCTCATTCCTTCTTCCAAAAGTTTATACTTTTATAAATTTACTTGTAAACAATTTAAAATGATTTTGAAATAAATAGATGTATGTATAATAGGTTATTTAAAATTTTAATATATTTAATAGAATTTAAAATAAGCTTAAAGAAGGAAAGTAACGCAAAATCCTTTATACTTAAATAAAATATTAAACTAGTTTTATAAAGTTTACATAAGAACAAAATACGTTTCAAAATACTTATAAATAAGTTATAAACAGTTACAACAAATATTACTTTAAAAATAGTTAGTTAAGATTGATCTTACCACTTTAACAAAATAAACAAGTTTTGTCTATATAATGAGAAAACCTCTATTTGATAAATTCTTAATAAATTATTTTAAAATATATTTAAAATACAAACTTATTTTTAAATTCTTGTATATCTTCTATAAAAATCCATTGAAAAGATTTCATAAAATAGCTAAAGTAATAATATTTTATACGTTACTAAAACTTGTTTTTCCAGAGTGCATCCACAACGACAATCGCTGTATCGACCATAACTTCTATGAATTTTTTTAATAAATAAAATATTTTTTAAACTTCATTTCCTACTATCCTTTATACTACTATATGAACAAAAAATATCTCATTCAAAATCATTCAAAAGATAAAGTTTAAAAAGTGAGATAGAAGAGAAGCATTCAAAGTGCGTTTATAGCGACTATCGCTATACGGTCAATACTATATTCAATTCAGATTCAAACTCCATTCAATTACATATATATAAATGATTTTCAATTTCAAATAACATCACAAATAAGCATCATAAAGAAGCGTGGAATAATATATATACAACATATAAGCAAGAGAAGCAAGTATAAAGCAAAGTAATACAATAATATCAAAGTGCTTCTATAGCGACTATCACTATAAAGGCAATAACAAATCTACTTATTACATGTCCTCTTTCAACATTTAAGTCCAAATTCATTCCATATACCATTACATATGCATAATCTTACAAGTTTAAGTCCAATGTCCAAGTCCATTAAATATGCAAAAATAACAAGTCCAAGTACAAAATCAAATTACATATGCCATTACAAAGCACAACCCAACAATACAATCAAAGGCCTTCCAAAGAACAACAAACACACAAAATCACATGCATTTTAAAGCACAAATATAGGTTATAACTTTAAGTAGTTAGTGTATATAATTATGGTTTTTAATAAGAAAATCAATATGTTTATCATTTCATTCAAGGATTGAGATAACACATTTTCAACCAAATCCAAGCTAACACTTCATACCCCAACCTTGCAACAGCACAACAACTTCCTACCTTCAACCCAAAAGCCCATGAACATAGCTAGGTTAAGCCTTAATATGGCTTAAGAAGAATGGGCTTATAAGTGCATGACCAAGGCAAATATTTTCCTATTTGGGTATGACCTTGATGAGATCCAAAGGAAATGGTCCAAACATCTTAGCTCCAAATTATGGTGGTAGTATTTTAATACTATAGCAAGAGTTAGAAGAGATGTATAGATCTTTTGATAGAGTTTCTCTAACTTAAGAGTGTTGTGAAGAAAAAAGAGAGTGTAAGAGTGGTTTTGTTTAAGTGAATGAGCAAACCACTCAAGAGCATTATGGGCATGCTTTTATAAGCTTTAGAAATGTGGTAAAAGACCCTCCATACCCCCATATGGCCAACTAAAGGAGGAAGCATCTCCACAACTTCCTTCCTAGATTCATGCCTAGATTTGTGCCTTGCTTTGTGCCATGTCTCCTGCCTTTAAACCTCTTACATTGTCTCCTTAATTCGTACTTAATTTTAATTAAACTTTTTATGAAAAGAGAGATGGTTGAATTCTTATTAATGTGTGTTTCATAAGTAACTATATAATTCCAAATAATTTAAAACACTTTTATCAAATAAAAAGTTGACTTTAATAAAACGCTTTTCGGTCACATTATTGATATTTCTTTAAAGTATATATTTTTGTATACACATTTGAAAAACAAGTTTTCCAGCCTTAGTTATTAGTTAAAATGTGTCTATTAAGGTTATAAAATCAAATTTTTAATACTCAACCATTTTCCAAAGTTTGGATATTCGAAGATGAAGCGTTTGAAATTACAGGTCATTACATCTAAACTATCAATCTCTCACTTGCAGTTGGGGTCAATTATGGAATCTTATTTGAACTTCATCGATCGGTTTTCTTAGAAATTAATCGAGTCAGTCCATTAGTGAACTGGTATGCTATTTTCTTAATCATCTACTCTGTCAATCAGCTCTTTTCGAAGCTGATAAATTGCCTTTATCATAAGGAACTACTTAGGGTATGTCTCTCATTTCTATTGATATTTAGCTTCTTTTACGAACTATATCGCAACATTGTTATCATATAACAATGTCATAAGATTCTTAACATTTAGAATCACACTTAGCCCTATTACAAATATGTGCATTTATTTATACTTCTTACATTGTGGTAGCCTTCGGTTGAATAAGTCACTACATATTATTTGGAACAGTTCAAACTTATATTTCTTAACTTAAGTTTGAATAAGAGTTTTGAATTGACATTCTACACTCGATATCACTAATGAAGTTCAAGCACATGCACTCCTTCACAAGGAGTTCATTTGTTTCTAAAAATAATTCTCTATTATTTCATAAATACTTGAAAACACTCTAAATGTATAGTAATCTTAATTTGGATTTAACTCTTGATTTATATATCAAATACATAAGCAAAGTGTTATATTGTAAACAATACAATGTGTATGATAATTCTTATTGCCAATGCAAAAGGAATCCATCTTACATGCTCAGTATTAAATAGTTTAATGTATAGCCTGGGTATATTGTTTTTGGACATTCCCAACATCCTTTTATACCGATTATAAAAGATGTCATTTTCAAATACAATGTCGCGTACTAAACAACAAAATTAAAATGATTTTAGCGTGAATACATCGTTGACAATCACAAGTTTGTTGTTTACTTACAGTTTTAGAAATACATTTTAGTATCTTTTAATATTCTTTCTTATAGACACATCTTCCTCTGCAATTTACTGAAATTTAAAATATATTATTTCTCTATGAAAACACTTACATAACTCTGATGCTTATTTAGTAACACTTTCGTATCATTTCTTGGATCATGTCCTATAATCACAAACTTAGTTATTGCTCCCACAGACTTCAAGACGTTTTTATTGTTATGCGAAAATTATGTATTCTAAATCATTGTTTAGAATTTTTTGTTTCAACACATATGTAACAAAACTCAAAGTCATGCCATGCGATAAATTTTGTGAGTAAAATCCAAATTAACTAAAGCTCATTGAATGACGAATCTTGTTAATTTCAATAATTGAAATAAACGATGTTAGTCTTATCAGCGTCACTTATATTCCTACCACATTATCTTCTTCTTAAAGGCTTTTTTGTAGCCAATAGATCATATCCTTTCGAATACCATTATCAAAATCATATTATGATAATAGAATCCATTCTGAATTTGCGTGTCGTGCTACATGGTAGATTCAATACTCTTAATGGCTTACTCATGACCGAGGAAATTCTTTTCTCGACATTAATGAAATTCAAAATTTCTCTTTAATATGTGAGATTTATCATTAGATATTCTAATCAGCCAACTCTGTTTTGTTTGGTTAATTTTATTCCATCCTTTATTATCTTTTTATCTTTATATCACATTCAAGTCCATTTTACTGCCAATAATTTCTAAAAGAAGCTCCTTTGATATGAAACACACATTTCTTGAAAAAATAATTGTCTCTTATTATGATGGATTAGGTATTCATAAGCATTTAATGAACTACCTAAATACATATATGAATTTTTTTTAGTTTACGATACTCATGTTCATAACATATGTTGATCAATCAATATTAATCGGTCCCAAACTCCTTTAGGGTGGTCCAAAAAAGATCCTTTACAAGCTAATATTTCATGCAGCCTCCCAAATCATTGAACTTGTCAGCTCCTTGATCTAAGATATGTAGGGGTTTCTTATAAGCTTTTATCTTGTATGATCTCACAAACTATGTCTTGGATAAATTAGTTTCAACCTTAAATACTTACTCTTAAGTACATGACATTGTAGAAAAATTGACTCAACTTCACTCATTATCTATCATGATTTGTCCAACAAAGTCCAATTTCTTCTTATCCATACATGATTATATATCATAGGGAGAAGTGAATTTTGAGATTGAATCTTACTCCTTTTAGGTACTTTCAAAAATGTTTCCCTATATAATCAACAATTCAATCAAATAAAAATTTCTTATTTCTTTTTTATGTTGCGCTTTATACTCCCGTTTCATATTCGATGAACGTATCATAAACATACTACATGTGTATCAAGTATATATGTTTTAATTTATGATAATTCACATATGGATTAGACTGGTGTATGTAGAACCATTTTTGAAATCACTGGACTTTGGACAACATACACCTTTATGTACCAATCTAAAGAGTTCACCAAACAACATGTCGCTTCCACTAAACAGGTGCTTCATCCTTAGTTCCAAAATAAGTGTAAAAAATTATATATCTTCTTTCTTATGTTGTTAATAAAATAAATATCATTATTATATAGATTTATTTCATAGCGAATAATCAAAACATTCAAAAGAAAAAAAAACTATACTCACTTTGAGTTAATACTAAAACTAATTATTATTTCATAAGTAATATCTGGTATATTTACAAAAACAATATCTCATGCCTTGATACATACATTGATTAGTATTATATGGCATGCTCTTATAATTTTTGCTATTACTACAATAGTGTATGAAACACGAAGCTCCATTCAACTACTTATTACGGGCTATTTTTTTACTGTAACTAGTTTACATTCGAGAGTTTTTGATCAAATGTCTTAAACTATAGAAATGACACTCACAGAAAATAATTTTCTATATTATAACACAATTTGGAATAACAATCACATTTCTTATTCCATATTAAATATCTTATAGTATTTATAAAAATCTTATTTTCGATGTCCCTTATGAAGTAGAGTTGACTATTCACTCTCTTCATCCTGATTTTGCTTAAGTTCCATCCACCCTTGAACATTCACTTTCCTTTCCAAAATGGTCAAACCATCGAAAGGAAGTTATTACTGTAATTACTTTTATTGAATACATGATTTCACATAAAATTTTATTTGCTTATTTCCAATGAACTAATTTCAATGAAGTTTCATATATTGTGAACTATGTTTGTTCATTATATAACAATTATAAGTGATATAATATGAATCAAATATCCATATTCTTGTATTTTTAAGAGTTCAAAACTCATAGCAAACAATACATTATCTTGGATAAATAAATTCTTAAGTGATTAAGGCTTAAATATTTCTTTGTTTTTGCAAATTGGCATTTGCATGAGTTTTAAAGCGAAAACATACCAAACAATTTAGATGAGCGTGTTTTATATTTCTAATCAACCTTAATTTAGTTCATTTTGTAACAACCCGTATTTTACGTATTAAAGGATTATAAAATAATTCTATTTAATTTATTTGAGGTCATATCATTCTAATATTTTGAAATATGATTCTTAGGGATGTTTAACATGTCCATGATTTTTCTCGAATTTCTATGTAACCATTCTGCCTTTGGAGATCTTATATCGGCCATATCTTTTAATAGGAGTCGAATTAGGTGTTCTAATTTGGGTTATTACTTTGAGATGGTGGTTTCTCATTCAACTGAGTGGTTATATAGGAAAATCTAATATGTAGTTAAGAAGTTATAGCAGTTTTAAGTTTTGTAAACTACTGGCCATAAGTAGAAAGGGGATTAATGAGTCAATTGACAAGCCTTTAGTCTAATTTGGTACGGCTATAAATATAAGGTGAGAGAGACCATTTGAAACCTTTGTCTATTATTTCATATTAGCTCAAAACCTATCTCCTCTCTAGTTCTCCATTCTTTGCATAGGTTTTATCCAAAATTGTCTCTAATGTCAAACAAGAGGCTAGATCTTCATCGAGGGGCTTGATCTCATCGATTAGATCATATCTACATTAAATTTTCTTGCTAACTAGATTGGATCTCCTCTCATTTTCATAGGTTTGATTGTTTTAACGAGTGATTATGATCTCTCACTAGCCCATGATGGATTATATGTTGTAATCAGGTGATTATAAGATAGGATCATCAAATTAAACTATAAATTGATTAAAAATAGGTAATTTTAGATGAAAAAACCCTAGGTCGACCTAATTAAACATGTAATATGGATTAAATCCTCGACTAATGTCATTTGTGCATATATGGCTGTGTAATTCTATGATTTAGATTGGATATTTGCTTGTTTATGATCATTGATTATATTGGATGACTTAAATGTTTATGATTAATTATAAAATAAATGATTTTCTATGTTTGATTCACTATTGTGATTGAATTGCTTGCTATGCTAAATTAATTTGCTATTGTTGTGCATGTTTAGGACTTAGCTTAGTGATCAGAGCATATTGGGAGCAAAGTTCATCATAATCATACAAAACTTGGAGGATAGGCTCTGGAGCAAGCAAGGAAGATACCTTGAAATTCATGATAAATGGAGCAAAGTATTTGAATTGGTACCAATCCAATCCAATTGGATCGGTACCGACTCGAATTTTGTGGACCAATCAACGTGAGATCCACGGGGATGGTATTGCATGGGTTCTAATGACGCTCTATGAAGTTGGGTCGGAGAATAGCCAAGTATTAAAGATTTTATGGATCGTTTATGTTAGATCGGTTATGAAGCATAGATGGAAGGACCAAGAGTCTAAGAGGGAAAGCAATGGGTCTATGGCATCTAGAGGAAAAGCACTAGAGGCTGGAAATGAGAGGGAGCCAAAGTTGGCTAAGTAGTCAGATCGACACCGATCCGATCCAATTGGATCAGTACCGATCCAAATTATTGGCTCCAATTAATGGACGATCCAGGGTGGAGACTCTGGAGTTGTAGTGGACTATGTTGGAAGTTGTGGCTCGCTGATGGCTTCTAAGGTTTGGTAGTTATGGCATGATGTAGTTTTTGCTCTTTTACCGAAAACTCAAATAGAAGCGAGATCGAAGGACTAGATTAACATCTCAGGATGGAACGAGGCTATAAGATATTGGACTGGAATAGGTTGTAGGCTCGCGCCAGAAAATGGATTGGAGTTGTGGAAAGCTTTGTAGATTTAGTAGTGCTAAGGAACTGTTGATGACTCGGAGTGTTCTAGATGTGCTCAAAGCAAAGGTATTGTATGCGGGGGGAGGGGGGATCAAGGGCTGGTAGTGCCAGTCATATGCTCTGGACTAGCAGGGTCTAGCTCAGGTGGTAGAGGTATCACAAGAGACAACCGTGGGAGAGTTTTGACCGATGAGTACCATGACAAGGTTCGTGATCCGGGACTTCCATTAGTCTCTGGCAAAGGGAGGATGCGGCCATACGAGTTATCATATGTTTATGGCTTTGAAGATCATAGCTAGTTTTTGGAGTCTATATTTGCTACATTGCTATATTTGCTTTTGGGTAGGCTATTATCTGTAGGAATGATAGAAAAGGGACTGGGAACTAGGCCAATGGAGAGGCTGCCTAGATTCTTCTATCCTATTCTGTTACAGATCATATTTTCATTTATTTTTAGTGGCATATTATTATTATTATGTGCTAACTATTTGGTTATAGGGACATGTCAGGTATGGTTTTGTCTACCTGTCTAGTATCATATTTTCTAGTATATATTTTTATAGTCATTTACTGCTCACACTAGACTGTTGTCTAATCCAAGGTTTTATGTTTCTTCTTATTGGATTGGGTACTCTTAAATGAGTAGACTAGATGAAAGGTTTGGAGTCACAGTTGGTGTACGAAGATGAGCTTGGAGGAACTATGGTGTATTACTCTATATTTCTAGTTTCCATTGCTTGTTGTTATATACTCTGAGGGATGTGGTGAGGAAATGCCGTACTTAGATATCATGATATTTGTACCGCAACCCATGATGTTCTAGTAGAGTTGTTATCTTTCATTTGTTACAGCTCACTATATTTCTATTGTGTATTTTCTATACTATATTTTATCCATGCATTGTGAGATACGAAATAGTTATTTATTTTAAAATTTTGAACTTTGATGATCGCCCTATATCAGCCTCGCACATTTACAGCGCTCTTTTAAGTCATTTGGTGCTGGTGGTATGGGGCAGTCTTCACATTTGGTATTTGAGCTTTGGTTACGGGTTAACCGAAAAAATTCCAGATTATACGCTAAAGGAGAGAGCATACTTGTTAATGAAGATATTAGGCTATACAATACTATTATATATTATGGTATGCACTTGGGTATTGTTACAGATATTCTTGGAAAGAGGTTAATCATTCTTTTATAGATAAGGATGAATCAGAACACAAGAAATGCCGTTAGGAATAACTCTACTTCAGAAGTAGAAGAGGGAGGGGGATCGTGAGCTGCTACACTTGATTTTCAAGCCATGTTCGTGCAATGATGGCTTCACTGATGAGAAGAGCCCAAACTACTTTTGATGTGGCTTTAGATGGAAGTGCTCTTGTGCAAGTACCTAGAGTTGACTTCGCCAAGCTTTGTGAGGATTATTCTACTCTAGGAGAGAAGCCATTCTTGGGGACATAATAAGCTATTGAAGCGCAAGATTAGATGGATATCTTTGTGTGCATTTTCAAGGATATGGAGGTGGAAGATGCTATAAAAAGGAAGATTGCATCAAGATAACTATAGGATCGAGCAATTGAATTAGTGGAATGGTATTACCATTAATACTCCAGAAGAACATAATTTTTGGGATCATTTCAAAGATAGATTTGAAGAGAAGTTCATTCCAACAGGTTAGAAATCAGTGCTCTTTAAGAAATTTGCTGAGTTGAAGTAAGGAGAGATGTCTGTTTCTGAGTATGTGGGGAAGTTGGATGCTTTGTTGAGATATGGGATATATTTTATTGATACACCTTTGAAGACGAATATGAATTTTATCACTGGATTGGACGACAACTTGGAGAGAAACTGTGCACCATATCAAAGTGACTTTTGAGAAGCTTGTTGAGAAAGCCCTTAGACATGAGAGTTTGTACCCAAAGAATAAGGCTGCTATTGTGGCTGTTGCTGAAAAGGAGGAACCAAAACCCCAACAAGGCAGTGAGGGTAAGAAGATGGAATGGAAAGAGGAAGTAAAAACAACATCAACAACAGCAAGGAAAAGGAAGCCAGAAGAAGAGTAAGGGTGATGTTGTTTGTCATAATTGTAGTGAGAAAGGCACTATGATAATGAATGTAAGGTGGCTGCAAAGTGCTTCAATTGTGATAAGCGTGGGTATATGAAGAGGAATTGTAAATAACCGCCTAAGGATAAGCAGATTCTGAAGGCATATGCTTTGGATGCTGTTCGGACTTCATCTTGTGCTCCTATTGCTAGGGATAAGGGGAAAGGAGTCGTGGTGCAAGGTTTGCTTTCCATCCAAGATGTTTCTGTTAGAAATCTTTTTGATACTAGAGCCTCACATTCTTTTATCTATGGCAATATGGTATGAAAACTTGGTTTTGGACCCAAGATAGCAAACCGACCTTTGATCTTGACGAACCTGTTTAGAGGATCTACTAGTATTTCTATGTTTTTCGTGGTTTTGTATTATCGAGTCATGGTTGTTCTTTTATTTGTGATTGCTTTGTTCTTTATTTTGCTGGGTTTGGAATTATTTTGGGAATGGACTGGCTTAAGATGTATGCGGCTTTAGTGGATTGCGTGAAGCTAGATGTAATAATTAGGAATATGGAAGGACGAACGGTGGTGTTACGCTGCTTATTCGAGAATGGGGTATTACTCGGCTTTCTTTATTTTCTTGAGATTCCATAGGAAGGATTGTCATTCATGCCTATTTCTATAGAGTATCCTTGGGTCTTCATGGAAGTGATAGGATTACTGCTTGATAGGGAGATTGAGTTTCGGATCAACTTAGTGGATGGAGCGGGACCCATAGTTATGCCTTTGAGACGTATGACACCCAGAGAGCAGAAAGAGTTAGAGGTGCAAGTGGATGATTTGCTGAAGAAAGGATTAATTCAGACAAGCATATCTGAATGGGGTACACCTATTGTATTCGCAAAAAAGTGGATGGTTCTCTGAGGCTATGCGTGTATTATCGCGAGCTGAACAAGGTTATGAAGAAAAATAAGTATTCATTTCCAAGGGTTGATGACTATTTGATCAGTGCATGGGCCAAAGGTGTTTTCTCAGATGGATTTGGCAATGGGATCTCACCAATTGAGTGTGACTAAAAAAAGTGTGCCTATTACTGCATTTCAGACACCATCAGGTTTCTATGAGTGGTTAGTGATGTTTTTTGGATTGACCATCGCTCCAACATACTTTGTGGATCTTATGAATAGAGTCCTCAGAGATAAGTTGAATAAGTTCATGCCTATGTTTGTGGATGATATTATGATTTATTCAGAATCAAGGAAGAGTACAAAACGCACTTGAGGATTGTGTTTGAGATTTTAATGAAGCACATGTTGAGAGCTAATTTCTCTAAATGCTAATTCTAGGAGGAAGAAGTGAGATTCTTGGGACATGGCATGTCAGGACAAGGAGTTGAAGTGGATCCAGCAAAGGTGGTAGTGATCCAGGATTGGAATCAACCCAAGAATGCTAGAGACGTGTGAATTTTCCTTGGATTGGGAGGATATTATAAGCGCTACAAAGGACTTCTCAAAGATTGCAGCACCATTGACTTACTTGACCAAGAAGAATCAAATTTTCACTGGGGATGCAAGATGTAAGCATGCATTTGTAACTTGAAGGAAAGGTTGACAAGTGCACCTGTATTAGTTATTCCGAGCGAGAATGAAGAGATGACAGTATACACCGATGCTTGTGGTACTGGTCTTGGAGCTGTGTTGATGTAGAAAGGGAGAATTGTTGCTTATGCTAGTTGACGGTTGAAGCTGCATGAAAGGAATTATCCAACTCATGACTTGGAGCTAACATCGATTATATTTGCTTTGAAGATGCAGAGGAACCATTTGTTGGAAGAAAAATTCAAGCTACTCACAGGCCATAAATCCTTGAAGTATCTTTTCTCTCAATTGGATTTTGACCTTCGATAGCAACAATGGTTTGATTTCCTAGCTTCTTATGACTTTGATATTTTCGATACTGTAGGAAATGGTAATGTTGTGGCAGATGCTTTGAATAGAAGACATGCTGAATTGGGAGCGATGTTTCTGAAATTGAAACTTATGGAGTACATAGATGGATTTGATGTCAGGCCATGTTGTGAGGTCGAGCCTGAGATGTTAGAAAGTTTATTGGTTAGACCTAGTCTCATAGAAAATATTGGTACTAGTTAGAAACAAGATGCTAAGCTAGTAGATATCATAGAAAATATTGAAATGGGAGTAGAATCTGAAGATTTGAGACAGTACGGAATTGACTAAGATGGTTGGCTTCGTAAGGATAAGAGGCTGGTTGTTCATGATATTAATGGATTATGAGATGAATTACTAAGCGAGTGCCATCATTCCAGATTTACCATTCATCCTGGTGGTAAAAAATGTAAAGGGATATGAAGAGCACTTACTACTAGGAAGGAATGAAGAAGGATGTTGGAAGTTTCATCTCAAACTATTTGAATTACAAATTAGTGAAGGCTGAGCAGAAGAAGCCTAGTGTATTGCTACAACCACTAGTTATTCTCGAATGGAAGTGGGAACATACATATATGGATTATATAGATGGGTTGCCATGGACTAGAGAGGGATATGATAGTATTTGGGTGATGGTAGATCGACTTACCAGGGGTGCAAGATTCATACCTATCTAATCTACCAGAATAACATCTAAGTTGGTAGAATTATATGTTGAGTGGATTGTTTGATTCCATGGTATGCCAGAGAGTATTGTAAGAGCATATAAGAGATTTTGGGAACCGAGGCGCATTTGAGTACAACTTATCATCTATAGACGGATGGCCAGACTGAGAGAGTTAATTAGACACCGCAAGATCTTCTTCAACCATGCATTATGAATTTTGGAGGGTCTTGGTATAACCACTTACATCTAGTGGAGTTTGCCTATAGGAACAGTTATCATTCGAGTATTGGCATGGCACCATATAAAGCATTATATGTACGACCTTGTAATTCGCCTTCATGTTGGTGGGAAGTAGGTGAGAAGTCGATACTTGAACCGAAGATAATTAGAGAGACTTCATAAAAGATAGAGAACATTCAACAATGAATGAAGACTACTCGAGAACATCAAAAAGCTATGTAGATAAGAGAAGAAGAGATTTGGATTTCTCAGTTAGGGATATGGTATTTGATAAGATTTCAACTTTGAAGAATGTCGTTCGATTTGGTAGGAAGGGAAAATTAGCACCCATATTTGTTGGACATTTTCCAATTACCGAGAGAATTAGGAAATTAGCATATATTGTGGAACTACCTCAGAAGATGACGGGTGTGCACAATGTTTTTCATATCTCCTATCTACAGAATTTTGTGCATGACTCAGGTATTATGGTAGCACCAGATCAACTAGAAGAGATAGAGGCTGTGCCAGAAGTTTGAAGACCTCATAATCCACTTCGAGTCATTGGAAATGACCCAAAACAGTTTAGGAGAAAGATAGTTAAGCTTTTAATGTGCAATGGAGTGAGGACGATAGCGATTGTACATGGGAGACCAAAGAGAGTATGATGACGGCCTATCCAGAAGTCTTTGAGTAGTAAGACCCATAGGTCGTACCTACTTGCACCATTGTATTTTATACCATTAGAATTCTACATGATAGGATAGGTTTTGCTTGCTATTGTTGATTCAGCTATTTAGTTGGATTGTTAGATGGTTGTTAATGGATAGTAGGCATAGGGGATAACCTTGGTTGTTTATATTTGTGTAGTTATTTCGGGGACGAAATTTCTAATGGAAGAAAGAATGTAACGACTCGTATTTTATGTACCAAAGAATCGTAAAATAATTCTATTTAATTTATTTGAGGTCATATCATTCTAATATTTTGAAATATGATTCTTGGGGATGTTTACACATCCATGACTTTTCGCGAATTTCTATGTAACCATTTTCCCTTAGAGATCTTATTTCGGCCATGACTTTTGATAGGAGTGAATTAGATGTTCAATCTAGTTTGTTGCTTCGGGATGGTGCTTCCCATTCCATAGAGTGGTCATGCCGAAAAATCGAATAAGTAGTTGAGAAGTTGAAGCGGTTTTGAGATTTATAAACTGCTAGCTAGAATTAGAAAGGGGATTAATGGGTCAATTAGCAAGCCTATTAGTCTAATCTGGTTTGGCTACAAATATGAGTTCAAATCATCTTTAACCTCAAATTAAAGGCTAGATCTTCATCGAGGGGCTTGATCTCGTTGATTGTATCACATCTATATCAAAATTTTCGTGCTGTTTGGATTGGATCTCCTATCATTTTCATAGGTTTGATTGGTTCGATGAGTGGTTATGATCTCTCAGTAGTCTATGATGGATTAAATATTCTAATCAGATGATTATAAGATATGATTGTCAAATTAAACTATAAATTGATTAGATGTAGGTAATTTAAAATTTAGAAACCCTAGATTGACCAAATTAAACATGTAATATGGATTAGATCATTGGCTAGTGTCATTTGTGCATATATGACTACATAGTTATATGATTTAGATTAGATCTATGCTTTTTTATGATCATTGATTCAATTGGATGACTTGAATGTTTATGATTGAATGTAAAATAAATAATTTGTTATGTTTGATTCACTGTTGTGATTGAATCGCTTGCTATGTTTGATTCGTTGCTAGTGTTGTGCAGATTTAGGACATAGATTGGTGATCAAAGTATATTAGGAGCAAAGTTTTACAAAATCATACGAAACTTAGAGGATAGGCTCTGGAGCATACAAGGAAGATGTCTCAAAAATTTCACGATGAATAGAGCAATGTATTTAGATCTGCACCGAACCGAATTTTGTGCACCAATCAACGTGAGATCCAAGGGGATGGTAGTGCATGGTTTCTAGTGATGCTCCATGTAGTTGGATCAGAGAATAGGCCAAGCATTGAAGATTTTATGGATCAACTATGTTGGATTAGCTATAGTGTAGATGGAAGGGCTGAGAGGCTAAGAGGAAATGCACTATAGGCAGGAAGTGAGAGGGAGCCAAATTTGGCTAAGTATTCGGATTGGTACCGATCCAATTAGATCGATATTGATCCAAATTATTGGCTCCAATTGATAAGAGATCGAGGTTGGAGATTCTGAAGTTATAGCGGATCATGCTGCAAGTTGTGGCTCACTAACTGCTTCTATATTTTGGTAGTTATGGCATAATGAAGCTTTAGCTCTTTGATCGAAAACTCGGATAGGAGCAGTGTCGAAGGAGTAGTTTGATAGGTTGGGATGGAATGAGACTGTAAGATATTGGATTGGGGTGAGTTGTAGGCTCGCTCCTAGAAACAGATTGGAGTTGTGGAAAGCTCTGAAAATTTGGTAGTGCCAAGGAACCGTTGATGACTCAGAGTATTATGGTGGTGTTCAAAGAAAGGGTACTATATGTAGTACTTTGGACCAGTAGGGTCTAAGTCAGGTGGTACAGAGGTATCACAAGAGACAACCGTGTAGGGTTTCCAACCAGTGAGTACGGTGAAAAGATTG
This sequence comes from Allium cepa, assembly GCA_030765085.1. Lineage (NCBI taxonomy): Eukaryota > Viridiplantae > Streptophyta > Magnoliopsida > Asparagales > Amaryllidaceae > Allium > Allium cepa. The sequence continues at coordinate 307,138,915 of CM060931.1, forward strand.
AGAATCGAGACTTCCATCATTCTCTGGCAAAGCGAGGATGACGCCATACGAATTATCATATATTCAAGGCTTTAGAAGATGATATCTAGGTTTTGGATTCTATGGTTTCTATGATTGCTATGTCTGCTTTTTGGTAGGCTATCATCTATATGAATGCTAGAGAAGGGATTTGGAATAGGTCTAATGGAAGAGGCTCCTTAGATTCTTTTATCCTATTCTTTTACAATATCATATTGTCATTTATTTTGAGTAGCATATTATACCTTATTATTATATGCTAACTCTTTGATTGCAGGGATAGGTCAGGTACGGTTTTATGTACCTGTCTAGTATTGTATTTTGTAGTATAGATTTTGATAGTCATTTATCGCTCACATCAGACTATTGTCTGACCCAAGGTTTTATGTTTCCTCTTATCATCTTGGGTACTCTTAAATGAGTAGGCTAGATGACAAGTCTGGAGTCATAGTTTCTGTATAAAGACGAGCTTGGAGGAATTATGGCCTATTACTTTATATTCTAGTTTCCATTGTTTGTTGTTATATACTTTGAGAAATGCAGTGAGGAAATGTTGTATATAGATATTACGACATTTTTACCGTAACTCATGATGTTGTAGTAGAGATGTTATCTTTCATTTGTTACGGCTCGCTATATTTCTATTATATATTTCTATATTATATTTTATCCATGTTTGCACAAAAAATGGACAAACACCTCCAAGTCGTGTTATTTAGTCGATTATATGTAATTTTCAATGATTTTAGATGAGTATGTAAATATGAGAAAAGTAGGGGCTGAAATGTAAAAGACACACAGATTTATAGTGGTTCGGCCAGAATGTGCCTACGTCCACTTTATATGTTATTATCTTCTTTCTTTCAGGTTACAAGTACAATGCGTTGTATACAAGTGTATGAAAGTAGTTTGAAAGTTCCTTCCTTGCTTGAGCTCTCAAACTTGTCCGCCATTGTTGTACCCCTGCCCCTCTATTTATAGAATGAGGTAGGGGGCAGGGGTCTTGGAAGTATATAACTGCTGGTGGGCCCGGGCTGAAGCGATATGGACTGGCAGTTATCTGGTTCGGCGGAGATCCATTCGGTGGTGAGGTATGGTTTTGGCTCGGTGGCGTTGGTCCGGCCATGCACGATTCGGTGTTGGTGGTCCGGTCGTGGAGTGGGATGGTGGTCCATTCGGCATCGAGGTAGGTAGTTGGTCCGGTGATGGCCATGGTCCGGTGATGGCCCTGGTTCGGCATGCATGGGAGAGGCCGAATGGAACATGGAGAAGGTTGGTCCGGTGGGGGTGAGAGCTGTGCTTTGCCGAATGAGATGATGCCGAATGAGGTGATGCCGAATGAGGTGATGGTTGAATGGAGGCTTGGGTCGAACGAGCTTCTTTATGGAGAATGTCGGATAGACTTCTAGGTTAGTATTGAGCTTCTTGGCTGTCGAACGAAGTGGAGGTTGCGAGCCCGGGTGAAATTGTGACTTCCTGGTCCCGAGATTTTCTGGGTGAGAATTCGCCCAACATTTGCCCCCCAAAGTGGGGCACGTGCTTGCATGTGTCGCGCTTTGTTTCCCTGTGGTAGAAAGGCTTGTTTCGTAATGCCATGGGCTGGATGTTCGTATCCTGTTAATGTCCTGCAAAGAAATTTTCAGTTTTAGCGTGATTTCGAATAACGACCGTTCATGATCGAAATATTCGAGTTGAAGTGGACTGTGCCGTTAAGGACGATAGAGTGAGCCCCGAAGGGGCTTGGCATCGTCGATGCCTGGTTTATGTTTGTGAAGATGGTTTATTGCCAGCTCAGAGCATGCCTAGGGACCGTTCGCGACCCCGTACATGTGTAAGTAGCTTAGCCATTTCATAATAATTATCAAATATCCATATGACCGATGGGCTTAAAAAGGCGTGTCAAAGTGTAAATTCCCACGACGATAGGGTTAATAACCATTCAGAGCGTGCCTATGGACCATTCGTGGTCGCATACACGTGTAAACGATTAATCCATGTTAGTGAGAGTTTTACGACTTATTCACCGTTATCATAATCTTATTTTATTAGTTAGTTCTGGAGTTCGGTACTTATCTGCATGAGGCGCTCTGTATGCCCCTAGTTCCTGGTTGTTGTTGGCAGAGAGAGAGTTCATTCGGCTTTGTGTTTGGTCCGGCTGTTCTCATCCGGCTTTTGATTGGTCCGGTACCGAACTAACTGGTTCGGCCGTCCTGAGCTCGCCTATATATAGAGGCTACACCCCCCTTGGTTTTTCCTTACCGAATCAGAGAGCCGAATCAACTGTACTGCCGAACCAAATCTTCTGCCGAACCAAATTTCTATCGAATCAGGTACGTACTCTATTGCCGAATGCCTCTTATTACCGAATGGCTCAGAATGCCGAATACACACGTTGGTTCTCAAATGCCGAATGAACATGGGACATAGGTGCCGAATGGGCTTTCGTCATTAGGGCCGAATGAATTTACTTGCACTGTACCACCGAACGAATTCGTATACCGGATGAACTCCTAATGCCGAATGGAATTTCCGAATGAGGCATATACCGAATGAGACTCGAAAATTTGAATCTTGAGCGAAATCTTAGGCTTTTATACGCTTGCTTTATATACTTGCTTGTTTGTGTTTCTATACTTCTTATTCTAATCTCAAGTCTTTCTTGTGCTGCAGAAAATGTCTCGCAAAGCGGAAACACGATCAGACAGAAAGAAGTCTAGAGGCACAGGAGAGCCTTCTTCTTCCTTGCCCCCAGTCCAACCAGGATCCGGGCAACACCGACCTATTCCGAGGTCTCTAGTGGACGGATATGGTCCACAGGAACTTTTGATCTCTCCCCCGGATTGCTTTCCTAGCTCCCTAAAGGAGGAGCAACTTGACGTCATATCCCGTTCCTTTGGGATAGATAGGGCCCTTATGCTGCTGCCGGGAGATGGAGTGATGCCATATAATCCTCCCGAGGGCTACTTCGCTTTTAGCAGATACCATTGTATGTGCGGTGCTATCCCCCCTATCAACGCTTGGATAATTAGCTTCACCACATATTTGAAGGTGGCTCCCTTCCAGCTTCAGCCTAATTCTTATGCCATCCTGGTGAGCCTTTTTGTTATCTTCCAGAGGAGGTACGGGCGTCCTCCTTCTAACCGGGAAATCCGATACTTGTACAACCTGAGAGGCTATAAGAAGGGGTCTCCGTACATTAGCCTGGAGGCGGCCGTACCCTTCAAACCAGTTCTGGACTTGTATTCCAAGTTCACCATGTTCAAGAAGGAGTGGTTCTTCGTCAAGGACGATGCTGTTTCTTTCCGCCTTTTCACTTCCGGCTGTAAGATTGATTTCATTTATATTTTTCATGTGTTTTGACTGTAGTGTTTTTTCTGACATGCTTCTATTTCTGGCTAGCGACAGGTGGTATTGCAGTCGTGGAGGACGATTCCTTAGTGCGAATGGCTGCTGAACTAAAGGCTATTCCGGCACGGGACCGGTCGGCCTCTTTCTTGATCAGGAACGCAACCCTCTTGGAGTATAATTTGATCTTACCGCGCCAGTCCGTGGTTAAGCAAAGGGATACGGCTGAGGAGAGGGCTGCTAAAGCTAAGGAGGGGGCTACGGTAAAGAGCGGTAAGAGGGAGCCTTTCGCAGCGCGTCCTGCGGTTGGGGGGAAGAAACTGAAGAAGTCCGATGGCCCTTCTCCAAGTACTTGCCCGACTGTCCCGGAGGAGGAAGGTGTGGAAGAGGAGGAAGGAGGCGAAGTTGGAGAAGGGTCGGAGGGTGGAGGAGATGGCGACGGTCAAGGTGGTAGTGGTGTTGCCGCTCTAACCTCTGAGCAAGACCTCGAACTGGATGAGGCTCTCCGTCGGGCCTTCGGGGAGTCGGAGGGAGAGTCGGAAACGGAGAAGGAAAAGGAGAAAGAAACGGAGAAGGCAAAGGAAACCGGCAAAGCTGTGGCTTCAGCTAGGGTGACTCCGGCGACGCAAGGTGAACTTTTGTCTTCTGCCGATTCCATTTTCGATAGGGACTTAGAAATTTTTTACGGTTCACTTCCGTCCTGGAATGAGATCCAGGACTTATTGCAGTTTCCCACTCCTCCGCCGGGTTTGTATAATAGATGTGTCTCCTCACTTTTCTTTCTTTTTAACTTAGCACATTTTTTGAATTGCGGATTATTGTATGTTCGTAACACTTGTTCTTTATTTCAGGGGCAGGCCAGGCAGTTAAAACGTCGGATGTTCGACATCGTCTTGAACAATTTAAGTCGAGGAGAGCTTCTGCGAAACCTTCTACTGATCGCACTGGGGACGTAGTCAAGTACCGCCCTCTTCTTGGGGTCATCGAAGAGGGCATTCAGAAAAGGAAGCGGAGCCGTTCCTTATTTGAGTCTTCTTCTGCTTCGCAGCTTCCTACTCTGCCTCCCCCTACTCAGCCTCCTCGTGATACTACGGAGGAGAGCACGGAGCCCTGCCCCCCTCCTCCTCCTTCCAAGAGTTCTACTGTCATTCATATAAGGCGTCCCGATGTGCCTCGCCCCGTGCCTCGTGACCCTTTTGCCGGTCATCCTGATTTAGACCCAAGTTTTCGGGACATTTCATTCGATGAGACCACGGGCGAGCACCTACTTCCCCGCAACCCCATGGTAAGAGTGCTGGACGAGGCCAAATCTTTAGATCTTGATTTACTTACTACACGGGTAGTCACCATGGGGGATGAGGCCAAGGCTAATATCGACCGGGTGGCCGTAGAGACCAAGAAGTTAATGGAGCATCATGCTAAGTTGGTCAAGGCCGGGGAAGAGATCGGGAGTGCTAACATTCGGTTGAGGTTAAAGGTTGCCGATCAGGCCAAGCAACTCGCCGACCAAGCCATCCAGATTTCCCAGCATGAGGAAGCCTCCAAGCGTCTGAAAGAGACCATGGAGAAGGCCAGTAGGGCGGAATTACGGAAGATGGAGGTCGCTTGCAGGGAACGGATTAACATAGCTATCGCAACGGTGGATGAGGTTCGAAATGCGGATCTCGAGCGGGTGGAGGAGTTGTCAGGGAGGCTCGAGGCTGCGGAGATGGCTCAGGCCGAGTTGAAGGAGGAGATGGAGGAGATGAGGAGGTCCCTCAAGTTGAAGGAAGAGGAAATGAGGAGGTCACTCCAGGCTGACTGCTTGAGATACCAATCAGAGAGGGACGTCGCCATCACCAAGTTGCAAGCTTCCGAGGCCCGGGTGAGGGAGTTTGAGGAAAACGAGGGGATGATGGATGAGATGTTGCAGGATATGTACTTCCACACTTGGAAGGAGGGCGGCTTGTCTTGGATGGACGATTACCCTCGGGTCATGGCCAAGGTGTATCTCCAGGCTTTAGAGGAGGCCAGGGTGAATGCGGGTAAGGAAGGCGGAGAGGCTTTCAACTTGAGTGCGGTCACTGCTCAGTTCTCAAAGGAGGAGCAAGCGGCGGTGAAGGAGGGGATGCGGCTACTCGCTGCAGAGGAAGCGGGCGTGCAGTTGGATGATGAGGATCAAGCGGCGGATGCTGGTGAGTTATTCTTTTCCCTTTCTTTTCTTTTCGTGTTTTCATAACTTGATCGTTCGTTTAATGAATTCCTCTTCTGATCTGGACAGGTGGGACTTCAGATCCACATGCTGGGGGCTCCGATCCTGCGGCTAAGTAGGCCGGGGGAGTTGGTGATGGAGCGTGGATGCATCTGCCATCTTTTTGTTTCTTTTTTTATCACTGTTCATGTTAGTCTTTGATATGCAACTGTAATAAAATTATTTGCAAAGAATAACTTCGTGTGATCTTATAATATAAGCTGATTTTGTCATGTTTAAATGTTGTTGCTATCTTTATGTGCCGTGTGAGAAGTATAATTATGTATATGCCTGTGATTCTAGTTGTGTTTGATGTTAAGTTTTTGCTTGAAATATAACTTCACGTTTTGCAATGTCAGTGTATGAATAAGCTATAGTTACGCATTTATGTACAAGAGAAGAGAGTACCGCCCTTTATGTTTTATTCGCAGGCGGTAGCTTTGAGTGTCTTGTGTAACTGTTTACGGGTATAGCTGAGCGCCCTGCCACCCAGTACGCAGGCTTAGAGCCTCATGAGTGAATGCTTCCTATTTGGTTTCCTGTACTTTAGAGTTTGTTATACAGGATAGGAGAAAAATATTTAAATGAAATGGAAATATAGTAAAAGTAAAACTTCCAGTCACGGAAGGCCGTCGATGTGCTTAAGTTCGTGGCAAACGGGTTTTGTAGTCACTTTCCCTAGCTGTGGGTCTTGGAGACATTTGTCACCCATCTTACGCCTCCGCGGGGAGTTTTCTTTTTTACCACAGCCGCACTTAAGACACATCGGAGCCGAGATCGCGCACGGTAACTACCCGAACCATTATGGTCCGTAATCGTGGGTATTATTCGATTTACCGTGGCCGGCTAGCGTGGGTGCCGTTGGCCGTGAACTACCCCTGGCTGGCCACACCTTATGTTGGGGCTTAAAGTAGGTTCACGGTTACCGACGAGCCGAACGCCGTAATGAGCTGCCATCGGCTATAGTCGGCCTTTATGATGACTTATAATCGGCTCATTACAGTTGGCTTTGAGGGCAGGCGCGCAATGAGTTAACCCGCAGCAGAGGGATGCTGGAGCAAAAGAGTCTCATTGGCGAGTGCATAGAATCGTGGCGTACCTGTTAGGCCTAGTCCAGATGAGGCCGCGGTGCGTCTTGAGTGGAGATGCCATAGGATTTTGTTCAACAGAAAGGGATAAAACTTAACAAGTAGCCAAGACATAAAGGAACAAGTTAAAAAGAGACAAGATTTTTTAAAGTGGTTCGGCACGAAAATGCCTACGTCCACTGATTTTCTTTGTTAATTCACTTCATATGGGCAGTACAAGTTAAGAAAAGTATCGACGGAGGTGTCGGATGTTCCATGCCCTCTGGAACACCTCTCCGTCCACTGTTGACAAAATGTAAGCTCCGTTGTGGAGATCTTTGTGAATTACATATGGTCCGTCCCAGATGGGGTCCAGTGCCCCGGGGCGCGGAAAGATTCGCCTGAGGACAAGATCTCCTTCTTGTAAGCTGCGATGTTTGACTTTGGAATTGTATAGTGCTGCCACTTTTTGTTTGTGAGCTGCTGCTTTGAGTGCTGCGTCGTTCCTCCTTTCCTCAATCAGATCCAAAGACATGAGGAGGAGTTCTTCGTTTTCTTCTGGGTTGTAGTGGATCCTACGGTGAGAAGGCACAACAGTCTCAACTGGGAGCATTGCCTCCGATCCATATGCCAAAGAGAAAGGAGTATGTCCCGTTGATGTTCTGAAAGATGTGCGGTATGCCCATAGTGCCGTAGGAAGTTCGTCCACCCAAGCGCCTTTTGACTTTTCAAGTTTCTTCTTGATTAGGGTTTTGAGAATTTTGTTGACAGCTTCAACTTGTCCGTTTGCCTGAGGGTAAGCTACTGATGAGAAGCTTTTATGAATTCCATGCTCTTGGCACCAGTCGGCAAATTCTTCGCTGTCAAATTGGAGCCCGTTGTCTGATACGATCTTGAGGGGGACTCCATACCTGCACAGAATGTTTTTGATCAAGAAGTTGATAACTTTTGCTGAAGATATTTTATTTAAAGGTTCCACTTCCACCCATTTGGTGAAATAATCGACTGCCACTATAGCATATTTGGCTCCACCTCGGCCCGTTGGCAGTTCGCCAATTAAGTCAATTCCCCATACAGCAAAGGGCCAAGGGCTAGTCATTTGAGTAATTTCGTTTGTGGGCAGTCGAGGAATCTTGGCGAACTTCTGACATCTGTCGCATTTCTTAACGAAGTCTAGGGCATCTTTGTTTAGTGTGGGCCAGTAATATCCATATCGGAGTATCTTTCTTGTCAAAGTCTGTCCTCCAGTGTGATCTCCGCATCCTCCCTGATGGATGTTTGTTAATATCTCCTTGGCTTCCCTTCCGGCGACACATCTTAATAAGGGGCTAGAGAAGCCACGCCGGTAGAGGATGCCTTCTTGTACTGTGTAGTGGGGAACTTTTCTCAAGATCTTCTTGGCTTCGTCACGCCTGTCGGGTAGTATGCCATCTTGCAAATATTTCCGGATAGGAGTCATCCAGGTTCCTTCTTCGATTGCAGTTATCAGATTCACTTGTTCGAAACTTGGGGCTAGCTGCCTTGAGATTGCTAGTGCTCCGGAAATGGTGCTGTTCTTCATACTAGCTTGCTTTGCAAGTTCATCTGCCTCTTGGTTTTCTTCTCGAGGAATGTGTTTGATTAGATAATGGTCCAATTGATCGAGCAGCAGTTTGGTTTTCTTTAGGTATGCTGTGAGTCGTTCTCCTCGAGTCTGGAATTCTCCTAGTACCTGGTTTACGATAAGCTGAGAATCACTATGAATACATAAGGAATTGATCCCAATTTCTAGGGCCAGTTCCAATCTCGCTATTACTGCTTCATATTCAGCATCGTTGTTAGTGGCCGTGAACTCCAATCTTAATGCATAGTACAACTTTCTTCCCCTGGGGGTGACGATCACAATACCTGCCCCCGAGCCTTGTTCGTTCGATGCTCCGTCTACAAAGAGGTTCCACTTGATGTTTTTTGCCACTTCGGATTGTTCCTTGCCTTCGTTGGTAGTGAATTCGGCAATGAAATCAGCCATGGCTTGTCCTTTGATAGCGGTGCGGGGATGGTAGGTGATATCATACTGACTTAGTTCGATGCACCATTTGAGGAGTCGCCCAGAAGTGTCAGGACGATGGAGCACTTGTCTTAGTGGTTGATCGGTTAGAACCCTGATGGAGTGAGACTGGAAGTAGTGTCGCAGTTTTCGTGACGCGATCAATAAACAATATGCTAATTTCTCAAGTTTAGGATATCTGACCTCTGCCCCTGTAAATCTCTTACTTACAAAGTAAACCGGGCGTTGTGTGCGGTCTTCTTCTCTTACCAAGGCGGCGCTTAGAGCATGAGATGATACAGCGAGGTATAGGTATAACACTTCACCTTCGTTTGGAGTTGAGAGTACTGGTGGTCTCTGAAGGTGTTCGATTAGGTTGAGGAAGGCTTTTAAGCATTCGTCGGTCCACTCGAACCTCCCTTTGTCTTTCTTGAGTGCCTCGAAGAAAGGGACACACTTGTCAGTTGCCTTGGAAATGAATCTGCTTAGGGCGGCCACCTTTCCGTTTAGGCTCTGCATTTCTTTTCGAGTGGAAGGTATCCTTATTTCTTTTAAAGCTCGGATTTGTTCAGGGTTTGCTTCGATTCCTCTGGCGTGGACAATGAATCCTAAGAATTTTCCCGATGATACTCCGAAGGAGCACTTTAGAGGATTCAGCTTCATTCCATATCGGCGAAGTACCCGAAACATATCGTCCAGATGGCTTACATGGTCGTCGGCTTTCCTGGACTTCACCAACATGTCATCCACATATACTTCCATAGTTCGTCCTATCAGTTCTGCGAACATTTTGTTGACGAGGCGTTGATAGGTAGCTCCAGCATTTTTGAGTCCAAAAGGCATGACTTTGTAACAATATAATCCGCGGTCGGTGATGAAGCTAGTGTGGTCCTGATCGGGAGCGTGCATGGGGATCTGGTTATATCCGGAGTATGCATCCATAAAAGATAGGAGTTCGTGCCCAGCTGTGCTGTCTACGAGTTGGTCAATTCGGGGAAGTGGGAAGCAGTCTTTCGGGCAAGCGTCATTCAGATTGGAGAAGTCAATACATGTTCGCCACTTTCCATTGGCCTTTTTTACTAGCACTGGGTTAGCGATCCATTCTGGGTAGATGGCTTCTCGTATGAAGCCATTAGCAAGTAGATTTTTTACTTCCTCATCAAGGGCTGCTGATCGCTCTGCCCCCATGCTCCTCTTTTTCTGCTTTACTGGTACCTTGGTGGGATCGATGTTCAACATGTGGCATGCTATGTCTGGGGAGATTCCTGTCATATCGGCATGGGTCCACGCAAATACATCTAAGTTGTGGCGGAGGAAGTCAATGAGTTGATCCTTCAATTCCGTTTTCAGCTGAGATCCGATTTTTAATAATCTACTTGAATCATGCTTATCTACCGATACGAACTCCATAGCCTCTGCAGGCTCGGCGGTAGCCTCCTCCTCTTTATCCCTGGGGTCTAGTTCATTGAAGGGATCGCTTGTGTATCGAAGAGGAGGGGCTTTCTTTAGTTGCTATGCCTCCAAGCTTTTCATGCAGAGAATAGTCTCTGCATCTTTTCCTTTATTCTTTCTGCGGTTATTGCGAAGTTCAGTTACGTAGCAGTATCGGGCGGCATCTTGATCTCCTTCTACTTCTCCTACTCCGTTGTCTGTTGGAAATTTCATTTTCAGGCACCAAGGGGCTAATACAATCTGAAAGTCAGACAAGGCTGGTCTTCCCAAGAAAGCGTTGTAAGCCGAGTGGTTTTCTATTAATACGAACGTTTGTTTTCGCACAACGGAGCGGGGATGACTTCCTATTTCGACGAAGAGGTCAAGTTGCCCGAGGGGCATTTTTGCATCTCCAGTGAAACCGTGCAGTGGTTTGTCACAGGGGGATACATCCTTCATTGATAATTTCATTTTGTCGAAAGCATGTTTGAACAGGATATTTACGGAGCTTCCCGTGTCTATTAGAATCCGAAAAACTTTAGCTGGACCAAACCAGGCAGAGATGACCATGGGATCCATATGTGGGTACTGTCTCCCTTCCAAATCATGCCTACTGAATACAATGTCATTGTTTTCTTTTCGTTTCGGGTGGCGTTCCTCCGTAATGGAGTTAACATATCCTCCGGCATTTCTAAGCGACTTGCCGTACCTTTCCATCTCTGCCCAACTTCTGTCGGCGATGTGTGGTCCTCCTGAGATGGTAAGGACCACTATCTTCTCTTGACTAGAGCCACTGGTGTTGTGATTGTTGCGATTCCCTCCGCCTACTTCTGGGAGGGGTTGCTTTGAGTTCTCGTTGGCAGGAGTTGGAGTCCTGTTCTGACCTTTCACATAACGTTCCAGTCTTCTTCTTCTAATGTGTTCTTCGATCAAGTCCCGAAGATGGTGGCATTCATTGGTGTCATGTCCGTGGGATTCGTGGAAGCGACAGAACTTTCCGGACTTGAGTGCGTTATCTGATTCTTTCTTGTGCGGGGGGCGCTTGTATCCGAGTTCGCCCTGAGTGGCTAGGTAGATGTTTTCGATTGTTTCATTCAAAGGAGTGTAGGAGTCAAATCTTGGCCCTGGTCGATATTGGCGCTTCTCAACCTTTCTGCCCCCAGCATTGTCTCTAGATTCATTTCTTCGAGCGTCCTTAGCTGCAGTGGGAACCTTGTCCTGAACTATCTTGCCTTGTTGCCCTGACTGCCTTTCCGTAGCAGCGTCTTCAAGTCTCATATACTTTCCAGCTTCATGGAAGAAATCAGGCAAGGTAGCTGGTTTTTCCTTAGTTAATCTTCTGGCAAACTTGGTGTCTGGATGTACACCACTACAGAGGGCCATTAGAGTGAGTTTTTCATCGGCATCTTGAACTGCTGCCGCTGCGGCGTTGAACCGTGTTAGATATTGTTGCAGCGTCTCTCCGGATTTCTGTTTGACATTGGATAGAGAATAAGCATCCTTGGGTTGTTCCACATGGATGCGGAACTGGCTAATAAACCTTTCTTTTAACATCTCCCATGAGCTGATGGATCCTTGGGGTAGATGGCAGAACCAGGAGGTAGCTAGATCTGATAGGAATAGCGGAAAGCATTTACATAATACTCCTTCTGTTGCTCCACTCATGAGCATATGCTGGGTGTATCTCTGCAGGTGTACGATGGGGTCGGAAGTTCCTTTGTAAGGTTCCATGGTTGGCATTTTCCATTCCCGGGGAGTGATGGCAGTTTCGATATTTCGGGTAAAGGGACTGGTGACCCTAGCGCCTATTCCCCGGTCCCTTTGCTCCCGTTGGACACATTCTCTGAATAATCGTGCCATTCGTTCGTCAGAACTTGGAGCGGACAAAAATGAGCTCGGTTCTTCCCTGCGGGATCTATCTCGTCCAGATGCCCTGTAGGGATGGTACAGTCTATCACCTCTAGCATTATCCAGTGGTTGTCTTTGGCTGCTTGGATGCACGCTAGGACCAGCTACAGTTGCCCCCTGCCTTGATCTTCCCCTGTGGGGTTCTGTTTCGAGCACATCCATGGGGTCAACTTCGGGCTGGGTTCTAGCTCGGCTCCGTTCAGCGGGGTTTCTATGATTAGGTGGCATGACTGGCTCAGCTACATCCGACCCTCGCCTGGTGCCTCCCCCGCTAGGTTCGGTTCCAAGGGCTTCCTCGAGTCGGAATTCGGGCTGAGTCCGGGCGCGGCCCCTATCATCGTTTTTCCTGTTGGTAGCTTGTTCGAAGAGTGAAGACCTTTGTTGCCTCCGGGATCCTCAGGATTGGGATTCACCCCATGATTCCGTGTTGCGGTTGGACTCTTCAGCATCCCTTAAGCGTGACATGAGTTGGTCCACCAAAGTTTCTTGTTGGGATGTGAAGCGGTTAGTTACTTCAGCCACAACCCTGTCCAGATCTGCCCTAGTGATTGGTTGTTCCGTTGCGGGACCAGTTGGATTCTCCTGATTTTCATCTGGTACTGCTGTTGAAGTGGGCTGATCTGTGATTGCTGGATCTGGAAGGCTGCTAGTTGCGATGTTCTTTCCTTTGTTAACATCCCTTCTCTGTTTGGAAGGCATGATTTCTAAGCAACGAGTGATGTTGTTAGGAAGAAGGTTGAGTGGGAGAAGATGAAACTGGAGTTCAGTTCTCAGTGAAAGCACCAAAAATGTTTGCACAAAAAATGGACAAACACCTCCAAGTCGTGTTATTTAGTCGATTATATGTAATTTTCAATGATTTTAGATGAGTATGTAAATATGAGAAAAGTAGGGGCTGAAATGTAAAAGACACACAGATTTATAGTGGTTCGGCCAGAATGTGCCTACGTCCACTTTATATGTTATTATCTTCTTTCTTTCAGGTTACAAGTACAATGCGTTGTATACAAGTGTATGAAAGTAGTTTGAAAGTTCCTTCCTTGCTTGAGCTCTCAAACTTGTCCGCCATTGTTGTACCCCTGCCCCTCTATTTATAGAATGAGGTAGGGGGCAGGGGTCTTGGAAGTATATAACTGCTGGTGGGCCCGGGCTGAAGCGATCTGGACTGGCAGTTATCTGGTTCGGCGGAGATCCATTCGGTGGTGAGGTATGGTTTTGGCTCGGTGGCGTTGGTCCGGCCATGCACGATTCGGTGTTGGTGGTCCGGTCGTGGAGTGGGATGGTGGTCCATTCGGCATCGAGGTAGGTAGTTGGTCCGGTGATGGCCATGGTCCGGTGATGGCCCTGGTTCGGCATGCATGGGAGAGGCCGAATGGAACATGGAGAAGGTTGGTCCGGTGGGGGTGAGAGCTGTGCTTTGCCGAATGAGATGATGCCGAATGAGGTGATGCCGAATGAGGTGATGGTTGAATGGAGGCTTGGGTCGAACGAGCTTCTTTATGGAGAATGTCGGATAGACTTCTAGGTTAGTATTGAGCTTCTTGGCTGTCGAACGAAGTGGAGGTTGCGAGCCCGGGTGAAATTGTGACTTCCTGGTCCCGAGATTTTCTGGGTGAGAATTCGCCCAACAATCCATGCATTATGAGATATTCAACAGGTTGTCTACTTTAATTTCAACCTTGATGATCATCCCATATCAGCCTGGAACATTTACGTTGCTTTTTAAGTCATTTGTTGGTGATAAAGGGAAGTTATCACAATTTTTATATTTCAATTAGTGAACATTTCATCAATTATATCAATTACACAAAGTTATAGATGCAGACTATTAGAAAGGATAAATGTGACCATTACATTTTTCTAACAAGGCTCCTACTAGATTTTTAATGTTTCTCAAAGCACAATAAAAATATAGAAATCTTTCGATTTCTCTAGTAGGCGTTAGGATATGTTCACCTTTATATTTTGACATTGAGTTTTCTCAACAAGCCATAGCCTCATAAGCATATTTGCTGTATCACATACAACTTCTAACTCATGGTATTTATCCTAATCTCAATCTTGAGCTTTAGTCCGCTCAAAAATAAAAAGAGATTATTCACTCGTACCTACCATTTCACAATGGCCTAAGTATATATGTTCATACCTTCAGATTTCCCAACAAATACGGAAATGTAACTTACCATGTCTATCAATATATTAATAATACTACACACAACATATCTAGCTTAAGTTTGCTCAACAACCAAAGAGTATGTAAGTAATTTATTAACATATAAATGGTAGAGGACAACTTTTATACTATAAACCATAATCTTTAATATATTTATTTGAGTGATATAATATTTATGGAGTAATTATTTATTTTGAAATACCATCGTGATTCAAGCACATCTGAAATCATGGTATATGTACTATACGCATTTATTTGCTACTTATCTAATTAGTTCCACTTAATTTTATACATTCATACATTATATGAGTTTATTTCATATGTAACCTTCTATAAATAAATCAACTTACATAACAATCTTATGCATATTATTATTTAAATCATTTTTAATTAATTTTAGTTTTTTAATTCAATTAGCTAATTAATTAAATTATTCTTAAAATTCAAATTTTAATTTTACTCATCTTGATCAATTTAAGATGAATGTTTGCTATAACGTTATTGTTTTACATGCATATATTATTATATAATACATATTATTTGACCGACCAACATTTAACTAATTTATTAAATAAATATTTTATTTAATTAAGATAACTTCAATTAATATTTTATAAATTGAAAACTATTTTAATTTACCTTAAACAATTTAAGATGAATACACATACATGTTATAGTATAACATTTATAGTTATATACATAGATCAACACATATATATAATTAATTAACATTACTTATTTATTTAGTCAGTACAATTAATTAAATTTTAAAACAATTTTGAAAATGCTTTTTATAAGTTTATAAATTTATTACACATTTTAAATTATACTTTTAAATGAAAAATGACCTTTAATTTTCATACAGATTTTGAAAATTATCCCAAGAGCAAAATTCAAATTGGACCTTCTCTATTAGCCATAACCTTTTGGGCTCACTTCACTTTTGGCCTAAGCCGGTAGCTAGGTAGTGCAAGGTACCTAATTACTCAAACCCTACTTAGGCATTATTTTCTAAACACCCTACTAAAATGGTAAGCTTAAATTTTTAGTGCTAGCATGACTAATTCAGATTGCATAGTCTATTTGATTTTGATGCCATTAAAGTTCTGACCCAAACTCCTTTAGAGTCAACCACTTATGTACCTCATGAACAAGTTTTACATGCAACATTTTGACCAGCACAACCATCACATGACATGTAAGGATAAGAGGTAATGCTTCATCACCGATCATAATGCAAGAACCCCCTATCACGCTCATTGCAGAGATGGAACTAGGGACATGCAATGTACTAAGTGAATGCTTCAGCAACCTCACTCTGGTGCCTATGTAGGAACCAAACATGTCAAAAGTGAGTTAAAAATTGGCGAACTAAAAAAACCGTTCTGATTTTAGTTGAGCTTGAGAATCCTAGATTTATTTTAAAGCTAATAATTTTTTTTTAAATAAAATCTTCATTTTATTTTTTATTTTGACAATTAGTTTAAGTTTAATTTTAAATTGTATGTTTGTTAATTTAGCCCATCAAATGCATCCACGTGTGAAAATGCAAGTGCAACATATGGAAAGTGTACATAGTTCATCTGAATATTATTTGGTGCTGGGATTTATGCCGCAACAAACACATTTCCCCTTTATATATGCTTTGTCATTGAAAAATTATTTTCAATAAGATATATTAATATATGTTTATATGTATATAGTTGTGTACATTATGATAGAGTTATTTATATAAGGGAATTTTCACTTCAAGAGCTTGTTTGTGTAGGGTAATAAGTTTTAAGGACACTACTTTTAAAAAATTAGTTTGAATGACATTTTTCAGGAAAAATGATAAAAGAATTTATCATTTTTAGTTATATAGAAATAATGATAAAAGGATTTATCATTTTTCTGTATAACTTAAAAAGATAAATGAATTTATCATTATGCTATAAATTGTCCTTAAAACTAATTATTCAGAAGTGCTATCCTCAAAACTTATTACCCTGCAAATAAAAGCCCTTTAACCTAATTTCCACTTTATATAACATGTATTAAAGTTTAGACAATTTAAAGTTAGTATTAATTAAAAGATAGTTTGAAAACAAAATTACAGTATTTTACATAAAAGTATATGTTGTAAACCTTGAGTTAAATATATACACAAATTAAATCAATATTTTGAAACAAAAAACATAAAAATTATATTTAACTAGTTTGTAACTCAACCGATATTCCTTTTGTAACAATCTTGTATTTTTGATTTTTCAAATTTGAATATTTAATTTATTAAAATATTTGGATTTGAATTTATATATGTTTTAAATAACTACCCAAATTTTTAAACGTATTTTTAGTTCAATTTATAGGATTTTCCCATAATTTTAATTTGAAAAATATATTTAAATTTATCTTTTGACGTATTTTACACCGAATATTGGTTTTTTTGGAATCTAACAAAACTTGTTTACTAGTATTTTTTTTGATCGTGTCATATTGTTGTGCATGATCGTATTCTATTTTCCATCATTTGCGGTTTGTACACGGGTATAATTTTTGTAGTAGACACCCTGAACAACCCAATACGCCATGCCATTCTTCAAACACATTTGTATACCACACCTTTCTACATCTCGGTTGCAATGTTGCCTCTCCTGCCTTTTTTCTCCCAAGTGTCTCCTTTATCTTCCTTGATTTTGAACATCAATCTGGATCTTCGCCTCCACGATGTTGAAGTGGGTAAGCGTGTGTCTATATATGTGCTTAGAAAAGTAAAGGCTTCTTCTTCTTCTTCTTCTTCTTCTTCATTTTTGGTTATCCGAGTTAAATAAAATAAACTCCAATCCACCACTTCAAAAATCTGTATCTCCTTAATCATTCGCTTCTAGCCAGATGTTCCTACACGAAAAATGTTTTTTTAACCTCTAGTTTTTTTAGAAATTGTTTCAAGATTTTTCATCGAGTGAGCTATCAAAAAATGCTAAAAACATTAGATAGTTGAATATTGGTCGTATTTCGAAAAACGTAGATTTACTAACGGAGGGTATAGATCAGTTTATATTGATAATTAGGGAATTCTAGAGGTGGCTTGGTGATTAGGATTGTGAATCAAAAGGAAGGTGGAGTTGATCAATTTCTATTCAAAAATTAATTTCTAGTGAACCGGTGGCCATGATTGGTAGAGGAAGTGACGACGAGGAGCTTGGGGCTGAGATGGAGATTTTGACAATGGCCGATTGTCCTTCGATGGTTGTAGGTGGCGGGAATAGCTCGAGTTCGTGTTTTAGATCATTTGATTTTGTACGTTTGAGTTAGGGTTGCTGACGTGGATGAGGGCCCCCGAAGTGGACGTGGGGTTGACAGTGGGTTGTCGGGTGGATGATGAGTGGAATGGCATAGGTGGCAAGTTCTATCGATGATTAAAGGTGGATGTCAAGGTGGATTTGGTTATTGCATTCTCGAATTCGGACTGGACATGATTCTTAAATTAGGGCTTCACATACGGATTTTGGACAAGGTGGCTATAGGTAGTGGCGATTATGCCAATACGACGAGAGTGAGGAGTTGGATTTTTTGGTGGCTTGGTTCATCATCTGAGGAGTTTTTCGGGGTGTCAATAATATATGCACACCCGTGCACATTGGGTTTCGAATCAAAGAATGGAGAAGGGGAAGATGGAGGAATTGTAACATTAGGTGGGTTAGAGGAGTTTTGGGTTTGTCCCATTGAAACCCTAGGTAGAAATCCTATATTTGTTTTGTTTAATTTAATAAACTAATTTGATGATTTTTTAAAATGTGTATCTCATTAATATTAAATCTATTTAACCTATGAATTTTGTGTTGGATTCATATTAACGAGCACAACACAATGACATAACTTCTTGTTAGTTTTAGTGTCGTATAATTTAATGATAAATTAATATTGACTAATTTTAATTATGTTAATTTGGATAATTACATAGTTTAATTAATTATACTTATGGTCGTTATCTATTTGGCCAAAAAAACACCATTTTGTTAAAATAAATTGAATAGGGTAATTGGACATCTGTATATTGAATAAAACAACGTTCTGCTAATTAAATCAATTGGTTACTTAGTTAGCATAATAAATCCCCATTCTACTATTTTATAGATTTTATCCATTGAGAAAAAATAAATCACCATTCTACTATTAAATTTAGTTATTTAATTATATGTTGTGACTTGACATGTCAAGAAATCATTACTGAATAATTGTTGTGTCAGCCAGTGATAGTAAAGTGTAGACGTTGATTATGTAAATTCCACTAATTAAACTTGGAAAGTTAAATTGAATTAAACAGTAACTTGTTTAAGTACCATAGTGGTCCCTAAGCCTCTTTCCAAATTTGAAAAGTGATTATCGAATCAATATTATTTTAAAGATAATCATTATTTATTAATAATGTTTTAAAGGTAATTATTAGTTATTAATAATGTTTTAAAGATAATTAATTATTGTTTTACTTATGGTTTAAAGTTAATTATTTTACTAATATGACTCTTTAAAGTTATTTTTTAAAGTTAATTAAGGATATTTAAATTATTGTTTTAAAATTATTTAATTATTATTT
The DNA here is from genome assembly GCA_030765085.1 of Allium cepa. Classification (NCBI taxonomy): domain Eukaryota; kingdom Viridiplantae; phylum Streptophyta; class Magnoliopsida; order Asparagales; family Amaryllidaceae; genus Allium; species Allium cepa. The sequence continues at coordinate 307,157,692 of CM060931.1, forward strand.
AAAAATGTTTTAATTATATTTTAATTAATTACTTCAAGCTATTTAATTATATTTTATTAATATGAAAAGGTTAATTAATTATCATATTAATAATATTTAAAAGTTAATTAATTATCGCATTTATATTATTTTAAAGTTTATTTAACATGTTTTGGAATTAATTAATTATTATATTAAGGATGTTTTTAAAATAATTAATTATTATATAAATAATGTTTTGAAGTAAATTAATTATTATATTGATATTGTTTTGAAGTTAATTTATCAGTATAATAATATCGTTTAAAGTTAATTTAATATACGATTGATGATATTCTAAAGTTACGATTTTGAATAAGGTTTAAAGAAAATAAGTAAAATAAAAAGGGTGTTTTAAACAATAACTTGGTGTTTAAAAAGTGTTTTGAACGATTAGTTTGTTTATCAAAGGAACTTTATTGATTAAGGTTTATTTGAAAAGTTTTGTTTTAAACAAGGGAAGTTTATAAAATGAGTTTTATAAATTGAAAAGAGATCTTTAAATATGGAAAGAAGTTTTATAATGATTTTGGATATTTATAAAAATGTTTTACAAATGAACTTGGAGACTTATAAAGAGTTTTGTAAATGGATTTAGAATTTTAGTATAGAGATTTATTAAAAGGATTTAAGAAAGAACTTTATAAAAGAAAAAACTTAGATTGGATTTCCCTTAATTAACCATTTTAAGTATGGTGGTACGGAACTTTCGTTCAATGCTTAATACCAAAGGAATAGTCTTTAGGGTTATCCTTATTCGTAATTAAAATAACTTTTATTTTGATCCTTTTAATACGATTTTGAAATAAAAGTCTTTTATAAAGTTCTATGAATACACTTATTTCAATGTGATAGGTATGTGAATATTTATGTAAATATTTTAAAAGAGATTTAATAAATGAAAAGATATATTTAAAATGAGGCTTAGTGGTTATTATGGATAAATAAATCTTTGAATTGTTGCTTGTTTGTTTATTTTATAGTTAGATTACCGACTATCAAATCTAGACCAAAACATAACTCTAGAAATGTCTAGGAGAAACACGTGAGTTATATGGCACAGACATCTTCGATGATGTTGTACTGTGTATATAAATCTCGTTTTATTCTCCTAGGGCAAATAGTAAGAAAATATATTCACTTAACGGTTAGGAGGTGATCTTCTCTCTTATCTATTGTCGATTTATTTCTAAAAGAACTGGGTTTGAGTTTACCTAAAACTATCGAATGTTGTTTCGAAGAGACCGGGATGAGATAATTTTAAATTATCCGAAAACCACTTTGCTTCAACTTAAACTTTTCGAACTGAAGACAATTTGATGATGATTGAAGACGGAGCTTTTAAAGTGCAAGAAATACTAGCTACTAATCCCGAGGGTGATTCAAAAATGGATGTATTAGAGGTAATGCCTTCGGTATCATTTAGACCTAGAACTAACTTGTATAAAATGATGCAGGCATTGTTACCTGGAATGCTATGTTAGCATTCCAAGATGGTCTGCTAAGACAAAAGGTAAGTCATTACCTGAAGCCTCACACCTCGGTAGCAGCTAAAACATGATAGGTGTAATAGTGCTATGTGGTTTGCACCCATAAGAGTATGATCATTCCTTATTTAGAGCCAATATCTAAGTTTGCTTCGAGGCCTATTATGGTTGTTGATTAACCATAGGGTGATCATATTCGGTACTATCCAGTAAGGCGTAGGCTGGTCCTACATTGGTAGATGGGCAATTGCGATTGTAGCTCCCATGGTACATTTTATCTAGAGATGTATCGTTTGGAAGTTCGCCCCTTATCTTACCACTATTGAAATCCATTTTCCACTACAAACTATACGAACTTAGTTGGTCTAACTATGTTGAAATGTAAGATGCAAGCACTTCAGCTATTTTATGTATTTGATTTCAACCTAGATGTTATTACAATATCATTGGATTTTCTTTATAAAAATGTTTTGGTTATCGTAAGGTAAAAATCCGTTCGTATTTATGTGCGGTGTGATGTTACAAGGTACCTTTTACTTTGAAGGTTTTTATAAATATAAAAATCAATATGATTTGATAGAGTTTTCTTATGCTGGTTTTACCAAACCGACCCAGGCATTATTTTCCTCTAATGCCTGGGTCGGCTCGAGCATATTCTCTAGATCTAGCCGAATTTTAATCTTTTAAAAAACGAGTTGGATTCTCTAAGATGAATCCACATATCTTATATTTTTCCACTATTTTGTTATTCTTGATTTTTGTCTATATTTATCGGAAATTGTAAGGATATGTTGTTATAACTGTTCAGATTGAAAATAGATTAGTGTATTATGATGTTATGTATGATAAAGATGATTTCTTTTTCTATATCCTGTGTATATTATATATTTTTTCCAACATGATGTGAGTTCAGTCTATGTTTCGTTAGCCCTAACATTTGTCTTTCCGGGACTCAGATATTCGGCATGTGAATACCATGGATGTATTTGTGTCGATTTCTTAAAGTCGAAAAGGGGGTCCTTACACCTTCATGCAATAAAACTAATCTAAGCTTAAATCTAGTTGTTAACTAAAAAAGGAAATCAAAAGTTTCAGAGTTTTTTTTTTCAAAACGACTTATGAATTATAAATTGACTTGATTTTCCATCTAAACAATAATCAAAAGTTTTTTAAAAAACTTATACTAATCCACAATTCCCAACCTTTCTAATATGAAACTCAATCTATTAATAAAATTATTTCAAAATTTATTCAAACAATAATTTTCTGAATATAATTAACTAGGCGACTTAGGAATATATAAACTCGTTATAATGAGATTCAGATCTAGATTATGTACACAATATAAACAATAGAGAAAAAGTAGTAATGAGTCCAAAATTATAATCGTTGATAACATATGAATAACATATAAAAGAATAAGGGATGTTAAAACATATTAAAATGATGACAATACAACTTATTCAGAGGGATAAATTGGACATCCAATCATAATACAAAACTCATATGGTGAAAGAGATAAAAGAGGCAGAGGGCTAAAAGAATATAGACATGATGAATTTATATATAATAAAATAAAAGGTTTCCTAAGTGCAAAAATAGCAACTTCAAATTTAAAATTTGGCAATTTTTTAACCTTGTTTTCCCTAATTCAATTGTGCTTTCTCCTGTTTAATTTATTAATTGCTCCTTTCTATAGCCTTGAGTCTCCAGATTTGATTCCATCTCAACTTTAAAGCTCTTTTAGCATCTCCATCCAAGTGCAACCCCTTCTTGATCCACTCATTGCCCAACTTCGAAGCTTCGTTTCACAACTTTTGCTATTTTTTCCAAACCTAGTGCATTCTTGTTCATTTGATTCTAGATCTGCCTTAATGTCATAGCTTGGATTCTGTTTGTCAACATATGGTTTTCTTGGATTCCTCACAGTTCGCTCCTTTGCCTTATGTTGTACCCCCAATCCGTCCAAGCAAGTTGTTTGGTGTGAGCATCAAAGGTATAAAGTGCATATGGCTACTGCTGAGGTGAGTGCTAGTGTTGATTTGCTGGATGGTTCCCATGCTCATTCAGACTTTACTGCTCTACTCTTGATGGTAAGTCCTACCGCAACTTCCATTGTTGAAAGTAATTCCTGTTCCGATACATTAGCAAGATTACCAAGCCAGTCAGTGATTCTTGTTTAATAAGGGGCCAAGAAATATAGGCTCTTTTACCCTTAACAATATGATGATAAATTTATTGATAAGTCTATTCCTCCCTTATTTGAACCAAAAATGGGCCAAACAGCCAGAAGATTAAGTAGACAATAAAAAGTAAAGAAATTTAAATGAAAACGAGTAGAAGAACACATAAAAATTTATAGTGGCTCAGCTAATCTTGACCTACGTCCACTTAGTGATTTTATTGATTATTTTTCTGATTACAAGTAGGAGTTCTTACGAATCGGTATAAATATGATAGTGATTATAAGAAATTAGAGTTAGGGAAAGCAAGAAAAAACGATCCTTAGAACTGAATTCTACCTCTTTATTCATAGACGTAGGAAGCTTAAAATCTCATCCAGAAGATCTCCACATCGTTTCCACGCCGTAAACCATTTCCTCAAAAAAGTACGGGACACTTCGACAACTTGTGTGGATCAGTACTGATCCATTAGCTTGGATCGGTACCGATCCAAGAGATAGCTGGGAATGTCGTCTTGAACTCTTGTATTGGATCGCCTGATTTTCATGATTCCAAATTTGTTTACACCAATATTTGCTTATCTTTGAGTCTAAATGACGGATCCATGGAAGAATAAAGTTGTTGATTCAAGTGCTCATGGAGATCAATAGAGAATTGCATTGGAGCAATAGAACAACACCTGGAATGGGCTTCTAACATGAATAGATGGGCTTCTAACATGAATAGAGTATGTAGGCAGAAGATGGGAACTTTTGGTGGAGAGAAGTTAGATCAGTACTATACCAATCCACCACTTTGGTGGATTCTAGTTTTTTCAGTCTTAGGTTGGTTTGGTATTTGTCCTATGGTTCTGTTTATATTTGATTTATGGACTCTAAGGCTATCTTTTCGGGTAGCATATCTTGATAACTCCAAGTTCGACTCATCCAGTTTTTTCGAATATTAACTGGTCAAAAGGCTTGATAACACTTGCCGCTAAAGTACATCTCATTTCAAACGCGGTGTTCTTTGAATCCAAACAAATCGAGATCTCTTTGAAGGATTCTATTCTGCACTTCGAATGGCGTTACCCTTCATACAGATTGATTATGTGAAAACTTATATCTATAGCCATTCATCATGGTGCTCCACTAGCATTTGGTATTATAAATCCAGAGTGTTCTCTTATAATTTTATATTCCAAGCTTCGTAATTTTAAAATGGTTGCTTTCATGGATTTCCTAGGTTTGAATCAGGTTTCTTTGATTTTGGTCATCGGTTCTTGATAGGTTCGCATACACGCATACACATGTACGTTCTTGCATGGCTTCATTATCTAATGCATGTACCCATATGAGCATATATATAGTTTGTGTCCTTCATCCATTTTTCTAATGAATCATGGATTGTTATTGATCTAGGTCCTTGGCTCAGTACTGATCCAGTGCTTGACAAGTCTTGTTCTTGTGCCTTGAAACTTGGAGGCTATGGGTTAGAAAGCCTGATCCATTCCATTTCTCTTTCACTCTTATTTTGTCGATCCAAGAACTTGAGCTTCTACCATTAAAAAACCTTTAACTCCTTGATCCAACACTTGATCGTCATCAAATCAAGGACCCTAGCCACCCTTCCTTGCTTGAACCTAGGTCGCCTGCCTTACCTGATTGAACTTCATTCTCAGATTTTAGCCTTGAACTTCCTAAACCCGATCCAACACTTGAACAACTCGATCGCAAGCCTCTGAACATGATATAGGTATGTGGTGAGGGAGACAGCAATAGAGATTGATGTGGCCGAACCTAATGTTGGTAGTCATGCTTTGCGGTTGAGGTGGAGAGACGAAGTTTTGGGTATTGGGAAAAAAATATTCCCACGGTTTGGATCGGTATAATTCTGGTACTTGGGTTGGTTTTTTATTTCCAAACTCACTTATGTTTGACCTTTATCGACAAACACTCCAATTTGCTAAATGTTTTCTCTTGAGTCTCGATGCATACCCAATGCATACCTATTGACGCAAAACTCGTCGGGACGGTCAACGATGAAGGCCGCTTCGGGTGGCATCCAAAATTTAAATTGAACTGTTATATAATATTGGAAATCTGAACTACACAAAATTACAAAACACCACACTAGATTCCATTATAGCATAGGGGTACAACTTGTAAGACCTTGATATTGACTATATGTTGAGTTGTTATAGAAATGGAGCATAGATGTTGTAGGCCTCCTGCCACCATTGTTGTAGGTCCATCTACTTCCAAAAACATTGAAGCTGATGCTCAGTCAAGCTTAACTACAATCCCACTTATAAAACAAACTCTAACATAGCATGTGTGGCGCCCCACCTCTATACCCACGCTAGACAAGAACATTACAGTGAATGCTGTCAACTAGCACGGAGAATAAGGCTGTTGAGGAGCGACCATCTGTATAATTGCTTTGTGCGAGTACCGATATACCGGATAAAAATATAACTTTTCATCTCAAGAGGAAATCCGACACATCGACACAAACTCAAAGCTACTACACAGTGGCTATAAAGGTCTTCGGAAACAAATATAGAAATAAACAAAACACAAATCAGTCACAGACAATTCATATCACAAAGGCGGAAATAGATATGAATATTACACTAGGAAGTGTACATCAGAGTAGTGGTCTAAAAAGATCCACAATATCACAAAAGAATAGTTACATGAACTACACAAAAGAATAAGTATACATTATGGAGTCTATATCTCAAATGTATACAACAAAAAAACTACTAATCTAAGTAGTTAACCAAAAGTCAGAGGAATCAATCCCAAGAGAGAAGTCAAGCAGAAGCACCTGTAACATCTCGGTCTGACCCGAGTATTATTTAATAAGAAAATAATAAACGGATCAGTCTATCTATAAATACCAGGTGAAACGATATAGAGTAAGAGATATGACTAAACACATAATAATCTCTATGGCAAGCTGTGATTTATATAAGTAATTGAAAATCAAGAGATTAATCAATATAACCAAATCTACACAAGAATCAAAGAAATGCCATACTCCTTATTTCGTTCACCAAACCACAAATATTGACGATAATATCAACGTCAATCACAAAAGTCAATGACACACAAATTCACCAATGCACAAATATTGACAATAATATCAATGCCAATCACAAAGTCAATGGCACACAAATTCACCAATGCACAAATATTGATAAAACTTATCAATGGAAATCACGAAAATTGGTGAAACACAAATTCTAGAAATCATCTCAAGAAATCCAGAAATCACAAAGGGGGGAGGCCTATCACAAACGGGAGCATAAAGCTCACTAACACGTGTATCACAAACGGAACGCTAATTCCATGGTCGCTAACCATCACAAATTGAGCCGAAGCTCCACAAACGGTCCGAAGACCATGGGTTGCTACCCCACCAAATTAAGTCGAAACTTCACAAAACGGGGTTTAGTCTCCCACGCAGATAAAGAGACATCGCACATTGCTAGTCTAAATCACAAAGATGATCGTCATGATCAACGAGCAGTGTCGATTACAGTAAGCTAGTAAATATATGAGCTTAGCATCATGTCTCATAACCACTAGCTTAACTTAAATATTTACGAACAAATTGTATATCTCCACTAGAAAATTGTCACAAGATTTTCAATCGAACAAGTCCAAGAATCAACCAACAAAGTGAACGCAAGCGTTTCATACCACTTGTTTTACTAAATCGTTTAATCAGATTTCTCATACGAGTGAGGTAAAGGTTTATATATACTAATAGATTGGAAAATGGTTTTATAAACGAATTTGGTATTAAAATAGTATTGAAATCGTTTGAGGAAAGAGTTTTGATATTTACTACTAGTATAGAAAACCTTTATATTTTTAAAGTGACAAAGCACAAGGGGGATTGTAGAAACAATCAATCACAAAGATCACATTCGAAGATGTGAATAAAAATCCAATGAAATCGATAAAGGGTCCATTGAAGTGGATATACCTAAAATTCCCAAAGAAAATAAGTCATCAAAGAGGATAATAAATGATGACAATAAATAGGATCATCATGAATTGATTTAAATTGGAAATTCAATCCAAAAAGGCAAATTGGACTAAAACAGCAGGTTCAGTCGACTGAACAGAGGATTCAGTCGACTGACCCTGTACCTGGGAATTTTCCAGGTTCAGGAAACTTTCTGTTTCCAGGTTTCAGTCGACTGAATCATGCCTGGAAACTTTCAGGTTCCAGGTTCAGTCGACTGAGCAGAGTATTCAGTCGACTGAATCATGCCTGGGCTGTTTTTCAGCCTTATTCAAATGAAGAGCAAACTCTTCCAAAATGCAACCGGACGAACATTGGCTCTAAGGGTTTATGCCAATCGACAACCCGGCCCTATATGCTCCTCGATGCATCACCAAAAGCATGATCAAACATCCATAAAAGGATTTTCACACAAATTGACTTAAAAACTCAAAAATTGGAATATTCACAAAACCAATCCAAATCAAGAGCAAATACACATGAAGAAGTGTTAGGAATTCATACCCAACAACCAAAGATAATTATAGTCATAGATGTGAGATAAAAAAAATCTCACCTTTTCTCAAAATCAAACAAGAAGAAGCTTGAAAGCAAATGGAGAATCAACCTCTCTTCAACACAACCCAAATGAGCTTGAATCTATGCTAAAAAACAAGAACATTCCCAAAATTAGGTTTAGGAATTTCTGAAATTGGTAAGAGAATAAGTTGGAGAAGAAGAAGAGAAGCTTACCAATGGGTTCTTCTTGAGTTTGGAGCTAGGAATTTGATTTGCAAGAGAAACTAGGGTTTTGGAGTTTTAATTTCCAATCTCTCCCACCCTCCATTAACATAAAAGCTTGAGTATTAGGAAAATAGAAGAGAAGTGAATGAAGAGGAGAGTGTTGGAACTGAGTTAAGTGGTTAATTGGCTCAGCCCAACCAAAGCCCTAAGCGGGAAAAAGTAGCAAAAATCAACTTTCTCCAAACATATCGAAGCTTATACTCAAAAAGGTCGCAAACGGCATTTTAAACTCAATGGAAGTGGTCTCGAGTCCTAATTCGACCGAATGCAAAAAGTAGGTTTTCGGACTAAAATCCGATGAATGATAAAATATTTAAATAAAATATTTAAATATAAAATTGATAAATATGCGGGTTGTTACAGACTCCCCTCCTTAAAGAAATTGCGTCCTCGCAATAATTAAGAAGGAAATATAAGAAGTAACAACCATAGAAGCATATTAACACAAAAGAAAATTTGAATCAAGAAGTTCACCATAAAGAGCACGAAGGAGTAAATCAGAAAGTTTTCGTTCGATGAATTCTCAAGATTTCACATGAGCGATTTGAGAACCATTGAACTTTTATCAAAAAGAATATCTTTATATCGAAGGCGCTCAACCTCCAAAGCAATGATGCGAATAGAATGTTGCTCAAAAGTCAAATTTGGTGAAACTTCAATCCCCTCAATAATACTGGGCTCAAGAATAAAAACCGGAAACATAAAAGCATTTCCATAGTTAAAAGACGTGGAAGACGTCAAAAATAGCAAAAAGTTGAGCTGGTGCAACGGCGTAGTACAAACACGGTATGCCCGAGAAATTAGAAACTCGAAAAATTTGGAGCACCGACGTAGTACAAAGGTGGTACGTCCAATGAACCAAAAAGCCAAGACATTGATGTAGTGCAAACGGTACATCCAATGTATCAAAAGCATATCATTGATGTAGTGCAAACGGTACATCCAATGAATCAAACAGCAAAGTCATTGATGTAGTACAAACGGTACATCCAATGAATCAAAAAGCGAAGACATTGATGTAGTACAAACGGTACACCCGATGAATCAAAAGCAAAGACATCGATGTAGTACAAACGGTACACCCGATGAATCAAAAGCAAAGACATCGATGTAGTACAAACGGTACACCCGATGAATCAAAAGCAAAGACATTGATGTAGTACAAACGGTACACCCGATGAATCAAAAGCAAAGACATCGATGTAGTACAAACGGTACACCCGATGAATCAAAAGCAAAGACATCGATGTAGTACAAACGGTACACCCGATGAATCAAAAGCAAAGACATCGATGTAATACAAACGGCACATCCGATGAATCAAAAGCAAAGACATCGATGTAGTACAAACGGTACATCCGATGAATCAAAAGCAAAGACATCGATGTAGTACAAACGGTACATCCGATGAATCAAAAGCAAAGACATCGATGTAGTACAAACGGTACATCCGATGAATCAAAAGGAAAGACATCGATGTAGTACAAACGGTACACCCGATGAATCAAAAGCAAAGACATCGATGTAGTACAAACGGTACACCCGATGAATCAAAAGCAAAGACATCGATGTAGTACAAACGGTACATCCGATGAATCAAAACCCAAATAATTCGAAACACTGACGCAGTACAAAAACGGTACATCCAATGAACCGAAGCCCGAATGATTTTCGAAACACCGACGTAGTACAAAAACGGTACGTCCAATGAACCGAACACAATAAAAGAACATCGGACACAAGTTCATAAAAGCAATGAGATGAAACTCAATAAAACGAAGTACATCAAACGCCCGATGAACTTGATAAAAAGATAATTTCATTTAGTCATCAACAAAGAAACAACCCCTTGTTGCTTACGACTAAACGCATTGGCAACACGATTTCCCCTTTGGGAATAAAAAGAATATCAAGATCATAAGAAGCTAGGAACTCGAGTCAACATGCAGTTCCTTAAGAGAAAAATGAATATTCCAAAGATTTACGATCGAGATAGAGAACAAATTCTCCCCCTAAAATGATGATGCCAAACTCTAAACGTAAAAACAATAGCCGAGAGTACTAGATCATAAGTGGCATATCTAGTCTCGATAAGCTATAATGGTTTAGAAGCACAAGTGATAGCACGTTCTCCTTTGCAAGAGAACGACATCCAAACCAATACGACTAGTATCGGTGCAAATAGCAAAGTCTTGGTCCCCCTCCAGGAATCTCAAGATCAAGAGTATCGAAAGGAAGAACTTCTTTTAAATAATTTTCTTTCCCGAAAAGTTAAAACTTTCAAAATTACATTTTTATTTTTATGTAATAATCTTTCTACAAAAATTTACATTTTTACAAGTCAATATATCGTGTCTGATTGTCACATCAAAGCGTTTAGGAAATTCCTATCGATAACGTTGATCAAGCGCATCGACCAAAATTCTTAAAGCACTCAACGGGCAATACAATCACAAAGTCATCTTTTCTAGGATAAACAAATCTCTTAAAAAGTTTTAAGAATATTCTTTGCTCGTTTTAAGAGCAAAATCAAATTGCACTTATAATTAAATCTTATAAAAAAGATTTGCAAAATTTTAAATTTCTATTTCCATCCAAAATCCATAAATAAGAATGGTCTCATCGAAATTTTCATAGAATATTGGATTTATAAAACGGATGAAACAAGCTGGACAAATTGAATTACATAATAATTCATTCATAGGAATCATAACAAGTGCGGAATGCGATAAGTGAAATGCTAACTTCCGCAACTTGTAGCAAATGAAAACGGTGGTAAAGTCGAACTAAAAAAACCTTAGCACCACACAAAAGATTACTTAGGTGATAATCCTAAGAAAGTCAAAGAAACCGAAAAATTCTCAAACTATTTAGATGAGAGAAATAACACTTTCCTCACCATAAGGACTTTAAAGAATAAAATGATGCCATCAAGATGGAATCAAAATCACAAAGAAATAGAAATCTGCTTAACAGATTGAAAATGTCGAAGATGAATAATCCACTCGGAAGAATAGGATATGGGCTTCACAATGATTAAGCCGATCCCTTCAAAAAAAAATCAATTCCGAAGCTTAAGTAAAAATATCGGCTCAGAAAGAAAGGTCTCATAGAATAATTTCGACATCAATAAAAAACAAATTGAGTGTTGCGGATCTACCATCCGGATTCACAATCCTCAAAGAAGTCATCAAGCTCAAAATATTCAAAGAAAAAGAATCGACAAGTTCTTTTGATATAAAAATAATGAGATGAAACTCATATCAAAAAGAACTCGAATAAGAAGATCACAAAATAAATGTAATCAAGGATTAAATGAGAAATACCTTGACCAAGAGAAGAGTTGCTAGGAACTTGCAGCTTTCCTTCTCTCTTGCTTGGAAGCTTAGGGCACGAAGATAAAAGATGACCCAAACCTTTGCAATAGCGACAAAAGAGGGGTCTCGAACACTCCCTTGCATAGTGGTCTGTTGAACCACAATTGTAGCATTGTCCACCACTAGAGGTAGGAGTCTTTGCTACCGGAATTTGTTGCTTCCCTTTCTTATTAGAATTGGGGCCTTTGAATTTGATAGGCCTCTTCAAGTTATTGTCGAAGTTCTGTTGGGCACGCACAACTTCAACATCACCTTCATTATCGGCCTCTTCAAGACGAAGAGCGATATCAATAAGCTGATCAAATGAAACTTCAAGTTTCAGAAGTAATGGCTTCTTAAGATTCTTATTCAAGCCATAGACAAATCTTTAATTTTTCTTCATCGGGGTATTAATATACTCAACCCCGTATTTAGAAAAAGATTCGAAAGATGCGACATAATCCGTCACAGAAGATTCACCTTGAACAAGGTCAATAAAACGCCGGGCCAAAGTTACTTTTTCGGCCTCCGGCACAAATTTCAATTCGAATCTTTCCCGGAATTGCTCCCAAGTGAGATCCGCCTCAACGATTTTAGAAATTAAAAGCTCATACCAATCTAACGCTCTTTCTTGGAGCATGATAGAAGCCACTTGGACTCGGTGTAGATCGATAAGGTTCATGGGAGAAAAGATGCGATCGGATGATTTGAGCCAAGCTTGAATTTCAATAACACTCTCGGATCCTTTGAATGGCCTTCCACCCAAATCGGTATGGTCTCTGCACAAGCGTGCAAAACGGATCTAGGATGAGTAGGCTTTGAATTGGGACCGGCAGCTTGAGCATTCTTTACTAGATCAAGAAGCTGCTGGGCAGCCATAAATACTCCACCCTGGGGAGTAGCACTTGATTGACCGGCGCTGGGACGGCCAGGTCTAACCATTTCTCTTCTTTAAGAAAGAAAGAAAGAAGAGAAAAAAGTTATTCTCAAAATAAATATCAAGCAATCTTGATAGATAAAACAAGGAATCATAAAAGGAAATAGGATTGAACGGTACGAAGACATGAGTAAAATCCTAAAGCACGACTCCTAAGAAAGACTTAGGACAATGATTCTTGTTATATTATTCTGTATTGTTCCGAAGTTTGGCTCTGATACCAAGCTGTGGCGCCCCACCTCTATACCCACGCTAGACAAGAACATTACAGTGAATGCTGTCAACTAGCACGGAGAATAAGGCTGTTGAGGAGCGACCATCTGTATAATTGCTTTGTGCGAGTACCGATATACCGGATAAAAATCTAACTTTTCATCTCAAGAGGAAATCCGACATATCGACACAAACTCAAAGCTACTACACAGTGGCTATAAAGGTCTCCGGAAACAAATATAGAAATAAACAAAACACAAATCAGTCACAAACAATTCATATCGCAAAGGCGGAAATAGATATGAATATTACACTAGGAAGTGTACATCAGAGTAGTGGTCTAAAAAGATCCACAATATCACAAAAGAATAGTTACATGAACTACACAAAAGAATAAGTATACATTATGGAGTCTATATCTCAAATGTATACAACAAAAAAACTACTAATCTAAGTAGTTAACCAAAAGTCAGAGGAATTAATCCCAAGAGAGAAGTCAAGCAGAAGCACCTGTAACATCTCGGTCTGACCCGAGTATTATTTAATAAGAAAATAATAAACGGATCGGTCTAGCTATAAATACTAGGTGAAACGATATAGAGTAAGAGATATGACTAAACACATAATAATCCCTATGGCAAGCTGTGATTTATATAAGTAATTGAAAATCAAGAGATTAATCAATATCACCAAATCTACACAAGAATCAAAGAAATGTCATACTCCTTATTTCGTTCACCAAACCACAAATATTGACGATAATATCAACGTCAATCACAAAAGTCAATGACACACAAATTCACCAATGCACAAATATTGACAATAATATCAATGTCAATCACAAAAGTCAATGACACATAAATTCACCAATGCACAAATATTGATAAAACTTATCAATGGAAATCATGAAAATTGGTGAAACACAAATTCTAGAAATCATCTCAAGAAATACAGAAATCACAAAGGGGGGAGGCCTATCACAAACGGGAGCATAAAGCTCACCAACACGTGTATCACAAACGGAACGCTAATTCCATGGTCGCTAACCATCACAAATTGAGCCGAAGCTCCACAAACGGTCCGAAGACCATGGGTTGCTACCCCACCAAATTGATTCGAAACTCCACAAAACGGGGTTTAGTCTCCCACGCAGACAAAGAGACATCGCACATTGCTAGTCTAAATCACAAAGATGATCGTCATGATCAACGAGCAGTGTCGATTACAGTAAGCTAGTAAATATATGAGCTTAGCATCATGTCCCATAACCACTAGCTTAACTTAAATATTTACGAACAAATTGTATATCTCCACTAGAAATTTGTCACAAGAGTTTCAATCGAACAAGTCTAAGAATTAACCAACAAAGTGAACGCAAGCGTTTCATACCACTTGTTTTACTAAGTCGTTTAATTAGATTTCTCATACGAGTGAGGTAAAGGTTTATATATACTAATAGATTGGAAAATGGTTTTATAAACGAATTTGGTATTAAAATAGTATTGAAATCGTTTGAGGAAAGAGTTTTGATATTTACTACTAGTATAGAAACCTTTATATTTTTAAAGTGACAAAGCACAAGGGGGATTGTAGAAACAATCAATCATAAAGATCACATTCGAAGATGTGAATAAAAATCCAATGAAATCGATAAAGGGTCCATCGAAGTGGATATACCTAAAATTACCAAAGAAAATAAGTCATCAAAGAGGATAATAAATGATGACAATAAATAGGATCATCACGAATCGATTTAAATTGGAAATTCAATCCAAAAAGGCAAATTGGACTAAAACAGCAGGTTCAGTCGACTGAACAGAGGATTCAGTCGACTGACCCTGTACCTGGGAATTTTCCAGGTTCAGGAAACTTTCTGTTTCCAGGTTTCAGTCGACTGAATCATGCCTGGAAACTTTCGGGTTACAGGTTCAGTCGACTGAGCAGAGTATTCAGTCGACTGAATCATGCCTGGGCTGTTTTTCAGCCTTATTCAAATGAAGAGCAAACTCTTCCAAAATGCAACCGGACGAACATTGGCTCTAAAGGTTTATGCCAATCGACAACCCGGCCCTATATGCTCCTCGATGCATCACCAAAAGCATGATCAAACATCCATAAAAGGATTTTCACACAAATTGACTTAAAAACTCAAAAATTGGAATATTCACAAAACCAATCCAAATCAAGAGCAAATTCACATGAAGAAGTGTTAGTAATTCATACCCAACAACCAAAGATAATTATAGTCATAGATGTGAGATAAAAAAAATCTCACCTTTTCTCAAAATCAAACAAGAAGAAGCTTGAAAGCAAATGGAGAATCAACCTCTCTTCAACACAACCCAAATGAGCTTGAATCTATGCTCAAAAACAAGAACATTCCCAAAATTAGGTTTAGGAATTTCTGAAATTGGTAAGAGAATAAGTTGGAGAAGAAGAAGAGAAGCTTACCAACGGGTTCTTCTTGAGTTTGGAGCTAGGAATTTGATTTGCAAGAGAAACTAAGGTTTTGGAGTTTTAATTTCCAATCTCTCCCACCCTCCATTAACATAAAAGCTTGAGTATTAGGAAAATAGAAGAGAAATGAATGAAGAGGAGAGTGTTGGAACTGAGTTAAGTGGTTAATTGGCTCAGCCCAACCAAAGCCCTAAGCGGGAAAAAGTAGCAAAAATCAACTTTCTCCAAACATATCGAAGCTTATACTCAAAAAGGTCGCAAACGGCATTTTAAACTCAATGGAAGTGGTCTCGAGTCCTAATTCGACCGAATGCAAAAAGTAGGTTTTCGGACTAAAATCCGACGAATGATAAAATATTTAAATAAAATATTTAAATATAAAATTGATAAATATGCGGGTTGTTACTGCATGCACATCCAAGAAAATCCAAAGGTTGAACACCAGGTTCCTAAAAATCTATTAGATCCCATGGAAGGGCCAGAGGTTGAACCTGCTCCTGATGCTCTTGAAGATGGTGTTCTCTTGTATGATCCCATCAATTCCTTCTCTTCAAAGATTGATGAGGGATTGCTTCGTAGAATTTACAATAAGTACGGAATTTCATTCGGTGACACACTAGTACTTTCTTGCCATCAGAGAGCTCATAATCCCTCAAAAGGTTACACTACTTACAATGGATACGTATGTTTGGCAGGTTGCATTCAACCATTTAATCCATTTATTAGTTGAGTTCTAAACTTCATGAAATTGGCTCTAACATAGTTATACCTAAATAATAGCTCCTTCTTTCTCTGGATGTATGTTATTTTCGCTCAACATTTGCATCCAGTGCCCAATGACGAGGAAATACGATACATATATAGCTTTAAGAGCCAAAAGGGAAGTCCTTAACTTACTTGGAGCCAGCAACAAAATTATAGAGTTGTCATTGGTACATGGAACAAGTTGAGCTATTTTAAAAGCGAATGGTTTTATGTACACGGTCCATCGGGGTTTTCCCTCGGATGGATTTCTGGATGTAAGTTCTCCCTCATTCGTTTAGTACGAGTTCACCTTGTCAATTATCGAACTTAACTCATATTCTTTCTATCATTTATATGTCCCAATGAGGCCAAACAGTGGGACACTTGTGGATGCTGTGAGAGTTCTCATGACACTTTTGGAGGGGGATAGAGACAATGGAGTTCTTCTCTTCGACGAGAATCTCCGAGCCCACAATCTACTAGAAGCGGGCTGCAACGCTGACATAGTCCAAGTGGCTTCTAGTGATGATGATGAAAATGACTCTCCTAGAGGAGAAGAGGAAAATACAGATGTTTCCCCAGTCTTGAGCCAAGGGCAGAAGTTGAAGAAATGTTAAAGAAAGAGAAGAACATATTGAGGAAGGCGAAACTGTAGGTGGAAATAATGAAGCTGACCACGACGATACTAATATGGGCCATGACTCCTTGGTTGAACAACTCATAGAGAACCAACAGTCTACTTCGAAGAAGTGACTAGTCTGGAAAATTTCAAAGGCTTAGACTTCTATATAGCCTCCATCTGTTATGACTGTGGAGAAAACTCCTTCTTTTCCTTCCATAGATACATTCTTTAAGTTAGGGCTGATTCCTACCGAGTTTGTCTCCTTTGGCGTCGATGACATGAGCCTTGAGGGTCTTGACTCCATCATCCATTTTAACAATGACATTCCACCCATCATCATGGGGGAGATCAGTTCGATGATATAAGCTTCAGAACATGGTCCGTTGAAGGGATATTAGGACACTCACACACACGTGCACTTCATTGCACTATGTTGCACTTGACTCTTATCCTTTCTAGTTGAAACTAATTCATTCTTGTTTCATTTTTAGGATCCATGAAAAGGTAGAATATACATCAGTCTTTGGAGGAAGACGTTTCTCGATAGCATATGCACCATCCAAGCTCATACCATCAAAGCAATAATCGAGATTATATGTCCGACTATCGGTTTAGCTGAGATAGAGATAGTTGGGATAGGAGTAGCTATGAATTAGATTATCCATCACATAATTATGCCTCTAAACATCATTGGAGGTCCAAATGTCCTCCTCCGAGAGGCTCAGATAGGCCTTTTGATCATCACGATGACATTTCACCAAGCAATTGCGTCTCGTGTACCTCTTTTGATTACAATCCCATATAGTACTTGGCACCTTCTCACTCTAATCGATCCTCCGAACACATGCACTATCAAAGTAGTTCTATGACCCATCATAGAGCCGACAAATAATCTATCAAAGCTTCGATCAACTCTATGGAGAAACAACTTTTCACAATACCCGTAGCTGAATTAAAAGAGCAATTTCTAGGTGTTTGCTTTGACGGGCTCATGTTCATGCCCGACTTAAAGAGAATTACATCTGATGTCCAAGATATGACCATTGCTTGTGCAGTTGACACTTATAACTAGTACAATGAATGATTGTGGATAGCTAAGAAAATATAAATCTCATCCAACGCATGATAAAAGAATCATTACCCATCTCAATGTTAAGGTTGAAAATTTAAGGAAATCACAAGCTGAAGTTGAGAAGAAAGCCGAGAACACAATCAAGGCACTTGAAAATGAGAGAAAAGGCATCAGATGAGATTGAGGTCGCGCATCATCCGAGCCACACCTTAGTGCTAGAAAGAGATGCCTCAAAGAAGAAGGTGATTGAGCTATCAATCAAACTTAAGAGTGAGATAAAACAGAAGAATGAAGCTCTCCAATAAGATCAAGACTATTGCGAAGATCTTCTTGCTGCTCACTGTGAAAGAGATAATATGATCGAACATGCTAAGGCTGTAGATGCACTTGTCAAGAAGGAGACTGAAGCGCATAATAATGGATAATGGAGAAATTCAAGCTATTTGTGACATCCCAGAATTTTGACCCTATTATTATAATAAGTTTTTGATCAAATTTAAATAAAATACAAGATGTTAATTTATAAATAAATAATATTTTGGATATTATTGGTTGTATATGTATTCATTATGGCTTCAAAATATAAAGTAGACTCTTTTAACATTATTCACAAATTTAATCTGTATTATTCGATTAAATTAAAAGTTATGTATGAATAATATGCAATACCAGATATATGAATGCAGTCGATAATAAAAAGTATAATAACACAATCATATTCATATAAATACAAAATACATTAGTGCAAATACATTACAAATCAAATATTGGAAAGATTAAACCTTTAAATAAAAATAAGATTTGAGAAGTGTTTCTAACAACAACTTTTACAATTAAAATAAAATAAAATTATAAATATTTAATATAAGTATAACATAAAATTTGGTTATTAACATAAGTACTAGAATTAAGAATATAAGTTATCAATAAAAATGTTAACTATGTAAAGACAAATATATAAAACCTGTCAAGTTGAAAACTTGCAATATCTTTAAACAAAACTAAACTTATAAAACAACATAATGTATATAAACTATTCAAGCTAGGAAAGAACATAATAACAAAACAAGTATTTAAATACAAATGGTTTTTTTCAAAGCTTCATACTCAAGCCATGTTGACTGCCATAAGTTCAAGCCTGCATACAAGAATCAACAAAATATTAAATATATGTAAACTAATATGGACTTATCTTCTCTTACAAGCCTTTAAGAACAGATTTTCCTGCAGGTGGTACTTTTTCATACAATTATCTATGTAGTATAAACATAACAATAACTATGTAACCATGTGTACATAAGATAATAAGTGTGTTACCAATGGCTTCATTCACAAGCTACCTGAAACATATCTCTTCATACAATATCTATGTACAGATTACAATATCAGGGAACATAATAAGTTTGTTAACAAATTAAAGACATATTCATTAGCATTAAGTACACAATTAGTCATTTCAGGTAACAAAACAATGTCCCAGCCGAAATACAATAATAAATATGCAAGCATTATGAAGTAAAGCATTAATTATCAACAACTCAGCCACTCTTTTGTACAAAACAAATATCATAAATCTTTTCTTTGCAGTAATTAAAGTCTGCACATATCAGAACAAACAAGTAGCTACACCAGAAAAACCTTCTTTCATTCACCTACTGTTCTTTTGTATAAATATACATGCATCTTTAGTTCGTTCTGGAAAATTTTATTAGTAAACCTGAAAATAAAAATAAAGGAAGAGCAAGTTCAAATTTTAATTTAAAAAAAAAAAAGCAAAGAGGATCTTAAGACAGTTCATAACTTCTGTTTCAATCAACAAGGTTCCAACTCAATGCTTCCTGTCTATATTCCGGTGAGTAAACATTTCTATTCATTTTAAATTAAAGTATGTAAAAACAATTTCAACTTTGTATAATTTGTGAGTGATTATCTGTGTATGGTGTTAATTGTCTTCTTAAGCTTTGTATATATAAATTTGTTTGGCACTACAGAGTCTTGTTTTTACTCTGTATAAAGTCCAGGATAAATTAACTTTGCAAGCAAATCAATTCCTCCAATTCTAATCAATTTCAAGCTTCCATGTCTAAAGTGAATATGTGTATTCAGGTAAGAATGTTGTTTTAAAACTGAGTTCAGAAAATATAAATATAAATATACAGGTTAAAATTAAATTTTTGCAGTAGGCTATTTAAAATTTAGGAATTTCGAACCCAATAAACTAGGGATTCATGAACATAACTGAAATCCTTACCACAAACTATGATTTTTAACGTGAAGTTGGTGATTTTTGGTGGGAGGGTTTGAGAGCAGTTTGGCGAGGTTCGAATTTGACTTTACGATCGAATTCTAGTGATGTGATGCATTTGGGTAACCGAGGTTGCTAGGGATGGAGGAGTAGCCTACGGCGGTCATAGGAAAAATAGGAGGAGGTGGAATCATCAACGGTGGCGACTACGGTGGTTGTTTCTTTTTCGTAGACCTAATTTTTGGGTTGCTCGAACCATTGGCCGCCGCGACCTTCACCGTGTGCCGAGCTGTTTGCCAGTGGAAGGGAACGGAGCTTGGGGCGTAGTGGAGGTATGTACGCAGTATCGAGGCATCAGATGGCATGGATTGGGTTTGAGTGTTCGTTTTGTGATCAGTGTTTGGGAATCGATTTTCCAGGCATAGCTCGATTTTGTTTGAGAGTGCGATCAGGTGGTTCAACGCCTCGAGTTCGACTCTGAGGTAGTTTGGGATTTGTGGGGAACCTCACGGGTCGCCAGAGTGGCGCCGCCGCTACGTGCATGTGCACAACGTGCTAGTATGTGTCAGTGGAAGTTTTGGGAAGTACGAGAGGTCTCGGGTAATACAGGGAGTTTACACGAAGTAATACTCGAGCTGCGCTCGAGTGGAATGGGAAGAAGACTCAGGCTTTATCGCGTTGAGTCGTGTGAGTTGCTGATATTTTATTTTATACTTAGTACAGTTTTTTTTTAAAATAAATAAATAAATAAATATAAGGAGAAGAAGAAGGTTTCCAGGAGGCGACTCGGGAAGGATTCGCGTGCAACCGAAGTTGCACTCGAGATTGAATAGGAGAAAACTCGGAATTGGTAAACTGCAGTATTTCAAAGTTGAGCAAATTTGTTTAAACATGATAAGATTAGAAATGTTTAAAGGAGGGTTAAGCTAAGATTTGTTCAAATTTTACTTATTATAGTCAAAAGTTTATCGATTTTTCTTAAGCACTTAAATCATTTTAATTAAGAAATATAAGTTAACTAATAATCAAAGTTTATAGTTAACACTAAAATTGATTTTCAACATATAAGAAAAGGGAGACCTTTAAACGCTAATTAAGTTAAATGATTGATATCAATAAATTATTTTTGAAAGTAATTAAGAACGATTAACATTTTTAAAACCTAAACAGAGTTTGGGTTATGTAACTATTTTGTGAAGAATAAATAGTAATTAGCTACTTAAGGAAATAAATAAATGATTAGTAGTGAGTAATTAAAAATAATTCAAACATAGTTAGTGATGGATTATAAGTAAATAAATAAATGGAAATCAACTACGTAAGTTAATTAATGAATGAATTAATGGTTAGTTAATCAAGTAATTTAATTATGAATCGATAGATAATTAATTGAGTAGCTTGTTGAAGAATTAATTGTTGATTGATTAAGTAATTAGCAGACAATAATTGGATAATTAAGTTTTATTGATAAATAATTAAAGATATTAATTAGTGATCAGGGAATAGTTAATTAAGTAATTAAAGTTAAGTCACTTAATTAAGGTAATAGTTAATTAATAGCATGAAATAAAATTTAGACTCAATAATAAATTAAGGAATCATCAATTGGATGATTTGAACTGAAATAGGTAATTAATTGTTATTTAATAATTAATTAATCAGAGTTAAGTTATTTACTCTCAGGTAATTGATTTTAAATTGAATTAATTACAAATAAGATTTAAAAGTAATTGCTTATGAACTGTTGTGTTGAATATCGGATTGTGATATTTATGTGATGATATTCTATGTTACTCTATGGTATGCTGTGTTATATCTATGATGCTTGTATATGTGGTAAATGCTATGTTAATTCAATTGTTGAATTTAATTTTTTTTTAAACTGTTTAAGTTAATTAGACAACTTGGCCCTTAAAATGGCGTTTGGATTCGATGAGACCGGGATCGGAAGAATCAAATTTGATTCTCCGAAAACCACATCAATCCAAATTAAACGTTAGGTCGTGAATTCTGAAATGGAGATCGAAATGGTGTATTCAGCATGCAAGGGTTATCGTCGTTGACTCCGAGGGTGATTCCAAAATGAGTGTGACGAGATAATGCCTTCGGTTTCGTTTGAACCCGGAACGAACTTGTATGGATTGAATGCTTTCAGCACACCGTCAGGTGGACGTTGAGCATTCTAAGTGATATGTTCTTTAAAGGCAATCGCAGCCTCAAGCCTCATCAACCAGGGATGGCTAAAACAGGGGAGATGCAGCAAGGTTAGGTGGGTCATGCCCAAGTAGGACAAGATATTTCCCCTGTCTAGATGTCCCTTATATATTTCGGCTTAGTGAGTGGTTGGTCGCGCCAACTGCGGGGTTTATCTTGTTCGGGACTGTTCACTAAGGAACGGTTCCGACCTTGTGTTGCAGAGGATGAAGGGAGTAATCCACGGTACGGTGATCTAGGCAACATACTTTGACGGGCGGTACCCCAGTAGCCCTGCCATTGTTGGAAATCCATTTTCCCTACGAGACCCTACGGTTTTGATTTGTGTTACCCACTTTTGTGGCTAGTAGCTGGAATTTAATCATGTAACAATTTCGACTATTTTCTATTTACTTGAAAACCCTAGACACTATTATAATATCACTAGATCTCCTATGAAATGTTTTGGTTAGCGTAAGGTAAAAACTTACCCGTATTTATTTGTGGGGAGTCTTACGTGATACCTTTATTTTCAAATGTTTTTCAAAGTTAAAAAAATTTAAACCGTTTACTCATACCAGACCCATGTCTGACCCGGAGTTTATATTTTGTGTTTTCATAAACTCTCGGGTACCCAAATTTTTTACGGGTAGCCAAGGGATTCAGGTTAGATTTGACGAATTCTGGAGGAGCAATGGAGCAGGAGGCTTCTACGTTGTAGATATAGTTATATGGTGTTCCGCTGTGTTGATATCTCTGAGCTGTTTATCTGTATTGTATATTGACTTGTGTTAACTAGACAGGTGTTTATAACTGTCTAGTATGTGTTGTATGATCTGTATAGCTCTGATATATGTAAAATTATGTAATAGTTATGTAATATATTATATTTTGTTCCATTCCGCTATGAGATTCTGATGTTGTTGTTCTTTCTTCTCTATCTTTTCTATTTTCTCATCCCTTTCTTTCTTAATGATGATACGTCTTTCTGGTAGTTGAAGGGTGGGTCGTCACACTATTGCTTAGAAAAACAACACTAATGTGCTTAAGTTCCACTACTTGAAGTGATTCAACAATAATTTTCCCATAATTCTTGCTCTCCCTTAGGAACAAATCATCGAGGAAGAAAAGGAATTTCTTAAAGGTGGTGTGGTGGATCAGTCTCAACTAGAGAAAGAAATCTTGGTTGGAGAGCCCAAAGTGCTGAAAGAAGGTCAGCTTATTCTACATTTGGAGCTAGCTGATACAATAAAGTAACTGTTAGGAAAAGGCTCCAGATAGTCGCCTCAATATGCTGCTATTGGGGATACTCCTGGACCCAAAATCGTTCTTGATCTGTCTTCAGTCCCTGGATATAATCCAGATAAACTCCAAATGCATAAACCTACTACCCTTTCTCCCATCCTGGAGGGCATTTCTGGCAGCACTCTAGCCCATAAAGAGACCCAATTAGATGGAGGTATCTTGCTGACTTCACCTGTATTTCAGAGAGTCCATATGTTACCTATTGACATAGCTAATCCCTCTTTTTATATCTCTCAAGTTTTAGGTCAGCCCTAGGTCTTCCATGTTTTTGACAAAAGTTCCAGTTCCGTCAACAAGTGACTACAATAAAATCGGTTATGTAACTACTTCAACGACATTGCCGACTCTCCAGATTAGTGAGACTCCTAGGCCTGTAAGAGTAGGTGATAAATGATCTTCAAGATGAAGAGATCAGTGATCTCCAAGGGGTTTAGACCAACGATGATGTTATTATTACTAGGTCCTCCGGGCCTTTGCGGGGTCCTAACATAAGTACCCTTAAGCAGGAACTGGTCCTAGCCAAAATGGTCAAGGTGGAGAAAATAGAGACTTTTCCTTCTCCGCTATCCATAATTCTGCCTGATCAGACTATTTTTTGCTCTCATCACCATTCCTATGCCCGAAAGCACCAAGAGCATGCCTGCTGGATCATCACTGAGAACTCCATCCAAAGGAAAAGGAAGCAGGTGAAACACCAGGAAATAGCCGGAAGGATCCACTACTCCATCTTTTATAGAGAAGAAGGAGTGGAAGGAGAGAAAGAAGATGATTAAGAAGTGATTACCCGTCTTCTTTATGCTCTTAAGCTGTATAGGAACACTTAGGCTCTTTTTGTCATCCACTTTTGTTTTCTCGATTAGTATTTGTGTAGATTCGGTCTTCGCTTTTTCTTTTTTTAGGCAAAAATAAAACCTGTACTTATCTTTCTAAATTTTATATGACTGACAAAGGTTTTCATTTGTTAAGTCTTTATATGATTTTTCCTAAGTTATTCAACATATGCACTTTTCATTCAATGTACTTGTAATTCTTCTCTTTTTATTATCATCATTTGACCAAGTCATTAGCCCCTTTCCTAATTTTTCGGCCTTTTGTCGCTTTAGCAAGCATTAAGTAATCATAGAAATGTCAATGACGGGCACTAGTCGAGGTAAACCACTTAGACTAGCGGTTCTAATATCCTTTTCCAGGATTATAGTTTTCGATCATGCCAAACTCTGGCGTTGACCAAAGTTTATAGGCAAGATCTTACCTTACGTCAGACATGGATCTTTGGCCTTATCTACCATGAGAAAGATGTTAGTAATTGGATGGTTGTGTCACGTCTAGTTTGAGTTATAGTATTGCCTCATATCAAGAGCAAGAGTCAGCGAATGAATGGTCATATCACGTTCATTTTGATTTATACTCCCGCCCTCATTTCAACGGTGAGAGTTAGTAAAAGGATGGACGGTCATGTCTCTCTATTTGGGTTTATACTCTTGTCCTTAATCTGAGGATTAGAGTTGGGTGAGTGAATGGTCATATCATGCTCATTTTGGTTTACACTATTGCCCTTATACCATGGGTATGAGTTAGTCGATGAATGGGCAAGTCACATCTTTCTTGGGTTTATACTCATGCCTTCATTACAGAGGAAACAATTAGGGGATTGGTAGTCAAATCACATCGACTTAGGTCTATACTCCTTTCCTTAATCCAAGGTCAAAAGTTAATAAAGGAATGGTCATTGCAAGATTGGTTGCAAAGGCTGGTCGGTAAGAACTTTGATCGGATGAGCTTGAAAGTAAGGGTGGAGTGCCATTTAAGCAGCCAATAGAAAACATTCAAGTTTTTTCCGGTTTTAGGTAATTTCTTCCGCTCCTCTCAATCGCTTATTGATGTAATAGACTGGTCGTTGAATGTGGGCTTGCTTACATATGAGCGTCACACTCAAAGCATGCATCGACACTACCAGATATATAAACAAGTCCTCGTCATCCTTCGTCTTTGAGAGGATGGAGGTCTCTCCAAGAGATCCACTAGGGCCTGAAGTTCATCTACACACTCCTACATCCAAGTGAAGTTTCTTTTTCCATTTGGATGTTTATTCTTCTTAATTACATCAAAGAACGGGATGCATTTGTCAGTGACTTAGGAGATGAATCGACTCAGGGCGGCGACCTTCCCGTTCAAGCTTTGGACATCCTTAACCGTCTTCGAGACCACCATGTCCCTTAATGCCTTTATCTTTTTTAAATTGGCCTCAATCCTACGCGATTTCATAGTGAAGCCTGTTAACTTCCCCTATGCATTGCCAAAAGAGAATTTCGAAGGGTTGAGCTTCATCCCGTATTTTAGGAGTACGCAAAACATTTTTGCTAGATTGTCAACGTGGTTTCCCAACGCCGTGACTTAACAAGCATGTTATCCATATAGACCTCCATCAAACATCTAATCTGATCTTTGAACATCCTATTTACCAACCTCTGGTAAGTTTCCCCAACATTTTTTAATCCAAACGGCATGATTTAGATAGCAATATAGTCCCAAATTGATAATAAAACTGGTATGTTCCTGGTCTGGGACATGCATTAGAATATGATTGTAACCAGAGTACACATCCATGAATGAAAGTAATTCATATCCAACTGCCAAATCCACTAGCTGATTAATCCTTGGAAGTGGGAATCTACCCTTCGGGAATGCCTTATTCAAATCGAAATAGTCGATGCATATCCTCCACTTCCTGTTTTCCTTCTTCACTAAGACCGGGTTGGATACCCATTCTATGTATAAGGCATCATGGATAAAGCCATTGTCCTTCAACTCTCCACTTTTTATAGTGCAACGGATCTCTTAAGACGTAGAATGTCGCGTTTCTATTTCACAAGAATGCATTTGGGATTTATGTTCAATACATGGATCACTGTCTCTGGGGAGATCCCATACATATAAGAGTGCATCCAGGCAAACACATCCAGGTTCGCATGGAGAAATCAAACTCCTTTATCATCCTAACACCAAGTTATGAATCGACTTTCAAGATCCGTGTTGGGTCATCCCGATGGATCGGGATATTAATCGTTAGCTCGGTTGGAGTTGCTCTTCCATACGGTGGCTCTTTTTGTGGATCCATATCCTTATAAAAAAGATTGTGCTGCCCGAGCCAGCGTTCAGGCATTGGTTGCTATGATTCCAAATCTTTGTATAGAGAACCCCCTCTGCACCTTTCCTTTTCTCCCTTTGCCTTGCCTCTATTAGCTTGACAACGTAACACTCACGGCTAAACCCTTGATCTCCATGCACTACTCCAACATCATTCTCTATAAGAAATTTAAGCGTTGAACACCAGGGAGCTATAGCTGCTTTGAATTCGGCCAGGGCTAGTCAGCTCAAAATGCATTATAAGCAGAGTAAATGTCCAACACAACAAAAGACATGACCCGCACTTCCTGTGGTCGCCCTCTTCAAGCACCACCAGTAATTCTACATATTCGATTGACTCCGTAGATGTCTCGTTAGATCCCTAGATCCAATATTTACATGGTTTCAAATCTTTGCCCACCAGAAGCGTCTGGTCATAAGCTTTTTTAAATAGAATATTAATCAACTCCCACAGTCAACCAGCACCTTTCGTAATTACAGGGCCAATCGTGGCCATTATAACCAATGGGTCAATCGTTTGGGTTTCCACTCCATTAACATCTCTATTTTATAAAACAATGTTATCTATCATGGTTTCGAGTTTTGTTGGAGTTCAATCCTCAACTGCCAAACAGCTCTCATACTCAGTGTGTTTCAAAGCACCAACGTACTTGCCCATCTCACTCAAACTCTGGTCGATTGGATGTGGTCCACCGATTGTTGTGTTTATCATCAAACATTTTTCAAGTCACCTAGGCTCTTCACCGTTAAGAGCAGCTTGCCTCCATTAGGGTGTCGACCCAGGGGATTAGAATTTCCTTGCTAGCCATTCTGTGGGGCTTTCACAAAATGTTGCAATTTTTTCTTCCGAATTAGCTCTTCAGTCATATCGTGCAAGTGCCCACTTTCATTACAATTATGACCATGTGTCTCATGAAACTTGCAAAACTTGCCAGTTCTCTTCTCCTTCTCGGTCTACTCTCATAGAGCCAGCATCCTATAGTGCTCGGTACCTTAAGTTGCCATATAAATGTTTTCGATCGAGTTAGTCAGTTCAGTATAATTATTGTAATTAGGAACCTAGGGATAATTCCTATTACATGGCTTTCATTTCTTAGCCCCATTATCGCTCTGTTTCTGGTTATCATTCTTGTTTCCAATATTCACATCCACATTTCTAGAACTTCCTCTAGATTGCTTTACAGCAATGTTGCTTTGCATCAATTCATCGGATTTCTATCATCGCTTATCCGGTGATGATTGTGCACTTATTTCAAGCGTAAGCACTGATTAGCTTTTCTATAGAAAGCATCTATCACCGATCGGAGTTTCCTTACCAACCATTCCTTGAAATTTGTCTTCGGATGAATTCCGTTAATTAGTGCCATTAAAACTATGTTCATCATTGGATTTGTTACTTCCGTCATAGCTGTATAATACCAAAATCGAGAAATATTTTAATCACTCTCCCACTCCCTGAAAGAGGTTTGATAATGAAATCACATCTTTCATACGTGTAGTGTATAAATGGAATTGCTTCAGAAATTTTTATGACAACTCAGCAATAGATGATATGGATCTCGGTGGGAGTCGAGTGAACCACACCAACTCTACTCCTTCTAGGAAAATTGGAAAACAATGACATCTTACGGCATCAGAAGCTCTGGCAAAGTCCATATGCCATTCATACTTCTACCTAGGATCCATCTTTCCACCATAGCAACACTGTTGGCATTACAAATCTTTGTTGGTACTTCTCAGGCATAATGTTCTCAGTGAAGTACTAGATTCATCATTGCTTTTGAATCGGTTTTCACTCATAAATCTCCTGACAATATCCTCTAAGTATTCCGAGTCCATAGGTTCGATTGAGCAATGGTTATCGAGATATATTCTAAGTGTTCGACCGAATGAATGCTCTCAAGCATACTCTCGATACTTTAGTTCTCAAGACTTTACAAGATCCGTTCATCCATGTCTCCCCTGTTTAATTCCCATGCATAGCGTCATTATCAATTGTCCAGTTTTCAGCATTTTGATCATCCACCTCAAGTCCAGAAGTCAGATCCAAGCCGCCATTTAGAGGGCGAGCACTAGGCCTACCATTGATTGGATCAATACCGATCCGTCTTCTTGGATTAGTACCGATCCACAAACTTAGTCCCCAAGTTTGTCTTCCTTCTTGATATGATGTCCCAATAGTGTTTTAGGTTATCTTCTGCTTTCAATCTCTTCATCTCTGGTTGGACGATGAGGAAATTTTAGATTTTGAACTTGAATCCCTCTCATTTCTCCTTCAGCAATTATGTGTTAGTTTATTCAATCGCCTTAAGCTCTATAGCATTTGTTGGTTCATCTGGTTATGAATCTCCTAGGAGCTATCCTCCGTCTGCTTCATCATCCAATTTATTTCCACTCTGGTTACAACATCAACTGGATTCTGGATCTCTAGTTGAATTGGTTGAGCAGCTTCACGCATATGAGTGGGCCTTGGTTTTCAACATCGTTAGTAGCTCTGGAAGTTGTAGCATATTCTCTTCTTGATGATGCCGTGGAAAATAGTTTCTCTTATATTATTGAAAACCTAAATAGTTGAAGTGTAAGGTTGGAAAATAGGATCTATCCGTAATACCCCAACTCTATACCTATATTACTAAAGAGTATTACTAAGTAATATCATCTAATAATATTTAGAATGAGATTTTTTAAGAGTGACCAAACATGAATATTCCCTTAGGCTAACAATGCCACGTCTTTCTTACCAAAATTTGAAGATTTGAACTGATTTCGTACGTGCATGGTATCTGTGCAAAGCAATAAACATGATGGATACAAATAAAATTTCAAATAAATATAACATAAAATATAGAATACAAAATCAGATAACACAATAGAATATGTAATATATAAACATGAGTATACATAGATAAATGAGACTACAAAATAGAAGACTAAACTCACATAATGTAGATATGGACATAGACTACGAAAATCACAAATAGACATGATCTCAAATGTCGACATTTGCTATAAAGTTTATTAAATATATAAATTTCAAATACTCTAATTGTAACAACCCGAAATTTAACCCATAATAACTAATTTGTTAATTAACGAAATAATAAAATAACTTTGTGAAATTATCAGAATTGAGCCATGGGAGTTGCCCCATTGTGTCCGTGGTAATTTTCTAGTCAATTTCCATATATAGAACATCAGCATTCGAGCTAAAATGAATGAGATATGAATTAAATAAAACAAGTAGAAATATATATATATATAGGCTGGATCGATCGATCGGTCGACCTGGGCAGAAGGGCGGTTAGCTCGCCTTGTTTTTTTAGAGAATGAACGAACGTTCGTTCGAATGTTAGTGACGCATTTTGCATTCTTCAACTCAATCTAGTCCTTCCATTTCTGCATCTTATAGCCCTTATTCAGCCTATGACGTGGTTTCGTCATATTCAATCCCTAGATACAACGGTCTGAGTTCCACTTCTACCTCTATAAATAGAACCCCAGACCTAACACTTTTTCTCATTCTAAGATTTTCTCCAATTGGGTTCACCTATTCAGGAAGGACCCTAAGAGGAATAATTTTTCAAGGAGGAAATCATTTTAAATAAAATATTTAACAACCCCAAGTGGATCCGTGAAGGCCTAAAGGGAAGAGCTAAGGACCAGAGGTGAGTGATTGTAATTATTTTAAATTTCTTTAAGTAATTTAAAATAATCGAGTTTCCAATAGTTGTTGTTTTACAATGATTTTTGGAGTAACATTTTTAGTAATTTATTTACAGTTGTTATAATTATTTTAAGTTAATTTTAGTTTATTTCTAGCTTTTCCATTTATTTACAGTTTATATACAACATTTTAGTTTATTTACTATTATTTACGCGTTATTTACATCTTCTTCTTACGCCTTGGATTTTCTTCTATTTTCAGTTTTCTTTTATTCCTCCTCCTCCTCCTTCTTTTTCGCGTATGGATTAGAATAGAACTAATGCAAAAGTGGATTATATTATAATAAATCTGAAATAATGGAATATAAGATGTGAATTATAAAGACTGTAATATAAATGGAATTGGACTAAAATTATGCCTAATTATGATATTAATTGGACTGAATTAAAGAGATTGGCCTAGTTATAACTTAGAATTATAACTAAAAAAATAAAAGAAGAAAAGAAGCTTATTTTCACACTTAGACCTTGGGTTAAGTAATAAGCATGGTTATAACGTAGGTTATAACAAGAAATAAAACACAATAAGGCTTATTTTAAGACTTAGGATAAATTAGTAAGCACATATAGTAAGAACAAGAGTAAACTCTTAGTTAAATAATTTATCTAAGTTAATAAGCAAAGAATTGAAGTAGGACCTATACCAAATAGCATTCCTCTATTATTTTCTATGGGTACGGTGTTTCATATAAACCTAAAGTGAGACGAGGGGCACACTTATGCTAGTAATGGTAGTAATTGGTCAATATAGAGATGTTCAAATCACTGGGGATTTGAACAAGGGCTCTATTAGATATTGTTTGGATGACGGGCCAGTACGGGTAGCATTCCCCAATATTTTCTATGGACATGCTGTTTCAGATAATCCTGAAGTGAGACGAGGGGCGCGCTTATGCTGAGTCGAGGTAATAATATGACCAAATAGATGAAGCAACAAGTAGCATGAGCATGGTGGAAGTTACGCGTACGATTTCCATTTTGGTGCTCAGTAATTGCTATGAGTTCCAAGTGCTTAGTATGTGTGTCTTTCGTAGACACCATTGCCTTCTGTAGGGAGCTATGTAAGGGCTAGTCCACAGTGGGTGCTTTGTGTATCTTTCGTAGTTACCATTGGCTACTACGTAGGAAGTTATATAGTGTCCAGTCCGCATTAAGGTCTATGGAGTAGCAGGCCAATCAAAGGGTAGAATTAAGATTTCAACCTAATTACAAGATTAGGAATTCAGCCAAACCAAGCAGCTATCAAAGACAAGCGCAAACAGTCAAAGTTGACCTATCTTATCAATGGTAATAGTTTAACCGTATTTTCCAATTTATCTCTTTTCTCTTTCCTTTGTTTCCTTTTGTATATACTATAACTATTGAAGATACTATTACTTTTACTTTGCTTAAAGTTTCTAGTAGTTTCTATCACTCACCAGACTTTTAGTCTAACCCACTCCTCTATTTCTCCCTTCTCCCACAGGCAATCAAGGGATCGCACAGTAGATTGTAGTGCTTGGAGGTTTCTGTAGGAACATTTTCACCTTAGAGGGGGTGAATAGGGTGATACTAATCATAATAAAAATTAATGCGGAAATAAAAACAGTAACAGTAAATAATGCAGAAGAGATCACACACAAACTTACACAGCTTCAACAAAACTCTGCATATGTGCTGCCCCCAAGGTTTCTACTGGAAATTAAGTAGTCGGACCCTTTCACATGTAAACTTGCGACAATCGCTAATAACTAACCTAACTCTATGCTCAAAATCCTTCCACAACTTAGCCACTGACTAGAATTTACAAAATTTAAAATAGAAATTACAAAATAAAATAGGACTAATAAAATAAAACCCTAATATTTTAATCCAAAATATAAGCAACCGGCCCACTTAAATTTATAACGTAAGAAAAATAAGGACGTCACCCTTTTCTCTTCAACTTGTATCCTCTGGCCGATACAATCTTTGTTCCTCTTCCAAAAGATAGGGTTCTGAAGATATCCTTGAAGCCGCCACTTGATTGTATTATGTTCTTCAGTTCGATTTGCTTGCTTCTTCAATTTTATTATTACTGCTTCAAGGTCGAGTTCGAATTTGTATTGTATCAGTATGTGATATTTGCCCCTTTTTATTTTCGAATACATTCGACTTTATGCTTTGATTAATTGCTTAGACTCAAACTCTTGATGCTAATGATGAGATTGGGTTTTAATTTATAGGATAATTTCCCTAAATATACGTTCCTATATTTTGCTTTGAATCTGTCTATTATTTTGCTGGGCAATACGATTATTACTTGAATGGCTGTGATAATTCTTGACTTTTTCATCTCCATTATATTTGTATTTGCTTGGCGTTGATTCCGTTCTTTTTGGCATTTGAATTTGTTCTATGAATTTCTTTGGGACAGTTTCTTCTTTTTCTCCTGTGACTTTGCCATTTTGAAATTTATGACGATTTGACGAATTTTGAATTGTCATCCTATGTTCCATTTTTCCGAGACTCGAACTTTCTACTTGTTCCAACTGCTACATATTATTTTTGGTTGTTTTAAAAAACATTAGCACAGTTTTTTTTGTCCATTTTACTTTGAGAAATAGCTCATGGCTTTATGTATTTGTCACTGTCTGATGCATCTTGCTCATTCATTTCTTTAAGTTTGGTTTGAATTGTTGTGTGTAGATCTGCACTTTCATGTTAACTGCTTTGTGTCCAGATGCAATTGACCTTGTTTGTAGTTCTGTTCTGTTGTCACTATTTTGAGTCAGTTTCTTCGAGCCTCTGTGCTTTGAACTTGTATATGTCTTGTGTATATTGATCTGTGTACTTATTCCATTGGTTGGATATGCTGACTTGTTGGGTCCGTTGTATGTGCCACTGTGCGCTATTTGCTTGAGTTACATTGATATTCAAGTGAGTCTAGTTGTAGTGTTAGTAGTCTTGTTGTTGTGTTCATTTACTTGGAGCTTTTGTTTCACTGGTGGTTCCACGTGAGTCTAGCCTAGAGCTTGTTGCATTGTATGTTGAAACTTTGAGTTGATATTACGGTCTGCACTTTTGACTGCTTCCATTTGAATACTTGTGTACTCCAATCTTTATTTCATTGTACTCTATATGTGAACACGTCTATGTTGTTGCAGTCTTGGTTCACTTCTGCTGTATGTTTGGTTTTGATGTCTGAATGCATGTTGAATCTGATTTGTACTTGTGAACTCCTAGTCTGGTCCATTTCTCCATGGTTTCATATGAATGCAGTAACCATTTTCTTGAACCGACTTCTTTGTGCTGCTTCATATCTTCGAGTTGCATTCTTTGTTGCTTCAAGTTACATTGATATTTGGTTTCTTTGATTGTTCATGGCTTCACTGTCGAGTCTATTCTCATGTGTACAAGTTAAACTTTTGGTCGAGGCTTGTTTTATGTTGGTTTGTATATTTATGGTTTCACATGTTGCACTTGAATTGAAACCAGCCTCAGGCTTGGGTTTGAGCTTGTGCTCACCTGTCCCTTTAGTTAGCATGCAAGTGTATATCAGTGTGCATGTCCTTGTGACATGTATAGTGATACACTATGCATGTTACAAGCTGTTCGTGTAAAGTGAATTCAAAAGAAAAATGATGACGAACAACCTAAAGAACCGAGGCAAATGATATTTTCAAAACACACCCTTTAACTTGCACTGCAAATATTTTCTTTTTCACTTTTACTACGTCAATATTTATTTTGCAAATAGCTCAGATGCTGGATTCAAGCTGAAATAGAGTTGAAGATTAAAATATGAGTGAATATGTAGAGAGGTCAAAATTGTAAATAGAAATTTATGATGTAATCAAAATTGTAACATAATTGAAAATGTATATATATAGTAAGAGCTCAAATTTATACTATTTGAATTTGTAATAAAATATTTTTTTGAATAAAATATTTTTTTAATTTGACTTCTATGTTATTTATTTTATAACAAATATTTATTTAATTGTATGAAAAATAAAGTAGTACAATAGCAGATACATTTAAATGAATATATATATATATATGTTTATTATTATCGAATAAAAATCATAGGCTATTGTGTTCTACGATCTCTCTCTTTTGACAATAACAAACATATATTAAGGTTTTGACTCTATTAAATGTGCAACAACCCGATATTTTCAACCATTCGCATCCGCACATGTCGGACTTGAATTGCTCAAAGTACCGCGTTGTAAATAAAATTTGGCAAATCTCAGAATATACAGTAAATAAAAATCACAGAACACAGACACAGAGTAAGAAATGCAGCGGAAGTAAAGAGATAGCAGTTCATGAAGCTACTATGTAAATATATCAGAGTTAAATAAAATACAACAGACTAAATAAAGTACAACAGAACTCTTAAGATGATAACCAAGTACAAGCTGAATAGAACAACAGAACTGGAATAGATAAAACTAGATAAGCAGATAATCTCCAGTGATTCCAATCTCCAGAAAGTGGTATCCAAATCTGTGAATAACTCAGACTGACCCGAGCGTAAATAAAAATACAAACA
The DNA here is from genome assembly GCA_030765085.1 of Allium cepa. Lineage (NCBI taxonomy): Eukaryota > Viridiplantae > Streptophyta > Magnoliopsida > Asparagales > Amaryllidaceae > Allium > Allium cepa. Next base: position 307,192,717 of record CM060931.1, read on the forward strand.
CTCGAGTCAGGACAATATATACTTATATAATGTAAACCAACTCAAGTGAACTGTAATAAGGTACAAGTAACTTAAAGGATGTCTGGGACCGCCCATCCTTTAAGGATCCGTTAAACTATTTACTATGTAGTAATATTTCGCTATTATAATAATGTCTACAGTAAAATAAACTTACTTTTAAATAGCGTTCCGGGCTACCCATATCACCCTTCACACATGATAGTCCCAGTAGTCCATCCAATATCATGCCATCTCCACTCCGGGTGACTGTCAGAGGATACCACACGGGCTACGGGAGAAAAACAAACTCGTAGTAAAGGCTCAGTATGGTAGGTGACACGGCATACAAGGCAATGCCAGGGTAGATATACCAATTACGCACACGGGCTGGTGGTAACGCAGTAGCCACATACGCCTACCTCGGAACACACTCCCATATCAAAATCGGAGGATGGCCATCTAATCAATCACCAGTAAGAGTATAGTATCGAAGGAATGTGTCCGATAGGAGGAATGACCTCACTTGGCCCGAGATCGCTCCTGTTTTAGCCACCTTATGCCAACTCACGGGAGTTGGGTCCACGTAAATATACCTCAAGAACGTCGACACCATCCTCCTTCATTCTGGAATCTCCACCACGTACACGGTTAGTCAAAGTGGTTTTCGGTATCGACAGAGAGTATGCCCATATCCGATCCCGGTCTCTTTGCCAACCAATCGTTATTATAACCCGCAGTTATAACTTTAAAACAATATTTTATACTTCAAAATAAAATATCATTTCAATCCAAATCTTTATCAAAATAAAGATTTAATCGCTCCAAACCATTTCAATATATCATCATACCATATCTTCCAAATTCAAATATTTATCAAAATAAATGTTAAGTCATTTCTAACCATTTCAATATATTAAATTATCCTATCCTTTCAAAACTTCCTTTCAAATCATTTTAATACATTAAAATTCATAACCTTTCAAAGCTTTATTTCCAAATTATCATATCTTTCAGAATTTCTTTTCAAATCATTTTAATATCGAAATATCATATCTTTCAAAACTTCATTTTTTTTCAAAATTTAATGTCAAAATATCATATCTTTCAAAACTTCCTTTCAAATCATTATTCATTTTATTCAATTTAAAATACCAATTCAATTCACATTTCAAAACAGTTTATATTTCAAAAATCATTTTAAATCATTAAAATGAAGTTATTATATTTAATAATTAAAGTATTAAATTTCCAAAATTTTCAACTTCCAAAGTTCATTTATTCACTTAAGTTTATCAAAACAGTGAAAATTCACTTTTCGCAGCATTTAGAAAACGCTACGAAAATTTACATTCAAAACGGTTCAATTTAACAAGAGACAGCATTTTAAAAATGCTGTAATAGGGTTTACTTAAATTTCAAATAACTTAGTTAAATTCAACAATTATAGCACTTAAAAAGATTGCTATAATAGCCTTTAATTTAATTTAGCTTTTTAGTTCATTATCATCAACTACAACATTTACAAATACTGTAATATCATTTACATTGCAATTAATAGCATTTCAAAAATACAGTTAATTAACTTCAAATATTCAATATAATTTCACAACCAATTATAATTTTATTTAAAACATTTTTTTTACTTATAAAATCATACATTTTCACATTTATAAACAACATTTAATTTTCCTTAAGTTCATGATTTTATAAAGTTAAATTTCCATTCAAAAATCAAGATTTAATAATAATTCACTTATTAAATTTCAACATTCAAATTTATATTCATTGAATTAAAATTCAACTTAACACTAAAGTTTAAATTTCAAAATATAACTTAATTTCAATTTTATTCACTTAACTTAGAATTCACTTTTAAGCCAAATTCACAAATTCCCATTTGGTTATATTTCAAAATTTCAACTTAAATAATCATCCCTTTCATTTTTTAACTTTACTCAAAAATCATTAATATATTATAAAATCATTTTAAATTCATTTTAAATTCAAATTATCATAATTTCATATTTAATTTAATTTCCAATTATAATTAAATCAAAATTTCCAAAATAACTTACATTTAAATTTTCTAACTTTTCCATAATTTATTTAACCTATAAATTTCCAAAAAATCAATAATACTTTACAAAAATCATTTTTAATTATGTTTTAAATCAAAATATTATAATATTTACATTTCAAACATATTTTTAAAAATTTTAGAAAAATATATTTTAACTACGGGTCTGTATATAATTTTCTAGCCTAGGTAAAGTGATACGGGTAATGTATCATTTCAACCCGTAATTTACAAAGAAAATCCGGGTTTTATCATTTCAAACCCCCAGTCCCAAGTAAATGAAATAAAATGAAAATCGCTCAGGCCTATCATTTCAGCCCATAACGATTTTCCTCTATTCTAAATTCCGTTCGGGTATGTATCATTTCAACCCATAGTGATTCTAATCTAAAGGGAACTTGCAATGTGATAAACTGATAAAAATAACAGAACAACATAATATAACAGTAACAGATGTTATAATAGGTGTTTAAGCATGGGTGAACATCATATAATCATAATATAGCATATGTAACATGATAATGCATTTTACAGATTCAAAAGGGGTCAATTTACTAGTTATATATGTACATATTGTCTGGTGAGGATAACTCACATGTTTGAGCTGGAGACACAACAACGAATGCACGAATGAGATCCCAACAAGAACAATAACACGACACAAAGATGAGTGGGAGAGGCAGAATATCAATTCCCTTGGATACATTCAACAAAACAAGTATAACAACACATAAGTTTCAACACAAAATACCATTAAACAATGATAGAATTGGATGCATAAACAAATCCAAAGTGTTTGCACTTGCTTTCTACCACCTATACTTCAGCTCCAGATCTGAAATGGCACGGCTAAAGGCATGGTTTGGATCTGGTCTGGGTTCCTAAAGGTCGGCCTAGCATGGGAAAATGATGGAGCAAAATATGGTAGAGAGATAGGTGCATGGAACTAACACTACAATGCAACTACCATGGATCCTATGCAACATATGGGTTCGGCCACAAGCTAGCATGGTGCGTCCATCACTGTAGTGGGCTGTAGGATGGTGTGGCAGTGGATTCCAGGTCATCCATGGATGGTGGAGGTGGAGTAGGTGGCGGCCAACGGGTGGTTGAAAGTGATGAAGGCATAGGTGATTGGCTATGGTGCATATAGGTGAAGTTTGTGTAGATATTGTTGGATTTGGTCACATGGGTGCATGGCCAGTGGCTTGGGGCTGTAGAGGAGGTGGTGGAGGCTGGCTCAGGTGGTGGTGGTGGCAGCCATTGTGAAGGAGGAGCAAGGGGCTGAGCTACAAAAGTGAGAAAGCAAGTGAAAACAACATAAACAAGTAGAAAAGCAATGGAAAAGATAAAGAATTTTACCAAACTCTTGGAGATGATGGAGGGTGAAATTTTCAGAGATGAGAAGGAAGAATTTTCGTGAAAAATGAAGGAAAAAAAAGATACGGCTGAAGATAGTATAAGGAACGGCCATAATTGAATGTAAGTGGAGGTTGAAAAATGAAAAGGCAGGGAGGTGAAAAGTCAAAGGTAAATGAAAGGTTTTAAACTCTTCATATTTCTCTAATTCTTTTTGTAATTTTAAATACATTTAAAATACTGATAAATAAAGATAAAATAAATTCAGAAATAAATTAAACAAGTAAACAAAATAAATAAATATTAATTACATATAATTTAATTAATAAAACAGCAAAAATTGCAAACTAGTCTTGAAAATATGAAAAATAAATGCAATGAACTTTGGAAAATTTTTATGTACTTGTAAAAATATTTATAACAAATATAATAACATAAACTAAAATGCATTCACAAATAAATATATAAATTTTAATTTAAATATAATTTAAATGAAGAAAATAGCGAAGAAAATAGAAACCAGGCTTTAAAAATAGAAAATAAATTCAATAAGCTTTGGAAAATTCAAACAACACTTTAAAAATATTTAAAAGTCAAAATATACATAATATAACATAAATATACAAATTAGAATAAGATTTATCAAGTAAAAATATCATTTATATAAATTAAAACAAAGAATATTGTTAAATAACCTTATATACACACAATATTGTAAAGGGTATAACTTTCACAATTTAAATTCAATTTCGACGAAACAAAAAGCAATATTCATGATATTAAATCTATTTTCAAAATAAAAGACAAAATTAAAGAATTCAAATATTTAAATTTAAAATTTAAAAGTCAAAGTTTGACCAGTTTTGACCACAAATCCATTTTTCAGGGAAATATTCAATTTATACCAGTTTGAAATTATAATTAAAATAATAATCAAAATTTATATTTAAAAATGAAATATTTGAAATAAAAAAGTTTAAAATAATTTCAAAATAAAATAAAATCAAATTTAAATTATATGCAAAAAATATAGGGTTGTTACAAAATGTATTTGGTCTTGATGATTTCCATGAGCTCCCTCTATTTGAATGCTTCCCCTACAACAATGCTCCCCCTTCACATATGCATGAAAATAAGTAAAAAATATGCAAATGAACCTAGATGGGAATATGCAAATAAAAAATATGACTCGACTTATTTTCCAAAATCTTAACTTCTCTCTCCCCCTTTTATTATCAACAAAAGAGTAATAGTGTTAGAAAAATAGAGATAAAGTGATAGACATTAATACAACATTAATATTTAATCGAGTATAGACATTAAATTTCACTAAAAAATCAAACAAAATCATAAATAATCTGTTAGGCGCATATTCCACTTTAGAGTGATAGGGTTGATGTCGATATAGAAAAGCATATAGTCATGTCCATTTGTGGTATATTTATGATAGGAAACTGTTAAATACTTACTAAGCGTGCATAACCGTTAGGACTTTTAAATGAGATCAGCAGTATTCTTTAATTTAAAAAAATGAATTTCAAGCATCTTCTAACCACGCATAACCATGAAGACTTTTAAATGGGATTAGAATCAACTTTTCTACTTAATAATCAATTTTGATATGTGTTCCATACATGCATAACCGTAAGGACTTTTAAATGAGCACGAAAGTACATAATCAAAGATTCGAAGTAGTTCACTCATGCATAACTGTAAGGACTTTTAAACGAGAGCGAGAACTTTGGATGTTTTTATTGCTAATAAAATTAAAAAAAATGAAAAATTTCCCATTTAAAATACCATATTTTGACATACTGTATTGGATTTTGATGAGTGATGGTCGTTAGAAATATGATAGAAATAAAGATGGTCGTGGATTTTTACCAATCAAGGTTATTACAAATTTTATTTAAATTTTTAAGGAAATTTTACTATGTATAATGTCTCAAGTCAAAATGTATGATTAATATCAACACTTATCATTTTTTCAGTCACTATTTATCTTTTTGATAATTAGTAAGGAGTCATATTAATTAATATATTCATTTAAGAACAAATCCAAAAATAAATAAAATCAAATTTCTAAAATGCCTAAAATGAGATGAAGTCAACAAAAACTATTTTCAAGAAAGGATTTTTCTAAAGGTGTCTACCAATTGGAAATTATTTGAAATGAATTTTATGCAGATATTTTCATTGTGAATGTGATGTATCTAATGTTGTCTCAGCATAAAACACGTTCCACTAGTACTTTTCTATCAACTAGACAATTAGAAAAATCTACATCCGAAAAACCCCTATAACTTAAAGTTATTATTAGATAGACCAAACCGTGAGATGTGCAACAAATACCTTATAATTAGCTTTTAAAAAGTGAGATTCTTTTGGACTTGATTGAAACTGTGCATACAAGTAAACAGAGAACATAATGTCTAGAAGTAGTAAGATAAAGAAGTGATCAATCATACCTCGATATTTCTTTTGATCAACTACCTTACCTTTTTCATCCTTGTCAAATTTAATTTTTGTGCTTAAATTTTCTCAGTTGATCACTGGCTGATTGAATCTGATTATAGTGCAGATTTCCGACATATAATACATCGTTTGTTGCCCATTTTGACTCTGCCACCTTTTTATTTCTCTAGGCCAAGGAACTTTGATTTCTGCCCGTCATGTACCTGGAATCCAGGTACCACTTTTTCTATTCCTTAACCTACCAAAACACCTACACGAGGAATGATTTTTATGACCTATTTGTTTTTATAGGTCCATGATTGTTAGTGACAAACAATTTTCAAAAACAAGTAGAACCAAGATGATCTATGTCCTTTTGGCACCCAGATTTGTTTGGCTTTAATGGATTTCGCATTTGTGCCTTTTGGAACCCAAATTGATATGGTTTTCATATGTTTGGGTCTATACCAATAATTATTTTGATTGCGTCCAAATTTTCTACAAATTATGCACTTGGAGTTGACATGATTATTTCCACTTCTAACTCTTTCAGATTGAGTATACCCAAGTCCTTGTCTAACAGTATTGACAGTTTGTTCTCTAAGAGCATATTTAGTGATCTTTCTCCTTTGGAGAATTTTTCAAAAGTTGTAGACAATTATTGGACTTGTGATTTGAGAGATTCATTTTCATTTAATAATAAAGTTACCTTTTTGATAGAATTTTCTCTCCTAGTATTTTAGCTTTCTTTCAAGATCAGAATTTCATTTTCAAGTGATTTAATTTAATTTCTGATTTTTTTAATCTCTTCTTCAACTGATGGACACTTATCACACTTAGGGTTCTTATTTCAATAGTTTTTAACCAATCGATCAAGCTGTTTATTTAGTTCTATTGAACTATCTCTTTGTGATTCAATTTTAGCGTACTTCTTCCTAAGTTGTTCAAAACAGCCATTTACTTCATTAAAATATATATAAGTAATTATGAATGAGTAAGTTTTGATACCTCGCACGGCTCGTCATCATCGCTGTCACTTGTTTCTCCTTGAAAACACAGTTTTTCCTTTTCACCCTTAATGCCAGTGATTTCATCTTTATCTTCATCACTTTCATCCTATGTTGCTGCAAAACTTCTCCTCTTCGGTTTCTATCCTTTGCTGAGTCAACTTTGAAGACAATTGGGCTTGATGTGACCAGGTCTATTGTAGTTGTAACAAATGATCTCCTGCTCTTCTGAGTTGTCTAGAATTTTGACGATTCCGCTCTTCAATTTTTGATTTAGGGCAGGATTTTTATATCTGCGGTTCCACCATTGGAATCTCTTTATTATCATTTCCAATTCAGCTGCTCTATCATCATCGTCGCCATCATCATTTTCCATTGTTCCTTTGAGAGCTATTGATTTCTTTCGTGCATCACCTCCTTCACGTTCTTCCTTGAATTTAATTTCTAGCTCATAAGTGGTAAAATTTCCGATGAGTTCTTCGACTTTAATCTGTTTCAAATCCTTCGATTCTTGAATAGTAATCACTTTTGCTTCAAAATTTCTTGGAATAATTATGAGGATTTTTCGAACTATTTCCATTCCATTGTATGGTCTTCCTAAAGCTTTTGATTTGTATACGAGATTAGGAAGCTGTCCTTACATTTCTTTGACACTTTCATCCTTTGCCATTGTGAAGTTCTTGTATTCGCTACTAAGAATGGCAAGGTGAGATTCTTTGACTTGTGAGGTTTCTTCGTGAGTCACTTCAAGTGTGTGCCAAATTTCCTACACAGTTAGACAATGTGAGACACGGATAAACTCAATTTGATCTAATGAAAAAATAATAGACACGGTTAAACTCACTGCAAATGTTTGAAAATTGTAGTTTATTTTCAAGATCTATCCATTGATCCATCGATTTTTCAACTTCATGATTATCTACCACTACAGTCTGTGTCCTATATCCTTTTCTCAACAATATTCCATGCATCTATGGTTTTTATAAAAAAATTCATCCTAGTTTTCCAATGAGTATATTCACCATTGAACATGGGTAGCCTTACAATGGACCGACCCTCAGCAAAAGCATTATAAAAAGAAGTCATTTAAAAAAATCAAATTTTTAATTGAAGGAAAAGATCAAAAATTTTAATTAAAAAATAGTTTATGTTCCTAGCTCTGATACCACTTGTAGGATTGTTTTCACCCTAGAGGAGGGCTTGAATAGGGTGATAATAAAAAAATCAATGCTGAAATAAAAACACTAACAGTAAATAATGCAGAAGAGATCACACACAAATTTACCAAGCTTCGACAAAACCCTGCCTCCGTGCTGCCCCCAAGGTTTCTACTAGAAATTAAGTAGTCAAACACTTACACACGTAAATTTGCACACCCGCTAATGACTACCCTAACTCTACACACAAAACCCTGTCACATCTCAGCCACTGAGTTGCAAATTCTCAAACTGCTCCCCGTAGTTTGTCCTTAATCACATGACTAGAATTTACACAATTTAAAATAGAAATTACAAAATAAAATAAGACTAAAAACAAAATAAAAATAAAACCTTCATATTTTAGTTGCTAAGCCCAAAAATAAGCAACTGGCCCACTTTAATTTGCAATATAAGAAAAATAAGGACGTCTTCCTTTTCCCTTCAATTCGTATCCTCTGGCCTTACTATCTTTGTTCCTCTTCCAAAAACTAGGGTTTTGAAGATATCCTTGAAGCCACCGCTTGATTGTCTTATGTTCTTCAATTTGATTCCCTTACTTCTTCAATTTGCTTATTACTGCTTCAAGGTTGAATTCGAATTTGTTTGTATCGGTATGTGATTTTTGCCCCTTTTTAATTTTCGAATATATTCAACTTTATGCTCTGATTAATTGCTTGGGCTCGAACTCTTGAATGTTGATGATGAGATTGGGTTTTAATTTATAGGGATAACATCCGTAAATATACGTTCATATATTTTGCTTTGAATATGTCTATTTTTTCTCAGCCATACGATTATTACTTAAATGCTTGTGATAATTCTTGACTTTTCATCTCCATTATATTTGTATTTGCTTTGCGATGGTTCCGTTCTTTTTGACATTTGAATTTGTTCTGCTATGGTTTGATTTCTTCTTTTGCTCCTATGTCTTCACCATTTTGAAATTTATGATGACATGACGAATTTTGAATTGTCATCCTCTGTTCTATTTTCCCGAGACTCAAACTTTCGACTTGTTCCAACTGCTACGTATGATTTTTGATTGTTTTGAAAAACTTTAACATAGTTTTGTTTGTCCATTTAACTTTGAGAAATAACTCATGGCTTTATGTATTTATCACTATATAATGATGCATCTTGCTCATTCATTTCTTCAAGTTTGGTTTGAATTATTGTATGTTGATCCGCACCTTCATGTTAACTGCTTTGTGTCTAGATGCAATTGACCTTGTTTGTAGTTCTGGTCTATTGTCACTATTTTGAGTTAGTTGCTTTGAGCCCCTGTTCTTTGAACTTGTATATGCCTTGTGTACATTGATTTGTGTACTTGTGCCATTGGTTTGATATTCTGGTTTGTTGGGTCTTTGTGTGTGCTGTCGTGCACTGTTTGCTTGAGTTGCGTTGATATTCAAGTGAGTCTAGTTGCAATGTTAGTAGTCTTATTGTTGTGTTCATTTGTTTGGAGCGTTTGATTCACTAGTGGTTCCACTTGAGTCTAGTCTGGAGCTTGTTGCATTGTATGTTGAAACTTTGAGTTGAATATGGTTTGTACTCTCGATTGCTTTAATTTGAATACGTGTGTACTCCAGTCTCTATTTCATTGTAGTCTAAATGCGAACATGTCTGTGTTGTTGCAGTCTTGGTTCACTTCTATTGTATGTTTGGTTTTGATGTTTGAACGCATGTTGAATTTTGTTTGTGCTTGTAATCTCCTGGTCTGGTCCATTTGTGCATGGTTTCATATGAAGGTAGTAACCATTTCCTTAAACAGATTTCTTTGTATTACTTCATGTCTTCGAGTTGCATTCTCTATTACTTCAAGTTACATTGATATTTGGTTTCTTTGATTGTTCATGGCTTCACTATCGAGTATGTTCTCATGTGTACATGTTGAATTTTTGGTCGAGGCTTCTTTTACGTTGGTTTATATATTTCTGGTTTCACGTGTTGCACTTGAGTTGAATCCAGCATCGGGCTTGGATTTGACCTTGTGCTCACCTGTCTCTGTAGTTTTAACATGCAAGTGTATATCGGTGTGCACGGCCTTGTGACATGTATAGTGATACACTATGCATGTTACAAGCTATTCATGTAAAATGAATTTAAAAGAAAAATGACGATGAACAACCTAAATAACCGAGGCAAATGATATTTTCAAAACACACCCTTTAATTTGCACTGCAAAACATTTTCTTTTTCACTTTTACTGCGTCAATGTTCATTTTGCAGATAGCTCAGACGCTGGATTCAAACTGTAATAAAGTTGAAGATAAAAATACGAGTGATGAGTGAATATGTAGAGAGGTCAAAATTGTAAATTGAAATTTGTGATGTAATTGAAATTGTAATGTAATTAAAAATGTATAGTCACAGCTCAAATTTTACTATTTGAATTTGTTATAAAATATTTGTTTAAATAGAATGTTTATTCGAATTTGAATTCCATGTTGTTTATTTTATCCAACAAATATTTATTTAATTATGTGAAAAATAAAATAGTACAATAGAAAATACATTTTGACAAACATATATATTTTTATTATCATCAAAAAAAATCATAAGGTATTGTATTCTACAGTTTCTTGGAGAAGATTTTACTATGTATTTCCCTACTTTTTCAGCTTTTGTCTTTCTTTTTACTTGCACTTAAGAGGGATATCTGTACTCTGATTTTTATTGAGACTATGAGTTTTTATTTCATGAGATATTTTGGGTTTTTAGACATATATGTTGTTTTTGGTATTTGACTTATTTGATTTATGAAGCATTTATGAAGTTTTTTTTAAATAAGTTATTTTACTTTCCGTTGATTTTACCTATTTCTATCTTGTGAATCTTAGTCTCTATTAGTTTTAGTTTATACCTACAATGCACCATGCCTTTTAGTGTGTCCTTTTGGGTATACTAAGGGGTGTGGGATGTTTCACTTGGCATTAGAGCTTAAGGTTATAGGATTCCTAAAAATTTATTTTTAGAAGTAAAGTATTTTCCAAAATAACTTGTTTTAAAAGTATTTTTCAGAAAAGAACTTTTAGAAATGTTTTTAAGTATAAAAGAGTTTTTGTGAAAATCACCTCCAAGTCTAGTGTAATTTTCTTTTCTATTCTTTCGAGCCTAAATTCTCTTTTCTTTGCATAGAATTGTTGACTGGTTCCATAGAGCTACGGTACCAGAGGTGCAAGGGTAAGTGCCCAATACAAAACTAGTAGGTGGAAATCTCTTTGATCAACCCACATCAGCCCCTTTTTCTGAGCTATGCAAGGACTTCGCTAGTATAGGAGGCATAAAATTTTCTAGCACGGAGGATTCCGAGGAGACGCAGGTTAATTATGAGAATATAGAGCAAATGTTTAGGCGGTTATGTTTGGAGGACCGACCGAGTGTTCAACCTATATCTTGGCAGCTGGAAGAAGGGCTTACGGGGGTTCCTACCAGCTCTAAGAAGCCATAGTGGAAGGGCAAGAAGGATAAGAGGAAAAGGGAAGGCCCTCAGAAGCGAATCAAGAAAAAAGTGAAGTGCAATAGTTGCAGAACGATTGATCATTACGCAAGAGACTGCAAGAAAGAGAAGATGAGGGGAAGGTGTTATAGTTACAGGTAACCTGGTCACTGGAGTAGGAGTTGCCCCCAACAGACGGGGTGGGGTCCGGGTGTACCAGTAGCACAGATCCAGACTTTGGATACAGCGCCTTCCAGCAGCAGACCAAATCTTAGTAGGAAAATTTAATTTCTATTTCTGATTTTCCCATTGGGACTCTTTCCGACTTTGGAGCATCACACTCTTTTATCTCTAGTTCTCATGTGGATTGTTTGCCCTTAGACATTTCTTTAGTAGTAGACCCCATCTTTATTTCAAACCCCATAGAAGGATCGACACCCTTGTCTACGGTTGGTAGGGGTTTGAAAATTTATATCCTACATGTAGAATTTTACTACAACACCTATGTTTTGGGATTCTTGGGGTATAGGATAATCTTGGGTATGGAATGGCTATCTACGTATGGAGCTACATTAGACTGCAAGAGGAGAGTCGTTAGACTAGTGACATGCATCCATGGGACTCTCGAAATTTCTTACGACCCACAAGGGTCTGTTATGTTGAGCTTCCTTTGTTCCCTCGATTCATCATCATCGGAGTTAGATTCAGTTTCTATCGTTGGAGATTTTCCAGACATCTTTGAGGAGTTTAGGAGACTACCTCCCTAAGAGAGATATTGACTTCAGAATTTATTTTGCTAACCAGTAGCATTACCTGTAGGGCATATGGCGCCTAGGGAAAGGAAGGGATTGAGCAGGCAGACATGTGAGCTTTTGAGAAAGGTTTCGTAAGAAGAAACATATCGAAACAGGGAACGCCAGTCGTCTTCGCTACCATAGTAGGTGGTTCTCCTTTTGACTTTGCATTGGCTATATAGAATTAAATAACCTTACAAAGAAGAACAATTATCCACTCCGTAAGATAGATGATCTTTTCAACCAGTTAGTTGGCTCTTTAGTATTTTCTCAGTTTGGTCTAGCCATTGGATTTCATCATCTTAGGGTAGCTGATGATAGCATTGTTAAGACAGCATTTAGGATAGCTACCGAATTCTTTGAGTGGTTGGTTAGGCCTTTTGGGATAACCAATGCCCTAGCCTATTTTGTTGATTTGATGAACCATGTTTTTAGAAATGTCCTAGAAAAAGTCATAGTGGTATTCGTGGTCGACATTTTGGTGTTTTCCAAGAGGTATGGAAGAGCGTGTTATTCATTTAAAGGAGGTTCTTTGTATGCTTCATGTTCATCAGCTGAAGACAGAGTTCTTGAAGTATCACTTTTGAAGTGCGTTTATTGGGGCATAGAGAATGTCTACACATGGTAGGGATTTAAGAAATGATTTTGTACATTTAGCATCGGACTGTGGAAATCCAAAGAGAGATAGGCAAAGATTTGGAGATGTATAATAGGTTCAGGTGATAAGAAAAGATGAAAACCCGTGTGTGGATAATTACAGAAATTATAATTATTTCATATAAGTAGATATATCGATAGTACCTTGGAATAAATCTAATGAAAGACTTTAGTAAGGAAATGGGATTTCCAAGGTTTAAGAAAGGTGCTCCTAGGTTAGTAAAGACAATATCCACTTATGCCGAGCCCAATAAAATGAAATTTTTGACATTTAAAAAAGTGGAAAAAATATAATTGTTAGAATTGAAAATTTTCATTGTTAATACTTTCTTTTAGAAAATAAATATGGGGATTTTGAAGAACGATATGAAATTTAAGTTAGTCTTTATATAATGAAAAACTAGGATTCTTTTTGAAGAATTATGGAGTAAATATATAACTCACTAGTTTCATTGTAAGTAAACAAAGATTTTAAACAAAAAAACCTAGAGTGTATCAAGTATCAAAAACATAGATTGCAACTTTTATTGTTGTAGTAAATGTTTTCGTGAAAAATAAGTGGAGCATAGGCTAACACAATTGTTACAGTAAGTGACTCCCAAGAAAAATATTTTTACAAAGGTATATGAGATTTATTGGTATTTATTTAATTGAATCCATACACTAGTATTTTTTTGGATCATAGTAATGGTGTTTTACACAACAACCATTTTAACCTAAATAAAAATGTATTTTAAAAGATAGTTTGTATCGAAACGAAATGGTTTGTAAAGTACACTTATTATTTCAATAATTATAAGGAAGTGTTTTTGCAGTTTTGGAAATATTAGAAGTAGTGAAGATGAGTTTTTCTGGAAGGAAAATATGTAAGTTAGATATTAGAAAAATTTATCATGGAAGAATATAAATTAAACATAATTTAATCTATTGGAATGAAAAGAGTAATGGTACGATTTTCTATGAAACCAATAAAAATGTTTTGTGGAAGTTACAAGGAATATATGAAAGTGATATACAAGGTATGGAAAGCACCATATTTTGTATGGCTTATTTCAAAAAAATACAAAATAAGTGCCTCGTAATTTCACATAAACATGAAATTCTCTTTTAAAAGGTTCATAGAAGATTTTAGCGTTAATAATTTCTCATTTGAGAAAGTAGTTCCATTATATTAAGTTATGAGACCGTAAGGTATAATAAGAAGATGTTTTTGAAACACATAAAAACAATTTAAAGATATTTTAAAAGAAAATTATTTGGCAAAAAAGTAAATAAGTTTTTGGAAACGAAAAAAATAATAAAAGTAGAATTTGAAAATTCAAATTTTTATAGAAAACCGAAAAGGTCTTTAAAAGAAAACGAGGAATAAGTTTTGTACTTAGAATTTGAAAGTTTTTCCCTCTAAGTTGGGAAATAATGTTAAGTAACCAAGTATATTTGAATTTAATAGAAACTCAAAAATAACACTTTTTAAAGACAATTTTTTTTGGATTTGATGTTTTAAAAATTTAGAAATCTTAATTTTAAAATGGAACTACAAACACCGAACCAAACTCCTGAATGTGAAGTAGATAGAAATCATTTCCTAGGTGTAATAGAAAAGGGGTAAGGCTACAAAGAGACAGCAGTAATTAATTTTGGAACTAATAATAGATTTTCCGTAGAGTGTATAAGACCCTAGTGAGAACCTACGAATGTTGGTTCAGGTGAGCAAACTAAAGAAGAATAGTAAAATGGAGTTAGTAAAATTGTAAGACACACATGGTTGAGAATGGATATTCCTGATTTTTGAAGAACTTGGGTAAACCATCTTCCTTTAGTGAAATTCGCATAAGGTAGTAGTTCTCAAGCTAGCATTGGACCGGTACCTTCTGAAGCTCTTTATGGAAGACCGCGTGAGTCGCTTTCGTGTTGGATAGAGTCTACAGAGGTTTAAATGACTTCGAAGAAGACTAAATTGATTAAGAGAAAATGCGTACTTCTTATCCAGATCTCTCTTTGACGGTAAATTTCTAATTTTCTATTCCCATCTTTAGTTTTGAATAGGTTCTTTCCTTTATTATCCTTTAGGAGGGTTGAATTTTGGATTTAACTTATAGATGGTGGGATTTGATATAGACATGTTAATAGAACATGCTATGAATGATGTATGTTAGTGATTGCAAGTGTTTACTAGTGGATGCTAATGGACGCATATAGGTGCACTAGACACTAGTATTCTTTAGGGATTGGTCTAACTAGGACACTAGACCATATGCATATGGATGTGCGCGCAATTTATTCTATTTTCCACGATTGCTATAAATGGATGATTTTCACATGGTTGTTGCATTTGGATGATGTTTGTACAACGCATATAGAATTCTCAAGCTATCATTAGGAAATTTTTGCATTCATTTGGATACATGTCACGTACATGATTGCATAAAAGGAGGTCAACTAAATCAGTGTACCGCCTAATCTTTTGCATTAGTTAGGGAAATTTACACTGCACTACTTACATAAGTATCATAAATTGCATTAGAAAAACTTAAGGACAATGGTTAAATGGTTGATGATTGAGTAGTTGGTTGTAGAATTGGATGAAAACATTTAGTACATTTTTTTATCCTTAGAGATTTCGAAGACAAAATCCCTTAACGAGGGGAGAATGCAACAACCAAAATTTAACCTATAATAATTAATTCGTTAATTAACTAAATAATAACATAACTTTGTGAAATTATCAGAATTGAGCCACAGGAATTGCACCATTGTGTCCATGGTAATTTTTTGGCCAATTTCCATATATAGAACTTCAGAATCCGAGCTAAAATGAACAAGATATGAATTAAACAAAATAAGCAGAAATACATACATACATACATACATACATATATATATATATATATACATATATACATACATACATACATACATATATATATATATATATATATATATATATACAGGCCAGGTCAACCGGGCGGTCGACTTGGACATAAGGGCGGTCGACCGGCCGGCCGACCTGCCTTGTTTTTTAGAGAATGAACGAACGGTCGTTCATTCCAACGTTAGTGACGTATTTTGCATTCTTCAACTCGATATGGTCCTTTCGTGTCTGAATTCGATGGCCCCTATTTAGCCTATGACGTGGTTGCATCCTATTCAATCCCCAAATCCAATGGTTTGTGATCCACTTCTACCCCTATAAATAGAACCCTAAGCCTATCACTTTTTTCCATCCTAAGATTTTCTCTAATTGGATTCACGTATTCAGGAAGGACCCTAAACGGAATAATTTTTCAAGGAGAAAATCATTT
Source organism: Allium cepa (assembly GCA_030765085.1). Classification (NCBI taxonomy): domain Eukaryota; kingdom Viridiplantae; phylum Streptophyta; class Magnoliopsida; order Asparagales; family Amaryllidaceae; genus Allium; species Allium cepa. The sequence goes on from CM060931.1 coordinate 307,209,005, forward strand.
TAAATAAAAATATTTAACAACCCCAAGTAGATCTGTGAAGGCCTAAATGGAAGAGCTAAGGACCAGAGGTGAGTGATTGTAATTATTTTAAATTTCTTTACGTAATTTAAAATAATAGGGTTTTAAATAGTTGTAGTTTTACTACGATTTTTGGAGTAACCCTTTTAGTAATTTATTAAAAATCTTTAGAATTATTTTTAGTTAATTTTAGTTTATTTCTAGTTTTTTTTCATTTATTTACAGTGTATTTATATTATTTTAACTTATTTATGGTTATTTATGCATTATTTACATCTTCTTTTTACGCCTTTGATTTCCTTCTATTTTCAGTTTTCTTTTATTCCTCCTCCTTCTTCTTTGCATACGGATTAGAATAGAATTAACATGAAATTATATTAAATTATAAGAAATCTGAAATAATAGAATATAAGATGTAAATTGTAAAGACTATAATATAATGGAATTGGACTGAAATTATGCCTAATTATGATATTAATTGGATAGAATTAAAAAGATTGGCCTAGTTATAACTTAGAATTATAACTAAAATGAATAAAAGAAGAAAAGAAGATTATTTTCACACTTAAACCTTGGGTTAAGTAATAAGCATGATTATAACATAGGTTATAATAAGAATAGAATAAGATAAGGCTTATTTTAAGACTTAGGATAAATTAATAAGAATAGATAGTAAGAACAAGAGAAAGGCTTATTTAAATAATTTATGTAAGTTAATATGCAAAGAATTAAAGTACGACCTGTACCAAATAACATTCCCTATTATTTTATGTGGGTACGGTGTTTCACCTAAATCTGAAGTGAGACGAGGGGCACGCTTATGCTAGAAATGGCAGTAATTGGTCAATATAGAGATGTTCAAATCACGGGGATTTGGACAAAGGCACTATTAGATATTGTTTAGATGTCGGGCCTGTACCGACAACACTCCCTTATATTTTCTATGGACACGGCGTTGCACACAATCCTGAAGTGAGACGAGGGGCATGCTCATGCTGAGTCGAGGTAATAATACGACCCAATAGATGCGTGCGATTTCCATTTAGGTGCTCAGTAATCGCTATGAGTTCCAAGTGCTTAGTATGTGTGTCTTTCTTAGACGCCAACGCCTTTTGTGTAGGAAGCTATGTATCGGCTAGTCCACAGTAGGTGCTTTGTGTATCTTTATTAGTTACCATTGGCTGTTGTGTATGGAGTTATATAGCGTCCAGTCCGCAGTAAGGTCTATGGAGTCGCAGGTCGATCAAAGGGTAGAATTAGGATTTCAACCTAATTGCAGGATTATGAATTAGCCTAACCAAGTAGATATCAAAGACAAGTGCAAACAATAAAAGTTGACCTGCCTTATCAATTGTAATAGTTTAACTGTATTTTCCAGTTTATCTCTTTCCTATTTCCTTTATTTCCTTTTATATATACTAGAACTATTGAAGAGTCTATTATTTTTACTTTGCTTATAGATTCTAGTAGTCACTATCACTCACCAGACTTTTAGTCTGACCCAATCTTTTATTTTCCCTTTTTCCCCCATAGGCAATCAAGGGAGCGGGCAATAGATTACAGTGCTTGGAGGTTTCTTGGAGAAGATTCTACTATGTATTTCCCTAGTTTTTCATCTTTTGGTTCTTTCTTTGTACTGGCACTTGAGAGGGATATCGATACTCTAATTTTTGCTGGGACTATGAGTTTTTATTTCACGAGATATATTGAGTTTTGAGACATGTATGTTGTATTTGGTATTTGAATTATTCGATTTATGAAGCATTTATTAATTTTTGTTTTAATTAAGTTATCTTCGTTTCCGCTGTTTTTACCTGTTTTTGTTTTGTGAATCTTAGTCTCTGTTAGTTTTACTTTATACCTGCAATGCACCACGCCTTTTTGTGTGTCCTTTTGGGTATGCTAAAGGGTGTGGGGGTGTTTCACCAATGACATAGAATATATATAACACTATATCCTCATAGCTAGTCCAATATCCATAATCTTTGAATCCCAATACTTGAAATTTCTCGGTTTAAACCAAGCATAAAATAACACACGGATCGGAATATTTCTAAATATCAATGGGTGAGACCTCAATAATAAAGAAAACAGTTACAAGAAAATATATCCAACAGTATTAAACGTACAAGTGATCTCGAAAATATATTCAAAAATTCTATCAGAAAATATCAGTTGTTTACAATCAAGTATATTCTTTACTAATAACGATTCTACAGTGCATCCACTCATTCATACTTTCTTCAAGTAAACATCAAATTTTTAATCCACCTTAACCTTTGGTTAATTATACATATGGATTAAAATTTCATTTTACACAAATTAAACTTTTCAATATTTTCTTGCTGTCCTACACCGCTGAAGACACCGCAAGTTCTTATTATTAAAATTGAGTAGATTTCTAAATCTAATTGGTAATTCCAACTCAATACTAATTTTAAACAATTGCTTAGAATTTCAAACATCCAATCATCCATCAATCAACAACCATAAATATAAAAGAACAAATTTATTAATGTGCACAACAACAATAGTCCATCTATTCCCACAGCGCAACTCTAATCACTAGTAGACTAGGACACTACAATACAATTCTAAGCCATTTGAGGTCTAATATACTCTACTCATTCAATCTCACTTTTGACAAAAGTGAGTTCCAATTTTAGCAAAACTTCAATTACTATAATTTATATAGCATTGTCAAAACATTACAAATATGTCGCAATGGTCGTTTCCCAAATAACCATTTATATTCCTATCCCGAATAAGAAATTAATTTCTATATTCTACCGTTACACCCCAAGTGATGAGTAAGTCTGTCTAGGCCAAGATTTGTACCTCTTATATTCCATATTGTTCTGAAACACAGCTTTGCTATAACACCTCGCCTCTATACTTATATTACTAAAGAGTATTGCTAAGTAATACCATCTAGTAATAAAGAGAATGAGGTTTGTTAATAGCAACCAAACATGAATATTCCCTAGGGCTAACTCCATCATGTCTTTCTTGTCAAAATTTGAAGACCTGAATTGAATTGTTGACATAAATGGTATCAGTGCAAAGTAATACACATGATGGATACAAATAAAATTTCATATCACTATAATGTACAATACAGAATACAGAATCAGATAACACGGCCGAATATATAATATATATACATGGATGCACATAAATAAATAAGACTACAAAATAGAAAACTAAACTCACATAATACAAATATAGATATAGACTATAACACATCTCAAATATACATGATCTTAAAAGTTGACATCTCCTTAAAGTCTATTAAATACATGAATTTCTAATATTGTAATAACATAAAATACATATATAACTATATCCTCAATGCTAGTCCAAATCCATGGTCTTTGGGTCCCAATGCTTGAAATATCTTAGTCTAACCCAAACATAATAACATCCATATCAGACTACCTCTAAATATCAAAGGGTGAGATCTCGATTATAAGGATAACAATTACAAGAAAATATGTCCAGAAATACTTAACATACAATTGATCTCGACAACACTCAAGTCTTTTCTAGACTATCATACTCAACTATGGAGATTCATACATAGCCATTTTAAATCATTAAAAACAAAAAAATCACACATGTCATAAAATCATGTCAAATATCTCATGGACTATCATCTTAAATATAGTTCTATCATATCAAAATATACAAAGCATAAACATGGAATTCATACCCAATATAAAATACTATGAAGAATACGCAAAATTAGATACCCAAATGCAATAATACATAATCACTAGCAGTTTGGTCAATCGCTAACACCACACTAGTAGTTTGGTCAGTCGTTGACACCATTGTAGCAGTTTGGTTAGTCGCTAATGCCAATCTAGCGGTTTGGTCGGTCACTAACACCACTATAATTATCTTAACCAATATAATATTCTTAGTCTAAATTGATCTTCCAAGGGCAGTCTGATAAGAAGAGCTCCATACATTTAGCCCCTAAGCTTCTACAGTTCATCCATACCGGATATCCTTGATATGTGCTCAACCTAAAATCTTGATAAGGTGCCATGCCAGCTAACATATAGCGAAAATATTATGATATCGAATACAACAGGCGTACCGACGGTTGGCTCAGTGGTATAGGGTTAGAAACTGAAACGAGTACCATGACTTATGGTGCAACCTCCACTATCAAGCTGTTAGGTCGAACAACTAGCCTACAAGGTCAAGCTAGCGAATGCACTAATAGATATAATGAGTTATACAATAACTTGCCTCTCCAAGATATTATTTAATCTTATAGTGTCACATATTCTTTTAATAGTAATTAATAAAGTAAAACCCGTGTTCCATAACCACTGGGTGTTGCTAAAGTATTTGCTATTAATTAGTAAATTTCACTACACATAAACACTACGCAAATAAGCCATATAGTTAAGTAATAAAGTGATAATTACCGTCCCGTAACCACTTATTATTACTAAATTGTTTAAATATAATTCTCATCTCGTAGCAAAAGAATTGCCCTTAAAAGCCAAACTCCACAAAATCCATTAATTAAATCAACATAAGGAATAGTTTGTTTCCCCTTTTTTTTAACAAAATACTCTATCTCATTTTAAAACTAAGATTTTAAAAATGAAAATACCAATATGATTTTATATAATCTAAGAATGATTTTTAGAGATAAAATAAGCCATATATAATTATAATTATAATTTCTTCAATGGAATCGATTTATAAAATACTTTCATAAAATCATATATATAGTAATAATTTCATTGTCATCAAATTGGATTTTTAAACACATTTAAATCAGTTTATGTACTATAATTAAAACCAAGAAATCAAACAAAACACCAAATATTTTTTTGTAGTTGGTTAAAAACTTAGAGCGAATGCTCCAGTTTTGTTCGCAACCGGCCCACTGGTAGACCTGGACCGGTAATGCGAATTCTTCTAGAACTTAGCTTAAGACATCGCATCCCCATCTCCGACGATGGTTCTAGTGATCTTAGGCAATGTTTTCCCCCTTTCAGGTGTGCTATTTCAATGCAATACATAAGCACAATATCAGAAATCAAGCACGCAATCGTAGGAAAAGAAATTAAATTGTAAAACTTGCATTTCTATAGGGTTTTGGGGTTTCAACATACCGTAAATTCAAACAGACAGGGATTAATAACATGCGAACATAGATACTCTAATTTAATTAACCACAAAAAATAATTCATAGATTAGAGATAGATGTGAGAGAAACTCTCACCTTTGCATCCAAAAACCCAAAAATTACAAGATTCACCAAAGATTTCTGTATTTTCGTCCTCAGTGCAGCAGCTATTTAAAATAGAAAAATTCAGTATTTTCCAATTTAATTTTTATAGTAGGTGCATATACGAGTTACATGACATATCAAAGTTTTATATTTTTTTGATATTTCTACAATTAGTTATGATTTTTATACTGACCTGCATTCTCTGCACTGATTTACCTGAGAATAGCTTGCGAAAATGACCATCTTTAACCCATTTAAACTCAATGAAAGTACATGAAATTAGGAACAGAGGTGCATGAATATGATAGAACAACATAGCCATATTTGGGAAATTTTAAGCTTTATATGACTAAAAAACGAATTTTTGAGTGGAGGAAGGTTTGATTTCTAGGTTTTCCCTTTTGCAAAGCTTTTTTTGGGATAAGCTTTGAACGTAGTCATTATTTTCTGAAGTAATGAGAAGGCGACATATTAGGTAGGAAGGGTTAAGCGGTTATGACAAGGCTAAAATTTTGCTATGTTAAGGAGAGAATTTTATCATCTTTTAATTCGCTAATGAACCTATTACCGGTAATAAGACTAAAACTCTAATCTCTTTAATATTTAAACTCAAAATCACTAAGTCATGAATCAAAATTATCGTATTAATCTAAGTACTAAAATTATTAATTTAAAACAAAAACAAAATTAAACTTTGATAAATTCCAAAATTATAAATTCAAATAAATGCTAAATCTCCAAACTTCATGTTTAAAATGAAAACCTAACTTTGAAAATACTGCACCAAATATTTTTTTAATCAAAATCACTTTTTCAAATCAATAATTATTTCCTTTTTTTAAAGTTAAAATGATTAACTTAAACCAAAATTTATTTTTGTAGTCAAATCCAAATTTCATATTTTAATATTTAATTAATTATTGATTAGATAATAATTTTTAACAGGGTTGTTTCAGACTCCCCTACTTAAGAAAGTTGCATCCTCATAATTCTCCTTTAGAGAGCTGTCTACAATAGACATACACACACACACACACACACACATTACTAATGGTAATATATTCATTAAACAATCACATTACCAAACCATCTATAACCATTCTCAAAATCTACACTATCATTTGGGTTAGCACATATCAGAATTTGCGTTAACCCATCAGGTATAGTAGAGTAATTAAATGCTTATTAGACCCTTTAATCGATGGCTTGAGAAACACACAAACTATTTTCTTTGTCAATGATTGCAATTTTGGGTTGGGGGTTTTAAACGAACTCACAGGAAAATTCTATTACTTAGTTATGCAATCAATTATTTTCTAGTTTTCACATAGAATAAAATCACGCAAAGATTATTCTAAGCATCAAAATTTTTGAAAAAATTTGATAGTGCCTCCTTTGTATGGAGAGTCCTCTAAATAATTGCAATGTGATAATGTAGCATCCCTATTTGGAGTGCCAAAATTAACTGATATAGATGCTGCAGCCATCCATAGTTATTAATTTTCGGTGACCAAACGCAGTAATTTTAGATACACTGATATACCAGAAACATATGAATATGGAAAAAAATTAAATTCGATTTAAAACAAGTTTCTCATTTCATTACAAATAGCATGTTTGATCACATAATCCTATACATAAGCCAGATTTAGAGAAATTTCAATTTATTACAAAATATGCCAAGAGCAACATATGGAGATGGCCCCTTGTTGATCAGATTCTAAATATGGGCAATTAAACTAAATTTCCCCTTCCATCCAAATAGCACGACGGACAATAGATAGAATCTACTAAATAGCTAGCTTGCCTTCTACACGTCTCCGAAAGCTTATTCGTCAACTAATAACATAAAAACCCTTGCACTTAGCCTACTCAAACTAATTTTGAGAATCCGAGAGTTTAAGAAGAAAAACATAAATTTTGAGTCAGGCAAAAAATCTGATGTGAATAATAATATACCATCTCGTACCAAATAGATTACTAGCGAGACCACGCCCTTGAGCGGAACAAGTTTCCCCTCGCTAGTATCTTAAACAAAAACTAATTAACCATATACTATGCACCTACATCCACAATGGTTAAAACATAAAATACTATGATGATACGCAATTATATAATATATCCTGGATTTTCCATCCCCATTCATTCAACTATCCGTCTCAGTTTATAGTTTCTAGGGTCAATATTAACCTATTAGTTATCATGGTCTAACTAATAACTTGTTCCAAGCTTATAGACTATCTACCTAGTTTTATAGTTTTCATGTGATTACTAAGAACCTATACTGTCTACCAATAACATCATCCAAACATAGTTTTCATGGGATCACAATGAACCTACTGGTTTCTCCAATAATTCTCTTAGAACATATTTTTCATGGGCTGACTATGAACCTATTGATTTTTATCAATAACTTGGTGCTGACATAGTTTTCATGGGATCACTAAGAACCTATTGGCCCCTGCCAATAACATTTCTCAAGGCATTATTTTCATGGGCTAATTAAGAACCAGTTTTGTAATGACCCAAAATTTGACCATTTTAATATATAACATTTAAAGTGATCTTAAATATAAAATATATAACATTTTATGATTTAACTAATATTAAATAGGATTTGTAAAGAGAAATACACATAGAGATAGTAACATTTGCTTATATTAACAAAAGTGATGAAATCCGGATTCCAGAAAAGTAAGTTTAAATGGTTTAATAAATTATTTGAATTTATTTATGGGTGTTTATATTTTTAGATAATATTACACAAATTTATTTTTAAATTTGGTTTACATAAATAAATAGTTTAAATAAAATGTCAAACTCTGACCGTGAAACATCTTATCGAAAATCAATGTTTTGTCAAGTTAAAGTCGTCGTAACGTCGTTGCACCTTTATGTACATATTCTTACAAACATTATAACATATCACAAGTAATTAACAATTAATTAATCTAGTTTACTTCTGCTAATTAAGGTTAGAAAATTCTAGAAATATCGTTAGCAAAAGTAAACTAAAAAAGACAAAACATGTCATTTCAAAAGAAAACAAAATCATTTTATTCTTTACTTGCTTCTTAAATGAAATTGACCTAAAGTTTTGATGTAAAACATCATATTAAGGGTGAAAAATAAGTGCTTACATTATTTACAAGTAAGGGTATTTTAGTCCTTTTACAAAATATTATTTTAATCCAAATTTTTCCTCTAAACACCAACACACTTTCTCACTTTTTTCACACATACCATTCTTCTTCTTCTTTCTTTTCTGAGCTTCCCTTTCTTCTTCCTTGGAGTTTTATAGGCTTCTATGCCTCTCTAAAAAAGTTCCAAAAGCGTAACAAAGTTATGGCAAATTAATTAACAAAAAAGTACACCACTTAAGTCATGTTCAAGCTAGTATGTTTCATTCATCCACCCAAGGCCATGCCCACCTAGAAGCCATCTCCACCTCTTTTCATCTCCACTTTTAGGATATCAAAGCAATAGCCGGATTTCAAGAAGTTTAGAAAAATAATAGCGAAGCTATAATCAAATTCGTAGTGATAAAGTTGGCAAAATCAGTAGGAAGTGTGGTTTAGATCTCCTTGCCTTAAAGTTTGACGGAGTGGAATCCAAAGTGGGTTATTTCTTCCTTTAAGGTCATTAAAATCATTGCTAAGTTAAAGGAACTTTAAGTTTAAGTGTTGCTTGAAAGCCCTTGTTGAATGCTTGTTTACTTTGTTTTCTAAAACAATGGTTTTATTTCCATGTTTGACTATTTTGATGCTTGATTAAGTATCTTAATATTTAGAAGTTAAGTACTTAATGGGGTATGCGGAAACGACTAGTACATGTGTTTCGTCTGTGAGATCTAAGGAGTCTTGGGCGAGGGACAGAATATGTCGAAGGGAAAGCCAGATGCTCCAAAATAAATACCAAACCATTTTAAACCAAGATAAAATAAAGGATTATAAATATTTGATAGAATGAAGCATTGATTATCATTTATTATTGTGTTTATTTCATTGATAGATTGTTTGAATTAGGCTCGGCAAGTTTATGAGCATCGATTATTATTTACCGATTGTTGAATTTGCTCGACCTGTTTATGAGAAATTAATTATCCATATGCATATGATGGGTAGAAAATAATTGTAGGCTAACGCCTTGTGATTTATTTCATGATTTGACTGTAAGGTGTTTAGCCATAATATTTGGTTCACTTCAATTTAATGAATTGTTTTGAAAATTGGTTTTCAAGTTGAAATATTATGAAATATTTCCCTTTAAAAGAGAAAAATGAGATATTTGAGAATAAATATTTTGTGAAGTGATTTTATATAAGGAATAATTTTGTAGAAGCCTTTTTAAAAAAAGGAAAGAATTTCGAGGACTAAACCCGATGGTTTTAAGATGATTTTTGAAAGGATTTGGAAATTAAAATTATTTTAGATTAGAAGTATTTGTAATTATTAGTGTAAATGATTTTTCCACTTTGAGATATAAAGTGATTTATTATGTTACAAAGATTTGGGTAACCCATAATCTTCGAAACACATATGCAAAGGAGGTGGAGATGTTCTGTAGCCTTGATGCTGTCTGCTCTTGGAATAGAGGGATGTACCAATCTATTATTTATTCGAAAGGCCAGATCCAGGGGCCTAGTTCTGACTAGAAACCTCCAGAGATTTGGTAGCATATAGTTTGTGTGCTTGTATATAGGTATCATTTCATAAGGTGATTTGTTTTCAGATCCCGAAGTAAAGGACTAGTTTGAATATAAAAGATATATACTAATATACATTTCAAATGTTTTGAAATAAGAATTCGGTAATAAAGTCCATAGAGATAATTTCTGTAAATGTAACTAGATTTGAAAATCTAAATGTAAAAATTAAACCTAAGTGGGTAGTTTTGGGAATTGCATATTGTTTGTTACATCGTAGGCTCCATGAGTCCTATTTGCGGTAGGAGAACTACGTTGGTTTGATCTTTTATCTAATTGGGTACCCAAATAGTTAGGGGTATGTAGGCAGTCACAAGTGGTAGTAATGCAGCCGCAATAATAACATAACATTTTTCTGTTATTGGTTGTTGTTTATCTTATGTTGTTGTATCTTTTCCCCTTACTATTTATTCCACATTTACATTGTTTATGGAGATCGCAGGTAAGGATATTTCTATCTCTCTCTTTAGAGTTGTGCAGCGGTAGATTTATTTGTATTATGTATTAAAACACACCTAATAGATTTAATTGATTAATCTGATAACTTGTACAACTGAAATTGTTTCATATATATTTAATAGTATTGAGTATTTATCAAATATTGTGTATGAAGTTGGTTGTTTCAATTAGTAGTTTTAGTACAGACAGATTTTTGAGCGATTTTGATTGGTTCGAAAATCCGGATCATTATTTGTTTAAATCAACAATCTTTTAACCAATTTTGGGCATCCTAATTCTGGTCTATCTGACCTCCTAAATGCAATTTTGCTCACACAGAGGTTAAATAAATGTATATTCACTACTAGGTAAACCTTGCTGGTTATCCTTCTCCTAGCACTCCAAATGTAGTTATGGGTTATAAATGAAGTGAATATGATTCCCAAGCCCTCATACCTCCTTTATAAGATATACATTAGTGTCTCCTAATGTAAATGACAAAGTTTTACAATTATTAGTGTCCCCAATTATAGTATTGACTTTATTAAAACATGCCTCAGTGTCCCTATGGTCCAAAAGCAACTTTGATAAATTCTAAGGTCATCCACCCTTTTATTTGTCTATTAAAAACAAGGTGATAAGAAAATAAAAACATTTTTTGGGTTATAACTTTTTATAGGTTTAGAATTGGGGTCTCTAAACTATTCCATTGCATCCAAATGATGGTTTTCCTTTTTTGTAGAGTGGTCATGATAGAGAAATGGACTTACGGTTAGAAAGTTATGTATGTATTAAGTTTTGAAAACATAGCTGGGGAAGGAGTACTAAAGCAACAGTGGAAAAAGGGGGTTCCTACGACATTGGAGAAAGGGGTTTCACCGACATTCGAGAAAGGGTGCTCCATTAATATGGGAGAAACGGGTCCTACTTACATTGGAGAAAATGGCTACTCCGATATTGGAGAAAGTGGTTCCATCGACATAGGAGAAAGGGGTTCCACCGACATTGGAAAAATGGTGTTCCTTCATTCCTCCGTTATTGGAGAAAGGGTTCCAGCGATATTGGAGAAAGGGGATTCCTCCGACATTGGAGAAAGGGTTTCCACCGGTGTTGGATAAATGAGGTTTCTCCGACATTAGAAAAGGGGTTCCGTTGATGTGATGACCCATCTTTTAGTCCAATCAAAATCGCCAAAAAAACCATCCGAGCTAAAACTACGAATGAAAACTACCAACTTAATACATAATATTTGACAAATATTCAACATTATTAAATGTATAGGATACAACTTTCAATTATACAAGTTGTCAGAGTAATCAATTATTCTACAGTGTACTTTAATACACAACCAAAATCAAATACTACAAATAAACTGCAAATGTACCGCTGCACATCTGTGATGAGAAAAAACAATATCCTTACCTGCAAACTCGATAAATAATGTAAATACGGAATAAAATAGTAAGAAAGAAAGATACAAGAAATCATAATATATGCAAACAATAAACAGAAAAATGGTATGTTATTATTAGGGCTGCATCACTACCACTTGTGACTGCCTACGTGCCCTATCTAATTGAGTACACAATTAGATACAGGATCAAGCCAACGTAGTTCTCCTACCGCAAATATGACTCATGTAGGCTATGATGAAACAAACAATATGCAACTCCAAAACTACCCATTTAGGATTAATCTTTAATTTTAGATTTTTAAAATCTAATTAACTTTATGGAAATTATCTCTTTGGACTTTATCTCTGAATTTTTATTTCAAAACTTTTGGAATATATATATGTATGTATGTATGTATGTATGTATCTTTTATATTCAAACTAGTGCTTTACTTCGGGATTTAAAAACAAATCACCTTTTGAAGTGATACCAATATACAAGCAAACAACACTATATGCTATCAAATCTTGGGAGGTTTATGGCCATAACCAGGCCCATGGGTCTAGCCTTCCGAATAAATAATAGACCGGGGCATCCCTCTATTCCAAGAGAGGACTACAGCGAGGCTACAGAACATCTGCACCTCCTTTGCCCATGCATTTGGTAGATTATGGATTACCCGAATCTTTGGTAAAATAACAAATCACTTTATATCCCGAAGTGGAAAAATCATCTGCACTAATAATTACCAATACTTCTAATCTATAATAATTTCCATTTCCAAATCCTTTCAAAAATCATTTAAAAGCCATTGGTTTTAGTGCTCGAAATTCTTTCCGTTTTATAAAACATGTTAATAAAACCATTCTTTATATAAAATCAATTCCAAATATTTACCTCATATGTCTTTTTTTACTTTTTACAAGAAAACATTTTATAACATTTTAGCTTGAAAACCAATTTTCAAAACAATTCATTAAATTGAAGTGAACCAAATATTACCGTTAAACACCTTATAGTCAAATTGTGATATAATCACAAGGTGTTAGCCTAAAATTATTTTCTACCCAGCCCATGCATATGGATAATTAATTGCTCATAAAGCAAAGTCAACAATCAATAAATAAAAATCAGTGCTTATAAACAGGCCGAGCCTAATTCAAAAAATCAATCAATGAAATAAACACAATAATAAATGGTAATCAACGCTTCATTCTGTCAAATATTTATAACACTTTACATTTTATCCTGGGTTAAAACGGTTTGATATTTATTTTGGAGCATCCAAGCTTTCCCTTGGACAAGTTTCGTCCCTCGCCCAAGTCTCCTTGGATCTCACAGACGAAACACGTGTACTAGTCATTTCCATATATCCCACTAAGTATTTACCTTTTAAATTTTAAAATACTTAATTAACCATCCAAATAGTCTAACAAGGAAATAAAACCATTGCTTTAGCAAACAAAGTAAACAAGCAGTCAAGAAGGGTTTTCAAAAAACACTTAACACTTAAAGCTCCTTCAACTAGCAACGATTTTAATGAACTCAAAGGAAGAAATAACTCACTTTGGATTCCACTCCGTCAAACTTTGAGGCAAGAAATTCCAGATCTAAACCATACTTCCTATCAATTTTGCTAACTTTGTCACTATGGATTTGACTATAGTTTCGCTACTATTCTCGAAACTTTTTTTAAATCCGCTTTAGCTTCGCTATCTTGATTTCGAACTTCAAGTGGACTGTTAACTTCCAACTTTCCGACAGTACTTCGTTATTATTTTAAATCATTTTAAGCTAGCATGGAAGCCATTAAAGCTCTAAGGAAGAAGAATGGAAAATGTGTGTAAAAAAGTGAGAAAATGTGTTGGTATTTATAGGAAATTTTTGGATTAAAATAATATTTCGTAAAAAGACCAAAATATATTTTAGTTAAAACTTTAAGCAAACTAATTTTTTCAACACTTAATATCATATTTCAAATCATTACTTTATGCCACTTTCACTTAAGTATTAAGTAAAGAATATAATAATTATGTTTGTTTGATCTGATGTTTACTTTTTGTTAATTACATTCTAGAACTTTCTAAGTAAGTTTAGTAAAAGTAAACTTGATTAGTGAACTAATTAATACTTATGATATTTTACTATATGTTCATATATAAGAAAATAAAGGTGCAACAATGTTGCGGCAACTATAATCGACAAAACGTTGGTTTTCAACAAAATGTTTTACGGTTACATTTTGATATTTTAGCAAAACTATTTGTTTCTGTAAACCAAATTTAAAACTAAATTTTTATAATGTTATTTAAAAATATAAACACTCATAAATTAATTAAAAATTGTTTATTTAACCATTAAAATTCACTTTTTTTGAAAATAGGACTTTTTTCACTTTGATATAAGCAATTATTCCTATTTTTATATGCATTTCTCTTTGCAAATCCTATCTAATACTATTTAAATCATAAAATCTTATATATCTTATATTTAAATAACTTTAAATAGTATACTTTAAAGTGATCAAATTTTAGGTCATTACAGCCAACAATGAATAAAGGGGATCCAATGGCAGATTAGTAACTAATGTAAAAACTGCTATTTTGCTAAATAAAGTATTTTCTTTTTATCAACTCCTATTCTTTGTCAAATTTCTGTTGGGTGTTAGACTTTTTTTATCCACTTTCTTTTCAAAAAAATAATGTAGATCATATTTTAATAATTTTAAATTATTTGCAACCCTTTAATATTTATATTATTTTAATATAATTATTAAGCTTTTCTAGCTTAGAAAATTCATAATAAATCAAAAAACTTGGGAAAATCCCAAAAGTTTCCTAAAAATCTAAAACAACACTTTATCTACCATATAAAAATTTCAGAGAAAAATTCATTATTTTATTATTTTTAATAATTAGAATTCTAAATAAATGCTCTTTTCACCTTAGGAAATTCATAAAACATTTCTTTAATTCTGAAAATTATGAAATTAAAAACCAATCTCGAAAATTATGTATTACGGAGTATATCTAAAAAATAAGTCATTTGGAGGTCATTCACTTAGGTTTTTCCCTTGAAACCTATCATAATAATTTCGTAAAAGTTCTGATAAATCAGCATTTATGCAAACTATGGTAAAATCAACCCTGTCATCATCAAACAATTTGGAATACATCCAAAAACAAAATTTAACACATATAACTTAGATGGATACTATTATTCACCTTGATTTCAGAAAAAGAGTTGAGTTTTGAGTTTTTAATTTGATTCCTCTTAGCTTTAGCCTGATTCTTTAATTTTTCTTCCTTCAAAAGATTTAGCGATGGCCTCTATTTTATTAATGTTTTGTATGGATGTAAAAATCAATGAGGATACGAGGGTGGAAGGGTTTATGTTTAGGAATTGAAGCTTATTCTTATTTTTCGCCTCTTATAAATCCTTCTACTTATGTTTAAGTTAAAACAATCTTATATGTTTATTAGTAAGGCCTAACCTAATTAATTATCAAATCTCATCTCCTTTTTATATCACGCATTATTCTATTTAATTAATATAATTAAATCTCCTGAATAGTATTAAAGAAAAACTAGGGGTGTTATAGGCTCCTTCCTTAAAGAATTTCGTCCTCGAAGTTCAGTAAGGACTACTAACTAGCACATCAATCGTGCAAACAAAGCTAGTATATCCCACTAGCGAAATGTCTAGATACAACAAATATGGAAAATACTTTCATAATAGCCTAGGATAAGTATCCCTAATCATATCTTTTGTTTCCAAGTATAGTTCTTCTCATTGTCACTCCACTGAGGTTTCACCAGCTTGACTTCTTGTTTCTTAACCTTTTCTGTCTCTCGCTACGACCCAAACTGGTGCCTAACAAAAGTCAAATCTAGTTCTACTATTAAATCTTCAAATGCAATCAGAGGGATAGTAGTCTCTGAATCATGTACATACTTACGAAGATCAGACATGAAACATATAGTGGGCAAATGCCAAATTGCTCTATAACTCTACTCTGTATGTGAGCTTTCTGATCCTCTTTATGACTAGGAATGGTCCAATGTATCTCGGCACCATTTTCACTGAATTTCCAAATCGTACAACACCCTTCATTGGTGATACTTTAATGAAAACCCTATCTTCAATTGAGAACTCTAGATCCTTATGCATCTTATCTGCATAACTCTTTTGTCTAAACTGAGCTTCCTTCATCCTATATCGGATCAACTCCATCTTCTCTGTTGCTTCTCTTACCATATCTGCATCAGGACCAATCTGTCTCTGGTCTCTAACCAACACACTATTGATTTACATAACTTTCCATATAATGCTTCGAAAGGTATCATCTCTATACTAGCTTGGTACCTACTACTATAGGAAAACTCAACAAAGTGCAAACGGTCTTCCCATGACCCACCCAAAATCAAATACACAAGCTCTTAATAGCGTAGGATCGATTTCACCCTAAAAGGGGGGAGGGTTGAATAGGGTGATACTAATTATACTAAAAATTAATGCAAAAATATATAAGAAAATCACAGCACGGATAAAAGTAGAATAATAAAATAGAAAAATAACAACATAGATTTACCTAGCTTTGGCAAACCTTGCCTACGTGCTGCCCCTAAGGTTTCTACTAGAAATTAAGTAGTTAGACTGTAACAACCTGCAAATCCGTACCCCTTGAGTCATCACTATTCTGCATCAATCAACTCAGGATGAACGGAAATACGAACCATTTGGGTTAAAGAAGAAGAGAAAACAGAAAACAACAACAGAATGTTATCATCGCAGCGGAATAAAATATAATAGATATTTAATAATCTTTACACAAAAGAAAACTATATCTGTTTATACATACATCATCAGAGTACATCATCAGAGTTCAACAACATCAATACCATACAAATGGATACACAGCGGAATAATAATCAAGTATGAAAGTACGTATCGCCATCCAGCTCGTCTCCTGAGCTCCACAGCTTCATATCCTGTATTCTATAATACTCGGTCTGACCCGAGCATTACAGTTAAATAACACCCGAGTCAGTCTGGAATACCAGCGTGAGAAAACCACACTCAAATTGATTATTAAAGTTTCAAAAATCTTTTGAAAACAAAAGCATCTTGTAAGACCACGCCACAAATAAACATGTCGGGTTTTCACCTTACGATAGCTAAAACACTTTTTATTAAAATCCTCTGATATTATAATACGGTCTATTTACAGATACTTATTAAAATAGCCGAAATTGTTATATGATTAAATTCCAGCTACAATCCACAAAGTGGGCAATACAAACAAAACTCGTAAAAGGCGCATAAGGAGAATGGATTTCCAACTAATGACTAGGCATTGGGGTACCACCTGTCACAGTACGTGGTCTAGATCACAGTACCGAGGATCACTCCCGACCCTCTGCAACACAAGACCGGACTACCCCTTACTGGATAATCCCGAGTAAGATCACCCAACGGTTGGGATCAGCAACCGCACCACAAAGCCGAAATAAAAGGGACATCTAGACAGGGATGACCTCACCCTGAATGGGTGCTACCCACCTAGCCTTGCTGCATAACCACTGATTTTCAGTCATTCCCGGTTGATGAGGCTTGAGGCTAAGCGTTACCTTTCAGAACATATCCCTTAGAATGCCCATCGTCGCCCTGACCATGTTTCGAAAGCATTCATCCATACAAGTCCGTCCCGGGTTCGAACGGTCCGAAGGCACTGTTCCTTCTACATCCATTTTGGAATAATCCTCGGGATTAGTAGCGACTAGCCCTTGCACTTCACTACTCCATCTTCGAATCC
This sequence comes from Allium cepa, assembly GCA_030765085.1. Classification (NCBI taxonomy): domain Eukaryota; kingdom Viridiplantae; phylum Streptophyta; class Magnoliopsida; order Asparagales; family Amaryllidaceae; genus Allium; species Allium cepa. Next base: position 307,226,635 of record CM060931.1, read on the forward strand.
AAACTCGTTTTTCCACGAAAACGTTGGATCGAAGTGGTTTTCAAGAAATAAATCTCGATCCCGGTCTCTTCGAAACGACCAGCGCATTGGCCAATATTGATAGTTGTGATTTAACTATCAATTAATATTCACAACATCCATCGACATAAATAATTTCTCCAAATTATTTATTATTCTCAAAGTATCTTCGCAAGATATATTTTCACGTTCAACCCTTTTGAAATCAGTTTCAAATTACCTTCCTTTTACAGAATAAATTTTCCCAAATATTTTCTATTTCCACTGAAATCACCAAGCATAAAACTTTAGATTTTTAAAATAATTTAAAAATTATTTATTGTAAATTATGCTTTAACACTTAAATTTAGAAAACTACTTTAATACTTAATTAGAGATAATACTTTAGGAATATTTAAAATAAGGTTATTTCATAAAATATAAACTAGATTTTCTCATATGAAACAAAATACTAAGTCCACTTTAAATAATTACTACGACAATAGATTTGAAAAATACTTACTTTAGAATTTAAACATTTAGAAATAATAAATTTCCTAAAACATGCTTTTTAAAACAACATTACAACTTTTATCTTATATTTAAAAATTTACTTTGAAAACGTACTTGGCTATCCAGGGAAATATACTTCTCTTCACATTCTTTAAAAATGGTTGACTATTTATTTTAAACAAATGTTCCCATTCCTTTAATAAATTCCCATCGTGAATTTATTTTTTCCCAAATATCCACTGATATATTACTTTGCTTCTATAAATCTAGTTTATAGCCATATTCTTCTTTAAATTTCCAATTTCAAACACTTGAATCTATTTCCAAATTGATTTTCAGTTTACTCCATTTTGAAATAAATTCCTTCTTTATCTATGTCAATAAATTTAAATCTTGGATTTTAAAATAAATTCTTTATTCCTTTAAATAATGTCATTTAAGGTTTAAAATTCATTACTTCTCTGTTTATTGAAAATCCCCTTTCCATACTCGGAATTTATTTATTAGAATTTTAAATCACCTTTATTCTTTTCCAATTTATCCTTCTATTTATTCAAATTCTCTATAATTATTTTACTTACGAATTCACTCTTTTATTTTCTTTTTAAAAATCCAATTCTATATATTAAGATAACTCAATGTACCAAAATATTCAAGCAAATTATAGCATTCAATACCAATATAATTCATCACAGAATATCCAATCATAACAGAGAATATTAAATAATTTAAATAAATGTTGAGGAATCTAGTTGGATTCCTCCAACCTGTTTTTCCTGCATCCACAGATGTTAGCACAACATAAAATATCAATTCCACGTCGAGGTGGAATATCGTGGTATATGGGATTAAATATAATAAGATCCGCTATTATGCAGCACATAGGGTCTCATCCGCTATATAATGCGGGAAATCAATCATTCCAAGTTGTATTATATACTATAATATAGCACACCAATCAATTTAACCATTCAAACAATTATTTAAATTTAATCATTTGAATTTAAATTATTACCAGATGAGTGAGATTAACTCACCTTTGATTCTGTTAGCAACCCACTTCCATCTCGACTTGTTTTCCACGATTTTCAAATTTTGTATAAACAATTATGTGATTTTTAATATTTGAAATAATCGAACAATTCATTGCCATTTAAATAAATTTAATTTAACTAATAATTTCCCTTAAAAAATCATTTAGTGGCTAAAATAATAAGTTTTATTAAACAAATTAATCTCCATTATTTTAAAATTAAACTAGTGAATGAAAATAGGTATATGTGTATATTCATTCTCCTTTGAAACAACATTTATATATATACTTAAAAATAATTTGTAGATCTCAAAAACTCTAATATAAATATACTTTCAACATTCTTTTTTTAATTCCTATTTTCTATAATAGTCCTACCTTTATATACATAGTATGTTTTACCTATATATCAAAATGTTTGGGTATATTTACATACATACATATACATATATATATATATATATATATATATGCCTTTATTGTTTCCTTTTGTTTATATACATACACATATATATATATGCCGACTTTGAAATTAAAAACTTGTCATGCCGTAAAGATTCATTTCTGCTTACACACTATATATACACACACTTTTATTCACTGCATATATATAAAAGCTTGACTTTACTGTACATTATTTCCATTTATTAAAATTTCGATTTTGAAATCCATTCTTATTTTTTCTATGCATATAAGCATATATTTATTAAACTGAATGAAATAAACAATACCCCACCGCTGCGTCGAAACCCTAAATCGACCCTGCCTCGCATGCGCCAGATCCTTCACACGAGCGTGAACGCCAGCACCCAACGCGGCCTCGCGCAACCAAACCCTAAGTCGTAGTCGCGACCTTCACCCACTCGACTACTGCCATAAACCACGCGAACGATGCCCAAATCGAACGTCGCCTAATCCTACTGCTTCGCGACATCAACGACCAATTCAAGCTTCACTCCCCCTCCTCGGCCTCGTGCTCACAAGCCTGAGCTCCATGCTTCGCGTGCGCCACTTCACTTCGTGCTTGCTGCCTCTTTTTTTCGAATTGGGGAGACGGTTTGGATTAGGAGAGGAAGACATCAATGAGAAGAGGAACAAAATTCGAAACCTGGTTTTCGAATTGATTTTGAAGCTCGCGGCTTGAATTCTTTTGACAGAGGCCATTTCATCGGCTACCCCCTTTTTTTATAAATAATTAATTTCGATTCCAGAGAGAGGGGTTGGAGCCGTGAATTTGAGTTTGAGATGAGGATGGGGTGAAGTATCTAGAGATAGCAATTTAAAAGCTTCAGAGAGAAGACAACACAATACACAGGAAGTGTGAAAATGGGAACACTTGTTTAAATTTTGCCATTTTATGAGAATATAAATATTAAATTTCGATAAAATTTCAGCGCGTTTATATATCGTATGCTCACACAACTGCTCTAATCACTACGAAAATTGAAATCCGATAGTAATTCAGTATTACGGATCAAATAGAACTGGTTTCGTCGAATTCCGAGACTGTGCCTCGAAAGGCTATTTTTAAATTCAATTTAAACGATATACTTTTAAAACTAAACAAGTCAGTGTTAAATTCAATTTCAAAACTTTTATTATCCTCAGTACTATCAATATAAATTTTTACAAGCCTTCAAATTATTTTTAATAGGCTTAAAACTCCAGATTCAACATTTTACCCAACTTCAAATTATTTAATTCAATAACTTAATTATCAAATAAATAGTGATATTTGAATTCAGGTTAAAAATTAATTTTTAAATATTTAAAATCAATCAAATATTTCGATTTCAAATGCTTAAAAATTTCGGGTCGTCACATTCCTCCCCCTTTAAAAGAATTTCGTCCCCGAAATTGCTGGTTAGGAAGAATGGTCCAATACCCGTTTACTTTTTTCCAGAGCCAACAATTCAACATCCTACCAACTATCTTTTTATAGAAGACCCATTATTACTCTTACGAACCTCCCAAACTTTCGCTTAGTTTTTAAACAATACTATTTGTTCAATCATTCAAATTTCAATTCAAAACCAAATTTTGAATTTTCAAATTTTCTCAAAAATTTTCTAACTCTCTAAATTTTCGAAAAATTTCGCCGGCGTCTCCTTTGCGCGGCTAGCTCGGTACAACTATAAAATGCCTCAACGGGCTCCCAAATTCCAAAAGAAAACAAAAGGCCAAATGGATAGATCCAAAAAAACCCAATCAAATTTCATATAGAAATTTAAACATGTACCCTTTTGTCGAGCAATTCAAATTTATCTTCTGAAATCAAAACCAAATTTTCTTTTCCTTCATAATACCTGTATATTCTACTTAGAAATAATATCCAATCGCAACATTCAAAAACATTTTATCGACTTCTTTACAAAATTTCAACATCTATTCATTCAAGCCTGTACGATGTACCTATATCATTCATACGCAATACCGAATCCGATCGCTTACTCTATCACATAATTTCACTTCCGAACTAGTATCATCAACCCAACTTCCTAGTGCAGACTCAGATCTGGTTTCTTGATCAGAAACCGTCATTCTCCTTGCATAGTCATAACTATGATAGAGAATTTCCAGAATCAATCAAAATCTATATCCAGGGTTCGCCGTCGAAAATCGAGTGAAAAATCCTAACTCGGATCAATATAATTATCTCGAAATTCTGTGCTCGAATCTGGATCAAATTGCTATGCGAATAAAATAATATACGTACATCCTACGTATTTATATCCATTGATTATTAACTATATCAATTTTCTTTTATTCACATTATTTTGATTTTTATTCACTATCCATAATTATCCCATTTCACAACTTCCAGTTTTAATCTTCATTCAATTATTCACCTAGAATAATTTTTTCAATACCAAATTAACTTAAGGATTTCACCATTCATTTCTTAAGTTTAATGAATATTTTATACACTTTAAATATTTATTTTTATTTCACCACATCAGTTTTATTCCATTTCTATTCAAATTGGTTCTCCCATCTCCATATGAATTTAATTTATCTTCAACTCTAAATATTTAATTTATCTTCCATTTATAATTGATTCATATCGTTATTTTAAATTAGTTTCATTCCCTAATTTATTTCAATTTGAAATTGTTTTGTCGCTAACTAAATTTTTTTTCAAAATTTTTTCTAACTTCCAAAATTTTTGGAAAATTTTGGCAGAGTCTCCTTTGTACGGAGGAGCTTTTGCAATTTTACAAGAGATATAAATATATATACATCAACCCACCCGGTCGAAAAAATAAAAACAGTTTATATTTCCTATTTTTATTGCGTAGGCGTACCTTAATTTAGATATTTAAGCAAGCTGCTTATTATTTAGCATTTTGCGCGATCAAATCCAGCCAAACGGCTTCCTGGTACCTGTACTTACTCAGTTCAAACATATAAGTACTAAATATATGCAATTTATTAACATTTCACTTACTTTCAATAGCTAACACATAAGTTTCATATATAATGCACGTTATATAACTTCCATAAGCACATATAAGGTTCCGACACTTATTACAATTTCTTACAACCAATTCTCAAACCATTTCATTCAGTTAAGTGATTTACAACTTACTCGCCTATATTTAATTCATTCCAATTTATTTCAAAATCATCCTATTTCATTTCTACTAACTCATTGGATTTATCTAATCTCATTTACATCAAACGATCCATTTTCTTAAGCAATTCGACAATATTAATGTGAATAAATAATTACTTAAGCTTTATAACCATTCAAATTGATTCCAACTCAATTTCAAATTATTCACAATCTTTTCATTGCATTTTCTTTCATTTCCAAAAAGTTTGATTCCAAACCATTTTATTAAACTCGAAAACCAATATATTAAATAACTATCTCACAACTTACTTAAGTTATTCATTTTCTTCAAACTATTCCACCTAATAACTTAAGTTTATTTTATTCCACCAACCTCCATTTAAATCTTTGATTTGATTTTTCTTTTGATCAAATCCCACCCAATTTACTAATTTATTCGATTAGCTTATTCTTTTATACATTTTTAAATTTTAATTCACATTAACAATTCATTATTGAATTTATTAATAATAAGGTCATTCAACTTATGCTTGAGTTGGATTTTTTTTAACTCAGGACTATATATTTAATTTATCCAAGTATATATTTTTATTCAAATTTTAACTTTTATAAGCTTTCTCACTTATTTTAATCTAATTCTTCGTAAGTTAAATTTCTATTCTAAACAAATTTCAAACTTATATAAGTTCCCAAATTTATTCTTTAAGCATTTCCAGTTTATTTCCAGAGTTTAAGCTATTTCTTAAACATTCCAAAATATTTTAAACCGACTCCAGAATTTTCAATAATCACATAAGTATTTCAAAATCCTTTTTGAAATTATTTATATCCAAAATCCTTTGGTAAATTCAATTTATCTCTATGAATTTCAAAACCAACCCAGTTTTGCAAACAATTCCAATTCAAATAATTTGGTAGCAATTTCTCTCTTGGAAACTCGAAAACAAACATCGATGACGCTGAAGTCATCATCGAAGTTATTTTCTAGCAACCGAAAGAATTTAATGCTTTTATCTCTTTTAAAACTCTTCAAATATTTTTAAATTCCAAATCTCTCTAGATTTCAAATCCGATTCAAAAATATTCTGAAATATATATTATTTTTCCCAACCTTTCGAGAATTATTTTCAATTTCAAAGGAATTTAAATTCCCAAATTTTCAAATTCCAAATCCTTTAAATTTATATTCAAATATTACTTTGGAATTTTATCTTATTTTAATTATTAATCACACTATAATTCACATTTATAGTTTACATTTACAAATTTCATTTGTATATGAATTTTTACTAGTTTTCAATTATGGTTTCAATATCTTATTCAATTATAATTCACATTTACAAATCCCATTTATTTATTAATTTATTCCTTAATTTTTGGTTATTATTTCAATTTCTTATTCAATTCTCATACAACAATGATAAGAATTTAATACTACCACTTTCTAACAACCAAGCAACCATATATAACTATAATAATTTACGAAAAATCATTTCTTTTATATATAAAAATAATTTGGGTAAAATTATTTCATTTACCATATTTAAAACAATACTATGTCGGTTTATCTTGTTTAAGAGTTTAGAAACCCCTATCGATGACATGGCGTCCCATATATCGACCAGAATCCATAAACACTCAACAGACAAGTCAACGCAATATAAAAACAATTTTATATTCACTAACAAATATGCGCTCATATCTATTAATACGCTCAAGCTCATTCTAGAGTACTATGGACTCTATTCTATGAGTAATCCCCACCAGAGCCAGGGTTATCACCAACCTAACCTCTGATACCAACTGTAACAGCCCGCAAATCCGTACCCCTTGAGTCATCACTATTCTACATCAATCAAATCAGGATGAATGGAAATACGAACCATTTGGGTTAAAGAAGAAGTGGTAGAAGAAGAAAAAACAGAAAACAACAACAAAAACTTACCATCGCAGTAGAATAAAATATAATAGATATTCAATGATCTTTGCACAAAAGAAAACTATATCTGTTTATACATACATCATCAGAGTACATCGTCAGAGTTCAACAACATCAATAACATACAACTGGATACATAGCGGAATAATAATCAAGTATGAAAGTACGTATCGCCATCCTGCTCGTCTCCTGAGCTCCACAGCTTCATATCCTGTATTCTATAATACTTTGTCTGACCTAAGCATTACAGTTAAATAACACTCGAGTCAGTCGGGATTACCAGCATGAGAAAATCACACTCAAATTGATTATTAAAGTTTCAAAAATCTTTTGAAAACAAAAGCATCTCGCGACCACGCCACAAATAAACATGTCGGGTTTTTACCTTACGATAACTAAAATACTTTTTTATTAAAGTCCTCTGATATTATAATAGGGTCTATTTGCAAATAATTATTAAAATTCCCGAAATTGTTAAGTTACAACTGAACATATTCCTTTGGTCTGGTTTAATATTGAATCCGGTTTTATTCATATTCATGTGTACTGATGTCTCTTGGCTGAAATTCGAGATGCTGAGGTAGTGCTCATATGTATGTGTGCACATATGTACATGCAGGATCTAGTTCATTTGAAACTTTATGACTTGATTTCGTATTGCACTTGAGTTAATCCATCCTTGGCTCGGGTTTGACCTTGTGCTCACGTGTCCCTGCAATTTTATCAAGTGTATATCGATGTGCACGGCCTTGTGGCATGTACAGTGATACACTGTGCATGTCACAAGGTATTCGTGTATGAATGGATTCAAATGAAACAAATGACGAACAACCCAAATAAATGAGGAAAATAACATTTTCAAAATCACACATTTTAATTTGCACTCCAAAATATTTTCTTTTTCAATTTTACTACGTCGGTGTTTATTTTGCAGATAGCTCAAATGCGGGATGCAAGCTGGAACAGAGTTGAAGAACAAATACGAGTGAATGAGTGATATATAGTGAGGTGAACATTGTAAAGTGAAATTTGTGATGTAATCGAAATTGTATTGTGATTGAAATGTATATATGCAGTGAGAGCTCAAATTTGTACTATTCAAAATTGTAATAATACATCTGTTTGAATAAAATATTTTTTTGAATATGAGTTTGTATTATTTATTTTATTCAACAAATATTTATTTAATTATATGAAAAATAAAATAGTACAATAACAAATACATTTAAATGACTATAGATATATGTGTTTATTATCATCAAATAAAAATCATACACTAGAATGTTTAACAGTCTCCCTCTTTTGATGATAACAAACATATATTAAGATTTTGAATTTATTAAATGTATTTGGTCATTGATGAACTCTATTTGCTCCCGCTATTTGAATGCTCCCTCTCTACAACAAAGCTCCCCTTCATATATGCATGAAAATAAAAAAAAATATGCAATTGAACTTAGATGGTCATATGCAAATAAAAAAATAAAATATTTGACCTTTATTTGCCAAAATCTTAACTTTTCTCTCACTCTTTTGTTATCGGCAAAAAAGTAATAGTGTTAGAGATAAAGTGATAGATATTATTACAACATCAATACCCAATCGAGTATAAATATTAAATTTCAATAAAAAATCATAAATACTTTGTTAGGCGCATACTCCACTTTAGAGTGATAGAGATGATATCGGCATAAAACCATATAGTTGTGTCTATTTGTGGTATATTTATATCAGGAATTTGAATATCCACAACCATGCATAACCGGTAGAACTTTTAAATGGTATTCTCGATTTTAAATAAAATGAATTTCAAGCATCTTCTAACCATGCATAACTGTGAGGACTTTTAAATGGGATTAGAATCAACTCGTCTATTTAATAATCAATTTTGATATGTGTTCCATACATGCATAACTGTGAGGACTTTTAAATGAGCATGAAAGCACACAAACAAATATTCCAAGTAATCCACCCATGCATAACCTAAGGACTTTTAACTGAGAGTGAATACTTTGAGTGTTTTATTGCTGGAATTAAAATAAAAACGAATAATTCCCGTTTAAAATACCACATTTTGACATACTATATTAGATTTTAATGAGTTGTGGTCGTTAGAAATATGTACAAATAGAGACGATCATGGAATTTTCACCTACAAAAGTTATTATAAATCTTGTTCAAATTTTTAAAGAAATTTACTATATATACTGTCTCAAGTCATAGTATATGATTAATATCGTCAATCATCACGTTTTCAACTACTATTTGTCTTCTTGATAATCAATAGGGAGTCAGATTAGTTAATGTAGTCATCTACAATCAAATCCAAATATAAGTTGAAATTTTCTAAAATGCCTAATCTGAAACAAGGTCAACAATTTTTTTCTAAAAGGTTTTTTTTTTTAAAATGTATGCTAATTGTAAATTAGTTGAAATGAAAAATATGCAGATATTTTTTTTTAAAACGTGATGCAACTAATGAAAGTCTCAAAATAAAACACGTTCCACTAGTTCCTTTTTCTATCAACTAGTCTACCAGTGTAATGTACATCTGAATACCCCTTTAAATCACAGTTACCATAAATTGGATATAATAGACCAGACCATGAAGTTGCAACAAATACCTTATAATCATTTTACAACCTTTTTTCTAAAATGTGATTCCTTAAGGATTTGAATTGAAACAGTGTATACAAGCAAACAAAATATATAATGTCAAGTTAAATGTATCCACATGTATTTAGAATAATCATCAACCAATAAAACAGCAACATTAGTCCAAACAAATCTGTATGAACTAGTTCGAAGGCTCTAGAGGTACTTGCAGTGCTCTTGGCATAAAAAAAATAATTGGCCAATAATTTTGCATTATTCTGAATCAAAGTCTACATTCATATCCTTATCACGTAACTGGCTGATTTAAATCAGGTTATGGTGCAGATTTTTAACATATAATATGTCATTCAAGATAAATATATCGTTACCTGTTTTACCTTTACCGATAATTTTTCGTTGTTACCTATTGTGACTCTGCCACCTTTATACCAGGTAAGAAACTTTGATTTGTAGCCCGTCGTATGCCTGGAACATCCGGAATCCAGGTAAAACTTATGTTGTTCCTTAGCCTGCCACCTCGCCTACACGAGAAAAGATTTTTATGACCTTTTTGTTTTTATAGGTTCATGGTTGTTAGCCACAAATAATTTTGAAAAGTATGTTTGTGAAGACCCTAACAATCTATATTTGTTCCTTTCGGAACCCAAATTTGTTTGACTTTAAGGGATTAATATTCATGCCTTTTGAAAACCAAATTGGTATAGTTTTCACGTGTTTGGGTCTATACCAACAATTATTATGACCGTGTCCAGTTTTTCCACAAATTGTGCACTTGGAATTGACTCGGTTAATTTTACTTCTAGCTCTTTCAGATGGAGTGTACCCAAGTCCTTGTCTAACGATATTGATAGTTATTTCCCTAATAACATATTTAGTGATCTTTCTCCTTTGGAAAGTTTTCCTAAAGTTGTAGACAATTGTTGGACTTGTGTTTTGAGATATTCATTTTCATAAAATAATCGAGTGCACTTTTTAATAGAATTTTCTCTCCTGTGTTTTCACTTTCTTTCAAAGTCAGAATTTCATTTTTAAGCAATTTAATTTTAATTTCTGATTTTTTATTTCTTCTTCAAATGATAGACACTTATCACATTTAAGGCTCTTGTTTCGATTGTTTTTAACCAATTATCAAGCTGTTTATTTAGTACTATTAAACTATCTCTTTGTGGTTCAATTTTTGCATACGTCTCCCTAAGTCTTTCAAAAAAGGCATTTACTTTATGAAAATAAATAAGTGATTCCGAATGAGTAAGTTTTGATACCTCGCTTGGCTCATCATCGTCACTATCAGTTGTTTCTCCTTGAAGACACAAATTTTCTTTTTCACTCCCACTGCCAGTGCTTTTATTAGCTTCATCAGTTTCATCCCAAGTATCCGAAAAACTTCTCCTTTTCGGTTTCTTTCCTCGGCTGAGTTAATTCAAAGGATAATTTGGCTTGATATAATCGGGTTATTTCACTTGTGACAAATGATCTCCTGCTCTTCTGGGTTGTCTAGAACTTTGACTGTTCTTCTTTTTAGTTGTTGATTTAGAGCTAGATTTCTGTATTTCTGGTTCTACCTTTTGAATCTCTTTAACAGTGCCAGTTCAACTGCTCCACCATCATCATCATCATCACTTTCTATTGTTCCTTTGAGAGCTATTGATTTCTTTCGCATATCACCTCCTTCGCGTTCTTCCTTGAATTTCATTTCTAGCTCATAAGTGGTGAGATTTTCGATGAGTTCTTTAATTTTGATTTGTTTCAAATCCTTTCTAACCTTCACTTCAAAATTTCGTGGAAGGACTCTGAGGATTTTTCGGACTATTTCCAATTCTATGTATGGTTTTTCAAGAGCTTTTGATTTGTATACGAGATTAGAAAGTCGTCCATGCATCTCTTTGACATTTTCATCCTTGACCATTGTGAAGTTCTCGTATTCGCTACTAAGCATTTCAAGGCGAGATTCTTTGACTTGAGAGGTTCCTTCGTTAGTCACTTCAAATGTATGCCAAATTTTCCACGTAGTTAGATAACGTGAGACACGATTAAATTCAACTTTGATCCAATGAATATATAATAGAATTCATAGATTTAGCATTAGCACTCTGTAGTTTATTTTTATAATCTGCCCACTGATCCATCGTTTTTCAGTTTCTTTATTATCTACCACTATAGTTGGTGTCCTATATCCCATCTTAACAATTTTCAAAGCGTCAATTATTTTTAGAAAAATTTTCATTCTATTTTTCCACTAAGCATATTCACCATTGAACATAGGTGGCCTAACTATTGACTGACCCTTAGCAAAAGCATTATTAAAAGAAGCCATTTAAAAATTAAAATTTTTAAAACGAAATTAGTTTTTAAAAATAATCAAAATTTTGAAACAGAAATTGGTCTTTGTTCCTAGCTCTGATGCACTTATAAGATTGATTTGACCCTAAAGGTGGGCTGAATAGGATGATACTAATAATAATAAAAATTAAAGTGGAAATATATAAAATAATTATAGCGCAGATAAAAGCAGAATAATAAAAGTAGAAATAGAACAACACATATTTACCCAGCTTTGGCAAAACCATGCCTGCATGCTGCCCCCAAGGATTGTACTAGAAATTAAGTTGTTAGACACTTACATACGTAAACTTATGAGACCCGCTAATGACTAACCTAATTCTACACTCAAAACCCTCCCACAGGTCTCTGAGTTGCGAATTCTCGAACTACACCACGTAGTTCGTCACCTAGTCACACGAATAGAAAATTACATAAGTTAAAAAGAAATTATGAAATAAAAACAAATCTAAAATACAAAACCCTATGTAATCACTAAAGCCCAAAATAAAAATAAAGGCGGACCAACTAATATTTAATCAAAGAGACGTCTCTCTTCTTTTTTATTTTCATGTAAAACTTTGGTCGTTCCTTATGTTTCTTCGTTCCTTTTCGAATGCTAGGGTTTTTTGATTAAGCCGCGCTTTGGTTTCGTTCTACAACATGCTTCGAGTGCTTCCTCAATTTAATCTCTGGCTTTATTACTTGTTGTGGCTTCAATCCGCGTCGAGCTCGAATGCTATGATTTGGTATGTGATTTTCTTGTTCGATTTTGAATTTGCTCGACTTCGATTTGAGTTATAAATTATTCGTGATTTTTCTCACTCTGGTATTTGTTTGAACTCGGATCACACATTATGCGGATTTTGAATTCGGGTATTTATAGGAATCGATTTCGATGTATAAATATGTTTGAATTCTTCATAATTCTTGTTTAGCCGTTTGATTTTGCTTAAATGATGATGATTAATCTTGACTGCTTCATTTGTTTATACGTTACTGATACATTTTCATTTGCTTGAGTCAGTTCTTTCTTTTTCTCCTACGGTCATGGAATTTGAATTTTTTGAGTCTTCGACTTGTTCACCTTAATGCATATACCTTTGTTTGAAAATGTATGACCTATAGCTTGATTTTCTTTTAAACACTGCTTTGTTATTTTTGGCATTTTGAATTTTTGGTTAATGTTGTTACCTTCTCTTTCAAGCCATGGCTTTGTTACTGCTACTGTGTATACTTCATGTATCCATATCCTTGTTTGCACTTCATGTATCCATATCCTTGTCTGCACTTCATGTTACATCTCAATTGTCTTGGTTTGTAGCCTTGGTCTGGTTGATACTGTCTGGTCTATGTTGCATTTCTTCAAGTCTTTTCCTAGTTTGCTTGTGAACTTCATGGTTGTTGTTCTCTGGTTTGTATATATGTATACTAGTGTTTTGTCCACCTTGATTTGATTCATGCGCACTGGTTCTTTGTCATGGTTTTGGTGCACATGCCTGAATCTCTTTGAAAAAAATAGTCACTTGATTACATGTTCACAACCGCTTGTGCACTGCTCTGTTGCTCGAGTGCTTGCTTCATATGTATGCACTGTGTATATACATGTGCATATGTATGTTGTAGCTTGATTTTTGAGTGGTTTGCATATCTAGGCTATATTGTATGTAGTTCCATTATGCTTTGTTACTCCATTCGATGTGCGTCTGCACTTGAATTTACTCATGCCTCTGTTTCATATGCATTTTTGTTCTGGCATGTATTAGTCATTGTGCTCATCTGAGTATAAGCTTGTTCCTATTTCTGCATTTGATGTTGCAGTCTTCATTATTATGTTGTTGCCACTGTTACCTGAAGTCTTTTTTGTTCTTGACCTTGGTTTGAGTTTTACTACATTGTAAAGTGGTTCGCTAGCATCATCCATTGTACATGTTGATGTTATATGTTGCAGTCTTGTTCTATTGAACTCTGGTCTGCATTTTCTCATTCGAGCTGCTGTCTTCATTGTGTTGTTGCAGTTTGGTGTGTACATGTTAATGTGACTTGACATTGTCTAGTTACATTGTCCATGGTTTGGTTGGTTTCCAGTTTCTTATATTGAAGTTTGGTTTGGCCATTGCACTTGTATTTGCTTTGGTTTTCATGTCTGCGCTATGTTGTACTAGAGTCTCTTTGTTGTATTAAGTCTGGTGTGTCTGGCTTCTGTTTCATATGGTCTACACTTGATACTTTGTACATATGGTGGTCTGGGTTTAAGTGTTGTTTTGACTTGAGTCTAGACTGGTTCTTGTTGGTTGAGTCCACTGTTCTATTGCTTTGAGTCATACTTGAGATAATTCACGTGCTCACTTGTCTTAAGTTACAACTAAACACTTCCTTTGGTCTGGTTTAATATTGAATCTGGTTTTATTCATATTCATGTGTACTAATGTCTCTTGGCTAAAATTCGAGATGCTGAGGCAATGCACATATGTATGTGTGCATATGCGTATATGCAGGCTCTAGTTCATTTGAAACTTTATGACTTGTTTTCATATTGCACCTGAGTTGAATCTAGCCTTGGCTCGGGTTTAATCTTGTGCTCCCCTGTCCCTGTAATTTTATCAAGTGTATGTCGGTGTGCACAGTCTTATGGCATGTATAGTGATACATTGTACATGTCACAAGTTGTTCGTGTATGAATGTATTCAAATGAAATAAATGACGAACAACCCATATAACTGAGGCAAATAACATTTTCAAAATCACACACTTTAATTTGCACTGCAAAGTATTTTCTTGTTCAATTTTACCGCTTCAGTGTTTATTTTGTAGATCGTTCAGATGCGGGATACAAGTTGGAATAGAGTTTAAGAACAAATACGAGTGAACGAGTGTTATGTAGTGAGGTGAACATTGTAAAGTGAAATTTGTGTTGTAATCGAAATTATATGGTAATTTAAAATGTATATATGTAGTGAGAGCTCAAATTTGTACTATTCAATATTTGTTTAAATAAAATATTTGTTTGAATATGAATTCTTTGTTATTTATTTTATTTAACAAATATTTATTTGATTATTTGAAAAATAAAATAGTACAATAACAAATGCATTTAAATGAATATATATATATATATATATATATATGTTTATTATCATCAAACAAAAATCATATACTAGCATATTCAACAAATAGATCCTCAAGCACCTTGTTGACTCTCTTTGTCCGCCCATCCGTCTATAGATGATACGCGCTACTCATCTTAAGCTTGGTTCCCAACATTCCTTGTAGACTTTTCCAGAATTCACTAGTGAATAAGGCATCTCCGCCACTAACTATTCTACTAGGAATCCCATGTAGTGTAAATATGTTCTTGATAAACAATTTGGCCAGGACAGACAAATGCTGTCCTAGTTAATTTGACTGGAATGAAATGGGCACTATTGGTCAATCTGTCCACTTTGACCCATATACTTTCATTTTCCTAATTCGATCTAGGAAATCTGTCTATAAAATCCTTGGATATTGAATCCCATTTCAAAATTAGTATCTCCAATGGTTGAAACAACGCACTCGGCTTTTGATGCTTGGCCTTAACTTGTTGACAATTCACACACTTCTTTACCCATAAGCCAACATCCCTCTTTATGCCTTCCTAGTAGAAACTCCTCTTCATATCCTGATACATCTTGGTTCCCTCAAGATGAATGGTAATTTTGAATGATGACATTCCCTAATAACTTCACTCCTTAGGTTTTCTACATTCGGGATATATATACAATCGTCCCTTCTTTCTCAATCACCTTCTCTGGTCCAGACTAAAATCCTTTAGATCATGAATTTCAATTCAAGCCTCTAGCCTTCTAATCTTCTAAGCTAACACTGGTCATCTTTCTACTTAGATGCAATCCGATATATCAGAATTGGTCAGACTTCCATGCAGGATAACATGGTAATTCTCCAACTAGAAATAACAGTTGATCATAACTGCATACTACAAGTAGTCAAAGTTTTTAGACCTAAAACATCCCCTATTCGGAGATCAAAAGCTAAGCGCTACGTATGTTGCAGTCATCCATAGTATTAACTTATTGTGACCAAATACGGTAATGTTAATAGTATACATAATGTCAGAAGCATATGAATGTGAAAAAAATCACAAATTTCAAAAAAGAACAACATTTTTTATTAGATTTCCAAAACACATGTTTCACATTCAACCTATCGCTTTTCTAGGTTCAGATAAAATATATTTATTACATAAATAATCCAAGAGCGACATATGATGATACCCCTTTAGTTGACTAGAGTACTATATATATGATACAACGGAATCAATCCAAAGTATAACAACAACTCCTAATAAGCTATCCATCGACTAGTTGATCGTCACCAGAAGCTTTATTCACAACCCTACTAAAACCTATAAATCTCAACTCTCAGCCTACTTAAATCAATTTTTGAGCACCCAAGAGTTTAAGGGGGAAAACATAAACTTCAAATCATACATAAAGCCTAGTGTGAATAATACTATACATCTCGGTTATTTGATATTGAGCGAGACCATGTCATTTAGCGGAACGAGTTTCCTCTCACTAATATCCCTTTTAAAACATATCTTTTTCGAATTATAATCCTGCAACCAAAATTGGTTAAACATGTAAAGCAATATCATGTATTTGTACACATCAGTTATCAATTGGACTATCCATCCATTCACTGTAGTTTTGTTTGGCTAACTACTAACCCTTGGCCGACTCGGGATAAAAAGAAAACATAAAAATCTGATATTTGTTAAATACTCCTCTTCTGGACGGTTTATCCATACTTACTTCTCCAGGTATAACTGATCCTAGTGGTCTTGTAGGTTCACCAATAACCTATCTTTCCTTTTAGATTCCTATCTATGTGTGTAACATAACTTAGTTTCACCTGTGACAAGGCTCTACACACTTTAATTTTCGACTTATTTTATCTAGGGGCTACTAGCTGAAGTATAGGAAGCGACCCCATACTAGTCCCATCTAGTATTCTAATATCCCAGTCATTTTACTTAGGGTTATCTACCCATAAAATTTTCCTTGAAATCCTTTTCTTTCAAATTGATTTAACCTTTAAACATTCTTTAAAGAAGGAAGTTATATACTCTTTGCTTTACTCAAATCACCTTGCCATGTTACATATTCTTTACACAAAACCTTGTTGATGAAAATGTTTAAACTTCCAAAAATACCCCTTTCAAAACCTTTGAAAGTATCCTTTTCAATACAAGTAAAATCAAAGGTCGAAGGCCAAAGCATACCTTTCGAAATCATTCATATTTATCCTTTCGAAAGCATAAAAAAACATCTCCTTCGAAAGCTTTTAAAACCTTAGACATTCTATCTTTGAACATTTAAATATTGCCTTTCAAAACCATTGAAAAAACATTCCTTTTAGACCCTTTGAGACCATTGGGGAACCACCCCTAAGAAACCTTTCTTTAAAACCTTCTGAAAGCACCAAAACATCAAGCCTTTCGAAAGCATTTGGGTTCAATCTGTAACGTGTGGGAACACCTTTAAAAACCATTAAAACTATCACTTCCGAAACCATTTGGGTTCTACCTTTTATAGAGTAAAAGGGTCATTAAAATATTAAAGTCGAAAGCATCTCTGTCGAAAGAATTTCCTAAGTAAAGAAGTTGTATCAACCCTGAATTTTGTGATTTATTTTAATTGTTTATTTTGATTATTTTATTTGAAAATTTTATTTTATTTATTAAAATGGAAATTTTTTGTTATTTTAAAAATAAATTTTTACTATGTGTGAATTATTATTTCAAATCTGAATAAATAGGATTTTTCCAGAAAAGTGGATTTTTGGTCAATCTGGTCAAACTTTGAGTTTTAAACTTAAAATTTAAATATTTGAATTCTTGAATTTTATCTTTTATTATGAAAATAAACTTAATTTCAAGAATACTCCTTTTCGTTTAGTTGAAATCATATTTATATTATGAAATTGTGCTTTTTACAATATTAGGTATAAATTTATTTATTTAATAAAATTATCTATTTTAATTTATATAAATAATATTTTTATTTGTAAAATAATGTTCTAATATGTGTTATATGACATGTTAGATATATATTTTATTTTAAAACAATTTTAAATTGATGTTATAATTTTTCCAAAGCTTAGTGTATTTATTCTTATTTTTAAAGGCTAGTTTCAATTTTTCTGCTATTTTCTTCATTTAAATTATATTTAATTAAATTTTATTTATTTATTTTATGAATGCATTTTTTATGTTATTGTCTTTATTTTTAAATATTTTCCATGTCCATGTAATTTTTCCAAAATTTATTCTGTTTATTTTCAAATTTTCTAGACTAGTTTGCATTTTTGTGCTATTTTCTTATTTTTACCTTATACAATTAATAATTATTTATTTATATTTTATATTTTATATTTTAGAATTTTTGACTGAATTTATTACTATTCTCAGTAATTTAAACTTATATAAAGAAAATAAAAGAAATTTGAAAAGGTTATGACTTTTGGTTTCCAATGGCCATTTATCTTCCACCTTTTCCCATTTAACCTAACTTTTCATTCAATTAGCATTTACTCCTCACATCTTTTAGCCGCATACTCCACTTCACATTCATGTCCTCATTTCTGAAGAAAAAAATTCAGCCATTGCTATTGAGAAATTTTTGGGTAAACTAGTTTTCTTTTCTTTTGTTTTTACTTTTATTCTTCTTTGATTTGAGTTTTGCACTTGTTCTTCTTCATCATAGGTACGACCATGCTCCTCTTCATGCCTTACCGCCTCCAACACCACCTAAGAACACCACCATCACCACCTCCTCTCTAGCCAAACCCCAAGCCGTGCCTCAAAGTGGATTGATCCATCACCAAAATCCAACAAAAACTCCATCATTTTCTCATAGCCGAACCATCATCCACATCCACCATCTTCACCACCCTATAGCCACCACCATCTCCACCTCCACCACCTCCAGCGCCACCTGGACTCTCTGCCACATCATTACCTTGGACCCCACAGTGAAGGCCGTGCCCATAGTGGCTTTGGCCGAGCCTAACTTTGGTTTGAAAACCATGTGATGCCTTGTTGTGTTGTTTTCACCACCACCCACCTTTGCACCATCAACAACCAAATGTAGGCCGACCATACCCAACCCAAACCTGACCCAAAAACCTTGATTTAGCCTTGTACTACACCTATGGTCGAGCCTAATATACATTGGAAGATAGTGAAAAGCAATTCTGCTTTGATTTGTGCAGTTATTTCTAGCTTAATTTAGTCGTATTTGAATTGAAAGCTTATATTCGTTATATTATTTTGTTTGATTTATTTTCAAAGGAATTGATACATTGGCTCTCTCACCCATATCTTGTCGTGCTATCGTGCTTGTGTGGATCTCTATTGTGCATTCGTTGTTGTGTCTCCAGCCTAAACCAATGAGTTATTCTCACCAGACATTGTATACCTATATAACTACTAAATTGACACTTGTGAATCTATAAAATGCATAACCATATTATATCTGCTATACTATGATTATATGATGTTCACCCATGCTTAAACACCTGTTATATCATATATTACTATTATATTATGCTATTCTGTTATTTTTATCAGTTTATCACACTGCAAGTTCCTTTTAGATTAGAATCACTATGGGTTGAAATGATACATACCCGAACGGACTTTAAAATAAGGGAAAATTGTTATGGGCCGAAATGATAGGCCTGAGCGATTTTCAAATTATTTCATTTACTTGGGATTGCGGGTTTGAAATGATAAAACTCGGGTTTTCTTTGTAAATTACGTTGAAATGATATATTACCCATATCACATTACCTAGCGTAGAAAATTATATACAGACCCGTAGTTAAAATATGTTTTTCTAAAATTTTAAAATATTTTAGAAATGTAAATATTATAATATTTTGATTTAAACTTAATTAAAAATGATTTTTATAAAATATTATTGATTTTCTGAATATTTATAAGTGAAATAAATTAATGAAAAAGTTAGAAAATTTGAATGCAAGTTATTTTGGGAAATTTTAATTTGGTGATAATTGGAATTTAAATTAAATATCATAAATTCATGATAATTTGGATTAAAGTGAATTTGAATGATTTTATAATATATTAATGATTTTTGAATAAAGTTAAAATATGAAATGAATGAATATTTAATTTCAAATTTTGAAATATAACTAAAATTGAAAATTTATGAATTTGGCTTAAAGGTGAATTTTAAGTTAAGTAAATAAAAATGAAATTAAGTTATATTTGAGAATTTAAACTTAAGTGTTAAGTTGAATTTAATTTAATGAATTTAAATTGAATATTGGAATTTAATAAGTGAAATATTATTAAATCTTAATTTTTGAATGGAAACTGAACTTTACAATATCATGAATTTAAGGAAAATTAAATGATGTTTATAAATGTGAAATTGTAAGATTTTGTAAGTTAAAAATGTTTTAAATAAAAATATAATTTTTTGTGAAATTATATTGAACGTTTGAAGTTAATTAACTGCATTTTTGAAATGCTATTAATTCTAATGTAAATGATAATAAAGCATTTGAATGCTGTAGTTGATGATAATGAACTAAAAAGCTAAATAAGATTAAAGGCTATTATAACATTTTGTAAAGTGCTATAATTGTTGAATGCAATTAAGTTTTCTTTGAAACTAATGTAACCCTATTACAGCATTTTAAATTTCGTCTTTTGTTAAACTAAACTGTTTTGAATGTAACTTTCCGTAGCGTTTTCTGAATGGTGTGAAAAGTGAATTTTCATTGTTTTGATAAAATTAAGGGAATGAATGAACTTTGAAAAGTTTAAAATTTTGAAAATTTAATAATTTAATTATTAAATATAATAACTTCCTTTTTTTATGATTTAAAAATGAAGTAATTTGTTTTGAAATATAAACTATTTTGAAATGTGTGTTGAAATGGTATTTTAAATAAACGAATGTGGTTTAGAAGAAACAATATTTTGATATTTTGAAATGGACTTTGAATGATATTGAATTTTAAAATGATATTTGATTTCAAGGTATAAACTACTATTGTGAAACTTAAACCATGGGATGTATTTAAATTATAGTTTAACTGATCCTTAAAGGATGAGCGATCCCAAATATCCTTTAAGTTATTGTGCATTTCTACTACAGTTCACTTGAGTTGGTTTACATTGTATAAGTATATATGTCCTGACTCGAGTGTTTTGTGTTTTACTTTACGCTCGGGTCAGCCTGAGTATTCACTGCTTTGGATTCTCTTTCTGGAGCTAGTCTTTGCTGGAGTTTCTGCTTATCTACATTTATATTTATCTCTGTTTCAGTTATTCGTTTATCTCATGTATTAGTGAACTTCTATGTATTTAGGATATCTATTATGTTGTTTTCAGACTGTATTATGTATTTGGTTTGAGATTCTGTTGTAGTAGCTTCATGAACTAGTATTTATTTTATATTCCGCTGCGAGTTATTCTGTTTATTCTGTGTCTTTGATTCTGTGATTGTATTTCATTTGCTCCAAATTTATTTACAAGGCAGTATTTTGAGCAATTCAAGTCCCGCATGTGTGGATGTGAATGACTGAAAATATTGGGCTGTTACAAAAGTGATGGTGTCGAAACCATCCCTTTGAAAGCATTAGAGATGCGGCTTGGGTTTTAAAACAAAGTAAACCTTCCGAAATCATTAACTTTGAAAGGTAGAAAAGTCGCAGCATAGGGCTTCGACCTGATCAAAAGCATATACTTAAAATAAAGGTGCAATCATTTCAAAACCTTTCTTTTAAAACCATTTAACCCAGCCGAAAGCGAACCGAGTCGAAAGCTATTCAGTCGAAAGCAAAGCAGGTGCATTTTTATTTAAAAGCAAAGAAGTGCTTTGACTCCTTTGGAACCCCTAGTTTCGACCCAATACCTTCCATCTTTTGTCCAATGCGCTACGTACCAATGTACTGATACTAGGCACATTGATTTCGATTGAGACGTAGGCGGGGTAAGAAGTCCGAAGCCTGATGTCGGAAGCATTGAAACGGGAAAAAGCATGTTGATTTGACTTTTTAAACTATTTCTTTTACCTAACCTGCCTTGTTTGTCAAATTATGATTGGTTGCAAAATTTTATTTTCTAAAGGTGCCATCGATTGTCAGAAATAACAATTTGAATTATTTACAAAATACCCCTTCTCCTTTTTATAAATATATAAACTGTTTAAGTCCCATACCTTTAATAATTTTATATATCCATTAAAACACTTAGGAAAATTTTACAAAAATTCTTGTAGATCATTTTTAATATGTTTTCCAACCGTTGACCCAAAAAATGGACAAAAACCCTAGTTTGAGTTTGAAAGCTCCACCCCTATCCTGACAGGTCAATATCACAGATCATAGGTATAGAGAAAGAACAGTAAAAGAAAGTAGACAAAGAATTTTTATAGTGGTTTGGCTGTTAATAAAGCCTACGTCCACTTTATAGTTTTATTATAGACTGATAGTTGTAACATCCCAAATTTTATCAATTTAAATTAGTAATTTATTTGAATTTTTGGAATTTAATTTGAAATTAATTTTAAAATTTCAAATCAAATAAAATAAGTATTAAAAATTTAAGTAAATGGATTAACAAGTGTAATCCATGTAGAAAGAAAATTAACAAGTATCATCACATTATTTTTATTTTTTGAGAAATTCATAAAAAAAGAAAATAGAGCTATATAAGCTACTTCATCTCCTCCCTCTTATCTCTTTTATTCATTTCCAAAGCCCTGTACAAATTTTTAAACCAGAAAGAAAAAATCATCAGCAACAAAGTAATCAAACTAACAACTTCCTCAACATTGAAACCAAGACCAAATTCCAGTAAATAAAAATCTGTAACAACTTTCTCAAATCTCAAACCAAAAAAGAAATTTCAACTAAAACAACTTCAACTCTTCGACAAACAGTTCAACATCAAAGCAAGATATCAACCTTCAACAACTTAAGCAAAGCAAGTATCATTACAAAATCAAGCCTAGATAAAAAAGTCGGCAATCAAACTTCTTCCAGTTTTCAAGTTTTAGACCAAGCTTCTTCTCTGTTTTTCAGAAATCTAAGGTGAGCAGACTCCTGATAACTTGATCTATGATATGTTGTTTGTGAAAGCTGTGCAAATGATTTGGATTTGTGAAAATTTGTTGTATGTATACAAAATGCATATACATAGGCGTGCATGTTTGAGTTTCAAGCATGTTTGCCTCTATCATGTCTAGGTTTCCAGAAACCTATTTAAAAATTGATTTCTCCCTCCTTAATTCTTGTTAAACTTTATAATCTAAACAAAAATTGTTTGTTCATACATTTTTATGTTTTAAAATTAATTTAAGCAAAAATAAATCAAGGTTTTCTTTGGAAATGGAAAACATAGAGAAAATTCAAAATGCATTAAAATTCAAACATCATGAATTCTAGTCTCAAATATATTATCTGAATTGCTTTCGAAAACAAAGATTTTAAAAGTGAAACCATATTTTTTAAGCATGAATTCACTGATAAATTTAAGAATGATTGAAATTGGGATTATTGTCAAACTCCGGCTATCGGCGACATTGTTGTCCTCGTGATCAAAGTTGAAGCTTCTTGGTAGGTCGGAGGGTTTGGGAAAATGCTTATAATAATTTATAATCAACGTGGATGATGATTTAGATCGATTTAAAGTTTAGGACTTAAAATGGGTTGAAGTCGAAAATATGGTCACTGCGTCGTCTTTAGGCCATCAGAGTTCATCGGACTTGGGGTATTGGAAGCGTGGGAGACTGGTGGAGCATAGGATGGAGTTTCGCGATCTCTGATGATCAGAGGTGGGAGAGGCGATTGATTGTGGCTCTTTCCAGATTTGGGTCAAATGGCTCGATTACAAAATCACCGTCGTTTCGAAATAATGGGTGTTCGTGTGGTTCGGGAATGTCATCGTGGACTCGTCGATGGCCAAAGCTTCAACCTGAGGTGGCCGGATTGATTGTGCATGTGCACATGGCTTAGGTTGTGTCAGGAAGAGTAGATTGGGAAGAGAAGTGATACTCGGAGTAGCCTTCGGGAAATAAGGGTACGAGCTCGGGTATAGGCTCGAAGAAATTTTTGGTTGCACGGGTTTGTACGTAAACAAAAATTTAAGTTTAAAAAAATAGGGCTTATGGGTGGGTTTGGGAAACGACTCGAAGCAAGTGGCATTTTTGTTCGGGTGAGACTCGAAGTGGTCTCGGGTTTGACATACAAAACAGTTTTTACTTTAAAATAAGACTCAAACTTTTAAACAATTTTAAATCCATGTTTTCAAATGATGATTTTGATTTAAGTTTAAACTAATTGAGGTTTTAAGTAAGATATTTTTAAAAAAGTAATTAAGTATTAATTTATTTTTGTCACATTATTTTATAAAGTTATTTATATTAATTGAATAATGTAACTAAAAAGGATAATCAAGATAAAATGTTATTTAAACTAATCTTAACCTTTTAAAGCAACTAATGTGATAAGGATGATTATTAAACAAGGTTTATAAGATAATCAAGTATTTAAAAAAGATAAAAAGATTTATCTTTTATTTTATTAAGTAATTAATGATTTGTTAATATAATTACTTAAAGAGCAACCACTTAATTAATTACTTAATATTAAAGATTAATTAAATAAATAATTTAGGTTAATTGATATTTAATTAATTAAGGAATAATTAATTAGTAAAAGTAATTAAGATTTAATTAATTAACAATTAAGGATTAATTAGTTAAGGTAATTAATTAAGGATTAATGAATTAATAAAAGTAATTAATATTTAATTAATTAACAATTAAGGATGAATTAATTAAGGTAATTAATTAAGGAATAATTAATTAATGAAGGTGACAAAGATTTAGTTAATTTATAATTAAGGGTAACCAATCATTGATTAAAGATAATTAATGAAAATAATTATGTGATTAATTAATTATAATCACACGATTAGTTCATCGAAATTTCAGATGATTGATTTCTATTGGATGTTGTGTACTGGATTGATATCTTTGATATGTGATTGTGATGTTATGTGATATGAATTACTTTGTGCTGAGCTGTGATATTTGTTATTTGTTTCTGTGTGAATGCGAAAACCCGTTAGCCCGTAAAACAACATTTGAATTTCGATGCGATAGGGAGTCGGATTTCAGTTGGTTATCCGAAACGCACATCGAACCTGCGAATCTTTGTGAATGATATATCCACATGTTTTTAAAATTAAGAATTCACTATTCAGTTTAGCCGAGAGAGGAACTTTGTGTCATATAACCTATTCCAAATAGTGATACGATGAAATGGATAACATTTGAAGACCGTGGTAAAGAGCGGGTGTCTTCGAGAACGATAGGATAACTTGTCGAATGACCCTGCACTGAATTGCTCCTAAATAGAGATCTCCGTATGTGATGGGGAGTCCGATCGGGATTGTGGATACCCGAATTGCAAGGGCTTCTTCGGAAGTGCCTTCGGTTCTGTTCGAACCCGGAACAGACTTGTATTGTTGTATGTCTGACATTCCATTTTGAGATATAAAGCTAATTTCTTTCAAATACATTTCTGTTGGTGGCAGAGAATTTATTCTCTTAGCTTAACACCCTTCTCTGAGACGTATGAGCTCAGAGGTTATGTAGTTGAAGGTTATCGGTGATTTACTCCCAACTTGGTAGTGTGGCATGCTGAGTGCTGCTGATCATTTGTTGATCGAAGCATGGCTTTTGTGAAAAGCGTAGCTTTATGGACGAGACTTCGTCGAACCTCACAACCCGAAAATGGTCGAAACATGAAGGATACGGCAAGGTTATTGGGGGTAGCGCCCCTTAGGGCATGTGCATTTCCTTCTGAATAGAAGTGATATCATGGTGTGGAGCCCAGATACTTAACTTATGTTGATATTGCAATTATGTTGCTTTGTGGTTGTTGTTGTTGGGGCCTCGGATAAAGGTAGATTACGACCGGGGGTGGCATACTCGTGACAGTTAATTACCTAGTTACAGAGGTTACCCGGTCTTGTGTTGGCAGAGTGCCGGTCAAGTTCTCGGGGGCGTCCCTCCAGAGGCGTACCGATTTGTAACAACCCGCATATTTATCGAATTGTATATTTAAATATAACATCATTGGTCGGATTTTAGTCCGAAAAGCTACTTTTTTGCAAACAGTCGAATTAGGACTCGGGACCACTTCCATTGAGTTCAAAATGACGTTGGCGAACTTTTTGAGTATAAACTTCGATATGTTTGGAGTTAGTATAATTTTGCTACTTTTCACTTAGGGCTTTGGGTTGGGTTTTAACCCATTAACCCCACTTATCAACCTAGCTCCAACCCTCTTCTCTTCATTCCTTCATAATTTCTTAATACATTCAAGCTTCATCAAAAATGGAGGAAGAGAAAAAGAATAGGAAATCCTAAGCCCTAGTTTCCATTTGCAAATTCAGGTTCTAGCTCCAAATTCATAGAAGAAGCTTTGGTAAGCCTTCTATTCTTCTTCTCCAACTCTTTCTCCTTCCAATCTCAAAAATTCCTAAACCTAACTTAGGAAATATTTCTCTTTTAAGCTTAGATTCAAGCTTGTTGGGTTGGAATTGAAGAGTGATTGTCCTTGCCATTGCTCTATAGCTTCTTCT
This sequence comes from Allium cepa, assembly GCA_030765085.1. Classification (NCBI taxonomy): domain Eukaryota; kingdom Viridiplantae; phylum Streptophyta; class Magnoliopsida; order Asparagales; family Amaryllidaceae; genus Allium; species Allium cepa. The sequence goes on from CM060931.1 coordinate 307,253,324, forward strand.
CCATTTGTTTTGGGTTTAAAGGTGAGATTTTTATCTCACGTCTATGTCTATAACTATCTTCGACCGTTAGGTATGAATTCCTAACACTTATTCATGTGCAATTGCTTTTGATTTGGATTTGTTTTGTGAATATTCCAATTTTTAGTGTTTTGAAGTCAAATCTTTAAAAATCATAACTTTGATGTTTGAATTATGCTTTTGGTGATGCATCGAGGAGCCTATAGGGCTGGGTTGTCGATTGGCGTAAACCCTTAGCGCCCGTAAATCGTCCGATTGCAAATTAAGAGAGTTTTCACTTCAATTAAAATAGGTTAGGAATGCAGGAAAACAGTGTTTAGTCGACTGAAATCTCTGAGTCAGTCGACTGAGCTGAAGCCGAGAATTTTCAGGATCTGCGTTCAGTCGACTGAACCCTCCGAGTCAGTCGACTGAATTAAAACCCGAGAATTTTCTGGGTCTGTGTTCTGTCGAATAAAGCCTCTGAGTCAGTCGACTGAGCTGCTCCTATTTTCCCTGTTTTGCTTATTTATGCCTGTTTTGCTTAGTTTCCACTTTTTAATCGATTCTTCTTTCTCTGACTAGTTGTTATCACCTTGTTGGCTTTGATAACATCTTCTTTGGAATTTTTGGGAATATCCATTTTGATGGATGTGGTATCGATTTCTTTGGATTTTATGCACATCTTTGAATGTGAATTTTGATGATTGTTTGTTTCTACAATCATTTCTTTGATTTGTCACTTTAAAAATATAAAGGTTTTAATACTAGTAGTAAATATCAAAACTCTATCATCAAAACGATTTCAACACTATTTTATTACAAAGCTCGTTTCTTAAACCGTTTTCCAATCTACTAGCATATACAAACCTTTACCTCACTCGTATGAGAAATCTAATTAAACGGCTTAGTAAAAAAAGTGGTATAAAACACTTGCGTTTTCTTCGTCGGTTAATTCTTGGACTTGTTCGATTGAATCTCTTGTGACGATTTTCGAGTGGAAGTCTACAATTTGTTCGCAAATAGTTAAGTAAGCTTGTGGTTATGGGACATGAAGCTAAACTCATTTATTTACTAGCTTAGTGTAATTTATACTTATCGATCAATGATGATCAATTTGTGATTTAGACTAGCAATGTGCGATGTCTCTTTGTCTACGAGGGAGACTAAACCCCGTTTTTAGTGGAGCTTCGGCTTGGTGGGGTAGAGACCCATGGTCTTCGGACCGTTTTAGTGGAACTTTGGCTCAAAGGTCTTCGGACCGTTTTAGTGGAGCTTCGACTCAAAGGCCTTTAGGTCGTTTTTGTGGAGCTTCAGTTCAAAATTAATGGTTAGCAACCATGAAATAGCGTTCCGTTTTGTGATACACGTGTTGGTGAGTTTTAATGCTCCCGTCTTGTGATAGGCCTCTTTCCCTTTTTTTGTGATTTCCGGATTTCTATTGATCATTTCTAGAATTTGTGTTTCACCAATTTTTGTGATTTGCATTTATAAGATTTATCAATTTTGTGCATTGGTGAATTTGTGTTTCACCAACTTTTCCGATTGGCATTGATGTGATCGTCAATATTTGTGGTTTGGTGAATAAAATTAAGAATATGACATTCTTTTTAGTGCTTTGAGATTCCTTGTGATATTGTATGATTTTTACTGTTATTTAATGTACATTTATTGTAGTATGACATTTTTGTTATCATATGTTTTTATCATATCTCTTCTTATATCTCATTTTACATGATAATTATAGCTAGACTGATCCGTTTATTATTTTCTTCTTAAATAATATTCAGGTCAGACCGAGATATTACATATGCTTCTACTTGACTTCTTATCAGGGTCCATCGTCTGATTTTTGACTAACTACTTTAGATTATAGTTTTTGTTTTGTATACATTCGAGATAGAGACTCCTTGATGTATAATTATTCTTTTGTCTAGCACTCGTATATATTCTTCTGTGACATTGTGGATCTTGTTAGACCACTACTTTGATGTACACTTCCATGTGTTATATTCATATCTATTTCCGCCTTTGAGATATGAATTTCTATGACTGATTTGTGTTATATTTATTTCTATATTTGTTTCCGAAGATATTATAGCCACTGTGTAGTAGCTTTGAGTTTGTATCGGTATGTCGGATTTCCTTTTGAAATGAAATGCATGTTAAACCACCTGACATATCGGTACTCGCGCAAAGCAATTACACGGAGGGTAGCTCCTCAACAGACTTATTCTTCGCGCTAGTTGATGACATTACTCCGTAATGTCCTTGGCCAGCGTGGGTATAGAGGTGGGGTGTCATAGCTTGGTACCAAAGTCAAACTTCGGAACAATGTAGAATAATTTAACAAGTATCATCGTCCTAAGTCCATCTTAAGAGTCATGCCTTAGGATTTTATTCGAGTCATTGGACCCGTTCTACCCTATTTTCTTTGTGATGCCTTGTTTTATCAATCATGATTGTTTGATATTCATTTTGAGAATAACATTTTTCCTCTTCTTACTTTCTTTCTTAAAGAAGAAGAGATGGTTATTTCTGGCAGTCCTAGCGCTGGTCAATCCAGTAGCCTTCTTTGGATGGCGTATTCATGTCTGCCCAACAACTTTTGGTTCTTGTAAAGAATTAAAGGTTTATCTGTGCTTTGAGTAAGAACCCCACAAAGGTTTTACCTTTGAAACTAGAAGTTCCTTTTGATCAGCTTGTAGATATCACTCTTCGACATGAAGAGGCTGATAAAGGAATTGATGGTGATATTTGGATTTTAAAGAAGAGGCATATTAAGTTCAAAAGCCCTAATCGCAATAAGAAAGTGGAAAAAAACTGCTTCGGTAGCAAGGACTCCAATTCCTAATCATGGAGAATGCTACAATTGTGGCTTTGAGGACCACTATGCAAAGGAGTGTCCGGAACCACTCTTTTGTCGTTATTGCAAAAATTCAGGTCATCATATTTCTGCATGCCCCAAAATTCCAAGCAAGAAAGAAACTTCGGTACCCAAGACTCCTACCTCTAGTCATGGACCATGCTACAATTGTGGTTCCATGGACTACTATGTAATTAAGTGTCCGAAACCCCTTTATTGCCGCTATTGCAAAGGCTCGGGTCATTACTTATCTACATGTCCCAAACTTCAAAGTAGGAGAGAGGGAAAGCTAAAATCTCCTAGTGGCACTTTTCTTGGTCAAGGTATTTTCCATTCAATCCTTGATGGCATTATTTTATTTCGTGATCTTCCTATGCTAGTTCTTTTTGATATGGGTTCATCTTATCAATTTATATCAAAAGAACTTGTTGAGTCTTTTTCTTTAAATATTTTGGGCTTGATGACTTCTTTGAGAATTGTGAATCCGGTTGGTGGATCCACAACACTCAGTTGGTTTGCTTTGAATTGACGTCGAAATTATTTTATGTGATTTTTCTTTCCGGGCCAATTTGCATGTTATGCGTTACTTAGACTTCGGATTGGTTTTTGTGAAAGAATTGGCTCAATTTTATGAAGCCATATTCCATGCCCCGAGTGGACTATTCATCTTCGACATTTTTAATCTGTTAAGCAGATTTCTATTTTTCCTTGTGATTTTGATTCCAAATTGATGGCATCATTTTATTGTTTAAGCCCTCATGATGAGGAAAGTGTTATTTCTCTCATCAAAATAGTTTGTGAATTTTCTGGTATTTTTGAGTTTGTCTTAGGATTATCACCTAAGAAATCTTTTGAGTGGTGTTAAGGTCTTTTCAGCTCGACCTTGCCACCGGTTTTCATTTGCTACGAGTTGCGGAAGTTAGCATTCCACTTACCGCATTCCGCACTCATTATGATTCTTATGAATGACTTATTATGTCATTCAGTTTTTCCAGCTTATTTCATCCATTTTAAAAATCGAGTATTCTATGAATACTTCGATGAGACCATTTTTGTATTTATTGGTTTTGGATGAAAATAGAAATTTAAAAATTTTACAAATCTTTTTCATAAGATTTATTTATAAGTATAGTTGGATTTTTTTCTTAAACGAGCAATGAAAATTCTTAAAACTTTTTAAGAGACATTTTTGTCATATAGAAGATGATTTTGTGATTGTATTGCCCATTTAGTGTTTTAAGAATTCTGGTCGATGCGCTTGATCAACGTTATCGATAGGAATCTCCTAAAGGCTTTGATGAGACAATCAGACAGAGTAACTTGACTTGTAAATAGTAAATTTTTCCAGAAAGATAATTACATAAGATAATTGTGATTATTGAAAATTTTAGCTTTTTGGGAAAGAAGATTTTTTAAAAGAACTCTTTTCCAATACTCTTATTCTTGTGATTTCCGAAGGGAACCAAGACTTTATTGTTTATACCGATACTAGTCGTGTTGGTTTGGGTGTCGTTCTCTTGCAGAAGAGAACGTGCTATCAATTTTGTTTTTAAATAATTTAAGCCGATCGAGACTAGAAATGTCACTCATGATTTAGTGCTCACGGCTATTGTTATCGCTTTTAGAGTTTGGCATCATCATTTATTTGGGGAAGAAATTCATTCTCCACTCCGATCATAAATTTTTGAAATGTTTATTTTCTCATAAGGAACTTAATGTTGGCTTGAGTTCCTTGCATCTTATGATCTTGATAGTCTTTACACTCCCGGAAGGAGAAATCGTGCGGTCGTTGCCCTTAATCGTAAGCAACAAGCGGCTATTTCTTTGATGATATCTAAATGGAATGATCTCGAGATTTTGTCCACTTGTGAGATTCGAGATCGTGAATCTGATTTATGTCCATCTCTTGTTTTATGCAGCCTTGAGGCTCATCCTTCTCTTTTTGACCGCATTCTTAAAGCTCACAAGCTAGATCCTGAATTGGCTCTTCTTAGCCAAAGTTGTAGGGATAAAATTGATATTGAAGGTTTGAAAGACTTTGATATTGATCCTCGTGGCAGTATTCGAAATTTGGTAGACTTATCGTGCCAAATATCGGTAATCTTCGTAAAGACTTTTTAGAAGATTCTCATCATTCTAAATTTACCATTCATCCGGTAGTAGTAAAATGTACGCGGATATGAAGCGACTTTATTATTAGAATGGAATGAAATCTGATATTGCTAACTTTGTTAAGTGTTGCATGACTTGCCAACTCGTTAAGGTCGAGTATCAAAGGCACGGTAGGTTATTGCAACCTTTGGACATTCCAATTTGGAAGTGAGACCAAATTTCCATGGGTTTTATTGACGGCCTTCCCGTTCTCGTTCGGATCATGATAGCCTATGAGTGATAGTTGATAGACTTACTAAATCCGCCCATTTTATTTCCCTTTGGTTTAACCGGACCGTACCTCTTTTGGCCAAAAATCTCTATTAAAGAAATTGTTAAGTTGCATGGAGTCCCTACTTCTATTGTTAGTGATCATGATCCATTATTTACTAGTGGATGTTGGAAGAGTCTTCAAAAAGCTTTAGGAATGAAGCTTAATTTTAGCACCGCTTATCACCCCCAGTCTGATGGACAAACCGAGCGTGCGAATCAAACTCTTGAAGATCTTCTTCGTGCATGTGTTCTTGATTTAGGTAGAAGTTGGAAAGATTATATTTCTCTTGTTGAGTTTCCCTATAATAATAGCTTCCAATCAAGTATTGGTATGGCACCTTTCAAGGCACTCTATGGAAGGCCATGCCGATCTCCTTCTGGTTGGCTTGAGGCCGGTGAGAAGCTGGTTTTTGGTCCAAATTTTATTCGTGATTCCACAGAAAATATTGACCTTATTCGTCATAGGATGAAAGAAGCCCAAAGTAGACAAAAATCCTATGCCGATAACCGAAGAAGGAAATTGGAATTTTCTGTGGGAGATTTTGTGTTTATTCGTGTTTCACCTATGATGGGTGTTGTGCGTTTCAGTCGATCGAGAAAAGTAGCACCTCGATATATTGGTCCATTTCCCATCACCGAACGTATTAGTTCCGTGGATTATCGCCTCTTATTACCGGCTCAATTTTCTGCTATTCACGATACGTTTCACATTTCTCAATTATGGAAATGCCTTCGAGATTCTGATTCTATTCTTGAGCCCGGTATTGTGGAAGAAATTGAAGTTTCACCTAATTTGACTTATGAGCAACATTTTATTCGCATCATTGCTTCGGAGGTTAAGCGCCTTCGAAATAAAGATATTTTTTTTGGTAAAAGTTCAATGGTTCTCAAATCCTAAGGATTGCTCTTGGGAATCCAGAGAATTCATCAAGCAAGCTCGTTCGGGCTTACCCTTTCGTGCTCTTTATAGTGAACTTCTTATTTCAAATTTTCTTTTGTGTTGATATGCTTTTATGGTTGTTACTCTTTATTTTCTTCTTAAATATTGCAAGGACGCAATTTCTTTAAGGAGGGGAGTCTGTAACAACCCGCATATTTATCGAATTGTATATTTAAATATTTTATTTAAATATAGCATTGTTGGTCGGATTTTAGTCCGAAAAGCTACTTTTTGCAAACAGTCGAATTAGGACTCGGGCCACTTCCATTGAGTTCAAAATGACGTTTGTGACCTTTTTGAGTATAAACTTCGATATGTTTGGAGTTAGTATAATTTTGCTACTTTTCACTTAGGGGTTTGGGTTGGGTTTAACCCATTAACCCCACTTTTCAACCTAGATCCAACCCTCTTCTCTTCATTCCTTCCTAATTTCTTAATACATTCAAGCTTCATCAAAAATGGGGGAAGAGAAAAAGAATAGGAAATCCAAAGCCCTAGTTTCCATTTGCAAATTCAAGTTCTAGCTCCAAATTCATAGAAGAAGCTTTGGTAAGCCTTCTCTTCTTCTTCTCCAACTCTTTCTCCTTCCAATCTCAGAAATTCCTAAACCTAACTTAGGAAATATTTCTCTTTTAAGCTTAGATTCAAGCTTGTTGGGTTCGAATTGAAGAGTGATTGTCCTTGCCGTTGCTCTATAGCTTCTTCTCCATTTGTTTTGGGCTTAAAGGTGAGATTTTTATCTCACATCTATGTCTATAACTATCTTTGATTGTTAGGTATGAATTCCTAACACTTACTCATGTGCAATTGCTTTTGATTTGGATTCGTTTTGTGAATATTCCAATTTTTAGTGTTTTGAAGTCAAAACTTTAAAAATCATAACTTTGATGTTTGAATTATGCTTTTGGTGATGCATCGAGGAGCCTATAGGGCTGGGCTGTCGATTGGCGTAAACCCTAAGCACCCGTTACTCGTCCGATTGCAAATTGAGAGAGTTTGCACTTCAATTAAAATAGATTAGGAATGCAGGAAAACAGTGTTCAGTCAACTGAAATATCTGAGTCAGTCGACTGAGCTGAAGCCGAGAATTTTCAGGATTTGCTTTCAGAACTGAACCCTCTGAGTCAATCGACTAAACTAAACCCGAGAATTTTCTGGGTCTGTGTTCAGTCGACTGAACCCTCCGAGTCAGTCGACTGAGCTGCTCCTATTTTCCCCTTTTGCCTATTTATGCCTATTTTGCTTAGTTTCCACTTTTTAATCGATTCTTCTTTCTCCGATTAGTTGTTATCACCTTGTTGGCTTTGATAACATCTTCTTTGGAATTTTTGGGAATATCCATTTTGATGGATTTGGTATCGATTTCTTTGGATTTTATTCATGTCTTCGAATATGAATTTTGATGATTGTTTGTTTCTACAATCATTTCTTTGATTTGTCACTTAAAAAATATAAAGGTTTCAATACTAGTGGCAAATATCAAAACTCTTTCATCAAAACGATTTCAACACTATTTTATTACAAAGCTCGTTTCTTAAACCGTTTTCCAATCTACTAGCATATACAAACCTTTATCTCACTCGTATGAGAAATCTAATTAAATGGTTTAGTAAAACAAGTTGTATGAAATGCTTGCGTTTTCTTCATCGGTTAATTCTTGGACTTGTTCGATTGAATCTCTTGTGACAATTTTCGAGTGGAAGTCTACAATTTATTCGTAAATAATTAAGTTAAGCTAGTGGTTATGGGACATGAAGCTAAACTCATTTATTTACTAGCTTAGTGTAATTTACACTTATCGATCAATGATGATCAATTTGTGATTTAGACTAGCAAATGTGCGATGTCTCTTTATCTGCGAGGGAGACTAAACCCCATTTTTAGTGGAGCTTCGGCTTGGTGGGGTAGCAATCCATGGTCTTCGGACCGTTTTAGTGGAACTTCGGCTCAAAGGTCTTCGGACCATTTTAGTGGAGCTTCGGCTCAAAGGTTTTCGGGCCATTTTTGTGGAGCTTTGGTTTAAAATTAATGGTTAGCAACCATGGAATAGCGTTCTATTTTGTGATACACGTGTTGGTGAGTTTTAATGCTCCCGTCTTGTGATAGGCCTCTTTCCCCCTTTTTGTGATTTCTTGATTTCTATTGATCATTTCTAGAATTTGTGTTTCACCAATTTTCGTGATTTATATTGATAAGATTTATCAATTTTGTGCATTAGTGAATTTGTGTTTCACTAACTTTTTCCGATTGGCATTGATGTGATCGTCAATATTTGTGGTTTGGTGAATAAAATTAAGAATATGACATTCTTTTTTGTGTTTTGAGATTCCTTGTGATATTGTATGATTTTTGTTGTTATTCAATGTATATTTATTGTAGTATGACATTTTTGTTATCATACGTTTTTATCATATCTCTTCTTATATCTCATTTTACATGATAATTATAGCTAGACTGATCCATTTATTATTTTCTTCTTAAATAATACTCGGGTCAGATCGCGATATTACAGGTGCTTCCACTTGACTTCTTATCAGGATCCATCGTCCGATTTTTGACTAATTACTTTAGATTAGTAGTTTTTTTGTATACATTCGAGATAGAGACTCCTTGATGTATACTTATTCTTTTGTCTAGCACTTGTATCTATTCTTTTTTGATATTGTGGATCTTGATAGACCACTACTCTGATGTACACTTCCATGTATTATATTCATATCTGTTTTCGCCTTTGAGATATGAACTTCTGTGACTGATTTGTGTTATACTTATTTCTATATTTGTTTTTGAAGATATTATAGCCACCGTGTAGTAGCTTTGAGTTTGTATCGGTATGTTGGATTTCCTCTTGAAATGAAATGCATGTTAAACCATCTGACATATCGGTGCTCGCACAACGCAATTACACGGAGGGTCTCTCCTCAACAGCCTTATTCTTCGCGCTAGTTGATGACATTACTCCGTAATGTCCATGGCCAGCGTGGGTATAGAGGTGGGGCGTCACACCATGTGTCCCAGGAAGTTATTTAGCCTGACTATTGGCTGGAAATCCAATCACCAATATGAACTCTTACGATTTCAGTTGTATAACCTGCCACCTCAGGTGGTAGCTATAGCAGGCATAATATAGTGGTACCTATGCTGGCTAAGATTAATATTATACTTTCAAAATGTTTTCTACACTATGCACTAATAATAATATCAAAGAGTTTTCTCGTATTAAGAATCTTTGACTATCATAAGGAGAAATCTCCTCCAACTGTGCGATTGCATTGTGTGTGCGTGGGAAGGCCTTATGGTAGTTTCATTTTCCAAAAGCATAAACGGATTTATTTTATAAATTGTTTTCATACAGATAACTATTTTTGTTTACTCATACCAGTCCCATGACTGACCCGGAGTTTATTGTTTCCTTCCTAAACTCTGGGTGTCCATAATTTCCACGCGGGCAGCCTAGAAGCAGGTTACCGTGTTTTGGAGCTGGCTTGGAATCTTTTGAAGTCTTTTGGTTTTGAAGCTATCGGATTTTGGAAAGCTTTGGTTTGGATTCTTTTGAGAAGTTTGGAGTTTTGAAGACCTTATCGAAGTAGAAGTATGTTGGAACCTTTTGAAGTCTCGGTTGTCGTTCCATTGTGAAGTGGTTATTGTTCTGTTGTTATATCAAGGGTAGCTGTAACATTCCTGAAATATTAGCCAAAATAATTCAATAATTAAATTGATTTTGAATTTAAACTGTGAATTTAATTGTGAATTAATTTGAGATTTCCAAAATAAACTTAAAAATTTTAGATTATAAATAGAAATTTGGTGGGAATTTAAGGATAATTTTATTTGAGATGAATATGCACTATAATTTGAATAAATATGTATATATTTATAAATTTGGATTTTAAAACCACATAATTTTATACTAGTAGAAATTTGGTAATATTTCTTTTGAAAATTTTATTTTGAATTAGATATAAATGATTTAAAACTAAGCTTAAAAATAATATTGGTTTAAAAAGTAATATTATAAAATTGATATAAATAAATAAAAAATTACAAAAGCTATTTCAGAATTTTAATTCAACCCTATTATGTACTTTTTTATTTGATTTGATAAAAAGATTTAAAATGCATCTTCTTCTGGAAAAGAATATAGTTTTATATTTCCAAAATTTGAAATGTAAAAATATTACAAATGTTAGGAGTATGAAAATATAAATAATACAAATCACTTCCATATTTACAAATCAATAATACAAAAGGGGTAGAACATGAAAATATATATATTGTACATATGTATATGTACAAACAATGTAATCATACCTTTAGATCTTACATGTTTATATACATACAAATAGCATCATTTCTTTTGTTTAAAATAATGAAATAAAAAAAAAACAAAAATACAAGAAACTTCACATCTTCCCATATGCCATCATATAGTATCTTAGAAAATCTTAAAAAAATAGTAGAAAAAGATTTGGCTTCACATCTTTCAAAGCCATAAAGCTGTTCAAAACATAAGATAAGAAAAAAAAAAAACAATTCAGTTTGAACTCAAAACAAAAGAAAAACCCAAAATCTTCATTCTCAGACCATACAAACTGCATTTTTCAAATCTGCATACATTTGCATTCATGTTAAAATCTGAAACCCAAACAAACCTTCAACTCCTCTTTCCAAAAATTGCAAATTTGCATCAAACAATCCAACTCCTCTTCTTCAAAATACAAGCATGCACATCAATTTAAAGCCTGCATGTATAAATCAAAAAGCCCTGCAATTTCAAGATTGAGGCTCTGCATTTCAAAGGCCTGCATGCATCCATTTAAAGCTCTGCATATCATTTATAGATCAAGTTGAAGCTTTACATTTCTAAGCATCTGAAGAAAGAGGTCTGCATTCAAGGAGCCTGCCTGCATTTCATATTTTCAAAAGTCTGATACCCTGCAAGTTGATTGTGCTCTGCATTCTGCATAATTAGGTGAGTAACACTTAATTTAAAGTAAATTAAGTAGGATTGCTTGCTTGATTTTCTACTGAGTCAAATGTTTGTACATGTCTTCTTTTTACTGCCTGTGTATTTATGAATGCAATGCATGTTTGATTCCATGGTTCTGATTGCTATAGTTTAAGTTCTAGTTAATAGAAAAATCCTATTTCTTTCGATTTGTTTGCTGTTATGTTTCAATCTTGATTGAAATTTGCTTATTTCAAAATAAAGTAAGCATAAAAAAAAAAATTATATAAGTTGTTTAGTTTTCTGTGTTGTCTGAAATAATAAAACACAATTAAATTCTGTAACTTGAAAAAAAATAGGTATCAGGAATTAAGGTTTCAAGTTTATAAATAGAATCATAAATGAATTCAAGAATTTTAAAAACAAAAATTCCAAATTTTTTGTGTGGTAAATATAGTGCAGTTTTCAAAGGCAGTATTTTACATTTTTGATCATGTTCAGTTGATCTTTGCATGTGAACTAGTTAATTTGTTTTCTGAAGATAGTGTATCTATTAAGGATTGTGGGAAATTATTAAATTTGACTTGAAGTTGGGTTTGGTGTTGAAATTTGGAAGGTTTCTGTTATGAACCCTGTCCCACTGAGTTGCTGTAATTGCTCGAGTATGAACTCAAGGGTTGATCGAGTTCAAAGATCTTTGGGGTGTGTATTGATGATGTGTTGAAGGAGTCATCGCCGGAGTATGGTGTATGATGATGGTCGGAGATGGTTGATAATGGAGTTGACAGGTTTGAAGGGTAGGGGTGTGGGCTGTTTCCAGGTTTGTGATAGTTTGATGTTTGGGGTTGCAGAGAATTTTTAGCTCGGGACGGTCTCGGAATTTTTGAGAGAAAACTCGAAGGAAGTGGGTTTCTGACTCGGAGTGATGGTGGGTTTGCCTCGAGACTAATTTTTGTTTCAGGCTTTTATTGAACAGAAACTGTTCTGTTCTGTTCCGTTTTTAAGAAAATTTTTAAAAGTAAAGTATAATATAAATCTGGAAATTAAAACTTAGGAATTAAACTTGAGTCTGAGAATGAATTCAAATATTTTGAATTCTTATTTTGTAATAATTTAAATGCAGAAATTTTAAATTGGTTTAAAATAAAAAGAAAAAAAAGAGTATGAACTCAAGGGTTGATCGAGTTCAAAGATCTTTGGGGTGTGTATTGATGATGTGTTGAAGGAGTCATCGCCGGAGTATGGTGTGTGATGATGGTCGGAGATGGTTGATAATGGAGTTGACAGGTTTGAAGTGGAGGGGGGTTGGTCTGTTTCCAGGTTTGTGATATGTTGGGTTGCAGGGTTTTTGACTCGAGTTAGTCACGGGGGAAGTAGGAAATAACCCGAAGCAAGTAGGAAAATGACTCGAAGTCAAATAGGGTCTGTGTATTTTGTTGTTTCAGGCTTTTATTGACAGAAACTGTTACTGTTCTGTTTTTTTGATTTTAAAAAGCCAAGTTTAGATTAAATCTGAAATTTGAATATGAAGATGAATTCAAAATATTTGAATTCTGATGTTGTAATAATTTAAATGCAAGAATTCAAATAAGATTAAGTTGCATTGTTTCAGGTTTTATTTAACAGACCTGTTCTGTTTTTTTTTATAATTTTAAGAATCAAGTTTAAATTGAAATGGAAATTTGAACTTAGGATTTAAACTTGAACCTAGGGATGAATTCAAATTGGTTGAATTATTATTTTGTAATAATTTAAATGCAGAAATTTTAAATTGGTTTAAAATAAAAAGAAAAAAAAAGAAAAAAAAAAGAAAGGAGGAACATGAGCCTGTTTCCAGATCTTTAAGGTTTGAAAAATAATTTGCAAACTAAAGTTTTAACTTAGGATGTTAAAACTGAATTCAAATCTGAATTTAAATAAAGTTTAAATTCTGTTTTCTTTGAAATAATTTAAATTCAGAAAATTTAAAAGTTTGGTTTTCAAAACTAAACAGAAACTGTTCTTCTGTTTTAAAATGTAAAAGTAAATTTAAATTTAAGGTGGAGATTTAAACTTAGTTCTTAATTTGGAATTTTAAATATGAGATCAGATTTGATTATCAGAGATTTGAAAGTAATTATGTTTCAAATTCAAATTTGATTTTAAATTCTCAAGTGTGAATGTATATGTGATTTGCATTTTGAATTGGAAGGTTAGGTATGTAAATTAAAAATTCAAACTGAATTAAAAAAACTGAGATTTAAATCTGGATTTAAATTTTTTTAAAACTTCAGTTTTAAAGTAAAGAATTAAATTTAAATTGTTTTCAAATGACATACATTTGAATTGAAAGTGCAAATTGTAGGAAGAGTTTTAGAGAGTTTAAACTAAAATGAGAATGAAAGTTGTATTTCAATTTTGAAATTTTAAAGTAATTTTTAAATTGATTTGAATTGATTTGAATTGAAATTTAAATCCTTTTCAACTTATTAATTAAGTATATGTTTCTTGTAAACATATAAGATTAAGTTGTATTGTTTAAAACCTTATTTTGAATAAATTTGTGTCTTTAAGTTTAAAGAAAATGTTAAATGGAATTTAATGTAAATTTAAAAACATTTTGTTTTTAAATGCATAATTTAAATAAGGAATGTTTATCTTAAGATAAAGAAAAGTTTAATGATTTGTAATTCATTTAATTATTAAGGTAGTACAAATGGATAATTAATAGAATTAATTAATTAATGAAATGGATAATTAATTAAAGTAATTAAGGGTTTTAATTTGATTAATTAAAGTTTAAGATTAATTTTTCTTAGAATAATTAATTTGTAATTAAGAAATCATTAATTGAATGATATTAGATTTTAAATTAATTGAAGATTTATTAATTGAATAAATATGGATAGTTATTTAATTAGGAATAATAAATGAAAGTAATTATGTAGGTAATAAATTTAAAACCACCCAGTTTATTCATCTTAACTGTAGATGCTGATTGTTGTTGAATGTTGTGTGATGGATTGATATATTTGATATGTGATGTGATGCTATGTGATACTTTGTGCTGATCTGCTATATTTGTGATGAATATACTGTTGTATGAATATGAAACCCTTTGACCCGTAAAACGACATTTGAATTTCGATGCGACAAGGAGTCGGATTCCAGCTGGTTATCCGAAACCCACATCGAATCATATTAGTGAATTTTTGTGATTGATAACTTACTTTATCTATGAATCTGTGAATATAAATAAGCGCTATGGGTTATACCGCTTATCTTTATGATTGAATCTGTTATGATGATGTTGTGCACTATTGTGTTGAACCCCTGGACCACACTTATACACACACAAATATGGATTGCACGTGGTAATGGGTTAAGTCACAGATTTTGAAATTGTTTTAAAATTTGAATTTTTGAATCCAAAATAGTTTTGGAATTAGAATTGAAGTTTTTGAAAAAAAAATGGATTTCAAAAATAAAAGTTATTTTGAATAACTCGATTGAGTTTTGAAATTTTAAATAATTTGATTTAAAATTTGAATTCAATATTTGAAGTTGAATTCTATGATTTGAAAACTATGTTTAAAAAGGTTATCCAACTTATAAATGGATTTATATGGGGTTTTAAACCATTTTAAAAAGTGATGTTTTGAAATTTAAAATTAAACCAAGATTTCAACTAGTATAAATCGGACTTTTCTGAAACGAAAACTATTGTTTTCAAATAATAGAAGCTTTCATATAAGAAATGTTTTTCCAATGTGTGTTAAAAGGAATTCAAGTTTTGAAAAGAAAATGGTATTCCAAGTTATAAATAAATCTTTGGAACGTGTTTTGAAAGCTATAAATTAAATCTTAAATTTAAAAATTTATCGAGTTAATCCAATTGGAATGGAAGTTGTTTTGAATCTATGAATAGATCTTTGTGAAACTAGGTAAAACTTTGTGAAATAAATCTTTTTGTTTAAAGATTCAAGATGGTAATTTGTTTAACCATTGAAAGAAAAGTTTTGGATTTTATAAGTTGTGACTTAACTAAAATCCCATATCCATATGTTTTAAAATATGGCGCTCATTATCCGGTTTAGCCGGGGGAGGACCTTGTGTCATATAGCCCATTCCGAATAGTGATACGACGTTATGGATAGCAATTGAAGACCGGTGGTGAAGACCGGATATTTCCAAAAACAAAAGGATAACTCATCGATTGTCTCTGCACTGGCTGATCCCCGGTATAGAGATCTTCATATGTGATGGGAAGTCCGGACGTGATTAGGGATTATCCGGATTTGCAAGGGCTTCTTCGGAAGTGCCTTCGGTTCTGTTCGAACCCGGGACAGACTTGTATGGTTGTGTGTCCGACATTACACTTTGAGATGTTAACTGATTTCTATCAAATACATTTCTGCCTGGTGGCGGAGAATTTATTCTCTCAGCTTAACACCCTTCTCTGAGACGTACGAGCTCAGAGGTTATGTAGTTGATATTTATCAGTGATATTCCCAATTTGGTAATGTGGCATGCTGAGTGCTGCTGTGTGATGATCATTGGTTGATCATTTGTGATAGGATCATTTGTTTGATCATTTATCTTTGTGATCATTGCTTTGGTCATCTGTTGACCCAAAGCATGGCTTTGTGCCAAAGCGTAGCTTTGTGGACGAGACTGCATCAGGACCTCACTCCCCGGAAATGGTCGAAACAGGAAAGATGCGGCAAGGTTATGAGGGTCGCGCCCTTTAGGGTGTGTCATTCCCTTCTGGTAAAGGGTGGTATCATGGTATGGAGCCCAGATACTTACTCATGTGGATACTGCAGATCTATTACTTTGTGATACTTTGTGGTTGTTGCGCGCGCTCGGATAAAGGTCCCAAAGGACCGGGGGATGACATATTCGTGTAGTAGTTACCTAGTTACAGAGGTAACCCGGCCTTGTGTTGGCAGAGATCTAACCGTAACGTTAGTTCTCGGGACGTCCCGCCAGAGGCGATCCCATAGACAGTAGGAAGTTCCTTAGCCTGACCATTTGTTGGAAATCCATTCATCCAATACGTGCCTTGTACGGTTTTAGTTGTATTACCTGCCATTCACTTATGGTGGTCACCACTGTTTGGATGGTAGCTATAGTAGGCATAGTTCGGAATGTCTATGTTGGCTAGGATTTATATTCTACTTTCGAAATTGTTTTCTACACTATGCACTAATAATAATAATATCAAAAATGATTTGATTTTTGCGTAGTAAGCATATTTGACTATCATAAGGAGAAATCTCCTCCAAGTCTGCGTTTGCATTGTGTGTGTGGCGGGAGGCCTTATGGTAGTTTCATTTTCTAAAAAGCATTGCGGATTTCAAATTTAAATTTCTCTATCTGTTTTAAAAGACCAAATGTTTTTGTTTGCTCATACCAGTCCCATGACTGACCTGGAGTTTATTGTTCCTTTCCTAAACTCTGGGTGCCCACTATTTCCCACACGGGCAGTCTAGAGTTAGGGTTTTCAGATAATCTATAGTAGGTGTAGATCCGATAGCTTTCAGCCTTAGGATTTGGCAATCGCATTTTGGATCGAGTTGCTTCTCTTCATCTTGATTTGGGAGTTCGAGCTATTATTGGATTGGTGCTTTGGAGATGGAGTTACAGCTGGAGTTCTTTCTTGAAGCTACATTGGAGATTTTGTTCCGCCGCTAGTGTTATCTTTTATTTCCGCTGCTATTCTTTGTATCTCTGATAATGTTGATATTCATTGTATTATCTGTTGTACCATTCTATTGTATTCTGTTGTGTCAGTTATTGTATCAAATGTTGTACATTGATATATATTATTCATTTCTTCCGCTGTGTTATTTACTTAATGTGTTATAAGCTCCGGCGAACCAGGTTCGACGTTTGGATCTGCGGCATTTGAATACGAGTGTCGTATTCGGTGCCGATTTTTGAAGGTCGAGTCAGGGTCGTTATAGTAGCACTCTGATGTTAGTGATAATGGTTGTAATCAAATATTGTGATGATGTTGTATTTTTGGTGCTGATTAAAGATAATTCATTTTATTTCCGCTGTTTATATTCATCTAATGTTGTTATAAGCTCCATCTGTACCGGAGTTCGACATTTGAATCTCCGACAGTCAAATACAAGTGAGGTATTTGATGTCGATTTTTCGAACGCTGGATTTTGGGTCATGACAATAGCTGTTACGAGATATGTTTGATTATCTTTTAGCTAGATTGAATATATAAAATTGGAATCCACTGGAGAATCACAATGTATTACTTTAGATATTCTTGTCAGTGAGGTAGAGAGTGAAGAATAATTCCAATAGAGCTTCAGCCACCAGTATGGAGAAGATCCCGCTTATGTTGCCGTTAGGATGGTATTTATATAGATCAGAGAGCTTTTGGGCCAGGCCACTTCATCATCTGCTGGCAGATTGGTAGGGAACGACACAGTGAAGATTTGGTTCGCAAAACGAGGTAGACCATTTGTCGCTGGTGACCTATGGTCTATGGGTCGCTGGCGACGCATAGACTTTGCTCATTTATGGGCTAATGTCTTGGCCTCTTTTCATAGTATTCCTTAGCTATCTTTTTTGAAGGCTTGACGAGAGGCACGGGTCACTGGTGATCCAAGCACTTAGGATTTTTCTAGACTTTGGAGTTGGAGATATTCCATAGTCTTTCTTTGTCGTTGTTTGGTTTTGATAACCATTTGCTAGCTGTTCACTCTCAGTTGCTGATTGGACTAAAATAATGCTAATCTCATCGTTTAATTTATCCTAGTTGTTGCCTCAATCATATAGCTTGGCTGTTGTTATTCCCTTGTCTTTGCTTCTCTGGTTCAGTTCTGAACCGTCCTGTTAACACAAGGTTGCACTATTTCCTATTGATTCCTGCTTAGTAAAAAGCACGAATAACATTTTCCCTATAGAGTACGTCTTTATTGTAAACAAGGCGTGCTCTGGAAGTTATCACTTTTTATTTCCGTCCATCGGTTTCCAAGCGATTTCACTAGAGCTTTATGGATATGTTAACCTAATGCTTTTGGTCAACTTTCTTTGGTTTGATTATTATTGCTTGCTACAGCAGATAAAATTCCTTCCCATTATTTCCTGCCATGCCTTGGAATGATGAATATTTGTCGAAAGATGAATAGCCCGCCATTTTTTTGGTGGGTCTCTGGCGATCCATGTAGGATGGGTCACTAGCGACCTAACTGCTAAAGGGAAATTAGAATTTTGCAAGGTCTGGTCTGGTCGTTAGCGATCCATGATGGGTCACATGTGACTCTATTACTTAGTGAAATTTAGCTCCTTTGCTTGCCTATATACGTGGCTCGGACCGACCTTACTCCTCACTTGACTCAAACTAACAAGCATCGTCGAGCGACCTAACCTTCGAGTGATACATTCTTCGAGCGATTCAACAATCTTCCCACGCCTTGATTCATCAATCCTTGGTGATACCTTCCATCATGATTCAAGCAATACCTTCCATCGTGATTTTGGTTCCAATCCAAGCCCTAGCTCGAAACTACAACTCGCTACGCTCTTGAGTCGCCACCGATCCATCTAACTCACCACCGATCCATTCAAAATTTGTTGAATTCGATTCTTGATCCTTCCTATGCCTTTGAATTTAGTTTGAGGTGGGTTCACTTAGTTGGTTTGCTAATTACTGTGTTTGTGTAGTTACTTGATGACGAGCTTCCATCCATAATTTTAGCAGCGGGAAGTCTGAGTTGATTGCGGTTAAATGAAGGAAGATAGTAAATTGATTCTTGAGTTGTACCCCGGGATGACATCTGGTGTTTAGTCCGATACTTGACACTTGAAATTTGACTTTTCGATTATAATTTAATGCTTCTTCCGAATTCAATTGTGGTAGGAAACTATTAATTTAGGATAGATTTACCTGACCGTTTTCGAATGTGAGTTCTGTTATATAGAATAAAGCATCCATTTATGTGTCGTAAGTCAAGCGGGCGAAGCACGGCACTCTCAGATTCATCATCCACTTCGCAAGCTCGGTATGGTCAGTTAGTCCCAGTTGGGCCAATCGTGGATCGTGTGCCTTCCTACTTTAGAGTTCTGCTTAACCCGCTTGAGCGAGCTTCATCAATGTTTTCCACCAAGGTTCTTCAAAATGTCTGTATGCAACATGGATTTCTCAAAGAGGATGTGCATCTACCATGGAAGGACGAATTTTCTCATATGCCTCCTCCGGGGTACACCACTTGCCATCGATACATTTGAACAAAGTTGTGCATCCCTTCAACGACTTTCGGCGTGGGACTCTCTCAAACTAGGGCATTGCACCGTTTAAGCTTCATCTGAATGGCTACGCCATCCTTACTTGCTTGCATGTGCTTTTCTATGGGAATTCAATCGCAGTTTAAGTTTTGATGAGTTGTGGTATTTTCTGGCATTCAAGAGGAGAGATGATTACCCCTCCTTGATTATAATTGAAGCCCAGAGAAACTGAAAATTCGTCCTGTTCTTGCAAAGCAACTTATCATAGTTCAAGTCTCGACACTTTTTTATTAAGTGCCCCAAGGGGTTCAATCGTCGATGGACGACAGGGGGTAAGCTTCTCTTTTCCATTTATCGAGCTTTGATACATTGTGATGGAGTTCTTACCAATCGTATGTCTCTTGCAGTTATTCCAAAATCGAACAGAGACGCGTCACTCAATGAATTTTGTGAGACTTTAAAGACCATCAATGCCGAGAAGAGAAGCGTTAAAGTATTACTGACCAATGAAAACCTACATCGATATGGGTTGCTAGCTCCAGGTAGATCCGCCGCTCAAATTGAAACTCTCTCTCCTAACAGATCTAGGGTTCGTTTTCAATTTACTTTGTCTTCCCATGATTCCAAGGGAGGTAAGGAGAGAGATAGCCCGCTCAAAGGATCAACCAATGAGGCTCGCGAGGAGGAAGACACTGCTGCGACTGGATTAGCGGTTCAGCTAGAATACCTCCTATTCTGGAGGAAGCAAAAGAAGAGTTCACACACAAAGAAGGCAAGGCTGCGTTGGACTCGAAACAGGAAGAAGGAGAGTTTGAGAGTAGTAGCGATGCATCCACCGCTAGTGGTTACTTCTCGTCAGAATCAGATGGTTGAAACTCAGAGTCTTGCGATGAGATTCTAGGAATGAGTCTCTTTTCCCGAGTTCACCTCTTCTCGATGCAAGTGGACAAGGAAAATCCCCTTAAACTAGAAGACATCAAGATTCTCCGAGTAGGGATGTGGGAGCGGAGTTAGGAGATTTTAGCGATGTTTTTATCGACTTTGACGTGCTTATGAAAGGGGACTTTTAATTTGACACGACGCTTACTTATTCGGGTAATATTGCGTCGACAGTTAGCCTAATTCCACCCACAGTTACAGAAGTCAATTCAATCCCACATATGATAGCCATTCCTTTGGTTCGTGGGGACATCTTAAGCCCATATTAGAAATAAACCACATATTGCACTAGGATTACACTTATTTCCATCCCTTCATACATATGCTTAGTTTATGTTATGTTTTTGAAACCTTTTATGTAAGCTTCATGGCAGGTAAGACGAGGGGACGAGGCTTTTATGATGACTTCTAAGACTTCACCGATTCACAGCGGTATCCTAAGTGCTTCCTCCAATGGCCATCAAGTCCGAGAGACGAAAGAGGAATATAGGCGGAGGAAAGAACTCGAAGCTAAAACCCGTCGTAAGGAAGAAAGAGATTGAGCTCGATCGTATAAAAGCGGGTATGGGAAAAGAAGATATCTTGAGGGAAGAGATGAACCATAGAAAAAGTCAAAGTTTGATCATCGCCTCCATCATTCGGAGCTCGCTTCAAAACACTCTTCCGTGGGCCAAGAAACTAGCATCACTTTTGCACCAATTTTGCCTCCAACTCATATTTCATCTTCCTCCATCGTTATTGCTAGTCCTGGTGCCTCTCCCCCCGCTGGAGGTCTACATATGTTTTTCCTTCGGGCCTTCCTAAACTTGAGGTAGCTTTTCTGGGTTGGTTCTTAAAGGAGGTAAAATTTGACCTGGATCTCCACCTGGTTCGCAAGGATTTCTACATGCCGCATCTCCAAGCTATTCATGGCCACCTAAAATAGGCCAAAACGATGGGAGAAGCTTTTTAAACACTTAGCGGATACAAACAGAAATAACTATCAGAAGATCCTCTCCTTCAAATCGGAGAAAGGCGACTTTGAGAAGGCATTGGCCGAGCATGACGCCAAGATTAAGCAGTAGAGGAAGAGAAAACAATGGCACTACTGGATAGCAAGAGGAATGTCGACACGTTGAAAGAGGTGAGAGAAGCCTGCAGCCGAATAGAAATCATCTATATAGACGAGTTCAAAAAGGCTCATGTGGAGGAGGAGAAGTTAAAGCAAGAGGTGAGTTCCTACGGTGCAATGATTGAGGCTGAACCAAAGACTATCGCTAATCATAACCTCATTGTTGAAGGGCACAACCAAACTATTTCTGACCAGGCTGAGATCACTACCAAATTACAGGCTCAGGCCGCACAGTTTAGTGCTGATAAGACTGCTGCCGAAGTTGAGAAAGCTACTGTGACAGTGGACTACTTAGACCTTTAAAATTCCTTCGATAGGAAAATGGAGAAGCTGGATGCAACAATAATGAATTTCTATGTCAACTCTCTATTGCATCAAGGAGTCTTAGCTATCTTGGCCCGTAGTTTCCACACACTCTCGCCCTTATTTGGGAGGAAATTTTATCTCGTTTTTCCTACAGCGGCAATGTTTATTCCGACCAAGAGTTGCGAGATGTCTATCTTAACGACGAATTTAAGAGGTGTTACTTGAGGGCCAGGAAATTCTCCGAGTTTAAAGAGAGAAGTAGGCCATCAATGCTGCATTGACACCTTCCACCGATGTGCTTACCAAGCCTTCAATTTTTGGCATAAGCAAACCATTAGAGCAGTTCCACGGCAAACCAATGAGTTCAAGGCTTGAGATTATTCCTTAGGTGGTTGAGCCATCAAAAGAGGGGAAGGTGGTAAATGCAAAACAGACATTCTTAAGCATTCCTTTGGCTTAGGCAATGTCCTTTCCTTCTCCGAATTTGGGAGCTTCCAACTTATGCCACAAGAGCAAGAGGAGTTTAATGCTTTCATTGTTAATCTTATAAGTCCATTTATTTTTCCTGTTGACACGCCAGCTACTTCGACGCCTGTGCCTACCTCCATTTTCACATCTTTTGTAGTTGTATATGTTCCTACCCCGGTTCCCACATCCATTGTTTAAAGATGAATTTTCTATCGAGTTAGAAAATCGCCAATAAATTGAAGTTAAAATTAACCGCAAGCGCACAATGTACAAATGTTAGTACGTGGCGGTACGGATCGGTCCATAGGGAATTGTTAGATTTTAAATTTCTATTCAATCAAATTAACCGAAATTGAAAGTGTGTTGTTAGAAAGTGAGAAAAATGAAAAAATGAAAGTGATAAAAATATGAGAGTTAAATGACAAGTTAGAGATAATTCCACTCTCTAGATCATATAGTTCAACAAATTATGAAATTATGATCTCTCTTTTCTGGTCATTAGTGAATTTAAATGACGTGCATAAGTATGGCATATTTGTTGTATTAATTAGCTCAACATAAGCCATCAAACTATAACACAACTTTTAAACCACTTTTAGTTTTCATGAAAAATAACAACAAGTTGAAAATGAAATCTATTTTAAGCATGGCCTATTACTATTGATTAGAAATATAGACCATCAAATTTTGATTTAATTTCACTTCAATACCATAATCATATGTGGATTAAGAGGCAATTTGTGATTCATATGACTAAGCATAACTTATTTGTTTTGAACAACATAGGCTATCAAACTTAACACCAAACATAAAATTACATAAACATAAACTTTCCATGAAGAACAAAAAGAGAGCAAAGAGTATCAAATTATGTTGACGCTACATGGTTAAAGAGCTTCATTACCCCCAAACTGAAGGAGTTTAGCCTCTCATATTTGCTACTAAATCAACAAATATAGCTTGCAACATAAAACAAAAAGAAGAGGAAAAAGAGCTAAATGAACAAGAAATAAAACTAATCTACTTGCATTAAAATCAAACTACAAGACTAGCATGAAAGAAAGTAAACAAGAAAAGAAAAGAGAAATGTATTAAAGTTGCATTAAAAAAAATTACGTGAAAGGAATGGATCAATAGTTATGAAAAGAAAAGATAAGCTTTCTTTATTTCTAAGCTAAAAACTAACTTAGAGAAGAGAGATTACGT
Source organism: Allium cepa (assembly GCA_030765085.1). Classification (NCBI taxonomy): domain Eukaryota; kingdom Viridiplantae; phylum Streptophyta; class Magnoliopsida; order Asparagales; family Amaryllidaceae; genus Allium; species Allium cepa. The sequence continues at coordinate 307,276,761 of CM060931.1, forward strand.
GAAGTATAAGGGGTATTTATACATGTATGAAACCTAATACACCTTTTTTAAGGAATGCTCAAAATACACTCTTAGAAAGTGTGGAGGCCAAGTAATAATTAGCATCGTATAATCATCCATTAAGTGTGCATGAAGATTTAATGGCCTTTTATCATGTGCATTAGCTCCTAAGTGTACATTAACGTAGGTGGGTAATGGGGTCCTCCATGATCATCACTTTGAATTATTTCCATCTCCATTCCTTTGTCTCTTCTTTGTGCACGCATATATATTCATGATACCACTTGTATATGAAGCCAAATTCCTATAAAATAATATAGAAATTTCCAATTAAATTTTCTCAAAATAATTTATGCACAAAAATGACCATTTTGCCCCTATATGAAGATGAATATGTGACGCTTTGAAAATAATTTGAATTTTGATTTAAACATGTTAAAACACCCAATATCGTCATTAATTTAATTTAATTAGATTAAATGTGGTGATTAAAATATGCACATTTACGTGCACACAAATACCCCCACACTTATCTTTTTATTCGTCCTCAAATAAAGAAAAACTAAGATAAATCTGTTTTCGTTGGGAGCACGATTGCATTGAGCGTATGCAACAAGCCGTTAAACCTTTGGGTTTCCCCAGTAGGATGAGTGTTGTCTCATGAGGGTTTTTAGCGGATACTACCCACAAAATCCAAATGCAGGATGGAAATATTTACAAATGCAAGATTTATTTACAAAGAGATGAATGCAAGTTTTTGAAAATATTTATGAATGAAGGATTTATTTTTAAATTAACACGAATAAGTTAAATATAGGTTTTGATCATTATCTTGAAAATTTAAGCCATTTACTCGTCAAAATTTCCAATAAAAACGAAGTTATCATAAGAAACAGACTATAGTTTAACTCATTGTTTCGGTTGATAGCAAAGTGTAACCATGAAATAGATCCTTAGTTGATTATCAAAGTTTATCAAAGTGGTATTTTCATTTCTTTTCAATAACAAGTCAAATCAAATAAGTTAGAATAATGATTGGATTTCACTTGCTTGCTCTCTCTTATTTGAAAATTTGATTGATATTAAAAATATTTTCGTATGCTTAACATAGAAAACTGAAGCCAAATATATTACCCATGCACTATGTTGCGGATTGATGTGAGGGGAATACAGAGCATGGCGAGTGAACATACAAGTGTGAACACTTATCGACTGTAGGCGTTATTAAAAAGAATTTATATATATACACCTAACTTAGATAAATTGAGGCCAGATTTACCAGTCGTGCACTGCCTTTTGGTCTTACGTGAGAAGGGTACAGAGCATGGCGAGTGAACACACGAGTGTGAACACATGACTCTAGGTGTTTATTAAAAAAATATACATACATACAATTTTTTTTAAAGAAAAGAAAGTTTTGCAAAATCATCTTAGCACCATTTAACTTAGAAGACAAAAAAATGTTATATCCTTTACTTTAAATCAACCACTTTTTAAAACGAAGATTTTCAATTAGAATATATTTCATAATTATCTCCGTGAACCTTCCCATATACCGGTTAAACCATTGTTACTTGTAATCAAACTTCATTTTTATTTTTTATAAGACAAATAAAATTTTTACAAATTTCAGTTTACTAAAACAAAACTATATATTTATCCTATAGTGTTTCTTTAAAAATAAATAAAAAATGCTTAATTTTTTTTGATCTTTTTCTCGTTTTTGTTTTTTTATTCCAATTTTTGGAAAGAAAATGTAAAAATAAACCATGAAAAATTAAAAATGAAGATGAGACTCCCCCTATACTTAATTTTGACTGTGTCCCTACAGTCAACCCAAGTGAAAGGGAAAAAATAAAAATAAAAATGGCCTTTATTTATATGAAAATGAATAGTATTTACACGAGATCATAAAGTATATCGTTAAAAAGTAAATGAAACGGTCTTCTAAAGACCGATTCATTTGTCTCGCCAAGCATGTGAGACACAACTTAAGCTCGGAAAACCAAATCATAAATTTTTTTAAAATTGAATGTTGATTTGGAAAAACGAATGTCATTTTATTAAAAATCGTACGAGTTGTTTTATTTTGGATGATTTATGGGGTAGATATGACGACCGATTGAAATTCAAGTTTATTTTCACCAAGTTGAAATTCAAGTTTGTCATTGAAAAATTCTTCAAAGTTATCGATTTTATAATCTAAATAGTGATTTAAATCTTTCCCTTTAGTATTCGACAACTCATTTTCGAAAATTCCAAAAAATCCGTGTTCAATAAATTCGTCTTTCTTTATTGAATTATCAACAACTCCACTACATATGTCAAGTTCAAAATCCAAAGTTGTTGTGTTCAAATTTTCGTGATCGGAAAAAAGAAGATCGAGTATTAAATCAAGTTTCACACCCTCAAAAGAATTGAAATCTAACTCAATTACCGTGTTTTCAACAACTTCATTAGGATTGTTATTTTCAATTTCAAATGTTTTTATTTGAAAATGGTCGATTTGGGTAAAAGATGGATTATTGTTTGACTCGTCACACGTTGGGATTTGGTTTTGTTTTTCACGTTGTTTCATATATGTTTCGAACAACAAATCTATGTGATCATGGTAGATTTCGTCCATTTGTTCAACAAAATCCAATTTATAGTTATTAACATGAGTATTTTCACTTTGAAATTGTTGAGGATAAAAGTTTTCAATTGTAATGTGGTTAAGATTATTTCCATTGCCAAATCCGTTTGAAAAGTTGTTTCCATTTTCATTTTGAGTTTGAAATTCATTTTGTAGTTTGAAATTGAATTGGCATGGGCTATAATCGAAATCGTTTGAATTTTGAATTCAATCCAAATTTTGAAATCCTTGACTCGAGTTATTACACAAATATGAATTACACAAATCATTTATACTTTGATTTTGTTGTGTAGAGAATTCAAGTAAAGATGAAATGCTATTTTCAAGTGTCGAGGGTTTGTTATCGTTTTGAAAATTTTGTGGTTTAAAATTTCAATTTCTTTATACAATATTTGTTGTTGAAATATCCATAAGATTTTGAAGTGAAATTATATGGATTATATTGGTTTTCACAACTATAGTAAAATTCATGTGAATATGGAAATTCAAACATTTTCTAGAATGTATTTTTATAAAAGAAAACTGTTTACCAAAAGGAATTTATTTTTCAAAAGAAAATTTTGATTTAGTTTTTGTATTTCAATTTTCCAATTTATTTTTGTTTTTGGAAAGATTATATATATACATATACATATACATACATACATACATACATATATATATATATATGCATGAACTAACGCAAATAAATGAATGCAAGGGTTAATTACAATTGATTTACCTTAATTAAATCAAAATTGTATAATTACACTTTGTCTTAAATCAACAAGATAGTTCTCAGTCAGGTAACGGGCAGCGGTCATCGGTGCACCACGAATCACCGTAGCAATGCAGCCGAAGGTTTAAGTACCTTTAGAGGAGCAACCGCTATAACATTTCCGAATTACCGTAATGTTTATAAATGGTTATTACTTTATCATAGCCTAAAAACAAAGAAATTAAATTGTTCAAAAAAGACAATTTGTCAATATACAATTAAGTGTTATCGATGTCCAATCGATATTATTAACAGATTCTAAGATGAAATGCAAAAATTAGACATGAATTAATGATGCAATTACGAATGAAATTGTTTTTTTTTTTGAATTTTTTAAAATGCAAGCACCAAACAATGCAAATCAAAATAACATAATAGATATGAGTTAAGAGCAGCAAAATTTATTTATAAGCAAGTAAGCAATTTATTTTTGATAGCAGAGCGAAGCAAGCAATTCTTCCTTTTGAATTTCTCCTTTTGCAACCTGAAAAGAAACTAAACACAAATTATACACAGTTTCTTTTTATATCAAAGGAGTAATCAAAAGAAACCAAACAAAATGATTTTTCTTAGGAAAACAAATCCAAAAGAAATAAAACAAAGGAAAATAAAACAAATGAAATTAGAGACCAAAAGTTTGTTGTTTATTTTTTTGTTTTTTTGTATATTTTTTTTTTATATAAGAAAGAAGCTAAAAAAAATGAATTTGCAAAAATGAAGAAAAAACAAAAAAACAAAAAAACTTTGCTTGCACTCTTTTTTTAAAGCTGCTCAAACAAGGCCCGGCCCAAACTAAATAACATCAAAGAAGACATAAAATCCCAACTGCACTGTTCTCTTCTGTACACAAGAAATAAAATCGAAACCCTGTACGAAGGCTTGTTGTTCAGTGAAAACGAAATCAAAAGAGAAAAAAAATATAAAAGGAGATAAAGTTCGAAGATGAAATCGAAAAGTGTGTGCCTGGTAATTTTTTTGTTCTTGATGTCAGAGGTGCCGGCGTCGTTGTTTGAAGAGGAAGTGAGAAGTTGCGGTGATTTAGGAATTTGAGGTAGATGAATTGGTGAAAGCGACTAAGCTGTGGAATCGCCGTTTGATGGGTGGTGCTGGGTTTTCAGCTGTGATTCGTGGTGTCGATTGTGGTAAGGCAGATCGCGGCGGTTGATGGGGGTCGTGTAATGGTTGACAGTGAAGAGTGGTACTGGAATTGCTCTGGTTGTGGGGCTCATGTAGGCGATTTGGGGAAGGTTCTGGTGACAGCTGTTTGTTTGTTCTGGTGACGGTGGTTGTATTTGACAGTGGCCAAGTGCTTGGGTTGATGAAGGCTGTTTGTCGTTAGCAGTGCAGTTTGTAGGCGGTCGATTGGGGAGAATGCTTGAGAAGGAGGCTGAAGTGGTAAAGGAGATTACAACGTGGAGGCGTTGAATTGCAGTGGCTGTTGCAGGCGATTGCGTGGAGATGGAGGTAAGCAGTTTTTTTTAGTGATCGATGGAATGGTGTGATGTTGATGAAGGCGAGTGGTATCTGTTGTTGTGGCATGGCGGTTGAAGGATGTTAGAGGTTAGAGTAGTGTTTGTTGGTGGTTGTGGAGGAGTATGTTGAAGGTAGGTTGATTGATGGAAGGAAATGAGGAGGTTGTGGCCGTTTGAATGGCTGGAATGGTTTTGAAATGTTGAAAGTAGAGGAGTGGATAGCACTGTGATGATGATAAAGGCTATGATAGGCAAGGGGAAATGCCTTAGCAAAGACAAGTAAGGCAGTTGCTGTAGTGGTTTCTGTTGACAGTATGGGTGGTGACAAGGCAATGATAAGGCTGAGTTGATGAAAGGTGTGGCTACTGTAGTTGTTGTGCAATGTGCAGAGTGTGCAGGGTGGTTTGAAGCAGTGAGGAGGAGGGGCAGGGTGACAGCAGTGTGATGCACTATGCACAGTTTTCTGGTGTTAATGGCAAGGTAGATGGTAATGTGTATGATGTTGTGGGAAGATAACTGTTTTGGTTTGGGAAGAGGGATGAACCGTTGTCGTGCAGTGATGTAAACAGTGGATGCAAACAGTGGAATGTCAGAGCAATGGAATGCAAACAATGTTTTTGTTCCAGAGGACAAGGAGATGAATGGGATGGAATTGAAGTTGTAGTGTTGATGTGGGGAAGGTTGTCGTTGGAGGCTGCACCCTTTGTACACAAAGATGGTCAGAGTGTTGTATTGAAACAAAAATGTGCACAAAGATGGTCAGAGCAAGATTGAAGTATGTAAGGCGATAAAACTGCAGAGGATGTGAATGTGCACTGAGCTGCACTGTAGTGAACGGAGAACAATAATTAACGGATTTTTTTTTTGAAATTGTAAATGCAATGTAAATTGCAAAAATAAAATGCAAATTGAAAGGAAATAAAATGTTTTTGTTTTGAGATTGTGAATGTTTTCTTAAGAAATGCAAATGCAAGAGCAAATGAACAACAAGTACACACACTTGAAAATAAAAATCACACAAACACACATAATTTTTTCTTATAAATGCAACGCACACACAAAATGAAAACACACAAAAATCAAACAAAAGTATTTTGAAGAATAGAAAACTAAAAACAACCAAATTCCTCGGCAACGGTGCCAAAATTTTGTTTAACGACAAATTTTCTATCGAGTTAGAAAATCACCGATAAATTTCGAATTAAAATTAACCGTAAGCGCACGGCGTACAAATGTTAGTACGTGGCGAGTACGGATCGATCCGCAGGGAATTGTTAGATTTTAAATTTCTATTCAATCAAATTAACCAAAGTTAAAAGTGTGTTTTAAGCTAGAAAATGAGAAAAACTACAAAATAAAAGTGATAAAAAAATGAGAATTAAATGACAATTTACAGAAAATTCCACTCTTTAGACTATATATTTCAACAAATTATGAAATTATAATCTCTCTTTTCTGGTCATTAGTGAACTTAAATGATGTGATTATCATAAGTATGTCATATTTGTGCTATTAATTAGCTCAACATAAGCCAACAAACTATAACACAACTTTTAAATCACTTTTAATTCTCATGAAAATAACAAGTTGAAAATGAAATCTATTTTAAGCATGACCTATTAACTATTGATTAGAAATATAGACCATCAAATTTTGATTTAATTTCACTTCATTACCATAATCATATGTGATTCATGAAAATGAGAGCGACTCCATTTGTTGAAGCTACAATTCTCATGAAAATAACAAGTTGAAGATGCAATTTGTGATTCATATGACTAAGTATAGCTTATTTCTTTTGAACAACATAGCCTATCAAACACAATACCAAACACAAAATTACATAAACATCAACTTTCCATGAAGCACAAAAAAGAGCAAAGATTATCAAGTTATGTTGAAGCTACATGATTAGAGAGCTTCATTACTCCTAAATTGAAGTGGTTTAGCCTCTCATATTTGTTATCAAATCAACAAATATAGCTTGCAACATGAAACAAAAAAGAGAGGAAAAAGAGCTAATGAACAAGAAATAAAACTAATCTACTTGCATTAAAATCAAACTACACTACTAGTATAAAAGAAAGTAAACAAGAAAAGAAAAGAGCAATGTATTAAAGTTGCATAAAAAAATAAATTACATCAAAGGATTGGCTAAGTAGCCATGAAAAGAAAATAAAAGCTTTCTTTATTTCTAAGTTAAAAGCTAACGAAGAGAGTGAGGTTACGTGGAGCATAAGGGGTATTTATACATGTATGAAACTCTAATACACTTTTTTGAGGAATGCCCAAAATACCCTCTTGGGAAGTGTGGAGGCCAAGAAATCATTATCATCATATAATCATCCATTAAGTGTGCATGAAGATTTTATGGTCTTTTAGCATATGCACTAGCTCCTAAGTGTAAATTAAGGTAAGTGTGTAAGTAGCGTCCTCCATGATCATCACTTTGAATAATTTCCATCTCCATTCCTTTGTATCTTCTTTGTGCATGCATATATCCTCATGAAACGTCTTGTATATGAAGCCGAATTCCTATAAAATAATATAGAAATTTGCAATTAAATTTTCTCAAAATAATATATGCACAAAAATGACCATTTTACCCATATATGAAAATGGATATGTGACAATTTGAAAATAATGTGAATTTTGGTTTAAACATATTAAAACACCCAATATGATCATTTATTTAATTTAATTAGATTAAATGTGGTGGTAAAAAGATGCGCATTTACATGCACATCAAATATGTCCAATTCCCAACTAGGGCTAGAAGCTAAGAAGATAGCTGCGCTCCATGGCTTGGATGACCCTTCGGCGTCTTTGGAAGGTGCTATAACCGCAACAGAAGCCAAGGAGGAGGAAACACAGACGCATCAGTCACAGAAGACTCCAAACGATTTGGTTGCCGTCAAGAAGAAAAAGGTGGAGGCAATCAAAGCTTCGAAGAGTTCTCGAAAATCAAGAAAACGCAAAGGGAATGAAGGCTCTTCTGATAAAGTTTTGGAGGAAGATGAGGACATCGCCACCAAAGTATTCATTGATATTACCGGCAGCGACAGTACTCCTAAAAAAAAGCAGAAGCTACCAACCAAAGGTGGAAAGGGTAGCGGTGGCAAGAAGCGTTGAGCGGCTGCTGTGATGATGGACTTGATTTTGGCGGAAAGCTTGCAAGAAAATCGATTTGTTTTGATTTCTTTTTAGGTCACTCTGTTTAAGTGCGTAGTCTTCACTTTGCATCGTTACTGAAGAGTATATATTTTCTTTTTGTTGGCCAGTATTGTGTGGGTATGGCCCTCACATTTTGACCCATTGTATAGAAAATTACAAGCAATACATTGATATTTTGACTATACTTTTATCTGTCTGTTCATATATATTCTGTGTACTTGTGCTTATTTCATTTAACTTCTCTGGTTCTGTGATTATAACCAAAGTCCTTTATTCGAAGTAACAGAATTTAGAGATTAACAACACTTTGGAAGTTAATATAACTTTAGAAATTAACAAAATTTAGAGAATCTTCGTTTAGAAATTCATAAAACTTTAAAAATTCTAAAACTCAAACATTGTAATCTTTGTTTAGAATTTTACAACAGATATAGAAATTCACAACATTTTGAGACAAAACTTGTGAACTTATTGTTGTTTAGAGCGACAAAACTTGTGAATTTATTATTTTCATGCGTTTCCGTCTCAATGCAGGCGTATGCCCCCTAGTTCACAGGGCTGTTTACTTCGAACGCTTTTCAAATAACTAGTAAATTAGGATTTAGATAAAAAAAATTGTGAAAATATGGCTTAGTTATAACTTGATTATCCTTTTTTTGGAAGTTTTGCAACTTTTGCACGTAATCCAAGCTTCTTATGATATTTGAGCGAGTATCCAATATATGCGTACTTTAGATGCACATAGTGCATAGGTTAATTGAAGGCAGTTTTAACGTTTAAGTGTCTATAGCCGAGGCTTTTCATTTGGTTTGTAGCATTCAAATTTTGTTGGAGTCGCTCTCATTATTCCCAGTATAGGATCAGCTGACGCTGATTTTGAGATACGCGGCTTCTTGTGCCCATCGGTGTTGCTTGTTTTCGGGCAACACGGGGAGTGTGAGTTTGGTTGCTCCCGGGCGTAACCTATCTTCTGGCAACATGAGATGTTCGCTTTGAGGCTCCTCAACGTTTCCTATCTCCGGAAAATGCGAGGAATTAGTTTTGAGGCTCCTCAGCGTTGCCATCGCCGGGAGATGCAAGAAGTTAGCTTTGATACTACTCGACGATGCCTATTTTCGGGCAATGCGAGGAGTTTCAGTTCGAATGCGCAGCTTATGAGATGCGCGGCTTTTGGTGCTCCTTGGCGTTGCTCATCCCCCGACAGTGCAAGGATTTTAAGCTTGAATGCACGCTTGTGAAATGCACGGCTTACGATGCTCCTTGGTGTTGCCAATCTTCGGACAGCGCAAGGTGTTTAAATTTGAATGATCGCTCACGAGATGCACAGCTTACGATGCTTCTTGGCATTGCCTAGCAGCACAAGGAGTTCAAATTTGGTGCTCCTCGGTGTTGTCTATCTTCGGGCAACACGGGGAATTTAAATTTGAATGCATGGCTTACGAGATGTGAGGCTTTTGATGCTCCTTGATGTTGCCTGTCTCTGGCCAGTACAACAAGTTTAAATTTGAATGCGTGGCTTATAAGATGTGTGGCTTTTGATGCTCCTTGGTGTTGCCTATCTCCGGGCAGTGCAAAGAGTTTAAATTTGGTGCTCCTCGGCGTTGCTTATCTCGAGGCAACACGAGGAGTTAGTTTCAGACCTCCCGGCGTTGCCGCGGAAACACATATTTTTTGAGAGACTAAGATCAAGTTCCACTGATCCAATGGTTTGAGTCAATTTGCTTCCATCGACCCGGTGTGTATTTATTATGGATACGGTTTTGTTGGTTTGAAAAAGAAAATTGAATTTTATTAAGGAAAGCATAGCAGATTCTTTGCCTATTTACATTGCCTCCGGCATTTTCAGGATGGCTTATTTGCTGAAAAATAGAGAATACATAATGTATTTTTTAAATGAAATACTGACAGAGCAATTCGCTATTCTAGGCTCTGGGAATTGTGGCCCCGTCGATGGTTGTCAGCTTGAAAGTCCAGTGTTTGAGCTTTTGATTAACGACATATGGTCCTTCCCAGTTAGGTCCGAATGCCCTCATAATAGGTTAAACTCGCTTGAGCACAAGATCTCCAACTTATAAGGTTTGACTACGAACTTGGGAGTTGAAATACCATGCGACCCTTTTTTGGTGGGCAGTAGTTCTCAACTCTGCCTCTTCTCTTTTTTCATCGACCATGTCTAGCGATTCGAGTAGGATTTGCTAGTTTTTCTTTTGATTGAAATTTTTCCTTCGTGTGAGGGGACTTCTTATTCAACAAAATCATTCCCTCTGAACCATATGCTAAGGAGAATGGAGTGTGGTCAGTTTTCGCTTTGTGTGTTTTCCTGTACGTCCATAGTGTGAGCAGAAGTTCATCGACCCTATTTCCTTTTGCTTTTGTTAAGTGCTTTTTGATGGTGGATTTGATGATCTTATTTATTACTTCCACTTGCCCGTTTGCTTGTGGATGAGCCACTGCGGAAAAGCATTTTTCGATTCGGAAGTGCCTGTAGAAGTCTTTGAACTCGACACTTTCGAATTGGGTTCCATTGTCAATGATGATTATTTACGGCACACCAAACCTGCAAATGATGTTTTTAGTAACAAAGTTAATAACTTTCTTGTGGTAATGGTGGCCAACGGCTCAGCTTTGGCCTATTTTGTGAAATAATCCACGACAAGTATAACATATTTGGCTCCTCCCTTTGCTATTGGAAGGACACCAATCAAATCGATCCCCCATAGCTGACCATCTATGCAGGTTCCATTGAAGGAGTTCTCTTAATTTTGTTGAACCTTCTCACCTTCATATACCTCCATCAGGATTCGTCGTGCTTCATCATCATTCACATACCTAAGAAGAGGGGTCGAGAATCCCCTTCGATAGAGTATCCCGTCCTATATCATGAACCGTGGCGCCTTCTAGGGCAGCTTCTTTCGTTGATTTCGGTCAGTTGGTATTGTTCTTGTAAGTATATGGTCCTTTATTAGTTTCATCCATGTATCTAGTTTGACGGCGATCTCTAGAATCCAGTCTACGTCCATTTCTTCTATGCTTAGGTTTTTAGCATTTCAACTGGAACCAATCCCAATGACTGGGCTTCTTCGGAGCTTGCCAACCGAGCCAAATAATATGCTTTGGTGTTTTGCTCCCGTGGGATGTGAGTTATAGTGTAGTGCTCGATATCGCTTAGTAGTTCTTGTACTTTGGACAGCTACATGGTGAGATTTTCTCCACGTGCTTGGTACTCCCCTTTCACTTGACAGACGACCTGCTGGAGTTTGCTGTATATGTGGATAGATCTTATTTTGAGTTCCTTCACAACCTTCAGTCTTGCTATCAGTGCTTCGTATTCTGCTTTTTTATTTGTAGTTGGGAATTCCAGATACAAAGCGTAGCTAGTGGCTCGCCCCTTGGTGGTTTCGAGTACTACCCCTACTCCCGAACAGAAGTTGTTTGATGCATCATCGATGAAGAGCTTTCATCGCACATCAGTTTTCGACTGAACTTCTTCCCCATCGTCCCGTATCATAAATTCGACAATGAAGTCGACCAACGCCTTCTCATTGATTGCTTTCCTTTGGTGGTATATGATGTTATATTGACTCAACTCTATATTCCAATTGAGTAGTAATCGGGTAGTTTCCGACCGGTATGAAACTTGCTTCAGGGGCTGATAAGTCAATACTTTAATTGGATGAGCCTGAAAGTATGGTCGTATTTTTCAGGACGCGATCAAGAGGCAAAAGGCTAGCTTCTCCAGTTTTGGATAATTAGTCTCGGCTCCAGTGAATGATTTGCTAATGTATTACACTAGTCACTGGATGCTTGCTTTTTCCCGCATGAGAGCGGTGCTCAATGCGTGTAGGGAAACTGCTAAATAAACAAGTAGGCCTTCTCCATCGATCGATTTTGATAAGATCGGAGGAGTTTCCATGTGCCATGGCAATTCCTCAAAAGCTGTCTGACAAGCTTCACTCAATTCAAATTTTTTCTATCCCTTCTTTAGCTCATCGATGAACAATATACACTTGTCTGTATCTTTTGAGATGAATCGACTCCGCGCTACGACTTTTCCATTTAAGTTTTGAAGTTCCTTCTTATTATTATGGGATTGGACTTCTCGTAATGCTATTATTTGCTCTGGATTCGCTTCAATGCCCCGAGCACTTACTATGAATCCCAAGAATTTCCCAGAAGCAACTCCGAAGTGGCACTTGAGTGCGTTAAGTTTCATTCCATACTTTCGGAGTATTTCGAGCATTTCAGCGAGGTTATTTAGATGGTTAATAGCTGCTCGAGATTTGACAAACATGTCATCCACATACACGTCCATAGTCTTTCCAATCTTGCATTTGAACATTCTATCCACTAGCCTTTGGTACGTTGCCCATGCATTTTCCAAGCCAAACGACATTTCTCTGTAGCAATATAATCCTAAATCAGTAATGAAGCTAGTGTTCTTTAGTTAGTCTCATGCATCAGGACCTGGTTATATCCCGATTATGCATTCATAAATGATAGCAATTCATTCCCTGCCGTACCATCCATAGGTGATGAATTCTAGGGAGCGTAAAGCTATCCTTTTAGACAGGCTTTGTTTAGGACAGAAAAATCAGAGTTCTTGGCTAGACTGGGTTCGATACCCATTCAGGGTAAGTTGCATCTCAGATGAAGCCGTTGGCCATCGGTTTATTTACTTCCTCTCTCAATGATTTGGACCATTCAGGCACAAGCTGTGCCTTTTTTGCTTCACTGTTCTAAATTTGGGGTCAACATTATGGGCGTAGTAGGCATTTCTAGTGATATTCCACACATATCGGAGTGTGTCCAAGCAAATACATCCAAATTGGAGCGGAGGAATTTGGTTAGTTTCGATCGCATCTTGTTTCCAAGGTGCGACCCAATTTTCCGGACCGCATTGGGTCATCCATAAAGATTGGGACAAACACCGTCAAATCCACTGGTGCTGCTTTATCCTCCCTTGAGCTCTTCTCCCAAGCACCCAAAGCCTGGTCGAATTGGATGTGGTCCCCAAGCCAAGGCGGCTTTATAGTTGCTATTCAAAGGGTTTACAGATGTGGACGTTTTTTCCCACATCCTTTCCTTTTTCCTTTCTTCTCGACTCACGTAATTCTATGATATAGCACTCCCGAGAGATGCTTTGGTCTCCTTTCACAATCCCGAATCAGTGCTTGGTAAGGAACTTCATTGTAAGGCACCATTGTGCCAATGCTATTTTGAAGTCGGCTAATGTGGGATGTCCCAAGAATGCATTGTACGTTGACATTTCATCCATGATCACAAAAATATGAATATAGGTGACTCCTTGCTCACCCTTTCCAAGCTCCACAGGTAGGTCAAATGTCCCCACTGGTAAACCCCTGAATCTTTGTTTGGCATGCAGATACGCTTTTCATGCCCTTCTTCATTTTATCGAAAGTAAGTTTGAAAAATATGTTAACTAAACTACCACTATCAACCAGCACTCGTCGGACTACGGCGGGCCAGATTCCTACTGTCACCACAATGGGGTCAAGAGTTGGAGCTTCAATCCCTTCGGTTTCCTAATTGTGGAATATGTCATTGCTCAAAACCTTTTACAGCTTAATCGGAGTTTCATCATCTATTTCTAAACACGATTCCTTCGAAGCGTGCTTTAACGAGCTCGCGTATCGCTCTACTTCTCCCCAACTTTTTTACACGGGATGTGGTCCCTCGGATATCGTTCCAATAATAAGCCTCTGGTCGGTACATTCGACCCTTCTTCACTAGTTCTAGCTCGATTTCTTTGCTCTCTAGGGGGTTAAGGACCATAGGTTGATTGGGTTTTTGTGGATTTTTCACATATTGTTGAAGTTTGTTGTCTCGGATTAATCCTTTGATAAGGTCCTTAAGTTGGTGGCATTCATTCATATTATGGTTGTGTGTCTCGTAGTAGCGGTAGAATTTCCCTGAGCGCTTTGGCTGTTCTATCGCCTCCTTTCTAACAGGCTTCTTATACTCTTCGGTTTCTTGTGTTGCAAAATAAATATTCTCCAGAGTGTCATTCCAAGGGGTATAGTCTCCCTGTCTGAACTCTCTAAAACTTTTGTTACTACCACCGTTATTACTTTTATCAAAGTTTTGGGTTCTTCTCTTCATATTTCCACTCTCCCTCGTGACTCCTTGAGAACTTCCAAGATCACGTGTATTCTGATTGGTTGCCGTGTCATCTTGTCCGATGTTCATCTATTGTATACCAACAAACTTTCTTTCCAGCCCCTGTGCTTCCTCTAATCTCAAGTACTGGCTTTCTTTGCGATTGAAAATTTTCCTATCGGTAGGTTGTTTCATCTTAATCCATTTCCCAAACTCCGTCTTCGGGTGAATAGCACAAACTAACGCCATAAAGACCATGCCCTCATTGGGGTTGCTTACTTCTATCTATGCGGTGTTAAACCTGCTCATGAAATCATCTTGGGGGAGTTTGGTGAACCACATAGATGCAACTCCTTCTAGAAAAATAGGGAAACATCGGTAGCAAACGACCTCTGGAGCATTGGCTCCATCCATATACCAGCTATACTTGTACAGATGGGGTTTTGGGTCCTTCATTGCATCTTAGGAAAGGATAATTGGCATAATGAATTTTTCTAGGTATCTTTCATTTAGGATTTCGTCGGTAAAAGGGGTCCGACTCGGAGCACTTCCCTATTCATCATCCTTTGGGTTTTTACGCTCGCCCATCAGTTGTTTGACCATATCTATTATGTATGCCTCTGATGTCCGGTGGCCCTAAGGGCGACAGTCAGTCACTACGCCAAGTGTTTAGTTCTGCAAATGGTCTTGGCGCGTGGATCGAACCTTGGCTCTCGTGTCTTCAATACAGCCATTCATGCAGGACCTTGTTGGCCTGACCGGGGAAGTTTGGATGTTTCTAACATCATCGAATGCATTGACGTTCTCTTCCAACTGATTACCTTGCTCTCCATCTTCTGAATCAAATAGATTCACATTTATATCTTCCTATGGGGTTTTCGCCCCTTGATTCAAATTCAAGTTCGGTTGTCTTGCGTTAGGTGGAGTATTCTCATTTTCTTCCAGATTGCATATTATTGTCACCCTTCTTTGTGGTTGTTTTCCGTTTCTTCTATTTAGGCCAAAAATGGAGGAATTCTATTTAGCTCGTCCCTGGTGACAATTTCATGCTAATTAGAGGATGTTGGTGCCTGATTTCCTAAATTAGCACCACTTACTTTAGCTTGTTGGAAACTAACAACTTCTCCATCTATTTCTGCTCCTATGGATCTCCTAGAGGCAGTTCTTCTTCTTCCAGGAGCCATTAATTCTAAAGCAGTGAGTTCTTGAAGCAAAGACTGAGATTCTAACTTCTGGACCTATGAGATCTAAAGTAGATAGCTAGATCCGGACCCTAAGTTGGGTTCTTAGTGAAAGCAGCAAAATGTTGACCCAAAAAATGGACCAGCACCCTAGTTTGAGTTTGAAAGCACTAGCCCTGTCCTGATAGAGCAATATCACAAATCATAGATATAGAGAAAGAATAGTCGAAGAAAGTAGATACAGAATTTATATAGTGGTTCGGCTATTAATAAAGCCTATGTTTGCTTTATAGTTTTATTATAGTCCGATAGCTATTACAAGAGATGTTTGATTACATGGCTTTGATTATCTTTAAGCTAGATTAAATCTTCAGAATTGGAATCCACCGGAGAATCACAGTGTATTCCTCTAGAGATTGGGTGAATGAGGTAGAGAGCGAAGAATAATTCCAGTAGAGCTTCAGCCATCAGTTTGAAAAAGATCCTGCTTATGGTGCAGGTAGGATGATATTTATATGGATCGAAGAGCTTCTAGGTTAGGCCACTTCATCATCTACTCGCAGGTAGGTAGAGAACGACTTAGGGAGGATTTGGATCGTAAAACGAGATAAGACCATGGGTCGCTGTTGACCCATGGTCTATGGGTCACTAGCGGCCAAAAGACTTGGCTCATTTGAGAGCTAATGTCTTGCCCTCTTTTCGTAGTATTCCTTAACTATCTTGTTTGAAGGTTTGAGGAGAGGCACGGGTCGTTGGTGATCCTAGCACTTAGGATTTTTCCAGAGTTTGGAATTGGAGATGTTCTATAGTCTTTCTTTGTCATTGTTTCGTTTTGATAACCATTTACAAGTTGTTCGCGCTTAGTTGCTGATTGGACTAAAAGAATGCTGATCTCCTCAATTAGTTAATCCCAACCGTTGCCTCAATCATACAGCTTGGCCCTAGTTAATCCCTTGTCTTCGCTTCTCTGGTTCAATTCCGAACCATCCTGTTAACACAAGCTTATTTTGTTTCGTATTGATTCCTACTGGGGTTCAAAACTCAAATAACACCAACATATACAAATTTTAGACCCTAAGCCAATATAATTTGACTATGATAAACTTCTAATCAAAAATAACATTTTCTTCACTAGAAAATTTATATAAAATCCACACTAATTCAGAAAATAATGAAAATAGAAAATCATCTCTAAATTATTGTTTCTAACATAAGTTTAAATTCACGAGGCAATTGGATGTCACATAATAGGGTTCCCATATCAAAACGTATCACAAAATCTTTGTGAATTTGCACAAAGCATCAACAACATATAGATATACATTTTATCATCCAAAACAATGGAAAATATTTGCAAATAATTTGTATTTCATACTAAAAACCGAAAGACATTAAAAAATTGAGATGTAATCATTATTCACTTGTTTAAAGATGTGAGATTTGATCTCGATTAAGTGATTCGATTCTTCCTCTTGAATTCTTCTTCTTTTCTCTTCCTAATAGTGGCCGGCCTTAGCTCTATGTTTTGGATTTGTGAAAAATGAAGTGTCCGTGAGTGTTGAGGGGTTAAGGGTTTAAGGTATAGGGATATGCCTTGTTCATATTTTGCCTCTGCATATTTTCTAATTCTTTTATTCCCTAGTTCACTTATTTAACATGGCATGGCTACCTCTTATTTAATCACAAATCTTAATCCATTAGTCATTTTACATTATTATTTTTAACTAATTAAACATCCTAAATAATGTTACTAAAAATATGGGGTGTTACAAATTCCCCTCCTTAAAAAATTTCGTCCTCAAAATTACAATAAGGTACACATCTAAACAATCAAAGGTAAAACATACCATTAAAAAATCAGGATAAGCATCTCTCATCATGTTCTCACTATTCCAACTATAGTCTCTCTCGTCCTCACTCCACCAAACTTTAACTAATCCGACCGTCTTGTTTCTGAGCCTCTTCTCATCTCTTGCGGCTATGTGAACCGGCTTTCTGACTATAGTCAAATCTTGTTCCACTACTAAGTCCTCTAACACAGACGGTGCTATAGTAGTGTCTGGGTCCCTAACACATTTTTTCATATGAGAAACATGGAAAACATCATGGACTCCTACCAAATTGCTTGGTAACTCTACTCTATGCGAGTTTCCCGATCCTTTTAATAATAGAAAATGGTCCAATGAACCTTGATGCCAACTTCCTTGATTTCCCCAAAAAAATCACACCCTTCATCGGTGACACCTTAATGAAAACATGCTCTCCAATAGAAAACTCTAAGTCTTTCTGTCTTTTGTCTGCATAACTCTTATTCTTAGATTTAGCTTCCTTCATTCTAGCTCGAATAAACTCAAATTTTAATGCAGCTTTTCGAACCACATCCGGACCAAGAACCAACCTATCCCTGGTCTCTAACCGATAAACTAGAGGTTTGCATGGCTTTCCATACAAAGCATCAAATGGCGCCATTCCCGTACTAGCGTGATAACTGCTGTTATATGAAAATTCAACTAGATGTAGATGGTTTTCCCATGATCCCCTAAAATGTAGCACACAAGCTCGCAACAAATCTTCCAAGACTTTGTTATCTCTCTCTGTTTGCCCATCAGACTGTGGATGGTAAGCAGTACTCATCTTGAGCTTGGGACTTAAGGTATCCTATAGACTCTTCCAGAACTTGCTAGTGAATAAAGAATCTCTATCAAACACTATACTACTAGGAATTCCATGTAGTCTAACCACATTCTTCGAAAATAACTTAGCCAAAATAGGTGCCGTCCTATTTGACTTAACGGGAATGAAATTGGCACTCTTGGTCAATCTGTCCACTATGACCCATATAGTTTCATTTCCACTATTAGTTCTTGGCAATTCGTCTATGAAATCCACAGAAATAGAAAATCATTTCCACACAGGAATTCCCTAAGGCTGAAGCAACCCACTTTGCTTCTGATGTTTGGCTTTTTCCCATTGGCAGTTCAAACATCGCTTTACCTATAAGCCTACATCCCTCTTTATACCTTCCTAGAAGAAACTTCTCTTCATGTCCTGATACATCTTAGTTCCTCCCGAATGAATAGTGAGCTTCAAACAATGACATTCGTCTAGAACTTCCTTCCTAATGTCTCCCACATTCGGAACACATAATCTTCCTTTCTTCCTTAACCACCCATTCTGGTCAAGACTAAAATCCTAAGTCATCGTTCTCCATTCCGTCCCTCAACTTTCTGATCCGTTTAGCTAACACTGGATCCTTTAGCTGTTTAGAAGCAACCTTTTCGATCATAAATTGTTGGACTTTCAAACATGATAGCAAAGTAGTTTCTATACTTGAACTACTCTTATTTCTCCATTATACTCCGCAAGTTGCTAACGCTTCCAAATCTTTCCACTCAGCTATCATTGCTAACACCACATTCTGATATTTTCTGCTAAGTGTATCTGCAACCTCATTTCCTTTCCTCGATGTGTACTCAATACCAAAATTATAAGCAACTATGAACTCTGACCACCTCTACTGCCTCATGTTCAACTCCTTCTGAGAGGAAAAAAAATACTTCAATGACGTATGATCCGTATACAACTCAAATCTTTCATCAAACGATAATATCTCCATACCTTCAGTGCAAAAATCACCGCAGCTAACTTGAAGTCATGGGTTGGGTATCTAACTTCATGCAGTCTAAGTTGTCGAGAAGCATAGGAAATTACTCTACTCTTTGCATTAGCACAACTCCTAACATTGTCCCATATGCATCCGTCTACACCACCAAATCCATATTTTCCTCGGGAATAACCAATGCAGGTGCATTACTCAATAAGTGTTTCAACTTCTGGAATATCTCATCACACTTATCAATCTAAACAAACTTCACATCCTTCAAGTTAGCTTAGTCATTGGTGCCGCTATTCGTGAAAAATCCTTAATAAACCTCCAATATTAACCAACTACCCTGGAAAATTCTTATCTCAGTCACCATTTTTGATCTCTTCTAAATTTTTATGACCTCGATCTTAGTTGGATCAATTAATAATCTATTCTTTGAAACCACATGGACAAGAAATTTCACTTCCTTCTTCTAGAAATGATATTTCAAGAACTTCGCCTTCAGTTGATACTGCCTCAGCGTTTCAAGCACCACTCTAAGATGAACTTCATGCTCAATTTCATCCTTATAGTATGTGAAAACCAATACGAATATATCCATATGCTCTAGGAAAATCTAGTTCATCAAATCTATAAAGAAACTTGGCGTATTAGTCAGTCTGAATGGCATCACTAACCATTCTTACGATCCAAATCTGGTTCTAAAGCCAGCAAAGGAATACTATCCTTCACCACTCTACGTTGATGGAAAACTGTTGCTAAATCCAACTGCAAAAATATCTTCGCTCCACTCAACTGATCGAACAAATCATCTATCCTAGGCAACGGATATACATTCTTTATCGTTTTCTCATTCAACTTATGATAATCGATACATAACCTTAACAATCCGTCTGGTTTCTTAGCAAACACTACGACTGCTCCTCAAGGTGAACTACTGGGTCTGATAAAATTCTTGCCTTTTAAATCCAGAAGCGCACTTTGAGCTCCCTCATTTCGGTAGGTGTCATCATGCTTGGCGGTCTACTCACTGTTTCTGCTCCAGGCACAAAATCTATATGAAACTCAATGGCTCGTTTCCTCGGTAATCCTACTAATGTTTTAAAAATATGTGCAAATTTTCAAACCACAAAAACTCGATTTAGGTCATCTTCTATCTCTACAACACCCAATAAATAATTCACCTCACAGCTAGGGTTTTCTACGATATATATAATCCGCTCCCTACAGTTTGGGTGTCTAAAAGATATTTTCCCATCATTGCAAAATATCCTAGCATTGTACTCACTTAACCAATCCATACCGAACATAATTTTGAATCCAATGAAATCAAACACATGCAAACTAAAAATAAAAATATGACATAACAAGTCAAATTTCAAGTGGTCATATATCACCTTGAGTGTTGTAGACCCTCCTATCGGATTTGGAACCCTTAAGGAAGTAACTAGGTATGAGGGTTCTAGGTCAAGCTTATCTACCAAACAACAAGATATAAAAGAATGTGATGCACCGGATTAAACAAAACACTAAGTACCATACCAAGAATCAGAAGCGTACCTCCCAACACTACTTTCCCTTTTTCCTCTGCCGCAGGTCTCACGGTAACTTGCTCCAATGCATATACTTTGCCCTTTCCATCCTTAGTAGGCTCTTTGCATTGACTCTTGTAATGACCCATCTGATCGCAGTTGAAGATTTGATATTCTTCTTCTCGATCACCTTCTTTGCATCTTCAGAATGACATTAACTCACAAAATTTTCTTTCTTTTTGCATTTAAAAAGACAACTTTTGACTTTCACTTCTTCATTAATCCACCCTTCTGTGACCTTTCTTAGGAAAGAATTTCCTTTTTTGACTCTGCCTTATCCAGACCTCCTTCGCCTTATTCTTCTCCATAGAAGTAACAATTTCCTCATGTCTTAGAGCCATCTCTACTACAACATCACAAGGACCTCTGATATGAGGTAATGTAGCACCGGCCAATTTAGGTTTCAACCATATAATGAACTTCCCGCTTCTCTTAATCACGGTATCCACTGTGACATAACCATACCTTGCAAACTCCTCAAACCTTATAGCATAATCTAACACAGTCGTCTCTCCCTAATCTAACTCGACAAACTTTCTGAGTGAGGTAGGCTTTGCCATCAAAGACATGAATCTCTCCTCAAACCTCCTCTTGAACTCAGCCCTCCTCTTAAACTCAACCCATGTCATCGTTCCTTCATCTACTCAATCCGTCTGACTAGTCCACCAATATAAAGCTGCTCCTTGAAGTTGCCTCAAAGTGAGCCTTCTTTTCTGCTCATTACCGAGCCCAAGTCTGTAAAAATCCTCTCACAGTCTAACAACTAGTTCCCCACTTCTATGGCATCTTCGATCCCAATGTATGGTTTTCCTCCTATAGTCCCTACTCAAAGAAATATAATTATTTATTACTGGAGCTTGTTGGACTTCTCCTCCAACTACTCTAGTAGCAACTCCCACTTATTAACGAAAAACTAAAATATGGCTACCATATCAACTTGTGGGACTTCAGCACCAACATTCCCAGCTTGTGCCTGACCTTGGTTCTTTATAGTATTAGGTTTGACATTTCCATCTACTGTATTCTTCTTCCTCCAACATTATCAAGAATCCATACATGCATTCAAATCTTCGTGAGATACAATAAAATAACCTAATAGGGGTTGTATGAGTTAAACTAAAACTTTCCCTTTCAATCCAAATAGGATCTTGCTAACCTAAAATATGGATCAACACCCAGGTTTGAGTGTGAAAGCACTAGCCCTGTTCTCACAGAGCTATAATATAGATAATAGATATAGAAAAAAGGAGTAAGAGAAAGAAGACAAGTGCTTGACTGTTAATGATGCCTACGTCCACTTTACAATGTCTTTTATAGAGTGGTTGCTATTACAAGAAGTGTTTGATTACAAAGCTCTTGATTATCCTTAGCTAGACCAAATCTCCAAGGTTGGAATCCATTGGAGAATTAGTATGAACCATTTTGGAAATTGTTGTGAGGGAGATGAAGAGTGAAGAAAGCTTCCAATAGAGTTTCAGCAACCAGTTCGGAAGATCTCGTTTATGTCGTAGATAAGACGGTATTTATAGCGATTGGAGAGCTATTGGGCCGAGCATGTTCACCCATTGCTTGCAGATGGACACAAGAGGATTTAGTAAAGCTTAGCTCATGACCCGAGGCAAAAGCATGGATTGCTAGTGATCCATAGCATTAGCTCAAGTGCGAGCTAATTCCTTAGCCTCATGTTTTTTCTTCAATCTGGTTAGGTTCGCACTTATACCATGTTCAAGTATGGATCGCTGGCGATGCACACCCTTAGCATGTTTTTGGACTTTGACTTTTGAATCTTCTTTGTTGTCTTGTGTCGATGTTGTGGGTATAGTTCCTTTGCACAATACCTTATTTTGATGATGATTTACTTGCTGGTTGTATTTAGCTAATGACTAGATAGGACGAATGCTTGTCTCTTGGTTTAGCTAACTTCGAATCTCATCGAATTCAATCATCATTTGAGCAATGTGGATTGGATCACGATGAAAGAGATTCGGTTCAACAGTGAACCATCCCCGTGGATCGCTAGCAATCTATATCCTTAGTAGATTTGTCATTCTTTAAACTTGGCTTTTTCATCCTATTATTCCAACTCTTTTCATTGACTTCTGAGCTTTTCTGACTTTATCATGTTGCTCTGTCTTCTCTTGGATCCTACTTGGTTAAAAACCCAAAAAATATTTTCCCTCTAATGTAACACTCCATATTTTTGGTTACATTATTTAAGATATTTAATTAGTTAAATTAAATAAAATAATGTGTTGATTGGAGGATTGAGATTTGATTTTAATTAAGGGTAGTCATGCCATTTAACTAAAGAATGAAAAGAAGATTTAAAATGAATAAGAGGAATGGTAAAATAGGAAAGAGACCATTCCTATATCTTTCAAACCTTGGCCATGTCTTAGAATACACGTTCATTTCATTTTGAAAATTTTAAACCAAGAGGTCAGCCACCGTTAACAAGGAAAAGAGGAAAAAGAATAAGAAAAGCTAATGGAAATGCTAATTCAAATCAAATCCATTGAAATCTAAAGCTCCTTTAATTTCTAAAGCTAAGATGAATAATTTTTACCTCTTAAATCTTTTATTTGATTAGATTTTTAGATTAAATCTGAATATTTGTATTGATTTGCCATGTTTTTTAATGAAGGAATGATTATATATACTTGTTGACGATTTATGTATGTTCAGATAGAATTTATGACATGTTGTGATATGAAAACCTTACTAAAGACATCCAATTACCTTGCAAAATTTTATGAAGGTCTAAAATGACATTTTGAAATGGGTTTCAATTTTCAGATTTTTCTAAATTTTTGTGGAATTAATATGAATTTTCTAGTGAAGAGAATGTTAGTTTGGATTGTAAAATATTTATGGGTAAATAATCATTTGTTTGGATATGAAATTATTATGTGTTGGAAAATATACTAAATGATATTTTTTGGAATTTTTATAGATTTTTCCTAAGTGTTTCAATGGTTATATAAAATAACTTAAGGAGTGGGACTTAAATGTTTTGTATAATTAAAGAGGAGAAGGGGCCTTTTGCAAATAAATTTAAATTGCTAAATTGGAAAAGTCAGCAGCACTTTTTGAAAAAGAATTTGGCAACCAATCAGATTTAGACAAACGAGGCAGGTTAGGTACAAAATAATAGTTTAAAAGAAGAAATAAGCAGCCTTTCTACTATTTTGATGCTTTCGGCACCAGGTTCCGCCCCCATTCCTTTGCTTTTGACACAGTCAAAACCAATGCATGTGGTATCGGGCAATTGGTATGTAATGAATTGTATGTGGGCGAAGGGTATAGGGTCGACACCATGGGTTCCGAAAGGGTTAAAGCTTTGTTTTGTTTTAAAAGGAAAATGCGCCTGCTTGCTTTCGAATAAGAAGCTTTCAACTTGGTTGGCTTTCGACTAAGTCAAATGTTTAAAAGAATGGTTTCTGTTGGGTTGCATTTTTGTTTTAATAGTTGCTTTCAACTGAGTCCAAACCTTTAGTGGCCGCTTTCTACCTTTCGATCCATATGTTTTCGAAGGGGTTGTTTTGTTTTCTAAAAATTTGGACACCTCTCCAATGCTTTCGAAGGGATAGCTACGACAACATCACTTTTTTACTTAGGAAATGGTATCGAAATGGATGATTTTGACTTTATTTAATTTATGATCCTTTTGCTCTATTTGAAGGCATAATTCAAATGGTTTCAACCAAGACATTTTGAAAGGTTTCAAAAGGTGTTTCCATAAGTTTTAAATTGAACCCAAGTGCTTTCAAAGGAGTTAAGTTTTGATGCTTTCGAAAGGTTTTGAATGGTTTCGAAAGGGGTGGTTCCCCAAGGTTTCGATAGAGTTGAAAAGGAAGGTTTTTCCTATGTTTTCGAGAAGCAAGGTTTTAAAGTTTAAAGAAGGATGTTTAATGTCTTAAGCTTTCGAAATTGCTTTCGAAAGAGTTACTTTCAATGGTTTCGAAAGGGGTACTTAAAAGAGGTACTTTCCAAGGTTTCAAAAGTGGTGCTTTCAAGGGTTTTGAATGGGTTGTTTAAAGGTTTTAAACAAAGGTTTCGAATATAATGAATAGGCTGAATAGACTAAGTGCTTTCAAGTTGAAAAGGACTTTTACTTATTTTGGAAGGATAGTTGATCCTTATTAAATATCATCAACATTATTTCGTGTAAAGTATATATAACATGGGAAAATAGCTTAGAGTAAAGCTAAATGTGTATTTTCCTTGTATATGTATAATTTGAAGGATTAAATCATTTTGAAAAGGTTTTTAATGAAAATTTAAAGGGTAGTTGACCCTAAGAAAATTATTCGGACAGTCGGTCCATTTTGATTTGGACGGTTAGTCAGTTTGAGGGCAGTAAGCCCAGAGTTTTCAGATAGTTAGTCCAGATTGCAGATAGTATGTCCAGTTAAGGGCAGTTTGCCCAATTTTAAAGACAGGCAGTTCATTTTTTAGCATAAGGACCTTGCTATTATGTTACTACAGATAGTCTAGTCCATTTATTAACATGAAGGATATTGCTATTTTGATATAATCAGTTTGACTAACCAATTTGGCTGTAGGAAAAGATATGCAAAATATATGTTTTGAAAAGAATATTAGTGAAGGGAAATCCATTCCGCTAAGTGGCATGGTCTCACTAATCAGTAAATCGAGATGTTACAGAATTATTCACACCAGGCTTTATGTCTAACTTGAAGTTTTTTGTTTCCCCTTAAACTCTTGGGTGTTCAAAATTGATTTAAGCAGGCTGATGGTTAAGGTTTTTAGATTTTCGTAGTTTTGGCGAGTAAGCTTCCGAAGACGAGTAAGTGGCTGACGAATAGCTAATTCAGGAACTATATTTGTATTTTGTTTTGATTCCGCTGTGTATTAAGCCAGATATGACTATATTGCTTCGATCATCTAAGGGGGCATCATCATATGTCACTCTTGGCGTATTATTGTAAATTTACATTTTATCATTTTCCAAGAAACGTTTTAGGGATTTTTTTAACATGGATGTGAATTATGATTTGAAATGTAATCAGATATATGTTGTTTAGAAATATATGATTTTTTCATATTAATGTGCTTTCGATATGATGTATATCATTAGCATTACTGTATTTCGTCAACATAAGTTAATACTATGGATGACTACAATATCTATAGCACTTAGCTTTTGGCCTCTAAATACGGGATGTTATCATCTTGGTATAAAAGCATAGGTTTATGAAAAAAATAAATAAATAATGGTTTGTCAAAACAAAATCCTAAGGAATTAAAGAAAGATTGGGGTTTGGGATAATGCAACAGTAACATACTTATATTTGCTATATATAAATACATACTTTATCTCTAGTCTCCAATCTTTATTAGGTTATCTTCATATATCTCATGAGGTTTGAATACAAATATGGATGATAAAAGAGGAAGAGTTAACCTAGGAGGTGAAGGCACTGAAAGGAATGCCAGACCAAATTCCAGTAGAGGTCAAGCTCAGGCACAAGCAAAGAATGTTCGTGCTAAAGTCTCACAAGTTGGAATGGAAGCTATGTATCAGTTTTTCAAGAATATGA
Source organism: Allium cepa (assembly GCA_030765085.1). Lineage (NCBI taxonomy): Eukaryota > Viridiplantae > Streptophyta > Magnoliopsida > Asparagales > Amaryllidaceae > Allium > Allium cepa. Next base: position 307,302,860 of record CM060931.1, read on the forward strand.
TGCACGCAGGAGTTACAGCTGAGAGTTAGGAGGAAATGCTGTAGAAGCAGGGGTTCTAAAAGTTTCGGTAGCAAACCATTTTGCTAAGCTGAGTGGGGAATACATTAAGCTTGGAGGGAAGCCATTTGTTGAAACGAAGGATGCCATTGAGTTGGAGAATTGTTTGTTGCACTACGAAATGACTTGTGCATATTTGGGGCTCAATGATGAGAAAAGAGGAGGTTGGCATCTAGACAGCTTCAAGGAGCTGCATTGTTTTGGTGGAATAGTGTGGCTGTGATGGTGGATGAGGAGACAATGACGTGGGAAGATTTTAAGAGGAGGTTCCAGGAGAGGTTCATGTCTGTTATGATATACTCATCTCTGATAAGAAAGTTTGCTGAGTTAGAGCAAGGAGAGTTGTCGATTGTAGATTGTGCCAGAAGGTTCGAGGAGTTGGCCAGATATGGGTATACTTTGGTAGACATAGTAATGAAGAGGAATAAGAAGTTCATCAGAGGATTGAAGCCTAAGTGAGCCAGGTCTATATTGTCTTATATTAGAGATCCTTTTGATGTTGTTGTGATGATGGCCATGAGGCATGAGGAGATTCTTGATTCTCTAGATAAGAGCAAGGCTAAGGAGGTTCAGGTTGGGTAGGGCCAAAAGTGGAAATTCTTTCCTAAGAAATGTGCTCATAAGGGTGAAGCACCCAAGAAAGGGAAGTCTGAGATTGTATGTTATAAGTGCGATAAGAAGGAGCACTTTGCTAATGAGTGTCGTGTTGGAAAGATTAAGGATGTGGCTAGGGGGAAGAATGCAGGTGCTTCAATTGCGACTAGATAGGCCACTATAAGAGCCAATGAAAGGAGCCCGCCAAGGATGGAAAGGGCAATGTGTATGCATTAGAGCCTGCTGCTTCTAAGCCAACAGCTTAGGAGAAGGGAAAGGTAGTTCTTGGAGGTAAAGCTTTATATTCATGGTATATCTATTAGCATCCAATTTGACACTGGTGCATCGAATTATTTTATATCTAGATGTTTGATAGATATGCTAAACCTTGAACCCCCATATTTGATTACTTCCTTACGGGTTGCGAATCCAATAGGAGGGTACGCAACTTTAGAGTTGAGGTGTGACCAATTAGTGTTTGACTTGTTAGGTCATACATTTATTTACAGATTGCATGTATTTGATTTTTGTGGGGTTTGGAATTATTCTTGGAATGGATTGGTTATGTGAGTACGATGATAGGATATTTTTTCAAGAAAGGAAGATATCTTTTGGACACTCTGATTATAGCGACCAGATTGTTTATACCTTAGAAGGATCTGGCAATGAGGTGTTTGATTTGTTGGGTATTATAGGATCACATGATAAGTTGAGTCTAGTTCTCGTGGTTAGAGAATTCGCAGATGTTTTTAAGCCTATAATTGGATTTCCATCGACGCAAGCCGTTGAGTTTTAGATAAATTTGGTTCCAGGAGCAGAACCAATGAGCTGGCCGTCGAGCGGGATGCCCCCTATAGAGATGAGGGAGTTGAAAGTGCAGTTGGTGGATTTGGAAGGCAAGAGTTTTATCAGGCGACTAGTTAGCCATGGGATGCAGCAACAGTTTTTGCTAAGAATCCGGACGAATCGTTGAGGCTATGCATCGATTATCATAAGTCGAATGAGAGGACGATAAAGAACCGATATTTATTGCCCAGGATTGATGATTTATTCCACCAAATGAGTGGGGAAAAGTATTTTCTTAGTTGGATTTGGCAACTGGTCTCCATCAGCTTGGAGTAGCAGAGGATAGTATACCTTTGACGGTGTAAGGACCAGATATGGGTCGTATAAATGGTTCGTTATGCCGTTTGGACTGAAGAATGCGCCAGCTTTCTTTGTGGATTTGATGAACAGAGTTTTCCTAGAGCGCTTGGATTGGTTCATATTGGTTTTCATAGATGATATCTTAATTTACTCAAAGGATGAGAGGGAGCATGAAGTTCATCTTAGAGTGATACATGAGACACTAAGTCAGCATCGATTGAAGGCGAAGTTTTCAAAGTGTCACTTCTGAAAGAAGAAAGTGAAGTTTCTTGATTATGTAGTCTAAGAGAAAGGGCTATCAATGGTTCCAACTAAGATCAAGGAAGTAAATAGTTGGAAGACACTCGAGACAGTAACCGAGATAAAGAGTTTGGGTTGGCTAATTATTATCGGAGATTCATTAAGAACTTTTTGTTGATAACAGCGCTAATGACCAAGCTAACGAGGAAGGATGTGAAGTTTGTATAGACCAATAAGTGTGAGGAAGCATTCCATAGTTTGAACTACTAATTGACCTGTGCACCTATATTAGTTGTTCTAGAGGGGAATTAGGATTTTGTGGTTTATACAGATGCATGTGGAATAGGATTAGGATCTGTGCTAATGTAGAGAGGTAAAGTGATTGCCTATGATTCTAGACAGCTTAGACCACATGAGGTCAGGTGTCCGACGCATGACTGGAATTGGCTGTAGTTTTTTTGCTTTGAAGGTGAGGAAATGTTACCTTTTGAGAGAGAGGTTTGATTTATATACAGATCATAAGTCGCTAAAGTATTTGTTCTCTCGGAAGGACATGAACATGAGACATCACAGATTGTTAGAGTTTATAGCCACTTATGATTTTGGGGTTGAATACACTTCAACGAAAGGAAATAAGGTTGCATATGCACTTAGCAGGAAACATTAGAATGCATTGTTAGCAAAGATAGCTAAGAAGAAAGATTTAGAAGCACTGGCTGATTGCATAGTGCAGTGGAGATCCGAAGCAAGGTCTAGTGAGGGTACAGTTGTAGTATCTTGTTTGGAAGTTCGATCACTGTTTATTCACAAGATTGCTTATAAATAATGGAGGATCTAGTGTTAGCTAATTGGATCAGGAAGTTAAGAGAAGGAACCGAGAGCGATAACTTGAAAGATGTCAGTCTTGACAAGAATGGGTGGTTGAGAAAGAAAGGAAGATTTGTGCTCCGAGCGTAGGAAACATAAGGAAGGAATTCCTGGAGGAATGCCATCTTTCAAAGTTCAGCATTCACCAAGTAGTACTAAGATGTATTAGGATATGAAGGGGAATTTCTTCTGCGAAGATATGAAGCGGGATATTGGCTTATGTGTAAAGCAGTGCTTGAATTTCCAATAGGAAAAGGCCGAACACCAAAAGCCAAGTGGATTGCTCCAGCCAATGGATATTCCAGTATGGAAGTGGGATTCTATTTCTATGGACTTTATTGACGAGTTGCCATGGTCGAATAGCGGAAATGAAATATATGGGTCATAGTGGACATATTGACTAAAGTGTCATTTCATTCCAGTAAGGTCAACCAGGACAACCCCTGCCTTTGCGAGATTGTTTATGAAGAATATGGTAAGATTTCATGATTTTCCTAGCAGAATAATTAGTGATAGAGATTCCTTGTTCATTAGCGAGTTCTAGAGAGTCTGTAGGAAGTTTGGGAACCAAGCTCAAAATGAGTACCACTTACCATCCGTGGATAGATGGGCAAACATAAAGAGTTAACAAAATCTTAGAGGATTTGTTAAGAGTTGTTTCTAGATTTCGAGGGATCATGGGAGGACCATCTGCATCTAGTCAAGTTTTCATGTAATAACAACTATCAGACTAGTATTAGGATGGCAATGTTTAAAGCTTTGTATGGAAGGCTATGAAAATCTCCTGCTTGTTGGTTGGAGTATGGGGATAGGTTGATTCTTGGTCCAGATCTGGTTAAAGAAGCTACAGAAAAGGTTGAGCTCATTTGGGCTAGATGAAAGAGGCTCAGTCTAGGCAGAAAAGTTATGTAGACAAGAGACGGAAAGACTTAGAGTTCTAAGTTAGAGATTGGGTTTTTATAAGGTGTCACCGATGAAGGTTGTGGTCAGATTTGTGAGATCGGAAAAGTTGGCACCAAGATTCTTTGTACTTTTTCCTATTTTTGAGAGGATTCGGGAAACTCGCATATAGAGTTGAGTTACCGAGTAGTTTGGCAGGTGTCCACGATGTTTTTCATGTTTCTCATTTCAGAAAGTGTATTAGAGACCCAAATTTTGCTATTGCACCAATCGTGCTAAATGATTTAGTAGTAGAACAGGATTTGACCATATTAGGGAAGCTAGTTCGCATTGCCATGAGAGATATAAAGAGGTTAGAACCAAGATAGTCAGGTTAGTCATAGTCCAGTGGAGCGATGATGACAGGGACTATGCATGGGAGGATGAGAGCAGGATTAGAGATACTTATCTGGACTTGTTTGATGGTATGTTTTACTTTCTTATTTGATTTATTATGTGCCTTATCGTAATATTGAGGAAAAAATTCGTTAAGGAAGGGAGTCTGTAACAACCCTGATTTTTGGTAACATTATTTCGGATATTTAGTTAGATTAGATAAAATAATATGTTGATTAGGGGATTGAGATTTGATTTTAATTGAGTGTAGCCATGCCATTTAACTAAATAATTAAAATAAAATTTAAAATGAATAAGAGGAAGGGTAAAATAGGAAAGAGGACATTCCTATATCTTTCAAACCTTGGCCGTGTATTAGAATACATGTTCATTTCATCTGAAAATATTGAAACAAGAGGCCGACCACCATTAACAAGGAAAAGCGGAAGAAGATTAAGAAAAGCTAAAGGAAAAGCAAATTCACATCAAATCCATTCAAATATGAAATTCCTTTAATCTCTAAAGCTAAGGTGAATAATGGTTATATCTCAAATCTTTTATTGGTTTCGATTTTAAGATGAAATTCGATATTTTCCATTGATTTTCCATGTTTTTGAGTGATGGAATAATTATATATACTTGTTAGTAAATTATGTATATTTTTATAGACTTTATGACATGTTTTGAGATGAAAACCCTACTAAATGACATCCAATTACCTGGCAAAATTTTATGAAGTCTAAAATGATATTTTAGAGATGGGTGTCATTTTTCATATTTTTCTAAATTTTTGTGGAATTAATATGAATTTTCTAGTGAAGAAAATGTTATTTTGGATTATAAATTATTCGTGGGTAAATAATTATTTGCTTGGGTCTGAAATTTTTATACGTTGGAAAAAATATTAAAAGAGATTTTCATTAATTTTTACAGATTTTTCCTATGTGTTTAAATAGTTATATAAAATTATTTAAGGAGTGAGACTTAAATGTTTTATATAATTAAAAAGGATAAAGGGCTTTTTGCAAATAAATTAAAATTAGTAAATTGGGAAAATCGGAAGCAGTTAAAAAGATTTTTGCAGCTAATCAGATTTAGACAAACAACGTTGATTAGGTAAAGAAGAATAGTTTAAAAAGTATACATAAATAGTTTTTTCGCTGTTTCAATGCTTTCGGCATCAGGTTCTACCTCCATTCCTTTGCTTTCGACATAGTCAAATCCAATGCATATGGTATTAGGAAACTGCACGTAATGACTTGAACACGAGCAAAACGTATACGGTCGAAACCATGGGCTTCCGAAAAGCTTGAAGCTTTGTTTTGTTTTAAAAGGAAAGTGCACACGGTTGCTTTTGAATAAGAAGCTTTCAACTTGGTTAGGTTTCGACTAAGTCAAATGGTTTAAAATAATGGTTTCGATTGGGTTACATTTTTATTTTAAATAATTACTTTCGATTGCGTCAAAACCTCTAGCTGTCGCTTCCTACCTTTCGATCCATATGGTTTCAAAGGGGTTCTTTTGTTTTCAAAAAATTAGGCCACCTCTCCAATGCTTTTAAAGGAATGTTTTCGATGCCATCACTTCTTTAGTTAGGAAATGGTTTCAAAACATGTGCTTTTGACTTTATTTAGTTTCTGATCATTTGCTCTACTTGAAGGCATAATCCAAATGGTTTCGACCAAGACGTTTTGATAAGCTTCAAAAGATGTTTCCATATGTTTTGTATTGAACCTAAGTGCCTTTGAAAGAGTTAAGTTTTGATGCTTTTGAAAGGTTTTGAAAGGGGTGGTTCCCCAAGGTTTCGACAGATTTGAAAAGGAAGGTTTTCCTATGTTTACGAAAGGCATGGTTTTAAAATTTTAAAGAAGTATGTTTAATGTTTTAAAGATTTTGAAAGAAAGACTTTTATTGGTTTCGAAAGAGTTACTTTCAATGGTTTCGAAATGGGTCCTTTTAAAGGTTTTGAAAGTGGTACTTTCAAAGGTTTCGAAAAGGGTACTTTCGGTGATTTCAAATGGGTTGTTTAAAGTTTTAAACAAAGTTTCAAATATAATGAATAGGCAGAATAGCCTAAGTGTTTTCAAGTTAAAAAGGACTTTAACTTATTTTGGAAGGATATGTAGTCCTTATTAAATATCACCAACATTTTTTTGTGTAAAGTATATATAACATGGCGAAATAACTTAGAGTAAAGCTAAAGATATACTTCCTTATATATGTATGAGTTAAAGGACTAAATCATATTGAAAAAGGTTTAAAAGGAAAATTTAAGGGTTAGTTAACCCTAAGAAAATGATTTGGACAGTAAATCCATTTTGATTCGAACAGTTAGTCTAGTTTGAGGTAGTCACCCTAGAGTTTTCGGACATTTAGTCCATATTACAGACAGTTAGTCCAGTTAAGGGCAGTTAGCCCAGTTTTATAGACAGATAGTTCATTTATTAGCATAACGGACTTTGCTATTATGTTATGGACATATAGTTCACTTATTACATGTTTTATGGGCAGATAGTCCATTTACTAGCATAAAAGATATTGCTATTTTGATATAATCAGTTTGATTAACTAGTTTGGTTGTAGGAAAAGATATGAAAACTATATGTTTTCAAAAGGATATTAGGAAGGGGAAACCCATTCCGCTAAGCGCGTGGTCTTACTGAATATCAGTAAACCGAGATGTAACAGAAATATTCATACCAGGCTTTGTGTCTGACTCAAAGTTTTTGTTTCCCCTTAAACTTTCGGGTGTTCACAATTGATTTGAGTAGGCTGAGGGTTGAGGTTTTCATTGTTTTGGCGAATAAAGCTTCTAAAGTCAAGCAGCTAGCTGACAGATAGCTAATTTAGAAACTACATTTTATTTTGTTTTGATTTTGCTATATATTAAGTCAGATATGACCATATTACTTTGATCATCCAAGGGGGTATCGTCATATGTCAGTCTTATCGTATTATTGTAGATTTATATTTGATCATTGCTTGGTAAACATTTTTGGGGTTTTTGTAACATGGATATGAATTATGATTTGAAATGTAATCAGATATATGTTGTTTAGAAATATATGATTTGTTTATATTCATGTTCTTTTGATATTATGGATACCATTTGCATTAACATATCTCTTCACCAAAAGTTAATACTATGGATGACTGCAACATCCTTAGCCTTAGCTTTTGGCCTATTGATACGGGATGCTACACCTGGAGTATGTCTTTGTTGAAAACAAGGCGTGCTCTAGAAGTAATCATCTTTAGTCTCCGCTTATTGAATTTTGTGTAATCATGTTAGAGTTTCGCGAATGTGGATTAGCTTATGTTGCTGCTTGCTTGGTTTTGATTTCGACCGCCATTGCTTGACTTAACAGATCAAAATTTTCCCTATAACTTCTCGGTATATCTTTAAGTAATATAGGAATGTCGCTAGGTAAAATGGGAAAAAGTTGCCCACAACCACATGGATCTCTAGCGATCCATAGATGACGGATCGCTAGCGACATGATGCCTTAGAAGGTTTTTGGTATTTTTTTCCCTATATAAGCAGTCAAGCCAACAAACCCTTCACTCCTACATGAATCGAGTCTCGTTTCCATCCTGTGGTACGAGCTTTCCAAGCGATTCGATCCATCACCTTCAATGAGTTAACTAGATTTCCACCAATACTCTACCTTGATTCCTCAATGCCACCGCTCCAGTTTCGCCGCCGTTATTCCCATGCGTCTCTAACCAAACCATGCTTATCTGCTGCTTCAGGTCACCTTCGACCCATTCCCAGATTGCCGTCGATCCATTATATAGCTTGAGTACTTCAAATCTTGGACCATCTTTGCATCTAGTTCACTAATTCAAGGTACATTCGCTGATCACAATGATCATCTAATGATTTTATGAAAAGGTTGCATTCTTGACGTTTGTCGTGAGGAGTCCGAGCGATTGCGACTTAATGGAGGAAGATCGTAAATCGAGTCTCGAGTTTCGCTCGAAACAACATTCGGGCCTTAACCCGGTGCTTGACATGCTTCGCTGTCTTCATCCATTGGGCCAAAATTGAATTGTGCCGCGTCCTATAGCTGATATTGCATAACACGGTGATTTGGTCTGGCTCTCGTAACATCTCCCTATTTGCTCACCTAAGACTAATGGCTATGGATGCTACAGTCATCCATAGTTATTAATCGACCAGATATGATGGTGTTAGATACATTGATACACAAATCACAAGAACATGAATTTTTTTTAACAAATTAAAAACACAATTCCACATTCCATTCAAAAAATTTCATGTTCATTACATAATCCTAAAAATTTAACCACGTTTGAAAAATAATAATTATTACATATACGCCAAGAGCGACATATTAAGATGCCCCTGGTTGATCAGAGTATATAATAAAGCTAAAAGTATGCCTTTACATCTGAAGTACTCAATGGAAAATATAAATCTAAATAACTAACTGCCTCAGCCTCTGGAAACTTTATTCATCTTAGAAGAGAATTTGAAAACCCTAAACCTCAAACTACTCAAAATCGATTAAGTACCCGAGAGTTTAAGGGGAAAACAAAAACTTCGAGTCATACATAAAACATGGTATGAATAATAATCTAACATCTCAATCCTTTTATATATCCAGGGAGACTACGCCCCTTAGCAGAATGGTTTCGCCCTACTAGTATCCTCAAACTTTTACACAACCATATACTGTGCTCCTGCATCCATAATGGTTAAAACATACAATTTCAAAATGTTATGATGATATTCATACATAAAAATATTCATGGATTTCTCATAGCTGGTTTAATTGACTCCCTATCATAATTATAAATTTTAGGGTCACTATTAACCTGTTAGTTTTCATGGGTTTGCTAATAATTTTTTCATAATACATGGACACCCTGTCCTATTTTATAGTATTCATGGGATCACTAAGAACCTATAGGCCTCTATCATCTAATTTAATTAATTCATGGATTCCCATGAAACTATGGTCATTCCAACAACTCCACTCTAATCCTATTCTTCATGGGTTAACTAGGAACCTACTAATGCATCTAATAACTTCTGCCATATCCTAATTTTCATGGGTTGACTAAGAACCTACTGACTAATATCAATACTTAATCCGAATATAGTTTTCATGGGTTCACTAAAACCAATTGGCCCCTGCCAACCTTCCTTAAAACATAGTTATCATGGGATCACTATGGACCTATTGGTTACCCCAATAACTTCCAAATCATATTTTTCATGGGTTTACTAGGAACCTATCTCTCGGACAACTTCAAGTTTTTGGCATCCTATATTGTTGTCTCTTTGACTCTCTGGATGCAATTCTACACATTCAGGAGTTTTATCAATTTATATTCACTACTGGGTTAACCTAACTGGTTCTTCCACCCCTTCGTCCCCAAAATGCAGTTATGGGTCCTTTATCGTGAGAATACACTTATATTTGAAGAAGCAAACATAATAACAAAACAATACCACTCTAGTGGGTTTTAGGTCCTTAAAACACCTTTCATAGTTAACTACTTTAACCTATATTTTTATCAATGAAATACTTCTTCCAATTTGCATTCTTGATATCCTTTCAAAACTCCTTTACTTTTCATGGGTTTTTCCTTTAAAAACGAATTTCGGTTTAAAAACCTTTTGACACCTTCGAAACCTTGCTTTCGACCTCATAGGATGACCTCCTTCGAAAGCTTAGAAATCAAATTTAAAAACATTAGGCTCCTTCCTTTTGAATGCTTTAAAACCTTTATTTTGAAAACTTATGACTGTGTTAAAGTATTATCATATAAGTAAAGAAGCATATTTTCTAAACCATTTGAAAGTACCCATTTTGAAACCATTGAAGACACCCTTCGAAACCGCTGAAAGTTCGCCTTTCGAAATCATTGGGTTTATATTTAAAACATCAGTTTAGGTCAAGTAAACATAAGTGAAAGCACCTCTTTCAAAACCGTCCTTTATTTCATAAAAGCATTGGAGAAACTTGATGGTGTCGAAACCATCTTTTCGAAAGCATTTAAAATATCTGGGTAAAACAAATGAATGTTGGCTTCAAAACCCCTTTTGAAATCGTTGCCTTCAAAAACCCTAGCCCCTTTCGAAAAGAGTAGGAAGTGGCTTATACTTATAAAACAAACAGTACCTTTCGACTGCATTGATGTCTTCAATGATATCGAAAGGCATCAAATCTCAAAAGGGTTCGACTTGGTCAAAACTACCCCTTCCGAAAGCTTCAACTAAAAACTATGTAACTCCTTTGAAAGCTACCACTTTAAAACAAAGGAGGTAGCTCTCCTTTGAAATCTTCTTTTGAAATAGCCTTTTGAAACCGTTGGTTTCGACTACTTTGAAACCCCTTTAGTCAAGCACTTTTCTTTTAAAACAAAACAAAACAAAGGAACCAACCCTTCATGAAGCTACATTTTGACACCCTACCTTTTTCCATTCTCCAATCCACTACGTACTATCTAAATGATGCCATGTGTATTGGTTTTAACCTAGAAGGTTTCGAATAGATTGGAGGCGGAAGCTCTAGGTTGAAAGCTCCTTCCAAAGAAGGCGGAATCAACTTTTCTAAGCAAAAGGTTGTTTTCATCCAATAAAGTAAACATTTTGTAGAAACTTGCCTACATGTAAACATTTAATTGTTTACGTTAAATTTTTAAATAATTTAGCTATATTTGCCGCATTTTTCTCAAATCTAAACCAAATAACATTTAACAAATAAACCCTTCCCATTAACAAAACAATTAAATCATTTAGATCTTTCTTTCAAGATAATTTAATTTTCATAATAAACTACTTAGTAAAAATCCTCGAAAATTCCTGAGATTCACTTTAGTCATGTTATCTAACATATCAAAATTTTGGACCCGAATTCTCAAGTAATTTTCTAAAACAAACCGATAAAACTAAATAACCATATTTTTCTTTGAAAATTCATAATTAATTCTCCACGACTTGGAAAATTATGAAAATTAAAATCCAATTCCAAAATCAAGTTTTCCATAATTTATAATTTTTTCATGGCATTTAAAAATCATTTAACCTCGGTTTTACCTTAAAACCGTGCATATATTCTTTTTAAACAATCTTGTTTAAACTAAATATTTTATAAATCAAGCATATCATCATCCAAGATATCATAAAAACGAATTTAAGGGTAAATCCGATAACACATGATTATAGAAATCAAAATAGAGATGTAGTAATTATTATTCACCTTTGCTTGAATAAGGAAATTGGAGATTGATTAAAATTGATTTCTTCTAGCTTGAACCTAAGCTTTAGATTTGATTTTCTCTTCTTCACTTCTTCCTAGTGGCCTGCTCCTTTCCTTCTTACGTTTATAATTTTTCTTATGTTAAAATGAATATATATGGCCTTAGGAATAATAGTACAAGGGTGGAGAATATGGGCGAGAATGGCCCTAATGCCCTTTGATTAATTAGCCCATACTTAACCATTTGTAAGTTCATTTATTTTTATATGCACGACCACTGCATTTATTTACCAATCTCAATATCCTTATCTCTCTACAATATTCTATTTAGTATATTCTAATTAAGTCTTCTGAGTAATGTTATTAAAAACTAGGGGTGTTTTCTGCAAGTAGTGGCGTAGTGGTAAGATACTTGCTTCCTGGTAAGCAGGTCGCAGGTTCGATTCCCGTCTGCCCTGCTCCCAATTTCAAGGCGCCGAGGTGGGTCCCCGTTAATCCTATAAAGATGGTTGGGGGCACCAAATCTCTGTGCTGGGCTGGCTAACCTCCCTCCTGTCCGTGGTCGGACCAGGCAGGTTGGGGGGTCCTCCTATCCCTTCGATTTCATCAGGGCTCTGGGTTGAGTTTTATGAAAAACTAGGGGTGTTACAGGCTCCCCTCCTTGAAGAATTCCGTCCTCAAAATTCAGTAAGGACTACTAGCAAATGTAGCAATCATCTGTAACAACTCCTAACATCCATACTAGCCTGCCCGACTAACAACTAATCTATATAAGTTTAATATAAACATACAATCAAAGCAGACCGAGATAAGCATCTCGAATCCTGTCCTATGTTTCACATGTATTGTCCTTTTCATTGTCTCTCCACTAAATTTTCACCAAATTGACTGTCTTGGTCCTCAACCATTTCTCATCCCTCATTACAACCTGAACTAGTTGTCCAACAAATGTCAAATTAGGCTCTACTACCAAGTCTTATAAGTCTGTCCGTGGAATGGTAGCCTCTGGATTATGCACAAACTTGTGATGATGAGACACATGAGATACATTATGGACACCTGCCAAACTGCTCGGCAACTCTACTCTGTACGCGAGCTTTCCAATCCTTTCTAAAATTCGGAATGGACCAACATATCTTGGAGCTAACTTTCCCTACTTTCCAAACTGTACTTCACCTTCCATCGGTGATACCTTAATGAAATCCCTATCTCCCACTGAGAACTCTAGGTCTTTACGCCACATATTTACGTAATTCTTCTGTTCGAATTGAGCTTCCTTCATCTGCCCTTGGATTAGCTCAAACTTTTCTAATGCCTCTCTAACCAACTCTGAACCTAAGACCAATCTGTCTCTAGTTTCCAACCAACATGCTAGCGATTTGCACGTCCTTCCATACAAAGCTTCAAAAGGCATCATCCCTATACTAGTCAAATAACTATTATTATAGGAAAACTCAATCAAATGTAGGCGATCCTTCCAAGATCCACAAAAGTCCAATACAAAAGCTCTCAGCAAATCCTCAAGTATCTTATTGACTCTCTCTATCTGCCCATCCGTCTGTGGGTGATATGATATATTCATCTTGAGTCTGGTACCTAACATCTCTTGTAGACACCTCCAAAATTCGCTAGTGAATAATGCATTTCTGTTGTGGAGTATGCTATTAGGAACCCATGAAGTCTAACTATGTTTATCATGATCAAATTTGCAAAAGCAGGTGCCGCCCTGGTTGATTTGATTGGAATGAAATGGGCACTCTTGGTTAACCTGTCCATTATAACCCATATGCTTTCAATTTTTCTTATTCTACCTTGGCAACCCGTGTATAAAATCCATGAATATTGAATCCCATTTCCATACTAGAACCTCTAAAGGTTGAAGCAATCCACTCGGCTTCTAATGTTTGACCTTCACTTGTGGACATTTTACACACTGCCTAACCCACAACCCAACATCCTTCTTAAAGCCTTCCAATAGAAGCTTCTCTTCATATCTTGAAACATCTTGGTCCCTCCAAGATGAATCGTAGAATTGGATCGATGACATTCTTCCAAAACATCCCTCCTTAAGTTCTCTATATCTGGAACATGTAATCATCCCTTCTTTCCCAACCATCCTCTTTGGTTAAGATTAAAATTCTTTAGATCACTGAACTCTGATTCTACCTCAAGCATTCTAATCTCCTCAACTAAATTTGGATCTTCTCTTTATTTAGAAACTATCCTTTCGATCAATACCATCGCACTTCTAAATAAGACAACATGGTAGTACCCTGACCAGAACTAGCAGTAGATCTTAATTGCGCACTACAATTGGCCAAAGATTCTAGATCTTTCCACCCTACCAACATAGCTAACACCACATTATGATGTTTATTACTAAGAGCATATGCTACCTTATTTCCTTCCCTGGGAGTATTCTTTATACCGAAATCATAAGCAGCCAAAAACTCTATCCACCTCTGTTGCCTCATATTCAAACTTTCTGACAGAATAAATATCTTAGGGACTTATGATTGGTTAACAACTAAAATCTCTCTCCTAAAAGATAATGCCTCCAAATCTTCAAGGCAAAGATCACCGCAGCCAACTCCAAGTCATGAGTAGGATATCTTACTTTGTGTGATCTAAGCTGTCAGGATGCGTAGGCAATAACTTTACCTCTCTGAATCAATACCTCTCCCTATCTGGTTCCATGTGCATCAATGTATACTACCAACCCTTAGTTTCCACCTTAGACAATTAACATAATGCATTGGTCAACAAACACTTTAACATATGGAACCCTTATTCATATTTGTCGGACCAAACAAACTTCGCATCTTTCCTAGTCAACTTAGTCAAAGTTGCTGATGTCCGTGAGAAATCCTTAATGAATCTCCGGTAATAGCCAGTAAGTCCAAGAAAAATCCTTATATCGTTTACCATCTTTGGTTTCTTTCAATTATTAATAGATTCAATCTTAACTGGATTGACTGACAATCCCTCTTTTGAAATCACATAACTAAAAAACTTAACCTATTTCTTCCAAAAATGACACTTGGAAAACTTTACCTTTAACTGATTCTGCCTCAGTGTTCCGAGCACCACTCTAAGATGAATCTCATGCTCTCTTTCATCTCTCGACTACACTAAAATATCATCAATAAACACCAACACGAACCTATCCAAGTGCTCTCGGAAAACTCGGTTCATCAAATTAACAAAGAAAGAAGGTGCATTCGTTAACCTGAATGGCATAACTAACCACCCATACGAATCATACCTAGTTTGAAATGTTATTAAAGGAATATCGTTCTCCGCCACTCCCAACTGATGGATCCCCGTCCCCAAATCCAATTGGGAGAACACTCTGGCTCCACTCAACTGATCAAACAAATCATATATCCTCAACAGAGGGTACTATTTTTGATCTCCCTTTCGTTTAACTTACGATAGTCGATGCACATCCTCAATGACCCATCTGGTTCTTCATGAATATGTGGTCGCTTCTCAAGATGAACTACTTGGTCTAATAAAATTCCTTTCCTAAAGATCCACTAGCTTCACCTTTAATTCCTTCATCTTTGTCGGTGTCATCCTGTTGGGTGGTCTACTCACAGGTTCATATTTTGGTACAAGATCTATTTGAAACTCAACAGCTCATTCTGATGGTAATCCTATAACTGGCTCAAAGACATGATCAAATTCATTTACTACCCAAACCCGACTTAGCTATTCTCCAACCTCCATAGAACTTAGCAAGAAAAAACACTCCTACTGAATTCTCCACTGGAAAGATGATTCGATTATGACTTTCAGGATGCCTCATTGATATTTCTCTATTCTGGCAAAATATCCTAGCATCGTACTTACCCAACCAATCCATACCCAAAATGATCCCGAAATCTATGAAATCATAAATATACAGACAACACGAAAACTTATGACTTAACAAATCAAGTTCTATCTGGTCATATCTTATCCCTAGAGTTGCATACCCTCCTATTGAATTTGCAACCCTTAAGGAAGTAATAAGGTACGTTGGTTCTATGCATAACCTATCAACCAAATACTATGATATAAATGAATGTAATGCCCAGTATCGTATATTTTACCCTAACTGATATACTCTGAATCAAAAGCATACCTTCCATCGCACATTTCCTTTTATCTGATGTTGTGTGCCTATAATAAGACAATGGCCCAATAGCAAAAACCATCCCTCTGTTTACCCTGACTGGGTTCGGACACATGTTCTTATAATGCCCAATTTGGTCGTAGTTGAAGCATTATACATTCTTCTTCTTTGCCAGCTTCTTCCCTTTGCCTGTCCTATACTCATAAGCATAATGACCCTTCTTATCACACTTTAAGCACACCAAATCAGCCTTTGCCTTCTTAGCCACATCTCCTTTCTGGGATCCTTTCTCTTTAAAGAATTTCCTCTTCTTTCCTTGAAGACCCTGGGACTCAACTAGCTTCTCCCTAACGGACATAGCAAGCATCTCTTCATGGCGAATGGCCATCTCCACTACCACATTACAAGGCTCTTTGACATGTGTCATGGTAATTCTAGCTAGCTTCGATCTCAATCCTTGAAAGAATCTCTCATTCCTTTTTATGTCAGTGTCTATAGTGGCATATCCATAGCGAGATAGCTCACTAAAATTAGCAGCATACTTGATTACTGACATATCTCCCTAAAAAAGATCCATGAAATTACTTATCAATGCTGACTTGGCGACCTTAGATATAAACATCTGCTCAAATCTTCTTACGAAATCAGCCAATGTCAGCTCTTCCTCTGGAACTCCAGCACTCACAACATTCCACCAGTGAAGTGTTGCCCTTGCAACTACCTAGAGGCCAGCCTCCTCTTCTCCCCATCATCCAAGCCTAAATCAATCAAGATCATCTCACACCTTAAAAGCCAATTCTCAACCTCAATAGCATCCTCCATTCCAACAAAAGGCTTTCCACCCAGGCTGGTGTAGTCTCTGCTCAGCCGAGCATAATTATATCCAACTCGAGCTATGGGATTCACTCCTCCAACATTACCATCTTGCAAAAGATTAGCCAACAATTGATATACCATCCTCGCATCTATTGGAGGATTTCTAGCACGTACATTAGCTTTAGCATTTGGGTTAGCATTATCTCGATGACCTCGATTTGTCTTGGTATTAGGTCGAGCATCTCCATTGATTGTGGTGCTTCCTCCATCTAGGTTTCCTCTTTCGTTTCCTGCTTCCATATCCTCTTTCTTGTAAATCTGCATATGTTCCTTAGTAAGATACAGAAGAACGGTCTAGGAGAGAAGGAACGTGTACTTAGATACATACATAAATATCAATGTAAGTAAGTTACTATAGCGTTAACCTAAACCTCAATCATATTTATGATTTATTGGATTATATTTCAAAAAGCTTTTAGATTTAGCTTTTCTTTTAAATTTTCATAAACCTATGCTCTGATACCAACTTATAACATCCCCCACTTGGAGGCCTAAAACTAACGGCTGCGGATATTGTAGTCATCCATAGTTATTAATCCTTGGCGACCAGATATAGTGGTGTTAGATACATTGATATACAAATCACAAGAATATGGAAAAAAATTAACAAATCAAAAAAAAAATTCCACATTCCATTCAAAACATTTCATGTTCGTTAGAAAATCCCAAAAATATTAACCACGTTTAGAAAAATATAATTATTACACGTACACCAAGAGCGACATATTAAGATGTCCACTTTGTTGATCAGAGTATATTATAAGCCTAAAAGTCTACCTTTACACCCAAAATACTTAGTGGAAAAGATAACTCTAAATAACTAACTGCCCCCTGCATGCCTTCGGAAGCTTTATTCATCTAAGAAAAGAACCAGAAAACACTAAACCTCAAACTACTCGAAATTAATTGAGTACCCAAGAGTTTATTTAAGGGAAAAACTTCGAGTTAGACATAAAGCCGGGTATGAAAATATTCTAACAACTCAATCCTTATAGATATCTAGTGAGACCATGCCGCTTAGCGGAGTGGGTTTCCCTCATATTAGTATCCTAAAACCTTTACAAAACCATATATTAGGCTCCTGCATCCACAATGATTAAAACATAGAATTTCGAAATATTATGATGATATGCATACATAAAACCCTCCATGGATTTCCCATCCTCGATTTACTTAAATCCTTATCATAATTATAGTTTCTAGGATCACTAATAACCTGCTAGCTTTCATGGGATTACTGGTACCCTTTTCATAATACATGGACACCCTTTCCTATTTCATAGTTTTCATAGGATCACTAAGAACCTATAGGCTGCTACCATCTAAATTAATTAATTCATGGATTCCCCTGAACCTATTATCCATTCCAATAACTCCACCCCTATCCTAGTTTTCATGGGTTGAATAGGAACTTACTGATGCCTTTAATAACTTCTACCATATCCTATTTTCATGGGTTGACTAGGAATCTACTTACTAATGTCAATACTTAATCCGGATGTAGTTTTCATGGATTTACCACAAACAGTTTGGCCCCTTCCAACCATCCTTAATACATAGTTTTCAAGGGACCACTATGAACCTATTGGTTACCCCAATAACTTCCAAATCATAGTTTTCATGGGTTTAGTATGAACTATCTTGGACGACATCAAGGTTTTGGCATCCTATATTCTGGTCTCTTTGACTACACATTCAGGAGTTTTATTAAGTTATATTCACTACTGGGTTAACCTAACTGGTTCTTCTACCCCTTTATCCCCATAATGTAGCTATAGGTCCTTTATCATGTGAATACAATTATATTTGAGTAAACATAATAATAAAACAATACTACTTCGGTGGGTTTTAGGTCCATGAAATACTTTCATAGTTAATCCCTTGAACCTATATTTTTATCAATGAAATGCTTCTTTAAATTTGCATACCTGCTATCCTTTCAAGACACCTTTATTTAGACATGGGTTTTTCCTTTAAAAATGAGTTTGTGTTTAAAAAGCCTTTCGACACCTTCGAAACCTTGCTTTCGACCTCACAGGATAGCCTCCTTCGAAAGCTTAAAAATCAAACTTAAAAACATTAGGCTCCAGCCTTTCGAATACTTAAAACATTTCTTTCTAAACCTTTTGACCGTGTTAAAGTATTATCATATAAGTAAAGAAGCAAAACTTCGAAACCATTAAAAGTACCCCTATTGAAATCCTTACGTTTATGTTTAAAACATCAATTTGGGTTAAATAAACATAAGCAAAAGCATCTCATTCAAGACCATCCTCTATTTCATAAAAGCATTAGGGAAACTTGATGGTGTCGAAGCCATCCTTTCGAAAGCATTTAAAGCATCTAGATAAAACAATTGAAGGTTGGCTTGAAAACCTCTTTCGAAATCATGCCTTCAAAACTCCCAACCGCTTTCAAAAGAAGTAGGAAGTGGTTTATATTGTTTAAACCAACAGTATCTTTCGACTGCATTGATGTCCTCAATGCCATCGAAAGCCATCAAATCTTAGAAGCAATGAAAAACTATGTAACTCCTTCAGATGCTACTATTTTAAAGCAAAGGCGGCAACACTCCTTCGAAAGGTTATTTTGAAATACCCTTTTGAAACTATTGGTTTCGACTACTTCGAAACCCCTTTAGTAAACATGCAAGCACTTTTCTTTCAAAACAGAACAAAACAAGGAACCAACCCTTCCAGATGCTACATTTCGATACCCTACCTTCCACCTTTCTCCAATCTGCTATGTACTATATGAATAATACTACGTGTATTGGTTTACTGGTTTTGACCTAGAAGGTTTTGACTAGGTTGGAGGCAGAAGCTCTGGGTCGAAAGCTCCTTCCAAAGGAGACGGAACCAACTTTTCTGAGAAAAATGATGTTTTCACCAAATAAAGTAAACTTTTTATAACAAACTAGCCCACATGTAAATACTTGATTGGTTACATTAAACTTTTATATAATTCAGCTAATACGTGCTACATTTTTCTCAGATCTAAACCAAATAATATTTAATAAACAAGCCCTTCCTATTAACAAAACAATTAAATCATTTATGTCATCCTTTCAAAATAATTTAATTTCCATACTAAATCACTTAGTAAAAATCCCAAAAAATTCCAGAAATTCATTTTAATCATGTTTGGTAACATATCAAACTTTCAAACCCAAATTCTCATTATATTTTCAAAATAAACTTATAAAACCAAATAACCATATTTTCCTTTGAAAATTCATAATTAATTCTCTACGGCTTTGAAAATTGTGAAAACTAAAACCAAACTCCATAATCATGTTTTCCACAACATATAATTTTTCCATGGCATTTAAAAATCATTTAACCTCCGTTTATCCTAAAACAATGCATATCTCCTTTTTAAACAATCTTGTTTAATAATAATTTATAAATCAAGCATATCATCATCCAAGATATCATAAAAATACCCTTAAATCTAAAAACATATGATTACAGAAAGCAAAAATAGAGATGTAGTGATTATTATTCACTTTAGATTGGATAAGGAAATTGGAGATTGATTGAGACTGATTTCTTCTAGCTTGAACCTAAGATTTATATTTGATTTTCCCTTCTTCACTTCTTCCTAACGGCTGCCTCCTTTCCTTCTTATATTTACAATTTTTGTTATGTTAAAATGAACGTGTATAGCATTAGGAATAGTAGTATAAGGATGGTGAATGTCAGTGGAAATGACACTAATGCCCTTATGATTAATTTTCTATTACCTAACCATTTGTCAGTTAATTTATTTTAATTAGCACGACCACTACATTTATTTACCAATCTCAGTCTCCTTATCTCTCTACATTATTCTGTTTAATTTATTCTAATTAAATCTTCCGAACAATGTCATTGAAAATTAATGGTGTTACAATTCTTTAGAAGAATTTAGATTTATCTTACTTTCTTTTGTACGCTTGGTGTCCCTGTACTGAAGAGAATTTTACACATCGCTTCGTAAAACGGATGCATTATTGATCATTGACTGATAACAGGTAAGTGTAGAGTAAGTAAAAACAAAAGGAAACGATGCGGGAAGTCCATTTCCTTTTCCGTTGCGTGCGAACTATCTACACGGGACAGAGCCTTTGTAGTGCTTCGGACACCAAGCTCACCACTATGACTACGCATTGCACTTGCCTTGGCACATAGTTGAAATCTAACGTGTCAGCATGAATCAATATCTCTCCGAAATTCAAGTGCTATAGGGGAAACTTCTACTTCAGGACAGAATTACCTGACCATTTTGGATGCAAGTTCTATTGTTTAGGATGAATTATCCACCTTCTCGTTGTAAGTCAAGCGAAAGAAGTCCAGCACTTTTGGAGGCCGAGTCATCGTCTGTCGCCCTTTCCGCTTCCGCCTTAGGCTGAGTATGGCAGTTAATTCCAATCGGCCCAGCCTTGGATCAGACCCTTCCTAGCCATAGAGTTCATCTCCACCTACTGAAGAGAGCTTTTTCTTTGATCTCCGCTAAGATCCTTCACAATATCTATGTGCAACATGGCATATTAGAGGAGGGTGTATGCCTTCTAGATAAGAATGAGTTTTCCCACATGCCTCCTTTGGGACATACCGCTTGTCATCGATAAATGTGCTTGAATGGAGCTGTGCCCCTATTAACGACTTTTTGCATGAGACTCTATCAAACTTAGGCATATCTCCGTTCCAGATTCATCCTAACGGATACGACATCTTAACATGGTAAAACGTCCTATTCATGTAAACATTAAATCGTGCTCCGATCTTTGCTAAGCTGCGGTACTTTCTTTCATTTAAGAGAAGAGATGAGTGTTTTTCCTTGGTTGAAATTGAAGCTCAAAGGAGTCGAAAAACCGTATTAACTGCAGAGCAATCTATCCTGGTTCAAGATCTAGTATTTCTTCATCAGATACCCCGAGGGGTTTAACGTCTTGGGACAATAAGGGGTAAGTCCTTTTCCCTACTTATTGAGTTCTGACGTGTCATGTAACACCCTATATTTTCATAACATTAATTAAGATATTTAATCAGTAAATTAAATTAAATAATGTAAGGATTGATAGGTTGGGATTTTATTAGTTAAGGTAGCCATGCCATATTAAGTGATTAACCAAAATGAATTAACATTAATAATGTGTAAGGATATGAGAAGGGCAATATGGTAAATAGTAAAACCTTATACCTAAACCCTTAGGAGATGGGAATCCACATTCATTCTCATTTTCACTCAAACTAAAATACCTAAGGCCGACCACCATTTCCTATTCTCCAAGAAGAATTAAAGCAAGGATTCAAGAGAAGAGAAGTTTCAATTAATTTAACAATAAAATCTCTCATCTATAATCTCAAAGCTAAGGTGAATAATCACTTCACCCATTTTCTTTTAGTTTTTGTGAAACACACCACACCCCTTAGTATACCCAAAAAGGACATACTAAAAGATATGGTGTGTTATAGACATAGCTAAAACATTACAGACACTAAGATTCACAAGACAATTAAATAAAATAGCGGAAACGTTTAAATTAAAATTTATTATTCTAGAAAATAAATTATCAAAACAGAATATATCTTTAAAACCAAATACATTTGTCTAGTGAAAAAACCATCCCAGTGACATCATAAGAGTACATGAAGATAACCATTCCT
Source organism: Allium cepa (assembly GCA_030765085.1). Lineage (NCBI taxonomy): Eukaryota > Viridiplantae > Streptophyta > Magnoliopsida > Asparagales > Amaryllidaceae > Allium > Allium cepa. Next base: position 307,324,921 of record CM060931.1, read on the forward strand.
CTCGAAAGTATTAGTACATCAAATCCAAACGAAACAAAAACTAAGAAGAAGAAGAATACGTGAAGGAAAATCTCCGCAGCTGAATCTCCAAGAAAATCCAAATCCAAAATCTACTATCTCTACCTATACTGGCCTATGGGGGGAAGGGAATAATGAAGGAGTGGATCAGACTAAAAGTTTAGTGAGTCGAAGTAATTACTAGCATTTTTAAGCAAGATAAAGATAATAGACTTACCAATAATTCTAGTATAAAAAAAATAAAGAAAAAGATAAAGCTGTAACAAAATACTGTTTAACTGTTTACTTTGCTTAGATAGTTCTTATTATCTTCGATTGTTTGTACTTTTCTTAGATAACTACTTTGATTAGTCTAAAATTATAATCCTACTTCAATTAGGCTGAAATCCAAACTCTACCCTTTAATCGCCTTCTATCCCTGTTGTGGCAATGTGAGCTAGTCCCATCCTGTGGGTCCCACGGCAAAAAGATAACTGTTTAGCACTTTGGAACTCAATATCACTTATATCTTTGCAACAGAGGCCGCACATTCCGCCACCGTCAGCTCGCACTATCTATTGCACCACCCTTTGACCTCTTATTGGAACTCAATAGCGACTTATATCACAGCACCGAGGCTGCATGCTTGGCCACCGTCGGCTCGCACTATCTGTTGCTCCACCCTTTGACCTCTTATTTACCATTACTTTAGCATACGTGTGTCCAGCCTCACCTGATCTATTGTGAGACCATCAGTCCTAGTTTGACAAGGGAAATGTTGCTGGTATGGGTCCTAACAAACAAAATCTAGTTATGCCCCTTGCCTAAATCCCCTAATTTGAGCTTCTATCTATTGGTCTCTTATTTACCATTACTTCAACAAAAGTGTGTCCCAACCCCACCTAATCTATTGTGAGATCATCAGTTACTGACTGAAGGTGAATGCTGCTGGTACGGGTCCTGTTTCTATCTTTGCTTATTATCTTAGTATATGTTTTAAAATAAGCCTCTTATGTTAATTTTTCTCTATTTGCTTATTAACTTATTCTATGTCTTTAAAATAAGCTTCTTTTGTTAATTCTACTCTATCTTTTTATTAACTTATTCCAAGTCTTTAAAATAAGCCTCTTTTGTTATCTCTGCTATATTTGCTTATTAACTTAACTCTAAGTTTCAAATAAGCTTCTTTCTGTTCTTTCTGCTTAATTATAACCTACATTATAATTTCGCTTATATTCTGTCTTTTTAATTATATAAACTTTGCTTGCAAATGTCTTAAATTTGCCTATTTCAGTCTGTATTCTCTTTATTACAGTTCTTCTTATTTTACATCTAATTTTTATAAATTTAATTTCTTATATTTTAGTCCATATTAGCGAATTATTCTCTTTTATTATTTTATTCGCGTAAAAAGGAATAAAAGGAAACTATCGTTTGTTGGTTGAATTTTATCACAAAACGAATGTAAATAAAATATAAATAACTATAAATAAATGAATGAAATAGCTAAATAAAAATGGCTGAATAAAATATATTGAAAAGAACTTTAAAAATTAACTATAAACATTTTATATAAAAGCGGTCTCAAACAACAACTATTGAGAATCCTATTATTTTAAATTACTTAAAAATATAAAATATTTACTCAAACACTTATCTATGGTCCTTAGCTCTTTTCCTTGACCTCCTCGGATCCACTTTTAGGGTATAGAAGATTTTTATTAAAATGATCTTTTCCTTGGAAAAATATTCCTTTTAGGGTCCAGCCTCAAGCAATGAACCTAGGTGGAGAAAATCTGAAAGAGAAAAATACCTAGGTGTTGGGCGGATTCTCACCCAGAAGGTCTCGAGACCGAGAAGCGTAAATTTCACCCGGGCCGGCAACCCCCATTCCACCCAGTAAGGAGTTCATTCAACACTCATGTCCAAAGTTCCATTCGGCATCCCCATGCGAGGTTCATTCGGCATCTCCATGTACTCAAGTGCTAAAGCCCATCCAACATCCCCTTGGCAGCAGTTCCATTCGGCACGAAGGCCACCGGACCAACCCCCCACATCTCCATGCCGGTCCAAACCAAGGCCCAACTACCGAATAAGATCATGCCAAACCAAAGCCTCGCCTCCACACCACCGAACCAGATGATTAGGTACCACTACCGGACCACCCCTCAGCCGAACCAAAGCTTCTCCTCCACTACCGGACGAGAACCAACACCGGTCCAAACTCCATCTCCACACTACCACCGGACCACGCCTACCACCGGACCAAGCTCCATGCCGAATGTCCTCCGCCGAACCAGTCAACTGCCAGTCCAGATCGCTTCAGCCCGGGCCCACCAGCAGTTATATACTTCCAAGACCCCTGCCCCCTACCTCACTCTATAAATAGAGGGGCAGGGGTACAACAATGGCAGACAAGTTTGAGAGCTCAAGCAAGGAAGGAACTTTCAAACTACTTTCATATACTCATATACGAAGCATTGTACTTGTAATCTGAAGGAAAGAGATAATAACATATAAAGTGGACGTAGGCACATTCTGGCCGAACCACTATAAATCCGCGTGTCATTTACATTTCAGCCCCTACTTCTTTTATATTTATATACTCATCTAAAATCATTGAAAATCACATATAATCAACTAAATAATACGACTTGGAGGTGTTTGTCCATTTTTTGTGCAAACATTTTTGGTGCTTTCACTGAGAGCTGAACTCAAGCTTCAGCTTCTCCCACTCAACCTCCTTCTTAACAACATCGTTCGTTACTTAGAAATCATGCCTTCCAAACAGAGAAAGGATGTTAACAAAGGAAAGAACATCGCAACTAGCAGCCTTCCAGATCCAGCAATCACAGATCAGCCCACTTCAACAGCAGTACCAGATGAAAATCAGGAAAATCCAACTGGTCCCGCAACGGAACAACCAATCACTAGGGCAGATCTAGACAGGGTTGTGGCTGAAGTAACTAACCGCTTCACATCCCAACAAGAAACTTTGGTGGACCAACTCATGACACGCTTAAGGGATGCTGAAGAATCCAACCGCAACACTGAATCATGGGGTGAATCCCAATCCGGAGGATCCCGGAGGCAACAAAGGTCTTCGCTCTTCGAACAAGCTATCAACAGGAAAAACGATGATAGGGGCCGCGCCCGGACTCAGCCCGAATTCCGACTCGAGGAAGCCCTTGGAACCGAACCTAGCGGGGGAGGCACCAGGCGAGGGTCGGATGTAGCTGAGCCAGTCATGCCACCTAATCATAGAAACCCCGCTGAACGGAGCCGAGCTAGAACCCAGCCCGAAGTTGACCCCATGGATGTGCTCGAAACAGAACCCCACAGGGGAAGATCAAGGCAGGGGGCAACTGTAGCTGGTCCTAGCGTGCATCCAAGCAGCCAAAGACAACCACTGGATAATGCTAGAGGTGATAGACTGTACCATCCCTACAGGGCATCTGGACGAGATAGATCCCGCAGGGAAGAACCGAGCTCATTTTTGTCCGCTCCAAGTTCTGACGAACGAATGGCACGATTATTCAGAGAATGTGTCCGACGGGAGCAAAGGGACCGGGGAATAGGCGCTAGGGTCACCAGTCCCTTTACCCGAAATATCGAAACTGCCATCACTCCCCGGGAATGGAAAATGCCAACCATGGAACCTTACAAAGGAACTTCCGACCCCATCGTACACCTGCAGAGGTACACCCAGCATATGCTCATGAGTGGAGCAACAGAAGGAGTATTATGTAAATGCTTTCCGCTATTCCTATCAGATCTAGCTACCTCCTGGTTCTGCCATCTACCCCAAGGATCCATCAGCTCATGGGAGATGTTAAAAGAAAGGTTTATTAGCCAGTTCCGCATCCATGTGGAACAACCCAAGGATGCTTATTCTCTATCCAATGTCAAACAGAAATCCGGAGAGACGCTGCAACAATATCTAACACGGTTCAACGCCGCAGCGGCAGCAGTTCAAGATGCCGATGAAAAACTCACTCTGATGGCCCTCTGTAGTGGTGTACATCCAGACACCAAGTTTGCCAGAAGGTTAACTAAGGAAAAACCAGCTACCTTGCCTGATTTCTTCCATGAAGCTGGAAAGTATATGAGACTTGAAGACGCTGCTACGGAGGGGCAGTCAGGGCAACAAGGCAAGATAGTTCAGGACAAGGTTCCCACTGCAGCTAAGGACGCTCGAAGAAATGAATCTAGAGACAATGCTGGGGGCAGAAAGGTTGAGAAGCGCCAATATCGACCAGGACCAAGATTTGACTCCTACACTCCTTTGAATGAAACAATCGAAAACATCTACCTAGCCACTCAGGGCGAACTCGGATACAAGCGCCCCCCGCACAAGAAAGAATCAGATAACGCACTCAAGTCCGGAAAGTTCTGTCGCTTCCACGAATCCCACGGACATGACACCAATGAATGCCACCATCTTCGGGACTTGATCGAAGAACACATTAGAAGAAGAAGACTAGAACGTTATGTGAAAGGTCAAAACAGGACTCCAACTCCTGCCAACGAGAACTCAAAGCAACCCCTCCCAGAAGTAGGCGGAGGGAATCGCAACAATCACAACACCAGTGGCTCTAGTCAAGAGAAGATAGTGGTCCTTACCATCTCAGGAGGACCACACATCGCCGACAGAAGTTGGGCAGGGATGGAAAGGTACGGCAAGTCGCTTAGAAATGCCGAAGGATATGTTAACTCCATTACGGAGGAACGCCACCCGAAACGAAAAGAAAACGATGACATTGTATTCAGTAGGCATGATTTGGAAGGAAGACAGTACCCACATATGGATCCCATGGTCATCTCTGCCTGGTTTGGTCCAGCTAAAGTTTTTCGGATTCTAATAGACACGGGAAGCTCCGTTAATATCCTGTTCAAACATGCTTTTGACAAAATGAAGTTATCAATGAAGGATGTATCCCCCTGTGACAAACCACTACACGGTTTCACTGGAGATGCAAAGATGCCTCTCGGGCAACTTGACCTCTTCGTCGAAATAGGAAGTCATCCCCGCTCCGTTGTGCGAAAACAAACGTTCGTACTAATAGAAAACCACTCGGCTTACAACGCTTTCTTGGGAAGACCAGCCTTATCTGCATTTCAGATTGTATTAGCCCTCTGGTGCCTGAAAATGAAATTTCCAACAGACAACGGAGTAGGAGAAGTAGAAGGAGATCAAGATGCTGCCCGAGACTGCTACGTAACTGAACTTCGCAATAACCGCAGAAAGAATAAAGGAAAAGATGCAGAGACTACTCTCTGCATGAAAAGCTTGGAGGCATAGCAACTAAAGAAAGCCCCTCCTCTTCGATACACAAGCGATCCCTTCAATGAACTAGACCCCAGGGATAAAGAGGAGGAGACTACCGCCGAGCCTGCAGAGGCTATGGAATTCGTATCGGTAGATAAGCATGATTCAAGTAGACTATTAAAAATCGGATCTCAGCTGAAAACGGAATTGAAGGATCAACTCATTGACTTCCTCCGCCACAACTTAGATGTATTTGCGTGGACCCATGCTGATATGACAGGAATCTCCCCAGACATAGCATGCCACATGTTGAACATCGATCCCACCAAGGTACCAGTAAAGCAGAAAAAGAGGAGCATGGGGGCAGAGCGATCAGCAGCCCTTGATGAGGAAGTAAAAAATCTACTTGCTAATGGCTTCATACGGGAAGCCATCTACCCAGAATGGATCGCTAACCCGGTGCTAGTAAAAAAGGCCAATGGAAAGTGGCGAACATGTATTGACTTCTCCAATCTGAATGACGCTTGCCCGAAAGACTGCTTCCCACTTCCCCGAATTGACCAACTCGTAGACAGCACAGCTGGGCACGAACTCCTATCTTTTATGGATGCATACTCCGGATATAACCAGATCCCCATGCACGCTCCCGATCAGGACCACACTAGCTTCATCACCGACCGCGGATTATATTGTTACAAAGTCATGCCTTTTGGACTCAAAAATGCTGGAGCTACCTATCAACGCCTCGTCAACAAAATGTACGCAGGACTGATAGGACGAACTATGGAAGTATATGTGGATGACATGTTGGTAAAGTCCAGGAAAGCCAACGACCATGTAAGCCATCTGGACGATATGTTTCAGGTACTTCGCCGGTATGGAATGAAGCTGAATCCTCTAAAGTGCTCCTTCGGAGTTTCATCGGGAAAATTCTTAGGATTCATCGTCCACGCCAGAGGAATCGAAGCAAACCCTGAACAAGTCCGGGCTTTAAAAGAAATAAGGATACCTTCCACTCGAAAAGAAATGCAGAGCCTAAACGGGAAGGTGGCCGCCCTAAGCAGATTCATTTCCAAGGCAACTGACAAGTGTGTCCCTTTCTTCGAAGCACTCAAGAAAGACAAAGGGAGGTTCGAGTGGACCGACGAATGCTTAAAAGCCTTCCTCAACCTAATCGAACACCTTCAGAGACCACCAGTACTCTCAACTCCAAATGAAGGTGAAGTGTTATACCTATACCTCGCTGTATCATCTCATGCTCTAAGCGCCGCCTTGGTAAGAGAAGAAGACCGCACACAACGCCCGGTTTACTTTGTAAGCAAGAGATTTACGGGGGCAGAAGCCAGATATCCTAAACTTGAGAAGTTAGCATATTGTTTATTGATCGCGTCACGGAAACTGCGACACTACTTCCAGTCTCACTCCATCAGGGTTCTAACCGATCAACCACTAAGACAAGTGCTCCATCGTCCTGACACTTCTGGGCGACTCCTCAAATGGTGCATCGAACTAAGTCAGTATGATATCACCTACCATCCCCGCACCGCTATCAAAGGACAAGCCATGGCTGATTTCATTGCCGAATTCACTACCAACGAAGGCAAGGAACAATCCGAAGTGGCAAAAAACATCAAGTGGAACCTCTTTGTAGACGGAGCATCGAACGAACAAGGCTCGGGGGCAGGTATTGTGATCGTCACCCCCAGGGGAAGAAAGTTGTACTATGCATTAAGATTGGAGTTCACGGCCACTAACAACGATGCTGAATATGAAGCAGTAATAGCGGGATTGGAACTGGCCCTAGAAATTGGGATCAATTCCTTATGTATTCATAGTGATTCTCAGCTTATCGTAAACCAGGTACTAGGAGAATTCCAGACTCGAGGAGAACGGCTCACAGCATACCTAAAGAAAACCAGACTGCTGCTCGATCGATTGGACCATTATCTAATCAAACACATTCCTCGAGAAGAAAACCAAGAGGCAGATGAACTTGCAAAGCAAGCTAGTACGAAGGACAGCACCATTCCCGGAGCACTAGCAATCTCAAGGCAGCTAGCCCCGAGTTTCGAACAAGCGAATCTGATAACTGCAATCGAAGAAGGAACCTGGATGACTCCTATCCGGAAATATTTGCAAGATGGCATACTACCCGACAGGCGTGACGAAGCCAAGAAGATCTTGAGGAAAGTTCCCCACTACACAATACAAGAAGGCATCCTCTACCGGCGTGGCTTCTCTAGCCCTCTATTAAGATGCGTCGCCGGAAGGGAAGCCAAGGAGATATTAACAAACATCCATCAGGGAGGATGCGGAGATCACACTGGAGGACAGACTTTGGCAAGAAAGATACTCCGATATGGATATTACTGGCCCACACTAAACAAAGATGCCCTAGACTTCGTTAAGAAATGCGACAGATGTCAGAAGTTCGCCAAGATCCCTCGACTACCCACAAACGAAATTACTCAAATGACCAGCCCTTGGCCCTTTGCTGTATGGGGAATTGACTTAATTGGCGAACTGCCAACGGGCCGAGGCGGAGCCAAATATGCTATAGTGGCAGTCGATTATTTCACCAAATGGGTGGAAGCGGAACCTTTAAATAAAATATCTTCAGCAAAAGTTATCAACTTCTTGATCAAAAACATTCTGTGCAGGTATGGAGTCCCCCTCAAGATCGTATCAGACAACGGACTCCAATTTGACAGCGAAGAATTTGCCGACTGGTGTCAAGAGCATGGAATTCATAAAAGCTTCTCATCAGTAGCTTACCCTCAGGCAAACGGACAAGTTGAAGCTGTCAACAAAATTCTCAAAACCCTAATCAAGAAGAAACTTGAAAAGTCAAAAGGCGCTTGGGTGGACGAACTTCCTACGGCACTATGGGCATACCGCACATCTTTCAGAACATCAACGGGACATACTCCTTTCTCTTTGGCATATGGATCGGAGGCAATGCTCCCAGTTGAGACTATTGTGCCTTCCCACCGTAGGATCCACTACAACCCAGAAGAAAACGAAGAACTCCTCCTCATGTCTTTGGATCTGATTGAGGAAAGGAGAAACGATGCAGCACTCAAAGCAGCAGCTCACAAACAAAAAGTGGCAGCACTATACAATTCCAAAGTCAAGCATCGCAGCTTACAAGAAGGAGATCTTGTCCTCAGGCGAATCTTTCCGCGCCCCGGGGCACTGGACCCCATCTGGGACGGACCATATGTAATTCACAAAGATCTCCACAACGGAGCTTACATTTTGTCAACAGTGGACGGAGAGGTGTTCCAGAGGGCATGGAACATCCGACACCTCCGTCAATACTTTTCTTAACTTGTACTGCCCATATGAAGTGAATTAACAAAGAGAATCAGTGGACGTAGGCATTTTCGTGCCGAACCACTTTAAAAAATCTTGTCTCTTTTTAACTTGTTCCTTTATGTCTTGGCTACTTGTTAAGCGTTATCCCTTTCTGTTGAACAAAATTCTATGGCATCTCCACTCAAGACGCACCGCGGCCTCATCTGGACTAGGCCTAACAGGTACGCTACGATTCTATGCACTCGCCAATGAGACTCTTTTGCCCCAGCATCCCTCTGCTGCGGGTTAACTCATTACGCGCCTGCCCTCAAAGCCAACTGTAATGAGCCGATTATAAGTCATCATAAAGGCCGACTATAGCCGATGGCAGCTCATTACGGCGTTCGGCTCGTCGGTAACTGTGAACCTACTTTAAGCCCCAACATAAGGTGTGGCCAGCCAGGGGTAGTTCACGGCCAACGGCACCCACGCTAGCCGGCCACGGTAAATCGAATAATACCCACGATTACGGACCATAATGGTTCGGGTAGTTACCGTGCGCGATCTCGGCTCCGATGTGTCTTAAGTGCGGCTGTGGTAAAAAAGAAAACTCCCCGCGGAGGCGTAAGATGGGTGACAAATGTCTCCAAGACCCACAGCTAGGGAAAGTGACTACAAAACCCGTTTGCCACGAACTTAAGCACATCGACGGCCTTCCGTGACTGGAAGTTTTACTTTTACTATATTTCCATTTCATTTAAATATTTTTCTCCTATCCTGTATAACAAACTCTAAAGTACAGGAAACCAAATAGGAAGCATTCACTCATGAGGCTCTAAGCCTGCGTGCTGGGTAGCAGGGCGCTCGGCTATACCCGTGAACAGTTACACAAGACACTCAAAGCTACCGCCTGCGAATAAAACATAAAGGGCGGTACTCTCTTCTCTTGTACATAAATGCGTAACTATAACTTATTCATACACTGACATTGCAAAACGTGAAATTATATTTCAAGCAAAAACTTAACATCAAACACAAGTGGAATCACAGGCATATACATAATTATACTTCTCACACAGCACATAAAGATAGCAACAACATTTAAACATGACAAAATCAGCTTATATTATAAGATCACACGAAGTTATTCTTTGCAAATAATTTTATTACAGTTGCATATCAAAGACTAACATGAACAGTGATAAAAAAAAGAAACAAAAAGATGGCAGATGCATCCACACTCCATCACCAACTCCCCCAGCCTACTTAGCCGCAGGATCGGAGCCCCCAGCATGTGGATCTGAAGTCCCACCTGTCCAGATCAGAAGAGGAATTCATTAAACGAACGATCAAGTTATGAAAACACGAAAAGAAAAGAAAGGGAAAAGAATAACTCACCAGCATCCGCCGCTTGATCCTCATCATCCAACTGCACGCCCGCTTCCTCTGCAGCGAGTAGCCGCATCCCCTCCTTCACCGCCGCTTGCTCCTCCTTTGAGAACTGAGCAGTAACCGCACTCAAGTTGAAAGCCTCTCCGCCTTCCTTACCCGCGTTCACCCTGGCCTCCTCTAAAGCCTGGAGATACACCTTGGCCATGACCCGAGGGTAATCGTCCATCCAAGACAAGCCGCCCTCTTTCCAAGTATGGAAGTACATATCCTGAAGCATCTCGTCCATCATCCCCTCATTTTCCTCAAACTCCCTCACCCGAGCCTCGGAAGCTTGCAACTTAGCGACGGCGACGTCCCTCTCTGATTGGTATCTCAAGCAGTCAGCCTGGAGTGACCTCCTCATTTCCTCCTCCTTCAACTTGAGGGACCTCCTCATCTCCTCCAGCTCCTCCTTCAACTCGGCCTGAGCCATCTCCGCAGCCTCGAGCCTCCCTGACAACTCCTCTACCCGCTCGAGATCCGCATTTCGGACCTCATCCACCGTTGCGATAGCTATGTTAATCCGTTCCCTGCAAGCGACCTCCATCTTCCGTAATTCCGCCCTACTGGCCTTCTCCATGGTCTCTTTCAGACGCTTGGAGGCTTCCTCATGCTGGGAAATCTGGATGGCTTGGTCGGCGAGTTGCTTGGCCTGATCGGCAACCTTTAACCTCAACCGAATGTTAGCACTCCCGATCTCTTCCCCGGCCTTGACCAACTTAGCATGATGCTCCATTAACTTCTTGGTCTCTGCGGCCACCCGGTCGATATTAGCCTTGGCCTCATTCCCCATGGTGACTACCCGTGTAGTAAGTAAATCAAGATCTAAAGATTTGGCCTCGTCCAGCACTCTTACCATGGGGTTGCGGGGAAGGAGGTGCTCGCCCGTGGTCTCATCGAATGAAATGTCCCGAAAACTTGGGTCTAAATCAGGATGGCCGGCAAAAGGGTCACGAGGCACGGGGCGAGGCACATCGGGACGCCTTATATGAATGACAGTAGAACTCTTGGAAGGAGGAGGAGGGGGGCAGGGCTCCGTGCTCTCCTCCGTAGTATCACGAGGAGGCTGAGTAGGGGGAGGCAGAGTAGGAAGCTGCGAAGCAGAAGAAGACTCAAATAAGGAACGGCTCCGCTTCCTTTTCTGAATGCCCTCTTCGATGACCCCAAGAAGAGGGCGGTACTTGACTACGTCCCCAGTGCGATCAGTAGAAGGTTTCGCGGAAGCTCTCCTCGACTTAAATTGTTCAAGGCGGTGTCGAACATCCGACGTTTTACCCGCCTGGCCTGCCCCTGGAATAAAGAACAAGTGTTACGAACATACAATAATCCGCAATTCAAAAAATGTGCTAAGTTAAAAAGAAAGAAAAGTGAGGAGACACATCTATTATACAAACCCGGCGGAGGAGTGGGATACTGCAATAAGTCCTGGATCTCATTCCAGGACGGAAGTGAACCGTAAAAAATTTCTAAGTCCTTATCGAAAATAGAATCGGCAGAAGACAAAAGTTCACCTTGCATCGCCGGAATCACCCTAGCTGAGGAACCCTTAGAGGATGGGTCAGTGCCAGCCACAGCTTTGCCGGTTCCTTTGCCTTCTCCGTTCCCTTCTCCGTTTCCGACTCTCCCTCCGACTCCCCGAAGGCCCGACGGAGAGCCTCATCCAGTTCGAGGTCTTGTTCAGAGGTTAGAGCAGCAACACCACTACCACCTTGACCGTCGCCATCTCCTCCACCCTCCGACCCTTCTCCAACTTCGCCTCCTTCCTCCTCTTCTACACCTTCCTCCTCCGGGACAGTCGGGCAAGTACTTGGAGAAGGGCCATCGGACTTCCTCAGTTTCTTCCCCCCGACCACGGGACGCTCTGCGAAAGGCTCCCTCTTACCGCTCTTTACCTTATTCCCCTCCTTAGCTTTAGCAGCCTTCTCCTCAGCCGTGTCTCTTTGCTTAACCACGGACTGGTGCGGTAAGATCAAATTATACTCCAAGAGGGTTGCGTTCCTGATCAAGAAGGAGGCCGACCGGTCCCGTGCCGGAATAGCCTTTAGTTCAGCAGCCATTCGTACCAAGGAATCATCCTCCACAACTGCAATACCACCTGTCGCTAGCCAGAAATAGAAGCATGTCAGAAAAAAAAACACTACAGTCAAAACATGGAAAATATAAATGAAATCCATCTTACAGCCAGAAGTGAAAAGGCGGAAAGAAACAGCATCGTCCTTGATGAAGAACCACTCTTTCTTGAACATGGTAAACTTGGAATATAGGTCCAGGACTGGTTTGAAGGGCACAGCCGCTTCCAGACTAATATACGGAGACCCCTTCTTATAGCCTCTCAGGTTGTACAAGTATCGAATTTCCCGGTTAGAAGGAGGACGCCCGTACCTCCTCTGGAAGATAACAAAGAGGCTCACCAGGATGGCATAAGAATTAGGCTGAAGCTGGAAGGGAGCCACCTTCAAATATGTGGTGAAGCTAATAATCCAAGCGTTGATAGGGGGGATAGCACCGCACATACAATGGTATCTGCTAAAAGCGAAGTAGCCCTCGGGAGGATTATATGGCATCACTCCATCTCCCGGCAGCAGCATAAGGGCCCTATCTATCCCGAAGGAACGGGATATGACGTCAAGTTGCTCCTCCTTTAGGGAGCTGGGAAAGCAATCCGGAGGAGAGATCAAAAGTTCCTGTGGACCATATCCATCCACTAGAGACCTCGGGATAGGTCGATGTTGCCCGGATCCTGGTTGGACTGGGGGCAAGGAAGAAGAAGGTTCTCCTGTGCCTCGAGACTTTTTTCTGTCTGATCGTGTTTCCGCTTTGCGAGACATTTTCTGCAACACAAGGAAAGCAAGGCATTAGGACAAGGAACATAGAAAAGTAAACAAACAAATGCGTGCAAGTGTGGGATTTCATTCGCAAACTAAAGTTTTCAAGTTCACAAGTTCATTCGGTTCCCAGTTCATTCGGTTTCCATCTCATTCGGTTTCCATCTCATTCGGTTACCATCCCTTCGGTTCCCATCTCGTTCGGCCCCAAGGCCATAGTCCCATTCGGTAAAATGAAAACTTTCGTATGTATTCGGCAAAAGGGAACATACCTGGTTCGGTACTAGATTGGTCCGGCGCTTGATCGATTCGGTACTTGTTTGATCCGGTACTTAACTGGTTCGGTGCTCAATATGGTTCGGCTCTACTCGTTCGGTAAAGAAAAACAAGGGGGTACGGCCTCTATATATAGGCGAATTCACAACCACCGAACCAAACATTTTGCCCAACCGGACCAATAATACCGGACCACCATAAGCCGAATGAGATTAGCCGGACCAACCAAGAACTGAATGGAACTCTCTCTCTACCGTCCAAGACCAGGAACTAGGGGGCACGCAGGGCGCCTCACTCAGATAAGTCCCGAACTCCAGATCTTACTAATAAAATAAAGAATATGATAACAACGGATAAGTCGTGAATCTCTCACCAACGTGGGTTAATCATTTACACGTGTACGCGACCGCGAATGGTCCATAGGCACGCTCTGAATGGCTATTAACCCCGTCGCCATGAGAATTCACACTTTGACACTCCTGTTTTAAGCCCATCGGTTAGACGAATATTTGACTCTGATAATTAGAGAATGACTAAGCTACTTACACATGTACGGGATCGCGAACGATCCCTAGGCATGCTCTGAGCTGGCGATAAACCACCTTGAAAACGATCCGGGGAACCACTCGAACGTGGACCTGGCATCGATAACGAGCTCGAACGGTCATCATTTGAAATCACACTGAAGCTATAATTTCCTTTGCAGGACATCCGAAGGATATGGACACCCAGCTTATGTCGTTTTACAAATCACGCCCACTACAGGGAAACAAAGCGCGACACATGCAAGCACGTGCCCCACTTTGGGGGGCAAATGTTGGGCGGATTCTCACCCAGAAGGTCTCGAGACCGAGAAGCGTAAATTTCACCCGGGCTGGCAACCCCCATTCCACCCAGTAAGGAGTTCATTCAACACTCATGTCCAAAGTTCCATTCGGCATCCCCATGCGAGGTTCATTCGGCATCTCCATGTACTCAAGTGCTAAAGCCCATCCAACATCCCCTTGGCAGCAGTTCCATTCGGCACGAAGGCCACCGGACCAACCCCCCACATCTCCATGCCGGTCCAAACCAAGGCCCAACTACCGAATGAGATCATGCCAAACCAAAGCCTCGCCTCCACACCACCGAACCAGATGATTAGGTACCACTACCGGACCACCCCTCAGCCGAACCAAAGCTTCTCCTCCACTACCGGACGAGAACCAACACCGGTCCAAACTCCATCTCCACACTACCACCGGACCACGCCTACCACCGGACCAAGCTCCATGCCGAATGTCCTCCGCCGAACCAGTCAACTGCCAGTCCAGATCGCTTCAGCCCGGGCCCACCAGCAGTTATATACTTCCAAGACCCCTGCCCCCTACCTCACTCTATAAATAGAGGGGCAGGGGTACAACAATGGCAGACAAGTTTGAGAGCTCAAGCAAGGAAGGAACTTTCAAACTACTTTCATATACTCATATACGAAGCATTGTACTTGTAATCTGAAGGAAAGAGATAATAACATATAAAGTGGACGTAGGCACATTCTGGCCGAACCACTATAAATCCGCGTGTCATTTACATTTCAGCCCCTACTTCTTTTATATTTATATACTCATCTAAAATCATTGAAAATCACATATAATCAACTAAATAATACGACTTGGAGGTGTTTGTCCATTTTTTGTGCAAACACTAGGCCTAGGGTCTTATTTATAGTGTCACTTGTGAATCTCTGACCGTCAGATTTGAAGATTAAATCTGGTGCAACCGTGTTATAGGCTCGCTGGGAATCGTCGCATGGAAGAATGAATGCACATGATGGAGTAGAAATGGAAAAATGATGTGTTCGAATCAAACTCAGTGAAGTTACGTACAAAATGCAAGGCCAGTCGACCTACCTATTGACCCATACATGCTAGGGTCGACCTAGCCATGGTGAGGATCGACCCTAGGGTCGACCTTTCCAATTTATTATTATTATTTTCTTCCTTTTGTTCATTTCTTGTTTAATTCGTAAATTCTTCATTTTAGCTTGGATTTTGACAATCTATATATGGAAATAGACCAAAAAATTACTACGAACACAATGGTGCAACCTCGTGGCTCAATTCTGATAATTTCACAAAGTTATTTTATTATTTAATTAATTATTATAGATTAAATTTTTAGCTATTAAATTTTTGTTTTATGATTAGATCCGAAATGTTTTGGCAGTATAAGCCACGTTTTGATGATTAAATTTGTATATTTGATTGTTGACGGATTATATACGTTCATGTTAACTTTTTATGATATGTTTGACTTGGAAACCCTATTTAATGACATCTAACGCCTTAAAATTTTGAATATAGGTCAGAAATGATATTATAGAGATGGGTTACAATTTTTATAATTTTTCAAATTATGGTGGGTTTTATATTAATTTTCTAATGAAGGAAATTGTTCATTGGGTTATAAATTTTTTCGGCTAAAATAATAATTATTTGGAGTTGAAATTTTTATATGTTAGGAAACATATTAAAATAGATTTTTTGGGATTTTTCTAGATTTTTCCTATGTGTTTTGATGACAAAATAAAATTATTTAAGGCATGGGACTTAAATGTTTTTTATATTTAATTAAGGAGAATGGGCTTTTTATAAAATAAAATGATAATTAATTTCGAAAATAGTGGCAGCACATTTCTGAAAAGAATTTGATAACCAATGACAATTTGATAAAAAAGGTAGGTTAGTTGAAAAGTTATCATTTTTAAGTTAAAAACAAAGAAATCATACATTTAATATGTTTCGGTCTATTATTGCAGAAACCTTCCGGCCCGACCTTTTGACCAGGTTGAGAGGTTCAAAGCTTTCGGCAACATCGAACCAATACATATGGTATCAAGTAACTGGGTACATAATGAATTGGACAAGGTCGAAAGGTTCTTAGCGAAAAGGTAAATGGCTAAAGAGGTTGGGTTATGTTTGTTTTATAAATCAAAAGCTTTCGCTTGCTATGCTTTCGAGTTAGAGCTTTCGACTTGGTTGCTTTCGACGAGGTCAAATGTTTAAACAAAGATTTTTATTTAAACCTTTCAGCATATGCCAAAAGGTAGCTGCCGTTTTGTTTTGCTTTGTTTTGAACCTTTCGACAAAGACGAAAGGTATATTTGTTTTAAAACCATCCGCTTCTCGCAATGCTTTCGTAAGGAAGCTTTTGACCTAGGTGTCTTAGCCTTGTTTGTATAACCCAAACCTTTCAAATGAGTTGTTTTAAAGGATATGTTTAAAGCTTTTGAAGCAGAGCTTTCAGTTTAGTCGAAAGGTTGCTTCCAATTATTTTAAAAGGTTTTAAGAGAAGGTTTTTCCATTTATTTTGAATTGAAACCATTAAGCCTTCAAAAGGTTTAAGTAAATAATTTTGAAAGGTTTAAGTAAATAATTTCGAAAGGTTTAAGTAAGTAATTTTGAAAGGTTTTAGCTAAATGATTTTGAAAGATTGAAGATTGATTTCGAAAGGTTAAACTCAATGGTTTCAAAAGATTTCAGTCGAATGATTTCTAAAGGTTTGAAGATTGATTTTGAAAGGTTTGGTTCAATGGTTTCGAAATGTTTTGGATGAATGATTTTCAAAAGGTTTGATGATGAATCATGAGAATTTTAAGTTCAATGACTTCGAAAGATTTAAATGATTAACTTCGAAAGGTTTAAATGAATGATTATGAAAGGTTCTGGTTGAACGACTTTGAAAGGTCTAAATGAATGATTTCGAAAGGTTCTGGTTGAATGCCTTTAAAAAGTTTAAGTGAATGGTTTCGAAAGGTTTTAGGTGGAAGGTTTTTCAAGGTTTTCTGAGACAATGTTTTAAAGAGATTTCAAAGAAGGATGTCCAAAGTTTTATTATTTTCGAAAGCTTTGATAATTGAATTTGAAATAGATAATTTCAAAAGTATAGAAAGAGGTTCTTTCGCATGGCTAAGTGTTTTCATCAACTAATGTTTGAGTAAAGAGGATATATAACATGGCGATATGATTTTGAGTAAAGTATATAGATTATATACTATTCCTTGTTTAAATTTGATATAAAGGTTTAAATCGGTTTGCAAATGTTTTCAAGGAAAATAATGGAAGAGGATCCTTAAGTGAAAATTACTCAGATACTAGAATACCATATGGGACTAGTATGGGGTTGCGCCCTATACATTAGCTATTAGCCTTAGCTAATTGTTGTCTAAAACTCCAATGTGTAGGGCCTGGTCACGGGTAGGCTAAAATGATGATTACACACTGAAAGGAATATATGTTGTATACATATAGGTTATTTGTGAGTCTGAAAAATCATTAGGATCAGGAAGGCCTGGGAGATGACTAAGTTAGGGACAGATCGTCCAGAAGTGAAGTATTTAACAAATAGTTAAGGATTGATAATCCAGAAGAAGAATACCTAATAGGTGTTAGTTTAATTTTGATTATATTTCCTGGTAGGCCCGAGTTAGCCAAAAATTAAAAGTTATCCAAAAAAACTTATGTATTTGAACAAATAGTTCATTATTACCTAAGATTTATGCATGTTTACATAACGATTACTTTACAGTATTTAACCATTGTGAATGTAGGAGCACAGTATATGGTTTTTTGATAGGTTTTGCAAAGATATGTTTTAAAAATTATGTTATTGAGGGGAAACCCATTCCACTAAGCGGCATGGTCTCACTTAACATGTTTAATCAGGATGTATAGTATTATTCATTCCAGGCTTTATGTCTGACTCAAAGTTTATGTTTTCCCCTTAAAATCTCGAGTGCTCGTAATTAATTTGAGTAGGCTGAGGGATTAAGGTCTTTCTCTAGTTTAGTAAGATGACGAATAACTCTGATTGTATTAGGTCTATTATGATTATATAACTCTGATCGTCCAAGGGAGTATCTTCATATATCGCTTGGCGTAATTTGTAGTAAGTATATTTTATATGTGCCTGGGAAAGAAATGGTGTTAGTCCTTGAGAAGATGGTTTTGATGACAACAACCTTAGAATAAGATTATAAAATATAAATACTAACATTATAGTTTAGATATATATATATATATATATATGTGTATGTATGTATGTATGTATGTATGTATGTATGTATATGCAGGATTAAACCATGCATGTATCAAGAATGAAGACTATACAGTATAGAGATTCAAGATATCAAGATTGAAGATTCATGAGTATCAAGAATATCAAGATTATCAAGAGTTCAGGATTTCAAAAATAAATAATTTAATTAGGAATTTTGTTAAAACTCTTAGAAAAGCACAGGCGTCTTAAAATCCAATTTATTCGTGGAATGGAATCCACTTCGAGCCTGTTAAAGGGATGGGAACCTAAGTAGGATGGAACCTACGAAAAATCTAGTGGAACATCATTTCGTGTCCGCTAACCTTTTATTCAAAATGATTTTACAAAATTATATCTTATTTTCAAAACCTTCCTTTTAAAAGAATTAAAAACATCTATCCTGATTGTAAAAAAATTTCGCCTCAAAATAATATTTATCTTCAAAATCAAATTATCCTTGGTTTTAAACTATCTTTTAATAATAATATATTTAACTTTTAATATTTATACTTAGATTAAATATAAAATTATAGTAAAATTTTATATATACCAAAATATTATTCTCTATATTTATTTATTTATTTTAACTATAGTTAAGTATATTTATAAAAGTTTAAAATAGCTTTAATATAAGATAAAAGTTATTTTCAAAGAAAAACAAAACACCAAAATTTCCTTTGGGATGTCGACATGCCCAAGTTACCCATGTTGACATAGTGTCAGTTGAGTTCAAAAATTTGAATTTCAAAAGAAGTGTATGTTTGTCATATCCCTTCACGAATGGACATGACAGTTGTTCTTCTATAAATATGGGCTATTTTCAACAAATTTCTATTCATATTTTTTCTGTTTTTCACTCCTCTTCTTCTTTCACATTTCTTTATACATATTCTTACCACTACTCTGCCGAAATCAACATTGAATCTAACTAGATCATTTCTGGTTTGATTCTCTATCACTATCTCAACAAGATTCTCAGTGCTATTTAGAACTATAGGCTTCTTTGTAATCATTTCTATGAGAAAAGGTGTGATTGTAGCCTTGAAAATCAATCAAGTGAGAAAAGGTGTGATTGTAGCCCAGGAAATCAATTGGGTGCATTGTTGCCCATGAAATCAAGTATCTCCACCCAGAGGATTGTGAACCTAGAGGGTGTACCTCGTAGCATTGAAATCGAGGGTGTAATTGTACAATTGCTTTTGAAAGGAAATCCGTACTTGTGTGCGGGACTGGATGTAGGGTAACTCCGAACCAGTATAAAATCCGGTTTGTTCTTTCCTTTGCTGCTTTTACTTTATTTCTACATCTGTGTTTGTTTCCGTGATCATATCTATGTTTGACTATTGCATACATTTGTGTTCAAATTAATATAAACTCAAAAAGATTTAGTAATTCCTTAAAACACTATTCACCCCCTCTCTAGTGTTTATCCTAGCCTTAAGATCCGTAATCCACATTTCTAACATTTGAGGTTTTCAAAGTTTTCATAATCTGAATTTTGAAAAATTTTAAAATGGCAATTTTTCTAATTATTAATACTATTTTCATATGAATATGTCACAGAATCATCATGGTATTTTTGTTTAAAAATATATTTAGTTATTTTGAAAAGTCACCCGATTCTTTAAAAAGTTATGTTGTTTTGCAGGGGAAGAGTTATGCCTAATGACTGTTGGTTAAAAGATACAAGATAATCATTCATCGATCGAGAAGAACTAATGGATATATAATGCAATCGACAATGAAATGGGTACCAGATCAATACAAAGATTTTGATTATTATCTACAAATTGACTTGATACTGTACTTCTCTCCATCTACTTCGCAATGCCACTGGTTTCATGCGAATCCGTCAAGAAATGACCAAGTTATGGTCAAATGAAGTTTTGGTGAACAAAGGGAAAAAGAAGGAAAAACTGTCAAAGGTATTCTTCAAATTTCATCTAGAGATTTAAGTATTTTGTTTCCACTCCTTTTCAGATTGTAGTTCTTGTTCTCACGGTTGTTTTGATGGATGGATCATCAAAGTCCGATCATAATTGAGTGGATATGATAGTTTGAAGTTGGGTATCCAAAATTGAAAAACTGTGTACACGATTTTCTACATTTTTTCTACTGTTCGGCCTTTTGCATCATAATATCGTCAAAATTAGACACCAAACTATTACTAGAACCTAGTCCTTGCCTTCCTCTTCGATTTGCCGCTGGTTTCATTCAATTCTGTTAAGAAACGAAGGAGATATGTCTTTTTGAAGTTTGATAGTAAGTAGAAAAACGGGAAGAAGAAGAAGAGAAACTATTATGAAAAGTGGTGACTGTTGGGCCTATTTATAGTGGTTGAAATTTCCATTCATTCATAATTCAAATTCAAAGTTTTGACGCCAAGATAGTCAATCTACTAAATCATCTGCATCTTTCTCAAACGGTCTTCAAATTCAGCAAATGAATATACTACGCTGATCAGAAAAACGAGCCCGTCGCAATAGAACAAATGTCGTCATTAAATTCTGAGAGATATAAATGTGTGGTTCACGACAATGGAAGACCAACAAAGTTAGAAAGATGAAGTGCAAAAAATGGTATGCTTTACTATTATTTCATCTTTATTGTTGCATTTAGGAATATATATTTATGCATTTAGTTAGGTACAGAAATTTATCTCTTTTATAAGTTTTAATATTTTGGTCCATATATCGACACACCATAGTATAAATATTGATATACCAGTCTAAATTTTTCTAAAAATAGTCTTTTAAAATATGTTTTATTTCGAATAAAATCATACTATTAATTTATTACAACTATACTAAGTAGAAAAGCATACCTTCATTAATAATTTCAACTCTTCTAATGTTATTTTTAATTCTCATACTCTATTTCTTTTAAGATACTAATTTTATATCTTTAAGAAATTAAAAAAATGAATTTAGAATGTTAGAATAAGGCTCTATTTGTATATTTCTTCAATTAATAAGATAGCACCACATCACATGACCGAAATTTTAGATAGCATTTCTAAAATGCTTCTTTTCTTCTGTAATGTTTTGTAAGTATTGCAAATTCGTTTTTATAGTATTTCTATGCTTTGAAACGCTGTAGAGTTTCAGAAACTTTACATAGCATTTGGTAAAAGCTACAATTTCAGTTTTATAAAGTTTCGAATATATTTTACTACAAAAACTTTTTATAGCTTCTTTAAATGCTGTTTTTCTTTATGAAACTTTAAACTATGTAAAAATGATATTTAAATTAAGTATTTTCTCTATTCTTTTTAGAGTTAGTTTCTAACTTATATTAGAATATTTTAAAATTAATTTGATGTTTAAATGTTTTTTAAAAATTAATTAATTTTTTTAAAAGTAAAAGGCCTTAATATAACACGTGTTTATTTTAGTTTTTCAATCTTTATTATTTTATTTAATATTTCATTATGATATTTTTAAAATTTAAAAATGTTTAAACAAATATTTAAACCAATAATAATTTAATATAAAGGTTTTACTTCGTAAGCTAAGTATTTTACAAACATGAAAGTTTGGATTCTTAAAAAAATAATCAACCAAGTTAAAGAAATATTATTTTAAATAAATAATTACGGTATTAGTAAAAACCATATTTGATCATATATACAGTTTAAATCCATATTTCTAAGCAATTTGATTTTGATATTGAGTCTGATTACTACCTTTCATGAGTATGTTATAGTATTAATATTACCTATAAGCTCTTGTCTTTACTACTCTTTCGGTCTAATTCATTAGTTTTCTTAACCTAAATCTAGCAATTAGTGTGTATTACCTTTGTTTGGTTGAATCGAGTTATAATAAATTGTTTGATATATGTATACATACATACATACATATACATATACATACACACACACATATATATGTTTGTCAATTAGTTATTACTTATCACTCATGTTTATCTTATAATCTGGATATCTCTTACCATAGTATATATATCATCATATCATGCTGCATATTATTATTATTATTACTTTGTTAACATTTTATTTCACATTACATATCATTATGCATCCTATTTCATATCATATTTCATTGCATATTACATCATAAATTACAATGCATGAAATATCATAATCATTTGCATCACAAGTTGCACTTCATTTTGCATATCATCTCATGCTATAGTGCATATGTCATACATTTCATACTGCATTACAAACTAGATATTGCATACATGTATATATAACGAGTGTATTCTATTTAGAGGGAGTTTGTAGTATTTTCTTATAATATAGGATTATTAGTTTTTTGATTTGTTTGGTATGTTTTGATTGACTTGTTTGATTGAATTGACTTGTTTTACTTGATTGAATTGATTGACTTATTTGACTTGATTGACTTGTTTGACTTGATTGACTTGTTTGACTTGATTGACTTGTTTGACTTGATTGATTTGTTTGACTTGCCTTACATGATTGGTTTTGATGTGTGTGTTGAAATATACTTATACATATCTATGTATTGAATAATTATAATATAATTATGTTGATGTCTTTCACATTCCATTTACTATACTTTGTTCTAGTGTTAGTTTAAGGGGGAGTTTTATAGTTTTATGGTTTTAGGATGGTTTTTGTTGATGATAAAAGGGGAGAAATAAAAAATAGGATAGTTAGGCATAGATTAAGGGGGGTTATTAGGATAGAAGTAATATTTTATAAACAAAGGTTGTCATCGTCAAAAAGGGGAAAATTGTTAGTCCTTGAGAAGATGGTTTTGATGATAACAACCTTAGAATAAGATTATAAAATATAAATACTAACATTATAGTTTAGACATATATATGTATATGCAGGATTTAATCATGCACGTATCAAGAATGAAGACTGTACAGCATAGAGATTCAAAATATCAAGATTGAAGACTCATAAGTATCAAGAATATGAAGATTATCAAGAGTTCAAAATTTCAAGAATAAGTAGTTTAATTAGGAATTTTTTTAAACTTAAAATCCAATTTATTCGTGGAATGGAATCCACTTCGAGCCTGTTAAAGGGATGAAACCCTAAGTAGGATGGAACCTACGAAAAATCTAGAGGAACATCATTTTGTACCCGCTAACCTTTTATTCAAAATGATTTTACAAAATTATATCTTGTTTTCAAAATGTTTTCAAAACCTTCCTTTTAAAAGAATCAAAAACATCTATCCCGATTTTAAATATTTTTAGCCTTAAAATAATCTTTATCTTCAAAATCAAATTATCCTTAGTTTTAAACTATCTTTTAATAATAATATATTTGACTTTTAATATTTATGTTTAGTTTTAAATATAAAATTATAGTAAAATTTTATATATACCAAAATATTATTCTCTATATTTATTTATGTGTTTTAACTATAGTTAAGTATATTTATAAAAATTTAAAATAGTTTTAATATAAGATAAAAATTATTTTCAAAGAAAAACAAAACATCAAAATTTCCTTTGGGATGTCGACATACCCAAGTTACCCATGTCGACATAGTGTTAGTTGATTTCAAAATTTTGAATTTCAAAAGAAGTGTCTATTCGTCATATCCCTTCACGAATGGACATGGGTGTTGTTCTTCTAGAAATAGGGGCTGTTTTCAATGAATTTTTATTCATATTTTTTCTGTTTTTCACTCCTCTTCTTCTTCCACATTTCTTTATACATATTCTTACCATTACTCTACCGAAATCAATATTGATCTAACTAGATCATTTCTGGTTTGATTCTCTATCACTATCTCAACAAGATTCTCAGTGCTATTCAGAGTTATAGGCTTCTTTGCAATCATTTCTGTGAGAAAAGGTGTAATTGTAGCCTTGGAAATCAATCAAGTGAGAAAAGGTGTGATTGTAGCCCTGGAAATCAATTGGGTGGACTTGTTGCCCCTGAAATCAAGTATCTCTACCCAGAGGATTATGAATCTGGAAGGTGTACCTCGTAGCCTTGAAATTGAGGGTGTAATTTTACAATTGCTTTTGAAAGGAAATTCGTACTTGTGTGCGGGACTGGATGTAGGATAACTCCGAACCAGTATAAAATCCAGTGTGTTCTTTCCTTTACTGCTTCTACTTTATTTCTGCATCTGTGTTTGTTTCTATGATCATATCTGCATCTGAATGTTGCATACATTTGTGTTCAAATTAACATAAACTCAAAAAGATTTAGTAATTCCTTAAAACACTATTCATCCCCCTTCTAGTGTTTATCCTAGCCTTAAGATCCGTAATCCGCATTTCTAACAAATGGGATTATGTGTTGTCAATGTGAAACAATTGGTTCTAAAATATGATGAGGTAAACGCTGTTTTGAAATCTGTTTTTTGTTCCATATTCAAGTGCTTCTGATATTATTGATATCATTAACATAGCCGTATTGGTCGCCAAAAGCTAATACTATAGATGACTGCAGCTTCTTTAGCGCTTAGTTTCAGCCTATAGATAGGGAATGTTACAGCTTGGTATCAGAGTATGGTTTATGAAACACTTTAACTAAAAATGGTTTTTGAAAACATAATCCTTAGAAACTAGAGTTAAGATTGGGGTATGGGATAATGCTATACTAACGTACTTGTATTTGCTATATATATAAGTATATGCTATCTCCAAACTCCTATCTTATTCAGGCTATTCATCTATATCTGATGAGGTTTAAATACAAATATGGAAGGAAGGAGAGGAAGAGTTAATCTCAGAGGAGATAGCACCACAACCAATGGAAATGCCTGACCAAACACTAGGAGAGGTCTTGATCAAGCACAAGCAGAAACTGTTGGTGCAGGAGTTCCCCAGATGAATATGGGGGCAACGTATCAGTTCTTTGTAAACATGATGCAAGCTAGAATTGCAACTGGATTTGTCAGAGGTAATGCTAGTGGAGGTGGAGCTTAGGAAGTTCCGATGGCCAATCAGTTTGCTAACCTAAGTAGGGATTACATCAAGCTTGGAGGGAAGCCGTTTACTAGCATCGAAGATGCGATTGAGGTGGAAAATTGGCTACTGCATTGCGAGAGAATTTTTATTGACTTAAGATTTAATGATGCACAAAAGAAAAGATTGGCTTCAAGGAAGCTGTAGGGAGTTGCTCTATTCTAGTAGAATACCGTCACCGCTAGGGTTGATGAGGAAACCATAACCTTGGAGGAGTTTAGAAGAATGTTTTTAGAAAGATTAATGTCTGTAATGGCGCAGTCGGCGTTGATGAGGAAGTTTGCAGAATTGGAACAAGGAGATATGTCCGTCTTGGAGTATGCAAGGAAGTGTGAGGAGTTGCCCGATATGGGTATGCTTTGGTAAATGCCGTGATCAAGAGGAATGAAAATTTATAAAGGGCTTAAGGCCAGAGAGTATAAGTTCCACTTTCCCGCATTAGAGAGATCCCAATAATATAGTGGTTGAAATGACATTAAGACAAGAAGAGGCATTGGCTTGCTTACGGAAGAAGATGAAGGAGGCCCATATGAGATAGGGCCAGTAAAGGAAGTTTTTTCGGAAAATGAATGCTAAGAAAGGGGTAGCAAAGAAGAAAGGAAAGGCATAAGTGGCTTGCTTCAAATGCGACAAGAAGGGACACTATGCCAATGACCGTCGAACTGGTAAAGGAAATGGAAAAAAGGTTGGTGGAAAGAAGAATGTTTGATGTTTAAATTGTGATCAGATCGGTCATTATAAGTACAAGTACCCAGAGCCTAAAGAGAAGGAAACAGGAAAGTTTATGCTTTGGAGCCCACAACCTCAAGGCTAATTGTGCAGGACAAAGGGAAGGCTATTTTAGGAGGCTCGCTGCAGATTCATGGTATTTTTATTAGCGTTCTGTTTGATACTGGAGCATCTCAGTCATTTGTTTCTCGATGATTGATAAGTAAGCTTAACCTAGAACCCTCATATCCAGTTACTTCCTTAAGAGTTGCAAATCCGATAGGCGGATATGCGACACTTGGTATATGGTGTAACCATTTAGAATTTGATTTGCTAGGCCATACTTTTGAGTGCTGTTTGCACATATTTTACTTTGGAGGATTTAGGATTGTCCTTGGAATGGATTAGTTAAGTAAATATGATGCTAAGAATTTTTTCATGATAGAAAAATATCACTTAGTCACCCAGATTGTAGTGATCGGATAGTTTATCCCCTAGGGAACCCTAGTTGTGAAACGTATGCTTTATTGGGTACTATGGAGTTAGAGGATGAGTTGCATCGACTCTTCATAGTTAGAGAATTCGCAGATATGCTTGAGCTGGTAACTGATTTGCCACCGAAATGAGCCATTTTTTTGGATTGATTTAATGCTTGGAGTAGAACCGTTGAGTAGACCGCCAAGTGGAATGATCCCCATCGAGATGAGAGAGTTGAAGGTGCAGTTGGTTGATTTGGAAGGTAAGAGCTTTATCCGACCAAGTAGTTCGCCATGGGGACCTGCCGCATATTTGCTAAAAAGATGGACAGGTCGTTAAGGCTGTGCATCGATTATCATAAGTTGAATGAGAAGACGATAAAGAACCGATATCTATTGCCGAGAGTTGATGATTTGTTCAATTAGTTAAGTTGGGTCAAGGTATTCTCTCAGCTGGATTTGGAAACGGTATTTCATCAGCTTAGAGTGGTGGAGGATAGCATTCCTTTGACCACATTTAGGACAAGATATGGATCGTATGAATGGTTAGTTATGCCATTCGAACTGACTAATGCGTCAGCGTTCTTTGCGGATTTGATGAATAGGATTTTACGAGAACACATGGATAGAGTTGTGTTGCTCTTTATAGATCACATTTTGGCATACTCTAAGTATGAGAAGGAGCATGAAGTCCACCTTAGAATTGTGCCCGAAACATTGAGGGAGCATCAGTTGAAGGCTAAGTTTTCGAAGTGTCGGTTTTAGAAGAAGGAAGTGAAGTTCCTTGGTCATGTCATCTTAGGGAAAGGGTTGTTTGTAGATCTAACTAAGATTGAGGCCGTGAATAATTGGAAGAGACCCAAGAGAGTGATCGAGATTAAAAGCTTTCGTAGATTGGCTAGATATTATCGAAGGTTTATAAACGATTTTTTGCACATAGCTAATCGATGACTAAGCTTACGCTAAAAGGTGTGAAGTTCGTATAGATTGATAAGTGTGAGGAAGCATTCCAGACATGGAACCACTTATTGAACCATGCACTGGTGTTAGTGGTTCCAGAAGGGAATCAAGATTTGGTAGTTTATACCGATGCGTATAGAACCAGATTGGGAGCTATATTGATGCACAGATGTAAAGTGATTGCTTATGCTTCTAGACAGCTTAGACCACATGAAGTTAGGTATCCTACGCATGACTTGGAGTTAGCTGCCGTCATATTTACTTTAAGGTTGAGGAGGCATTATCTTTTTGGAGAACAGTTTGAACTTTATACTGATCATAAATCGCTGAAATACTTGTTCTCTTAGAAGGAGTTGAACATGAGGCAACAGAGGAGGTTGGAGTTTGTTGCTGCTTATGATTTTGGAATTGAGTACACACCCGAAAAAGAAAACAAGATGGCGGATGCACTTAGCCGAAAACATCAGAATGCAGTATTGGCTATGACTGCCAAGTGGAAAGATTTGGAAGCATCGTCATCTTCTAATGTGCAGTTTAGATCCGGAGAAGATTCTAGTAACAGATGTGCTGTACTGTCTTGAATAGAAGTTAGACCGGTAATGATTGAGAAGATAGCTTCTAAGCAATAAGAGGATCCAATTTTGGCTGAATGGATCAAAAGGTTGAGGGAAGGAATTGAGAGCGATGACTAAACAATTTCAGTCTTAACCAAAATAGGTGGTTGAGAAAGAGAGGAAGGTTGTATTTTTCGAATGTAGAAACCATGAGGAGGGAAAATTTGGATGAATTCCATCGTTCGAAGTTCACTATCCATCCAAGAGGAATGAAGATGTATCAGGATATGAAGAGAAGTTTCTTCTGGAGAGGTATGAAACTGGATATTGGTTTGTGTGCTAAGCAGTGCTCGAACTTCCAATAGGAAAAGGCTAAACACCAGAACCAAGCAAATTGCTTCAACCGTTAGAAGTTCCGTTGTGGAAATGAGATTCTATTTCTATGGATTTTATTGATGGGTTGACAAGATCTAATAGAGGGAATGAATGTATATGGGCCATAGTAGATAGACTGACCAAGAATGGTCATTTCATTTCAGTAAAGTCAACCAGGATGACACCTAGTTTGATAAAGTTATTTATGAAGAATGTAGTTAGACTACATGAGATTGCTAGTATTATTGTCAGTGATAGATATTCTTTGCTTACTAATGAGTTTTGGAAAAGCCTATGAGAAGATTTAGGAACCAAGCTCAACATGAGTACCGCTTATCATCTGCAAACTGATGGGTAAACGGAAAGAGTTAACATAACCTAGGAGGTTTTGTTAAGAGCTTGTGTATTGGATTTCAAAGTATCATGGGAGGACCATCTTCATCTAGCCAAGTTCTCATATAACATTAGTTATTAGATTAGTATTGGGATGGCACCCTTTGAAGCTTTGTATGGAAGACCATGCCCCGTATGTTGGTTAAAGATCGAGGATAGATCGATTCTTGGTCCGGATTTGGTGAAGAAAGCTGTAGAGAAGATTGAGTTAATCCGAGCTACGATGAAGGAACCTCAATTTAGATAGAAAAGTTATGCTGATAGATGAAAAAAAGATTAGGAATTTTCTGTAAGGGACTATATGTTTATTAAGTTTCACCAATGATGGGTGTGATAAGATTTGGGAAATCAGGAAAGTTAGTACCTAGATTCATTGGCTGTTTTTGTATTGTTGAGAGGATCGCGAAACTCGCTTATAGAATAGAGTTACCAAGTAATTTAACTAGAATCCATGGTGTTTTACACATTTCTCATCTTAAGAAATGTGTTAGAGACCCAAAGACTACCATAGAACCTACTGTGTTAGAAGATCTACTAGTAGAGCCAGATTTGTCTATAGTAAGAAAGCACAATCAGGTTGTCGCTAGTGATAAGAATAAGTTGAGGAACAAGACAGTCAAGTTAGTAAAGGTTCAGTGGAGTGATGATGGTAGAGACTGTACTTGGGAAGTGGAGAGCAGGATTAGAGACTCTCACCCAGATTTTGAAAGGTTTGATTGTCAACCACAAGAAGTTTAACTTCAATGATTTTGAAAGATTTAAATGATTGACCTCGAAAGCTTTAAATGAATGATTTCGAAAGGTTTAAATGAATGATTTTTAAAGGTTCTAGTTGAATGACTTCGAAAGGTTTAAGTGAATGGCTTTGAAAGTTATGAGATGGAAGGTTTTCTGTAATGACCCGTAAATTTCAATGATTTAAAACTGTTAATTTAATTAGACTTTATGATTTAACATTGGAAGAAATAAAAATTGATGTTTTATGAATGAAATAATAATTAAAACTAAAGGTAATAATGTTAATCTAAGTTTATTGTTAACAATTTTAATGAAATTTCAAATAATTGAAATAATGAAAATGTTATGCTTGGTTATGAATTTAATATAAGAAAACAAATGTTAATATTGAATTAACTAATGAAATAATATAATGGTAATTGAATGAATAAAGTATTATGTAAGAAATTATAATAATTGGCTGAAAAATAAACTTCAGTGGATAGATCATTAACCAATGTTAAATTTGATCCATTTGATAATAATGGATTGAATAATAGGATGAACGTTCAATTAAATGGGATTATTGGAAATTCAATTTATAATTACTGAATTTCTGGAAATTGAAATTAAACATTGAAATTAGTGAAATATTCAATAATAAATTAACATGGGAATTTGTCTTAAGCATAAAAAATATCATTAGTAATCTAAAATGATAGAAATGGAAAATAATTAAATTTGAATTAAAAAAGTTATTTAATAAATTAAATATTAATTTAATAATGTGAAAATAGCCATTTTGGGCACTAACTCGGATTTCGATGAAACCAGTTTCATCGGATCTGTAATGGTGAATTATTGTAGGATTTCAAGTTTCGTAACGATCAGACGTGTCGTTTGATCGTACGAACTTGAAACGCCTAGAAATCAATTTAATTAAAATCAATTGAAATCAATTTGAAATAAGTTGATTTTATCATAACTTCTTCACATGATGGAATTAAAATTTGAAGTCTGTTCCGTTGAGTTTAAAATATTTGAAAACATCTATTTTGATATATGGGTTGACCCATTTTCGTTCTGGAGGCAGAACGGGCTTTTCGGGTTGTTCATCGTTCAACTATCCAAACCAATCGAGCCCATTCATTTGCTGCCTATACATATATTGTTAGAAACCCTAGATCATCTCTTAATTCTGATTTCAGTACGCACAATTCCATTTGCTCCTACTCTTTCCAATGGCAGACAAACCCTAATTCCCAATTGAAACTAAAAATCAAATTCAAATCCAAAAATTCAATCTCTTCAAATAACGTCAAATTATATATCTATTTGAAGCTCTCAACAAGCACAACCCAAATCCATGATTTGTTTTTCATTTTGGTTCACCGTTTATCCAGAAATCGAGGGCGAATTTCGGCCGTCCATAGGTCGTCGCCTCGTTTAATGGTGGATTCGCGACATGGGTTCGATCAGGAGGTATCGGCGTGTGGAGGAGGTCAAGTGGAGTGCATCCATGCGGTTGCTTTGATGAGATATGGCCGGAGTTCGCCGTGGTTGGGGGTTTTTGGCACCGGCGGTGCTTGCGTTCCTAGGGCCAGGTGGGACCGCGTGCATGACCAAGGAGATCGGCGGGAGGTGGAGAGTCGCATGGAGGTACTTGATCAGGTGAAACACGGTGTGGCCATGAGAAAAATCTCATTTTGGGTGGCGGCTGAGTAGGGTTTAGGCCGATGTCATGAACAAGAAGAAGGGCGCGACGTGGCTCTATCTGATTGGTTCGTCTTTTCGTCTAATTTAACTTAAAGTTTAAAATGTTCTAACGTGAATAAATTTTGCATACCAGGCCCGATTCACGCGCGGTTTGTTCCTCTAGGATCGTATTGAAATTCTGGACATTTTGATGCTGGTTTGGGAGAATTCAGACAGTGTTTGAATTTTGGGTTTAAATTGGATTTAAATTCAACTTAAATTCAAAGGTGAGTGTTTTAACCCACTCATAACATCAAAAATTTCTTATATGTGCTAAATTAAATTTATGATGTGATTAGAAATTTATTTGTGGCCATTTGGTATATTTTAATCATCATTTAAGTTAATATGAATCTATTTGAATAAATCGTTATTTAATTTATTCTTGAATATAACTTCCAGTTAAATACCTGTATTGATTATCAGTTCTGTATTGAAATTGATTGGTTTGGATGATGATTGTGATGGATGTGGATTATTGATATAAGCTGAATGGATGTTTTATTTTATATCGTTATAAACTGCAAGTTCACTACGGGTTGAAATGATACGTACCCGAATGATCTGTAGATTAAGGAAAAATCGTTATGGGTTGAAATGATAGACTCGAGCGATTTGTGGATTTTAATTAATTCGAGATTGCGGTTTGAAATGATATATAACCATAAAATTATAAATTACAGATTGAAATGATAAATATCTGCATCACTTGACCCTAAGATAGAAAATTATATACGGACAAAGGATTGGTTAAATTAAATAAATTTTAAAATCCTTAAATTTTGAATTTAATATTTCGAAATAAAATTTGATTATGTAAATTGAAGTATTATTGAAAAATCAATTTTTGTGCTGAAATGTGAATTGGTTTTAAAAGGGAATCTCTTTAAGGAATTTAATTGGAAGTTTAAAGTTAAACCTTTAAGTATAAATGAAATTCTATCGAAATTGAGTTATTGAATTTGTTTGAAATAACTTTTAAATATTTTGAATTTGGAGTAATCTGAATTGATGTCTGAACACAGATTAAAATGATAGGAAATTCAATGGTTTATTGAAACTTATAAATTGAAAGGTTTGAAATTGGTTTATTGATTTGGAAGTTGAAATGGGTTCAAATATGTTGAAATAAAATTAATAGTTTAATTTGATATAAATTCCAAACTTATATTTTAATATAAACTATTTTAAAATATATTATTTTAAAATTTCTAATTATTAATATTTTCAAATTTATTAAACTATTTAACCAATATTAACTATATAGAGTATTTTGATCAATTTTTTAAATTTATTTTAAACTAATTGTACCATTTTAAATTTATTTTAAAATTATTAATTTATTTTAAAGTCATTTAATCTATTTTATTTATATTTGGTCTAATTTAAAAACTATTTAACTATCCTAAATCAATTTAAAAGTAATTACCTATAATTAAACTATTTTAGAGCATTTTAACTATTTAGATTAATTTATAAATTTCCAGACTGAGTGATGTGGAAGAGTTTATATTCATTTCAATTTGTTTAAAAAGAGAATAAGGTTAAACGATGTTATAACCTTAGTTGGAATTTAAATGTTACAATAAATTGAAATGATGATTTTGAAGTAAGGACTTAACCTGTTTTGAAAATATATTTTTGGAGGAATTATGACTTTAGAAACGATATGATTTGAAAGTGGTATAGTTTTGAGAATACGATATTTTTGTATAAATTGCGAATTTGACTTTGAAAGGAAATATAATTATCGAACTAAGATTTCAAAGGTGATATGATTTCAAAGGTGTGATTTCGAAAGTAAGTAATGATTTCGAAAGTGATATGGCTTGAATTGAATATGATATTTTGATATCAATTATGAAATGATTTTGGAAATGTAAAAGAACCATCCGATGTGTAATAAGCGATTGGTTGTTAAAGTGACCGGGATCGAATGTTGTCGTACTCTCTGCCAATACTGAAAACCACTTTGACAACTGTATACGCGGTGGAGATTCCAAAATGAAGTAGGATGGCGGCGGCGATCCTATATGAGGTATATACGTGGACCCAACTCCCATGAATTGGCATAAGGTGGCTAAAACAGGAGCAATTGACGGGCCAAATGAGGTCATTCCACCGATCGGGCACACTCCATCTATCTATATTCTGACTTTTTGATTTATCGGTGGCCATCTGCAATTTTTACTAGGGAGTGTGTTCTGAATTCGGCGGTAGCTGCGGCTATGCCTTACCTACGATCCGAAAGTGTAATCGGTATATCTACCCTAGCATTGCCTAGTTGTGTCGTGTCACCTACCCTATCGAGACCACTACGAATTTGTTTTATGTCGTACATATGGAGTTTCCTCTGATAGCCCCAGTTTACAGAGTATTACGGTACTGTATAGACTATGACATTATAAAACGTGTTAAGGGAGATCTGGGTAATGCCTTCTCGCTATTTTAATTATTTATTTTACTATAAACGTTATTATAATAGCGTATATTACTACATAGTAGATATTTTAATGAATCCTTAGGAGGTGTGAATCTCGAGCATCTCTTAAGCTACTGCACTCACGTTAGACACTGGATAGTAGATGTCAAACCCCGTAAACATCTCTGACGCCGTTCCACTCACATTTATTTACCGATGATTTAACTTACATAAGATCTTTTAGTCCTGACTCATGCGTTTTGTCTTTTCAATTCGCTCGGGTCAGCCTGAGCATTTCAGGATTTAAAGATTTTATTTCTGGAGGACGAAGACGAAGATTTGTGCTATCATTATTCACTATTATTCCACTGCATTCATACTGTTCTGCTGCATTTTTATTTATTTATCCTTGATATATGTAACTCTGATTATGTATTGTATTAAAATAATCAATTAGTTTGTAAACAGCTTCATGAACTGTTATTTGATTATTATATTTTGTCATTCCGCTACGAGATTCTGTTTTTTATTTCTTTCTCTACCTTTTCTTATTCATCCCAATAACAATCCACTCTTTTGTGTGGTTTGAGTCTGACTATGTGGTTTATCGTAGATTTAAACTGTCCAAAATGGAAGGATGTTACAGTTGGTATCAGAGCCATGTTTAGCGTAAACCTTAGCTTTATGGGGTATGACTCTTCACTAATAGGGTAGTAATACCCTATGATGAGTCGTTGAGAGTGTATATATGAGAGCGTATTTGTTAGTGTTATAAAAGGTTTTTATATTATGTTAATTTGTTCCTATTTATAAATTCTGGTTGGTGCATAGGACGCTTTGATATCGATAGGGATTTCTAAACACTTAATAGGACAGACCTACACAATATTGTTTTGAATATAGGTGAATGAAATAATTTTGCCTATTATATTTTTGTATATAAAATAGCAAGATTTATAACTGATATGTATTTGGTTGTAATATGTCGGTTGTTAGATAGTGAAATTTATAAATATTGGTTCAAAATAAGATTATAAAATAAAATAAATGAAAATTTGAAATTTAGAACTTAAGTTCTGGGTTTTTTGAAAATTCCTTTTGAACGATTTTGGAATATAATAATAATATTATTTACAAGTATTTTCTAATATAAATATTTCAAATGATTTGAAAGAATTGTTTAAAGAAATTTTGGGAAGAGATAAGTTCTGTACTTTCCTCTCCGTCGTTGGAAAATAATTTCGGTGATGAGTGCACGCATCATCGACATTCGTTTTTGAGTTTCAAAGTGGGAAGACTGTTGTAGAAGTAACTACACAATTGTTTGATAAAGAAATCTTGATTTCAATTTTTATATATGATTTGATAGATATCTATAAAGATATGCTTATATATATTATTTTAAATGGAACCCGACATTTAGTTCTAAATTTCTATAAATGAGATTTCAATTATTGTAATGGAATAAATTTTTATCTATTTAATAATCTAAACTTCTAAATGAAAATAAGAAAATTAAATGCTGAATTATAACTGAAATACATAAGAAATTTGAAATATGTAACCTGTAAATAAAAAGGATACGAAAATAAGAAATGTTAAGCTACTTATAAGTAAAATAAGTAGAAAAGATGGATACTGTAAGTAGATGATTATAAACTTAAGTTAATGAATTGATACGCTAAGTAGTTGAATTGAACATGAATACTATAAATAAATGAATGTAAACAATTGAAATTAAGTAATGAATGAAATGAAGAAAATGAAATTGGCATGATATGTACAAATGAAAATGAATTTGTAAGTAATGAATAGAAATAAATAGAAATAAGTACTGAATGAATGGATTTTATTTACAAAGAAACCTATATAGTACTTTAAGAATTTATTTACATATGATTAAGAAATTATACATGAATAACACATGTAATGAAATAAATGAAAGTGAATGAATGAAATAGTCATTGTATGAATGAAACTAAAATAAGTTAGATTATATGAAATGAAATTAATAAGAATAAACTTAAATAGTGCTTGGCATTGGTTGTTTGTTTTGGTTTATGGAATTGTTTGGGGAAAGAAACTTCTGATTGCTTAGGATGTATGAATAATCTATCGATTTTTATATCAAACTATTCAGTAGATGGTATATGTAACGATCCGATTTCTCGACTCGAAAATCGACATTCAATACATCCACTGTATCAAATGCTGAACAATCGAATGCCCGAAAACCGAACCATTAGGGTTATAGAAGAAGGAGGTAGGAGAAGAAATAGAAAACAGCACCAGAATCTCACAAACGCAGCGGAACAATATATAATAGATAAACGACTAATCTTTTTAAACAAAGAATTATATCTGTTTTATATATTACATCATCAGTGTACAATAATCTATAGCACACAACTGAACAGTTATATTATCTTGTCCTCATAAACTGATTATACAGCTTACAATACAACAGAATGTACATCAAGTACGAAAGTATGTTTTGCCATCTAGCTCGTCTTCTGAGTTCCACAGCAGTCCATATAAAATCTGTACTCTATAATACTTGGTCTGACCCGAGCATTATAGTTAAATAACATCCGAGTCAGTCTGGAAACCAGCGTGAGAAAACAAACTCAATTGGATTATTAAAGTTTTCGAAATCCTTTGAAAATCAAATGTATCTCGTAAGACCACGCCACAAATAAACATGCCGGGTTTTTACCTTACGATAACCACAACATTTCTTATAAAATGCTCTGATATTATAGTAATGTCTATATACAAATACTTATTCAAATAGCCGAAATTATTACATTATTAAATTCCAACTAATAGGTATATAAACAAAACCGTAAAGGCATGTAGGGAGAATGGATTTCCATCAATGGCAGGGCTACTGGGGTACCGCCCGTCACAGTATGTGGTCTTGATCACTATACCGAGGATCCACCCTGATCCCCTACATCGTAAGGCCGGAGCTACTGGATAGTCTAAATAAGTTCACCCCGTGGTTGGGATCAGCAATCGCCCACACACCCGAAATAAAGGGACATCTAAACAGGGGTGACCTTACCCTAATTGGTTGCTAGCCACTTAGCCTTGTTTGCACCTCCTATGTTTTAGCCATTCCCGGTTGATGAGGCTTGAAGCTATACGTCACCTTTTTAGCACATATTCACTTAGAATACTCATCGTCCACCTAACGATGTTCTGAAAGCATTCGTACATACAAGTCCATTCCGGGTTCGAACGGAACCAAAGACACTACTCCTACTACATCCATTTTGGAATCACCCCCAGGATTAGTAGTGATTAGCCCTTGCACTTCACCGCTCCATCTTCGACTCCCAGCTCTTGTCTTTCTTACGAAAATGTTCAAACCGGATTGAAGTCTTTTTCATGAAATAAATCTCGATCCCGATCTCTTCGAAACGATCAACGCATTGGCCAATATTGATAGTCGGTTATTTAACTATCAAATAACATCCACAAATAATCATTAGACTTTAAATAATTTTTTTCCCAAATAATTTTATTTCAAATAACTTCGCAAACTATTTTCCATACTTCAACCCTTTGAAAACAGTTTCAAACCACTTTTCTCTCACGGAATAAATTCCCCAAATATTGTTTATTTCTGCTGAAAATCGCCAGGTCCAAATACTTTAGATTTTAAAATAATTTAAATCACTTTATTATAAAATATACTTTAAAACATTTAAATTAAAACTACTTAAACACGTTTTTTCAAAAATGTATACTTTAAAAATATTTAAAATAAAACTACTTTATGAAATAAAAACAAATTTTTAAAATAA
The DNA here is from genome assembly GCA_030765085.1 of Allium cepa. Lineage (NCBI taxonomy): Eukaryota > Viridiplantae > Streptophyta > Magnoliopsida > Asparagales > Amaryllidaceae > Allium > Allium cepa. The sequence continues at coordinate 307,362,194 of CM060931.1, forward strand.
AAGTTAAGCCAAACTAAATTTTAAAATAAGAGTTACGAAATTCTATACAAGTTTTCAAATAAAACTTTAACCAAACAATCTTTAAAATAAAACTATTTTATAAAATATAAATACTAATAATTATCTTTTTAAAACATAATACCATTTAACCTTTAAAATAATTACCACTATAACTAATATAAATAAATATTTACCTTTAAAATTTTAACAACTTAAATAATAATTTCTTAAAAACATTCCTTTGAACAACATTAAAACTTATAATTCATACTTAAAAATCTACTTTGTAAACATACTTGGATTTTAGGGAAGCACACTTCTCTTTCACACCTTTAAAAGTAAACCACTATTTATTTTAAAATAAATTACCTATTCCTTTATAAATTCCCATCGTGAATTTACACTTTCAAATATCCACTGATATCTTATTTCGTTTTATAAACCCAGTTCATAAATTCCATAGTCTCATCTTCTTTTAAAACACAATTTTAACTCTAAATCAATTTCCAAATCGATTTTCAGATTTTACTCCATTTTAAAATAAATTCCTTTAATTACTCAATTTTATTTCAAAACCCATTAATTTCAGATTTAACTTCTTTATTATGATTTAAAAATCTTATTTAAATTGAAACTACCAATTTGTTATTTATTTCAAAATTATTCCTTTATTTTTCCTCAACCTTTTAAATCCTGAAGTGAAAAATAAATCTTTTATTCCTTTAAATAATATTACTTAAGTTTAAAAATTCATTTATCCCCATTTACTCAAAAATCTCCTTTTCCATACTTTGGAATTCATTTATTAGAATTTAAAAATCAAATTTAATCTTTTTCGAAATCATTCTTTAATTTATTTAAATTCTCTATAATTATTTTATTTAAAATTCTCTCTTTTATTTCCTTTTCAAAAATCCAACCTATACATTTTTTTTGATAACTCAGTATACCCAAATATATTCAATCAAATGGAGCATTCAATATTTTCAATCACCAATATAATCTATCTCAGATTATAAAATAAATCATATCACAAAATATTAAAACAAATCTAAATATTTTGAGGAATCCAGTTGGATCCCTCCAACCTACTTCTCTGCATCCACAGATGTTAATACAATGTAAAATACCAATTCCACTTTGAGGTGGAATATCGCAGTATATGGGTCATCCGCTATTGTGCGGAGAGCATAGGGTCTCGTCCGCTATATAATGAGGGAAATCAATCACTCTAATATATGTATACAACTATATATAATATACCACATCAAGTCAATTCAATCATTCGACCAATAATTTAAATTTAACTATTTAAATTTGAATGGAATTCCAAATGAGTGAGATTAACTCACCTTTGATTTGTAATGTTTGCAATCCATTTCCATCTTGACTATTTCATCACGATTTTGACCTTGTATACACAATTCATGGTTTATTAATATTTGAATTAATCAAACAACTAATTACCATTCATCAAATTTAATTTACTAATAATTTAATTTAATTTAGCTAATAAATCCCTTTAAAATATTGTTAGTGACTATAATAGATCGATAAAGTTAGCATAACAATTAAATCACCAAATTCATTATTTAAAATAAACTAGTAAATTAAAAATGCGTATAAGTATATTTATTTCATTTTGAAACTACCTATATATATTTGGATAAATAATTTATAGATCTAAAAATAAAATTTTATACAACTTCAACCCTTTAAAGAAATTTCTGTTACATATATATATATATATATATATATATGTATGTATGTATGTATGAGTGTGTGTATATATATATATATTTCAAATCCAAACTACAAATATACTTTTATAAAAAAATAAACCATAGATTTCAAAAATGAATACCCAACACTTTAAATTCCTATTTATTTTCCCAAACCTTATATATATATATGTATTAAATTATATGAGTATATCTATTTCTGATTTCCTATATATATTTAAATTAAATTAAAAACAACTTAAAATTCATAAAACTACTTAACCATTTAAGATTTTCTTTTATTGCATATATATATACTTATAAAAACTCTACCTAGATCTACATTTATATACATACATACATACATACATACATATTAATAAATCAGGTTAAATTGACAATAAATAAAATAAAATAAATAAAATATGATTCCTTTTTCATAAATTTTACTTTATAACAGTTCCCATTTTCACACTTATCTCTAAATACATTCACTGACTAATCTATCTTAAAATAAAAAAAATTAGTTACCTAACTCGTATTGGAGACTAAACCCAACAAGCCTCCGCCCTAATCCCTATTCATAGCCACGAGTCGACAAACATGCACAGCGTTACCTCCCCCTAATCTGCCTGTAACAACCCAATTTTTCGACGCCCGAAAGTCGACATCAATACGTCCACTGTATCGAATGCCGAACAGTGGAATGCCGAAAAACCGAACCGTTAGGGTATAAAGAGGAAAGAGATAGAAGAAGAAAAGAAAACAATAACAGAATCTCACAATTCGCAGCGGAACAACATATAATAGATAAATGAATATCTATAAAACAAAGAACTAAATCAGTTATTACATTATCAGAGTGTTACAACAACAAACAGCGGAAAGGTATATAACATATGCTAGTGATACGCTTCGCCAACCAGCTTGCTCCTGATCTCCACAGCACTTCTTTTCCGACTTCTCTCCAGAATAATGATAACCTGACTCTAGGCTGCCCGTGTGGAAAATTATGGGCACCCAGAGTTTAGAAAGGGAAAATTAAACTCCAGGTCAGTCGTGGGACTGGTGTGAGATCTTAAAAAAAAATTATTTTCACAAAGAACATAAAAAAAAAGAAATCCGCTATGCTTTTGGAAAATGAAACTACCATAAGGCCTCCCGCCACACACACAATGCAAACGCAAAATTGGAGGAGATTTCTCCTTATGATAGTCAAACATGCTTAATACTCAAAATCCTTTGATATTATTATTATTAGTGCATAGTGTGGAAAACATTTCGAAAGTATAATATTAATCTTAGCCAGCATAGGCATTCCGCAGTATGCCTACATAGTTACCATGTTCAATAGAAGGTTACCGCCACATTTTATGGCAGGTTGTACAACTAAGACCGTACATGGCGCGTATTGTTTCTTTGGATTTCCAACAAATGGTCAGGCTAAGGAACTTCCTACTGCCACATGAGTACGCCTCTGGAGGGACGTCCCGAGAACCTACCTGGATCTCTGCCAACACAAGACCGGGTTACCTCTGTAACTAGGTAACTACTACTCAAGTATGCCATCCCCCGGTCATTTGCGACCTTTATCCGAGGATCCTCAACCATAAAGCAACAACCACAAAGTATAATAAATTTTGTGGAAACAACATAGGTTAAGTATCTGGGCTCCATGCCATGATACCACCCTTTTCCAAAAGAAAATGACATACCCTAAAGGGTGCGGCCCTCATAAGCTTGCCGCATCTTTCCTGTTTTGACCATTTCTGGGATGTGAGGTCCGACGAAGTCTCATCCACAAAGCTACACTTTTCATAAAGTCATGCTTTGATCAACAAATGATCAGCAGCACTTCGTATGCCACATTACCAAGTTGGGAGTATATCACTAATAACCATCAACTACATAACCTCTGAGCTCGTACATCTCAGAGAAGGGTGTTAAGCTAAGAGAATAATTCTCCGCCACCAACAGAAATATATTTGATAGAAATCAGCTTTATATCTCAAAGTGTAATGTCAGACACACATCCATACAAGTCCATTCCGAGATCGAACGGACATCCATACAAGTCCATTCCGAGATTGAACGTAACCGAAGGCACTTCAAAGAAGCCCTTGCAAATACGGATATTTACTAATCACGTCCGGAATCCCCATCACAAAGGGTGATAAAATCTCTATACCGGAGCAACCCGGTGCAGAGATATTCGACAGGTAATCCATTCGTTTTCGAAAATATCTGGTCTTCAACACCATCTTCAAATGCAATCCCATTTCGTCGTATCGTTATTAGGAATGGGTTTTATGACATAAGTTCCTCTCCCGACTAATCTGAACAATGAGCACTTATTTTTTTAAAATAAGTGTTCAGTCGGTTTTCAAACAAATCACAACAAATTCCACGTTGATCTTTTAAACAAAAGATCCATCACAGTCACAAAGGTTCGATGTGGTTTTTGGATATCCACTTGGAATTCGACCCCCGATCACATGGAAATTCAAATGCCATAAAAAGGCCAATATTGATAGTCGGTTATTTAACTATCAATCAACATTCACAACAATCACCAAGATTTAAATAATTTTCCCTAATTATTTATTTCAAAATATCTTCGCAAGATATATTTCACACTTCAACCATTTGAAAACAAATCTCAAATTACTTACCACATTTCAATACTTTAAAAACAAATTTCAAATCACTTTTCTTTACGCGGAATACAAATAACTAGATTTTCTACTTAAATTTTAAAATCCAATTTTGTTAATTTATGATATCTTGCGATACCTAAAATATATTCGGCTAAATTTTAGCCTTCAACGATTTCAATCACAATATAATCACACACAGATTTTAAATAAATCAACACATAATATTGAAACAAATTCAAATATTTGAGGAATCCAGTTGGATCCCTCCACCCTGTTTTCCCTGCATCCACAGACGTTAGCACAACAATTATATACCCATTCCACTTCGAGGTGGAATATCATGGTATATGTTTTTTATAAAATATCATCCGCTATCGTGCGGCGCATAGGGTCTTGTCCGCTATATAATGTGGGAAATCAACAACTCCAAATACATATATAATACTAATTCCACTTCGAGGTGGAATATCACGGTATATGGGTTTAATATAATACCATCCGCCATTATGCGGCGCATAGGGTCTATTTCAAAACAAATGATAATAATTTATCATCCAAGCACACAATCAACGATTTAAATTTAATTATCACAATTCAACAATCAATCAATAACTGAAATTTTCAATTATTATTTGAGTGAGAAGATCCCACCTTTGCTTTTATTTCGCAATCCGTTTCCATTCCCGTTTGTTTCCTTCACCGTATTAGATCTTGTATAAACAATTATATGATTTTTATTAATATTCGAAACAATCGAACAATTCTATTGCCATTTTTATATTTTAATTCAACTAATAAATTTAATTTCAAACTAGTGATCTAATTTTAACCAAAGAATTTTAAATTTTAAACTAATTTCCTTTTAAATAATTTTTCTTGGTAACTAAAATAATTTAGATAAACTAACTAAGCAATTTATCACCTCACTAAATTATTTTAACATAACTAAAAAAATTAGAATATATGCATGCATATTTATTTTCCTTAGGATTACATATATATATAATATTATTCTCTACTGTTTACCTATATTTTTCTATACAGCTATATGTATAGAAATTGAAAACAACATATACCCTACACCTGCATGTATACATGTATATATAAAATCTGCATATGAATTTTTCTAGCTACTGTATTATTATTTTTTCTTTCAAATTCAATTCTTTTCAAAATTAAAAAAAAAATCAAAATTTAAAAACGATAAAGAAATCATACCCAGATCATTGAACCTCCCGGGCATCGGCCCTGACATCGCGCTAACGCGAGAATGCCTTGCCGACCATCGAATATCCTTTGCCATCGCGCGCCTTGTAACGACCCTAGATTTTAATTTAATTTAAATTAATAATTAAATGAATTTTTGAATAAAAATTTGTTGAATTAATTATAAATGGAAGCGAGTTTCCCCGATTCAACTAGAAATTATGTTAAGTCATATGGATTTGAATATTTGTATATATGTGAGAATATATATATATATATATATATAGAGAAATATAAAACAATAATTTTTAAAGTAAAATTTATGATAAATATTTAAACTAAAAAAATAGAAGTAAAATAAATATTTGAGTTATAAATAGAGATAAATAAAAGTTAAGTATGGAACCAAACAAACAAGATAACAGGTATTAGTTGTAAACAAAATAACAAACAAATACATAAGTATTAGCAATAAATGTTTCAAATAAATTTATGGTTAGAAATAAATGTTAAAGTTAAATTAGAATTCAATACATAAGTAAAATGAACTACAAGCAAAGTATAAAATATAAATCTATGTATGCACACTTAAACAATACAAGGCAAGTGATATCAATATAAAGATATATTCAAGTTAAATAAACTTGTAGACCTGGAAAGAAAATAAAGTAACTAGATACAATGTAAAATATGAAACAAGTCAATATAACAAAGCAAAAGCAAATAAAAAAATAGGCAGCCTATATCTTCAAGTACTGAAGCAAAGACCAGCAAGTATGGAATAAAGTAAGGCAATCAATGCCATTATCATCAGCCACCATAACCTATCATCTCTAGCCCATAACTAATGCACCTCAGCCATACACAAGTCATTCCAAATAGTTGCATCTTGTACTTGCAAAGAACTTCAAACTGCATGCTTCCTTTGTATATGCATCAACTCCTCACTTCAGTTCATTTCCTCAAAGCTAAGCAAAGGCATCTTATTCTAATTCATTCATTTAAAACTTAGCCAACCTCTGAGATGTATCATTTCAAACCTAAATAAAGATTCAATTTAAACAACACTTCAATTCAACAAAACAGAGGAAACAAAGATTTAAAGAAAAGAAGAAAAACAACTGCAGTTTTCAAATGGGAATGCTCTGCTTTGTCATCTTCTCAAAGCTGTGAGTAAACTCTCAACCTTTAAATCTATTGATACTGTTGCATGTGATCTGTGTTGAATGGTTGTTTATGAAGTTGAGTGCATGTTTGAATATGTAGAGTTTTGAATGCATGCTTGTATGTAGATATAGATACTCTATAGTACAACAAGCTTAAACCACCAGGGAATGAAGAAAGAAAAAAATTCATACCTCTTCGAATAATAAGATTTAAATCATGATGCCTAAATAAATTTTTTTTGTAACCTTATAATTTAAATTTTAAAAATATTTTAAGTTTAAAAGAATGAGGATAATTTGTCTGGAATGAGATTTACAGTAAAATTATCATTAACCAGAAAATTCGAGAATTTTAATTCTATAATCTGATTTTATAATTGTGTTCGTATTACAAAATAATGATTTTAGGTGAAGGAATTATGATTTTTAAGTTTATAATTACTGAGAAAAATTAAGTTGAACAAAATTCATTTTCTGGCAAATTCACGGCGATCGACGTTGAGTTGGGCAGCGTGCTTGTTCCTGAAGGAAGTTGGCGTGAAGGGGATCATCAGAAAAATAATCACTGAATTTTTAGATGGCCGTGGGTGGGATTTGGAGTTACTTTAGGGTTTAAACCCAGTTTGACTCGTCGAAGTTTGGAGCTGGAATTCGCCAGCATCGTTGCGTCGAGTGGAATCACGTTCAGGGGAAAGAAGCAGGGGACCACGGGGGAAATCTTGGTGGAGTGGCGAAGTCAACGGTGACAGGGATTGGCGAGGCGGAACAATTTGGGTTGAACTATGCTGTTACAGGTCTTGTTGATATGCTCGATTTTGATTTCTGAGGAAATTGACAATGATGGATGGTCGAGTTAGCCATGCGTGTTGCCGATGATGTGGCAAGGTGGTTGGGATCGATAGGAGAAGCTCCGGTCGTTGGTGCATATGCACCATTATTTTTGTGTATCAGTGAGGAGTTTAGGGAGAAGAAGGAGATGGGTTGCGTTGCGTACAGGAAGTCTCGGGGAAGATGGGTAAATGACGCGAAGGGATACTCGAGTAAATCGAGTAGTTTACTCGAAGCAAAATAGGATGGCTCGGCTGATTGACTAGTTACAGGTAAAAGAAACTGTCTGTGTTTTAAATCTAGAATTTTTTTTTCTTTTTCGAAAGCCAGACTCGAACAAGTTGAAATCCATATTAAAAGATGGATTCAGATTTAACGTTTGCAACTTGGTTTTAAAATAATATAAGTTTTCTAGGAGATTTAAAATGTTTAAACAACCTGAATGTTGAAGTATACTTTAAAGGTTTGGATTGAAAAATAAATTGTAAATGTAAGGAAGAGATTTAAACAAAAAGTTTTGAATCAAGGTTTAATTCTGTAAATCAAATTTAGTTTGAATCTTGGTTTGTAAGTTAAGAATTAATTAATCAAAGTTAAAAATAAATGCATGTTCAGTTTTGAAATTTAAAGTTAGTTAAGCATATAAGTGAATTTAAAAGAATTTGAATTTCAAAGTGAAGTTGGAATGAAAGAAAGGAATTTAAAACAAAAAGAGAAATCTGAATTTAAAACTGGAATTAAAGTCGAGATTTTGAAATTAAGCAAAATTTTGTAAATCAAATATTTGAATATTAATTAGATATTAATTAATGATTAAAGTGGATTTAATCAAGTGATTAAGCAATAATAAATTTAAGGATAACGTGATAAATTGATTTGATAATTCATTCGAGAATAATTAAATTATATAAGTAATTAATTTATTTAAAGGATAATCAAATTAATGTGATTAATTAAGAGTAACTTTACTTATTAATCTGTTTGATAAATAAATCCATAAGTAATTAATTTAATTGGAAATAAAGTGAATTAATTAGGATTAAATAAATTTAAATAAATCCTGCTTATAAATGTTTATTGAACGTTTGACTTTACTTATGAATGATTGTATTGTATGAAATGCCTTGAATTGATTATCCTATCTGATTTGTGATATTTTGTTCTGTAGATTGAGCTGTGTATATTTATTTACATTTGTATACTATCTGTGAATCTGTGAATGGACGATGAGCGTTATAGTTTTATATTGCTTATCAACTATATTTCTGTGTTTTAATCAGTGATGATTGAAATGATGTTGCACTAGTGTGTTAAAACCCCTGGACCACACTTATACACACACCAATATGGATTTCACGAGGAAATCGATTAAGTCACAGATTTTTGAAATAGTTTAAAATTTGAATTTTTAAATTCAAATGTTTTGGAATTGGAATTGGAATAGAAGTGAAAAGCTTTTGAAATGGAATTTCAAAGATGGAAATTTATTTTGAATAACTGGATTAAGTGTTGGAATTTAAATACTTTAATTTAAATTTGAATTCAATATTCAAATTGAATTCTGTAATTTGAAACTAGGGATTAATGATATTATACTAGTCATTATGAGTTAAATCATTTTTAAAGTATTATTTTTGGAAATTTGAATTTAACCCAAGGATTTCAACTCGTATAAATGAATCAGATTTCCAAAATGAAAACTGTTGTTTTCAAATGATAAACACTTTTAGATAAGAACTGAGATTCCAGTTAATTAGGGGAATTTCAAGATTGAATAGAGAAATGATTTTCCTAAGTTATGAATGAATTCTTTTTGAAAGCTATGAATTAAATCTGTTTATTTTTAACAGATTTAGATTGATGATTTGGTTAAATCAAATTGAAATGAAATTGTTTTGAAGGCTATAAGTTAAATCTTTGATTTAAAGATTTAACGAGTTAATCAAATTGAAATGAAAATTGATTTGGAAAATCTGTGAATGAATCTTTTGTTTAAAGATTAAAATGTGAAAATTGTTTAAACCGTTAAAGGTTGTGAAAATGAATCTTTTTGTTTAAAGATTGAAAATGGTAATTTGTTAAGCCATTTGAAGAAAAGTTTTGGGTAATAAGTTGTGACTTAATTGAAATCCCATATCCATATGTTTTAAATGTTTTCGCTCACTATTCGGTTTAGCCGGGAAAGGACTTTTGTGTCGTATAACCCATTCCGAATATGTGATACGTCGTTATGGATAGCATTTGAAGACCGGTGATGAAGACCGGGTATTTGCAAAAGCGATAGGATGACCTATCGATTGTTTCTGCACCGAGTCGCGCCGGTATAGAAACTCCCTAAGTGATGGGAAATCCGATCGGGATTGTGAATATTCGGATTGCAAGGACTTCTTTGTAAGTGCCTTCGGTTCTGTTCGATCCCGGAACAGACTTGTATGGATTGTATGTCTGACATTACAAATTGAGATATAAAGCTGATTTCTTTCAAATATATTTCTGTTGGTGGCGGAGAATTTATTCTCTTAGTTTAACACCCTTCTCTGAGACGTACGAGCTCAGAGGTTATATGGTTGATGGTTATCAGCGATATATTCCCAATTTGGTAATGTGATATACTGAGTGTTGCTGTGAAATGATCATTGTGTTGATTATTTGTGATAGGATCATTTATTTGATCGTCTATCCTGGTGATCATTTCTATGATCATTTGTTGACCCAAAGCATGGCTTTTGTATAAAGTATGTTTTTGTGGACGTGACTTCGTCGAGCCTCACACCTCGGGAATGGTCAAAACAGGAAAGATGCGGCAAGGTTATGAGGGGTAGCGCCCTTTAGGATGTGTGCATTTCCTTCTGGAAAAGGGTGGTATCATGGTATGGAGCCCAGATACTTACTCATGTTGAAAACACTTTATGATTGTGTGAATTGATTACGAGCGCTCGGTTGAAAGGTCCCAAAGGACCGGGGGATGGCATATTCGGTCAGTTGTTACTCAGTTAGGGGTAACCCGGCCTTGTGTTGGTAGAGATCCGGTTTGGTTCTCGGGGATGTCCATCCAGAGGCATTCTCATGTGGCAATGGGAAGTTCCTTGGCCTGATCATTCGTTGGAAATCCAAAGAAACAATACGAGACTTGTACGGTATTAGTTGTAGAACCTGCCATCTAATATGGTAGCTATAGTAGGCATAATATAATGGTACCTATGCTGGCTAAGATTTATATTCTACTTTCGAAATGATTTGTTCTACACTATGCACTAGTAATAATATCAAATGTTTCTTTTTAATGCGTATCAAGCATCTTTGACTAACATAAGAAGAAAACTCCTCCAAGTCTGCGTTTGCATTGTGTGTGTGGCGGGAGGTCTTATGGTAGTCTCATTTTTAAAAAGCATTGCGAATTGACTTTGAAAATCTTTTGTTGAATGTTTTAAAAGATAAACTGTTTTTGTTGCTCACACCAGTCCCACGACTGATCCGGAGTTTATTGTTTCTTTCCTAAACTCTGGGTGCTCATTATTTTCTACACGAGCAGTCTAGAGTTGGGTTTTTCAGATAGTCAGATGTAGTAGATTATCTGGAGTTAGTTCAGTCTTTGGACCACACCAGTCTTGCTTAGCTTGGTGCATCGTTATTGGGGGTTTGAGCTATTGCTGGATTGATTCTTGGAGATAGAGTTGCAGTTCTCGGAGTTCTCTTTTGAAGACTATCTTAGAGTTATATTGTTCCGCTGCTAGATGTTATCATCTATTTTTCTTTTCCGCTGCTGTTTTATTGTATCATATCTCTGATGTATATTGATATCTATTGGATCATCTGTTGTATCAGATATTGTATCAAAGCTGTATATCAATGTATTATTCTTTTATTCCGCTGTGTTATTTACTTAATGTTGCTATAAGCTCCGGCGAATCGGATTTGAACGGTCGAATCTATGGCATTCGAATACGATTCGAAGTATGGATGTCGATTTTCGAGCGGGCAAAATTCGAAACGTTACATTTGGTATCAGAGCTAAGGTTGAACTTTAGCTCAGGAGTGTAACACATTAAGTAACTCATTAGAGATAGGGTGAAGTAAACCTTAGAATGAGTAATCCCTAAGATATCCGTTTGAATGCCTCAGTAAATTCTCTTACTATCTACTGATAGTAAGTATGAGTGCAAGAAGAGAACGAGATAGAGGACAGGGAAATACGACTATAAATGGTCGATACTCTGTAACAACAGTGGAAACAACTTTCTTCTCAATCTTTTTTGATTCGTTTTCAAATTTCTTTTGATTGCTTCGTACCAGCTCCAGAAAAAGAAGTTTCGGTGTGATGGTGGCCTTACGAATCGTTGTAGAAAATTATTACTTCGTACTTCATCGATTTCTTATCGGCTTTTCGATTTAAACCTTAATGAATATAAATTGGAAAAGTTGAGTAAATTGGAAATTTTAAATTGAGTTAAATTGATTAATAGAATATGAAGAATAATTTGAATTGAATCGATAAAACGATTTCGTTTAAAACTAAATTTGAAATTCTATTGTAATTTCTTGTATCTATTGTTGATATTCTGATTTGGTGAGTCAAATACAGAACTGATATCCAGTTTGATCTGAAAAGATATTTCTCTATCTTTGAATCTATCTCTGTGTTGTTTTCGTGCCTGCGAATTTCGAGGACGAAATTCTTTTAAGGGGGGAAGTTTGTAACGACCCTAGATTTTAATTTAATTTAAATTAATAATTAAATGAATTTTTGAATAAAAATTTGTTGAATTAATTATAAATGGAAGCGAGTTTCCCCGATTCAACTAGAAATTATGTTAAGTCATATGGATTTGAATATTTGTATATATGTGAGAATATATATATATATATAGAGAGAAATATAAAACAATAATTTTTAAAGTAAAATTTATGATAAATATTTAAACTAAAAAAATAGAAGTAAAATAAATATTTGAGTTATAAATAGAGATAAATAAAAGTTAAGTATGGAACCAAACAAACAAGATAACAGGTATTAGTTGTAAACAAAATAACAAACAAATACATAAGTATTAGCAATAAATGTTTCAAATAAATTTATGGTTAGAAATAAATGTTAAAGTTAAATTAGAATTCAATACATAAGTAAAATGAACTACAAGCAAAGTATAAAATATAAATCTATGTATGCACACTTAAACAATACAAGGCAAGTGATATCAACATAAAGATATATTCAAGTTAAATAAACATGTAGACCTGGAAAGAAAATAAAGTAACTAGATACAATGTAAAATATGAAACAAGTCAATATAACAAAGCAAAAGCAAATAAAAAAATAGGCAGCCTATATCTTCAAGTACTGAAGCAAAGACCAGCAAGTATGGAATAAAGTAAGGCAATCAATGCCATTATCATCAGCCACCATAACCTATCATCTCTAGCCCATAACTAATGCACCTCAGCCATACACAAGTCATTCCAAATAGTTGCATCCTGTACTTGCAAAGAACTTCAAACTGCATGCTTCCTTTGTATATGCATCAACTCCTCACTTCAGTTCATTCCCTCAAAGCTAAGCAAAGGCATCTTATTCTAATTCATTCATTTAAAACTTAGCCAACCTCTGAGATGTATCATTTCAAACCTAAATAAAGATTCAATTTAAACAACACTTCAATTCAACAAAACAGAGGAAACAAAGATTTAAAGAAAAGAAGAAAAACAACTGCAGTTTTCAAATGGGAATGCTCTGCTTTGTCATCTTCTCAAAGCTGTGAGTAAACTCTCAACCTTTAAATCTATTGATACTGTTGCATGTGATCTGTGTTGAATGGTTGTTTATGAAGTTGAGTGCATGTTTGAATATGTAGAGTTTTGAATGCATGCCTGTATGTAGATATAGATACTCTGTAGTACAACAAGCTTAAACCACCAGGGAATGAAGAAAGAAAAAAATTCATACCTCTTCGAATAATAAGATTTAAATCATGATGCGTAAATAAAAAAAATTTGTAACCTTATAATTTAAATTTTAAAAATATTTTAAGTTTAAAAGAATGAGGATAATTTGTCTGGAATGAGATTTACAGTAAAATTATCATTAACCAGAAAATTCGAGAATTTTAATTCTATAATTGTGTTCGTATTACAAAATAATGATTTTAGGAAGGAATTATGATTTTTAATTTTATAATTACTGAGAAAAATTAAGTTGAACAAAATTCATTTTCAGGCAAATTCACGGCGATCGACGTTGAGTTGGGCAGCGTGCTTGTTCCTGAAGGAAGTTGGCGTGAAGGGGATCATCAGAAAAATAATCACTGAATTTTTAGATGGCCGTGGGTGGGATTTGGAGTTACTTTAGGGTTTAAACCCAGTTTGACTCGTCGAAGTTTGGAGCTGGAATTCGCCAGCATCGTTGCGTCGAGTGGAATCACGTTCAGGGGAAAGAAGCAGGGGACCACGGGGGAAATCTTGGTGGAGTGGCGAAGTCAACGGTGACAGGGATTGGCGAGGCGGAACAATTTGGGTTGAACTATGCTGTTACAGGTCTTGTTGATATGCTCGATTTTGATTTCTGAGGAAATTGACAATGATGGATGGTCGAGTTAGCCATGCGTGTTGCCGATGATGTGGCAAGGTGGTTGGGATCGATAGGAGAAGCTCCGGTCGTTGGTGCATATGCACCATTATTTTTGTGTATCAGTGAGGAGTTTAGGGAGAAGAAGGAGATGGGTTGCGTTGCGTACAGGAAGTCTCGGGGAAGATGGGTAAATGACGCGAAGGGATACTCGAGTAAATCGAGTAGTTTACTCGAAGCAAAATAGGATGGCTCGGCTGATTGACTAGTTACAGGTAAAAGAAACTGTCTGTGTTTTAAATCTAGAATTTTTTTTTCTTTTTCGAAAGCCAGACTCGAACAAGTTGAAATCCATATTAAAAGATGGATTCAGATTTAACGTTTGCAACTTGGTTTTAAAATAATATAAGTTTTCTAGGAGATTTAAAATGTTTAAACAACCTGAATGTTGAAGTATACTTTAAAGGTTTGGATTGAAAAATAAATTGTAAATGTAAGGAAGAGATTTAAACAAAAAGTTTTGAATCAAGGTTTAATTCTGTAAATCAAATTTAGTTTGAATCTTGGTTTGTAAGTTAAGAATTAATTAATCAAAGTTAAAAATAAATGCATGTTCAGTTTTGAAATTTAAAGTTAGTTAAGCATATAAGTGAATTTAAAAGAATTTGAATTTCAAAGTGAAGTTGGAATGAAAGAAAGGAATTTAAAACAAAAAGAGAAATCTGAATTTAAAACTGGAATTAAAGTCGAGATTTTGAAATTAAGCAAAATTTTGTAAATCAAATATTTGAATATTAATTAGATATTAATTAATGATTAAAGTGGATTTAATCAAGTGATTAAGCAATAATAAATTTAAGGATAACGTGATAAATTGATTTGATAATTCATTCGAGAATA
The DNA here is from genome assembly GCA_030765085.1 of Allium cepa. Lineage (NCBI taxonomy): Eukaryota > Viridiplantae > Streptophyta > Magnoliopsida > Asparagales > Amaryllidaceae > Allium > Allium cepa. The sequence goes on from CM060931.1 coordinate 307,377,231, forward strand.
ATTAAATTATATAAGTAATTAATTTATTTAAAGGATAATCAAATTAATGTGATTAATTAAGAGTAACTTTACTTATTAATCTGTTTGATAAATAAATCCATAAGTAATTAATTTAATTGGAAATAAAGTGAATTAATTAGGATTAAATAAATTTAAATAAATCCTGCTTATAAATGTTTATTGAACGTTTGACTTTACTTATGAATGATTGTATTGTATGAAATGCCTTGAATTGATTATCCTATCTGATTTGTGATATTTTGTTCTGTAGATTGAGCTGTGTATATTTATTTACATTTGTATACTATCTGTGAATCTGTGAATGGACGATGAGCGTTATAGTTTTATATTGCTTATCAACTATATTTCTGTGTTTTAATCAGTGATGATTGAAATGATGTTGCACTAGTGTGTTAAAACCCCTGGACCACACTTATACACACACCAATATGGATTTCACGAGGAAATCGATTAAGTCACAGATTTTTGAAATAGTTTAAAATTTGAATTTTTAAATTCAAATGTTTTGGAATTGGAATTGGAATAGAAGTGAAAAGCTTTTGAAATGGAATTTCAAAGATGGAAATTTATTTTGAATAACTGGATTAAGTGTTGGAATTTAAATACTTTAATTTAAATTTGAATTCAATATTCAAATTGAATTCTGTAATTTGAAACTAGGGATTAATGATATTATACTAGTCATTATAAGTTAAATCATTTTTAAAGTATTATTTTTGGAAATTTGAATTTAACCCAAGGATTTCAACTCGTATAAATGAATCAGATTTCCAAAATGAAAACTGTTGTTTTCAAATGATAAACACTTTTAGATAAGAACCGAGATTCCAGTTAATTAGGGGAATTTCAAGATTGAATAGAGAAATGATTTTCCTAAGTTATGAATGAATTCTTTTTGAAAGCTATGAATTAAATCTGTTTATTTTTAACAGATTTAGATTGATGATTTGGTTAAATCAAATTGAAATGAAATTGTTTTGAAGGCTATAAGTTAAATCTTTGATTTAAAGATTTAACGAGTTAATCAAATTGAAATGAAAATTGATTTGGAAAATCTGTGAATGAATCTTTTGTTTAAAGATTAAAATGTGAAAATTGTTTAAACCGTTAAAGGTTGTAAAAATGAATCTTTTTGTTTAAAGATTGAAAATGGTAATTTGTTAAGCCATTTGAAGAAAAGTTTTGGGTAATAAGTTGTGACTTAATTGAAATCCCATATCCATATGTTTTAAATGTTTTCGCTCACTATTCGGTTTAGCCGGGAAAGGACTTTTGTGTCGTATAACCCATTCCGAATATGTGATACGTCGTTATGGATAGCATTTGAAGACCGGTGATGAAGACCGGGTATTTGCGAAAGCGATAGGATGACCTATCGATTGTTTCTGCACCGAGTCGCGCCGGTATAGAAACTCCCTAAGTGATGGGAAATCCGATCGGGATTGTGAATATCCGGATTGCAAGGACTTCTTTGTAAGTGCCTTCGGTTCTGTTCGATCCCGGAACAGACTTGTATGGATTGTATGTCTGACATTACAAATTGAGCTATAAAGCTGATTTCTTTCAAATATATTTCTGTTGGTGGCGGAGAATTTATTCTCTTAGTTTAATACCCTTCTCTGAGACGTACGAGCTCAGAGGTTATATGGTTGATGGTTATCAGCGATATATTCCCAATTTGGTAATGTGATATACTGAGTGTTGCTGTGAAATGATCATTGTGTTGATTATTTGTGATAGGATCATTTATTTGATCGTCTATCCTGGTGATCATTTCTATGATCATTTGTTGACCCAAAGCATGGCTTTTGTATAAAGTATGTTTTTGTGGACGTGACTTCGTCGAGCCTCACACCTCGGGAATGGTCAAAACAGGAAAGATGCGGCAAGGTTATGAGGGGTAGCGCCCTTTAGGATGTGTGCATTTCCTTCTGGAAAAGGGTGGTATCATGGTATGGAGCCCAGATACTTACTCATGTTGAAAACACTTTATGATTGTGTGAATTGATTACGAGCGCTCGGTTGAAAGGTCCCAAAGGACCGGGGGATGGCATATTCGGTCAGTTGTTACTCAGTTAGGGGTAACCCGGCCTTGTGTTGGTAGAGATCCGGTTTGGTTCTCGGGGATGTCCATCCAGAGGCATTCTCATGTGGCAATGGGAAGTTCCTTGGCCTGATCATTCGTTGGAAATCCAAAGAAACAATACGAGACTTGTACGGTATTAGTTGTAGAACCTGCCATCTAATATGGTAGCTATAGTAGGCATAATATAATGGTACCTATGCTGGCTAAGATTTATATTCTACTTTCGAAATGATTTGTTCTACACTATGCACTAGTAATAATATCAAATGTTTCTTTTTAATGCGTATCAAGCATCTTTGACTAACATAAGAAGAAATCTCCTCCAAGTCTGCGTTTGCATTGTGTGTGTGGCGGGAGGTCTTATGGTAGTCTCATTTTTAAAAAGCATTGCGAATTGACTTTGAAAATCTTTTGTTGAATGTTTTAAAAGATAAACTGTTTTTGTTGCTCACACCAGTCCCACGACTGATCCGGAGTTTATTGTTTCTTTCCTAAACTCTGGGTGCTCATTATTTTCTACACGAGCAGTCTAGAGTTGGGTTTTTCAGATAGTCAGATGTAGTAGATTATCTGGAGTTAGTTCAGTCTTTGGACCACACCAGTCTTGCTTAGCTTGGTGCATCGTTATTGGGGGTTTGATCTATTGCTGGATTGATTCTTGGAGATGGAGTTGCAGTTCTCGGAGTTCTCTTTTGAAGACTATCTTAGAGTTATATTGTTCCGCTGCTAGATGTTATCATCTATTTTTCTTTTCCGCTGCTGTTTTATTGTATCATATCTCTGATGTATATTGATATCTATTGGATCATCTGTTGTATCAGATATTGTATCAAAGCTGTATATCAATGTATTATTCTTTTATTCCGCTGTGTTATTTACTTAATGTTGCTATAAGCTCCGGCGAATCGGATTTGAACGGTCGAATCTATGGCATTCGAATACGATTTGAAGTATGGATGTCGATTTTCGAGCGGGCAAAATTCGAAACGTTACACGCCTCCACCATGATATCAACATCCACGCGCTCGAGCCTCGCCGATCTCCCTCACATCAACGCGACTTTGCCATAGCCTCAGTCGAACCCTGAAATCGATGTCGCCCAAAACCCTAATCGCCACCGCATGCTGCTGCTTCACGACCCACGATGTCATGCTTCAATGCAGCCATCCGTATGAACCTCGCGAAATCGAACTCGATTTCGTGCCCATTTGCTCAAATCGATTTCGATCGATTATGCTTTTTTTTATTTGAGGAATGTTGGTCTCTGATTTCTCGTTTATTTCCAAAGAGGCTTCGGCCATGAATTTTTTTTAAAATTCTGAATTTTCCTGGAAAATGAAACTGTAAGGGGGAGCGGCCATTAATTTCGTTTAGAAGTCCTACATATTTTTTTTATCTATATGAGTTTCGAATTGGATTCAGCAGGAAGAAAGGCATACGCGACTTTAATGTGAAGGAAGGCGGCTTTGTACGCATAGGGGTGGTTGATGGAGACGTAATAGGGTTTGACTTAACAATTTTATAATATTATTTAATTCCAAAATACCACGCTAAGCATAACTCGAAATCTCAAACTCCAAACCAGACATGCCGACAGGCGTTTATAAGGTTTTACCCGTATTCCGAAAATAGTGGAACGTGTCTCGGAGCCTAATTCAGTCATGTGGAGAAAATAGCGTTTTGCACCCAATTATAATATTAAATTATCAATATAAATTTCAACGCGTTTATATACCATATGATAACACGACAACTCTAAATACTACGAAAACTGAAACCCGATAATAAGACAATATTACGGATCCAATAGAACTAGTTTCATCGAATTCCGAGACTATGCATCAGAAAGCTATTTTCAAATATCGATTTGAACGATAAAAATTCAAAACTAAACAAAACATTTCCAAATTAAATTCTGAAGCTTCCATTATCTTCAGCATTATCAATATAAATTTCCTAAGCAATCAAGTTATTTTTAACAAGCTTAAAATTGAAGCTTCAATTTTTTGCCCATCATTAATAAATTAAATTCAATAATTTAATTGCCAAATTCATATTTATATTCGAAATTCAAGTTAAACTAACCTCAAAATATTTAAAGTCAATTAAATATTCCATTTCAAATGTTAAAAATTTCCGGGTCGTCACATCCTTCCCCTCTTAAAAGAATTTCGTCCCGAAATTACTAATGAAGAAGAATGATCCTTAACCCATTTATCATTTTCCCAAAACCAAACAGTTTTATCAATTTATCAACCCAAATCTTTTTATTAAAGACTCCTTATTACTTCAACTAACTTTCCAAAATCTTCCATAGTTTCCAAACAACATTGTTTTCTCGACAATTCAAATTTAAATTTAAATTTAAATTTCAAATTTTCAAAACTTTCTTAAAATTTTGTCTAACTCCCTAAATTTTCGAAAAATTTCGCCAGCGTCTCCTTTGCGCGGCTAGCTCGGTACGACTACAAAATGGCACCACAGCCCCCCAAATTTCAAAAGAAAACAAAAGGCCAAGTGGCTAGACAAGAAAATCATCAAATTTCATACAGAAATTTAAATACATACCTTTTGTCGAGCAATTCAAATTTATCTTCAAAATCCCATTTTATCCTTTGTCTTTGACACATATGTATATCCTGATATCCATAATGTCCAATTTCAACATTCAAAAATCATTTTTGCACATTTCTTTACAAAAGTTTGAATACTTCTTATACCATCTTTACTTCACTATTGAAGTTATAGATCCAATTTCATTCAATCTTGCATTTTCAATTTCATTGGAATTCGATTTACACTTTCAATTCTGTTTGGATTCAATTTAACTTCTAAATATTAAATTTTTATCAACTATCTTTCATTCACAACTGATTCATATCACTATTTTAAATTAGTTTCATTTACTAATTCATTACAAATTCCAATTCATGTAATCTCAAACCATTTTTTTATTTCTTCCACTTTTGTTATTTTTTGGTTCACTTTGAACTAATTCTACAACTTCATTTTATTTCACACAATTCAAATTAGTTTTCGATAATCAGTTTCAATTCCAGTTTTCTTTTTCTTTTGTTTATTCCCAAAAATTTATTTTCAATTCACTATTCTGGTATATAACCACTTATATTAAACTAGAATTCCAATTCTATATGAATTCAACTTACTTTCATCTATAAATATTAGATTCAATTCATTTTATACCTTACCCATTTGGTCATTCATTAATTAGTTTAACTTACCAATTTTAGTATAATACTTCACTTTGTTTATCACAAATCAATTTTAGTTCCAACCCCAGTTCTATTTACTTACAAATTCAAAATGAATTTCAACATTCAATTTCACTTTCATTTAATTTCAATTGTAAATTTGTTTATTCATTCACAACTTTATTTTCCACCTTAATATATTTTATTCCATAACATTTTATTTGATTCCCGAAACTTTTCAACATTTCAAAATCATTTTTGAAATCAATTCAAATTATCCCTTTAAATTTCGAAAACCAAACCCAGTTTGCAAACAACTTCCATTTACAATAATTTAGCAGCAATTCCTCTCCTGGAAACCCAAAAATGAACATCGATGATGCTGCAGTCATCACCGAAGTTATTTTCCAACGACCTAAAAGAGTTTAGAGCTTTCATCCCTTCAAAACACTTTTCTAAAACCTTTGAAAATCATCTTCAAAATCAAAAGGGATTTAAACTTTTTCGAATCTCCAAAATTTTAGAATTCTTTTCAAAACATTTCCATATATTTCTCTGGAATTCCGTTTAAAATTACAAATCACATTTACAATTTACATTCTCAAATTCCATTTGTATGTGATTTTATTTCTTAATTTTGGAGTTACGATTTCAATTTCCTATTCAAATGATAATAATATTATCACTTCCTAACAATCAAGCAACCTTATACTATAATAATTTACAAAGATCATTTCCTTTACCTATGAAAATAGTTTTGGGTAAAATTATTTCATTTACCCTATTTTAAAACAACATTGTGTCGAATTGTTCTGTACGAGTGTTTAGAGATCCCTATCGATAGAGTTGTACAGACTATATCGACCAGAATCCATATACCACTCAACAAACCAATCATCACAATATAAAACAATTTTTATACTCACTAACAAATACACGCTCATATCTATTACTACACTCAAACTCATTCTAGAGTACTGTTGACTCTATCTCTAATGAGTAACACCCAACAGAGCCAAGGTTATCGCTTAACCAAATGCTCTGATACCAATCCTTAATGACCCAATTTTTCGACGCCCGAAAGTCGACATCAATACGTCCACCGTATCGAATGCCGAACAGTCGAATACCGAAAAACGAACCGTTAGTGTTTAAAGATGAAAGATGTAGAAGAAGAAGAAAAGAAAACAATAACAGAATCTCACAATTCGCAACGGAACAACATATAATAGATAAATGAATATCTTTAAAACAAAGAACTATATCAGGCACTACATTATCAGAGTGTTACAACAACAAACATCGGAAAGGAATATAACATATACTAGTGATACGCTTCGCCATCCAGCTCGCTCCTGATCTCCACAACATCTCTTTTCTGACTTCGCTCCAGAATAATGATAACCTGACTCTAGGCTTCCCGTGTGGAAAATTATGGGCACCCAGAGTTTAGAAAGGGAACAATAAACTCCAGGTCAGTCGTGGGGCTGGTGTGAGATCTTAAAAATAGTTATTTTCACAAAGAACATAAAAAAAGAAATCCGCTATGCTTTTGGAAAATGAAACTACCATAAGGCCTCCCGCCACACACACACAGCAAACGCAGAATTGGAGGAGATTTCTCCATATGATAGTCAAACATGCTTAATACGCAAATCCTTTGATATGATTATTATTTTTGCATAGTGTGGAAAACATTTCGGAAGTATAATATTAATCTTAGCCAGCATAGGCATTTCGCACTTATGCCTACTATAGCTACCATGTTCAAAATAGGTTACCGCCACATTCCATGGCAGGTTATACAACTAAAACCGTACAGGGCGCGTATTGTTTCTTTGGATTTCCAACAAATGGTCAGGCTAAGGAACTTCCTACTGCCACATGGGTACGCCTCTGGAGGGACGTCCCGAGAACCTACCAGGATCTCTGCCAGCACAAGGCCGGGTTACCTCTGTAACTAGGTAACTACTACTCGAGTATGCCTTCCCTCGGTCGTTTGCGACCTTTATCTGAGGATCCTCAACTATAAAGCAACAACCACAAAGTATAATCAATTTGCGGCAACAACATAGGTTAAGTATCTGGACTCCATACCATGATACCATCCTTTTCCAAAAGGAAATGACATACCCTAAAGGGCACGACCCTCATAACCTTGCCGCATCTTTCCTGTTTTGACCATTTTCGGGGTGTGACGTCCGACGAAGTCTCATCCACAAAGCTATATTTTCACAAAGTCATGCTTTGATCAACAAATAATCAGTAGCACTTCGTAGGCCACATTACCAAGTTGGGAGTATATCACTAATAACCATCAACTACATAACCTCTAAGCTCGTACGTCTCAGAGAAGGGTGTTAAGGTAAGAGAATAAATTCTCCACCACCAACATAAATGTATTTGATAGGAATCAGCTTTATATCCCAAAGTGTAATGTCAGAAACACATCCATACAAGTCAGTTCCGGGATCGAACGGAACCGAAGGCACTTCAAAGAAGCCCTTGCAATCCGGATAGTTACTAATCACGTCCGGAATCCCCATCACAAAGGGTGATTAAATCTCTATACCGGAGCAACCCGGTGCAGAGATATTCGACAGGTAATCCTTTCATTTTCTAAAATACGCGGTCTTCAACACCATCTTCAAATGCAATCCCATTTCGTCGTATCGTTATTCGGAATGGGTTTCATGGCAGAAGGTTCTCTCCCGGCTAATCCGAATAATGAGCACTTATTTAAAATTTTTTTTTTTTCAGATTTCAAACAAATCACAACAAATTCCACGTTGATCTTTTAAATAAAAGATCCATCACAATCAAAAATGTTCGACGTGGTTTTTGGATATCCACTTGGAATCCGACCCCTGGTCGCATCGAAGTTCAAATGCCATAAAAAGGCCAATATTGATAGTCGGTTATTTAACTATCAATGAACATTCACAACAATCACCAAGATTTAAATAATTTCCCCAATTATTTATTTCAAAATATCTTCACAAGATATATTTCATACTTCAACCATTTGGAAACAAATTTCAAATTACTTACCACATTTCAATATTTTGAAAATAAATTTCAAATCACTTTTCTTTACGCGGAATACATTTTCAAATATTTATTTATTTCCACCGAAAATCTGCCGAATTCATATATTTTAAAATAATTTAAAATGCTTATCCAAACATATATACTTGGAAATAAAACTATTTTAGAATAATTTAAATATTAGTTATGAAAATATTATACTAATATCTTATATAAACTTCAAGACCAAACTAATTTTAAAATAAAATTAGTAGATAGGATATAACTTACTTAAATATCCATTTTCTAAATCAAAAATCAATTTTAATCTTTAAAATAATCCCTTCTATAACAAATTAAATAAATCTTTACTTTAAAGATTTAAAACAATTCCCAAAAATAATTTCTCTAACCTTAATTTCTTTCTTCAAGTCAATTTCTAGAACTTTTAATTTATGCTTCAAAAGCTACTCTAAAAATATACTTAGCTTTCCAGGGAAAAATTCTCTTTCCATTTATATTAATTAATAAATCTTCTCGATTAATTTAATTTGCATTCCAAATCTGTAAATTTCTTTTCACACCTTTAAAAATAAACCAACATTTATTTTTAAATCAAAATTCCATTTTCTTTGTAAAATTTCCATCGTGAATTCAAATTCCTAGATATCCACTGATATACTATTTCCATATTTATTCCTAAATTTATTTCAACACCAAATTTATTTTCATTCAAACACCAAATTAATTTTCATATCGATTTCCCAAAGATTTATTCTTTTAATACCAAATAAATTTACCAATTTTTTTTAAAATAAATTCCTTTATCTTTTCCAAATTATTTAAAAATCATATTTTTAAAATAAATTCTTCACCTTTTGAATATTATTACTTGAAATCCATTTATTAAATTTTTTCCCATATTTTGGAATTGTATTCAATAGTATTTCACTATAGATTTTCTACTTAAATTTTGAAATCCAATTTTATTTATTTCTGGTATCTTACGATACCAGAAATATATCTGGCTAAATTTTAGCCTTCAACGATTTCAATCACAATATAATCACACACAGATTTTTAATAAATCAACACACAATATTGAAACAAATTCAAATATTTGAGGAATCCAGTTGGATCCCTCCAGCCTGTTTTTCCTGCATTCACAGACGTTAGCACAATAATTAAATACCCATTCCACTTCGAGGTGGAATACGGTATATAGGATTTATAAAATATCATCCGCTATTTTGAGGCGCATAGGGTCTCATCCGCAATATAATGCAGGAAATCAACAACTCCACATACATATATAGTACTAATTCCACTTCGAGGTGGAATATCGAGGTATATGGGTTTTATATAATATTGTCCGCTATTATGCGGCGCATAGGGTCTATTTCAAAACAGATGATAATAATTTATCATCCAAGTACACAATCAACGATTTAAATTTAACTATCACAATTCAACAATCAATCAATAACTGAAATTTTCAATGATTATTTTGAGTAAGAAGATCTCACCTTTTCTTTTATTTTGCAATCCGTTTCCATTCCCGTTTGTTTCCTTCACTGTATTAGACCTTGTATAAACAATTATATGATTTTTATTAATATTCGAAGCAATCGAACAATTCTATTGCCATTTTTATATTTTAATTCAACTAATAAATTTAATTTCAAACTAGTGATTTAATTTTAACCAAAGAATTTTAAATTTTAAACTAATTTCATTTTAAATAATTTTTCTTGGTAACTAAAGTAATTTAGATAAATAATTAAACAATTTATCACCTCACTAAATTATTTTAACATAACTGAATAAATTAGAATATATACATGCATATTTATTTTCCTTAGGATTACATATGTATATATAATATTATTTTCTACTTTTTACCTATATTTTCTTATATAGCTATATGTATAGAAATTGAAAACAACATATACCCTACACCTGCATGTATACATGGATATATAAGATTTGCATATAAATTTTTCCAGTTACTGTTTATTTTTTTTTCAAATTCAATTCTTTTCAAGATTAAAAATAATCAAAATTTAAAAACGATAAAGAAATCAAACCCGATCATCGAACCTCCCTGGCATCGGCTCTGCCATCGCGCTAGCGCGAGAACGCCTTGTCGACCATCGAATATCCTTTGCCATCGCGCGCCTCCACCAAGATATCAACAACCACGCGCTCGAGCCTCGCCGACCTCACTCTCATCAATGCGACTTCGCCATAGCCTCAGTCGAACCCTAAAATCGATGTTGCCCAAAACCCTAATCGCCACCGCATGCTGATGCTTCACGGCCCACGATGTCGTGCTTCAATGCCGCCATCCATACGAACCTCGCGAAATCGAACTCGATTTCTTGCCTATTGCTCGAATCGATTTCGATCGATTATGCTTTTTTTTATTTGAGGAATATTAGTCTCTGATTTCTCGTTTATTTCCAAAGAGGCTTCGACCATGAATTTTTTTTAAATTCTGAATTTGCCTGGAAAAAGAAATTGAAAGGGGGAGCGGCCATTAATTTCGTTTTGAAGTCCTGCATATTTTTTTTATCTGTATGAGTATCGAATTGGATTCAGCAGGAAGAAAGACATACATGACTTAAATGTGAAGGAAGGCGGCTTTGTACGCGTAGGGGTGGCTGATGGAGACATAATAGGGTTTGACTTAGAAATTTTATAATATTATTTAATTCCAAAATATCACGTTAAGCATAACTCAAAATCTCTAACTTCGAATCAGACATGCTGACAGGCGTTTATAAGGTTTTACCCGTATTTCGAACACAGTGGAACGTGTCTCGGAGCCTAATTCAGTCATATGGAGAAAATAGCGTTTTACACCCAGTTATAACATTAAATTTTCGATATAAATTTGTGACGATCCGAACTCGATGTCCGACAAACAACATCAAATTCGTATCGCCGGAGCTTGCAACACCCATTAGATGATAAATAATGTAACGGTCAGGGATTTTCGTTCTCCGGAAATTCGACATCGATACTCACTTTATCGACTGCCGACAAATCAAAGGCCGAAAACCGAGATGTTATGGGTTTTAAAAAGAAAAGAAAAGAAAGAGAGAAGAGAAGAAGAAGAAAGAAAAAGAAAAATAGAGGAATATTTTTAATCAATTCGCAATGCTTTTAAAAATGAGACTACCATAAGGCCTCCCGCACACACACACATGCAAACGCAGAATCGGAGGAGATTTCTCCTTATGATAGTCAAAGATGCTTGATACGCATTTAAAATAACATTTGATATTATTATTAGTGTATAGTGTAGAAAAAATTCATTTCGAAAGTAGAATATAAATCTTAGCCAGCATAGACATTTCGAACTATGCCTACTATAGCTACCATCCAAACAGTGGTGACCACCATAAGTGAATAGCAGGTTCTACAACTAATACCGTACAAGTTTCGTATTGGGAATTGGATTTCCAACAAATGGCCAGGCCAAGGAACTTCCCATTGCCACATGAGAATGCCTCTGGAAAGACATCCCCGAGAACCAAACCGGAACTCTGCCAACACAAGGCCGGGTTACCCCTAACTGGGTAACTACTGACACGAGCACGCCATTCCCCGATCGTAAACGACCTTTTTCACGGGATCCCGATAACCAACAACCACAAAGTAATAAACTCGTAGTAACCACATAGGTTAAATATCTGGGCTCCATACCATGATACAACCTCTATCCAGAAGGAAATGTACATACCCTAAGGGGAGCTACAGCAACCCCTAATAACCTTGCCGCATCTTTCCTGTTTTGACCATTTCCGGGATGTGAGGCTCGACGAAGTCACGTCCACAAAAACACACTTTGTACAAAAAGCCGTGCTTTGGGTCAACAAATGATCAACACAATGATCACTAAGATAGACGATCAAATAAATGATCCTACCACAATAATCAACACAATGATCATTTCAGCATCACTCAGCATGTCACATTACCAAAATGGGATATATCGCTGATAACTTCAACTATATAACCTTTGAGCTCGTACGTCTCAAAGAAGGGTGTTAAGCAAAGAATAAATTCTCCGCCACCAACAGAAATATATTTGAAAGAAATCGGCTTTATATCTCAAATTGTAATGTCAGGCATACAATCCATACAAGTCTGTTCCGGGCTCGAACAAAACCGAAGGCACTTCTTACGAAGCCCTTGCAATACGGGTATTCACAATCCCGATCGAATTTCCCATCACTTAAGAGATCTCTATACCAGGAGCTACCCAGTGCAGAGACAATCGATAGGTCATCCTATCGCTTTCACAAATACTCGGTCTTCAACACCGATCTTCAAATGCAATTCATAACGACGTATCACATATTCGGAATGGGTTATACGACCCCATGGTCCTTTCCCGGTTAACCCGAATAGTGAGCGCTTATTCAAAAATAAGTGTGCATTCAAATTCAATCAATTCACATCAAATACCCATTCAAAGGGAAATATTGATAGTCGGTTATTGAACTATCAATTGATATGCATACATCACCAGATTCCAAATAATTTTCCAAATTATTTATTTTCCAAAATATCTTTACTAGATATATAGTTTCAACACTTCAAAAATAAATCAATATTTATTTTCATACAAATTCCACTTTTCATTCATAAATTCCATAATGAATTTATATTTCAAAATATCCATGCATATATGATTTCAATCATTCATTTCAATTTATCTTCAAAAAGATAAATTCTAAATATTCACTTCACATTGGAAAACATTTCCATACTTATTAAATAAGTAATTCACAATCATTTATTTTCAACACTTAGAAAATATTCAATATACTTAAACGGAATTAAGTATATATTTTATTCTTTAAGGAAATCATTCACTTAACATATTTATTTGGGCCAAAACGAATGTTGCGTAAAACATCGTTACAACGTCCCAAAATCACTAGTATAGGGATTCGAAATTAAATAGATATATAAATCCCAATACTATACAAAACATTTCCTTTCGGAAATCATTTACTATAACAACGGTGTTATAGTCCATCATCTCCTTTCATTTCTCGAAAACGTCTATTTCAACAATAAATGTTGAAATCTATGGTTTCGAACCTCAACACATTTTAAACCATCGTTAGATCGTTTTAATTCTATTTAAAACATCATATCTAAAACAATTTCTTTAACGTATTATTCACTATTCAAAAATCGTGAACATACTTCGTTAACAAATTTCATCATTTTATTCAATTTATTTTAAAGGATTATTCACTATTTAAAAATGTGAATATAACTCCATTAATAGGTTATAACAATTAACTTATCAAAATAAGTCGTTTGCGAATTTATAAAACAACGTTTATAAATTCCGTTTCTATTTATTTATAAAAACTTCTTTTTTTATAAATTCCTTTATTAACCTATTCCCGTTTATAACTAAATTATAAACTAAACGTTCACATTATAAGTTAATTACTTATAAAACGATTATTTTACAAAATCGTTCTTTTTAAAGACTTTTCAATTTATAAACCTTATAACTTATAAGATTTATTTATTTAACCAAATCTATTCTTCAATTAACTTCACAAATTTATAATCTTACTATTTATAAATTTCATTTATAACTTCACAGTTTATAATTCTATAAATTTCATTCATTTATGAAATTCACTTTCACTACATTCAAACACTTATAAAAACTCGTTTTATAATGTCTAAATCTCAATTTATAAATATCCATTTATAAATCTCTAAATATAAATCAGTTTATATTATTATTCTAAAACGTCTTTAAATTCCTTTATAATTTCATCATTTCGATTTATAAAATAATCAAATTTTATAAATCCTATATTTAAACTTTTATCATATATTCAAAAATCCAATCTAAATTATTTTATAAAATCATTAGTTCCTTTCATTTCTCGAAAATCGATTTTTAATCGTATTTCTAAAAATCAGCTTTTTAACTATATTTCACAAAAACCATAAATTTTTATAACTTTAAAAATTATAACGTTAATTTATTTATAATGGATCAATTCCAAAAATAAAGTATATTTTCAAAAATCATTTTAAAGATCATTTTAAAATCCCAAAATCTGGGTCCAATGATGCTACACACCAAATAGTCAATCACGACTAACAACGATCCATCATATATCGATATGATAATCAATCAAATATCAAAATATCTGAAATAAATTAAAAACTGTTGAGGAATCCAGTTGGATCCCTCCAACCTGTTTCCTGCATCCAAAAACATTAGCACAATACCAATTTCGCTCCAGTACGAAATTATCGCGGTATATGTTCTTAATAAATATTATCCGCTTAATAACGGCGTAATAGGGTCTCATCCGCTAAACAAAAAATGCGGGAAATCAACAACTGCAATATATACATATGCCAATATATATATATTGATATTATATATAATACCAATTTCACTGTTTATGAAATATTCGCGGTATATGTTTATAATAAATAACATCCGCTTACTAACGGCGCATAATGTCTATTTTAACAATCAATAATTTACAGTCATCATTCAAACATGCATTCAAATATTTTAAATCTAACTATTAAAATAAAATCGAAATCTATTCGATTGAGTGAGAAGTTCTCACCTTGGTTTTAATTTCCGTTTTAGCTTTTATTTCGAATAAAATTAAACGCGCGTTTAATTTTACCCGAAATTCTCACTAACTCCAAACGACTCCAAACCAACTCCATCGCGTAGTGCTCGTCCATACGATTCCAACGCAACTGGTTTCGCGCGTTTTCGACCTCGTATGAAAAAGTTATTGATTTTACAAGTTTGTACACGTTTAATATAAACTAATATACAACATAACTTTATAATTTTAACCTCCAACTAATCTTAGCCCTTGGATCCAAAGCCCACACCATCAGGCCGTCCCCCCTTTCTTCCTCTTTTCCTCCCGTTCACGTTCCAGTATCAAGAAACTTTGAGGCCGAACCCATAATGCAAATCTAGGGTTTTATATTACTTCATCCATACTCGATGATTCTTCGATCAAGTAGTTGCAAACTCTAGCTCACCTCCTCCTCCACCTTCGACCCCATCCCCTGCAAGCTCGGCCCCCCACATAGCACGGAAATGCGTGCAAACCTGACCACGAACGGCCCCACATATCTCGCTCCACACAACTCCGTTTCCGATCATAACCGTTGAATCTCTAGTACTCGACGCTCTCTACAAGTTTGTAGTTGATCACTTTGGCCAATTCTTGATGGATTGAGAGATCAAAGGGAAGAAATGAGATCAATTTCTGGCCATTCAGTTTTAGGGCCGGCTACATGAATGAATTAGGGTTTGGAATGATATTTTATCAAATTTATGAAGAGAGAGGTGTATTTATAGAGTTTCGTTCGACACTATTCACCCGGAAATTCCGAACTCCGATTTAGACGCCGTAACCAGCGTACCTAGGGTTTATCCCGCGTTCCGGACACAATGGAACAAGTTTCGGAAGCTAATTCGGAAGTATGTGCGAGTTATGGCTGAAAACGTTCAATTTAAATTAAACCGATTTAAGTCGATTTCTAGGCGTTTTAATTTGTACCGGACAAACGGTAAATCCAATTGACTTGAAATTTGAAACCTTACAATAATATCACATTACGGATCCGATGAAACTGGTTTCGTCGAATTCCGAGACTTTTTGAAAAATGGCTATTTTGACTCGCCAAATTTAAATTAAAAACGAATCGATGCGTTTCGAGCTGCCACGATCAAACGATAGCTCCGATTGACACGAAATTTGAAATCCGGTAATAACTTACTATTACGGATCCAATGAAACTGGTTTCGTTCAATTCTGAGACTGTTCAAAAATTGGCTATTTTACAGTCGATTATTTAATATTAAAATATTCAATTTTCACAAATAAACTTCTAATTCGATTTTAAAAGTTCTAAAATATCATTCTAACTTCAACATGATAAAATAAAATTTTACAAATTATTACAATCATTTTTAACTCAATTTTTAATTATTTCCATAATTTAACATATTAAATTATCGATTTAATTATCCAATTAAATCCCAAAAATTCAAATAAAAATTTATTTGACTTATAAATTCACTTATAAATATTTAAAATTAATTAAATATTCAAATTTTAATTAATAAAAATTCTGAGTCGTTACAATCTTTCCCCCTTAAAAGAATTTCGTCCTCGAAATTACAAGTAAGAAAGGTTACAAAATCTATTAACTTTCCAAAATTCATAATTAAACTTCTTACAATAACTTTACTAAGTTTTCAAATCATACTTAGTTATGTTTTCAAAAACAATTTATATCATTTAACTTTCAATTCCAAAACAAAGTTAAAGTTTTCAAAAATTTTCCAAATTTTCTCAAATTTTTTCTAACGCCTTAAATTTTCGGAAAAATTCGCCATAGTCTCCTTTGCGCGGCTCGATCCGAAAAAAAAATGACAGTATATATATCACAAATATACATCTCATCAAGTAATGAGGCATCCCGAAGGGAAAAAAGTATAAAAGTGCGATATTTAATCCGAGATATGTACCTTATATTTTATTAGCAAGCATATACGGCTAATATAGCGCAAAAGCGAACTCCAAATGCGAAGCAAACGCGATCCGCACCTACTAAACTCAACAAACAACATGAGAATCATGCATATATGAAAATAGTATCGATATACAACATATAGCAACATAATAACTATATAAGTCACATAGCAAATGCAACTAAACAACAAATGCAATATATATTCAACCATCAACCAACTAAATACTCATTCATATTCTCATTTATATTCTATGAATTGGTTTTCAATTTAAATCACATTTGATTTATTTACATTAGATTTACTAACATTCATTCTTAATTCAATTAGTTTACATTACTAATTAAATCCAATTCACATTCAATTCTATTCAAATTTATTTACTTTCCATTTGAATTCAATTTCATAGCTTTAAATTTCACTAATTCAATTTCATTAACTCTTAATGAATTATATACAATCAATCAACAATCATATAACAACCAAAGTATATTAATTTCAACCAAATTCCTTTGCTTATATTCATTCATTTTTTTATTCAACTTCTAATTTATATAAGTTTATTTCACAATTGTAATTCACTTTAATTATAATTCAATTCTTATAATTCATTTGCTTATACAATTATTCTTTTATTCAGGTTATTCAAACAACCTAACAATCAACTTATATACACTTTAATAATTCTGAAAATTATTCCTTTATATATAAAATATAATCAAGTAAAATTATTTCATTTACCCCATTTTAAAACAATATTGTGCCGAATTGTTCTATTCAAGTGTTTATAGATCCCTATCAACAACGTTAATTACTCGTATTAACCAGAATCTATATACCACTCAACAAACCAATCATCACAATATAAAATAATTTTATATTCACTAACAAATACGCTCTCATAGCTATTATTACACTCAACTCATTCTAGAGTACTACTGACTCTATCTCTAATGAGTAATACCCTACAGAACCATGGTTCTCGCTTAACCATCAGAGCTCTGATACCAAATGTAACGGTCAGGGATTTTCGTTCTCCGGAAATTCGACATCGATACTCACTTTATCGACTGCCGAGAAATCAAAGGCCGAAAACCGAGATGTTATGGGTTTTAAAAAGAAAAGAAAAGAAAGAGAGAAGAGAAGAAGAAGAAAGAAAAAGAAAAATAGAGGAATATTTTTAATCAATTCGCAATGCTTTTAAAAATGAGACTACCATAAGGCCTCCCGCACACACACACATGCAAACGCAGAATCGGAGGAGATTTCTCCTTATGATAGTCAAAGATGCTTGATACGCATTTAAAATAACATTTGATATTATTATTAGTGTATAGTGTAGAAAAAATTCATTTCGAAAGTAGAATATAAATCTTAGCCAGCATAGACATTTCGAACTATGCCTACTATAGCTACCATCCAAACAGTGGTGACCACCATAAGTGAATAGCAGGTTCTACAACTAATACCGTACAAGTTTCGTATTGGGAATTGGATTTCCAACAAATGGTCAGGCCAAGGAACTTCCCATTGCCACATGAGAATGCCTCTGGAAAGACATCCCCGAGAACCAAACCGGAACTCTGCCAACACAAGGCCGGGTTACCCCTAACTGGGTAACTACTGACACGAGCACGCCATTCCCCGATCGTAAACGACCTTTTTCACGGGATCCCGATAACCAACAACCACAAAGTAATAAACTCGTAGTAACCACATAGGTTAAATATCTGGGCTCCATACCATGATACAACCTCTATCCAGAAGGAAATGTACATACCCTAAGGGGAGCTACAGCAACCCCTAATAACCTTGCCGCATCTTTCCTGTTTTGACCATTTCCGGGATGTGAGGCTCGACGAAGTCACGTCCACAAAAACACACTTTGTACAAAAAGCCGTGCTTTGGGTCAACAAATGATCAACACAATGATCACTAAGATAGACGATCAAATAAATGATCCTACCACAATAATCAACACAATGATCATTTCAGCATCACTCAGCATGTCACATTACCAAAATGGGATATATCGCTGATAACTTCAACTATATAACCTTTGAGCTCGTACGTCTCAAAGAAGGGTGTTAAGCAAAGAATAAATTCTCCGCCACCAACAGAAATATATTTGAAAGAAATCGGCTTTATATCTCAAATTGTAATGTCAGGCATACAATCCATACAAGTCTGTTCCGGGCTCGAACAAAACCGAAGGCACTTCTTACGAAGCCCTTGCAATACGGGTATTCACAATCCCGATCGAATTTCCCATCACTTAAGAGATCTCTATACCAGGAGCTACCCAGTGCAGAGACAATCGATAGGTCATCCTATCGCTTTCACAAATACTCGGTCTTCAACACCGATCTTCAAATGCAATTCATAACGACGTATCACATATTCGGAATGGGTTATACGACCCCATGGTCCTTTCCCGGTTAACCCGAATAGTGAGCGCTTATTCAAAAATAAGTGTGCATTCAAATTCAATCAATTCACATCAAATACCCATTCAAAGGGAAATATTGATAGTCGGTTATTGAACTATCAATTGATATGCATACATCACCAGATTCCAAATAATTTTCCAAATTATTTATTTTCCAAAATATCTTTACTAGATATATAGTTTCAACACTTCAAAAATAAATCAATATTTATTTTCATACAAATTCCACTTTTCATTCATAAATTCCATAATGAATTTATATTTCAAAATATCCATGCATATATGATTTCAATCATTCATTTCAATTTATCTTCAAAAAGATAAATTCTAAATATTCACTTCACATTGGAAAACATTTCCATACTTATTAAATAAGTAATTCACAATCATTTATTTTCAACACTTAGAAAATATTCAATATACTTAAACGGAATTAAGTATATATTTTATTCTTTAAGGAAATCATTCACTTAACATATTTATTTGGGCCAAAACGAATGTTGCGTAAAACATCGTTACAACGTCCCAAAATCACTAGTATAGGGATTCGAAATTAAATAGATATATAAATCCCAATACTATACAAAACATTTCCTTTCGGAAATCATTTACTATAACAACGGTGTTATAGTCCATCATCTCCTTTCATTTCTCGAAAACGTCTATTTCAACAATAAATGTTGAAATCTATGGTTTCGAACCTCAACACATTTTAAACCATCGTTAGATCGTTTTAATTCTATTTAAAACATCATATCTAAAACAATTTCTTTAACGTATTATTCACTATTCAAAAATCGTGAACATACTTCGTTAACAAATTTCATCATTTTATTCAATTTATTTTAAAGGATTATTCACTATTTAAAAATGTGAATATAACTCCATTAATAGGTTATAACAATTAACTTATCAAAATAAGTCGTTTGCGAATTTATAAAACAACGTTTATAAATTCCGTTTCTATTTATTTATAAAAACTTCTTTTTTTATAAATTCCTTTATTAACCTATTCCCGTTTATAACTAAATTATAAACTAAACGTTCACATTATAAGTTAATTACTTATAAAACGATTATTTTACAAAATCGTTCTTTTTAAAGACTTTTCAATTTATAAACCTTATAACTTATAAGATTTATTTATTTAACCAAATCTATTCTTCAATTAACTTCACAAATTTATAATCTTACTATTTATAAATTTCATTTATAACTTCACAGTTTATAATTCTATAAATTTCATTCATTTATGAAATTCACTTTCACTACATTCAAACACTTATAAAAACTCGTTTTATAATGTCTAAATCTCAATTTATAAATATCCATTTATAAATCTCTAAATATAAATCAGTTTATATTATTATTCTAAAACGTCTTTAAATTCCTTTATAATTTCATCATTTCGATTTATAAAATAATCAAATTTTATAAATCCTATATTTAAACTTTTATCATATATTCAAAAATCCAATCTAAATTATTTTATAAAATCATTAGTTCCTTTCATTTCTCGAAAATCGATTTTTAATCGTATTTCTAAAAATCAGCTTTTTAACTATATTTCACAAAAACCATAAATTTTTATAACTTTAAAAATTATAACGTTAATTTATTTATAATGGATCAATTCCAAAAATAAAGTATATTTTCAAAAATCATTTTAAAGATCATTTTAAAATCCCAAAATCTGGGTCCAATGATGCTACACACCAAATAGTCAATCACGACTAACAACGATCCATCATATATCGATATGATAATCAATCAAATATCAAAATATCTGAAATAAATTAAAAACTGTTGAGGAATCCAGTTGGATCCCTCCAACCTGTTTCCTGCATCCAAAAACATTAGCACAATATCAATTTCGCTCCAGTACGAAATTATCGCGGTATATGTTCTTAATAAATATTATCCGCTTAATAACGGCGTAATAGGGTCTCATCCGCTAAACAAAAAATGCCGGAAATCAACAACTGCAATATATACATATGCCAATATATATATATTGATATTATATATAATACCAATTTCACTGTTTATGAAATATTCGCGGTATATGTTTATAATAAATAACATCCGCTTACTAACGGCGCATAATGTCTATTTTAACAATCAATAATTTACAGTCATCATTCAAACATGCATTCAAATATTTTAAATCTAACTATTAAAATAAAATCGAAATCTATTCGATTGAGTGAGAAGTTCTCACCTTGGTTTTAATTTCCGTTTTAGCTTTTATTTCGAATAAAATTAAACGCGCGTTTAATTTTACCCGAAATTCTCACTAACTCCAAACGACTCCAAACCAACTCCATCGCGTAGTGCTCGTCCATACGATTCCAACGCAACTGGTTTCGCGCGTTTTCGACCTCGTATGAAAAAGTTATTGATTTTACAAGTTTGTACACGTTTAATATAAACTAATATACAACATAACTTTATAATTTTAACCTCCAACTAATCTTAGCCCTTGGATCCAAAGCCCACACCATCAGGCCGTCCCCCCTTTCTTCCTCTTTTCCTCCCGTTCACGTTCCAGTATCAAGAAACTTTGAGGCCGAACCCATAATGCAAATCTAGGGTTTTATATTACTTCATCCATACTCGATGATTCTTCGATCAAGTAGTTGCAAACTCTAGCTCACCTCCTCCTCCACCTTCGACCCCATCCCCTGCAAGCTCGGCCCCCCACATAGCACGGAAATGCGTGCAAACCTGACCACGAACGGCCCCACATATCTCGCTCCACACAACTCCGTTTTCGATCATAACCGTTGAATCTCTAGTACTCGACGCTCTCTACAAGTTTGTAGTTGATCACTTTGGCCAATTCTTGATGGATTGAGAGATCAAAGGGAAGAAATGAGATCAATTTCTGGCCATTCAGTTTTAGGGCCGGCTACATGAATGAATTAGGGTTTGGAATGATATTTTATCAAATTTATGAAGAGAGAGGTGTATTTATAGAGTTTCGTTCGACACTATTCACCCGGAAATTCCGAACTCCGATTTAGACGCCGTAACCAGCGTACCTAGGGTTTATCCCGCGTTCCGGACACAATGGAACAAGTTTCGGAAGCTAATTCGGAAGTATGTGCGAGTTATGGCTGAAAACGTTCAATTTAAATTAAACCGATTTAAGTCGATTTCTAGGCGTTTTAATTTGTACCGGACAAACGGTAAATCCAATTGACTTGAAATTTGAAACCTTACAATAATATCACATTACGGATCCGATGAAACTGGTTTCGTCGAATTCCGAGACTTTTTGAAAAATGGCTATTTTGACTCGCCAAATTTAAATTAAAAACGAATCGATGCGTTTCGAGCTGCCACGATCAAACGATAGCTCCGATTGACACGAAATTTGAAATCCGGTAATAACTTACTATTACGGATCCAATGAAACTGGTTTCGTTCAATTCTGAGACTGTTCAAAAATTGGCTATTTTACAGTCGATTATTTAATATTAAAATATTCAATTTTCACAAATAAACTTCTAATTCGATTTTAAAAGTTCTAAAATATCATTCTAACTTCAACATGATAAAATAAAATTTTACAAATTATTACAATCATTTTTAACTCAATTTTTAATTATTTCCATAATTTAACATATTAAATTATCGATTTAATTATCCAATTAAATCCCAAAAATTCAAATAAAAATTTATTTGACTTATAAATTCACTTATAAATATTTAAAATTAATTAAATATTCAAATTTTAATTAATAAAAATTCTGGGTCGTTACAAATAACACAGCGGAATACAAGATGATATCACTGATATAAGCTAAATACAGTATCCAATACATCAATTTGCTACAATGATAATCATCAGCATCAGAGAATATACAACACATAATACAGCGGAACACGATATAATATGAGATAAGTCTTCACAGAATCCAATACTTCAACTCTGATCCAAAAGCTTCACAGATAAAGCTCCAAAACTCCTAGCTCGATCCACTATCAAGATTGCACCAAGATAAGCAAGGTCAGTCGTCCAAGGAATGAACTAGGTCCAGATAATCTACTAGACCTGACTATCTAAAATAAAACCAAACTCTAGACTGCCCGTGTGGAAAATTAGGGGCACCCAGAGTTTAGGAACGGAACAATAAACTCCGAGTCAGTCATGGGACTGGTATGAGCAAACAAAAACATTTGGTCTTTAAAGCAATCAAAAGATTTAATTTTTGAAATCCGCAATGCTTTTGGAAAATGAAACTGCCATAAGGCCTCCCGGCACACACACAATTCAATCGCACACATGGGGGAGATTTCTCCTTATGATTGTCAAACATGCTTACTACACAAAATTCTTCTTTTATATTATTATTAGGGCATAGTGGAAAACATTTCGAAAGTATAATATTAACCTTAGCCAGCACAGGTACCATTATATTATGCCAGCTATAGCTGCCATTTTAAATGGCAGGTTCTACAACTAAAACCGTACAAGGCGCATATTGTTTTGATTGGACTTCCAACAAATGGTCAGGCTAAGGAACTTCCTATTGCCACATGGGAACGCCTCTGGCGGGACGCCACGAGAACCTACCCGGCTCTCTGCCAACACAAGGCCAGTTTCTTCCCTGCCCGAGAGTAATACCTACAGATATGCCACCTTCGGTCCTTTGGGACCTTTATCCGAGAGCTCTCAAAACCAACAATGTCACACAGTAATAAATATATACTACAGTGCCCACATGAGTAAGTATCTGGGTTCCATACCATGATACTACCCTTTTCTAGAAGGAATGGTCACACCCTAGGGGAGCTACCCCTGAAACCTTGCCGCATCATTCTTGTTTCGACCATTACCGGTTTGTGAGGCTCAACGAGGTCTCGTCCACAAAGCTGCACTTTTAAAAAAGTCACGCTTTGATTACAAATGATCAACCAATGATCAACAAGACACAACAACACTTAGCATGTCACACTACCAGATTGGGAGTACATCGTTGATTACCTTCAACTACATAACCTCTGAGCTCGTACGTCTCAGAGAAGGGTTTAAGATAAGAGAATAAATTCTCCACCACCAACAGATATGTATTTGAAAGAAATCTTCTTTATATCTCAAAGTGTAATATCAGACATACAACCATACAAGTCTGTTCTGGGTTCGAATAGAACCGTAAGCACTTCCGAAGAAGCCCTTGCAAATTCGGGTATTCATAATCCTGATTGGACTTCCCATCACTTAGAAAATCTCTATAATGTAGCTACTCAGTGCAGAGACAATCGCTAGGTCATCTTATCATTCTCACAAATACCTGGTCTTCACCACCGGTCTTCAATGTTATCCAGAACGACGTATCATTATTCAGAATGTGTTATATGACACAAAGTCCTCTTCCGGCTAAACCGAATAATGAGCATAATATTTAAAACATATGGATATAGGACTTCAATTAAGTCACAACTTTAAAATTCAACTTCCTTTCAAATGGTTTAAACCAGCTACCATTTCAAATCTTTAAACAAAAAGATTTATTTCATAAAGTTCACCCAGTTTCACAAAGATCCATTCACCGATTTCAAAACAATTTCCACATCGATTGGATTACTTCATTTAAATCTAAAAGTCAAGATTTATCTCATAGCTTCCAAAACCCGTTTCCAAAGGTTCATTCATGACTTGGAAACCCATTTCAATTCAAACTTAAAATCCCCTTTAATGCCAATTGGAAATTCATTTCTCATATGAATGCTTTTATCATTTGAAAACAACAGTTTTATTTCGAGAAAATCCGATTTCATTTATACAAGTTAAAATCTTTGGGTTAATTCAAATTACAAAAACAAACTTTTAAAATGGTTTAAAACCCATATGAACTTGTATAATCCTTTTTAAATCATAAATGCCGAATTTAGAATTCAATTTCAATTTTTGAATTCAAATTTAAATCAAATTATTCAAATTTCATATCTTTATTAAGTAATTGAGAATAACCTTTATTTTTGAAATCCCTTTTTAAAAGCTCTTTATATTTAATTAAATTTCATTTCCAAAACTATTTGAATTTAAAATTCAAATTCAAAACTATTTTAAAAGTCCGTGACTTAACTGATTTCCACGTGTAATCCATATTTGTGTGTGTATAGTATAGTCTAGGGGGTTTAACACAATAGTGCACAACATCAATCATCACAGATATACCATTATCGATAAGCGGTATAATCCATAACGCTTATCTACGTTCACAGTTTCACAGATAAAATAAATTTATCAATCACAAAGATTTATCATTACGATTCGATGTGGGTTTCAGATAACCAACTGGAATCCGACTCCCGGTCGCATCGAAATTCAAATGCCGTTTTACGGGCAAAGGGGTTTTTTCACAAACATACAGAAACAAATCACAATTCACAGTTCAGCATAAGGAAATTCACATCACATAGCATCACAATCAAAAACAGAAATATCAATCCAATACATGGCATTTGATGATAGTCAATCATCTTTGATTTAAAGTGAAGGTGATTTTCAAAGAATTAACCACATACCTAATTTTATTAATTTATTTAAATCAATGATTAACTATTCCAATGATAAATTAATTAAATTTTAATTGATTATTCTTTAATCAATTATCTTAATCGACTACTAATCGTAAATTAGTCAACTTTAAATCATCTAATTAACAATTCTTCATTGCAAATAAATTAAATACTTAATTGTAAATTAATCAAATCTTTAATTTCAAATTGGTAATTCCCAAATCACTTAGTTAATTACAAGTTTTAATTAACCATTCTTAATTACCCATTTTTTAAAACAATTAATAATGATAATTATTTGTCTTAATTAACATTATTAAAAATCTTCTTTAAACTTTGAAAAAAAATTATTGTTAACTAAAAAAACTTTAATGTTAATTAACTTAATTTATCTACTTGATTAAAACATTAATTAACATTTTAAAATAATTAAATTCATATTAAGTTCTTAACTCAAAAAAAGTCAAACATTAAGTTCTTTGTTGACACAAAAATCTGTTTGCATAACTTTAAAAAATTTCGGCTTAACCCTGTTTAAAAACAAAACCCGAGCTTTACCCAGGTTTCACTCGAGTTAATACTCGAGTTCTCCCCTTACGTTTCCCCGAGTCAACCCTCTCTCCCTCGCATACACTTCTTCTTCTCCTTTTTTTTCCAGTTGAGTTAAGTTTAAACTTAAACTTCATCAGCAGGTACGTTGTAGGACTCACGCGAGCAAATAGAAAATTTGCTCGAGAAAATCACCTTTTTCCCTGAGTAAACTCCCGAGAACCCAACACTTGCTCAACCTCTAACATGCTCACGACCCACCGTGCACATGCATGGCATTGCGCCGCCACTACAGCGAGCTCCAAATTCTTCGGCAAGCCGCAAATCATCGCAGCACTCAAAATCGAAGTTAAATTCAAAGCCAAACATACTGAATCAAAATTTAGCATTTCGTTTGAATCCTGGAACTCGACTACCCATGCAAAAATGCTTCGCCTCAGTCTCTCCGACCACCAGAAACGCCACAACTTCGTCCTGACTACGTCGACTTCCTGCTCTTCCACTCCCTTGAATTCCGAGAAGCTCGGTCCAGCATAAGCGACAAACACGCCTCATTTTTTTTTGACCATATCACGTTTAAGCCTTAAACCCTAATTGGATTCGTACCTCCAATTTATGCAATAAATTTTTTTTCCTACATTTTTCCTGAGATCATCGATGGCTATACTTGCTTCATGCCAAGTTCTACCATCCAAAATTTCTTCAGCCACCAGAATTTGATAGAAAAGCATTTTCTGATCAACTACAGACTGCTTATAAGATACTTAACTAAGAAAATCCCATTTTTGTTATAAAAATTGTACTTTTGTATGTAGATTCAAGCCATGTAGTTGAATTAGCAATTTAAAATACTTGAATTAAACATAAAAAATTTTGTTGCCCTGTAAATCAACTTTCCAGTTGATATGCTTCATTAACAGGTTGAAACAAATTTTAAAACTTGATTGATGTTCAAACAAACTTACTTTGTTTTAAAACATAAGCCTATAAATGATTGAACGAAGATATTTTGAATTTTTCCTTTATCTGCTTAACTCTGTAACTAAAAAAAGAACCGTATATTTAAACTTTACAGAACACCTACATATGAACACAGAACCATATAAACAGATACATATGGAACATATTATTATCAAGGAATCATACACATAGATTTTATTAAACTTAGGTCTTTTAAAATTATGTTCCCTCACCTGGAAACAAGATTGAACGGATAGAAATTGTTGTTTTGAAACTGCATATGATTTTCTTTAAATCTTGTTTTGCTTTCTTTAAGTTGCATGATATTTTTAAGTTTGTAAAATGAAGATAATGATGTTTATCTCTTTTTTCTCTGGTTTGCTAATTTTTCTTACTGAACAACTAGAATAGGATGAATACATATATTTATAGAAAGACAATTTGCATAAGGGAAGGTATTATCTGGTATGAGTTTATCCTTGGCCTTGAACAGTTTTTTTTTTTTTTTGTCTTTGACTAAAGATATTTTTATAAACTTGAAATTTCCGCTGAGATGATTTTTTTTGTGCTGAGGGTATTAAATGTTTGCTTCCTATCTTGTTTACAAGCTTATGCTATTTAATTATGTATGTACAGTTTTGTAGATATTATTATTATTTTTTGTTTCTTTATCTTCTTTTGCAAGCCTTCCTTTCTTTTATACTTGCTTGCCTAATTCAAGCAAATCTGTATGTATTTTATTTTCGTTTCTTCTATTTGCTTTGCACATAGATGTTTTTATCTATCTTCTTGTCTTGCTTATTCACATACAATAAATTGTTATAGTATTTTATTTTTTTGTTTCTTCTATTTATAGTTTGATCAAACATTAAGTTTATAACATATATTTTACTTTATACTTTACACTTATGTTCAATATTGATAGGATAAATTTTATTTTAAACATTTTATAACCTTTTAAAGAAAATGAATTAAACACAATTTATACATTTAATAATAATCATACATATTATATTTTTCTTTCTTTTTCCAAAGTATAATTTTTAAATCCAATTCATTTTGAATTTCCAAATCAAAATTTTGTTTATATCCAATTCAATTTAAAACATTTATTTTGAGTTTCAAATCCAAATTCAAAAACAAATAAGTAATATACCCTTATTAAATTTGAAAAATTCAAATAAGTACACAATTTAACCTAAAAATTATATTTAATTACAAATTCAAATTCGTCTTTAAGCCGGGATCGTTACAGATTCCCCTCCTTAAGAAATTTCGTCCCCGAAATTTGCCAAGGAGATAACAAAGATAGATGAAAGATAGAGAAATATTTTTTCAGATCAAACTGGATATAAATTCTGCATTTGGCTTACCAAATCAAAATATCAGCAATAGATATGAGAACAAACTCAATCAATTACGAAACAATTGGGTTATCTGATCTACGAAGTATACATGGGTATTGGTTAGTTCGAAGGAACAACTAACCATTCGTGGATTATATCGAAACCCAATGGAATAGATAGAAATGGATTCTATTATGATCTCAGATTCAAGATTTAACTCATTTACGATTTGCTGAGGAATAAAACTATGGGTAGTTCCTCATGTCAAACAAATTCGAACAATCTAATCGTAAACGAGAAAATTTCATTTCCTTAATCAGCTTTTGAGGTTGAAGAATCGCCTTTGATTGCATACGCCCTCGCTGCTTGAGCTTGCTTTAGTGCTGGGCAATTCTTGATCCTATGTCCCGGCTTGTGGCTGTAACAACATTCCCTAAATTCCTGTTCTGGCTTCATAAATGGCTCTCTCATTCCTTGTTTCCTAGGATTCTTACAATTGTTCAAGTAATGTCCTTTCTCCAAGCAGTTGAAACAAGTGACATCTTTTTCCTTTTTCTTCTGTATATTCTTCTTCCCTTTATCTTTCCTTGGTTTCTTTCCACCAAATTTCCTTTTTCTCCAATTCAGATTACTTGTATTTCCATTCTCCTCCGGAACTTCCTGCTTATCCAGAGTATCGTATCTATAACCCATATCAATTAATTCAGAAAAAGATTCCTTAACGTGAGTAGTCATCCTTTCCTGGAACTCCTTGTTCATTCCCTGAATAAACTTTTCATTCTTCTTTAGCGGTGTATTCACCAATTTTGGACCAAATCGAGATAATTCATTAAATTTTTTCAAGTATTCCTCAAATGATAAGCTTCCTTGCTTCAGATCCATAAACTCTTGGTACATTCTAGAGATACTAGCAGACGACATATTTCGCTGCTCGAACACTTCCTTGGAATGATTCCAAGTAAATTCATCTGCCGACTCATCCAATATAACTATTTCCCACCAAACTAAAACCTCTTCCTGGAGCTGCCAAGAGGCTATCAATCGCATCAGATCATTTTCTAATTTCAGTCCCTTGAAAATCCTTTCACACGATCAAATCCAGGCTTATGCTTCGATAACAAATTCTTTGCCAGTGAATGGCTTTCTACCAAGTCTAGAAAAACTTCGATAATGATCAGCCGACATGATTGAGATTGAATGGGAATATCTGTCGTTGCAGGGCTTTGATTAGCTGTAGTGATACTTCCATGTCTCCAATCTCGTCCTCTTCTTCCACTCATTCTTACCATCTGTAAATAGTAAGAAAACCGATTTACACATTCGGATGAAATATCTTAGAGAATAACAATAGATAAAGATAATGGATTGAGAAATTTGGATTTTGGTTCCACTTGTTGCACTCATTCTAGGTTATACTTCACCCTATCTCTAATGAGCCATCTAATGTGTTACACTGCGTAGCTAAAGTTTTAACCATCAGCTCTGATACCAAATGTGACGACCCGAACTCGATGTCCGACAAACAACATCAAATTCGTATCGCCAGAGCTTGCAACACCCATTAGATGATAAATAACAAAGAGGAATATAAGATGATATCACAGATACAACCTGAATACAATATCCAATACATCAATTTGATACAATGATAATCAACAACATTAGAGAATATACAACACAGAATACAGCGGAACACGATATAATATGAGATAAGTCTTCACAGAATCCAATACTGCAACTTTGATTCAAAAGCTTCACAGACAAAGCTCCTAAACTCCTAGCTCGATCCACTATCAAGATTGCACCAAGATAAGCAAGGTCAGCCGTCCAAGGACTGAACTAGGCCCAGATAATCTACTAGACCTGACTATCTGAAAAAAAACAAAACTCTAGACTGCCCGTGTGGAAAATTATGGGCACCCAGAATTTAGAAAAGGAACAATAAACTCCGAGTCAGTCATGGGACTGGTATGAGCAAACAAAAACATTTGGTCTTTAAAGCAATCAAAAGATTTATTTTTGAAATTCGCAATGCTTTTGGAAAATGAAACTACCATAAGGCCTCCCGGCACACACACAATGCAATCGCACACATGGAGGAGATTTCTCCTTATGATAGTCAAACATGCTTACTACGCAAAATTCTTCTTTCATATTATTATTAGTGCATAGTGGAAAACATTTCGAAAGTATAATATTAATCTTAGCCAGCATAGGTACCATTATATTATGCCGCTATAGCTGACATTTTAAATGACAGGTTCTACAACTAAAACCGTACAATGCGCGTATTGTTTTGATTGAATTTCCAACAAATGGTCAGGCTAAGGAACTTCCTATTGCCACATGGGAACGCCTCTGGCGGGACGCCCCGAGAACCTACCCGGCTCTCTTCCAACACAAGGCCGGTTTCCTCCCTGCCCGGGAGTAATACCTACAGATATGCCACCCCCAGTCCCTTGGGACCTTTATCCGAGAGCTCTCAACACCAACAACATCACACAGTAATAAATATAAACTACAGTGCCCACATGAGTAAGTATTTGAGCTCCATACCATGATACTACCCTTTTCCAGAAGGAATGGTCACACCCTAGGGGAGTGACCCCTGAAAACTTGCTGCATCATTCCTGATTTGACCATCACAGGTTTATGAGGCTCGACGAGGTCTCATCCACAAAGATGCACTTTTAACAAAGTCATGCTTTGATCACAAATGATCAACCAATGATCAACAACACACAGCAGCACTTAGCATATCACACTACCCAAATTGGGAGTATATCGCCGATAACCTTCAACTACATAACCTCTGAGCTCGTACGTCTCAGAGAAGGGTGTTAAGCTAAGAAAATAAATTCTCCACCACCAACAGATATGTATTTGAAAGAAATCCGCTTTATATCTCAAAGTGTAATGTCAGACATACAACCGTACAAGTCTGTTCTAAGTTCGAATAGAACCGAAGGCACTTCCGAAGAAGCCCTTGCAAATCCGGGTATTCACAATCCCGATCGGACTTCCCATCACTTTGGAAATCTCTATTCCGTATCTACTCAGTGCAGAGACAATCGATAGGTCATCCTATGTTCTCACAAATACCCGGTCTTCACCACCGGTCTTCAATGCTATCCATAACGACGTATCATTATTCGGAATGGGTTAATTGACACAAAGTCCCCTTCCGACTAAACCGAATAATGAGCGCAATATTTAAAACATATGGATATGGGACTTCAATTAAGTCACAACTTTAAAATTCAACTTCCTTTCAAATGGTTTAAACCAATTACCATTTCAAATCATTAAACAAAAGATTTATTTCACAAAGTTCACCTAGTTTCACAAAGATCCATTCACGGATTTCAAAACAATTTCCGTTTCGATTGGATTAATTCATTTAAATCTAAAAATCAAGATTTATCTCATAGCTTCCAAAACCCGTTTCCAAAGTTCATTCATGACTTTGAAACCCATTTCAATTCAAACTTGAAATCCACTTTAATGCCAAATGGAAATTCATTTCTCATATGAAAGCTTTTATCATTTGAAAACAATAGTTTTATTTCGAGAAAATCCAATTTCATTTATACAAGTTAAAATCTTTGGGTTAATTTAGATTCCCAAAATAACACTTTTAAAATGGTTTAAAACCCATATGAACTTGTATAATCCTTTTTAAATCATAAATGCCGAATTTTGAATTCAATTTCAAATTTTGAATTCAAATTTAAATCAAATTATTCAAATTTCAAATCTTTATTAAGTAATTGAGAATAACCTTTATTTTTGAAATCCCTTTTCAAAAGCTCTTTATATTTAATTCATTTTCATTTCCAAAACTATTTGAATTTAAAATTCAAATTCAAAACTATTTTAAAAGTCTGTGACTTAACTGATTTCCATGTGCAATCCATATTTGTGTGTGTATAGTGTAGTCCAGGGGGTTTAACACAATAATGCACAACATCAATCATCACCGATATACCAATATCGATAAGCGGTATAATCCATAATGCTTATCTTCATTCACAGTTTCATAGATAAATTAAATTTATCAATCACAAAGATTTATCATTACGATTCGATGTGGGTTTTGGATAACCAACTGGAATCCGACTCTCGGTCGCATCGAAATTCAAATGCCGTTTTACGGGCAAAGGGGTTTTTCCATAAACATACAGAAACAAATCACAATTCACAGTTCAGCATAAGGCAATTCACATCACATAGCATCACAATCAGAAACAGAAATATCAATCCAATACACGACATTTGATGATAGTCAATCATCTTTGATTTAAAGTGAAGGTGATTTTAAAAGAATTAACCACATAACTAATTTTATTGATTTATTTAAATCAATGATTAACTATTCCAATAATAAATTAATTAAATTTTAATTGATTATTCTTTAATCAGTTATCTTAATTGACTACTAATGATGTAACGACCCAGAATTTTCGATCCCGAAAATTCCAGATAGTTAGGGAAAAAGAAGAAAAGATAAAGAAGAAGAAACAAAAACAAGTTACAGAAACCTCATGTTCGCAGCAGATCAAAATATAGTATCACTTAAATAACAGTTTTACAAAGAAGAATTGTATCAGTACACTTATATTTTTATACATCAGAGTTACAACCGTTACCAATCACTGAACAGTTTAAAACAACATGTCCTAGTTATATAATAATATATCACAGAGGAAACACTCCGTACGTTCCTTCCCTCCAGCTCGCCTCCTGAGCTCCAGAACGTCCTTACCTGAAAATCAGTAATACTCTGTCTGTCCCGAGCATTACATCAAAGTAACACCCGTGTCAGGCTGGAAACCAGAGCGAGTAAACTCATCTAACATGGAATATTACATCAAAAACCATACCTAAAACCTGCACTACGCCACAGATTGCATACTGCAACACCAAGATGTGATGCAGGAAGTGCCAAAAAATGTTGTTGTAGGCTAAAAAAAGGGCAAAGGAAACACTTTCTCGGTGATGCATTTTTCCACGTTGCCCTAGAGTCAAAGGCAACATCTTTGTGGCCCTAGGGCAACATCGGTTCTGTTGTTGCCACAGGTACTAAATTTACTATAAAGTGGGCCCCACAATCTGGGCCCCAACATGTGGACCCACGTTGTGGGCCCACTATTTCTGTGGCCCACCTTTACGGAACCCTGTTGTGGGGCCCATATTCATTAATCTATGGTAACACTTTTACCATCCAATGGCAACACTTTGCCAGTTTATTACCACCTTTAACATCACATACTGCAACATTATATCATATCTATGGCAACACCTTTTGATATCTAAATTGAAAATGTACTGCAACATTATACTACTACAACATTATATCATATCTATGGCAACATTATACTGCAACATTATGTCATATCTAATGGCAACATTACACTACAACAAAGAACTTTTCATTTCAGAATAACCAGCAACACAAGTTTTACTTAGTCAAGTACAAAATAACAAACATACTTAAAAACATAGCCAGTGTATTCATAGTTACAGCCAGTACATATTAAATTCTACTTATTAACAGTACATTCATATTTGCAAGCCTCCAGTGCCATCAGTGCCCAAATTTTTAGACTTCAGCTCAAAACCATTTGCCGCATTCCTGTGGATAATAAAAGTAGAAACAAGAAAAGAGAAATGGATAATAAAATCTTAATTAAGTACACATTATAATATTCACGTAATAAAGCTTACCCAAACACTGACATAAGCCAAAGCCAAGAGTGTTTCGGGGAAGCAATGACAAAGCAGACCAAAGCACATATTAGCAGCATGCCTCGCATTGGAAGTGCTGCAGATTGGACCGACTGGGAAAGCATGCATTGATTGTTTTATGATCTGGGAACTGTTTATGTGTATTTGCTTCTCGGTTTTTATTTTAATTTGTTATTGACTGGATGTAATGTATGAAAAATAACATGTTTGAGTTCCTGCAACTTGTTTGAAATTAGCATCAGCTGTTTGATTTGCACATTTGTTATAATATTAAAATGCACAATAGACATGTCTTCTCTTATGCCAGGAACAACGTTGTTGCACTTAGCAGGAAAGTATATAAACTGTATCTGTCCTCTAGTTGCCGTTCAACACTTAGTCGTTTAGAGTATATCAACTATATCTGTCTTGTCCTTGTATTATTGCAGTGATCTATTAAACTGTTGGCTGTAAACTAGCAAATGAATGCTTATCTAAAATGAAAACAAGAGTTTACTCTTATCATGTTTCAACCGTACCTCTTTCTGGTTTTTCATATGTCTTCGGCACCTACCTGTTACATAAAAGGTAAAAGCAAAAATCTTGTAAGAAGATTTGGATAAAAAGTATGAACAAATTAAGAAAAGATCTATATCGATCATAGGTGCGAAATGAGCATACAACTTTTACAAATTGTGTACTTGAAGCTTAACATCTTATACTCATGTCTGAATATACTAAGATGTTGTTTGGATGACAATGACCATGCTTGCCCAATTTGATTTTAAACACAATATTTCACATTATTATACAAATAATATATATCAAAAATGGAAGGTAGAGTGATTAAACATATTTAAAAACCTGAACTTGTTAGACCACTTATTGACTCTAACAAGGATGAAGCTACAACGGCACTTGTTAGGATTTCCCAAATAGAAGACCTGCTGAAAGGTTTTGCAACGGAAGACTGGCTACTAATTTCATCCATATAAATGTGGATATTTCAGCCTGTGTGTTAATAGAGTTGAGTTAATTATTACGAATTGAGTATATTTCATGCAGTTATATGCCATAAGATCAAAGCAAATCTCAAGAGCATGAACAAAATGTGGCTTAGTATGTTGAGGAGTGCCTAGCATTTATTAAAAAGGAAAGCATTTAGATTCCGAATAATACAAATTTAAAAGTAACACTAAAGTTTCATATCCTCACCAAGGTATTTACCAACTCTTATGAACCAACAAAAATAACCAACATGTGGTTATATACAACCGTGTTAGTAGTAAGTACCAAAATCCAACACTTTCAACCATCCTGGCCCCCTTAATTTGGTTGTGTGATAATCTTATGCAAAACATTTGATGTGGTGGCTACCAATTTGTAAAAAGTTTACGACGTTTTCGGACCAAAGATTTGGTTCGCACATTTGTAGGAAGACCAATCGCAGAAAATGAGGATTATTAATAATTCTTAAGCAAAAAGAAAAATGAGGATTATTAACAATTCTTAAGCAAAAAATACATGGTTATTTGTTTATGCATAGGTGCATGCAAGTCAAAAAGATGGATAGCTGGACACAGCAAATATGTATGTGCAAGTCAAAATGAGGGAAAGTTGGACACTACAAACATATAGCTATTGTATAAACTTCAATAGAAAATTTAATTGTTTATCATGTAAAAAGGGTTTAATGTCCTTAATCATTTATTGTAACAGGTGTTATAAAAAATCATAACTATTAAACCTTAATAAATTGTTGTGGTTATTGAAGTTCGTAATGCATGTCAAATCATAAAAACAAATAATAATCATAAATTCTAATGGTAGGAAAACACACTAGCATTCAACCGTCAAACTTCTTGTTTGCATTTATTTTAAGAAGAATAAGATTGTTGAATGTGTTCGTTGATAAACCATTTTCTCTTCTTCTGACAAGTGCAATGATAAAGAAGTCTGCATTGATAAACATAAATATAAGAAGCTACAATAAGTTTGCATTGATAAACCATAAACATCAAAAGCTGCAATGATATTTATTTTTACTATTTTGAATTACATTGAGCTTAAGCTTTTATTAAAGTCATTTGCTGTTATTAAAACACATAGAAAGAGTACAGTAAGTAGCATTTACAAATACAAACCTGCATTTTTAACAATCCTCCTCTGTTCTAACTGTTTAACCAAATTATGTTATTTGTAAAGAGTATTTATCTTTGACGTTTCAAGTAAACTAAGTGGTAGTTTTAGGACATCAAATATATCAACATTTTGCTTATAGAAGAACTAGTGTAGTTCATACAGAGAGACATTATTGTTTACCACACAAAGCATCCATCATATTTGATCATCACATGACTTCCACCAACTCACTATCGCCATACTTCTTCCCCATACAATGTAGTTTATAAACTTTATTACCATATGATACTTCTTTCAATGACTAATTGCATCTCCATACATACATGAAAAATCTTACGCACGATCAGCCAATTATTAATCTAGATTCAACTCTGAATCAATTCCATATAGAATAAAGTTCCATACTGGATAAGGTTAAATTCCAAATGTTGATGTTATGATGCAAAGATAATAGGTATCTAAAACTTGGGATTCAAAAGTTTTAAAACTTTGTTTGAATGGTGGGGTAAAATGCAACGTGAACCTTGAAGGGCATAATTCACTTTATATTCTAACATTCCTCCAACAGACATGAATGGGATAAGAATCAAACAACAATTGAATAAATTTTCGATGAAAATAATGGGTAACAATAATTAACCTTACTAGCTTTCGAAAGGTATTAGATAATGTAAATCATGATAAAATAGCGCTACATAAAAATCAATTAGATAATCAACATTTAACTTTAAATAAAAATAAAAATAAAAATGTACCTCAAACCAGCATTTCCACCATTGCCGCCTCTGAAACTCAGTTGAATATCGTAAACTTTCTCCTCTTTAGGATAAAGCAACCCATAATTACAACTTTCTTTGTACAAATTTCTTTTTCTACCAAATTTATACCATCACTTCAAACTCCATTTCTTTCATTTCATATACATACTCCACTCTCTGGTTCTTCTACAGCCTGCTCCTATACACCCATCACCATACGTTTCTACCCACTGCAAACATCGGTATTCAACAAACTCACTCCCTCATAATTCACTGCTTATCAATTCATCCAACCCCAACTAGTTGTTCAACCTTCCCCAAACAATGCAACTGAAATCACTACCAAAATCAAACACTGCAGTGAATTTGCCCACCATTGAATCACCTGACCTCAACCCCAAATCCAACTCGTGAACCACCTCGAACCCTTTCGAGCTGTCGAACCCAAATCGATCACTACCGCAACCAAAGCCCACCACTCCTCAAATCGTAATCGAACCCCAGTCGAAACCCAAACGAAATCAACCAAGATCCTCGAACCCGAAACCCAATATGCAGATCCAATCATAACAGGAACAACATGAAACCACGACATAATTATCTAAAACCAAAGCGCGCTAACAAAAAAACAAAGTGGAAGAGAAGCATTAAAGCGATTCACGGTAATAATACGGATAATGCGAATTCAGTAGTAAGAGAAGCGTTACCTGATGTCTATGTGGACGTAAGAAAGAAGATGGAAAAGAAAATTCTTGTGACGATTATGAATATACAAGGCGAAGGAGGGTGAAGCTGGGCGATGGTTTTTGCTTTGGGTGACCATTCAGATTCGCGGTTGCCATTAGTTGTTCAAGCAAGAAGTTTGGGGAAAATGCAAGCCCTAATTGAAATCGGAGTGTTTGAGAGGTTGACGGCAGAGTACGTATTTTGTTAAGGGTTTGGGTGAAACCCTTTGATATTTTGTTAAATTTTGCCGCTTTGTTTTTGCTTCCCGCGTTATAAATTATTTCAACCCGCTTGTTTTTTCAGTCCGCACTCATTTTTTATAATATTTTTATAAGTCTATAGCTACTACAACATAGTGTTGATATCTATACTAACATCCTGAAGCTAATGTTGTAATAGACTAAAATAAGCATACCTATCGTTACATTGTAGCTAGCAACATCTTGTATTTTCGTTGCAATAGGCCATCTATGGCATAGTGCTGGGGTAGCTCGTATTAATTTATAAATTTACAATTAGTTATAGACATCACTTATTTCACACATAAATTTCTAAGTACCAAAGCTTAAATTAAACGACACAATTCACTTAATCGTTCCATTCTATCTTATAGGTTTCACATAACAATTTTAAATAAAAAAATCGAAGTGGTTTCGGGCATTTGCTAATACCCGACGCCGGTCTCTTCAAATCCAATGTCATCTCTAATTCACATTATTAAGGTTTAAATCAATGCTATTCAAATTCTGGATATCATATCACATAACAAATTTAACTCAGATATATAATCCACATTATTCACTGTTCAATATGTCCATATCACAGCACATCTCGATTGCCCATCAGAGACAACAACAAACCAACTCATCCATAATCATTCAATTATCCATACTTAAGATTTATTGGATATATAACTCCAAATTAATTTCATTAATCTCTAATTAAATTAACTATCAACTTAATTCCTCGGTTTACCTTAATCCTGCTTACTTATCATTAATAAATTACAATTTCAATTAATTAATCATTCCTTAATCATTAATCTTAATTTATCATCCTTGATCATATAACCTTTTATTACATTAAGTAATTTATCTTGATCACCACACAGATTAATTTATCTAACCATTCTGATTAATTATATTTTAATTAATCTCCTAATTAACACAAATTTATTTCCTTGATCCATAATTAATTATTCTAATTAATTATTCTACATTTACTTACATGATTAGTTATCCCATAATTTTGGCAAGGCCAGCCGGTTTTATAGTGGACCGTCCACTTTTTATTACGAACGTAATAAAACTTGAAGTACAGGAGTAAGGTAGATGCACCTTAACTACAAAGAAATAAGAAAATACAGCACATGAGTGTGATAGACATATCACAGCTACAGCTAACAACTATCAAACTAAAACTCCTCCGAAGAGATAGTAAGGCGAACATCATCTTCCAGTTGGGAAGAAACCAAAGAGGCGTTCCCAAGAATACCAGAATAGGGGTGAAACAGGAGTGCAAGAGAAGGATCATAAATCTTAGCATTAGAAGAGTAAATAAAAGATCGATCCCAGGTATTATCAGCAAGTATGACAGAATTTAACTCAGCATGCGAACCATCCAAGTCAAGGACTAAGGAATCACCAGAAGGTCGATAATAAAGGCAACGAAGGTCCTTAAGATCTCCGGATACAAATCTAAAATAGGAATCATCCACGGGGTCAAAATGCAAGTCAGACCGGCGATCAACCCAACATCGCTCAGATTCAACCCAAACAACAGGCAACTGAGACGTAGCAAGATCAAGAGCAGGAGAGGGGTCCTCAGAATCATCACCAGGGACAATGGATGCAGAAGGGGATGCTGGCCGAGCAATAGAAGACGTCGATCCAGGAACAGGTAAAGGAGGTCCAGGAGGAACCTTGGGAACCCATTTCCTGAGCGGAGGGAGTGGAATCTTAGGCGCAGCAGCAGAAACAGCAGAATGCGAGCAGGCAGAAACTAAGTGGCCAAAGGAGAGACAGGAGGAGTAAATATCCGGGACCCAACCATATCGCACACGGACATCCACCACATGACCAACAGCTAGCTAAACAGGAATAGAGGTAGGGAGAGGCTTACAGGGGGAAATCTCAATCAGCGCCTTAGCGTACACCAGCTTATCACGCGCTACAGTATTAGCATCAAAACATTTCAATTTTCCAACATTGCAAGCAAGCTAATTCAAACCAAGCAGCGGTTGAAGAGCAGATGGAATTTGAGAAAAATAAACCCAAGCAGGGATAGAACGAACTTGTTCACGAGCACTTGCTACCGTTGGAGACCAGGGAGTAATAATAAAAGGTTTCCCATCAAAAAAGGAAGGCTCAGCATCAAGAAGACGAATGCGGTCCTCATAGGAGGAGAACAACAGGAAAAACATTGTGTCAACTATCTTAACACGAAGTTTTCCACGAAGCCTCCAAGCCCTACGAAAAACAGAAGCCGCATCATGAAGGCGATGATTTGGGTCCAAAAAGAAACTAACCAAATAATCAGACCAATACTCTATACCGGCTTGCATTACATTCGGCGGAGGGATCATCACGCCATTTTCCTCAACGATGTCAAATTCCACTGGTTCATATACACCGGCGTTACGGGGCAGAGATGCAAAGAGCGATGACCAAGTTTTGGGAACAGCCGGGGATGGGGCAGCGGGAGGAATCACCTCCACAAAGGGAACACCAACAGAGGCCGCAAACAATGATTTGGAGCCAACAGGCAAGGAGGCCGCATGCAAATAATCTTCAGTACTCAATACACAGGACTTGGGTAATTCATACTCATTAGGACAAGCACCTGAATTGCATCTACCATAATTCAAATTCTCAGCAGCATCAGTACGCAACGCACTACCAAAACCACCTCTATCCTCACCATACGCACCAGAGACAACAACGTCATTCACAATCTTCGCCGCAGTACCACAAACTGGCCGACAAACATCACCAACCGCAGAACTCAAACACTCAGAACGCTCGCTAGAGAAAACAACAGCACCTTGAACAGAATTGTTCACGGAAGCCAGAGGAGGAAAGTCGGATTCTGAGAGCGACGGCGGCAAAGGCGTTGGATTCCTAAATGACCTACCAGATCTAGTTGAAGAGGGCGTAGAAAATGGGACTGCAGGGAGGGACGGAGGTAAAGGGGAGAAAGGCATTGAGGGTGGACGAAGAGGGATGGAAGAACAGAGCACTAATGGATGGATTCAACGGCAGGAAGTACGATTCAACAGCGAACAGAAGTTCGCCATTAGGGTTCCTATAATTAATCACATACATAAATTAACTAACCCTTTAATTAATTCCCTTAATTAAAACATACTTCTAATTCCACTAAATAACTACTGCTCGATTACTTACATTAAGTAATTATCATCATTGAATAACCACATTTAGTAATCTCCCATTTATTCCCTTCCTTAAAAAATGACATTAAGCGATTATCCTTTAATTACTTTCAGACTCATAAATCAATTTTATTAAACGGTTAATCTTTACTTAATTATCTTTATATTAATTACTTTAGTTAACTAATCATATTAACAAATCAATCCTTAAAATTTGAATACTCAAATTACTTAACCTTTATTAATTATCTAATGTTTTAATTAATTAATTGTTCCCTTAATTGATAACATAAATCAATTAATCACCCTTATTCAATAAGTAATAATTTATTAAATTTCATCATTTTAATATATCCCTGGAAAAAAATAGATAGGATTAGCCCATTTTATAATTATCTAATTACCATAGATTTGAAACATTTAACACTTTGGAACTCGTTTTTAAAACCTGCTAAAACTTTTTAAAAAACAACTAGGTTTAACACTTCCTTTGAACTAGCACCTTTAAATAAGGTTTAATACTTGATTTTAAATAAACTTAAAAGCTAGGTAACATCAAGTTTTAAACCTAGCAAAATTAACCAAAAATCCAAGTCTTTTTCCACCCTCCTGACACTTCGAGTCATTACGCAAGCAACATGAGAACAAACCCGAGTTCGAGCTTCCTCCCCAATCTAAGAAACAACATCAGACACGAACAAAACAATTGTGCACCTGTACACCCAATCGGATCAACACCGATCATCATTTCGACCATCAACCTGCCATCCACGACCCTCTCTAACCTATCAGCTACAAGAAATGCAAGCCTCCTCGAAAATCAATATCGAGCCAACGGCCCTAACCTGAAACATATAAATCACTAGAAATCCTTGTCGTACTCTCATCGCTAACCATCAGAGAACCCTCAACTTTGTCCAGACCTTCCCCTCGTTCACCTCTTACTTCTCCCAAACCTCCGACAGTTCCTAGACCATCTACGACATTGTGAATTACCTGACCTTGACATTGTCCACGAGGGCACCTCAAACCCTACCATCACTTCGTTCTGACCCCTCACTTCACAATAAGTGCCGCACCATTTTTCCCTTATGCGCTACTGACCTAAGCTTCTACATGCCAAATGGCCTGCCTCGAAATCTATCATGATGTCAGGATTTGGTTTTTCGCCCAATTCCATTCATCCTAAAATTCCTACTCCCATACACAACTAAAAATATCCATACCACCACCTAAAATCACTATATTCGATAACAAATACACTCACGTAATCAAATGGTTAAATCGTGACATTCGATTTATAGTCATTTGTAAGTGGTTTTACTGTCATTTGGGTTTTACTGCCTCCATGCTTCTTGAAAATGGATAAATCTATTTTTATAACAAGCTATACTTGAATATGAACATGTCCCCTTCAAACATTACAGCTTAAAAGTTTTCAAATAAATAGAACTTCAATTTTGAAAGCTTGAGTAGAATGGGAAGCAAGAACAGGGGTAACAATATATTTATACGTACAGGCATTTATACATTCCACATGCAGGCACATATATGCATATTCAAACTGATATTTCCCTCTCATCTTTAACACCAACATATTATATAGAATATTATATTTTATAATTGGAAAGAATTTACTCACCTGATTGATGAAATGAACAGAGAAGATTTTGAAAATTTAAAAGACTGGAAACTGTTTTTGACATATTCTTGATTTTAATTACTTGTTGTTTTGAGATGATCTGCATTTTGTTTCTTTGATTTGAAACTGATCTGAAACTTTAATTTTCATCTGCTTCTAGATTTTGATCTGCTAAGCTTGATAACTTGGAGATGCTTCAGGTTTGAAAAATTGAAATTTACACTTGAATTTGATTTGCTTGAGGTTGGAAACTAGAATACTAGTCGGTTTTGATTTTATTTGTTTTGATTTAATTACTTTGATTCAATTTTTCAGTTTTAGTTTGAGAGAAAGAAAATACTTTGAATATTATAAAGCCTAGTTAATTCTTTGGTATTTGTTTTACATTAAAAAAAAAATTTAAAATAAAAGTGCCACGTGTTACATTGCATGCTAACTCAAGTTACAATTGTTAATGTATGTGTTATAAGGCTTACAAATGTCTTAATAAAAATTTTAAATTATATTTACTATTTATTTTTATATGTTTTTTTGTATCATACTTATAGTTTATGTTTAATACTTATGTTAAAGAAAGTATAAACCTAATAAAATCCTATTTTAAATATTAGTCTTTTTTCTAATTTTAGTGTTTTATGTTTTATTTAATTTTATGTTTACATTTTTTTATATTAATATATTTTCTCTTAACTTATTTATAAAATCTTTTAAAGAAAATAATATAGAACTACTTATATACACCTAAAAAAAATAATATAATCAAACATACATTTTTAAAAAAAATAACAATTTTACAAATCTTTAAATAATAAGTAAAGGAGATTATTGCGTTTTAAGTTGTTTGAATTATATTAATATCTTTACTATTTATCAATGACCATCTCTATATATATACACACTTAAGATTTCGAACATTATGGAAATTTGAATATATCTATTATATATATGTATATTAATTCACTGTAAAATTTATTATTTATAGATATTTATATTTCAACATTTATTATAGATTCAAATTTATTTATATTTCCAGATATCAGAATTTTATCTGTTCAACAGAATAAACCAGTTAATTATCCACTTATCACATATCCAAAAATCTGGGTTATCACATTCCTCCCCCTTTTGAACCTTTTCGTCCTCGAAAAGGGACAAAACCAGAATTTATTCAGTACTTAAAATCAGATAAATTTATTGTTTAATCATTTTTAAAACACTTTTAAAATCAATATAATATTACCAAAAATAGTTTTTATAAAAATACTTTTTATAACTCGATGTTTCAATAAGTGAATCCTTGTTCTTACAGAAATTCGGTCATACGTTGATCAGGCGTAAGACTGAAAATCTATAAGTACTTGGTAAACCCGTTTTCAACACCCAGTGAAAATACTTGAAAAATAATTTGTTGAAAATATAGAAAACCTTTTTGAAAATAGAGGAAATATCTTTTTGTGAGAATGCTCTAGAAATCATCACCCCCATCCATGGTCGCAGTTAACCCGATGGTTACGTTGCCATCTCGA
The DNA here is from genome assembly GCA_030765085.1 of Allium cepa. NCBI lineage: Eukaryota > Viridiplantae > Streptophyta > Magnoliopsida > Asparagales > Amaryllidaceae > Allium > Allium cepa. The sequence continues at coordinate 307,421,899 of CM060931.1, forward strand.
CAAAATCCATAGATAACTATAGGCCTCCGCGCCCCTCGATTACACCATGGAACCTGCTATAGGTCGCAGCTACAACTGGGGTTACGTTGCTATTACAACAAAAATCCATATATTTGTAGGCCTCAGCGCCCTCGAATTTCACCGCCAAAAGAATGAAACTTCTCCACTCCACTCGATCATGGATCACAGTCTACCGATGTTACATTGCCTGCCCGGCAAAATCAAGCGTAGACCGTTGACACTCATCTCCACACGATTTCCGCTATGGTCCATATAGTAGATCGCAGCGACATCGAGTTATACTGTCGTCACAGCATAACCCAAATGCCTTTGTAGGCATCATCGCCATCAACTTTCGCTACCGAATAATCCTTAGGAAATAGTTTGTCCGGACTCCTCACATGATCAACTTTAGAACTTCCCTCTTAGAGGCTCAAGGCAGTACCAACCTATGGTACTCCCGAGAAGTTCATCCCAAGGGAGCGCCTTTTTCTCCAGAGCCATTTTCAAAACACTTAATACTATACACGTATAGTATCTTCCAAATCATACACCTATTATGAATCTCATATAAATCTCCTTTCTCAAAATCGATTATCCCAAAATCGATAATTCTCAAACTAGGCTTTCCACATTCCAAAATTGATTTTACCCAAAAATCAAAAATCCTTTTCCAAATTCATAGGTTCCTAAAACCTTTTCCAAAATCATTCTCATAAGATCCTTTATACGTGTATATATAGACATATATATCTTCTTAAAAGTTTGGATCTCTTCAAACTTGTATAAAACCCCTTTTATACTTCATAAACTTTCAAAAACCCCTTTCTTCTGGCTATAGATTCAACAAGGGGAGATTTATCTTACATATAGCAAAGATACATAACTTTGTTTATCCCAAATAAAATATTAAAATTTGATTACTCTATAAAGCCATTAACCATATTACTTACTTCCATAAAGTAAATTTCTACCATAGAAATATCTAATTTCTGTTTTATTTCATCATATATTTCACAAAATATATTTTCCACTTCAAAAAACATTTTACAGTTCTTATCCATAAACTTTCAATATCAATTTCATTCTAATCCGTATGCTGTATACATATCATCCGTACGCAATGTCAATCTAATCGCTTACTCGATTACACAGTTTCTCTTCCAAACTAGTATCGTCCACCCGACTTTCTAGTGCGGACTCAGATCTGGTTTATTTATCAGAGACCGTCATTCTCCTTGCATAGCCATAACTATGATAGAGAATATCTAGATCCAATCAACAATCCATATCTAGGGTCGCCGTCGAAAATCGAGTGAAAATTCCGATTCGGATCGATATAACTATCTCGAAATTCTATGCTCGGATCTGGATCAAATCACTATGCGAATAGAATTATATACGTACATCCTACGTATTTATCTTTATTGATTATTAGCCAAATCAATCTCCTTTTCTATTCACATTCACTTAAATTTCTATCCACTTATCCACAATTGCTTAAATCCTCATTTGGATTATCACCTCAATTCTTATCTCAAATGGATATCCAATCATAAACAGTTTGAACTCTGTCCAGCTTAAAATTAGAAAATAATTTCGAAAGTTAAAAGTAGATGAAAAATAATTATTAGTTGTAAAATAATTATAAAATAGTTAAGTAATTGTAAAATAGTTAGAAAATAGTCAAATAGTTATAGAAATTTTAAGTAATTGCAAAATAGCTATAAAATAGTAATTAGTTATAAAGTAGTTGAAAAAACAGTAATTAATTTATAAAACAGTTGAAAAATTGTTAAATAGTTCCAAAAATAATTGTAAAACAAATATAAGATAGTTTTAGTCTTTAAAAAGAAAGGTTGAATAATAAATAGTTTGGAAAATAGATTTATATTAAAACAATTTATTTTAGTCCAGAGTCAAACTGTTCAATTCCCAACCACCATTTACAACCAGTTCAATTTAAATTCCCACTTCCATTTAAATTGGCTTAACAACTCCAATTTACATTGAAATTGATTTAATCCCAATTCAAATTGAATCAACCTCAATTTCTTTCCAAATTCAAATAAATTCCATTTGAATTTTAAACCTATTCAACTTTAGTTACAATTCTAAATTATTCAAATCAAATTTAATTTGAACTAATTCAATTCAAACTTCAAATTTAAACCATCTCGAATTATATAAATTCGAGTTAAATTTTTAAATGTTGATTTAATCCTTTAAATAAAATCAAATCAACTTATATCTTTATATCATTTAATTTTGAATCCAAATTTTATTTTAACCTATCTCAAAGTTCAAATAATAATTCAAATCCTTTTTTAAACAACTAAATCTTTGAAATTCAATTTATCACCAAATTTCAATTTTGAAACCAAACTTTTGAAGTCTTATTTTAAACATTCAAATCTTAAGTCCAAAATGATTCCATTTTATCTTAATAATGGATATATTACCACACCCCATTTCTTTAAACAAATCCAATTCACAGTTTAAAGATTATTAATAACAATAGGATAATATCATCCAATAAAACATCCATCCATTTCCAATTTTCGGATCCCAAACCCAATTTGAGATCACTCAAACTCTCAATTCCAGTCAACCATTTAACTTCCGAAGTTAAATCTTAATTTCATCTTGAAATTTCCAAATCAGGTTGATCATTCAAACTTATTTAACTTCTTCCAAATTAAATTCAATTTACTTAATCCAGTCAAATTTACACAATTTGAATCCCCATTCAAATTTTAAACTTCATATTAATATCCTTCCCACTTAAGTTTAAAACCTACTTCACTTTGGGTTTCACATCACATTCCAAGGAAAATTCAAAACTCAACATTTAGAGTTTATTTTCAAACCATCTTTGATATTATATATATCCGCAAATATACATATTAATTCCTTTACAGACTAAGTTATACTTTAAATTTTAAATCACCCTGGTTTCAATTCAAAACAAATTCCTATAAAGTTTCGAACAGCTCTTGATTGAAATAGGACCCTTCATTCAAATATATTAAATAACATCTCCTATTTTAAAATAAGATCATATTCAAAATAGGTTGAATAATATTATTTCCTTTAACATTTTTAAACCTATTCAAATGTTTAAATTTAGAATTCAGAACTTCACAATTTGAAACCCATATTAATTTACATCCTTTCAAATTTACAAGTTACTCTCTTAAAATGGTTACTTCCTTAAAACATTTTATTGTTTATTGGAAAACAATCATCCCATTATTAAACACAATAACCTCTATTTCTCTGGTTTGAAACCAATTCTAACTCATTTTGAAATTCTTCCCCAACTTCTAGATTTAATTTCAGTTTGAATCCATTTCAAACTTATCTTTAATTTTAGTTTCAATCTGGTTGTATTTTTATTACTTAATTTAATTCTAATAATTTAACAACCAATTATCTTAATATTTATTAGAAAGAAATATTGCTAGATATATCAAAATATATCCTTATAAAATCATTTAAAATCTTTATATAAGAAAATAACAAGTATGCTCTCATACACACACACACACACACTCAACTCATTCTAGGGTACCATTGACCCTATCCTTAATGACTAATCCCACCAAAGCCAAGGTTCTCGCTTAACCTTCAGCTCTGATACCAAATATAGCGACCCAGAATTTTCGATCTCGAAAATTCCAGATAGTTAGGGAAAAAGAAGAAAAGAGAAAGAAGAAGAAACATAAACAAGTTACAGAAACCTCACATTTGTAGCGGATCAAAATATAATATCACTTAAATAATAGTTTTACAAAGAAGAATTGTATCAGTACACTTATATTTTTATACATCAGAGTTACAACCATTACCAATCACTGAACAGTTTAAAACAACATGTCCTAGTTATACAATAATATATCACAATGGAAACACTCCATACGTTCCTGCCCTCCAGCTCGCCTCTCTTGAGCTCCAGAACGTCCTTACCTGAAAATCAGTAATAATCGGTCTGACCCGAGCATTACATCAAAGTAACACCCGGGTCAGGCAGGAAACCAACGTGAGTAAACTCATCTAACATGGAATATAACAGCATAAAACATACCTAAAACCCAGGGTAACTCGTATCAATTTACAAATTTACAATTAGTTATAGACATCACTTATTTCACACATCAATTTCTAAGTACCAAAGCTTAAATTAAAGGGCATAATTCACTTAATCATTCCATTCTAGCTTATTGTAACAATTTAAAAAAAATCGAAGTGGTTTTGGGCATTTGCTAATACCCGACCCCGGTCTCTTCGAACCCAATGCCATCTCTAATCCACATTATTAAGGTTTAAATCAATGCTATTCAAATTCTGGATATCATATCACATAACAAATTTAACTCAGATATATAACCCACATTATTCACAGTTCAGTATGTCCATATCACAGCACATCTCGATTGCCCATCAGAGACAACAACAAACCAAATCATCCATAATCATTCAACTATCCATACTTAAGATTTATTGGATATATAACTCCAAATTAATTTAAGTAATCTCTAATTAAATTAACTGTCAACTTAATTCCTCGGTTTACCTTAATCCTGCTAACTTATCATTAATAAATTACAATTTCAATTAATTAATCATTCCTTAATCATTAATCTTAATTCATCATCCTTGATTAATTAACCTTTTATTACATTAAGTAATTTATCTTGATCACCACACAGATTAATTTGTCTAACCATTCTCATTAATTATATTTTAATTTATCTCCTAATTAACACAAATTTATTTCCTTGATCCATAATTAATTATTATAATTAATTATTCTATATTTACTTACATTGATTAATTATCCAATAATTAATCATATATATAAATTAACTAGCCCTTTAATTAATTCCCTTGATTAAAACATACTTCTAATTCCACTAAATAACTACTCCTCGATTACTTACATTAAGTAATTATCATCATTGAATAACCACATTTAGTAATCTCCCATTTATTCCCTTCCTTAAAAAATGACATTAAGCGATTATCCTTTAATTACTTTCATACTCATAAATCAATTTTATTAAATGATTAATCTTTACTTAATTATATTTATATTAATTACTTTAATTAACTAATCATATTAATAAATCAATCCATAAAATTTGAATACTCAAATTACTTAACCTTTATTAATTATCTAACGTTTTAATTAATTAATTATTCCCTTAATTGATAACATAAATCAATTAATCACCCTTATTCAATAATTAATACTTTATTAAATTTCATCATTTTAATTTATCCCTGGAAAAAAACAGATAGGATTAGCCCATTTTATAATTATCTAATTACCATAGATTTGAAACATTTAACACTTTGGAACTCGTTTTTAAAACTTTCTAATACTTTGTAAAATAACAACTAGGTTTAACACTTCCTTTGAACTAACACCTTTAAATAAGGTTTAATACTTGATTTTAAATAAACTTAAAAGTTGGGTAACATCAAATTTTAATCCGAGTAAAATTAACCAAAAACTCAAGTCTTTTTCCACCCTCTTGACACTTCAAGTCATTACGCAAGCAACACGAGAACAAACCCGAATTCTAGCATCTTCCCTAATCTAACAAACAACATCAGACACGAACAAAACAATTGTGCACGTGTACACCCAATCGGATCAACGCCGATCATCATTCCGACCATCAACCTGTCAGCCACGACCCTCTCTAACTTATCAGCTACCCAGAAAGCAAGCCTCCACGAAAATCAATATCGAGCCAATGACACCAACCTAAAACATATAAATCACCAGATATCCTTGTCGTACTCTCATCTCTGACCATCGGAGAACCGTCAACTTTGTCCAGACCTTCCCATCATTCACCTCTTACTTCTCCCAAACCTCCAACAGTTCCTAGACCATCTACGACGCCGCGAATTGCCTGACCTTGACATTGTCCACGAGAGCACCTAAAACCCTACCATCACTTCGTTCCGACCCCTCACTTCACCAACAAGTGCCGCACCATTTTTCCCTTATGCACGGCTGACCCAAGCTTCTCCATGCCAAATGGCCTGCCTCGAAATCTATCACGATGTCGGGATTTGGTTTTTCACCTAATTCCGTTCATCCTAAAATTCCTACTCCCATACGCAACAAAAAATATCCAAACCACCACCTAAAATCACTATATTTAATAACAAATACACTCACGTAATCAAATGGTTAAATCATGACATTCGATTTATAGTCATTTGTAAGTGGTTTTACTGTCACTTAGGTTTTATGTAACGACCCAGAATTTTAATTAATTAAAATTTGTATATTTAATTGAATTTAAATATTAATAAGTGAAATTTATAAGTCGAATAAATTTTATTTCGAATAATTGGATTTAATTGGATAATTAAATCGATAATTTAACATGTGAAAATACAGAAATAATTGAAAATTGGGTTAAATATGATTGAAAATGATTTGTAAAATTTTATTTTATCATATTGGAGTTAGAATGATATTTTAGAACTTTTAAAATCGAATTAAGAGTTTATTCGTGAAAATTGAATATTTTAATATTTAATCGACTAGTGAAAAATAGCCAATTTTTGAACAGTCTCAGAATTGGACAAAACTAGTTCCATTGGATCCGTAATAGTTAGTTATAATAGGATTTCAATTTTCGTAGCAATCGGAGTTATCGTTTGATCGTGGCAGCTCGAAACGCATCGGAATTGTTTTAATATTAATCTGGCAAGTTAAAATAGTCATTTTTCAAAAAATCTCGGATTTCAACGAAACCAGTTTCATTGGATCCGTAATGTGATATTATTGTATGGTTTCAAATTTCGTGTCAATCGGATTTGTCGTTTGTCCGGTGCAAGCTAAAACGCCTAGAAAATCGTTTAATCGGTTTAATTTTAAATTGAACGTTTATTGCCATAACTCGCACAGATGACCGAATAGCTCCCAAAACACATTCCATTGTGTCCGGAACGCGGGGTAAACCTTAGAAACGCCAACCGGCACGCTTCGTTTGGAGTTCGGAAATTCCGGGTGAATAGTAAATTAGAAATTTTTCTATAAACCCCCCCCCCTCTCTTCATTTTTGCAAATATTCTAAAAACCCTAGGTCAAACTACAGCCGCCGCCACCCTATATTTGAACGGCCAGAAAATCATTGTCTTCTCCCTTTGATCTCTTCAAATCCACAAACATTTAGAAGAAACTTTCGACATGAAAGTTGTAGATCATGTTGCGAACTAGCTATTCAACGGTCATGATCTAAAACGATTTCACGAATCAATGGCAAATCGAGCTAGAAGTGCTGAAGTTGCGCACGGTTTTTCATGAGGAGGGTAGGGCCGAGCTCCAAGTGGTTCATGGTGGAGGTGGAGTTCGAGATGCTCTTCAAAATGGCGGTGGTATGATGGAGTTTAGTCGAGTGTGGAAGCCGCGAGATCTAACCCTAGTTTGAATTGCTATGGGTTAGTTGCGTGCGTGACTTCCTGATGTTGAGCGCGTTTGGGAAGAAGGAGACGTGTGGTGGTGATTTGCAGAGATGGGATCTAGTGGCTGTGGTTAGATGTGGGTTTCAAATTATAAATTTATGTTGTAAATTGGTTTATAAAATTCGTGTAACTTATAAAATTCATAACTTCTTCATACAAGGTCGAAAACGCACGAGACTTTTTGCGTTGGAATCGTATTGACGAGCACTACGCTATGGAATTGGATTGGAGTCGTTTGGATTTAGTGAGAATTTCGGGTAAAATTAAACGTCCGTTTAATTTTATTCGAAATAAATCGCTAAAACGAAATTGAAATCAAGGTGAGAACTTCTCACTCAATCGAATCGGTTTCGATTTTATTTTAAATAGTTATATTTAAAATATTTGAATGCATGTTTGAATGATGATTGATATCTATTGATTGTTAAAATAGACATTATGCGCCGTTAGTAAGCGGATGTTATTTATTAAAAACATATACCGCGAATATTTCATAAACAGTGAAATTGGTATTATATATATAATAGCAATATATATATATATATTGGCATATGTATATATTGCAGTTGTTGATTTCCCGCATTGTATAGCGGATGAGACCCTATTGCGCCGTCTATTAAGCGGATAATATATTATAAATCCCATATACCGCGATAATTCCGTACTGGAGCGGATTGGTATTGTGCTAATGTTTTTGGATGCAGGAAAACAGGTTGGAGGGATCCAACTGGATTCCTCAACTGTATTGATTTATTTACATATATTTTGATATTTGTTGATTATCATATCGATATATGATATTTGGATGTCGTGATTGACTATTTGTCGCTGCTGCATCATCGGATCCATTTTTGAAGTTTTAAAATAATGATTTTTGGTTTTAAAAGGAATTTTAAAGTGATTTTCAAAAGTATACATTTTATTAAATTTGAATAATTAAAATAAATAAACGTTAAAATTTTATTTTCATAAAAATTATGATTTTTGGAAAATAGTGCTTAAGTATGATTTTGAAGTATATAAGCTTTAAATAACGATTTTTAGGTTATTAAAAGAATAAATTGGTTTAAATTGGGATTTTTGAATTATTAAAAACGATGTGTATAAAAGACTTATAAAATTGATATTTTATAAATTAAAAATATTGGAATATTAAAACAAGTTTTATAAGTATTAAAAATGAAATAAAAATGGATTTCATAAGTGAACGCAATTTATAGATTTATAAATTGTAAAGATATAAAATGGATAGATTTTGTAAAATATAAGATTTATAAGTAATCAACTTATAAATCGGATTTTGGCATTTAAAATGAGATATAAAAAGGATTTTTATAAATAGAAGTTTATAAAAATATAAATGGAGTTTATAAACGTTGTTTATAAATCCGAAATAAATTGAATTTGATAAGTTGGATATAGGAATATATGAAAGGAATTATATTCACGATTTTGGACAGTGAATATATTATTAAATGAAATGGATATGTTTTTGGGGAAGGAACATTATGAAATGAAGTTAATGATTTTAAAGACGTTTTAAAATGCATTAAGTATCGAATACATAGATTTCAACATTCATTGTTGAAATAGACGTTTTCGAGAAATAGAAGGAAATGGTGGACTATAACACTGTTTTTATAGTAAATGGTTTCCGAAAGGAAATGTTTTGTATAGTATTGGGATTTATATATCTATTTAAACTTTGAATCCCTATACTAGTGATTTTGGGTCGTCGTAACGATGTTTTACGTGACATTCGTTTCGGCCCAAACAAATGTGTTTAAGAGAATGATTTCTTAAAGAATGAAATATATACTTAATTTTCGATTTAAGTATATTAAATTCCAAGTGTTGAAATTGAATGGATTTGTGAATTACTTATTAATAAATAAGTGCGGAAATGTTTTCCAATATGAACTGAATATTTTGAGACCTTATCTTTTAAAGATAAATTGAAAATGAATAATAGAAATCGATTTGGATAATCGTATATTCATAGATATTTTGGAATGTAAATTCACTATGGAATTTATAAATGAAAAGGGGAATTAATTTGCGGATTTGGAACGTAAATATAAAGTAAATCGTTAAGGATTTATTTAATTGGTTTAAATGAAAGATGTTGAAATGAAAGTATTTCGCATAAGGAAATTGATTGAAATTTGTTTTCAAAAGTGATAAAGGTGAAAAGTGATTTGAAAATTTGTTTTCAAATGGATGAAGTGTGGAAAATATATATATAGTAATGATATTTTGGAAAGTAAATAATTTGGTAAATTATTTGGATTTGGTGATGTTGAACACGCCTATTGATAGTTAAATATCTGACTATCAATATTTACCTTTAAATAGGTATTTGTTGAGATTTGTTTGAATTTGAATGCCACACTTATTTTTGAATAAGCGCTCACTATTCGGGTTAGCCGGGAAAGGACCTTGGGGTCATATAACCCATTCTGAATATGTGATACGTCGAAATGAATTTGCATTCGATGATCGGTGTTGAAGACCGGATATTTGTGAAAACGGAAGGATTACCATCGAGTTACTCTACATCGGCTGATCTCCGATATAGAGGTTTTATCACACTTAGTGACGGGAAGTCCGGTCGTGATTAGTGAATATCCGGATTGCAAGGACTTCTTTGTAAGTGCCTTCGGTTCTGTTCGATCCCGGAAAAGACTTGTATGGATTGTATGTCTGACATTACAAATTGAGATATAAAGCTGATTTCTTTCAAATATATTTCTGTTGGTGGCGGAGAATTTATTCTCTTAGCTTAACACCCTTCTCTGAGACGTACGAGCTCAGAGGATATATAGTTGAAGGTTATTAGTGATATACTCCTAATTTGGTAGTGTGGCATGCTGAGTGTTGCTGTGAAATGATCATTGTGTTGAACATTTGTGATAGGATCATTTATTTGATCATTTATCTTGGTGATCATTTCTATGATCATTTGTTGACCCAAAGCACGGCTTTTGTATAAAGTGTGGCTTTGTGGACGAGAATTCGTCGGACCTCACACCCCGGAAATGGTCAAAACAGGAAGGATGCGACAAGGTTATTAGGGGTAGCGCCCTTTAGTGTATGTCATTCCTTCTGGATAGAGGTGGTATCATGGTATGGAGCCCAGATATTTAACCTATGTTGTTGCTACATATTTTGTGGTTGTTGGAAATCGAGGATCCTCGGATAGATCGGTTACGATCGGGGGATGACATATTCGTGTCAGTAGCTACCCAGTTAGGGGTAACCCGGCCTTGTGTTGGCAGAGATCCGGTTTGGTTCTCGGGAACGTCCTTCCAGAGGCGTTCTCATGTGGCAATGGGAAGTTCCTTGGCCTGACCATTTGTTGGAAATCCAAAGAAACAATACGAGACTTGTACGGTTTTAGTTGTATAACCTGCTATGGAATGTGGCGGTAACCTGCTATTGAACATAGTAGCTATAGTAGGCATACGATAATGGTCGTATGTTGGCTAAGATTTATATTCTACTTTCGAAATTGTTTTATACACTATGCACTAGTAATAATATCAAATGTTCTTTTTAATGCGTATCAAGCATCTTTGACTATCATAAGGAGAAATCTCCTCCGATTCTGCGTTTGCATTGTGTGTGTGTGCGGGAGGCCTTATGGTAGTCTCATTTTTAAAAGCATTGCGAATTGACTTTAAAATATTCCTCTATTTTGATTTTAAAGATAAACTGTTTTGAGTTCTCACACCAGTCACATGACTGACTCGGAGTTTATTGTTTTCCTTCCTAAACTCTGGGTGCCCACCAATTTCCACATGGGTAGTCAAAAGTTAAGGTTTATCAGGATATTCAGGAGTTGCTGGAGGCAAGATGGATGACATGGCGTATTACTAGTATATTATAGTATTTCTTTTCCGCTGTTGATGTCATTTGTTGTTGTACACTCTGATGTAATGAAATGAAATGTAATGTAATGTAATGTAATAACTGAGATAGTTCTTTGTTTAAAGATTCTTCATTTATTTACTATATGTTGTTCCGCTGCGAATTGTGAGATTCTGATGTTGTTCTGTTATTTCTTCTGTTCTGTTCTACCTTTTTCTATCTTCTTCTACTTTTTTTTTCTTTTTCTAAAACCCTAACGGTACGGTTTTTCGGCTTTTGATTGCTCGGCAGTTGATACAGTGGACGTATTGATGTCGGTTTTCGTCAACGAAAAATTGCGTTCGTTACATTTGGTATCAGAGCTTATGGTTAAGCGACAACCATGGTTCTGTTGGGTATTACTCATTAGAGATAGAGTCCGTAGTACTCTAGAATGAGTTTGAGTGTAATAATAGCTATGAGAGCATATTTGTTAGTGAATATAAAATTGTTTTATATTGTGATGATTGATTTATTGAGTGGCATATGAACTTTCGTCAGCACGGTCTGCAAAACTATGCCGAAGGAGTTTCTAAACACTTGAATAGAACAATTCGGCACAATATTGATTTTAAATTGGGTAAATGAAATAATTTTACCTTAATTATATTTTTATATATAAAGGAATAATTTTTCAGAATTATTAAAGTGTATATAAGTTGATTGTTTGGTTGTTGAATAAGTTGTTTGAATAAGTTAAATAAAACTTACCATAAAAGGATAATTGTATAATCAATTGAATCATAAGTATGGAACTATAATTAACATGATTTACAATTGTGAAATAATCTTATATATAAGAAGTGAAACTATATGAATATATTTATGAATATGAGTTGTAATAAAAAAAATGAATTTAAAGTTAAATGGAAATTTACTTTAGAATTGGAATCTGAAATTGATTTATAAGTAGGAATTTAAGTTATGTAAAACCAAGTGATGAATATAAATGAAATAAGTTTTGAACTTATGATAGGAGTTAACAAACTTAGCTTTGGTAAAAGGTTAAATAGGATTGGAATTTGAATTTTATTTATAAGTGAAAACTTAAGTTAAATTAAACAAAAGGTGTTTGGAATGAAATATAACTTAAGTGATGTTGAATGAAGTTGAATTTTGGTATCGAAGTAAATTAATAAGTGAATTAATGAAATGAAGTCATTAAGAATTTGAACTTGAGTTATATGAATGAAATTCAACTTTATATTGTTAAAGGAATTAGCAATTGAATTGAACTAATGAATTGAATGTAAATCAATTGAATGTAAATAAAATTGATATGGGATAATGAATATAAGTGTTAATTCATTGAATCTAATTAAATAAACTGAATGGAAGTCAACTTAATTTAATGTGCTGGACCAAATTGAATGAAAAAATAAATAATTTGGTTATGATTGGTTATACATTGGTTGTTAGATTGGTTGTTGGATGATTGTATATAATTCATTAAGTGTTAAATGAAAATGAATTAATGAAATTGGAAGCTATGAAAGTGAATTCAAATTTGAAAGTAAATGAATTTAAATAGAATTGAATGTGAATTGGATTTAATTAGTGGATGTATACTAATTGGAAAATGAACAAATGAATGTTAGTAAATCCAATGTAAATAAATCAAATGTGATTTAAATTGAAAACCAATTCATTGAATATTAATAAGAATATGAATGAATATTGATTTGGTTATGGATGATAGTTGGTTGATGTTTGCATTTGTTGTTTAGTTGCATTTGCTATATTATGCAGTTGTTATGTTGCTATATGTTGTATATTGATACTATTTTCATATATGCATGATTCTCATGTTGTTTGTTGAGTGTTTAGTAGGTGCGGATCGCGTTTGCTTCGCATTTGGAGCTCGCTTTCGCGCTATATTAGCCGTATATGCTCGCTAATAAAATATAAGGTACATATCTCGGATTAAATATCATACTTTTACACTTTTTTTCCCTTCGGGATGCCTCATTACTTGATGAGATGTATATTTGTGATATATATACTGTCTTTTTTTTTCGGATCGAGCCGCGCAAAGAAGACTATGGCGAATTTTTCCGGAAATTTAAGGCGTTAGAAAAAATTTGGGAAAATTGGAAAGTTTTGAAAACTATACCTTTGATTTGGAGTTGAAAGTTAAACAAGATAGTTGTTTTTGAAAAGATAACTAAGTATGATTTGAAAACTTAGTGAAGTATGGTAAGAAGTTTAAACTTGTTTTGGAAAATTAATAGATTCTGTAACTTTTCTTACTTGATAATTTCGAGGACGAAATTCTTTTAAGGGGGGAAGTATGTAACGACCCAGAATTTTAATTAATTAAAATGTGTATATTTAATTGAATATAAATATTAATAAGTGAAATTTATAAGTCGAATAAATTTTATTTCGAATAATTGGATTTAATTGGATAATTAAATCGATAATTTAACATGTGAAAATACAGAAATAATTGAAAATTGGGTTAAATATGATTGAAAATGATTTGTAAAATTTTATTTTATCATATTGGAGTTAGAATGATATTTTAGAACTTTTAAATTCGAATTAAGAGTTTATTTGTGAAAAATGAATATTTTAATATTTAATCGACTAGTGAAAAATAGCCAATTTTTGAAAAGTCTTAGAATTGGACGAAACTAGTTCCATTGGATCCGTAATAGTTAGTTATTATAGGATTTAAATTTTCGTAGCAATCGGAGTTATCGTTTGATCGTGGCAGCTCGAAACGCATCGGAATTGTTTTAATATTAATTTGGCGAGTTAAAATAGTCATTTTTCAAAAAGTCTCGGATTTCGACGAAACCAATTTCATCGGATCCGTAATGTGATATTATTGTACGGTTTCAAATTTTGTGTCAATCGGATTTTTTGTTCGTCCGATGCAAGCTAAAACGCCTAGAAAATCGTTTAATCGGTTTAATTTTAAATCGAACGTTTATTACCGTAACTCGCACAGATGACCGAATTAGCTCCCGAAATAGTTCCATTGTGTCCGGAACGCGGGGTAAACTTTAGAAACGCCAACCGGCACGCTTCGTTTGGAGTTCGGAAATTCCGGGTGAATAGTAAATTGGAAATTTTTCTATAAACCCCCCCTCTCTTCATTTTTGCAAATATTCTAAAAACCCTAGGTCAAACTACAGCCGCCGCCACCCTATATTTGAACGGCCAGAAAATCATTGTCTTCTCCCTTTGATCTCTTCAAATCCACAAACATTTAGAAGAAACTTTCAACATGAAAGTTGTAGATCATGTTGCGAACTAGCTATTCAACGGTCATGATCTAAAACGACTTCACGAATCAACGGAAAATCGAGCTAGAAGTGCTGAAGTTGCGCACGGTTTTTCGTGAGGAGGGTAGGGCCGAGCTCCAAGTGGTTCATGGTGGAGGTGGAGTTCGAGATGCTCTTTAAAATGGCGGTGGTATGATGGAGTTTAGTCGAGTGTGGAAGCCGCGAGATCTAACCGTAGTTTGAATTTCTATGGGTTAGTTGCGTGCGTGACTTCCTGATGTTGAGCGCGTTTGGGAAGAAGGAGACGTGCGGTGGTGATTTGCAGAGATGGGATCTAGTGGTTGTGGTTATATATGGGTTTCAAATTATAAATTTATGTTGTAAATTGGTTTATAAAATTCGTGTAACTTATAAAATTCATAACTTCTTCATACGAGGTCGAAAACGCATGAGACTTTTTGCGTTGGAATCGTATTGACGAGCACTACGCTATGGAATTGGATTGGAGTCGTTTGGAGTTAGTGAGAATTTCGGGTAAAATTAAACGTCCGTTTAATTTTATTCGAAATAAATCGCTAAAACGAAATTGAAATCAAGGTGAGAACTTCTCACTCAATCGAATCGGTTTCGATTTTATTTTAAATAGTTATATTTAAAATATTTGAATGCATGTTTGAATGATGATTGATATCTATTGATTGTTAAAATAGACATTATGCGCCGTTAGTAAGCGGATGTTATTTATTAAAAACATATACCGCGAATATTTCATAAACAGTGAAATTGGTATTATATATATAATAGCAATATATATATATATATATATATATATATATATATATATATATATATATATATATTGGCATATGTATATATTGCAGTTGTTGATTTCCCGCATTGTATAGCGGATGAGACCCTATTGCGCCGTCTATTAAGCGGATAATATATTATAAATCCCATATACCGCGATAATTCCGTACTAGAGCGGAATTGGTATTGTGCTAATGTTTTTAGATGCAGGAAAACAGGTTGGAGGGATCCAACTGGATTCCTCAACTATATTGATTTATTTACAGATATTTTGATATTTGTTGATGATCATATCGATATATGATATTTGGATGTCGTGATTGACTATTTGGTGCTGCTGCATCATCGGATCCATTTTTGAAGTTTTAAAATAATGATTTTTGGTTTTAAAAGGAATTTTAAAGTGATTTTCAAAAGTATACGTTTTATTAAATTTGAATTGTTAAAATAAATAAACGTTAAAATTTTATTTTCATAAAAATTATGATTTTTGGAAAATAGTGCTTAAGTATGATTTTGAAGCATATAAGCTTTAAATAACGATTTTTAGGTTATTAAAGGAATAAATTGCGATTTTTGAATTATTAAAAACGATGTGTATAAAAGACTTATAAAATTGATATTTTATAAATTAAAAATATTGGAATATTAAAACAAGTTTTATAAGTATTTAAAATGAAATAAAGATGGATTTCATAAGTGAACGCAATTTATAGATTTATAAATTGTGAAGATATAAAATGTATACATTTTGTAAAATATAAGATTTATAAGTAATCAACTTATAAATCGGATTTTGGCATTTAAAATGAGATATAAAAAGGATTTTTATAAATAGAAGTTTATAAAAATATAAATGGAGTTTATAAACGTTGTTTATAAATCCGAAATAAATTGAATTTGATAAGTTGGATATAGGAATATATGAAAGGAATTATATTCACGATTTTGGACAATGAATATATTATTAAATGAAATGGATATGTTTTTGGGGAAGGAACATTATGAAATGAAGTTAATGATTTTAAAGACGTTTTAAAATGCACTAAGTATCGAATACATAGATTTCAACATTCATTATTGAAATAGACGTTTTCGAGAAATAGAAGGAAATGGTGGACTATAACACTGTTGTTATAGTAAATGGTTTCCGAAAGGAAATGTTTTGTATAGTATTGGGATTTATATATCTATTTAAACTTTGAATCCCTATACTAGTGATTTTGGGTCGTCGTAACGATGTTTTACGTGACATTCGTTTTGGCCCAAACAAATGTGTTTAAGAGAATGATTTCTTAAAGAATGAAATATATACTTAATTTTCGATTTAAGTATATTAAATTCCAAGTGTTGAAATTGAATGGATTTGTGAATTACTTATTAATAAATAAGTACGGAAATGTTTTCCAATATGAACTGAATATTTTGAGACCTTATCTTTTAAAGATAAATTGAAAATGAATAATAGAAATCGATTTGGATAATCGTATATTCATAGATATTTTGGAATGTAAATTCACTATGGAATTTATAAATGAAAAGGGGAATTAATTTACGGATTTGGAACGTAAATATAAAGTAAATCGTTAAGGATTTATTTAATTGGTTTAAATGAAAGATGTTGAAATGAAAGTATTTCGCTTAAGGAAATTGATTGAAATTTGTTTTCAAAAGTGATAAAGGTGAAAAGTGATTTGAAAATTTGTTTTCAAATGGTTGAAGTGTGGAAAATATATATCTAGTAATGATATTTTGGAAAGTAAATAATTTGGTAAATTATTTGGATTTGGTGATGTTGAACACGCCTATTGATAGTTAAATATCTGACTATCAATATTTACCTTTAAATAGGTATTTGTTGAGATTTTTTTGAATTTGAATACCACACTTATTTTTGAATAAGCGCTCACTATTCGGGTTAGCCGGGAAAGGACCTTGGGGTCGTATAACCCATTCTGAATATGTGATACGTCGAAATGAATTTGCATTCGATGGCCGGTGTTGAAGACCGGATATTTGTGAAAACGGAAGGATTACCGTCGAGTTACACTAATCGGCTGATCTCCGATATAGAGGTTTTATCGCACTTAGTGACGGGAAGTCCGGTCGTGATTAGTGAATATCCGGATTGCAAGGACTTCTTTGTAAGTGCCTTCGGTTCTGTTCGATCCCGGAACAGACTTGTATGGATTGTATGTCTGACATTACAAATTGAGATATAAAGCTGATTTCTTTCAAATATATTTCTGTTGGTGGCGGAGAATTTATTCTCTTAGCCTAACACCCTTCTCTGAGACGTACGAGCTTAGAGGTTATATAGTTGAAGGTTATTAGTGATATACTCCCAATTTGGTAGTGTGGCATGCTGAGTGTTGCTGTGAAATGATCATTGTGTTGATCATTTGTGATAGGATCATTTATTTGATCATTTATCTTGGTGATCATTTCTATGATCATTTGTTGACCCAAAGCACGGCTTTTGTATAAAGTGTGGCTTTGTGGACGAGACTTCGTCGGACCTCACACCCCGGAAATGGTCAAAACAGGAAGGATGCGGCAAAGTTATTAGGGGTAGCGCCCTTTAGTGTATGTCATTCCTTCTGGATAGAGGTGGTATCGTGGTATGGAGCCCAGATATTTAACCTATGTTGTTGCTACATATTTTGTGGTTTTGGAAATCGAGGATCCTCGGATAGATCGGTTACGATCGGGGGATGACATATTCGTGTCAGTAGTTACCCAGTTAGGGGTAACCCGGCATTGTGTTGGCAGAGATCCGGTTTGGTTCTCGGGAACGTCCTTCCAGAGGCGTTCTCATGTGGCAATGGGAAGTTCCTTGGCCTGACCATTTGTTGAAAATCCAAAGAAACAATACGAGACTTGTACGGTTTTAGTTGTATAACCTGCTATGGAATGTGGCGGTAACCTGCTATTGAACATAGTAGCTATAGTAGGCATACGATAATGGTCGTATGTTGGCTAAGATTTATATTCTACTTTCGAAATTGTTTTATACACTATGCACTAGTAATAATATCAAATGTTCTTTTTAATGCGTATCAAGCATCTTTGACTATCATAAGGAGAAATCTCCTCCGATTTTGCGTTTGCATTGTGTGTGTATGCGGGAGGCCTTATGGTAGTCTCATTTTTATAAGCATTGCGAACTGACTTTAAAATATTCCTCTATTTTGATTTTAAAGATAAACTGTTTTGAGTTCTCACACCAGTCACATGACTGACTCGGAGTTTATTGTTTTCCTTCCTAAACTCTGGGTGCCCACCAATTTCCACACGGGAAGTCAAGAATTAAGGTTTATCAGGATATTCAGGAGTTCCTGGAGGCAAGATGGATGACATGGCGTATTACTAGTATATTATAGTATTTCTTTTCCGCTGTTGATGTCATTTGTTGTTGTACACTCTGATGTAATGAAATGAAATGTAATGTAATGAAATGTAATGTAATGTAATAACTAAGATAGTTCTTTGTTTAAAGATTATTCATTTATTTACTATATGTTGTTCCGCTGCGAATTGTGAGATTCTGATGTTGTTCTGTTATTTCTTCTGTTCTGTTCTATCTTTTCTATCTTCTTCTACTTTTTTTTCTTTTTCTAAAACCCTAACGGTACGGTTTTTCGGCTTTCGATTGCTCGGCAGTTGATACAGTGGACGTATTGATGTCGGTTTTCGTCAACGAAAAATCGTGTTCGTTACATTTTACTGCCTCCATGCTTCTTGAAAATTGATAAATCTATTTTTATAACAAGCTATACTTGAATATGAACACGTCCCCCTCAAACATTACAGCTTAAAAGTTTTCCAATAAAATGAACTTCAATTTTGAAAGCTTGAGTAGAATGGGAAGCAAGAACAGGGGTAACAATATATTTATACGTACATGCATTTATACATTCCACATGCAGGCATATATATGCATATTCAAACTGATATTTCCCTCTCATCTTTAATACCAACATATTGTACAGAAGATTATATTTTATAATTGGAAATAATTTACTCACGTGATTGATGAAAAACAGAGAAGCAGATTTTGAAAATTTAAAAGACTGGAAACTGTTTTTGATATGTTCTTGATTTTAATTACTTGTGGTTTTAAGATGATCTACATTTTATTTCTCTGATTTGAAACTGATCTGAAACTTGAATTTTCATCCGCTTCTAGATTTTGATTTGCTAAGCTTGATAACTTGAAGATGCTTCAAGTTTGAAAAACTGAAATTTGCACCTGAATTTGATGTGCTTGAGGTTGAAAACTAGAATACTAGTCGGTTTTGATTTTATTTGTTTTGATTTAATTCCTTTGATTCAATTTTTCAGTTTTAGTTTGAGAGAAAGAAAATACTTTGAATTGTATAAAGCCTAGTTAATTCTTTGGTATTTGTTTTACATTAATTTTTTTAAAAATAAAAGTGCCACATGTTACATTGCATGCTAACTCAAGTTAAAATTGTTAATTTATGTATTATAAGGCTTACAAATGTCTTAATAAAAATTTATATTTACTATTTATTTTTATATGTGTTTTTGTATCATACTTATATTTTATGTTTAGTACTTATCTTAAAGAAAGTATAAAACTAATAAAATCCTATTTTAAATATTAGTCTTTTTTTTAAATTTTAGTGTTTTATGTTTTATTTAATTTTATGTTTACATTTTTTTTAATATTAATACATTTTCTCTTAACTTATTTATAAAATATTTTGAAGAAAATAATATAGAACTACTTATATACACCTAAAAAAAATAAAATCAAACATACATTTTTTTTTTAAAATAACAATTTTACAAATCTTTAAATAATAAGTAAAGGATATTATTGCGTTTTAAGTTGTTTGAATTATATTAATATCTTTACTATTTATCAACGACCATCTCTATATATATACACACACTTAAGATTTCCAACATTATGGAAATTTGAATATATCTATTATATATATATATATTAATTTACTGTAAAATTTATTATTTCTAGATATTTATATTTCAACATTTATTATAGATTCAAATTTATTTATATTTTCAAGATATCAGAATTTTATCTGTTCAACAGAATAAACCAGTTAATTATCCACTTATCACATATCCAAAATCTGGGTTATCACAAATCATAAATTAATCAACTTTAAATCATCTAATTAACAATTCTTCATTACAAATAAATTAAATACTTAATTGTGAATTAACCAAATCTTTAATTTCAAATTGATAAATCCCAAATCACTTAGTTAATTACAAGTTTTAATTAACCATTCTTAATTACCACTTTTTTAAAACAATTAATAATAATTATTTGTCTTAATTAACATTATTAAAAATCTTCTTTAAACTTTGAAAACAAATTATTGTTAACTACAAAAACTTTAATGTTAATTAACTTAATTTATCTACTTGATTCCAACATTAGTTAACATTTTAAAATAATTAAAATTATATTAAGTTCTTAACTCAAAAATAGTCAAACATTAAGTTCTTTGTTGACACAAAAATCTGTTTACATAACTTTAAAAAATTTCGGCTTAACCCTGTTTAAAAACAAAACCCGAGCTTTACCCAGGTTTCACTCGAGTTAATACTCGAGTTTTCACCCTACGTTTCCCCAAGTCATCCCTCTCTCCCTCGCATACAATTCTTCTTCTCCTTTTTTTCCAGTTAAGTTAAGTTTAAACTTAAACTTCATAAGCAGGTGTGCTGTAGGACTCACGCGAGCAAATAGAAAATTTGCTCGAGAAAATCACCTTCTTCCCCGAGAAAACTCTCGAGAACCCAACACCTGCTCAACCTCTAACATGCTCACGACCCACCGTGCACGTGCACAGCATTGCACCGCCGCTACAGCAAGCTCCATATTCTTCGGCAGGTCGCAAATCATCGCAGCACTCAAAACCGAAGTTGCATTCAAAGCCAATCATACTGAATCAAAATTTAGCATTTCGTTTGAATCCTGGAACTCGACCACCCACGCAAAAATGCTTCGCCTCGGTCGCTCCAACCACTAGAAACGCCACAACTTCGTCCTCACTACGCTGACTTCCTACTCTTCCACTGCCTTGAATCCCGAGAAGCTCGGTCCAGCATAGGCGACGAACGCGCCTCATTTTTCTGACCATCACGTTTAATCCTTAAACCATAAATTGGATTCATACCTCCAATTTATGCAATAAAAAAAATTTCCTACATTTTTCCTGAGATCATCGATGGCTATACTTGCTTCATGCCATGTTCTACCATCCAAAATTTGTTCGGCCACTAGAATTTGATGGAAAAGCATTTTCTGATCAACTACAAACTGCTCATAAGATACTTAACTAAAAAATCCCATTTTTTTAAAAAAAATCGTACTTTTGTATGTAGATTCAAGCCATGTAGTTGAATTAGCAATTTAAAATACTTGAATTAAACATAAAAAATTTTGTTGCCCTGTAAATCAACTTTCCAGTTGATATGCTTCATTAACAGGTTGAAACAAATTTTAAAACTTGATTGATGTTCAAACAAACGTACTTTGTTTTAAAACATAAGCCTATAAATGATTGAACGAAGATATTTTGAATTTTTTCTTTATCTGCTTAACTTTGTAACTAAAAAAAAGAACTGTATATTTAAACTTTACAGAACACCCACATATGAACACGGAACCATATAAACAGATACATATGCAACATATTATTATCAAGGAACATACACACAGATTTTATTAAACTTAGGTATTTTAAAATTATGTTCACTCACCTGGAAACAAGATTGAACAAAGAGAAATTGTTGTTTTGAAACTGCAGATGATTTTCTTTAAATCTTATTTTGGTTTCTTCAAGTTGAATGATGTTTTTAAGTTTGTAAAATGAAGAAAATGATGTTTATTTCTTTTTTCTCTGGTTTGCTAATTTTTCTTACGAAACAACTAGAATAGGATGAATACATATATATATATATATAGAAAGACAATTTGCATAGGGGAAGGTATTATCTGGTATAAGTTTATCCTTGGCCTTGAACAGATTTTTGTTTTTTTTTCTTTGACTAAATATATTTTTGTAAACTTGAAATTTCGGCTGAGATGATTTGTTTTGTGCTGAGGGTATTAAATGCTTGCTTCCTATCATGTTTACAAGCTTACGCTATTTAATTATGTATGTACAGTTTTGTAGATATTATTATTATTATTATTTTGTTTGTTTATCTTCTTTTGCAAGCCTTTCTTTCTTTTATACTTGCTAGCCTAATTCAAGCAAATTTGCATGTATTCTATTTTTGTTTCTTCTATTTGCTTTATACATAGATGTTTTTATCGATCTTCTTGTCTTGCTTATTGACATACAATAAATTGTTATAGTATTTTATTATTTTGTTTCTTCTATTTATAGTTTGATCAAACATTAAGTTTATAACATATATTTTACTTTATACTTTACACTTATATTCAATATTGATAGGATAAATTTTATTTTAAACATTTTATAACCTTTTAAAGAAAATGAATTAAATACAATTTATACATTTAATAATAATCATACATATTATATTTTTCTTTCTTTTTCCAAATTATATTTTTAAATCCAATTCATTTTGAATTTGTTTTGAATTTCCAAATCAAAATTTTGTTTATATCCAATTCAATTTAAAACATTTATTTTGAGTTTCAAATCCAAATTCAAAAACAAATAAGTATATATATCCCTTATTAAATTTGAAAAATTCAAATAAATACACAATTTAACCCAAAAATTATATTTAATTAGAAATTCAAATTCGTCTTTAAACCGGGATTATTACAAAATTTCAACGCGTTTATATACCGTACGATAACACGACAACTCCAAATACTACGAAAATTGAAACTCGATAATAATACAATATTACGACTCCAATAGAGCTGGTTTCGTCGAATTCCAAGACTGCACCTCGGGAAGCTATTTTCAAATATCGATTTAAACGATAAAAATTCAAAACTAAACAAAACATTTCCATATTAAATTCCAAAGCTTCCATTATCTTCAGCATTATCAGTATAAATTTTCTTAGCCATTAAATTATTTTTAACAAGCTTAAAATTGAAGATTCAAAATTTTACCCATCATTAATATTAATAATTTAATTGTCAAATTCATATTTATATTCAAAATTCAAGTTAAACTAACCTTCAAATATTTAAAATCAATTAAATTATTCCATTTCAAATGTTCAAAATTTCCGGGTCGTCACACTACCGCTCCCCTTCGATCGTGACTCAACAGTTACTACAAAAGCTGCCTCACGTTGCCAAATGCCAGATCCTCACGTCTCAAACCTAACTGCGACCCACGGCTCCAGGCAGTCGAACCTCATCCCTACAACGCTGTCGCCTATCGAACTCACGAACGCCCTAGTATGCGTGTGCCTACTCTGATGACTCAAGAATTTGATAGTGGCGATTCGAATCGACTAAACAGGGTGGCCATGGATCTAAATTTTATTCGAGTCAAACGATTGAAGATCTCGAATTAAGGTGAAAGGAGGGAGAGCGTTCTTCTTGATTATGAATTGTGCAGGAAGTGCGACCATTAATTTTTAATTTTTTTTAAAAGATGGACTCAATTTGGTTACTGGTGAAGAAGAGGAAAGGGGAAACTCAAACTTGAAATCGCGGCCGCTACTATCAGAAGATGATTTCGATCTGTTCACACGTGTTGGGTTGTTTATTTTAAAGGGAGACGCGTATTCTACCAGGTGAACATGTGTTGTAAAGGAGGGATTTTGAAAACATTATTCAAACTATATAAAATATATCAAATTTAAATTCAAACTTTAAATTGACTCGATTTCCGCAACTCACAATCTCGATCTCCAATCGAGGTGTGCCGCTAGGCGTTTATAATGTTAAACCCCTATTCCGAACGCAATAGAAAAGAGTCCTAATTCGATCGTATGGAGAAGATAGCTTTTTGAACCCAAATATTATATTGAATTTCGATATAAATATTAGTGCGTTTATCTATCATACGGCCAAACAGTCACTCCAAACATTACAAAAATTGAAATCCAATAATAAAACACTATTACAGATCCAATGGAACTACTATCGTCAAATTCTGAGACTCTGCCTCAGAAGGCTATTTTAAAATATCAATTTGAACGATATATTTTCAAAACTGCACACATTATATTTAAATTCCATTTTAAAAGTTCCATTATATTTAGTATTGTTAATACAACTTTTCTATGCCATCAAATTATTTTCAACAAACCTGAAACTCCAGATTCAACAATTTTCCAAATTTCCAGTTATTAATTCAATATTTAAATTATCCAATAAATAGCGATATTTGAAATTCAAGTTAGAAACTAACTTTTAAATATTTAAAATCATTTAAATATCCAATTCTAAATATCTAAAATTCTGGGTCGTTACAGTATGCTTAGTAGTTTATTTTTCATTCTATACAATTAAAAGTTTCTGAACCCGAACACGATTTGTTTTGTTTGATATGGATGGATAATCGATTTGTATTGATTTCACATGATGATTGTATGTTGTGGTTGCAAGTTATTGTTGTTTTATATTGATTTGTTTGTTAGTGGTTGAAACAATGTTAATTATTTCATTTTATATAATTATTAACCTCTTTTGGATTATATAAGTGCAGATCATGGAAGCAATAGCCACTGCTTTTGGCTTAATAAAATAAGTGTTAATTGCCCGACAAATAGGTACATTCTCGGATTACGGTTTTCTAGCGATATTGTATTGTTTTCCCGCTGTTGGGATATTTTATTTTGAAATTATGATATATTTTGTTTTATTGATATTATTATTTCTCCTGAGCCTCTCCATACAAAGGAGACTCTAGCGAAATTTTTCGAAAATTTTGGACTTAGAAATTTTTTATGAAATATTTTCCAAACCTTTATTAGCTCGAATATAAAAGGATTTAATTGTTATAAATTGATATATTTTATTTAATATATTTAATTATGTAAATTAATTGTTTATAAAATTAATGTTTTCAATAAGAGATATTGATTACTTAATTCCTTTTCTTCTCTTCTTTTTCTTTTTCGGGGATGAAAAGTTTTTTGTGGGGGAGAGTGTAACGACCTGTAAATTTCGATAATTTAAAATTGTTAATTTAATAATACTTTATGATTTAATATTGGAAGCATAAAAATTGATGGTTTATGAATGAAATAATAATTGGAGTTAAAGTCATAATGTTAATCTAAGTTGACTATTAACAATTTGAACGAAATTTCAAATAATTGAAATAATGAAAATGCTATGCTTGGTTATGAGTTTAATATAAGAAAACCAATGTGAATATTGAATTAACTAATGAAATATATAATGGTAATTGAATGAATTCAGTAATATGTAAGAAATTATAATAATTGGTTGAAATATAAACTTCAATGGAATAGATCATGAACCAATGTTAATTTCATCCATGTGACAATAATGGATTGAATAATAGGATGAAAGTTTAATTAAATGGGATTATTGGAAATTCAATTTATAATTACTAAATTTATGGAAATTGAAATAAAATATGAGAATGATGGAATATTCAATAATAAATCAACATGGGAATTTGTCTTAAGCATAAAAAAATTACTAAGTAATCTAAAATGATAGAAATGGTAAATAATTAAATTTGAATTGAAAAAGTGATTTAATAAAATAAATATTAATTTAATTAATAACGTGAAAATAGCCATTTTGGCCACCGACTCGGATTTCGACGAAACCAGTTTCGTCGTATCCGTAACAGTGAATTTTTGAAGGATTTCAAGTTTCGTAACGATCAGACTTGTTGTTTGATCGTACGGACTCGAAACGCCTAGAAATCAATTTGATTCAGATCAATTGAAATAAGATGATTTTATCATAAACTTCTACATACAATGGAGTTATGACTTAAAACCTGGTCCATTGAGATTAACATATTTGAAAACATCTATTTTGATATGTGGGTTGACCCACTTTCATTTCGGAGAAAGAACGGGCTTTACGAGTTGTTCATCGTTCAACTATCCAAACCAATCGAGCCCATTCATTTCTATTCGTTCTTCCTATATATATATATATATATATATATATATCGTTATAAACCCTAGGTCATCTCTTAATTCTGATTTCAGTACGTACAATTCCATTTGCTCCTCCTTTTTCCAATGGCAGACAAATCCGGATTCCCAATTGCAATTACAAATCAAATTCAAATCCAAAAATTCAAAGTCCTTAAATAAGATCAAATTATATATCGATTTGAAGCTCTCAATAAGGGCAACCCAAATCCATGATTTGTTTTTCATTTTGGTTCACCGTTTAGCTAGAAATCAAGGACAAATTTCGCCCATTCATAGGTCGTCGCCTCGTTTAATGGTGGATTCACGACATGGGTTCAAGCAGGAAGTACCGGTATGTCGAGGAGGTCAAGTAGAGTGCATCTATGCGGTTTCTTTGTCTAGATGTAGCCAAAGTTTGCCATGGTTGGTTTTTGGCTGCGGAAGTGCTTGCGTTTCCAGGGCGAGGTGGGGCTGTGATCGTGGCCAGGGAGCTCGGCCGGAGGTGGATAGTTGCATGGAGGTGCTTGATCGAGGTGAAACACGACGTGGCGGCGAGAAAAATCACGGTTTGGGTGGCGGCAAGGTAGGGTTTAGGCCAATGTCACGAATGTAAAGAAGGTCACGATGTGGCTCTGCCTTATTGGATCGTCTTTTCTTCATTTTATTTTAATTTAACATAAAGTTTAAAATATTCTGACGTGAATAACTTTTGAATACGAGGTCCGATTCATGCGCGGTTTGTTCCTTTGGGATTATATTAAAATTCTGGACATTTTGACATTGCTTTGGGAGAATTCGAAGGCTGTTTGAATTTTGGGTTTAAACTGGATTTAAATTCAATTTAAGTTCAAAGGTGAGTGTTTTACCCACTCACAACTTCTAAAATTTCTTATGTGTGTTAAATTAAATTTATGATGTGATTAGAAATCTATTTATGGTTGTTTGGTATATTTTAATCTTCATCTCAGTTAATTTGAATTTATTTGAATTAAATCGTTATTTAATTTATTTTTGAATATAATTGCCAGTTAAATACCTGTATTGATTATCAGTTCTGTATTGATATTGATTGATTGATTTGGATGATGATTGTGATGGATGTGGATTGTTGATATTGGCTGAATGGATGTTTTATTTTATATCGTTGTAAAACGCAAGTCCACTATGGGTTGAAATGATAAATACCCAAATGATTTGTAGATTAAGGAAAAATCGTTATGGGTTGAAATGATAGACTCGAGCGATTTTATAGATTTCGGTTAATTTGGGATTGCTGTTTGAAATGATATGTAACTGTAAAATTGAAAATTGTGGATTGAAATGATAAACATCCGTATCACTTGACTCTAGGGTAGAAAATTATATACGGACACCGGATTTGTTAAATTAAATGATTTTTAAAATCCTTAATTTTGAATTTAATCAAATGATATTTCGAAATAAAATTTGATTTAGGTAAATTGAAATATTATTGAAAAATCAAGTTTTGTGTTGAAATGTGAATTAGTTTTAAAAGGGAATCTCTTTAAGGAATTTAATTGGATGTTTAAAGTTAAACCTTTAAGTATAAATGAAATTCTATCGAAATTGAGTTATTGAATTTGTTTGAAATAACTTTGAAATATTTTGAAATTGGAGCAGTCCGAATTGATGTCTGAACACGGATTGAAACGATATGAAATTCAATGGTTTATTGAAACTTATAAATTGAATGATTTGTATACTGATTTGGAAGTTGAAATGGGTACAAATATGTTGAAATGAAATGAACAGTTTAATTTGATATAAATTCCAAACTTATATTTTAGTATAAACTATTTTAAAATATGTTACTTTAAAATTTCTAATTAATATTTTCAAATTCGTTAAACTATTTAAACAATATTAACTATATAAAGTACTTTGATCTATTTTAAACCAATTTAATTTATTTAAACTAATTATACAATTTTAAAATTATTTTAAATATTGTTAATTTATTTTAAAGTCATTTAATCTATTTTATTCATATTTGATCTAATTTGAAAACTATTTAACTATCCTAAATCAATTTAAAAGTACTTACCTATAACTAAACTATTTTAGAGCATTTTAACTATTTAGAACTATTTAAATTAATTTCTAAATTTCCAGACTAAGTGACGTGGAAGAGTTTATATTCATTTCAATTGGTTTAAAAAGAGAATAAGGTTAAATGATGTTATAACCTAAGTTGGAATTTAAATGTTATAATAAATTGAAATGATGATTTTGAAGTAAGGACTTAACCTGTTTTGGAAATATCACTTTTGGAAGAAATTATATTTTGGAAACGATATGATTTAAAAGTGGTATAGTTTTGAGAATATGGTATTTTGGTATAAATTTTGAATTTGACTTTGAAAGGAAATATAATTATCGAACTAAGATTTCAAAGGTGAATATGATTTTGAAAGTAAGTAATGATTTCGAAAGTGATATGGTTTGAATTGAATATGATATTTTGATATCATTTTGGAAATATAAAAGAACCATCCAGTGTGTAACAAGCGATTGGTTGTTAAAGAGGCTGGGATCAGATGTTTTCATACTCTCTGCCAATACCAAAAACCACTTTGACAACTGTTTACATGGTGGAGATTCCAGAATGAAGTAGGATGGTGGCGACGATCCTATATGAGGTACATACATGTACTCGGCTCCCATGAGTTGGCATAAGGTTGCTAAAACAGGAGCAATTGATGGGTCAAGTGAGGTCATTCCTCTGATCGGGCATACTCCATCGATCTATATTCTGACTTTATGATTTATTCTGTGGCCACCTACGATTTTTACTCGGTAGTGTGTTACGAGTTTGGCGGTGGCTGTGGCTATGATTAACCAATAGTCTGGAAGTGTAATTGGTATATCTACTCTGGAATTGCCTAGTTGTGCCATGTCACCTACCCAATCGAGACAAAACTACAAGTTTGTTTTATGTCGTACCTATGGAGTATCCTCTGATAGCCCCTGTTTACGGAGTATTACGGTACTGTATAGACCATGGCATTATAAAATGTGTTAAGGGGGATATGGGTAATGCATTAATGCTGTTTTGATTGTTTACTTTACTATAGATATTATTATAATAGGGTATACTACTACATAGTAGATAGTTTAACGGATCCTTAGGAGGTGTGAATCCCAAGCATCTCTTAAGCTACTGCACTCACGTTAGACACTAGATAGGAGATGTCAAACCTCGTAAAGATCTTTGATGCCGTTCCACTCACATTTATTTACTGATGATTTAACTTACATAAGATCTTTTAGTTCTGACTCGAATGTCTTGTCTTTTTAATTTGCTCGGGTCAACCTGAGCATTTCAGGATTTGAAGACCTTATTTCTAGAGGACAAAGATTTGTACTATTATTATTAACTATTATTCCACTACATTCATGCTGTTCCGCTGCATTTTTATTTATTTATTTCCGATATATGTAACTCTAATTACGCATTGTACTAAAACAATCAATTTTTTTGTAAACAGCTTCATGAACTATTATTTGATTATTATATTTTGTCATTCCGCTGCAAGATTCTATTTTTTTATTTCTTTCTCTACCTTTTCTTATTCACCCTAATAACAACCCGCTCTTTTGGATGGTTTGAGTCTGACATGTGTGGTTAATCGTCGATTTAAACTGTCCAAAATGGCAGGATATTACATTTTCCAAGGTTTTCTAAGGCAATGTTTTAAAGAGATAATAAAGAAGGATGTCCAAAGTTTTATTGTTTTTGAAAGGTTTGATTTCAAAGATTTGATAGTTGAATTTGATATAGATGATTTCAAATGTATAGAAAGAGGTTCTTTCAAATGGTTAAGTGTTTTCATCAACTAAAGTTTGAGTAAAGAGGATATATAATGTGGTGATATGATTTTGAGTAAAGTATATAGATTATACACTATTCCTTGTTTAAATTCGATTTAAAGGTTTAAATCGGCTTGGAAATGTTTTCAAGGAAAATTATGGAAGGGGCTCCTTAAGTGAAAATGAATCAGATATTAGAATACCAGATATGACTAATATGGGGTCGCGCCCTATACATTAGCTATTAGCCCCGGCTAATTGTTATCCAGAATTCCAGTGTGTAGGGCTTGGTCATAGGTAGGCTAAGATTATGATTACATACCGAAAGGAATATATGTTGTATACAGATAGGCTATTGATGACCCTATAAAACCATTAATATCGGGAAGACCTGGAAGATGGTTAAGTTAGGGACAGACCGTCCAGAAGTGGAGTATTTAAAAATTTAAGGATAGATAATCTAGAAGAAGAATACCTAGCAGTTGTTAGGTTAATTTTGATTATATTGTTGTGTGCGCCCGAGTCAGCCATATGTTAAAAGTTATCCAAACAAAACTGTGTATTTGAACAGATAGTTCATTATTACCTGAGATTTATGTATGTTTACATAATGATTACTTTATAGTATTTAACCATTGTGGATGCAAGAGCACAAAATATGGTTTTGTAAAAGTGCAAAGATATGTTTTGAAAAGGATGTTAGTGTGGGAAAACCTTCTCCGCTAAGCGGTATGGTTCTATTTAACATGTTGAACTAGGAGGTCCAGTATAATTCATACCTGGTTTTATGTCTGACTCGAAGTTTATATTTTCCCCTTAAACTCTTGGGTGCTCAAAATTAATTTGAGTAGGCTAAGGGATTAAGGTCTTTTAGGTTTAGTAGGATGATGAATAAGGCCACCGGAGGCATGTGGGAGGAAAACAGATAGTTATTTAGGATTTGCGGTTCTTGTTATGTTTTGTTGTATTTCCGTTGTGATTGTATTAGGTTTAGTATGACCATATGACTGATCATCCAAGGGGATATCTTCATTTACAGCTCTTGGCATAATTTATAATAAGTATATTTTATCTGTGCTTTAGAACAAATTGGGATTATGTGTTATGAATGTGAAACAATTGGTTTTGAAATATAATGAAGTAAAAGCTATTTTGAAATCTGTGTTTTGTTTCATATTCAAGTGCTTCTGATATTATGGATGTCATTAACATAGCCATATTTAGTTGCACGAAGCTAATATTATAGATGACTGTAGCATCTGTAGCGCTTAGTTTTGGGCCTCTAAAAAGGGGATGTTACATGTCGTTATGGAGTTTATAACAAGTCGAATACTTCTAGCAACTATCTCACAGCCGAATAGGGACTCGTCTCTCGATGATGTTTTCGAAACCCCGAATGCTATCGATGCTGAGTAAAGATTCATTAAAGTCTTGGTAGTGGACGAAAACTTGCTTCAACATGGATTACTGCATCCAGGGAGATCGGCTGATCCAGTTATGATCCCTTCTCCTTCTCGATCCAGGGTACACAGGCGATCCACCTCCTCTTCTCACGGTTCTGAAGAAGGCGCTTCTTGAGATGGAGAGGGCTTGTTCGGAGAATCAACTAAAGAAACTCATGATTGAAGAGATGTTGCTGCGGTCGGAGTTATTCACTCGGCCAGGATGCCTTCGATCCCAGAAGAAGGAGAAGAGGAGTTCAAACAGAAGGAAGGCAAAGCCATGATGGACTTAGAAAAAGAGGAGGGGGAAATTAGGAGTAATAGTGAAGAGTCCATTTTTAGCGATGATTTCTATGCAGAATTCGATGATGGGGATTTTGAATCATATGCATGGTACTTAGTTTTTAAATGAAGCAGCTTAGCGCCAATCAATTTCACGTCGAAGTTGAAAAGGCCGCTATTACGGCGAATTATTTGGAGCTTTAGAATGCTTTTGAAAGGAAGATGGAGAAGATGGATGAGACCATCTTGAACTTTTATGTCAACTCTCTACTACATCAAGGGAGCCTCAACTACTTAGGCCCTAGATTCCCACACACTCTCGCTATGGTTTGGGAGGAAATCTTGACCCGCTTTCATGATAGTAGCGATGTTTATACCGAGCTAGAGTTAGAGAATGCCTACCTCAATGAAGAATCAAAGTAGGCATTGCTAGAGGGCCAAGAGATTTTACGGATCAAGAGAGAGAAAGAAGATGTCGACGCTTCCATAACTACGACCGTCGAAGCGCTTTTGGAGCCTTTCATTTCTGATGTTGGCGAACCATCGTGGCATCCCCATGATCCAACGGCAAGTTCTAGGCTTATAGCTTCCCCTCGGATTATGTAGCCATCGAAGGAGGGTGAAGGAAATGAGTACGAAGTTGACATTCTCGGTTATTCTTCAAGTGCAGGTAATCTACTTGTCTCTCCTGAGTTTGAGAAATTTCATATCATGCCGCAAGAGGATGAATTTAACGCTTTCATTTTTGATCTTCTAGGTCCATCCTTATTGTTTGCCAATCTACCTATTTCTTCACTGCATGGACCTGCTTCTATCTCCAGCGCTTCCACGCTCATTTTCATACTTGCTTTGCTCGCCGTATTCATGTCAAGCTCATAGCTGGGATGGTGTCCAAGAAGATCGCCGCACTTCATGGCTTAGATGACCCTTTAGTATCTTTGGAAGGTTACAAAATGGCTGCCAAAGTTCAGGAGCAAGAAATTCAAACTAAGCAGCCACGTAGATTTCAAGAGTAGCTGGTTGCCATCAAAAAAGAAAAGATTGAAGAAATCATGGCCTCCAAGAGTCCAGCAAGTCACGGAAGTGCAAAACGAAGGGCGAATCTTTTTAGAAGGTTGTAGAACAAGTGGAGGACATTAGTACTAAGGATATTGTTGATGTTATGGCAGTCACACCACTCACGAAGCGAAGCAAAAACTTCAAAAAAAAGGCAAAAAGGGGAGTGTTGGAGAGAAGCGCTAAGAAGTTTGGGTGATGATTGATCTGATTTTGATTCATTTTGTGTTGTTTTGTTCAAGTGCATGTTCTTTACTTAGTGTTTTTGTTGTGGTATCTGTATTTTCCTTTTATTGGCCAGCATTAGGTGGATACATCCCCCATGTTTCGACCTTGTATAAAAGATAGTTATAAGTAATACATTGTTTATACTTTGACTATACTCTTACTTATCTGCTTGTATGTGTTCTATGCACTTATGCTCGTTTTGTTTACACTTACCTGCTTGTGTGTGTTTTGTGCACTTACGTTTACTCTACATACTTTTACTTTGCCTTATCTAGTCTTGTGATTACTGCCAAAATTCTTTATTTGAGTAATAGAAATTGTGAAATTATTATATTTAACTATCTTTTATTTAAGTACCAGTGTATGCCCTAGTTCGCAGGGCTATTTACTTCAGCCAATTGACAAACGACCTGTAACTTATGGTTTAAATAGTTTGCATACTAAGACTTGAAATTTGACTAAGTCACAACTTGATCATTCTTCTTTCTAAAGTTTTGCAATTGTAGCATGTAGTTCAACTTTTTTGTGGTATTTTGGTAAGTAAGCAACATATTCATGTTTGAATTGTGCACAATGTATAAGTTAACTATAGGCAGTTACACATTATCAATGTTTAATGTAATAGTTAATCATTGAGTGTCATCGGTTAGATTTTCCAGCTGGTTTGTAATACTCCTATTTTGTTGGACCCACTCTTATTCGGTGATGTCGATTCTTGTGTTCCAATGGTGGATAAGTTTCATCGTACTGCCGGGGCAATTCTGGTACTTAAAAGTGCACGTGATATACGGGATGCACAGTTTTTCAAAAGCATGCACGACTTATAAGATGCACGAATTTTAATATCAATATGGCCCATCGATCCGTATCGGTTTTGAAACTTCTTGACATTGCTTATTTTCAGGCAGCGAAAGGATTATGTGTTTTAAAAGTTTTAAAAGTTAGTACGCGGCTTATGAGATGTGCAACTTTTCATACTCCTCGGTATTGCCCATCTTCAGGCCACATGAGGAGTGTAGGTTATAAGAGTTATTGCATGGCTTATGAAATGCATGGCTTTTCGTACTCCTTGGTGTTGTCTATCTTCGGGAAAAGGGAGGAGTGTTGGTTTTAAGAGTTGGTGTGTGGCTTATGGAATGCGCGACTTTTCGTACTCCTCGGTGTTGCCTATCTTCAGGCCACATGAGGAGTGTAAGTTTTAAGAATTATTGCATGACTTATTAGATGTGATGCTTTTAGTATTCCTCGGTGTTGCCTATATTCGAGCAACGTGAGAAGTGTATGTTTTAGCCTTCTCGATGTTGTCAGGGCAAAACTAGTTTTTAGAAGGCGATGATCGAGTTCCGCCGATCCAACGGTTTGAGTCGATTTGATTCCGTCAACCTGGCGGGTAATTATCGTGAACACGATTTTTTTGGTTCAAAAAGCAAATTAATTTTTCTTAAGGAAAGCACAACAGATTTTAGTCTATTTTACATTGTCCCTGGCATCCCGAGATAGCTTATTTATTGAAAAATAGAGAGTACATAAGGTAGTTTTCAAATGAAGTAACGACAGAGCAATTCGCTATTCCATGCTCTGAGAATTTGGATTGCATCCACGGTTGTTAGCTTGAAAGTTCCATCCCTTAGCTTTTGATTAATGACGTATTGTCCTTCCCAGTTCGGTCCGAAGGCCCCCGAGATAGGGTAGACTCGATTGAGTATGAGATCTGCCACTTTGAAAGTTTGGCTGTGAACTTTGGAGTTGAAGTATCATGTGACCTTTTTTGGTGGGCAACGGTTCTCAACTCGACTTCTTCCCTTCTTTCATCAATCATATCTAGTGATTTGAGTAGGAGCTGCTTGTTTGGCTTTTGATTAAAAAATTTCCTTTGATGCGAGGGAACTTCTAACTCAACAAGAACCATTACTTCTAAGCCACGTGCCAGAGCGAATGGGGTGTGGCCGGTCATTGCTTTGTGGGTAATTCTATAAGCCCATGGTGCGAGTGGAAGTTCGTCAACCCAGTTTCCTTTTCCTTTAGTTAGTCGCTTTTTGATGGTGGACTTGATGATCTTGTTTATTGCTTCCGCTTGCTTGTGGATGAGCTACCTTGGAAAAGCTCTTCTAAATTCAGAAGAGTTTGCAAAAGTCTTTGAATTTGGCGCTTTCTAATTGAGTTCCATTGTCATTGATGATTTTCTAGGGTGCACCAAACTTGCAAATAACGTTTTCAGTAACAAAATTAATGACTTTCTTTATGGTTGTGGTGACAAACGATTTTGCTTCGATCCATTTCATCAAATAATCTACGACAACCTTATCATATTTTGCCCCTTTTTTGCTATTGGTTGGACGCTGGTGAAATCGATTCCTCATATTGCAAATGGCCACGAGCTGACGATTTACGTTAGCTCTGTTGAAGGAGTTATTTTAATTTTGCTGATTCTTCGGCAGCAATCACATCTTTTGGCCTAGTCTATACCATTGCGGTTTATTGTTGGCCAGAAGTATGCATACCGGAGGACTTTCTACGTAAGGTTCTGCCCCCAAATGGTCTTTGCATTCGCCTTCATGCACTTCTTTTAGGATCCCTCGGGCTTCGTCGTCGAACATACATCTAAGAAGGGGGGTTAAGAACCCCTTCGATAAGTGTTCTATCTTGTATCACGAATCGCGGTGCCTTTTGAAGAAGCTTTTTCCATTGATTCCGGTCAGTCAGAAGGGTCCCGGTAAGTAAATAATCCTTTATCGGCGTCATTCACATCTCCGGTTTGGTGGCGATCTCAAGGATCTAGTCGACATCCATTTCGTTTATGCTCGAGTGGTTAGAGCTTCAACTGGGACTAAATCTAATGACTGAGCTTCACCTGAGCTTTCTAGTTTAGCAAATAGTCTGTCTTGTTTTGCTTCCGCGGAATGTGGGTTATAGTGTAATGTTCTATGTCGTTTAGCAACCCTTGCACTTTAGATAGATATGAAGCGAGTTTTCCCTCTGTGCCTGATAGTCCCCTTTTACTTGGCAGATGACTAGCTGGGAGTCGCTGTAGATGTGGACGATTTATTTTGAGCTCTCTCATGACTTTTAGTCCCACTATCAATGCCTCGTATTCTGCTTCATTATTTTTCTCAGGAAATTCCAAGCGTAAAGTGTAGCAAATGGCTCATCCCTTGGGGGTTTCAAACCCAACAAAGGTTATTGGATGTTCCATCAACAAAAAGCCTACATTTTGTTTCCGCTTCCAATAGATTTTCTTCCTCGTCATCCCTCATAGTAAATTCGATAAAGAAATCTGCTAGTGCTTTCCCATTGATGGCCTTCCTTGGATGGTATGTGATATCATATTGACTCGGTTCTATATTCCACTTGAGAAGTCGTCCGGAAGTTTCGGGTCGATACAACACTTACTTCAAGGGATAATTTGTCAATAATTTGATTGGATGTGCCTGAAAGTACGGCCATAACTTCCTAGATGCGATCAAGAGGCAATACGCTAGCTTTTGCAATTTTCGATAATTTTTCTCGTCTTCGGTAAATCGCTTGCTAATGTATTACATGGGTCATTAGATTTTTGTTTCCTTACACATAAAAGTGACGCTCAATGCATGAGGCGATACTGTTAAGTAAATGAATAGGCCCTCTCCTGCCACTGGGTTTGATAGGATTGACGGAGCTTTCATGTGCTGCAGCAGTTCCTCGAATGCTACTTAATAAGCTTCACTCCATTCGAAGTTTTTCTTTCCTTTCTTCGGTGCATCAAAGAATAACATACACTTGTTGGTATTTTTTGATCTAAATCGACCCAGTGCTATGAATTTCCATTTAGACTTTACAGTTCCTTTTTTTTTTCATTGCTTGGACTTCTCGCAATGCTACCATTTGTTCTGGATTGGCTTCGATGCCTCTAGCTCTTACTATAAACCATAAGAATTTCCCAAAGGCCACTCCGAAGTGACACTTGAGTGGGTTAGAGTTTCATTCCATACTTTTAGAGTATTTTGAAAATTTCAGTGAGGTCTTCTAGATGATTGGTTGCTACTTGTGATTTGATTAACATGCCATCCATGTAAACTTCCATATTCTTCCAAATTTTGCATTTGAACATGGTATTCGCCAATCTTTAGAATGTTGCCTTGGCCTTTTTTAAGCCAACTGACATTATGTGGTAGCAGTATAGTCCCAAATCATTGATGAAGCTAGTGTTCTCTTGATCAAGCTTGTGCATCAAGATCTGGCTATAGCCCGAGTATGAATCCATGAATGATAGCGATTCATGTCCCGCTGTCTCATCCACAAGCTAATCGATCCTAGGCAGGTGGAAGCTATCTTTTGGGAAAGCTTTGTTTTGGTTCGAATAGTCAATGAAAGTTCACCATTTTCCATTGGACTTTTTGACTAAAACTAGGTTAGGTATCCATTCAGAGCAAGTTGCATTCTGGATGAAACCGTAGGCCATTAGTTTGTCTACCTCTTCTCTCAACGCCTTAGACCGTTGAGGGACAAAGCTGCACCTTTTTTGCTTTACTGGTGTGAATTCGGGGTCAACATTGAGCACATAACAAGCAATCTCTGGTGATACCCCGCACATATCGAAGCGTATCCAAGCGAACACATCCAAGTTGGTGCAAAGAAAATTAGTAAGTTCTAACCGCATCTTGTTTCCAAGGTGTGATCCAATTTTTAAGACCTGCATTGGGTCATCCATATCAATTGGGACAGACATCATCGGTTTTGTAGGTGTTACCCGATCCTCCCTTGAACTTTTCTTTCAAGGGTCCAAAGCCTAGTTGAATCGGTTATGGACCCCAAGCCAGGGGTGGCACTGTATTTGCTATTCAGTGGGCTCACGAATGTGGAGAGTTCTCCCCACATCCTTCCCCTTTTCCTTTCGATTCACGTAATTCTGTAATGTAGCATTCCCCGGTGGTATATTGATCTTCTTTCACCACCCTGATTCCGTTTGTAGTAGGGAACTTCATGGTTAAGCACCATTGAGCTAGTGCTATTCTAAAATTTGCTAGTGTGGGCTGTCCTAAGAAGGCGTTATATGCGGACATTTCATCCACGATTACGAAAGTCTAAATGAGGGTGACTCTTCGATCGTTCTCTCCGGGTTCCACTAACAGGTCGATCATCCTCACAAGTTGCCTGGGTTCGTCCATAAACCCTTCGCTTTTTTTTGCATGCAGAAATTCTTTTCATGCCATTCTTCATTTGATCAAAAGTACATTTGAAAAGTATATTAACAGAACTACCACTTTCGACCAACACTCGTCAAACCACGGCGGGACCGATTCCCAGAATTACCACCATTGGATCGAGAGACAAAGCTTCCATCCCTTCGGTGTCCCGATTTCAGAAAACTATGTCGTCACCTAAAACTTTCTACAAGTTGGCTGGAGTTTCATCTTCTATTGCGAGACATGATTCCTTTGGAGCATGCTTCAACGAACTTGCATACCACTCCATCTCTCCCTAACTTCTTTGCCCGGGGTGCGGTCACCCAAGTATTGTTCCAATAATAAGCCTTTGGTCAGTTCGTTTTGATCCTTCTTCACTGGTTCCAACTTGATTCCTTTGTTCTTTAGGAGGCTTGGGAGCCATAGGTTGATCAAGGCTCTTTGACTTCCTCACGTACTACTGGAGTTTATTTTCCTGGATCAACACCTTAATGAGATTCTTTAGATGGTGGCATTCGTTTGTATTGTGGCCGTGAGTCTCATAGAAGAAGCAGAATTTCCCTGAACACTTCTGTTGCCTAGTTGGTTCCTTTCTAGGGGGTATTTTGTATTCTCAGTCCCCTATGTTGTGAGAAAAATATTTTCCAGGGTGTCATTTTGGGGAGTGTAGTCTTCATGCCTAAATCCTTTAAGCCTTTTATTATTACCATTGCCATTTCTCTCATTGGTGTGTTGATTTTTCATCTCTTGATTTCCATCTTTCCATGTGATTCCTTCAGCAATTTGAGAAGCGTGTGCGTTTTGATTCATTGCTACATCACTCTCGATGTTCATTGGTTGCACACTATTAGACTTCCTTTACAGCTTATGCGCTTCCTACAACCTTAGGTATTGACATGCTTTAAGGTTAAAGTCTTTCTTGTGGTGGGTTTCTTCATCTTAATCCACTATCCCAATTAGGTATGTAGGTGAATGGCACGACTAATGCCACAAAAACCATGTCTTCGTTAGGGTTACTTGCTTCCGTCACTGTGTATTGCATTGGTTCACGAAGGATTTCAGCAGTCTGTTGCATCCCTAGAACAATCTAGATAGGGACATGACATCTTTTGGTTATGCGGTATGGAGCCTAAACTAATCAAGGAATCTTATTGTAATCGGTCAAAGGTAGAGATTTATCTTAGTGGAAGCTTAGTGAATCACATCGTTGCAATTCTTTTTAGAAAGATAGGAGAAAACCTACACCAAACAGCTTCAGAGGCATTAGCTCCATCCACGTACCAACTGTACTTGTACAAATGGGGTTTTGGGTCCTTTGTCCCATCATAAGATAGAACAGTTGGCATTGTGAATTTTTTTGACTTCTCATTTAAGATTCGTTGGTAAGGGGTGTCCGACTTGGTGTAGATACTCAATCATCATCGCTTATATTTTTACTCTCTTCCATCAATCGTTTGACCATGTCTACTATGTATGCCTCTGATGTCCGACAATCCTAGGGGTGGAAGTTAATCATTACACTAAGTATTTGGATCTGCAAATGGTCTTGGCGAGTGGGTTGATGCCTATGGTCTTCTGTCTTTGGGAGAGCCACTCACGTAGGATTCTGTTGGCTTGTAGTTGGCCATATTGGGGTAGTTTGGATGTTCCTAATGCGTTCATATTTACTTCCAACTGTTTGTCTTGTTTTCCATCTTTTGAGTCGGCGAGGTCCACAGTTATATCTTTATGCGAGGTCTTTATCTCTTGATTCAAGTTAAGAATTGGTTGCATTGCGGCAAGCAGGGTACTCATGTTTCCTTTCATGTTGAGTCCCACGGTTCCTGCTGTTACCCTTTTCGCGGAAGATTTTCGCTTCTTCTATTAAGACCAGAAATGGAAGAATTTTCTTGTTCTATAACAATCACGGGTTCAGGTATAGTACTTGGAGTAGGATTTGACTCTAAGGCTAAGAGAGCAATAAGCTTATCTATTAAAGCCTTTTGGCTAATTTCCATTTTTTTGTTGATCACATCAACCACTTATTCAACTCATCCCTAGTAACGACTTCGTGCTGACTAGAGGATGGTGGGGCAGATTTCCCAAGTTAGCACAACTTACTTCAGTTTGTTGAGGATTAACATCTTCTCCAGCTAGTACGGCCCCTATGGACCTTCTATAGGCAGTTCTCCTTCTTCCAGGAGCCATCGATTCCAAACGGTAGATTTTTCAAGAAAAGATTGAGGATCTAACTTCGGAATCTATCCAATCCAAAGAAGATGTCTAGATTTGAACCCTGAGTTCGGTTCTCAGTGAAAGCACCATAATATTAACCAAAAAATGGATCAACACCCTGGTTTGAATGTGAAAGCACCAGTGCGATAATAAAATAATAGATATGGAAAAAAGGAGTATGATAAAGATGACAAGAAATTTTTTACAATAGTTTAGCTGTTGACGAAGCCTACATCCACTTTATAATTTTTTTTATAGAATAATTGCTATTGCAATAAGTGTTTGATTACAAAGTTCTTGATTATCCTTAGCTAGACTGGATCTCTAAGGTTGGCATTCATGGGAGAATCACGTGAACTACTTTAGAGATTGTTACGAGGGAGGTGAAGAGTGAATAAAGATTTCAGAAAAGTTTCAGCAACCAGTCCGGAGGATCCCGTTGATGTTGCAGATAGGATGGTATTTATAGAGATTGGAGAGCTACTGGGCCGAGCCTGTTTGCCAATTGCTTGTAGATGGACACAGGAGCA
Source organism: Allium cepa (assembly GCA_030765085.1). Lineage (NCBI taxonomy): Eukaryota > Viridiplantae > Streptophyta > Magnoliopsida > Asparagales > Amaryllidaceae > Allium > Allium cepa. The sequence goes on from CM060931.1 coordinate 307,463,163, forward strand.
TTCAATAGAGCTTAGCTCACGACCCGAGTCGATCCATGGTCTATGGATTGCTAGCAATCCATAGCACTAGCTCGAGTGCAAGCTAATTCCTTGGCCTCATTTTCTTCTTCAATCTGGTTACAGTCGCACTTATACCATGTTCATTATGGATCGCTTCTCATGTTTTTGGACTTTGGCTTTTGAACTTTCTTCGTTGTCTTGTGTCGATGTTGTTCATGTAATTTTGTTGCAGACTGCGTTATTTTGATGATGATTTACTAGCTAGTTGTATTTAGCTACTACCTGGACTGGATAGATGCTTATCTCTTGGTTTAGCTAACTCGAAATCTCGTCGAATTCAGTCATCATTTCAGCAATGTAGATTGGATCATGATGCAGGAAATTCGGTTGAACAATGAACCATCCCCATGGATCACTAGCCATCCATAGGACGTGGATCGCTAGCAATCCATGTCCTTAATAGATTTGTCATTCTTTCACCTTGGCTTTTTTAGCTGGTTATTCTAATTCTTTTGGTTAACTTCTGAGTTATTCTGACTCCATGATGTTGCTCCATCTTCTTTTGGATCCTGCTGGGTGAAAAAACCTGGATAACAAATCTAACCCTAATTAGCCCTACATACATTCTAATTCATTCAAGTTTCTCCCTCAATCCAACTAGATGGCTTTTTGGTGGTCAGATGATCAATTAGAGGATATAGATTATCAATTAGCTTGATGTGAAGTGGATTTCATCACTATCCATATTAGCTCTACATTCGTATTGGGTGATTTCGGTAATTAGAGAGTGGTTTATGCCTTCTCACTATCCTATGCATGTTCAAGTGGTAGAATTGCATGATTTAACATGATTATGATAGTAAAATCATTTCGAAATCTCTAATTACATGTTAGCTATGCATATGACCTAATTGAATTAGAATTCATCTTATTTATATTCATATATTCACGATTATATGTAGACCTATGATTGAGATTAAATTGTTTATCTTACTCCTATGAATTGCATGTAGGAATGGATGAAATTGTTTATTATGCTATGATTGGATGTTATGCTTTGGTACTAGTATTGTGAATGCATAGGAAGGTAGGTCGAGGAATTGAGCAAATCAGAGACAAAGTTTGTCTGAATTGGATGAAACTTAGCAGATAGGCTCAAGAGTATGGCAGAGGCTACATGATAACTTGCAAGTTTATAAGAGTTAAAGTCATAACTTGGCATTGATCTATCGGTATAGCTCAAAACCAAGTTATGATGCTAATTTTTGTGCACTTATTGACTTGGTGGATGGAAGGAGCATGTCCAATAGGGATTTTCCATTGCAAGAATGAAAGAGATTTGGCTAAGGGTTATGGGTTCTTCCGAGTGATCTCTAGAACCAGAAGATGGGGCTTTTGATTGGGGGGCGACATTTTAAGGAGGGATGTGTTAGGTTCCAAGGTACTTTAAGAAGGGTACTAAAGATATGGAAGAAGTTAGAGCTTTTATGTGGTTAAGTGTATAACTCTACACTGGGTTATGCCTATGGCCCGGTTTCAAGTTATCACGGTGAATGGAATGAAGGTGGAACTTCTAGGGACTATTGCTGAGGTTTTGTAGATCATGCTGAAGGTGGTAGCTTGTTTGTATTAGTTAGATGACGATGTAACAACATGATCAAAAGCTAGAATCTTTGGATGTTGGATCGTGTTGGATGTAAATTCCAAAGACAGTGGCTCGTAAAGGAGGGAGCTATAGGATCGGGAATATGGAAGGGTTTCTCGTGAATAATGAAAACTTGATTGAACAAGAAAGGCTTGGTATCCATATGGTACAAAAGAGGGATAGGGTTCATGTTGTAAGGAATCATTAATGCTCGAAGTGTTTTACTGCTATACTCGAAGCAAGGGGATTATAAGTGGGGAAGCCTATGGATTATAGTGAGAATATGTATACCCTGGACCTACGAATTTGGGTCTAGTGCCCAGTTTTGGGCTATGAGACACGTATCTAGCTTTGGGTTGTGAGATACGAGAGTACAACAGAGAATCGGATTTTCATTAATCTTTGGTAGTAAAGAGGCTATACGAGTTGTCATATATTCATAGCACAAGGATGAGTGATAGTCAGCCTTGTTTGATGGACGCTATGGTTGCTTTCATTTATGGATTATCACTCGAGGATATCATGGGAGTAGGTACAGGAGATGAGTAGGTAAAGGAGATATGGGTATTTGGACGTCCACTATTGTATGTTGGATTTTATCTTTATAATATTGTAGAATAGCATATTATAGTGTTATATGCTAACTCATTAGTTGCATATATAGAAATAATATGATTTGTATATTCTTTTTCCTTACCATACTTACCTATACATTTGAGATTTATCTACCGCTCACGACAAACTATTGCCTAACTCGAGATTATTTGCTTTACTTCTTATTATCACGTGTACTAGGGTAGATAACTGCTTTCAATAACACAATAGTTGTTCGAAGGATGAGCTGGATGGAGATATCTCATATTATATACATATATGGATTTTTCCACTTTTTTGCCGAGCAACACCATAGAGCCTATGGTAATGCTTGCTTATTTCTATCTACTGAAGCAGTATATTAGAGTTTACTCTTGTTGTATAAATTATACTATATTTAATGTAAAACTCTGTGGGTCTATACTCTAATGATGATTTGTTAACATAGTTATTACTGTATCTTTTGTTATATTTGCGATATTGCATTTTATCCATATGCTGTGTGATATGATCGTTTATATGCCGCATCTGCTTATTTTAGCCCTGATGATCGTCCTATACCGACCAGCATGACCTCAGCACAATGTATGTATACACTATTTGCAGTCGATGGTATAGAGCGGTCGTCACACATTCAAAGTATCCATGAGTGCACTCATAATGCCCATTATTTCAAATGCATTAGAGAACACTCCGGGTATTAACGTTCCTTTAGCACACATGTCAAAGCCATTTCCTTTGCTCATCTAGTTTCCATTATCCTCGAGGAATCATTCCATAATCCTTTATTCCATGATTGAACAATTCAAAGCTCTATCCACGGGTCACCCTTCTTAGAACCTGGCCTTTGTGGACAACCATTCTCATGACACCTTTAAAAATCGAGCCATCGTCAACGAAATCTAACCATATTCCTTTGCTAAGCCCTAAAGTAAAGTGCCACTGTGTTGATTTCTACTGACCAAAAACCACTTGTCGCCAATCACTAGACCACTCATCACCAAAGCTTCTACCGACCAGATTTTGATGTGACTTGAAACGTAAGATCCCTTATGCTCTAAAGCCCTTTCACCAAGTTTCATCCAATTTCAACAATTTTGTTTTAGTAAAAACCTCTCGTCGGCGACCAAAAACATCTCATAGCCAGATCTTTCTATGAACCTAATTTTGATGCAATTTGAAACATAGACTCCCGTCAAGCTCGAGATCCCCTTAAAGTTTCATCCAATTCCAACAATTTATGCTTTACCAAAAAAATCTTGTCATAGGCTAGAAACCTCTCCTCATCGGAGCTTTCTACATACCGGATTTGGTGCAATTTGAAACATAGGCTCCTCTCATACTCCATAGCCCCTCCTTCTAGTTTCATCCAATTCTAATAATTTATTCTTGACCAAAATTCCTTAGTCGTTGGCTAAAAACCTCCTTCGTCGATGCTTTCTACGACAAGATTTTGATGCAATTTGAAAAATAGGCTCCCTTTATTCTCTAGAGTGCCTCCTCTATTTTTATCCAATTCCAACGATTTCAATGTGACAAAAAACCTCTCATCGTAGGCTAAAAACCTCTCATCGCTAGAGCTTTCTACCGACCAGATTTTGGTGCAATTTCTAACATAGGTATTCCTTATGTTTCACAGCCACTCCTCCAATTTTTATCCGATTCCAACGATCTTTTTCCTTTAATTTGACAATTCAGTAACTCATTTCCTAACTACCTAAAAGCAATAGCAAACCATATCAAAGCCCAATACACAAACATGAAATATCACCTACATACATCCATACACATATGTATTCCACACAAACATGATTATCAAGCAAATCCTTCTCTTGATCTAGCATTTACAGTAATATGTCAGTATGATCAAAATGAGTTGAAAAACACTTAAAAAACCATCGTAAAACCTTTATATTTTAGCCATAAACATTTAGGAAAATGCGATTAGGGTTAGAAAACAGTTTAGGGTCAAAATCATGTTAAAACATCCTTTTTAACTACATAAATCCGCTTAGTAGAGTGGAGACTAAGAACTGCCCACCAAGTACCTAAAATATTAATTCCTCCCTTTAGATCCATAGTGGATAGCAAGAAAGTGTAATGCAAATCAGCCAAATTGATAATCTCAAATTCCACTATGCTAACCTCTTTGTATGATGAGTTGGCTAAGATTAGTATGTAAAAGATAGGCTTTTTGATGATATCAGGGATAATGGAGATTTAGAGCTATTTTATGGAATATGGAAATGACTTTGTTCTACTCCTACAGCCTCCCTTCAGTACAATTTTTGAGATAGGTTAGTGGATCTAAGTATGGGCTTTGTTAATTACCCAGTAATATAGGCTAGCAGCAGCAAAAACTTAAAATAGCAATAACTTTCAATTGGTAAGTTTGTTTTCCTTTGTGACTATTCTATAGAACGGAAACCATCATCATAAAGCAACATAAGTGGTTTGAGACCCTTATTTGGCTCTTAACAAAATTTATAGTCCAAACACGATCTTCAAGGTCAAATGGTCACATAGACACTCGAAAATATTCATGGATGTGGAAAATGTCCCTGGGAGTCATTTCCAAAATTTAAAAGTCAACAACCTCACATGAATAAAATAAAAATATTTTGCAATGCTTTGATACGTAAAATATGGGTCATTACGCTCTCCTCCCTTTGGGAATTTCACCCATGAAATCCCTAAATAAGTCAAACATTTACTGCGCATGCCTGATAATCATATGTAACCATCATACATATCAAACAAGCAATCATACAACCCATAGTATAGAAAAACCTATCTTAACACGCGAGATACAACTCTATCCCATATGATATCAAAGGTGAAAGTAAATATGATAAACAGTAGGTCGTGCCATGCAAAAAGCTTTGGTATTTGGCAATCATGCTCTCCTTAGTTTCCTACATGCAACCATGTTCAGTTTCTCCCTACCAAACCTTCACTTACCCCACCGTCTTCCAATTAAGCTATTTTGTATCACATTTGGAAACATAAATAGGCCTGTGAGGTCTCAAAGATTCTGGTTCAATCTTGATATCATCAATTTGATCCTGAGAAATTTTCATGCTTGAGTTGTGCAAAAAATTCCACAGATAAGAAACATGGAAGGCATTGTGCACACCCATCATCATTTGAATAAGTTGACCATATATGCTAGGTTCCCAATCCTCTCGGCTTTTGGAAATAAACTATGAATCTTAGCACCAATTTCCCTTACTACCATATCAAATAACATTTTTCAAAAGAGAAATCTTCATAAACACATATCACCAATAGAAAATTCCAAATCCCTACGTCTTCTATCAGCGTACTCTTTTATCTATCCTTAGCAACTTTCATTCGTTATCGAATAATCTTTATCTTCTATGAGATTTCTCTAAACATGTTTGGCCTAAGTTCCAGTTTCTTTTCTGCTCCCCACCAACATAAAGGAGTGTCGCACTGTCGACCATTCAATGCTTTGTATGGTGCCATATTGATACTAAAATGATAGTTGTTGTTATATGTGAATTTAAGAAATTGCGAGCGATCATCCCACGAACCTCCATAATTGAGAATGCAAGCTCGCAAGAGATCCTCTAACATACGATTCACTCTCTTGGTCTACCCTTCCGTTTGTGGGTGATGAGCTGTATTGAGATGCAACTCGATACACAATGCCTCTTGTAAGCTCTTCCAAAACCCCCATTGAACGATGGGTCTCGATTGCTTACAATGCTCTTCGGCGTACTATAAAACCGATCTATCCACTTTACATACAACTTGGCTAATTTGGATGTTGTTTTAGTAGACTTAATAGGTAAGAACCGGGAACTTTTCATCAATCTTTCGACTATGATCGAAATGCTATTGCACCTCTTTTGTTCCACATCAATCCATTGAAGAAATCCATCAGTATCCCCTTTCACTTCCACTTAGGAACTTCAATGGGTTGTAGTAATCCACTTAGCTTTCTCTGCTCTGCCTTCACCAACCGGGGGTTCATCCATTATGAGATGAATGTCCTGATGTCCTTCTTCATCCTCTCCTAATAAAAGATCTACTTCACACCATGGTACGCTGCCGAGATGTATAGTCAACCTAGAGGGTGGCCTTCTTATAGAACATCATTTCAGAATCCCTTAACATCGGGGACAAATAATCTCCTACCCTTACGGGACCTTATCGATCGAGTCTGTATTGCTTCATATCATAAAACTCTACTTCTTTTTTTTCGCTATGATCTCTGCTAGTCTAGCATCTTACCTCTTACTAGTACCGATCTTCTTAATCAAAGTAGGTATGATTGTCAAACTTGCCAGCTTCTCTGGCTCTAACTCGTAATGAAGCCTGAAGTCATAGCTGATAATATACTCCAACTGCTTACACTCTAGGAACATCACTCTCAAACTGGCATGTCTTCTACTCAATGCATTGGCAATTACATCTCCTTTACTTGGCATATAGGAAATGTTAAAGTTGCAGGAAGCCAAGAATTCTAGCCATCGCTGCTGGAAAAGGTTGAAATCTGTCAGGGAGAAAAGGTACCATAAGGATTTGTGATCCATGAATAGCTCGAACCTTTCTCCTAATCAGTAATGCCTCCAAATCTTCAAAACAAACACTATCACCACCAACTCAAAATCATAAGTTGTGTACTTACTCTCATGCAGCTTCAGTTGTCCATTAGCATAGGCGATAACTTTTCCATTCTACGTCAATACTACGCCTAATCAAGTACCACATATGTGTGTATACTGTCGGCTCCTCATTTCCGCTCAAAATGGTCAATGTCGGTGCATTTGTGAACCTCTCCTTCAGGCTCACAAATGCATGCTTACACTTCGTATCCCAAACAAAAGTCAGATTCCTTTTTGTTAATTGGTCAACTATGCTACTACCTTTGAGAAGTTCTTCATAAAATATCTATAATATCCCACTAATCCTAGGAAACTCTTTAAATCTATAGCATTCTTGGGTTCGCTCCAATCTTTAACTAATGCTACCTTGGCAGGATCTACTGCGATGTCCTAGTTAAAGATGACATGATCCAAGAACCTCACTTCCCTTCTCTGGAAGTTACAGTTCAAAAACTTTTCTTTCAACGTGTGTCTCGTCAACACTTCAAGTACCGTCCTCATTTGTGTTTTGTGCTCCTCCACTATCATAGAATAAATCAAAATATCATCCATGAACACAAGTAAGAATTTGTTTAGCTATCCCCTAAAGACGTTGTTCATGAGATTAACTAAGTATTTCGAAGCATTGGTTAGCCCAAATGGCATAATCAACCACTCGTATAAACCAGATGGCATATGAAACATTGTTATTGACACACTATCCACCGCTACCCTAAACTAGTGAAATCACATCGTCATGCCAAATTGAGAGAACACCTTCCCACCTTGGAGCCGATCGAATAAGTCATCTATACGTGAGAATGGATAATTGTTCTTCTTTATCACCACATTCAGCTAACAGTAATCTACAAATAACCTCAAAGAGCCATTCATCTTAGTGGCGAACATTATGGGTGCACCCCGCTCAGATATGCTCCTACGAATGAACCTTCTCTTCATTGGGTCATTTACTTGCACCTCCTACTCCTTTTGCTTTTGGGTTCCATACTCCTTATAGGCACAAAGATTGGTCTGGCATTCTTTACTAACTCTATACAAAACTTAATCTCTCTATGTTATGGTAATGGTCACCTTCTCAAACACATCTACATACTCTCTAATGATATGCAAAGATAACAACCCATCCTGTGGAACCTTGAGTGAATATTAAAAGCTAACCATGACCCCATTCTCCGAAAAGTAGCCAATCACTATCATCCGCCCCTACACAACTCGACTGTCATCATTAGCTTCTTACAATTTACTACAATTGCATAATTCCTTAGCCAGTCCATCCTAAGATAATCATAAAACTAGTGAAATTCCAAACAAAGCAGTCATAAACAAAGAACATCCATAACTCGATAAGACTAAACCATGACAAAACATACACGGGCTAGTGGGGCCTCCAATATGGTTCATCACAATCAGAGGGGTTAACTATTTTGGGTGTCGATCCTAATCCATTTAATATATCACTAGATATAAAGGAATGTGAATCCCCGATATCGAATAAAACATGTACAAGTATATTGGAAATAGAAAATATACCATGTATAAAGACGCATTTCCTCGTCTCCTTCATTAATGGAGCACTCGATAAAGCTAGGAAAGTGCCAAATCTAAGCGAATACATTCATTTTTTTCCTAGGTAGTTATGGATAGTCCTCCATAATATTCCAAAACTTGTTGTAGTTGTAGCACTTCTTTCATCTTGCCTTACAGTCCATACCAATATGTCCTTTCTCCTAGCAATAGTAGCAAAAAGGCTACCATTTGTGAAAGTCACTGTGTTATAAGATCGTGCAATATGGAATATTATACTAAACTTATTAGTGTAGATAGTAACTATAAAATAGAATAACAGTAAAGTAAAAATGACAAAAGGATTTTTATACTTGTTCGAACTTCTCGTTCAACGTCTAGTCCCAGACTCCTGAATTAAAACTAGGAGCCATCACTTAACTTGGAGGAACATGTATTACAGCGCCTGAGCAACCGAACAGGACTTTACTGCCTAAGCAACCGAATAGGAGTTGACCACCTGAGCAACAAAACAGGACTTGTCCGCTTGAGCAACCGAATAGACTTTGATTACAAAGTAGATTGTCTTGACCTTGTGTGTTCTAACAATTCGGATTGGTCACTTGTAATACACCCTTACTATAATCTTTTCCTCAAGTATGATGTGTGTATATGAAGATTAGGAAGTTTCAAATTGCTTTTATAAATATAAAATTATGATTATAAACAATGAATGTATGAATTCAAGAGAGTAGTTAATTCAGAAAATATGATTCAAGTATAAGCAAGTAAGTGAAGTAATTTGATCTTGAAATTCATGCATATATACATATAGTAGTTAAGAAGTTGCGACTACTGGTGAAGAAGTCTCCACGAACAGCAATGGCTGCAACTCTTCACGTAGGAGAAGGGTATTCGTGAAAGGAAGTGTCTATTTAGAAAATATGGCTGTTATACAGTGGTTAGTCGACTTCCTTAAAAGATTCAGTCAATTGAATTTAAATCATGCATGTTCATTTGCACAGATTCAGTCGACTGACTGAGTGTGTTCGTCAACTGAATTCTATTCATAAACAAAAGTCACCATTGCTTATTTGGTTAGAGCACTTGCTTTCTAAACCAGTGACCCGGGTTTGAGCCCTACTTCATGCATTTTTTGAAACCTTGATTTTACATTTAAAATATATTTAACAATGAACCAAGTTCTAGTAATGCTTCATATATTATTATTGTTATTATTTTATTTTGTTATTTTAAAATAAAACTTTTATTATTTTTATAGAATGCTTCGAACGTGTATGTTTGTGAACTACTTGAGGATAGATTTTAACATATGCTAAAACTGGAATTTGACTCTAAACAATATATATGTATGTATGTATGTATATATATATCTAAACCATACTTTAAATTGTTGAGTCTAGTGTTCGTAGTTCTTTGTCGTAGATTCATGAATCTTAGTGTCGGTTGAATTTCTTGTCAATAATCAAAACATAAGATCCAACATTCTCCCCCATTTTGATGATGATAGCTCCATTTATGATATGAATGAATCTCGACAATATTGTTCCGTAGTTATATCTCTCCCCATGAATATATGCTAGCCTTATCTTTCAGTTCTTCCACCCGAATCTATGCTTGCATCGTTTATTCCTGCAAATAGTGTTAGAGCAATACCTTTCTCCCTCTTTTTCATCGACAAAAAGGAGAGATTATATGATGACATAAATTATATTTGACATAAATGTTAACATCGAACAATAAAAAAAAAATAACTACTACTTATAATGTAAGGTATCATCAAAAAATTAACATTTAAAGCATGTGATACCCAAGGTTCTTATAATTTCCTAATTTTTTGGAAACCATACCCATTTGTGGGTGGTTGAACCTTTATAAATATAATTTTCATTATTAACTGCCATATCAAAATAACCGTCAATGTATTTTTCTCTATTTTCCAATAATAGGAACCCAAATACTTAAATAATTTTTATTCATATTTCATGTCAACGATTTTTTACTTCTAGAGAAATTATAAACATTATTGGTCATAGCAGTATTTGAATTTCTATGAAAACTAGATTTAGACTTTACTCGAAATTTAGTACTAGCACTGATATTTTTACTATACATGAAAATGTATCTAGTGTTATTTCTATGATTAGTTTTATTATACTCTAAACCACTTTTGTCATGTAAAGGTCTAGAACTAGATAAAATCATGTTTAATCGTTTTGACCTTTATTAAATTTTGTGATTTCAGCGCTAAGTTTACGTCACAATTATTATTTTCAAAAGAAATATTGCTGTTTTTCAAAATATTAATTTTCAGAATTCTTCTTTTTAATGTATAGTTCTCGCTTTCAAGAAGTAAAATTCGAGATCTTGAATTATCTAAAGATGATTGTAACAAATCATTTTGTCTTTTCAAATCCATAATTTATTTTCGTTTTCTTTTTCAAACATAGTATTTTGTTCATCAAGAAAATATTTAAGAGCCTCATAATTATTTTTCAAAACACAATGTTGATTTTCTAAATCTAATTTCTCATTTTTCAATTTCTCATTTTCAATTTTGATTGATTTATCTTTTCTAAAATAAGAAAATTAAGCTTTGAGTTTTATCGCATACTAACTAATTCATTAAACCATTTAGTGAAATTTGTAAATCAGACAGTACTTTTTTTTAGTCCTCGCTGGTGGATTTGACAGGGATTTTGCCTGTTGTATTTCGACTAGATCATTTTCTGGCCATTATTCTACGATTTTGTGACGATCGATAGAATTCCAGGCCATGATGCCAAATGAAAGTGACTGTGTTATAGGATCACGCAATATGGAATCTTATACTAAACTTATTAATGTAGAAAGTAACTATGAAATAAAATAGCAGAAAAGTAAAAAAAATGACACCAAAGATTTTTATACTGGTTCGAACTTCTCGTTGTAAGTCCAGTCACAAACTCCTTCTGGGATTAAAACTAGTAGCCCTCACTTAACCTAGAGGAATAGGTATTACGCAGCCTGAGCAACCTAACATGACTTTACTACTTGAGTAGCCGAATAGGACTTGACCACCTGAGTAACAAAATAGGACTTGACTGCCTGAGCAACCGAACAGGACTTTGATTACAAAGTAGATTGTCTTGACCTTGTGTGTTCTAGTAACATGATTTGTCACTTTTAGTACACCCTTCCTATAATCTTTTCCTCACGTATGATGTGTGTATATGAAGATTAAGAAGTTTCAAATTTCTTTTAGAAATATAGAATTGTGATTGTAAGCAATGAATGTATGAATTCAAGAGAGTAGTTAATTCAAAGAATATGATTCAAGTATACACAAATAAGTGAAGTAATTTGATCTTGAAATTCATGCATATATATAATAGTTAAGAAGTTGCAACTACTAGTGAAGAGATCTCCACGAACAGCAATGGCTGCAACTCTTCACGTAGGAGAAGGCTATCCACGAAAGGAAGTGTGTATTCAGAAAATGTGGCGGTTATACAGTGATCAGTCGACTGCCTTAGAAGATTCAGTCGACTGAATTTAAATCATACATGTTCATTTGAAAGTGCACAGATTTAGTCGACTTGTTGAGTGTATTCAGCCGACTGAATTCTGTTGATAAATAAAAATCACCATAGCTCATTTGGTTAGAGCACTTGCCTATTAAACTAGTGACTCGTTTTCGAGCCATGCTTCATGCATTTTTTGAAAGCTTGATTTTACATTTAAAATATGATTTTAACAATGACCCAAGTTCAAGTAATGCTTCATATATTATTATTGTTATTATTTTATTTGGTTTTTTTAAAATAAAACTTTTATTATTTTTATAGAATGTTTCGAATGTGTGTGTTTGTGAACTACTTGAGGATTCATTTTAACATATGCTAAAACTAGACTTTGACTTTGAGCAATATAGTGTGTGTGTGTGTGTGTGTGTGTGTGTGTGAACCATACTTTATATTGTTGAGTCAAGTCTTCGTAGTCCTTTGTCGTAGATTCATGAATCTTCATACCGGTTGAATTTCTCATCATTAATCAAAACATAAGATCCAACAATTTTCTCTTCTTCGAGCCATTCTTTATTTTGGCCAGCTTCACCTTAACTAGCATTAGCTAGCCCATCTAAACATGCCCTCTTTTACCACAATTAAAGCACTTGCTCTCACCACCCTTTGGATCCTTACAATTCCAACTAATATGAGTCTTCTCATAACAATTGAAGCACTTGGGTCCCTCTTGCCTTTCTTTTAGTCAACTTTGTTTTGAGATTGTTTCTTCCTCTATTGTCCCTCTTTATCTTATTACTCCCATCTACTTGTTGATCTACCTCTTGAGGAACAATAACTGTTATGCTTGCATTTGAGCACCACCATTCACTGCCCTTACAACTTCTTTGGGTTGCCTACTGTTAACAAATTCCTTCGCCAACACCCAAAAAGTGCAAGGAAAGAGGAATTTGGTTATATGAAGGCTTGGATCACCCTTATGAACCTCAAAAAGTGCTGGAAAAAGTGAAACTTAGTTAAGAAAGGGCTTATGTAAATAGGTTTGGTATGTTCAAGTCTATGATGTTGTCATAATTGTCCATGTCGGAACTATGTTCAAATTCATGTAGAGGTTATGTCACTAATATGGAATAACCTTATACTAATGAAAATCAAGACCAAGATTATTTAAGAGTTCAAAGTAATCTATTATTAGAAATTACAAGTGCTTTGGAACTTGAAACAAGCCATAAGCAATGAAATCTTTACTCATATGCTATAAAATAGCTGAATATACATAGGCATATGTGCATAAAGTTCGAGTGCTACAATCGGAAAAATTCCCCAAATCTGTTCAGCCTTATGCGGCATCTCTCAAGTCCTATAAATATGGACCAAGTGCATGAAAAAGGGGTAGATCATTCTTTTCTCAACTTCTAATATTTTAAACTTTGTAACCCTAAATTAATTTGAGAATTTTTGTTGATTGTAGCACTCGAACTTTTTACACATAAGGCTATGTGCATTCAACTATTTCATAGCATATGTGTAAAGATTTCATGACTTATGGCTTGTCTTAGGTAACAAAGAACTTGTGATTTTTAAACTTAGCTTACTTTAAACTCTTAAACACTCATAGTCTTGATTTTCATTGATATAGATTACTCCATATTGGTCATATAGCCTTTACATGAATTTTAATATAATTTCGACATGGATAATTGTGATAAAATTATGGACTAGAAGAAGCTAAACCTATTTACCTAAGACCTTTCTCTATAAAATGTCATTTTTTGCCAACACTTATTAAGGTCAATAAGGGTGATCCAAGCCTGCATATAACCAAATTCCTCTTTTCTTGCACATTCTGGATGTTGGGGATGGGTTTGTTAATATTTTGGCATTAGAAGATGGTCTTGAACCTTTGACTCTGTTTAAACCATAAGTAGAACTACCTTAATCTACATATATAGGGTTTAAAGAACTTGTCATTATCATGCATACCCCTATTAAGGAAATCATATAAAATATCTGTACTCTTGATTCCTAACATCATTAAATCACATCAACTAAGCTTTTCTTAGTCATGTCAATTAAACATATTAAAATCTCTAATCAAGGGTCCTTCGAGCCTTTAATGGTTAGACCAACCTACACAATTACAGATGATCCTCGGCTTCACGAAGAGCAAGTATTGAGGCTCAAGGCATTACAAATCATTGATGATAAAAAGAGACAAGGGGCTTCTTATAATCCAAAAAAATGGTTTCTAAATCCATTCCATAAGGGATATCACGAATATTTCCCTAGGGAGCCAGTACCAAAAGGATAGTATTTTCTTGAAAATGAGAAAAATAATCCAACACAGAGCTAAGGGAGCTATCCTAGAAAAAGAAATAGAAAGTGATTACAGTCGACTTACTAGAAAGTGGTGGAGTGTGCTTGATCGATCCTATGAAACAAATGAAGCACATAACTCCCTAAAAAGAAAACTGATCATAAAAGATGGGTAATCCACCATAAGCAACAAAAGATTTAAACTCAACTCAAGAGGATCATTTTTTGAAAGATCGCAACTTTTTAAGAATTAATCTCTTACTACTTCTTATGAGAACATCTACCTCCTAACCAAAGAAAAGCTCAACTATTGAATATCACAAAAGAAAGCGATCGAAGAATGAAAGGAAGCTTGGAGGGTTATGTTTTCATTATCATCGTTCTAATGGGCATGACATGAATCGATGCCAGAGCTTGGAAGGGATATTCAACAATTTCCTAAGGCAAGAAAAGCTTAAAGAAATTGTACAAAGATACTGAACTAGTTGGCATTAAAAGAAGAATTCTCTACATAAAATAAGTATATCTACATGGTCAAGAAGGAAAAAGAAACTCCTAAAATAAAGAAAAAAGTCTTTGATCCAACTAAGATAGCTTGGTAAAAGCGCCTCCTAGAGAGAGGATGGAGTAAGCCTTTGGTTCCACCTAAGATGGCCTAGACAAAGCACCGACTGAGCATTCAGTCCTACCTACATGGCCTGGCCAGAGCATAAGCCCTTATTCCCATATGAAAATAGTGTATTTAAGGCAACTTATAGAGGGAGGTCAGAGAAAGTATTTGGACCTACTTGAAAACGACATGTCCAAAGCATTAGCAAGGCTTTAGCCCCTACTTACGTGGCCTGGTTGGAGCGAATCCTGGATGGGAAATGCAACAACCTTTGGCCTATCTAAGATAGCCTAACCAAAGCACCGAACTAGCCTTTAGTACCATCTCCAAGGCCTTACTAAAGCGCCTCTGAGAGGGAGGTCAGTTAATTCCTTTGTTTGGCTTAACAATGGTTAACCAAATGCATGGGACGAAATACCTAAATCATCAGTTAAGACAATGGTAAAGGGTTTAATCCAAGTTGAGATCATCACTTAAGACGGTGACAAAAATCAATCAAGTCAATCGCACTCTATAATAAATATGGATAAAAATCAATCTTTTAGAGGAAGATCAATCAAATCTAAATCTGACTCAATCTGAAAGAAGGACCGAGGCAGTCTTATAGTGGTAGATCGATCGGCCAAATATAAGCTACTGTAATTCAAAGCAAAGGTAGAGAAATTTTGAATTACTATATAGGTATTATTTGTATTTTATTATTGCTAGTTGTTTTTAATGGGCTTCTTTATTGATAGTTGAGTTTTCTATTCTTCTATTGTTGCCTGATGGGTATTATTGTCTTCTATTATATCCAGATGAGTTTTCTAGTCTTCTACCGTTGCCATATAAGTCTTTTGGTCACCAATCAACACTATCGTCCGATGGATTTTTTGATCTTTTATTTGTGTTATTGCCAGATGGATTTTTGTCTTCTGTTTATATTGTTTCTAGATAGATTGTAGTTTCCCATTCGGATGGCATTATGATTACTTAAACAGAGGTTTGCATAAAATCGGCTCTTAATTCAGATTAGAGTTGGATTTCCTATTAAAATAATGGGAATCTTCATTATTAAATAAGCTACATGATATATATTAACGAAGAGATAGATTCTTATGCCAACATCAAAATTTATGGTCTTCATACCACCACAACTCTAAATGCTCAATCACCAATGTTCCTAGTTTTCTTAAATAAGTAGATTATTGAGGTATACAATAAAGGCTCAAAAGAAAGATTATGCTCAAAACAACAAATATAAAGCATCATATCAAAACTCAGAAGTTAATTTCAAATCTCAGATAAAAACAGAGAATAGAATACCAACCATTAAAGTACAAGTTTATTTACATGTTAAATGCAAGATGTTACAAGTAGAAAAAATAATATTAAAAAGGACATATTACGGTATTTACAAGTAATTCCGTATTGAAGATTAAGGCTCTATTGCCATCCTCTATAGATCTCTAGCTATAGAGAAAGAGTCAGTAATGTGGCGAATGGCCACATCCAAAAGTTCTTTAAGTTTCTTCTCCTTTTTCCAAACATTGTATGCATAACCAATTGAATCAACTTGAGTTTTCAATGGATGCTTGAGAGTCTTATTAGTTCCTCTTAAAGTTTGAATTATGATCTTTAACTCATTAATCTTCTACTCGAGAGTATGCTTTTCACGCC
Organism: Allium cepa; assembly: GCA_030765085.1. Classification (NCBI taxonomy): domain Eukaryota; kingdom Viridiplantae; phylum Streptophyta; class Magnoliopsida; order Asparagales; family Amaryllidaceae; genus Allium; species Allium cepa. Next base: position 307,479,648 of record CM060931.1, read on the forward strand.
CAAGCTTTTCAACCCGACATTCATAGTCATTAAGACATTGAGAAACTTTCTGATCCCATTTAATTTTGAGAAACTACATGCATTCAGATTTGACTTGTCTACCCCATTTGAAGTCCACTTCGTTGATCAGACCCAAAGATGGGTTGAACAAGGTAGGAAGCTCTCTACTGGCTAAAGATTAAGATCTAGTTATTCGCCTAGGAGTTGGAGCTGCATGGATGGATTTGCCTCCACTTGCAATAACTTTCAAAGATTAACAAAATACTTGATTTTTTAAAAGGTCCACTTCAAGGTCATTTAACCATTGGTGCAATTTAGCCATTTTTGCATCTGTTTCAACTGATGGTTCAAACTACGGGCTCTTATTTATTTTTCTTTTAAATCTTGAAATACTTTGTCCTTTCCTTTAATTTATTCATCTAGGTTAGAGTTCGTTTGTTTTAAACGTCTGAATGTGGATCTTAATCTAAAATATTTCTTATGCCATTCTTGTGCTTTCGGATTATTTGGAAACTTTGTAGCTGAAGCATCTTGAGAAGAAAACCTCTTTTCAATATCAACTGCCAGTTTATCTTTAATAACGTTCAAATGAGAAAGAACATCCAAAGGGTCTGATGCATGTGTTAACTTGCTTTCCTACTCAAAATAAATAAAAGAAGATCAATTCATGGAAAGTAAACTCTTTCATTCGTAACAACAAAAATTTACAAATAACAAAAAATTCAAATTACATCACAATTCCATTTTTTGAACATTCAACTAACTATTAAAATTTTGAAACTGCGATTTGGCTCGCTATAATTACCCAATAGATAAGTTTAGGGTAGAATCAAAAGAAGCTTTAATCCTTTTGGGGTTTCCACTGGAGCGAATTGATGATAGTTTCATTCTCGACTAAAAGGCTAGTGTAACATCCCCTATCTAGAGGCCTAAAGCTAAGTGCTATAGATGCTGAAGTCATCTATAATATTAACTTCCGACGACTAAATAGGGCTATGTAAATGGTATCCATAATATCTCTTAGTATTAACTTCCAGCGATTAATAGGGCTATGTTAATGGTATCCATAATATCATAAACACATGAATATGAAACAAAATCATAGATTTCAAAAACAACAATTTTTTTTATCACATTTCCAGAACTTGTTCCATATTCAAATTACATAATCCCATTATCGTTTCCCAAATTTGGATCAAATACAATTATTACATAAATATGCCAAGAGCGACATATGAAGATGCCCCCTTGGTTGATTGGAGTTTTATATTGTCATACCTGATATGATACAACGCAGTGGAAATAAGTAAACAAAAATATCAACTCCTAGATAGCTATCCATCGGCCTCCTACTCATCTTTGGTAGCTTTATTTGACATCCTACTAAAACAAATAAACCTTAACCCTCAGCCTACTCAAATCAATTTTAAGCATCCGAGAGTTTAAGGGGAAAACATAAACTTTGAGTCGGACATAAAGCCTGGTGTGAATAATACTGTACATCTCGATTATTTGACATTAAGTGAGACCACACTGCTTAGCGGAATGGGTTTCCCCTTACTAACATCCTTTTAAAACATATCTTTCGCAAATCTTTTCCTGCTACAGAAACTGGTTAAAACTGTAAAGCATTATTATGTAAATATACGTATCAGGTAACAAATGAACTATCTGTCCGAACACTATAATTCTATTTGGCTAACTACTAACCTTTGGCCGACTCGAGCCTACTAGACAATATAAATAAAATAATCTAACACTTGTTAGACACCCCTCTTTTGGACGGTCTGTCCCTAACTTAACTTTTCTTAGGGTCACATGATCCTAATGGTTTTTCGGGCTCACCAATAACCCATCTGTATACAAATATATATATATATATATATATATATATATATATTACCTTTAGTGTAGAAAATCATAATTTCTGTCGTACCTATGACAAGTCCCTAGACATTGGAATTTTGGACTAAATTAGCTAGGGCTAATAGCTAATGTATAGGGAGCGGCCCTATACCAATCTCGTCTGGTATCCTAATATCTGAGTCATTTTACTTCGGGTAATCTTCCCTTAAATTTTCCTTGAAAACCTTTTGTTCTCAAACTAATTTAAAACCACTAAATCAAATTTAAACAAGGAAAATTATGCACTCTATGCTTTACTCAAAATCACCATACCATGCTATATATATATATACACACACACTTTACTCAAACCTTTGTCGATGGAAACATTCAAACCTTTGAAAGTACCCCTTTCGAATCAATTGAAAGTTACTCTTTCGAAACCAAGTAAAACCCTTCTTCTAGCCTAGGCGAAAGGACAAACATTACTTTCAAAACCATTCAATCTTCCTTTCGAAAACACTTGAAAACCTTTCTTCGAAAGCTTCAAAACTGTAGACATCTTTCTTTTAAAATTCTTTAAAACATCCTTTTGAAACTTTTGAAAAACTTTTCCTTTCAAAAGTTTCGAAACAGTTAGAAAACCTTCCCTTTCAAAACCATTGAGGAACCACCACTTGGAAATCTTTCTTTGAAACCTTTCAAAAGCATCAACACCTTTGTAAACAACAACTTTCAAAAGCATTTGGGTTCAATTTAAAACATGTAGAAAACACCTTTCAAAGCCAACTAAAACCATCCCTTTTGAAACCATTTGGATTCTACCTTCAACAGAGCAAAAGAGTCATTAAAACATTTAAGTCGAAAGCATTCTTTCGAAAGAAATTCCTAAGCAAAGAAGTGGTGGTGTCGAAACCAATCTTCCAAAAGCATTGGAGAAGTGGCCAAGTTTAAAAGCAAAGTTTACCTTCCGAAAGCATTAACTTTGAAAGGTAAAAAAAAGACAGCTAGGGATTTTGACCCCTTCGAAAGCAATTACTAAAAAAGGCACAACACATTCGAAATCATTCCTTTAAAACAGTTTTACCAGGTCAAAAGCCAACCAAGTCGAAAGCTCTTCCTTCGAAAGAAAAGCTGGCGCATTTTCACTATAAAATAATGATATTTTTCGACCCTATCGAAACTTATAGTCTCGATCTTGTTACTTCTACCTTTGTCAAATTCACTATATACCAAGTTATTGATACTATGTGCATTAGTTTTGATAACAATGGTGGTGGCAGTACGTGGTCGGAAACCCTATGCCGAAAGAGGCGAGACATGCTAAAAGCATGTAAAAATTGTTTGTAACTTTGAAAAGAAATACATTTCAACCAACTAGCTATGTTTGTCAAATTCTTATTGGTTGCTGACTTTGCTTTTCAAAAAGAACAGTCGAGATTTCAGATTTAACAATTTAAATAATTCACAAAACACCCCTTCTCCTTTTATAATTATAAAAACATTTATGTCCCATACCATATAATTTTTTATATATAGAAGATTCTACTAAAATTTCAAAAAATCAATTTTAATATGTTTTTTAACATATATTAGTTTAGACCCAAAATATTAATTATTTAGCCGTAAATTAGTTATAACCCAAATAATCTTTTTCTCCACCCAAAGATTAATAAAAAATCCATATTAATTCAAAAAATTATAAAAATTGAATCTCATCTCTAAAATATCATTTCTGATCTAAAACTAAAATCATAAGACATTGGATATCATTTAATAGGTTTTTTTAACCTTAAAACATATCATAAAACCTATATGAATAAGCATAAATTTTCAGTTAGCGTATATAAATATTTTATCCTTCAAAAACATGGCATAATTATGCAAAATAATACAGATTCATCTTAAAACTGAAAACATTTAGAAACGTGAGATGTAATCATTATTCACTTTAGCGTTGAGATCAAGGATTCAAGATTTGAATGAATCGAGTTGATTAACCTTCTCCCTTTTGCTTTTTATTCCTCTTTTTCTTACTAATGGTGGCCGGCCTCTATACTTTGATTTAGTTTTTTCGTAAATAAGAATTAATATGTATGGAATACATTGCTAAAGGTTTAGGGTGTTAGAATATCCTTTTTCCTATTTTATCCGTGCCTATTTCCTTCAACCATTCTATTTTAGTTCGTTTACTTGTATGGCACGGCCACCCCTAATTAAAATCATATCTCAATCCCTTAATCATCTCATGTTTTTTAATTTAGCCGATTAAATATCTTAAATAATGTTACTAAAAGTTAGGGTAATAACAAACCCCTCTACTTAAAAAATTGCATCCCTGAATTACGATAAGATACACAATAAATCAATCAAAAAGGCAGAACATACAATCAAACAAATTTGAATAAGCATCTCTAAACCTACTCTTAGTCTCCCATGTACAGTCTCTCTCATCATTGCTCCACTGGACTTCTGCTTATCTGACTGTCTAGTTCCTTAGCCTCTTCTTATCTCTTGCGACTATATGAATTGGCTTTCTAACTATAGTCAAAACCGGCTCTACTACTAAATCCTCTAACATAGTCGGTGCAATAGTAGTCTCTAACACCCTTTCTAAGATGGGAAATATAGAAATCATCGTCGACTCCTACCAAACTATTCGATAACTCTATTCTATATGCGAGTTTCCTGATTCTCGCTATAATAGGAAAAGGTGTAAGGAATCTCGGTGCCAACTTCGTCGACCTTCCGAATTTAGTCACACCCTTCATCGGCAATACCTTAATAAACACACGATCTCCAGTAGAGAACTCTAAATCTTTCTTTCTTCTTTCTGCATAAACTCTTCTACCTGGACCAAGCCTCCTTCATTCTAGCTCGAATCAACTCAGTTTTCTCTGTAGCTTCTCTCACTAAATCTGGACTGGAACCAACCTATCCCTAGTCTCTAACCAAAAAATGTGAGATTTGCATAGCCTTCCACACAAGGTTTCAAATGGCACTATCCCAATACTAGTCTGATAACTGTTTTTACACAAAAACTTGACTAAATTTCGATGGTCTTTCCATGATCCCCCAAAATCTAACACTCAAACTCATAACAAATCCTCTAAGACTCTGTTAACTCTTTACATTTGCCCATGGGTCTATGGATGGTAAGGGGTACTCATCTTGAGCTTGGTTCCTAAAATCACATGTAGACTCTTACATAACTCGCTAGTGAACAAGGAATCTCTATCACTGACAATACTACTAGGAATTCTAGGTAGTCTAACCATATTCTTCATAAGTAACTTAGCCAAAACAAGTGTCGTTCTAGTTGAGTTAACTGGATTGAAATGGGCACACTTGGTCAATCTATCCACTACAACACATATAGTATCATTTATTCTTCTAGATCTTTGCAACCTATCTATAAAATTCATAGAAATAGAATCCCAATTCCATACCAGAATATCCAATGGTTGAAGTAACCCACTTGGTTTTTGATGTTTGGCCTTTACCTGTTGACAGTTCAAACATTGCTTCACCCATAAGCCAACATCTCTCTTCATACCTTCCCAAAAGAAACTCCACTTCATATCCTGATAGATCTTAATTCCTCCTAGATGAATAGTGAACTTCGAACGATGAAATTCTTCCAGAACTTCCTTCCTTAGTCCACTACATTCGAAACACATAACCTCCTGTGATATCCCGGAAATTTGGGCAATATAAATTTAATAATCTGTGTTATAAATTTAACTTAATTTGATAATTTTAATAACAAATTTGGAATTTGATTTAATAATCATGTTTTAATAAATATTTAAGTTGAAAGATTTTATCCTTTTAAACAAATAAATTGTTTTCTGTTTATATATATATATATATATTTGTATATATTGTAAATTGATAAATTTTGATTTTGAATTTAGAGAATGAATTGATTTTATAATTCTAGGTTATTTTTAGTAAATGAACTTATTTTCTAGTTCTAATTTAAATTGGACAAATATGAAAGCTAAGTTTTATTTTATATTACTTGGGATTTTTATATATATAAGAATTTACAATATAAATTACAAATGATTTTAGTTTGTTATAATCTCTTTTAACAAATTATTTAATATTGTTTAATTAGTTATTTTTAAATAAAATTTACAATACTTAAATTCTTTTGAACATAAATAGATTGGTAGTAATAGGATTTGTTAAAAGTTATATGTGCATTTATATGTAACTTGATTTTTAAAATTTGATTTGATAAATTAATTTAAAATTTGAATTTGATGTTTTAAAATTTAATAGAATAAATACTTCAATATTTTTGAATAAGCTATATTTTTAATTTGTTTGTTCTCATTTCTTTTCAATTTAAAAAGAGACTAATTTATTTATATATACATATGGAATAAAATAAGTTAAAGTATTTATAAACAATTTAAATTAAAATTTAAAACACTTTTAATATACATGTGTTAGTCTCTTAACACACTCAAATGACACATGTTGAGCCATAAATAAACTAAGTGACAATTGTTAAAATGTGAACAAGTGTAATGTTTAAAATTTTCTTTTTCATTTTATTTTTAATAAAATCTAAATATACCTATACAAATACATTTATTCTAACATCACCCTTCCTTTCCATTTTTCTTCTTCAAACTTAAGAAAAGTTTCAGATCTAAATTTGAAAATTCATGTGCATGCAAAATCGTAATCTCCCCTCAAAAAAATTCAAATCAAAAACAATTCCCAAACCTGCATGCAACTATGCCTGTAGTCCCTTGTTTGAAAAAAATATCTAAACCTGTAGATCTTTTCAACATCAACTAAAACCCTGCAGTCCTTCTCCGTTGGAAAGCAATATCCAACAGCATGCATCTCTGTTGAAAACTTCATCAAAGGCCTGCATATTCTTTTCTAGAAACTGTTTTCTGCATGCAAATTTAATAACTTCAGTAAGCAACTCTGTTCCAAGAGCAAAAGTATTTCCTAGAAACAATCATGCATGTAAATCTGGAAGCATTACAGATTGCAAGATGGAAAATCTAAAAGCCATTTGCAGTTTTTTTTTAAAAGGGCAATCTGAAGTTTTAAAGCAAAATTAAAAGTAAAATCTGAAGCTTTGCAAGTAAAAATGGATGCTCTGCTCCATTAAACCCAGGTGAGTAACATTTTAACAAAAATAATTTAAGTAATTTTAGTTGCTTAATTGATTCCTGAGATAATCATATTGAAGTGGATGATTGAGATGAAATTTCCTGTGATATGTATGTTTTCTGAATGTACGTTTTCTGTTGAAATATGTTCTTGCTTGATCTTGTTTGTTCTAGAATTCCAAGTGTATATCCAGATTAAAATCATTACCTTGTATTCAAATCTTTGTTAAGGTTAAGATTTAAACAAAGTATGTCATACAGTTTTAAATTTTATTCAAAATGGAAAAATAAAATGAATAAGTGAAACTGTAATGTCTTCTCTGGAAACTTAATAATAACAAAACAACTGCATGTGAGCAAAAATTAGATTATCCAGTTTCATTAACTCAAGAATTTAAATTGATTTCTCAAACCAATACTTGAATTTTAAAATTAAAATCGGGAATTTTAATTGAAAAATGATAAAGCATTTCTGTTTTTGTCTGGAAATGGTGATTGGGGTTGAACTGACAACCTAAGTGATTAGAATGACCAATATTGATTTTGGTGATAGATTTGTGAACTGAGATGTAGGAAAAAAAGGGTAAATGATAGATTTAAACAGTGAGGTGATGGGAATTGCGAATCAAGATTTTAAGCCCTAGTTTTTTTTCTGTGTTTGAAGAATCTGATCACTGTGATCAAATTAAGTGATCGAGTGCTCCTTCGTTCGAGCTGAAAGTAGATGGGGTATGGAGTAAGTCGTGGCCGAAGACGAAGTTTCTCTGGTGGTCAGGATTGGGTGGTTGTAGCGTTTTCCAGTTTCGACATTGTTCATATTGTTGAGCTCGAATGTTCAAAAATTGATTTAGGGTTTTTATTGTTGAATTGAGAGTTGAATTGGTGTTTGGAGGGGATTTGTGACTTGCGTAGGGAATCGCGAGTGGCCGGAGGAGATGGTCGTGGGTGTGCAGGTGTATAGTGGCATGGTGTATCAGTTGAATTGGGGGAAGATGAGTTACAGTGTTGTCTCGAGTCATTTTATGTTTAGCTCGAAGTTTTTGAACGTTGGACTCGAAGTAAAGGAGATGTAGTCTCGGGTTTTAGTTGTGTTTTCAGGGGTTTGGATAAACCTGTTAGCACAGGTTTGTTTAGCCTGTTTTTTTAATTTGGGGTTTATTTGATGTTAAAGTGAATAAGCACTCGAGTTAGTTTGGTTTAGCTTGAGTTAATTTGTTGGAGATTGAACTTGTTTTGTGTTCAGAATTTAAAACTAAATTTAAAACCAAATTTAACAAATGGAAGTAGGAATTTAAAGTAAGATTTAAAATCTAACTTAAATTATGGATTCAAGTTGAATTGAATCACAAGTAGGAAATGATGAAGTATTTAAATTCAAATTTTGTTTTAAAATAACTTTGAAGAGTTTATTGTTTAAAATATTTTAAAGAATTTGAATTTAAATTTGAAATTTAGATATGAAGTAATGTCTAAATAAGTTTAATTTGATTTAAATCTAATTTTGAATATTTGGTTTAAAATGAACTTAAGTTTATAAATTTAAGTGTTAAACCAAATTTGAATAATAATGTAAAATCTAAATGGTTTTAATTTAAGAAGGAATTTGTTTAACTTTTATAATAAAAGTATTATTTTCAATTTAGGGATTTTAGATTGGTTTTAACTTGTTAAAGTTAATAATGATATAATGTTTGTATTCATTTAATTATTAGAGTAATTAAATGAATAATTAATTTATTTAATAAATTAATGAAATAAATAATTACTTAAAGTAATTAAGCTTTAATCTTAAGAGTTTAGGATTAATTATTCTTTGAATAATAAACTTGTAATTAAGAATAATTAACTAAATAAAATTAGTTTTAATTAATGATTAATAATTAGTTTATCAAGTAATAATGGATTTAATTAAGTTTTAATTAACACTTAATTATTTAATTAATTAGGGGTTAATTAATAGATTAATTAATGATTAATTAGTTTGAAATCAATGATGATTAAAATAAGTTAATTACTTTGAAAAATAATTAATGAGTTGTTAATAGTTAATGAAGGTCATTAACTAAGGATTATTTAATAATTAATTAATGTGATTAATTTAAATTATTAAATAGATTAATTAATTTAAAGACAATCAATTGTGAGTTGTTAAGTATAATTACTTATGGAAGTAATTAAGGAATTAATTACTTATTGTAATTAATTAAGTTAATTTGATTAGTTTAAGTTAATTAATTCATTTTAATTAATTTAAAATTAATCAACGGATGAGTTGTGAAAGATAATTACTTAATGTAATTAAATGAAGAGAAGTTACTTAGAAAAGTAATTAATGAGTAATTACTATATGTAATTAATTAAAGATGATTTGTTGATAAAAGTAATTTGAGTATAATTACTTTGTAAAATAATCAAGAGATTAATTAGAGACAGTTAATTAAGGGTAGATAATTACTGAATGGAGTTAATCAAGGGTGATTAACAGTTATGATTTAATTAAAGATTAATTACTTAATGTAATTAATTTTATTTGAAAAAGTGATTAGTAGATCATTAATTAACATAATTAATGATGTAATTAAGATTGATTAATTAAGATTAATTAATCAATAATAAGTGATTAAAGATAATTAATTTAGGTAATTAATTAAGGAAGTAATTAAAGGTTAATTACTGTTTTGGTTAAATATAATTAATTTGAGAAATTAATTAGTAAATAATTACTTGAACGTAATTAAGGGTTAATTAATCAGGGATGATTAATTAAAATGAATAATTGGATGATGATTAATTATTTGATTTATAATTAATAATGATAAGCAAGGATGATATTGGTGAAGTAATTAATTTAATTTACTTTAAATTAATAGAATAATGTAATTAATTTAATTCATTTTAAATTAATTATATTTGGGTGTGGTTAATCATTGCTTATATGGTTGGATAGTGTTGTTTGCTTTGATTGGTTTGAATCTCAGTAATGAGGTAGATAATGTTGAGTAATTTGGATGCATTGGTTGCATTGTGATGTTGATATAGATTATCTTTTGGATAATGATAGTATGGTTTATCTGATATGATGATAATGTTGATTATCTGTTATGGATTTGTGATTTATCTATTTGGATATATAGATAATTGAATTGTTTTAAACCTTTAAAACAACTTGGCCTTAAAAGACACGCTTTGGATTTCGATGAGACCAGGATCGAGTTTCCATATTTGGATATCCGAAAACCACATCGATTCCAATTAACGTTAGGTCGTGAATCTAAGTGGAGCAAGTGAAGACTCGAGGTGTAAGGGCTGTACGTCAGTATAACTCTGTGGGTGATTCCGTAATGAGTTTGACGGAATAGTACTTATAGATTCGAGATGTAGATTTAGAGTGCAAGGGTTATCGTCGTTAACTCTGAGGGTGATTCCAAAATGAGTGTAACGAGATAATGCCTTCGGTTTCGTTCGAACCCGGAACGAACTTGTATGGATTGAATGCTTTCAAAACATCGTCAGGTGGACGATGAGCATTCTAAGAAAAATGTCCTCTAAAGGTAATCGTAGCCTCAAGCCTCATCAACCGGGAATGGCTAAAACAGGGGAGGTGCAGGAAGGCTTCGTGGGTCGCACCCACTGGAGAGCAAGATTGATCCCTGTCTAGAGGTCCCTTTTATTTCGGCTGTGTGGGCAGTTGGATGTACACCAACTACGGGGTTGTCTTGTTCGGAACTGTTCAGTAAGGAATGGGTCTGGCTTTGTGTTGCAGGGGAGTGGGAGTACTCCTTGGTACGGTGATCTAGGCCACGTACTGTGACGGGCGGTACCCCAGTAGCCCTGCCATTGTATGGAATCCAAAATCCAATAAGTGCCAACGGTTTTGATTGTATTACCCACTTTTGTGGCTAGTAGCTGGAATTTAATAGATGTAACAATTTCGGCTATTTCTTATTTACTTAAAAACCCTATACACTATTATAATATCACTGGATTTCCTATCAAATGTTTTGGTTAGCGTAAGGTAAAAACTTTTCTATGTTTATGTGTGGGAAGTCTTACGTGATACCTTTCTTCTAAAAGAATTTTCAAAGTTAAGCAACTTTAACCTGTTACTCACACCAGACCCATGTCTGACCCGGAGTTTATTTTTGTTTTCATAAACTCTTGGGTACTCAAATTTTTACGAGTAGCCAAGGTATTCAGGTTAGCTTTTGACGAATTATGGAGGAGCAAATGGAGCAGGAGGCTTCTGCATTAGATATATAGTATTCCGCTGTGCGATCTGTGATTGTCTCTAATATGTATTATGTTGTAAATACTAGACAGGTGTTTATAACTGTCTAGTATGTGTTGTATATCTGTGTACTCTGATAGTGGTTGTAAACTATGTAATATTTTATGTTATTAATATAATTTATTCATTCCGCTGTTGAGATTCTAGTGTCGTTTCTTCTTTCTCTTCTTTCTTTTCTTCTTCTATCCCTTTCTTTCTTAATTGATGATGAGATTTTATGGGAGTAGAAAGTCGGGTCGTCACACCTCCCTTTCTTTCTCAACTACCCATTCTTGTCAAGAATGAAATCCTTCAAGTCATCATTCTCCATTCCATCCCTTAACTTCCTAATTCGTTAAACTAATACTGCATCCTCCTCTAGTTTAGAAGAAATATTTTTAATCATTACTGGTCGAACATCTAAACAAGAAAACACAACACTTTCTCCACTATATCCAACCTTGGATCTCCTATGCACTCTACAAGTCGTCAATGCTTCCAAATCCTTCCACTCAGCAATCATTGCCAACATTGCATTCTGATGCTTCCATCTACCACTTAGTATCTTTCCCAGGTATGTACTCAATTCCAAAATCATACGCAGCAATAAACTCTAACCATCTTTCTTGTCTCATGTTCAGCTCCTTTTAAGAGAACAAATACTTCAATGACTTATGATCCATATATAACTCAAACCTCTCTGCTAAAAGGTAATGTCTCTGCACATTTAAAGTAAAAGTTACCATAGCTAAATCCAAATCATGCATTGGGTATCTAACTTCATGTGGTCCAAGTTATCGAGAAGAATAGGCAATCACTTTACCTTCCTATATTAACACAGCTCCAAATCTAGTTCCACAAACATCTGTATAAACTACCAAATCCTGATTCCCTTTTAGAAAAACCAACACAGATGCATGGGTCAATAATTATTTCAAGCACTGGAATGCTTCCTCATGCTTATCAATCCATGCAAACTTCACTTCCTGTCCCATTAGCTTGGTAATCGGTGCTGCTATCTGGGAGAAATCCTTTATAAACCTTCGATAATTTTCAGCCAATCTAAGAAAACTCTTTATCTCAGTCACTACCTCAGGTCTCTTCCAATTATTCACTACTTCGATCTTAGTCGGATCTATAGACAACCCTTTCCTAAGACTAAATGACCAAGAAACTTCACTTCCTTCGTCCAGAATTGGCACTTCGAAAACTCGCCCTCAACGGATGCTAGCTTAGTGTCTCAAGCACCACACTGAGATGAACTTCGTGTTCCTTCTCATCCTTAAAGCATACCAAAATAAACGAAGACCAAGACAAACCTATCTAAATGCTCTAAGAAAACCCGGTTCATCAAATCCATAAAGAATGTCGGTGCACTAATTAGTCCGAAAGGCATAACTAACATCCGTACGATCCATATCTTGCCGTAAACGCTGTTAAAGGCATACTATCCTCTACTATTCTAAGTCGATGGAAACTTGTCGCCAAATGCAACTGAGAAAACACCTTGGCTCCACTCAACCAATCGAACAAATTGTCAATTCTTGGTAATGGATATCGATTCTTTATCGTCTTCCCATTCGACTTATGATAATGGGTACATAGCCTTAACGATCCGTCCGGCTTCTTAGCAAACACTACGGCTGCTCCCCAAGGTGAACTACTCGATCTAATAAAATTCTAGCCTTCTATTACCCATAAAATATCCCTAGGAATAAAATTATGAAAGGAGGAACATGAAAGCATTGATAAAGATCAGAAAGAACCAAGATTGTCCAGTTAAACATAGCTTCCGACAAGGAGGTGGCAATGCCAATAGTACCTTTCGAGCAGGTCAGAAGGACGTCTTGGCCATGTCAATAGAGAGCTTTCAAAAAAGTCGAAGGCTACCATTCAAAGGCAATAGCAACATGTTAACAACATCCAAAGTATTCAAAAAGACACCTTTCGAAGGCAATAGATAGCAAACCTCTACATTTTGCGCTAAACCATTCGAAACATCTTGGTTTCACCTTCATTCATTTTGGCTAGAGAAGTATTCAACCAATTCAACCCTTTTGAAAGGTGCTTTCGACATGGTTGGGGCCACTGTCACCTAAGAAAGAAGGACTACACATCCATCAACATAAGGACATGGGGTTCCAAAGTAGTTGGGGAAAAGCCATTCGATAGAGACCATTCACAATAAAACCTTTTAAGAGTATCGACTCACTCGAAGCCAAAAAGAAGGCACGAATCGGCAGTTTCGAAGCCTAGCGCCTAAGTTAACTTATTCAACGCATCATCGTTCATGTCAAAAGTGCAGCAATATACCTTTTGACAAGGTCAAAAGGCTATCAAGAAACTCCTTTCGACGAAGTTGAAAGGAAACAAAGCAAGAAAGGTAGCCCAGCTTCCATAGGCAATAGAAGAACGACTAAAGTCCTTTCGACCAAGTCGAAAGTTATGGCTCAATGGACATTCACAAAAGTAAAAGGGTTAACAGCCGCATCGATAGCTTAGGGTCGAAAGGTCCCAACCTGCACCTATAAATATGAACCTAGGGTTCAGTTGTATGGGGATCCACTTTTCTTTGACTTCTTACTTATAATTTCCTAAAATTATAAGCCTAATTCTCAGATCAAATTGAGAATTTGGTCAATTTATACAATCGAGTTCAATAAAAACAGGATTAAAATAATCCCTTTTACTTAGCAACCAAATTTCTTTACTCTTCACAAATATGTCAACCTGCAGCGATTTGATCGAAAGAAGCCCCTTCGACTAAGTCGAAACCCTAAGTTTTCTTATTTCTTAGAAGCCTTAACTCAGGTCGGTTAAATTGCCAGAGTTACCCCTTTCTATAGAGTCAAAACCTACCCAACTCAGCGATTTCTAGAGCTTATTAGGTCCTTAACCCAAGTTCCCTTGTTTGTGTTGAAAGGTGTTTCATCAAAGTTCTCAATCAACCCATACGAAAGGATTTGTTGAGAGAGAAACTACCCTTTCAACCGTGTCGAAAGGTAGCAGAGACGAGTTTTTAATCACTTATACCCATATGAAAGGCTAAAGTAAACTTTAATCCTTCTAAAGGAGGTTATGAAAGCATCGTCCATACTCTAATCAGAAATTTGAGGTGTTGACGAGTTGTCTCGTCAACATTTTTGGCGTAGAATGAGGGCTCGAACCTTCGATCTCTGACAACATTCATTTCCAATTAATTATGTAAAGAAATTTAATAAAAGAAGAAAAAGGGTAAATGCTAGGAGTAATAATAGAAATCAAAGCGAAGAAGCTGCTTCACAGTAGACTTTGAAAGATCATTTGATCCGAAACTCTATCTTAGGGAACATAGAAGTTGGATAACATCAACCCTAACAAAATTGGAAAACAACATGATCAAGATCCAGAACCAAGGGCCACAAATGATTGTAATACAAGAATATCCTGGAAGAGCTTCATCTCGAGAATTAATAAGGACTATGAAAATAGAGGATAAAGCATGACCTCCAGATTATGTATAGGATCAAGAGTTAAACCGAGAAATTCAAGTGAAAAGGTCCCTCGAACAGTCAAATAGCCCAGTCCAAGGAAACAACCAAATAGTCATAGAAATGAAACTAACCAAGAAAACCTCCTACGTCAAATAATGATGAAACGCTTGGAGAAATGTGAATTTTTGATCCAGAAGAATATGTTATCCTGCAAAAGGCTCCCTTCTCAGAAGAAATAATGGCAATAAATCTTCCCCCACATATCAAAATTCCTTCACTAAGATATAATGGAACAACCGATCCAGATGATCATCTTGTAATTTTTGAAAATTTGATGTACTTATACAATGCCCTGGAGATAGTTCGCTATAAACTTTTTCCCATTACTTTCCAAGGAGTAGCTATCAAATGGTATAGGAGTTACTGAATGGAAATTATCTATTCTTGGGAGCAATTTACTTGTGATTTCATGACCAATTTTCTATATTTAGAGATACAACAATGGACTTTAGCCTGTTAGCAACCATTAGGAAACAAATAGGAGAGCTACTTGGAAAACATTTGAATGGATTCTGCGTAGAAGCATTAAGGGCAGAAAGCACTACTGATAAAGAAAAGCTTATGGCAGTTTGACCAGGGCTAATTGAACAGCCTCCTTTCTAGAAAGACCTTTATATTAATGGATGTAAAGATCTGCAATACTTCTTTCTTCGGACTGAAAATTTTATTCCAATGGATGAAATGCATCAAGCTAAGAAAGAATTTCACCGAGAATCCACTATGGGAAAAAAAATCTGATTTGAATCCTTGACAAGAGACTAAGGGAAATTGAAAACCCAAAGGGAATTTGAAGAAAGAATTCTGAAACAAATTACGCAATCTTAAACAAATTCCTTACCTGCATATTCGTGAGAAGATGAAAGGAAATGAGAAGTCTACTGCACCTTATAAGGTTCGGAGTGCTCCAAGTCCAAACAAAAGAGGAAGTTACTTCAAGTACCATAAAGATAATGGACTTGCAAGTGATGAATGCCATGTCCTATCTGAGAAGATTTAAGGCATTATCAAGGCAGGGTTCTTGCAAGAGTTTGTCAAAGAAACATGAAGGCATCTTGTTCAAGAGGAAAGTAGCTCAGCATATTTTAATTGCGGACCCCTAGCCATGAAGTCTCAGAGCATTTTTTTCAACTATGAACTATCTTTCTCACATTTCTTATCCTTTCAATTCAATTTATATTTCCATTCATACTTAGATTTTTGTTGTGCAATAACTATGTATTGATTATACGTAAAACAATATCAGTCCAAAGCATTCAACAAACCACAGAGCATAACAAGCTTCTGGCTACTTGAAAAGACGACCCAGATACCAGAAACAAGTTAACTATCAATATTTCAATCAATGCAATGTAAAGGCATCCTTCTATAAGATACTAGATCATCGCCAATTCAGCATCAACTCAAAAGAAAGTCTATATATATCAACTCTCTTTTCATATTTTAAAAGAAATTTCTTAAACATGTCTTCTTAAGAAAACTATTTTTAATTATCCTATGGCCTAGGAGAAAACAAATGTATATATGTTCTAAAACTGATTTATGCAACCTATTTGAGATATTATACAACATTAATGAATGCACAAAAAAATTAAACTGGTCAATTTCGATATTTCAAAGTTTTCTAAATTTTAGGTAGAGAGTAGCCTATTCATACTTCTTCAAGAAAGATTTTGAAATCATCAAAGTTTATTGAAACTCAAGTTAGAGAATGCTATTCTCAACTAAAAGACTATTGGTTCATGAATGATGACCTCCTAGTCTCCTATTTAAGATATGTACCTCTATTATGAGAACAGCCAGAAAGTTCTTGCCAAAGACCACATTGACAAAAATTCTTTTATCAAATGGATTCATTATTCCAAATTATTTTTCAAAAGATAACCCCTCAATATACTAGAAGGCATTAATTACAAAATTCTTTCTCTTAAAGGATACGCCATTTTAATTGGCCAAAAATTATTTTCATACACAAATACTTAAGCTTACGATGATATTCCATAGCACCTCCTAAAGGGAGGGACGTAAGCCCATGACACTATTCTGTAGCACCTCTTAGAGGTAAAGACATAAACCTACAACGCTATTCTGTAGCATCTTCTCGATGGAGGCATAGAACCCAAAATGTCAAAACCACCTCTTAGGGGATGCTTTAGGATAAGTACCCATTAGCAATCTTCTGAAGGTTAGCTCGGCAAGCACAACATTCTTTTGAGACAAGAGAATCCCAATAAGCGGCTCATTTAACAATGGACCAAAATGTCCAAGCCCGCGAAAAGGCTTATCAAATAGTGGATTAAGATGTCCAAGCTTAAAGGAGGGACCAAACAAGGGAAGAAAGACAAAGATATCTACAACTTAAAACAAAAGTCAAAAAAACCAAGAGAATAAAGGGTTAGAGAAAGGAATCTATCCATCATCTAAAAGAAGATGAAACCAAAGGAGTGGGGATGGACAAGGGCAAAAGGACAAAGATGTGCAATACGATAATCGAAAACAGACAAAGAGTCTAAAACCATACACAAAAGAGACAAATATGGATTAACAGATCATAGAACATCCAATGCATGTGAATTGATTTCAACATCAAAGAATTAAGAAACACGCATCTTGAAAAGGGAACATGAGACAAAAGAATAGATAGAAGAGTGCCATAACATGATACCAAAAGTAAAGATCTAAAAAAATTCCAAGTTCTTGTCTAACTGTATTAACAGTTTGCTTCCCTAATAGCATATTCAACGATTTTTCACTTTTTGAAAATTTATCTAAAGTCGTTGACAATTATTAGACTTGTGCTTTGAGAGATTCATTTTCGTTTAACAATTGCGTGCACTTTTTAATGGAATTCTCTCCCCTTGTATTTTCACTCTCTTTCAAAATCAGAATTTCATTTTCAAGTGATTTTATATTAATTTCTAATTTTTAATTTCTTCTTCGAATGTTGGACACTTATCACACTTAGGGATCCTACTTTGATAGGTTTTAACAAATTCGTCATGCTGTTCATTTAATTCTATCAAAGTATCTTTTTGTGATTCAAGTTTGGCATACTTGTCCCTAAGTCGTTCAAAACAACCATTTACTTCGTGGAAATATATAAGTCCTTCTGAGTGAGTGAGTTTTGATACCTCGCTTGGCTCGTCGTCGTCGCTATAAGTTATATTTCCTTGAAGGCAGATATTTGCTTTCTCACTCTCACTACTAGTACTTTGATTATCTTCATCACTTGTATTCCACATGGCTGCAAAACTTCTCCTTTTTGATTTCTTTTCAAAGTCGCGTCGATTTAAAGGACAATTAGGCTTGATGTGTCCGAGTTGGTTGCACTTGTGACAGATGATTTTCTGTTCTTCTGGATTGTCTAGTATTTTGTTTATTCTGCTTTTCAATTTTCGATTTAGAGCTGGATTTCTGTATTTATAATTCCACCTTTTGAATTTTTTTATTATCAGCTCTAATTCTACTGCTCCATCATCATCATCTTCACCATCACTTTCTGTTGTTCCTTTAAGAGCTATTGATTTCTTTCGAGTGTCATCTCCTTCACGCTCTTCCTTGAATTTTATTTCTAGCTCATAAGTGGTGAGATTTCCGATGAGTTCTTCAACTTTCATCTGTTTTAAATCTTTTGATTCTTGGATGGCAGTCACTTTGGCTTCAAAACTTCGTGGAAGGACTCTGAGTATTTTTCGGACTATCTCCAACTCTGTGTATGATTTTCCAAGGGCTTTTGATTTGTATACGATATTGGAAATTCATCCATACATCTCTTTGACATTTTCTTCCTTCGGCATTGTGAAGTTCTCGTATTCGCTGCTTAGCATGGCAAGGAGAGATTCTTTGACTTGAGATGTTCATTTTGAGTCACTTCTAGTGTGTGCCATATTTGCTGTGCAGTTAGACAATGTGAGACACGATTAAGTTCAAATTGATCCAATGAACAGATAATAGAATTCATAGCTTTAGCATTAGCATTTTGCAATTTATTTTGTAGTTCTGTCCATTGATCCTTTGGTTTCTCTATTTCCTGATTATCTACAATTATAGTTGGTGCTCTATAACCTGTCTCAACAATATTCCAAGCGTCCATGGTTTTTAGAGAAAATTTCATTCTATTTTTCCAGTAGGCGTATTCACCATTAAACATCGGTGGTCTAACTATAGACTGACCCTCAGCAAAAGCATTATTAAAATAAGCCATTTTAAAAATTCAAATTTTTAAAATAAAAACTAGTTTTTGAAAAAACGAATTTTTAAAACAAAAGTTGACTTCTATTCCTAGCTCTGATACCACTTGTAGGATCGATTTCACCCTAGAAGAGGGTGAATAGGGTGATGCTGTTAATTATAAAAATTATTGCGGAAGCTTCTAAAATTATTTCAACACGGATATATCGAAATTATAGCAGCACAAATAATAGTATAATAATAAATGCAGAAATGGAACGACACAGAATTTACCCAGCTTCGGCAAAACCCTGCCTACGTGCTGCCCTCAAGGTTTCTACTAGAAATTAAGTAGTCACACGCTTATACACGTAAACTCGTGACACCCGCTACTGACTAACCTAACTCTACGCTCAAAACCCTGCCATAACTCAGCCATTGAGTTGCGAATTCTCAAACTACGCCACATAATTTGTCCCCCAATCACACGACTAGTAATTACAACATTTAAAAGAGAAATACAAATTAAAAAACAATTTAAAAACAAAAGTAACTAAACCCTAATTTAAAACCCAAAATCAAATTTCAATTAATAAAACGGGCCCGACCCAATTTAAAAAACCAACTCGGCTTTCTTTATTTCTTTTATCAATGTCGATCGTTCCTTTTTCCTTTGCTCTGTATAATGGCGGCTTGTTCTCATTTTCCTTTGCTTGCAAATTAGTGCTTTGTTTGTGAAGTCCCCGACTTTCGGTTGCTTAATCGAAATAGATGTTTTCCAGTTCGTTGCATTCGTCGATTGTTTGGCTCTTTGAATTGTCTTTGGCTACTTTAATTCGATCAAGTTCGAATTTGATTCTGGTATGTAATTTACTCCTTTTGCTTTACTGGTTTTGGCTTACTTGAACTTGATGGATTTTAAAGCCGATGATGATTGGGTTTTTATATAGGGTTCGAACCCTTGATTTTCATTCGTACGTACTCATTGAATTCGTCTGATAATTTTTTGGCTTGCCATTCGATTCAACTTGAATGTTGCTGATTTGCACTGACTTGTTCAAATTCATATAATTTCTGGTAGCTTGATTCACACGGCTTCGATTCTGACTCGTTTGATTTCTTGGTCATCGCGGCATTGAATTTCATCGACGATGTTGATTTCGATCTTTGTTTCCCTTGACTCTGGTCAGTTGCTCATGGCTTTAACTTGATTTTGCTTGATGTTATGCAAATAGTATCTTTTGAAAAAGATTAGGTTTTAACAACTTAAGGGATTTGAACTGCTATAACAGTATCCACATGCAGAGAGTCAATTTCACTTGGAATGCAAGCTTTGTATTGCTTTCCATGGTATGTTCAGATTCAATTTTTAAAATTCCTTTCTTCTTTTTTGTTGTACTTGAACTCGAATCCTTTGTAGCATACTTGACTTGTTTTGTTGTTTGTGCTTGTTAACTACTGCTTCTCTGTCTAGTTCAAGTTGGCTCCGTTCAGTTGTTCACGGTGTCGATTTTGAGTTGTATCATTCCACGGCTCTGACTTTGTTTTGATAAATTGCTTCTTGGATTTTTGACCATGGCTTCTTCTGTCAACATTCTAATATGTTACATTATTTTTATAACTACTGTACATAAGTATTTCTTATGTGTTAATCTTGTCACAGCTCTTGTGCATTCATGTGCTTGATGTTTACTTATTGTTCGAGACAGTTTTCATTAATCTGTACTCTATTTGAGCTGAGCTTTTCGACTTGTTCAAGTTTTTACTTGTCGTGCCAGTTGAAGCTATTTTGATTTCGGAATTGATTATGTGCACTGTGTTGGTATTACAGTCTTGATTTCTTTCATATTGATGTTGAGCCACTTACTGGTTCTCTGTCTTGTTCAAAAGTGATACTTTCATTTGCACTTGGTCACTGTGTATTACTGCATATTGCATGTTGTATTTTTGGTGCATGGTTTTGAGATATGAAATGTTGGTGCATATGCTTCATTTGTTGCAAACCTGTTTCATTTTCATGTGCAGTTTATTTACCACTTGGTCAAGATTTTATTGTGTGGTCATTTGTGTTTGTGTATTGGATTTGCTGTATGGTCAGTGGTGCACTTGCTCGTCTCTGTTGTGCATGCCTGAACTACTTTGTTCATGTATTGCTTGAGCATATGTAAGGCAGTTTGCATTTGTGTTGTAGCTGTCTTGACCATTTGAACTAAGCATGTTGAATTGGATTGTACTATCTACTTCATTTGATCCACTGTTGCATTCATATGTACCTTAGTCTCCGAGCTGTTCATTATGTTGCTGCTGTGTTATGTAGTAGCCTAGTTTGTTGCTTTGTTTCAGTGCTTATATATGTTCACAGATATGATTCATATTGTATTGAGCTCTGATTGTGCATGCTTTGTTCGAACTTGTATCACTTGAGTCTGCACTTGCTTGATCTAGTTTCACAGTTGCGTACTTGCTGTGCATTGAGGTTGCTCCAAACCATTTTATTGCATTTGGATTTGTTTTTCGAATTACACCTGAGTTAAATCCAGCTTGTAGCTCGGATTTGACCTTGTGCTGAATATTGTGACATTATTTTTATTGCACTTGAGTTGAACCCGGCGTTTTGTGTTTGACCTGTGCTCACCTGTCCCTGTAATTCTATCAAGTGTATATATCGGCGTGCACGGTCTTACGGCATATACGGTGATACACTGTGTATGTCACGAGCTATTTGTGTATGATGAATTCAAAATTAAATGATGATGAACAACCCAAATAACTGAGGCAAAAATTATTTTCAAAATTCACACTTTATTTTATACTGCAAAAATATTTTATTTTCAATTTTACCGCGTCAATGTATATTTCTGCAGATTGCTAAGATGCTGGATTCACATTGGAATGAAGTTGAAGATCAGTACAAGTTGAGTGAATGAGTGATACATAGTGAGGTGCAATGTAAATGTGAAATTGCGATGTAATAAAAAATTGTATTATAATTGAAGTTATATATAGTGAGAGCTTGAAATTTGTACTATACAAAAATTGTAATAAATATTTGGTTGAATAAAATTTCTATTTGAATTCAAATTCTGCGTTATTTATTTTATTGAACAAATATTTATTTAATCTGTGAAAAATAAAATAATACATTAATAAATACATTTAAATGAACATGTATATGTTTATTCTCATCAAACAAAAATCATAGCAATCGCATATTCAACAATCTCCCCCTTTTGATGATAACAAACATATATTTAAGATTTTGAATATGTTTAATGTATTTGATCATTGATATACTCTAATTGCTCCCCATATTTAAATGCTTCCTCTCTACACAAAGCTTCCCTTTCATATATGCATACTATTAAAAATATGCAAATGAGCCTCGATGCAAATAGAAAATGTTTGACCTTTGCCTGATTTTATTTGACAAAATCTTAACTTTTCTCTCCCCCTTTTGTTATCAGCAAAAGAGTAATAGTGTTAGAAAAATGGAGATAAAGTGATAGATATTAATCCAACAATAAAATTCAATTGAATATAAATATTCAATTTCAATAAAAAATCAAACAAAAATCATAAATACTTTGTTAGGCGCATATTCCACTTTTAGAATGATGGGAATGATGTCATCATATAAAACCATACAGTTGTGTCTATTTGTGGTATATTAATATCAGGAATTTGAATATCTACTAACCATGCATAACCGTTAGGACTTTTAAATGAGATTAGTAGTATTCCAATTTTATTTTTAAAAAAATGAAGTATCTTCTAACGACGCATAACCCTGAGGACTTTTAAATGGGATTAGAATCAACTTGTTTATTTTAAAAATCAATTTTGATATGCGTTCCATACATGCTTAACCGTGAGGACTTTTAAACGAGCATGGAAGTGCATAACAAATTCCAAGTAATTCACCTATGCATAACCATAAGGACTTTTAAATGAGAGTGAATACTTTGGATTTTATTTTATTATTATTTTATCTACTATTTTTTTACTAAAAAAATGTAAAATGAAAAACAAATGATTCCTATTTAAAGTACCACATATTGACAAACTTATAGAATTTTGATGAGCGATGGTCGTTAGAAATACGATAGAAATAGAGACGGTCATGGAATTTTTACCAACAACAAAGTTTTATAACTCTTGTTTAAATTTCATAAGAAATTTACTAATTATACCGTCTCGAGTCATAATATATGATAAATATCAACACTCATCATTTTTCAATCACTATTTATCTTTTCGATATTTATTAGGGAGTTAGATTAGTCAAAATAGTCATTTAAAATCAAATTCAAAAATAATTATAAAATCAATTTTTCAAAAATGAATGATCTGAAAACATGGTCAAAAATGATTTTCTAGAAGGGGTTGTATGAGAAAAATTTCTGCTAGTTGAAAATTATTTGAAATGAAAAATATGCAGATATTTGCTTTGAAAAATGCTGCAGTTACTAAATGTCTCAATAAATCATGTTCCACTGGTAATTTTTTTATCAACTAGATTACTAGTGTAATCTACATCTGATTTTTTTTTCACTAAAAATTATCATTAATTGAACTTGATAGACCAGACCATGAAGTTTGCAACAAAATATATCAAAATCAATTTTAACAGCTTGAATTTGAATTGAAGCCGTGTAAATGATCAAAAACCGTGAAAATAGAGTCAGCTGTAAAATAACCAAATGTATTATCATCCAATAAAACACGATTATTAATCCAAACTAATATATATGAAGTAATTCAAGGACACTACAGATTTTTATACTTTTCTTGGCATAAGAATATACTTGGCCAAAATTTTTGAATAAGTAAGAATCAAAATCATCATTATTTCATCATCACATTATTGGCTAATTTAACTCTGATAACGGTGCAGATTATCACATTAATATATCGTTCAAATAAATATACCATTACCTGTTTTACCATTATGATATTTTTCGTTGTCGTCCATTGTGATTCTGTCACCTTTATACTAGGCTAAGGAACTTTGCTTTGTCACTCGTTGTGTCCTTGGAATAGCCAGAATCAAAGTAACACTATTGTTGTTCCTTAGCCTACCACCACACCTACACGGGAAAAGATTTTTGTGATCTATTTTTTTTATGGTCCATGGTTGTTAGTGGCAGAATATTTAGAAAAATAATTTTGTGAAGATCCAAAACTATTTATATATGTTCCCTTCGGCACCCAAATTTGTTTAACTTTGAGAGATTTTATATTTGTGCCTTTTGGAACCCAAATTGGTATAGTTTTCACATTTTTGGGTCTATACCAACAACTATTGTGATTGTGTCCATATTTTCTACAATTGTGCATATAGAATTGACTTGATTAATATTGCTTTCAACATTTTCAGATTGATTATATCCAAGTCCTTGTCTAACTGTATTAACAGTTTGTTTCCCTAATAGCATATTCAACGATTTTTCACTTTTTGAAAATTTATCTAAAGTCGTTGACAATTGTTGGACTTGTGTTTTGAGAGATTCATTGTCGTTTAACAATTGTGTGCACTTTTTAATAGAATTCTCTCCCCTAGTATTTTCACACTCTTTCAAAATCAGAATTTCATTTTCAACTGATTTTATATTAATTTCTAATTTTTTAATTTCTTCTTTGAATGTTGGACACTTATCACACTTAGGGATCGTACTTTGATAGGTTTTAACTAATTCGTCAAGTTGTTCATTTAATTCTATCAAAGTATCCTTTTGTGATTCAAGTTTGGCATATTTCTCCCTAAGTCGTTTAAAACAGCTATTTACTTCTTGGAAATATATAAGTAATTCTGAGTGAGTGAGTTTTGATACCTTGCTTGGCTCGTCATCGTCGCTATCAGTTATATTTCCTTGAAGGCACATATCTGCTTTCCCACTCTCACTGCTAGTACTTTGATTATCTTCATCACTTGTATTCCACATGGCTGCAAAACTTCTCCTTTTTGATTTCTTTTCAAAGTCGCATCGATTTAAAGGACAATTGGGCTTGATGTGTCCGGGTTGGTTGCACTTATGACAGATGATTTTTTATTCTTCTGGATTGTCTAGTATTTTTTTATTCTGCTTTTCAATTTTCGATTTAGAGATGGATTTCTATATTTATAATTCCACCTTTTGAATTTCGTTATTATCAACTCCAATTCTGCTGCTCCATCATCATCATCTTCATCATCACTTTCTGTTGTTCCTTTAAGAGCTATTGATTTCTTTCGATTGTCACCTCCTTCACGCTCTTCCTTGAATTTCATTTCTAGCTCATAAGTGGTGAGATTTCCTATGAGTTCTTCAACTTTCATATGTTTTAAATCTTTTGATACTTGAATGGCAGTCACTTTGGCTTCAAAACTTTATGGAAGGAATCTGAGGATTTTTCGGACTATCTCCAACTCTGTGTATGATTTTCCAAGAGCTTTTGATTTGTATACGATATTGGAAAGTCGTCCGTACATCTCTTTGACATTTTCTTCCTTCTCCATTGTGAAGTTCTCGTATGCGCTGCTTAGCATGGTAAGGCGAGATTCTTTGACTTGAGATGTTCCTTCGTGAGTCACTTCTAGTTTGTGCCATATTTCCTGCGCAGTTAGATAATGTGAGGCACGATTAAATTCAAATTGATCAAATGAACAGATAATAGAATTCATGGCTTTAGCATTAGCATTTTGAAATTTATTTTCTAGTTCTGTCCATTGATCCTTTGGTTTCTCTATTTCCTGATTATCTACAATTATAGTTGGTGCTCTATAACCTGTCTCAATGATATTTCAAGCATCAATGATTTTCAGTAAAAAAATTCATTCTATTTTTCCAATAGGCATATTCACCATTGAACATTGGTGGTCTAAATATGGACTAACACTCAGCAAAAGCATTATTAAAATAAGCCATTTTAAAAATTAAAATTTTTAAAACAAAAACTGGTTTTTGAAAAAATGAATTTTTCAAACAAAAGTTGACTTTTATTCCTAGCTCTGATACCACTTGTAGGATCGATTTCACCCTAGAGGGGGGGTGAATAGGGTGATGCTGTTAATTATAAAAATTATTGCAGAAGCTTATAAAATTATTTCAACACGGATATATCGAAATTATAGCAGCACAAATAATAGCAGAATAATAAATGCAGAAATAGAACGACGCGGAATTTACCCAACTTCGCCAAAACCTTGCCTACGTGTTGCCCCCAAGGTTTCTACTAGAAATTAAGTAGTCACACACTTACACTCGTACACTCGCGACATCCGCTACTGACTAACCTAACTCTACGCTCAAAACCCTGCCACAACTCAGCCACTGAGATGCGAATTCTCAAACTACGCCACGAAGTTTGTCCCCTGATCACACGACAAGTAATTACAACATTTAAAAGAGAAATTCAAATTAAAAAACAATTAAAAAAAAGAAACTAAACCCTAATTTAAAACCCTAAATTAAAACTCAATTAATAAAATGAGCCCGGCCCAATTCAAAACAACAAACGCGACCTTCTTTATTTCTTTTATCAATGTCGGCCGGCTTTTTTTCCTTTACTCTGTATAATAGCGGCTTGTTCTCGTTTTCCTTTGCTTGCAAATTAGTGCTTTGTTTCTAAAGTCGCCGACTTTCGGTTGCCTAATCGAAATAGATGTTTTCCAGTTTGTTGCTTTTGTCGATTGTTTGGCTCTTTGAATTCTCTTCGGCTACTTCAATTCGATCAAGTTCGAATTTGATTCTGGTATGTAATTTACTCCTTTTTCTTTACTGGTTTTGGCTTACTTGAACTTGATGGATTTTGAAGCCGATGATGATTAGGTTTTTATATAGGGTTCGAACCCTTGATTTTCGTTCGTATGTACTCATTGAATTGTCTGATAATTTTTTGGCTTGCTGTTCGATTCAACTTGAATGTTGATGATTTGCACTGACTTGTTCAAATTCGTATAATTTCTGGTAGCTTGATTCGCACGGCTTCGATTCTGACTCATTTGATTTCTTGGTCATCACGACATTGAATTTCATTGACGATGTTGATTTCGATCTTTGTTTCCCTTGACTCTCGTCAGTTGCTCATGGCTTCAACTTGATTTTGCTTGATGTTATGGAAATAGTATCTTTTGAAAAAGATTATGTTTTAACAACTTAAGGGATTTGAACTGCTACAACAGTATCCACATGCAAAGAGTCAATTTCACTTGGAATGCAAGCTTTATATTGCTTTCCATGGTATGTTCAGATTCAATTTTTAAAATTCCTTTCTTCTTTTCTGTTGTACTTGAACTCGAATCCTTTGTAGCATACTTGACTTGTTTTGTTGTTTGTGCTTGTTAACTACTGCTTCTCTGTCTTGTTCAACTTGACTCCGGTCAGTTGTTCACGGTGTCGATTTTGAATTGTATCATTCCACAGCCCTGACTTTGTTTTGATAAATTGCTGCTTGGATTTTTGACCATGGCTTCTTCTGTCAACATTCTAATATGTTACATTATTTTTATAACTACTGTATATAAGTATTTCTTATGTGTTAATCTTGTCACTGTTCTTGTGCATTCATGTGCTTGATGTTCACTTATTGTTTGAGACAGTTTGCATTAATCTGCATTCTATTTGAGCTGAGAATTTTGACTTGTTCAGGTTTTTACTTGTCATGCCAGTTGAAGCTATTTTGATTTCGGCATTGATTATGTGCACTGTATTGGTATTACAGTCTTGATTTCTTTCATATTGATGTTGAGCCACTTACTGGTTCTTTGTCTTGTTCAAAAGTGATACTTTCATTTGCACTTGGTCACTGTGTATTACTGCATACTGCATGTTGTATTTTTGGTGCTTGGTTTTGAGATATGAAATGCTGGTGCATATGCTTCATTTGTTGCAGACCTGTTTCATTTTCATGTGCAGTTTATTTGCCACTTGGTCAAGCTTTTATTGTGTGGTCATTTGTGTTTGTGTATTGAATTTGCTGTATGGTCAGTGGTGCACTTGCTCGTCTCTGTTGCGCATGGCTGAACTACTTTGTTCATGTATTGCTTGAGCATATGTAAGGCAGTTTGCATTTGTGTTGTAGCTGTCTTGACCATTTGAACTAAGCATGCTGAATTGGATTATACTATCTACTTCATTTGATCCACTGTTGCATTCATGTGTACCTTATTCTCTGATCTGTTCATTATGTTGTTGCTTTGTTTCAGTGCTTATATATGTTCACTGATATGATTCATATTGTATTGAGCTCTGATTGTGCATGCTTTGTTCGAACTTGTATCACTTGAGTCTGCACTTGCTTGATCCAGTTTCATAGTTGCATATTTGTTGTGCATTGAGGTTGCTCCCGACCATTTTATTGCATTTGGATTTGTTTTTCGAATTACACCTGAGTTGAATCCAGCTTGTAGCTCGGATTTGACCTTGTGCAGAATATTGTGACATTATTTTTATTGCACTTAAGTTGAACCCGGCGTTTTGGGTTTGACCTGCGCTCACCTGTCCCTGTAATTCTATCAAGTGTATATATCGGTGCGCACGGCCTTATGGCATATACAGTGATACATTGTGTTTGTCACAAGCTGTTCGTGTATGATGAATTCAAATTTAAATAATGACGAAAAATCCAAATAACTGAGGCAAAAATTATTATCAAAATCCACACTTTATTTTATACTGCAAAAATATTTTATTTTCAATTTTACTGCGTCAATTTATATTTTTGCAAATTGCTGAGATGCTGGATTCACATTGGAATGAAGTTGAAGATCAGTAGTAGTGAGGTGCAGTGTAAATGTGAAATTCTAACGTAATCAAAAATTGTATTATAATTGAAGTTGTATATAGTGAGAGCTTTAAATTTGTACTATACAAAAATTGTAATAAATATTTGTTTGAATAAAATTTCTATTTGAATTCAAATTCTATGTAATTTATTTTATTTAGCAAATATTTATTTAATCTATGAAAAATAAAATAGTACATTAACAAATGCATTTAAATGAATATATATATATATATATCTTTATTATCAACAAACAAAAATCATAGCAATCGCATATTCAGTAGAGAGATACTACCTTTCAACCGTGTCGAAATGTATCAGAGATGAGTTTTTGATCACTTTTACCCAACTAAAAGGATAAAGTAAACTTTATACCTTCGAAAGGAGGTTATGAAGCATCATCCATACTCTAATCATAAATTTGAGGTGTTGACGAGTTTTCTCGTCAACACCTTCCAAATCCACCGACCGCAACTTTGGCTCCCTCTTCTCGGTAGTTGTCATTCTTCTTAGCGGTCTACTTACTGGTTCTGCTCTAGGCACCAAAACTACCCGAAACTCAATGGCTCATTTCAGTGGCAATCCAACTAATGGCTCATAAACATCCACGGATTCTCTAAACACAAAAACTCGGTTCAGCCCGTCTTCGAACTCCACAACACCCAATAAAGCATTCATCTTACAACTAGATTTTTCTGCGATATGAACTATCCATTCATTATAATCAGGATGTCTAAGTGATATTTTCCTATCATAGCAAAATATCCTAGCATCATACTCAATTAACCAATCGATACCTAAAATAATTCTGAAACCTACAAAGTCAAACACATGCAAACAACAAAAAAGGTATGACATAACAAATCAAACTCTAAGTGGCCATAGTTCATCTCAAGTGTCGCATACCCTCCTATCTGATTTACATCCCTTAAAGAAGTGACTAAATATGAGGGTTCTAGGTTAAGATATCTACCAAACATCGGGATATAAAAGAATGAGATGCACCAGTATCAAACATAATGCTA
This sequence comes from Allium cepa, assembly GCA_030765085.1. Lineage (NCBI taxonomy): Eukaryota > Viridiplantae > Streptophyta > Magnoliopsida > Asparagales > Amaryllidaceae > Allium > Allium cepa. Next base: position 307,509,391 of record CM060931.1, read on the forward strand.
ACAAACATACCATGGATCTAAAGCATACCTCCCAACACTGTCTTTCCTTTCTTCTGAGCTGTTGGTCCTGAAGTAGCTGGCTGTAGTGCACATAACATGCCCCTTCCATCCTTAGCAGGCACTTTGCGCTGATTCTTATAAATACTATTTCGATCGCAGTTGAAGCATCTGATTTTCTTCTTCTTGATCACCTCCTTCGCCTTTCCAGTATGATCACCTCCTTCGCCTTTCCAGTATGACAATCATTAGCAAAATGTCCTTTCTTGTCGCACTTGAATCAAATAACCTCAAAATTTCCTTTCTTTGCCGCTCCACCTTTCTGAGCACCCTTCTTATAAAAGAACTTCCAATTTTGGCTTTGCCCAATATGGACCTCCATTTCCTTATCCTTCTCCAAAGAAATAAGTATCTGCTCGTGTATTAAAGCCATCTCCACAAACTCATCACATGGATCCCTAATATGAGGTAATGTATCCCTAGCCAACTCAGGTTTCAACCCCCTGATAAACTTCTCGCTCCTCTTCATCACGATATCCACCATAACATACCCATACCTAGCCAACTTCTAAAACATTCTAGCATACTCCAAAACAGACATCTCCCCTTGCTCTAACTCGTCAAACTTTCTGAGCAAAGCGGACTGTACCATCACAGACATGAACCTCTCCTGGAACCTTCTCTTAAACTCAGCCTATGCCATCGTCTCTTCATCCACACCCGCCTTCACATTTTTCCACCAGAATATAGTTGCTCTCTGAAGCTGTATGAATCAAGCCTTCTCTTATGCTTATCAATGAGCCACAATTCAACAAATATCCTTTCACGGTGCAACAACCAGTTCTCCACTTTATAACATCTTCAGTGCCAATAAACGGCTTCTTTCAAAGCCTAGCATAATCTATACTCAAGTTAGCATAATAGTTGACCACTGGAGCTTCCTAAACTCCTCTTCCTGCATTTCCTCCAACCACTCTAGTAGCAATTCCATCTTGCATCATATTCATGAAAAACTGATACATAGCTCCCATATCCACTTGTGAGACTCCAGCACCAACATTTCCAGCTTAAGCCTGACCTTGATTCCTTCTCTTATTTGGTCAGGCATTTCCATTTGTGGTGGTACCATCCTCTCTTAAGTTCAGCCTTTCTCCTCTAGCGCCCATACATGTATTCAAGCCTCGTGAGATACATAAGAATAGCTTAAGAGATATAGAAAATAGATATATAGTGTATACTTATATATAGCAAATACAAGTACGTTACTATAGCATTATCCCATGCTAAATTTAAATCTAATTTCTTAGGTTTATGTTTTCAAAAGTAATTTTTAGTTTAAATTTTTCATAAACCTATGATCTGATACCAAGTTATAACATCCCCTATCTAGAGGCCAAAAGCTAAGTGATATGGATGCTGCAGTCATCTATAGTATTAACTTCTGGCGACTAAATACGTCTATGTTAATGGTGTCCATAATATCAGAAGCACATGAATATGAAACAAAACCATAGATTTTAAAAATAACAAAATTTCTGATTACATTTCCAAAACATGTTCCATATTTAAATTACATAATCCCATAATTATTTCCCAGTTATGTATCAAATATAATTATTACATAAATACGCCAAGAGCGACATATAAAGATGCCCCCTGGTTGATCAGAATACTGATTGTCATAACTGACATAATACAACACAGCAGAAATAAACAAACAAAAACAGCAACACCTAGATAGCTATCCGTCAACCTCCTGCTCGTCTACGGTAGCTTTATTCGTCATCCGACTAAAACCTATAAATCTCAACTCTTAACCCACTCAAGCCAATTTTGAGAACCCGAGAGTTTAAGTGGAAAGAACCTAAACTTTGGGTCAGACATAATGCTGCTGTGAATAACACTATACATCTTGGTTATTTGACATTAAATGAGACCATGCCGCTTAGTGGAACGAGTTTTCCATCACTAACATACTTTTAAAGCATATCTTTTGAAAATCTTTTCCTACAACCAAAACTGGTTAACACCATAAAGCATTATTATGTAAACATACATACCAGGTAACAAATGAACTATCTATCCGAACACTATAGTTTTGTTTGGCTAACAACTAACCTTTGGCTGACTTCGACCTGCTAGACAATATAAACAAAATAACCTAACACTTGCTAGACACTCTGTAATACCCCAAAATTTTGTGAAAAATCATTTTGATAAAATGATTTAATTTTGAAATATTTAGATTTAAATATGGTGAAATTCTTGGGATTAGATAGTGTGCACATGCACACTGGAAATGGCACAGGGGAAAATCCAAGAATTTGTGGAAAAATAATATAGGGAAAAGAAAACGTTTCAAATATAATTTTGAAATGTGAATTATTCTGTCCTCAGATCACATGTATTATTTCGAAAAAATAAATAAATAAAGAGACCAAATTTTTTTTTATTTGAAATGAGAAAGTAAAATTCTTATTTAAAACATTGGAATTTAACTTAGGCTTAACCAAGTTAAATATGGAAGATATGCATATGTACATTTTTTCTGTGAAGCATAAGGAATTAAATAAAGTAATAAAGAGGCAGAAAGATTTTATTTGAGCAGAGAAGTAATCCTTACTTAAAGCATAGGATTTTCTTTTACCAGATCTAACTCATTTAATTAGAAGATATATATACATGTGTATATTTTCTGTAAAGCAAGCAAGATCACATAAAAACTTGTACACCTATGTACAAATATATTTTCTATGAGCAGAAAGTGTTAAAGCAAAAAAAAAAAGTAAAGGAAACATCAAAATGACATGAAATGTAATAAAAGTCAGTATGCTTGTGTAGGTAAAAATAGAAAAAGGAGATTTCCAAAAAAGAATAGAAGCATAAATAAGAACTGAGTCACACATTTAGCATGACTTGGGTAAGTAATTAAAGACAGCCATTTTCTGGAAAAGTAAATAAAAAAAAAGAGAAGGTACTAACCATAATGGACTAAGGGGGTCGTGGTATTAAGGGGGAAAATGTTAAAATATAAATACAAAATGCATGAAGATGGTCAGGTCAGAAATGGAATTTTGTCTTGCCAAAACCCTAGTGGAAAAAGCATATAAATAATCAGCTTTGGCCGGGAAACCATTTTACCCCGAGTTACTCAAAAAAATAAAATAAGAAAGAAGATATTTAAAAAAGTAAAGAGAAACACACATACATAAGGATTTTATGGATCAAGAGAAGGATGAACTTAGGTGAGTAAACCTCACTAGATTCATGGCATTAAGACCTAAGATGAGGCAGCCACTTTTTATATTGCCATTTACATATTGCTGGTTTTGATGTGTATGATTTCATCCATGCTCTTTGGATGTTTTTTTGGATCTGATATGATTTTATTATGGATGTTTTTGGGTGATCTTTGACTTGTTGAGATGTTTGCCTTTGGATGTACAACTTATTGCTTCATTTTTCTCAGAAATGTTAAGGCCCAGAATTTTAAAAGTATGGAGAGGATATTCTCAACTATTATAGATTTATGGAATGGAAAATCTTAGCAAGGAAAAATGTTGTGAGCTGCATTATACTTTGTGTAAGTGCTGAGGCTTGAAAAGAAAGAAATTAAGGGTACAATAGAAATTTTCTAGGTGCTGAGCCCTTAATCAAATCAAAGAAAAGAAGAACTCACAAGCTAAAATTATGATTGAGCCAGATCATGAATCTGATTCAATCATAGAGGCTTGCAGATCAATATAACATGACATGCTATGCCTCTTTTACAGTTGAAAATATTCTTATATTTTACTGAGATCAAGACATAATGTCCACATTTTTGGAAATAACTGTCTACTTAATTTCTGAGGGAATTATGATAGGAAAAATTTATGGGTGTTTCCATGTTTGCAGTGACATTTCACTTAGCTATTTGATGATAGGATTTAAATTAATGCACTAGTAAATAAACTAGGGAAGGGAAGGCCAAGAAGGCTGCTGGAATGCTTGTCATATTTGAAGTATACAAGTTGGAACACGGTTTGTTTAAGTCCTGAGATCTTTATGCAATGATGTGAATTAGTTCATTGCAATGTGTCCCTGTGATTCCTTGATAGCAGATGAGGTAGGAATTTAAATTGAATTATACAACCTGTACATGAAGAGATAGGAATATGAATATTTCTTAGGTTGGTTGGTCTGGAACCAAGATTGTTCCAGTGAATGCACAGGTTGCATATTTATATTTATGATTGCAAGATTATGTATGTATGTGTAGGAATGATAGATGAAGTCATCATACCTGAGTCACTTTATTTACACGATGATAAAATAATTGATTATAGAGACTTACATAAATAACAAGTCATTACACTTATATTCTCTGTTGCTTAATATCATGAATATATTGATGTTGCTCATACCAGATCATAGATCTGACCCTTATTTGCTCATGGCATATGGGGGTGTCTCATTTTAAAATGGGGCAGCCACTAATGTTCTTGTAGCGAACACCAAGCTTAAATAAGATGGAAAGGGGCATTGGCTAATGAGAAAATGAATGTGCATGCTTGCTAATTTTAATAAGAGCCTAGAAAGATTTTATCTGCATGTATTCAAGGGAGAGTTGTGTTTGAACTTGATGTTATGTAATGAACTTGCTATGTTTGATTGAACTAGTTTTTTATCTATTGAATATTGCTATGCATTCAGGTTTTAAAATTAAAAGAAATATCTGGGTTGGAAACAAGAAAAATTTGCTTAAGTATTAGATATGAAAGCCTGGAAAAGAAATATACATATATGTATGTGAGCAATTGTTTTGCATAACTTGTATTATGTATTAGTCAATTCTTGAGATATAGCAAAGCACTGAGTTTTTAGAATAAAATCTGGATTTAACTAGAGGTAAATTTATAAGGATTTAAATTCTTTCTACTGTAATACTTTGTAAATAAGTTTAAGTCCACTTTCTGAATTGTTTTGAGAAAAGTAAATTTTTTGCAAGGCTTCAAATATAATGCAATTGCTTTGAACAAGCGTCTGCTAGACACAAGACACAAGGGTTAACCAAATTCAAATGGGTGAAGTTCTGGTTGATTATATTTGATGGTATTCTGAATGTAAAATACATTTCAAAAGCTTTAGTTTATTTAGCAATTGTTTCACCACAACCAACTTTTAAAAGCCATAACAGATATGCAATCTGGACAGGTTTGCACCATCAAACCTAAAGACACACGTTATTCTTTTAAATATTTTTAAGTTCAAATTCTTGTCACAACAAATCTTATGAAATACACAACTCACAATGTGCCAATATAGGCTAAGATTGAAATAAACAAGCCATATAGATTAAACCAAAATAAGAAGGTTTCTAGAAAATACATAAGTGGAAAATGATAAGTGAATATATCATTTTTTGATCTTAGCCAAATATCAATATATTTGAACTATGAAAAAAAGAATCCCAAGTAGTTTGAGATTTATCTGCCAAGATAAATTAACAGCAAATTTATAAATTAGATTGACCAAATCCATATGAATTAAATATGCACAGGATTTACTAATATATTACAAATATTCAAAAGAGTAGGGTATTTAACTGTAAACAGATCCATTCAAATCCAAAATCAAACAACATGCTCTTGTTTAACAAATAAAAAAAAAGAAACATACTCTGACTTTAAACAAGAGGAGCACATACATCCTCATATGTATGTGTATATCTTTTAGGAATAAACTGATATATTTATATTGGTAGAAAACATTGAATCCTGGGTGAATTGTTTGAAAAGAAAATGACTCTGAGAGTTCAAAGGAAGTTTAAATTAAAACTTTGAAGTGAAAATGAATATATATATATATGGCATACAAATACACATATAAGTTAAATGTGTATGTGTATGTGTATGTGTATGTGTATGTGTATGTGTATGTGTATGTGTATGTATAAAAAAAATTCCTGAGAAGTAAGGTAAAAATTGTGAGGGTCATTTCATTTGGTGCCAGAGCAAATGGTAGCATAATTAGATGGTTGCATTGATTGTTGAATAATATAGAAAATGTATTATATCTGTTTATTTTGGATGAAATAATTTAGATAAGAAAATATTAATTATAGAAATACTCATAATATGCTAATACCATTTTCCCCCTGAACTTAGTTAGCAAACCATGGTAGGAAGGGGATCACATTATGCAGGAACAAGTGTGCCACAAATGCTTGACATGTAGGAGTTTGTAAGAGTTTTAAGGAATGGAATTGGGCATAGGCCTGAGAATCCACACGAGGAACTTTCAAAACTATTAAAGGCTTATACCAATTTGGGTGTCAAAAGTTTTGAAGGGACTGAGAATGTGATGGAAATTCAAGCTGGTTGAGAACATTAGAAAGGATTTTCAATGACATGCAGCTTGATGATCAAAGGAAGAGGCAAGTGGCTTCAAGAAAGCTAAAAGGAGTGGCTTTAAGCTGGTGGGAGGTGATCATAGCTGGAAGAATTGAAAATGAAATTACATGGAATCAATTCAAGGAGATGTTGGAGGCAAGATTTGTACCAGCATCAGCCAAGACCACTTTACTTGAAGAATTTATTAGACTTAAGCAAGGAACTTTGAATGTCACTGAGTACACTCAAAAGTTTGAGGGGTTATCTAAGTATGGAGCAATGTTAGTGGCAGATAAAGCATCCAAAAATGATAGGTATATAAAAGGACTGAATCCAGGACTTAGCAGGGCCATGTTACCATATGCTGACAGAACTTTTGATCAAGTAATAGACTTGGCTTTGAAACTTGAGCAACATGACAAGGAAAGGGATAAGTATAGGAATTTTAGGAGCAGCAACAACAAGAAGAACAAGGGAAGATATCACCCTTATGATAAAAAGAAGGAAGAGACAGACAACAAAAAGACCAATGACACCAAGGCTAATGATGCTAAGAAGAAATTGGTCTGCAATCAATGTGGAAAGGAAGGACACGTCAAACCAAGGTGCCCAGAGTTGAAAGGAGGAGCCTTCGAATGCTACCTATGTGGGAAAGAGGGGCATATGAAGAGGAACTGTCCTGAGTACAAATAGCAAGGTAAAATAGCAAATTTGGAAGCCAAAGGCAAATCCACAGTCGAGAATGGAGCTGAAAATCATGGTCAAGTGGAAGGTACGCTACTTATTTGTACCATACCCATAGCAGTAGTATATGACACTGGGGCAACTCACTCTTTGATTTCCTATGAATTAGTTAAAATGCTAAAATTAAAATGCACATTGTTTGAAACCCCACTACTTATACAAAGTCCACTGGGGAGTTCTAGTGTTTTGAACATGAATTGTGTGGATGTGGAGTTAAACATAGGAGGAAACATTTTTATTTCCAATTTATATGTTTTGAATTACCCAAATATAGGTGTTATATTGGGGGTAGGCTGGTTAAGGCAATTTAAAGCCATAATAAATTTAGACTCATCCACCATATCATTGCAAAGTTCTAGAGGCCAGAGGATCACAGTTTCATGTGAAGTAGTTAAGGAAAGAAAATTATATCATTTAGTTGACTCGGAAAAAGATTTCAGCCAACTAACCATTGAAGAAATTCCCATAGTCAATGAATATTTGGATGTGTTTGGGGAAGTTAAGGGTGTTCCACACCATAGACCAGTTGAGTTTCAAATTAATCTCATTCCAGGAGCAAGTCCAATAATCAAGAAACCCACCAGAATGGGGCCAAGTGAACTGAAGGAATTGAATAATCGGTTGGAAGAATTAGAAGGCAAAGGATTTATAAGGCCAAGTAATTCATGCTGGGGTGCTCCAGTAGTGTTTGTAAGAAAACATGATGGTACTTTGAGAATGTGCATAGATTACAGAGAACTAAATAAAGTAACCATCAAGAAAGAATACCTATTGCCTAGAATAGATGATCTCTTTGATCAACTCAGTGAAGCTAAAATATTTTCTAGATTAGACTTAGCATCAGGATTTCATCAAATGAAGGTTGAAGACTCAAGTGTTAAGTATGCTGCATTTAACACTAGATATGGCTTATATGAATTTATGGTTATGCCATTTGGATTGAGAAATGCTCCTTTATATTTTGTAGATTTAATGAATAGAATATTTAGAGATTATTTAGACAAGTTTGTACTGATTTTTATTGATGATATTTTGGTTTATTCCAAAACAGTGGAAGAGCATAAAAATCATTTGCATTTGGTTTTGTCAAGATTAAGAAAAAATGATTTAAGGCAAAATTTTCAAAATGTGCATTTTGGAAGGAAGAAGTACATTTTCTTGGTCATGTTATCTCTGCCAAAGGAATTTCAGTAAACCCCAATAAGGCAGTAGCTATTCAAACATGGAAAAGACCAGGTATAGTAAGTGAGGTTAGATCATTTATGGGGATGGCAGGATATTATAGAAGATCTGTAAAAGATTTTTCAAAAATATCATCATCCCTTACCAATTTAACTAGAAAGAACCAAGCCTTTATATGGACAGAAAAATGTGAGCAAGCTTTTATCAAAATAAAAGAAGCTTTAATTAATGCACCAGTATTGAGAGTGCCAGAAGGGAATGAAAACTTAATTGTATATACTGATGCAAGTGGCTCTGGGCTAAGGGCTGTGTTGATGCAGCAAGACCAGGTGATAGCCTATGCATCTAGGCAATTAAAGCCATATGAAACAAGATATGCAACCCATGATCTTGAACTAGCAGCAGTAGTGTATGCCTTGAAGCTCCGGAGACATTATTTGTTAGGTGCCAAATTTATTTTGTACACTGATCATAAGGCACTGAAATATTTATTCTCACAAAAAGATTTAAACACGGGGCAACATAGATGGTGGAGTTCCTAGCTGCCTATGATCTAGATATACTCTATACACCAGGTAAGGCAAATAAAGTTGCAGATGCCTTGAGTAGACAACATGATAAAGTAGCCATGTTGATGATGGAAGGGTTCAAGGATTTGTCTATACTTACTGATTTAGAAATTAAAGCAAATAGTGAGGTACAAATGGTACCAATTGAAAAAGATGAAAGTAAAGGGAAATTGAGTATGGTATCTCTGCAATCAGATTTACTTCTAAAGGTTGGAAAAATGCAAGAACAAGACCTAAACCTATTGGAAAAGAAAATACTCTTATTAAAAGGAGAGGAAGTAATAAATTATCAAGTTGATAAAGATGGTTATTTAAGAAACAAGAACAGAATATGTGTTCCAGAACACATAGAGTTGAAGGAGGAAATACTGAATGAATACCATAGGAGTAAGTACTCCATACACCCAGGTAGTACCAAGATGTATCAAAACTTGAAGAGAAATCTTTAGTGGAAGGGAATGAAGTCTGATGTGGCCAAACATGTTGCAAATTGTATGACTTGCCAACAAGTCAAGGCAGAGACACAAAGGCCATCAGGACTGTTGCAACCCCTTAGTATACTACAGTGGAAATGGGAGGATATATATATGGATTTCATATATGGTCTGCCTAGATCTAAGAGAGGAAACACAAGTATATGGGTAATAGTGGATAGGCTAACTAAAGTAGCATATTTTATCCCAGTAAAATCAGAAAGAAATGCCCCAAAATTGGCTCAAGTATTCATGAAAGAGGTGGTAAGATTTCATGGCATTCCCAAAACCATTGTGAGTGATAGGGATACCATCTTCACCTCAAGATTTTGGAAGAGTTTTCAAGAAGCCATGGGAAGTGAATTATGTTTAAGCACTGCTTACCATCCACAATCAGATGGACAAACTGAGATGGTGAACAAAACTTTAGAGGACTTGTTGAGAGCATGTGTACTAGACTTTCGAGGCAACTGGGAAGACCATCTCCATTTAGCTGAGTTCACATACAATAACAGTTATCAAAGCACCATAGGGATGGCACCATTTGTAGCCTTATATGGCAAGCCATGTTTATCACCTGTGTGTTGGGTAGAAACAGGAGAAAGAACTATTTTAGGACCTGAGTACATACAAGAAACTACAGAGAAAATTTAATTGGTAAAGAAAAGAGTTGCAGCAGCTCAAGACAGGCAAAAGAAGTTTGCAGGTAGGAGGAGAAAGCAAGTGGAATATGAAGTGGGTGATTTTGTTTTTGTCAAAGTTTCACCTAAGAATAAGGTCTTGAGATTTGGCAAGCAAGGAAAACTCACACCAAGATATGTTGGACCCTATTAAATTCTGGAAATAATAGGTTCATTAGCATACAAATTGGAACTACCAGAGGATATGAAAGCAATGCATAATGTTTTTCATGTATCACAACTTAGAAGATGGGTACATGAAAAGGAGAAAATTCTAGACAAGCCTACTCAAATTAAGATAAACCCCAATTTGGTTTATGAGAAAGAACCAGTGGGGATATTAGCTAAAGAAGAAAAGAAACTGAGAGGTAAAACTTTAAAACTGTTGAAGGTCTAATGGAGTCTTGATCCAAATGATTGCACATGTGAGTTAGAAGATAAGATAAGGAGGGATTATCCTAAGCTTTTTGCAAATTAAAGGTAATTTTTAATTTCTGAAAATTTTGATATGTATGGTTGCTGTGGTTGAATTTACTTGCTTATGCATATGTTTGTTAGATTTTCATAAAATCAGATGATGCTTGTTATAAGTATTAGAAAATTGTGAGGACACAATTCCTAAAAGGAGGGGTGAATGCGATACCCTAAAATTTTATGAAAAATCATTTTGATAAAATTATTTAATTTTCAAATATTTAGATTTAAATATGGTGAAATTCTTAGGATTAGATAGTGTGCAAGGATATGTGTGCACATGCACACTGGAAATGGCACAGGGGAAAATCCAAGAATTTGTGGAAAAATAATATAGGGAAAAGAAAACATTTCAAATATAATTTTGAAATGTGAATTATTCTGTCCTCAGATCACATGTATTATTTTGAAAAAAATAAATAAATAAAGAGACAAAAAAAATTATTTGAAATGAGAAAGTAAAATTCTTATTTAAAGCATTGGAATTTAACTTAGGCTTAACCAAGTTAAATATGAAAGATATGCCTATATACATTTTTTTTCTGTGAAGCATAAGGAATTAAATAAAGTAATAAAGAGGCAGAAAGATTTTATTTGTGCAGAGAAGTAATCCTTACTTAAAGCATAGGATTTTCTTTTACCAGATCTAACTCATTTAATAGAAGATATATATACATGTGTATATTTTCTGTAAAGAAAGAAAGATCACATAAAAATTTGTACACCTATGTACAAGTATATTTTCTGTGAGCAGAAAGTGTTAAAGCAAAAAAAAAGGAAACATCAAAATGACATGAAATGTAATACAAGTCAGTATGTTTGTGTAGGTAAAAATAGAAAAAGGAGATTTCCAGAAAAGAATAGAAGCATAAATAAGAACTGAGTCACATATTTAGCATGACTTGGGTAAGTAATTAAAGACAGCCATTTTCTGGAAAAGTAAATAAAAAAAAGATAAGGTACTAACCATAATGGACTAAGGTGGCCGGGGTATTAAGGGGGAAAATGTTAAAATATAAATACAAAATGCATGAAGATGGTCTGGTCAGAAATGGAATTTTGTCTTGCCAAAACCCTAGTGGAAAAAGCATATAAATAATCAGCTTTGGCCAGGAAACCATTTTACCCCAAGTTACTCAAAAAAATAAAATAAGAAAGAAGATATTTAAAAAAGGAAAGAGAAACACACATACATAAGGATTTTCTAGATCAAAAGAAGGAAGAACTTAGGTGAGTAAACCTCACTAAATTCATGGCATTAAGACCTGAGATGAGGCAGCCACTTTTTATATTGCCATTTACATATTGCTGGTTTTGATGTGTACGATTTTATCAATGCTCTTTGGATGTTTTTTTGGATCTGATACGATTTTATTATGGATGTTTTTGGGTGATCTTTGACTTGTTGAGATGTTTGCCTTTGGATGTGCAACTTATTGCTTCATTTTTCTCATAAATGTTAAGGCCCAGAATTTTAAAAGTATGGAGAGGATATTCTCAACTGTTATAGATTTATGGCATGGAAAATCTTAGCAAGGAAAAATGTTGTGAGCTGCATTATACTTTGTGTAAGTGCTGAGGCTTGAAAAGAAAGAAACTAAGGGTGCAACAGAAATTTTCTAGGTGCTGAGCCCTTAATCAAAATTTAAAAAAAAAACTCACAAGCTAAAATTATGATTGAGCCAGACCATGAATCTGATTCAATCATAGAGGCTTGCAGATCAATATAACATGACATGCCATGCCTCTTTTATAGTTGAAAATATTCTTATATTTTACTGAGATCAAGACATAATGTCCACATTTTTGGAAATAACTGTCTACTTAATTTCTAAGGGAATTATGCTAGGAAAAATTTATGGGTGTTTCCATGTTTGCAGTGACATGTTCACTTAGCTATTTGATGATAGGATTTAAATCAATGCACTAGTAAATAAACTAGGGAAGGGAAGGCTAAGAAGGCTGCTGGAATGCTTGTCATATTTGAAGTATACAAGTTGGCACATAGTTTGTTTAAGCCCTGAGATCTTTGTGTAATGATGTGAATTAGTTCATTACAATGTGTCCCTGTGATTCCTCGATAGCAGATGAGGCAGGAATTTAAATTGAATTATACAACCTGTACATGAAGAGGTAGGAATATGAATATTTCTTAGGTTGGTTGGTCTGGAACCAAGATTGTTCCAGTGAATGCACAGGTTGCATATTTATATTTATGATTGCAAGATTATGTATGTATGTGTAGGAATGATAAATGAAGTCATCATACCTGAGTCACTTTATTTACACGATGATAAAATAATTGATTGTAGAGACTTACATAAATAAAAAGTCATTACACTTATATTCTATGTTGCTTAGTATCATGAATATATTGATGTTGCTCATACCAGATCATAGATCTGACCCTTATTTCCTCATGGCATATGGGGGTGCCTCGTTTTAAAATGGGGCAACCACTAATGTTCTTGTAGGGAATACCAAGCTTAAATAAGATGGAAAGGGGTATTGGCCAATGAGAAAATGGATGTGCATGCTTGCTAATGTTAATAAGAGCCTAGAAAGATTGTATCTACATGTATTCAAGGGAGAGTTGTGTTTGAACTTGATGTTATGTAATGAACTTGCTATGTTTGATTGAACTAGTTGTTCATCTGTTGAATATTGCTATGCATTCAGGTTTTAAAATTAAAAGAAATATCTGGGTTGAAAACAAGAAAAAATGCTTAAGTATTAGATATGAAAGCCTGGAAAAGAAATATACATATATGTATGTCAGCAATTGTTTTGCATAACTTGTATTATGTATTAGTCAATTCTTGAGATATAGCAAAGCACTGAGTTTTTAGAATAAAATCTGGATTTTACTAGAGGTAAACTTATAAGGATTTAAATTCTTTCTACTGTAATACTTTGTAAATAAGTTTAAGTCCACTTTCTGAATTGTTTTGAGAAAAGTAAAAATTTTGCAAGGCTTCAGATATAATGCAATTGCTTTGAACAAGCGTCTGCTAGACTCAAGACACAAGGGTTAACCAAATTCAAATGGGTGAAGTTCTGGTTTATTATATTTGATGGTATTCTGAATGTAAAATACATTTCAAAAGCTTTAGTTTATTTAGCAATTGTTTCACCACAACCAACTTTCAAAAGCCATAACAGATATGCAATCTGGACAGGTTTGCACTATCAAACCTGAAGACACACATTATTCTTTTAAATATTTTTAAGTTCAAATTCTTGTCACAGCAAATCTTATGCAAATACACAACTCACAATGTGTCAATATAGGCTAAGATTGAAATAAACAAGCCATATAGATTGAACCAAAATAAGAAGGTTTCCAGAAAATACATAAGTGGAAAATGATAAGTGAATATATCATTTTCTGGTCTTAGCCAAATATCAATATATTCGAACTATGGAAAAGAAAGAATCCCAAGTACTTTGAGATTTATCTTCCAAGATAAATTGACAGCAAATTTATAAATTAGATTGACCAAATCCATATGAATTAAATATGCATAGGATTTACTAATATATTACAAATATTCAAAAGAGTATGGTATTTAACTGTAAACAGATTCATTCAAATCCAAAATCAAACAGCGTGCTCTTGTTTAACAAATAAAAAAAAAGAAACATACTCTGACTTTAAACAAGAGGAGCACATACATTCTCATATGTATGTGTATATCTTTTAGGAATAAACAAATATATTTATATTGGTAGAAAAATTTGAATCCTGGGTGAATTGTTTGAAAAGAAAATGACTGTTAGAGTTCAAAGGAAGTTTAAATTAAAACTTAAAAGCGAAAATGAATATATATGTGGCATACAAATACACATATAAGTTAAATGTGTATGTGTATGTGTATGTATATAAAAAAAATTCCTGAGAAATTAAGGTAAAAATTGTGAGGGTCATTTCACACTCCTCTTTTGGACGGTCTGTCCTTAACTTATCTATCAAATTCTCCTCTTCTAGACGGTCAGTCCCTAACATAACTTCTCCCAGGATCACCTGATTCTAATGGTTTTGCAGGCTCACCAGTAACCTATTTGTATACAAATATATATTCCGTTCTATGTGTAGTCTTACTTATGAGAAAGCCCCACACACTAGGGTTAAATTAGCCGGGGCTAGTGGCTAATGTATAGGGCGCAACCCTATACTAGTCCCATCTGGCATTCTAATATCTAAGTCATTTACTTAAGGTGATCTTCCCTTAAATTTTCCTTCAAAACCTTTTTTTCTCAAACCGATTTAGGAACATTAAATCAAACTTGAACATGAAAAATATATACACTGTGCTTTACTCAGAATCAAATTGGCATGCAACATATATACTTTACTCAAATCCTTGTTGATGATAACATTTAATCCTTTGAAAGTACCTCTTTTGAATCCTTTGAAAATACCCGTTTCGAAACCAATAAAACCCCTTTCCTAACCTAAGTCGAAAGGCCAAAACATTCCTTTGGAAACCACTCAATATAACTTTCGAAAACATTTGAAAAACCTTCTATTCAAAAGCTTCAAAACCTTAGACGTCTTTCTTTTAAAATACTTTAAAACCGCCTTTCGACATCTTTGGAAAACCATTCCTTTTCAACCTTTCGAAACAGTTAGAAACCTTCCCTTTTAAAACTTTCGAAACCATTAGGAAACCACCCCTTAGAGACCTTTCTTTAAAAACTTTCGAAAGCATCAAAACCTTTGTAAACAACAAATCCTTCGAAAGCATTTGGGTTTAATTTATGACATAGGGGAAATACCATTTGAAACAAATTAAAACCATCTCTTACGAAACCATTTGGGTTCTATCTTCAACAGAGCAAAAGGGTCAGTAAAACATTTAAGTCGAAAGCATTCTTTTAAATGAAATTCCTAAGTAAAGAAGTGATGTCGTCAAAACAAACCTTTCGAAAGCATTAGAGAAGTGGCCAAGTTTAAAAGAAAAGTATACTTTTCGAAACCATTGACCTCAAAAGGTAAGAGCAGCGGTAGCTAGGGATTTTGACCCCTTCGAAAGCAATTGCTTAAAACAAAAGGTACAACCCATTCGAAATCATTCCTTTAAAACAATTTGACCAGGTCAAAAGCTAACCAAATCGAAAGCACCTCCTCCGAAAGCAAAGCAAGCACATTTTCACTTTAAAACAAAGACACGTTTCGACCATATCGGAACCTATGGTCTCGACCCAGTTACTTTTGCCTTTGTCCAATCCACTATATACCTAAGTTATTGATACTATGTGCATTGGTCTCGATAACAATGGTGGCAGTATTTGGTCAGAACCTCTATGCCGAAAGAGGCAACACATGCTAAAAGCATGTAAAATTTGTTTTTAACTTTATAAAAAAAATATTTTTCAACAAACCTGCTATGTTTGTCAAATTCTTATTGCTTGCTAATTTTCCTTTTCAAAAAGAACTTCTAAGATTTCAAATCTAAATAATTGAAATAATTTTCAAAACACCCATGCTCCTATTATAAATATATAGAATATTTAAGTAACAACCTTAAATATATTTATATATTTATTAAAACACTTTGGAAAATTCTAAAAAAAATTCAAAAAATCAATTTTAATATGTTTTCAAATGTATATCAATTTCGGACCTAAAGTATTAATATTTAGCTGTAAATAATTAATAACCCAAATAATCATTTTCTCCATTAGAAGATTAAAATAAAATCCACATTAATTCCTAAAATTGCAAAAAATGAAAACCATCTCTAAAATATCGTTTCTGATCTAAATCTAAAATCGCAAGGCATTTTATATGTCATTTAATAGGGCTTTTACATCAAAACATATCATAAAATCTATACGAACAAGCATAAATCATTCAACTAGCATTATGAACACCTTATCCTTTAAAAACATGAATAATCATGAAAAATATTTCGGGTTCATCTTAAAATGAAAAATAATTATAAAAGTGAGATGTAGTCATTATTCCTCTTAGCTTAGAGATTAAGGATTCGGGACTTAAATGAATTTGAGTTGAGAAATATGCTCTCTTTAGTTTTTCTTCCCCTTGTTCTTTCTAATGGTGGCCGGCCTCTATACTTTGATTTGTTTTTTTTTGCAAATGATAATAAAAGTATATGGAATATACGACCAAGGATTTAGGGTGTCGGATTTCCTTTTCTTTTATTATCCTTACTTATTTCCTTTAACCATTTTATTTTAGTTGATTTACTTATATGGCATGGCTACCCCTATCTAAAATCAAATCGCAATCCTCTAATCATCTCATTTTTTATTTAATTTAGCTAATTAAATATCCTAAATAATGTTGGTAAAAATTAAGGTCGTTGCAGCTAGTGTGACCACATAACAATTTGGTGTGATAAGTTCAAATATCACTAAGTATTTTATCCTTCTCATCATCCAAGAAGTCAAAATGGAAGTGAGAAATCGTGTGTAAATTTCCTATATATCTCTAAGAAAGTAGCGACTTGCTAACTGAGATGTTCTAAGAGTTAACGAATTATCTTTAAAATCCCTCTTTAACTTGGTAAATTTTCTCAAAAGTTAGGACTATGTGTGGATTTCTTAATCTGTATAATACGTGAAAATTAGACTAAGCAAAGGAAGACAAAAGCATCCTTGATTACATGTTATAATTATACAATCATTGGGGTTCCTATAATATTGATCTCTTGCAAAATTCAGAAATAAATCTCTTCTTATTATATTTAAACTTCTTGGAAGGAAGAGTATTAGTATCCCTAGGAAGGTTCCAACAGTCTTAGGATGAGGATCGTTCCCATGATCGTTTAGATATCTTTTATGAATGTATCTAAGCAAATCCCTACTATTTTCGGCTAAGTAAGTAAAGTCCACAAATTTTCCCCGTGAATAGACTTTATAGATGAATTCCACTAAAGTGTTTCTATCATCGATTAACATCTAAAAGAGAGTCATTAATTCAATATTCTCTCTTTTAACTCTTTCATGGTATAGATGAGCTCTTTCAAATGAGGGCAGCTTGCTTCTTCTAAAAAAACTATAATTGTGTGGCATCATCAGTAAGGCATTTGTATTTGTCAGACATGTCATTGTATTCTTTAACTAACTTTTCAAGTTCCATATTCAATTAATACTTCCTATTCACACTCTTTTCATAAAGATTCTCATAATAGAGTTTTTCCTTTTTCCTTAACTAAAATAGTGAGCTTATCGATTAAAAGTTAAACAGGTAGTACTAGACGTCTAAAGTGATGAACTTCATACCTGTGAGCCTAGAACTTTAGTCTGGGTTTCTTATTTGGCTGATGGCTAGGGGAAGTAGTGCCTTTTGGAGTAGTATCTTTCTCTGTAGTATCTTAGGGATCAGGGAATTTGGTAAAGCTGCATCATATGTAGACGAATCTAAGTTCGGATCACCTCATCTATCTTCCCTATCCTTTGGTTTTCTAGTTGCCTTTCTGTTACCATTGCCGCCACCACCACCATCATCGTTTTCCTCTCCTTTAAATTTTATCTTTTCATCAATTAGAGGATCATCAAAGGTCGGCAGCTTTTAGCGTCAACCTTTTCCTCTACAGGAAACTCTATTTGAACATACTCCTTATCTTTCTACAGCTTTAGACTGAACTTTCTTTTAAACTTTTTGTTCCATTCTTGGAGGAACGGAATGTCTAAGTCTAGGCACCTTTTAATGTTGCTTGCATATGCCATAAACAAGGCATCCTTTTAGCATTTCTCGGTAATTTTTGGAAAAGCATCCTGAGCAAAGAGGTAACTTTCCCTTTGGCGTCAACAATAATAACATTCAAGTAACCCAAGATGTTAGTTTTCCTTTGAAGCTTGTCCTCTAGGGATTTGTTTGTATCAGCTAGCTCGGCCTTTTTTTGTTGGCAGTCTCAAGATCTACTTTTAATATAATATTTTATCCTTCTCAATTAGCTTAGCTTTCTCTTTATTGACCTTCTCGAGGTCTGCTTTCAATGCCTCCACCCCTTTCTTTGGAAAATTCGTAGCATTTTCCTCCTCATTAAATGAAGAGATGAGTTTTTCTTTTTCACTGACGGCTTCATTCTTGCTAATGAAATATCAATTATATTACGGTTAAATGAAAAGAACTGTCATATGATCTTGGCTACTTTATTGAAAGACCCTTGAGATGTTTTTTGAAGGAGAAACAAATTCTTTCCCATCTATAATGTATATCAAGTGTAACATCCCCCACTTAGAGGCCCAAAATTAGTGACTACCAATGCCGTAGTCGTCCATAATTATTAATCATCGGTGACCAAGTATGGAAACATTAGCTACATTGATATAATGGAGACATATGGATATGGAAAATATTTAAAATGAACAAAAAACTTTCACATTCCATTTCAAAACATTTCAAGTCTATTACATAATCCCAATATGAGAACCATGTTTAGAGAAAATTTAATTATTACAACATACAGCAAGAGACATATGAAGATGTCCCTTGGGATGATCAGAGTATATATAGGCCGTTAAACAGTTTTGCTTTTCCAATCAAATACCGCGAAATCAAAATAGGAATAACTCTTATTAACTAGCTTGCCACATGTATGTCTGTGGATGCTTATTCGTCTAAGAAGAACTTGAACACCTCAATTCTTGAAATACTCAAAATAAATTGAGCACCCGAGAGTTTAAAGGGAAACATAAACTTCGAGTAAACATAAAGTTTGGTATAAATAATAATCTACCATTTCAAACGATTTAGATATCTAGCGAGACCATACCGCTTAGCGCAACGGGTTATCCCCTCACCAGTATCTTCCAAAGTTTTATAAAACCATATGATGTACTCCTGCATCTATAATGGTTAAGACATAGCAATTCAAAATATTATGACGATATGCCAACAAGTAAATCAATTCTATATTTCACATCACCATTCTTATGACTATTCGTCTTAGTTATAGTTTTTAGGGTCACTATTAACCTAGTAGTTTTCATGGGCTAATTAATAACTTGTTTAATGCTTACGGACTCCCTGTTCGGTCTTATATGGGACCACTAAGAACCTACTGGGCCTGCCAATAACTTCATTGTTTCATGGGTTCTTCCTGAACCTATTAGTATCTCCAGTAACTTCCCTCTTATCCTAGTTATCATGGGATGGTTAGGAACCTATTAACTTCTGTCAAAAATTTAATCTGAATATAGTTTTCAAGGGTTCACTACAAACCTATTGGCCCCTGCCAATAACTCTTTGTAATCATAGTTTTCATGGTTTTACTATGAACCTATTGGCCCATGCTAATAACTTTTTCTAAACATAGTTTTCATGGATTTACTATGAACCTGTCTATCTGACAACTTCTTTAATCAATATTTAGGCATATATTCCGGTCTATCTGACCTTCTGGATGCAGTTCTACTATTTTGGAGTTTACTTAATTTATATTCACTACTAGGTCAACCTAGCTGGTTATTCTTCCTTTTTCTCCCCAAACTGTAGTTATGGGTCCATTTTACAATGAACATATATATTAGAAGAAGCAAACATACTAACATAATAATACCAACAATTGTGGTTTAATACCCTTAAAATCATTCAAATATAAATCACGACTAATCCCTTTAACCTATTATTCTATCAACGAAAGCTTATTCAAAAATTTCATACTTAAAATCCATTTTAAACTCCTTTATTATGCCATGCTTTTCCTTTAAAAATGAGATTGGATTCTTTGCTTTTAAAACTAAGGCATTCGAAACTTAAAATTTTACTTTCGAAATCATTGGATAACCGCTTTCGAAAGTATTAAATTCTTCTTTTCAAAACATTAAGAATATGCCTTTTAGAACAATATAGATCATTTCTTTCGAAGCCCTCAAAACAAACCTTTTGAAAGTATTAAAGCATTATTTATTTACTCTTTGAGGCATAGCTTTGAAACCATTGAAAGTACCACTATCGAAACCATTGGTTTACTTTAAATATATGTTGGGTCCAAGTGAATACAAATGAAAATACCCCTTTTGAAAGCATTACCCTTAAAATAAACCGATTGGGGAAAAACTAATGGCTTTGGAACCATCCTTTCGAAAGCTTGAATCATTTAAGTAAACCAATGGAAGACTAGCTTCGAAATCCCTTTTGAAGCCATTGCTTTGAAACCTTAAAACTCTTGCGAAGGCTTCAGGAAGTAAATTAGTACATTTATAAACAAACGCTACCTTTGGAACTAGTTGATGACTTCAATCCTTTTGAAAGGTATATAGTCGACAGTAGGGTTTCGATTGGGTTGAAACTACCCTTTCGAAAGCCTTAGTTTAGAAACAAGGTAACATAGTCGAAAGCTAAATTTTAAACAAAAAGGTGGCAACCCCTTTCGAAAGCTATTTAAAAAACCCTTTCTGAAAGCTTTGGTTTTGACTTCTTCGAATGCATACATTAAAACAAGGCAAGCACATTTCGTTGGATAGTAAACAAAAGACCTTCGAAAGCTAACTATTTCTGCCCCTTTAGAAGCATGATTTCAACTCCATACTTGCCGCCTTTCTCCAATCCACCACATACCAACATATTGATACCTTGTGTATTGGTTTCGACTTGGTTGGTTTTGACTTGGTCGAGGAGGAAGCATAGGGTAGAAAGGTGCTACTAAAAGAGGTGAAACATATTTTTTAAGTAAAGACTGTTTTAATGCCATTTAAAGTAATTTACTTTTAACTAAATTGCCTATTTGTAAACATTTGATTTGTCACCATAACTTTTCAAATTCTTTCCCAAATAATACTGCCGAAATTATTTTGGATCAAATTAAAATCTTTAGCAAATAAGCCCTTCTTTAATACAAGCAAATAAAACGTATAAATCCTTTATCTAAAATAAATTAATTTCCATTGTAAATACTTAAGAAAATTCCCCAAAAATAACAGAAATTCACTTTTAATATGTTATCTAACATATAAAAAATTTCAAGCAAAATTCTTCATGATATACTAAAATATTTTTATTTGCACTTTCCTTTAAGAATTCATAATAAATTTTCCATATCTTTGAAAATTATAAACATTAAAACTAAACTCTAAATAATGTTTTACATAATATATAAATTGCTTATGGCATTTGAAATTCATTATAAACGATTTTAACCTTAAAACCGTGCAAAACAACTATCAAACAATCTTGTTTTGAATCAAATATGTCATCAAATCAAGGCATATCATCATTAAAAATCATCATAATGAATTTAAACTTAAACCAAAAATAAAGTGATCATAAAAACAAAAATAGTAAGGGTTTAGATTATTATTCGCCTTGATTAGGATAAGGACTTTGAGATTTGATTTAGATTGATCCTCCTTGCTTTAATTCCTTAGCTCTTGATTAATTTCCCTTCTTCTGCCTAAGTTATGCCGGTGTTATCTGGGTTATTAACCCATCAAGATCTAAGAGGAGGCAGAATGACTTGATGAAGTCAGAACTGCTTGGAACTAAACCTAAAAGGCTATAGCAACAAGTTAAAGGGAGCCGAGTCATATTAGTAAAGCATCGATTGAGTTTGACTAAATCAAGGGTCCATCGCTTGTTCAGTCCAATCAGCAGCCAAATGCGAATAACAATTAAATCGTCATCGAAACAAAGCAATGTGCAACAACGTGCAACGAGACTATGCGAAGAATGTCAATACAAGGTAATCTCACTTCTCTCCCTTCTTAGTTGTCTACGTGTTGGGAATGCCAGACGTCAAAGTCTAGAAAAAGGCTAAGTGCATGGATCACTAGCGCTCCATACATCGTGGATCGCCAGCGATCCAAAAAATTCATCAGTGGGTTGCTGAACACCTGTAGCACATGGGATCAAAGGAGTTTAGAAGATAAAATGCCAATAATACATTAAGTGTATGGATCGCCAACGATCCTTACAAAGCCATGGAATTCTCGTGACCTGACATAGTCGCACAATGAATAAAGGAGCTAAGTGTTTAGCTCGCAAGTGAGCAAAGCTTATGGATCGCCAGCGATCCATAGGCGATGGATCACTAGAGATCCAAGCTTTTGGGTCGGGTTATGAGCTTAACACTACTGGATCGTCATGTGTCCATATGCAAGTAATTGACAAGCAGGTTTGGACTAACAGCTCTACAATCTCTATAAATACCATCCTACCTGCAACATAAATGTGATCTTCTCCAGACTGGTTGTTGAAGCTCTGCTAGAAACTTTCTTCATTCTCCACCTCCTTACAACAATCTCCGAAGGGATTTAGTATGATTCTCCAATAGATTCTGACCTTGGAGATTCAATTTAGCTAATAGTAATCAAAAGCCTTCTAATCAAACACTAATTGTAACAACAACTAGTTATAATAAAATTATGAAGTAGACGTAGGCTTCATTAACAGCCGAACTATTATAAAAATCTTCATGTCTCCTTCTTTTACTGTTCTTTTCTATACCTATTATTTGTATTATTGCTTTGTGAGAATAGGGTTGGTGCTTTCACACTTAAAATAAGGTGTTGATCAATGTTTTGGGTTAACATTTTGATGCTTTCGCTGAGAATTGAACTTATGGTTTAGATCTAGATATCTAAGTTGGATCCCATAGGTTTAGAAATTAGATCCTTAATCTTTGCTTAAAAATCCACTGTTTGTAATCAATGGCTCCTGGAAGAAGAAGAACTACCTCTGAAAGATCCATAAGGGCGGTAATAGCTGGAGAAGATGTTAATCCCAACAAGCTGAAATAAATGGCGTTAATTTGGGAAATTAGGACCTGGCATCCTCCAGCCAGCATGAAGTTGTCACCAGGGATGAGTTGAATAATATGGTTAATAAGATAAACTAAAAAACGAAAAGTAGCCAAAATGCTATAATGGATAAGCTTTGCATTCTCTTAACCTTACAGTCAAACCATGCTCTAAGGACTAAGCCTGAACCCGTGGCTGCTATAGAACAAGAGAATTCCTCCATCTCTGGTCTATATAGAAGAAATGAAAAATAGCCACAAACAAGGGGGAAAACAGGAATTAACATAGACGGACATGCAAGTACTCCATTCGCTACAAGGGAACCAATTCTAAACATAAATCAGGAGGCTAAGACCCACAAGAAGATATAGCTATGGATCTCTTCGATTTAGAAGATGTAGAGCAAGACCATCAATTGGAAGAGGATGTCAAAGCATTTGATGATGCTAGGAATATGCAAATTATCCCCAATTAGGCCAATTGTAAGTCAGCGGTGTCCTGTAGGAGTGGCTATCTCGAACATAGGAGAGCCTAGGCTTCAACCCACACACCAAGATCGTTTGCAAAGCCAAACACTTGGTGTAGTGACTGATTGTCATCCCCAAGATTGTTGGACATCAGAGGCATACATAGCAGACATTTTCAAAAGGTTGATGGACAAGAGTAAAAACCGAAGAGATGATGAATGGGGATCCGCTCCAAGTCAGACTCCCTTTACCGATTAATTCATGAATGAAAAATATCAAGACAAATTCATAATGCCAACAATCCCATCTTACGACGGAACGAAGGACCCAAACCCCATCTATACAAGTATAGATGTTGTATAGATGGAGCCAATACTCAAGAGACTGTTCGTTGCCGATGTTTCCCTATCTTTTTAGAAGCAATTGCGTCTACATGGTTCTCCAAACTTCCACGAGATCTATCTCTACTTTAACCAATTAGAAAATAAATTCCTCGACCAACTCAGGCTCCATACTGCGCAATGAAAAGATGTCGTGTCCCTATCCAAATTATTCTAGGGACACAAGGAGTCGTTGAAATCTTTCATGAACCGGTTCAATATCGTGGTGACAGAAGTAAGTAACCCAAATGATGACACAGTTTTTATGGCATTAGTCCGTGTCATTCACCTGGAGACTAAATTCGGGAAATGGATTAAAATTAAGAAGCCTACCACAAGGAAAAACTTCAATCGTAAAGTGATTCAGTACTTAAGATTGGAGGAAGCATAAGAGCTGGAAAGAAAGTATTCTGGTGCGCAACTGATGAACATCGGACAGAGCAATGTGGTAATGAATCAAAACGCACACAATTCTAGAACTACTCAAGGAGTCATGGGGAAAGATGGGAACCAAAAGAGGAAAAATCAAAACTACAATAAAAGAAATAGCAATGGTAGCAATAGAAGACTTAAAGGGTTTATAAAAAAAGACTATACCTCTCTAATTGACACTTTGGAAAATATTTATCTCACAACACAGGAAATTGAAGAATGCAAGGAACCCCATAGAAGGGAGGCAACTGAGCAGCCAAAGCGATCAAGGAAATTCTACAACTTCTAGGAGACACATGACCATAATACAAGCAAATGCTGTCACCTAAAGAATCTGATTGAGGAGTTGATCCAGGACAATAAACTCCAGCAGTGCGTGAGAAAGTTCACAAATCCCCTATCAACGTGTGGACCCTCAGCCTCCTAGAGAATGAAGAAATCAACCTGGAACCAGTGATAAAGGGTCGAAATGACCCGACCAAAGGCTTATTATTGGAACAATATCTGAGGGACCATACGCCGCGCAAAGGAGTTAAGGAGAAATGAAATGGTATGCGAATTTTCTGAAACATGCTCTAAAAGACTCATATCTCACAATAGATGATGAGGCTCTAGTCAAGATGCAAAAGGTTTTGAATGATGATATAGTGTTTCAAAAACAAGACGCCGAAGGGACTGAAGCTCCAACTCTCGATTCGATGGTGGTGACAGTAGGAACGGAACCAGCTGTAGTTCGACGAGTGTTTGTCGATTGTGGCAGTTTTTTTAATATACTTTTCAAACATACTTTTGGTCAGATGAAGATTGGTATGAAAAGCATATATACATGCCAAACAAAGATTTAGGGGTTTACCGACGAACCCAACAACCAGTGGGAACAATTGATCTACTTGTGGAACTTGGAGAATGTGAATGAAGGGTCACCTTCATTCAGATTTTTTTGATCGTTGATGAAATGTCAACATATAACTCATTCTTAGGATGGCATGCACTAGCAAATTTTAGGCTCAATGGTTCCTTACAACGAAGTTCCTTATAGAGAACAAAATCAGGATTGTGAAAAGAGACTAGAGTGTCGCCCGGGAATGCTATATCGTGGAATTACGTGAGTCAAAAAGAAAGGAAAAAGGAAAGGATGTGGGGAGAATTCTCAACATCCGGGAACCCTCTGAATAGCAACTAGACATTCGCCCCTGGCTTGGGGACCATAGTCGATTCGAAAAGGCTTTGGACCCTAGAAAGAAGAGCTCAAGGGAGGTTGAGTAGCACAGGCAGAATTGGCATGTCTGTCCTAGACAGTATGGACGACCCAATGCGGGTCTTCAAAATTAGATCGCACCTCGGAAACAAGATACGGTCAAAACTAACTAAGTTTCTCCACCCCAACTTGGATGTATTTACCAGACACACTCTGATATGTGTGGGATATCAGTTGAAATTTTTTGTCGTGCGCTCAATATTGACCCAAAATTCATAAGGAAAAGAGGCGCAGCTTAGGCCCTAAACGGTCCAAGGCGCTAAGAGAAGAGGTAGATAAAATAATGGCCAATGGCTTCATCCGAGATGCAACTTACCTTAAATATGTATCTAACCCAGTCTTAGTCAAAAAGTCTAATGGAAAATGGCGTACTTGTATTAACTTTTGGAACCTAAACAAAGCTTGCCCAACAGATATCTTCCCCTTGCACGGAATCGATTGGCTTATGGATGGGATGATGAGACACTAATTGCTGTCATTTATAGATGCATACTCGAGCTACAACCAGATCTTGGTGTATGAGCCTGATCAAAAAAACACAAGCTTCGTCACCAATCTGGGATTTTACTGCTGCAGGGACATGCCATTCGGTTTAAAGAATGCTAGGGCAACATACCAACGATTAGTGAATACCATGTGCAAATGCTAAATCGAAAAGACTATGGAAGTGTACATGGATGACATGTTGGTCAAGCTACGAATAGCTTCCAACCATCTAGAAAATCTCGCTGAAATGTTTGAAATACTGTGAAAGTATAAAATGAAACTCAACCTACTCAACTATCACTTTGAAGTAGCTTTTAGGAAATTCCTAGGGTTCATAGTAAGTTCTAGGGTCATCAAAGCAAATTCAGAGCAAATAACAGCGCTACAAGAAGTCCAAGCCCCGAAGAATAAAAAGGAACTTCAAAGCCTAAAAGGAAAGATCATAGCATTGAGTCGATTTATCTCAAAAGCTATAGACAAATGCATACCATTCTTCAATGCGTTAAAGAAGGGAACGAAAAACTTCGAATGGAGTGAAGCTTGTCAAACAACATTCGAAGAATTACTGCAACACATGGAAGCTAAGCCAATCCTATCTAAACCGGTGGATGCAGAAGAAATATTCATCTACTTAGCAGTCTCACCACATGCGTTGAGCGCCGCTCTTGTGCAAGAAGAAGCGAGAACACAACTACCCGTGTACTACATTAGCAAGCTGTTCACTGGAGTAGAGAAAAACTACCCGAAACTAGAAAACTAGTGGATTGCCTTTTGATCGCATCTAGGAATTACGGCCATACTTTCGGGCTCTTCTAATCAAATTGTTGACTGACCAACCCCTCAAGTAAGTATTATATCGACCTGAAACTTCCGAGTCACTTACAAAGTGGAATATAGAACCAAGTCCATACGATATCACATACCACCCAAGGAAAGCCATCAATGGGAAAGCATTACGAGACTTCATTGCTGAATTTAATGCATGGGATGATGAGGAAGAAGAATAGATAGAGGTAAAAATGCAATGGAAGCTCTTTGTCGATGACACATCTAATAACTTCTGTTTGGGAGCGAGCCATTAGCTATGCTTTGCGCTTAGAATTCTTTGCTACAAACAATGAAGTAGAATACGAAGCACTGATTGCAGAACTGAAAGTTGTGAAAGAGCTCAAGATAAAATCTATTCATATATACAGCGACTTGTAATTGGTCGTATGTCAAGTAAAAGCGGAATACCAGGATCGTGGGTAGAATCTTGCCCCCATACCTTCTAAAGTACAAGAGCTGCTAAGCGACATCAAACATTACACCATAACTCATACTCCATGGGAGAAAAACACCAAGGCGGACTATTTGGTTGAACTAGCAAGCCTTGGGAAGCGCAATCCTTAGGGCTTGTCCTAGTCGAAACTTTAATTACCCTGAGCATAGAAGAAATGGATGTCGAATGGATCCTCGACATCAACTTCAAACCAAAGACGTAGATGATACCAATAAAGGAATATCAACTGGCAAGGATTCTTCCAACTGACCGGTATCAATGGAAAAATCTTCTCCGAAAAGAACCCTGATTCATGATACAGGATGAAATACTCCACCGAAGGGGATTCTGGACTCCCCTTCTTAGGTGTGTATTCGATGACAAAGCCCCACGAATCCTAAAAGAAGTGCACGAAGGCAAATGTGGAGACCTCACTGGAGGGCAAACCCTTATGAAAAAGTCCCCCAGTACGGATACTTCTAGACAACAATAAACCGTGATGCTGCAGACTTTGCATGAAGATGTGGTCATCGCCAAAGATTTAGCAAAATCAAAAGAACTCCCTCAATAGAGTTAACGCATATGGTCATCCCGTGGCAATTCACAATATGCGGAATAGACTTGATTGTCGTCATACCGATAGCAAAAGGAAAAGCCAAATATACTATAGTTGCTATACATTATTTCACAAAATGGGCTGAAGCGGAACCGCAGACCACCATAACCACGAAGAAAGTGATTAATTTTTTTTCTAAAAACATTTTTGCAGCTATAGTGTGCGGCAGAAAATTATCACTGACAATAGTACTCAATTTGAAAGTACCATGTTCAAAGACTTCTAGAACCGCTTCCGAATTAAGAAAAGCTTCTCAGCAATAGCTCATCAGCAAGCAAACGGTCTAGTAGAAGCAATAAAAAAGATCATAAAATCTACCATCAAAAAGCAACTAACTAAAGCAAAGGAAAACTGCGTTGATGAACTTCCACTAGCACTACGGGCTTACCGAACCACCCGCAAAGTGGCAATCGACCACACTCCATTCGCTTTGGCATACGGCTTAGAAGCAATGATCTCTGCTGAATTGGAAGTTCCCACGCATCATAGGAAAAATTTCAATCAAAATCAAAACGAGCAGCTCCTACTAGAATCGTTAGACACAATCGATGAAGAAGGGAAGAAGCTGAGTTGAGAACAACCACCCACCAAAAAAGGACGCATGGTACTTCAACTCCAAAGTTCACAAACCAAACCTTTGAAGTGGGAGATATTATCCTCAATCGAGTCTACCTCATTCTAGAGGCCTTCGGACCAAAATGGAATGGACCATATGATATCAATCAAAAGCTAAGAGAACAGAACTTTCAAGCTAAAAACCGTCAAGGAAATTCAAATTCCTAGGACATGGAATAATGAATCACTCCGTTGTAATTTCCTTTGAAAACTACTTATATTTTTCAGCAAATAAGCCATTCCATAATGTCGGGGGTATTGTAACTAGGCAAAAAATATCCTTGATTCCCTTAGTAAATTTTGATTCACTCTTTGAACTGACGAAACCGTGTTCATAATTACTACCCGTCGGGTTAATGGAAGCAAATCGACTCAAACAACCGGATCAGCGAAACCCAGTCCTTACCTTCTAAAAACCGATGTTGCTCTGGCAACACCGGTAAGGCCTAAAATGACACTCCTTATGTTGGTCGAATATAGGCAACGCCGAGGAGTACGAAAAGGCACGCACTCCGTAAGCCGTGCACCAACTCTTGGTAATTCGAACTCCTCACATTGCCCGAAGATAGGCAACACTGAGGAGTATGAGAAGCCGCACACCACATAAGCCACGGACTAAAATTTAAAATGTAAACTCTTTGCCCTGCTCGATGATTGGCAATAGCGGGGAGTACGAAAAGCCATGCGCTTCATAGCCATGCATTAAATTTTAAAATATCAACTCCTCCCGTTGCTTAAAGATAGGAACACCGATGAGTAGAAAAGCCACGCACTGAATTTCAAAATACCAACTTCTCAAGTTGCTCGAAGGTAGGCGACACCGAGGAATACAAAAGGCCGCGAACTTCATAAGCACGCACTAAATTTCAAAATACCAACTCCTTACGTTGCTTGAAGGTAGGCAACACTGAAAGTGCATGAAAAGCCACACACTCCATAACTCGCACACTGACTCTTAAAACTTTAACTCCTCACGTTATTCGAAGATAGGCAACATCAGGGAGCACTAAAACCGTTCTGGACTGACGAGTCATATCAGTCCCAAAATTCGTGCATTCCATAAGCCACGCGTTAACTCCTGAAGCTGTGAAATCACGCTCTTAAAGCATAAGCTCCTCACGTTTCCTGAAGTTGGGCAAGACCTAGGAGCCTCAAAACCGTTACGAATCGACGGGACATATCAATTCTAAAATCCACGCATCTCGTAAGTCACATGCACTTTTAAGTCCCGAAATTGCCTCGATAATGCCAATGAACTTTTTCATACAGGAATAACCAGAATCAAGCCCCTTTGACTATGGGAAACAATGGGGACAACTCCATCCAAACCGAAGTATGACAAAATATTACATGAAGCGTTGACAATGTGCACCTGCCCCACGACTAACTTATGCGATGTGCACATCCCAAATATGCCTGTACTGTATACCTATCAAAATGTCGTAGAAAATCGGACTAGATGCTCAAGTCGCAAAACTAATGAACAAAGAAAAATCAAGTTGCGATGTCGAGTGTTAACTTGTAGACTATTTAAGCCCTAAGTTACCGGTTGTTTGTCAATTGTTTGAAGTTAACAAACCTGTAAACTAGGAGTCATACACCGCATATAAGTAAAAATGCTTGAAAACGATAATTTCACAAGTGCACTTAAATAAAAACGCTTGAAAACGATAATCTCATAAGTGCACTGAAATAAAAACACTTGAAAACGATAAGTTCACAAGTTCTGTTACTCCAAACGAAGTGTTGTTACTCCAAATAAAAATTTCGGCAGCATTCACAAGAGTTAGATAAGTGAAAATGAAACAAGCATAAGTGCACAAAATACATATGAACAGGCAGATAAGAGTATAGTCAAAATATTAATGTATTTCTTATAATTTTCTTTGTACAGCTTTAAAACGTGGGGGCGTACCCACACAACTCTGGCCAAAAAAAGGAAAATATAGACTCCATAACACAAACCTAAGCGCAGACTCTGCACTTAAACAAAATGACTCAAAAGAACCAAAACCAGATAGGTCTCTACACAAGCTCCTCAACGCTTCCTCCCACCGCTCCCCTTTTCGCTCTTTTTTTGCGATTTCTGTCTCATCTCGAGAGTGATGTCACTTCTAGTAATCTCAACGT
The DNA here is from genome assembly GCA_030765085.1 of Allium cepa. NCBI lineage: Eukaryota > Viridiplantae > Streptophyta > Magnoliopsida > Asparagales > Amaryllidaceae > Allium > Allium cepa. The sequence goes on from CM060931.1 coordinate 307,540,240, forward strand.
CCTCAATGGCAACGTCCTCCTCTTGCTCTGCAGCCTTCACAGAAGATTCTCCCTTCGCTTTGTGCCTCCGTGATTTCCAGGAGATCTTTGAGGCTTTGATCGCTTCAACCTTCCCCTCCTTGATAGCGACCAATTCATGTTGAGTATTATGAGGCTACTCTATTTGAACTTATTGCTACTTATCTTCTATCGTTGTTACATCACCTTCCAAGACATAGATGGGTTATCCAAGCCATAAAGCATGGCTATCTTTCTGGACGCCAGCCCCAGCGGTGAGCCAGACACGGATATGGAAACAAGAATAGGAATAGAAATGAGAACAGAGGCTGTGGAAATAGTAGCAGGTCGGAAACTAAGGAAGATGGCACGTCAACAAGAAAGTGACCAACCTATAAGATCAAAAATAAAAGCGTTGAATTTTTCATATTCTTACGGTATAAACTGAAAGCTCATAAACTCAGGAGAAACAGGGGGATTACTATGCCAAATGAGTGGCCAACAATGTTGACTTCATACTCATCGCCTTTGCCATCTTTCGATGGTTCCACTACCTGAGGAAAAGTCTCAAACCCTGAACTTATTACCAGGTCATGGGGCTGTCTAGATGGTTCGCCGGCCCCAGAAATGAAAGGCTCAATAGTGCTTCGGCAGCGGCTATCACGACAGCATCATCGACTTCTTTCTCTCTCTCGACTCATAAAATTTCTTCGCCTCGAGCAATACCTTCTTTGATTCTTCTTTGAGCGAGGTGTCCTCTAACTCTCTTTCGATGTAAATGTCACCATTGCCGTAAAATCGGGCCAAGATTTCCTCCCAGACCACAGGGAGAGTGCATAATAATTTCTAGTCAAGTAGTTAAGCTCGGAAGTAGAGAGTTGACGTAAATATTCAAGATGGTCTCGTCCATCATTTCCATCTTCTTCTCCAAAGCCCTTTGAAGCTCCAGTTAGTCTGCTGTAATAGATGCCTTTTCGACCTTAATGTGGGACCTGTCAACGTTATGCAGCGCAACTTGGACCTGTAGTTGAGCGATCGTCATAGCCTAATCAGAGATAGTCATATTATGCCCCTCGACGATAAGGTCATGGTCATAGATAGTTTTCCTCTGGGCTTCAATCGTTATGCTACGAGCAACCACTTCTTCTTTTACTTTCACCTCCTTGGTCTAATCCTTTTTTATCTCATCCCTATAGATCTCAATTCTGTCATGAGCCTCTTTCACTTCTTTTAACAAGTCGGTGTTCCTTTTTTTGTCTTATAGCACTGCTTCTTTCTCCTCCTCCAACAGTTTAATTCTGGCATCACGTTCTGATAGCACTCTTTCAAAATCATCCTTCTCTAACTCAAAAGAAAGGATTTCTTGATAGTTTTTGTGATTGGCATCTGCCAGCTACTTACATAATTTTTTCCACCTTTCGTCCTGGTCTAAATCATTTTGAATAGCCTGAAGATGTGGCATGTATGAATCTCAATGGACTAGACGGAGATAGTAATCGAATTTAACTCTCCTTAGAAACCACCTGGGGAGCGCTGCCTTAAGCTTGGGAGGACCAGACTAAAGTATGTAGGCGAGTCTCCGATGGGGACATGAAGCACCGGAGGCAAGCAACAACAGAAGATGGTGGGATTCAAGTTGAAGTTGGAGTATGGGTACAAGTGACGGGGATTTTTTGACCCATTGAAAAGTGAGTCGAAGCAAAAGCTTGATGTTTCGAAGAGTGCAAACGGTGGTCGAACTTTGACCTCTTTGATGGCTCCTCCCTCTCATTAAAAAAACTCCATTACTCATACACCTTTGTACTACTGGCCTCGATCTCTTTCTTGATCACGATGGGTATCGGCCTCTAAATATTTTCTTATGTATTCTTCATCCGTCTCTTGAGGCTGATTACGACCGAAAGAACACCTAGACCAGCGCTGGGAGTAGGCGAACTCTTCGAAGTCTTCATAGAGGCCAGGTCCTCTCGTCATATCTGACATGAAGAAGAAATGAAAGATCTTAGTAACGGGGGATAAAAGTAAGTAGGATGTGTGAAGACACGTGTAATCCTAGTGAGATGAATTATGAGCTTTGGGGGAAGTCCCAAAGCATCATCAGGAACCAGATCGGGTAGCCGTCGTAGGCGGAATCGAGATAACTTCAAGTGCAATACCGGTCGAACAAGGGGGCACCTCCTCAAATTTGAAATCCTCCCTCATAAGCGCATCAAAATCAAATAACATCACTCAAATCTCCAAACTCAATGTCAGCGTCTTTACTCGGAGAATCCTGATGCTCTTTAATCTCTTGGGCATTATCTTTATCGCTTGTATTTGGGAGAGATAAGCTTGTAAGGACGAGATTCATTCTTGGTGTCTCATTGCACAATTATGAATCCCCATCTTCTGATTTCGCATAGAGGTCATCGCTAAAGGAGAACTCATTTTTACTATTCTCAAATTCTCCCTCCTCTTTCTCTAATCCCATTGCGGCCTTTCCTTCCTTCTATTGGAATCCTCTTCTCCTTCTTTCGAGAATGGAAGCGTTCTGACCAGGCCACTAATTACGGTCGTAGTAGCATCTCCTGCTTTGCAGGCCTCTTCAACTGATTCCTCGGACAAGCCCTCTCTTTCTTGAGAAACTCCTTCGAAACCGTGAGAAGAAGTAAATCATGTGTGGACCCTTGATCGAGCAGGGGAGGGAACCTTAACTTGAATAGCAGATCTTCCTAGATGTAGTAATCTGTATTGGAGCAAGCCTTCATCAGTCAGTAATACTTTGAAGGATCTTTCTTTAGCATCAATAGACCTAAGGGTCCAAATTACTTCATCAAGAGACACGTCCTTATTTGGCCTTAGGATAACTGCAAGAAGTATACGACTTGTTAGAAACTCCATAGCAACACGTCAGGACTCAATAAGTATAAAAATGAACTTGCTCCGTATCATCCAAAGATGGTTAAACCCCTTGGGGCACCTAATGAAGAAATATTATGTCTTGAACTGAGATAAGTTGCTCTGCAGATGCAAAATGATTTTTCAGTCCCTTTGAGCCTCAATGATGATCAAGGATAGGCATTCATCTCTCATCTTGAACGAAAAAAAGTACCGCAATTTATCAAAACTTGGAGCGCAGTTGAATGTTCGCATGAAATGTGTAAGCAAATCAATATGGAATAACCGTTGAGATGATATGGAATGGGGAAATGCCTAAGTTTGAAAGAGTCTCATGTAGAAAGTTGTTAAAAGGAGGCACTGCTCCATTCAGACACATATACCGATGGCAAGCGGTATATCCCGGACGAGGCATGTGAGAAAACTCATTCTTCTTTGGTAGGCGTATGTCCTCTTCTGGTATACCATATTGCATACAAATATTGTGCAGAACTTTAGCGGAAACCACTGAAGAAGCTCTCTCTAGCTGGTTGAGTAGAACTCTAAAATTGGGCGGCATCTAGTCCATGACCGGACCAAACAGAACTAACTGGTCATATTCCGCATGCGAAGTGGAAGGAGAAAGGGCGACGGCTAATGACCCGACTGTTGAAAGTGTCAGGCTTCCTCCACTTGATTTAGGGTGCAAAGATGGATGCTTCATTCTAAAACAACGGGCATTCAAAAAGGTCAAGTGATTCTATTCTAAACTAATAATTTCCCATAAAACACTTGAATTATGGATAGATACTGATTCATGCCAACATAACGGAGTTCAAGTATGTACTGGGGCAAGTACAATATGCTATCTAGATGGGGTAAGCTCGGCGCCTGAAACACTACAAATGCTCAATCTCGTGTAAATAGTTCGCTCACAATGGAAAAGGAAAAAGACTTCCTGTATCATTTTCATTTGTTTTAACTTCCTCTGCACTTACCTACTATCAATCAACGGTCAATAATGGATCCGTTGTCCGAAGCGACGTGGAAAATTCTTTTCATTGCAGAGACACTGAGCATGCAAAAAGTAAGGAAAATCAAAATTCATCAGAAAAACCATGACCAATTTCCAATGTGTCGTGCAATATCAACTATGGAACTTGGCACAAGTCAATTTTGAATTAATGGATAAGATAACATAACGTGTCAAGCATTGGGATAAGGCCCAAATGTCATTCTGAGAGAAACTCAAGACTTTATTTACTATCTTCCTCCGTTAAGCCACACTCAACTCAAACTTCTCGCGACTAACATCACAAATGCGGCATCGCCTTCGAATCATTAAACAGACACTATGATAGTAGAGCCACCTTAGATTATGATAGTAGAGCCACCTTAGATTAAACTCTAAACACAAAATTAGTCGAAGGCTTAAATTGGTAAACCAAAGATATGCTAGTAGTGAGCTAAGAATCATGAAAGCGGTGATCTAATGGTAGGTTGGAGGTGATTCAAGGCACAAGCAAGGCTAGATTTTCGATCGGTTGCAACATGTAAGATATCACGGCGGTGAACAAAGTCGAATCTCTAGAAAACATTAGATTGAATCCCTAAATTTTATGGATCGAATTGCTGCAATTCGAAGGATTAGAGGCTAGAGTCATTGGAAATCTTCAGATCGCTTGAAGAAGGAGTTCGGGTCATGTGAAGTTGAAGAGGTAGCTCGGCTCGACTGGATATATAGACACCTGTAAACCAAAAAGGGAAAAAAATTCTAGGTGCTAGGGTCAACACCGATCCATCGACTATGGATCGCCATCGATCCGTAGAATCGCTTATCATCGACTCCTAATTTGCACCGTGACATCCTCCTACCACTTCAAGGAATACAAAGAGACTGTGGAGAGAAGTTTGATCCGTTATGATAAGCAGTAGCAGTAAAGACCAAAACTGAGCGATCAGTAGTGTAACCTACTACGTATCTGTGGAACTCTAATACGATTACTAAGAATTCGACAGACAGATACTAGAAGAGTTAACTTCCAAAGCAAGCCTTGTTCCCAACGAAGACGTGCTCTAGAGGATAAATGTTATCCAGGTTTTTAACCCATCAGAACGGCTCAGAAATCAACCAAAAATGCTAAAGCAACAAGTTAAGGGGAGCTGAGTCATATCACTAAAGCATAGATTGAGTTTGACGAAATCAAGGAAGCAGCACCCGTTCAGTCCAATCAGCAGCTAAATGCGAATAACTAGTAAATCGTCATTGAAACAAAATAATGCACAATAGGACTACGTGAAGAACATCAATACAAGGTAATGGGAATGCCAGATATTAAAGTGTAGAAAAAGACTAAGTTTATGGATCGCTATCGAGCCATACATCATGGATCGATAGCGATCCATACACCATGTGTAATAACTCGGAATTTTGAGCAATATCAATTTAATAATCTTTGATAATAATTAAATTGATTTGATCATTTCACACTATAAATTGATAAATTAAAATTCTTTTAAAAGTTAATAATAATAATAATTTGTTAATATCTATCAACATTTTTTAACAATATAAATAGGCAAGATTAATTCTTTTGAAGTTTGTAATAATTTGATTTTGAAATATTTATTTTGGTAAAAAGAAGTTTTTAATGTGATAAAACTTTATATTCAAATTGTAATATATATGAATGTATATATTGTGATTTGAGATTTGTTTTAAAATTTAATATGATAATTATCAAATCTAATGACAAAATGTTTTTCTATTTGAAATGTGTATAAAATATTTATATATATTTGAAAAAGGAATATTATTAATTTGAATTTAATAAGTGTTTTCAAACTTTAATAAACATATATTTGTACTTGAAATGTTAATTTGATTTAATGCTTTTGAAAATAGTATTTGACATTCAAATTTTTTTTTTATATATAACAAAATTAAATTAAAATAGATGTTTCAAACAAATAAACATTAAATTGAATTAAAATATAAGTTACTTGAATTCATATGAATATTACATAAATATATGTATATAGCTTAAATAAATTATTAAAAAGAAAATCACATTTAAAACATTTATAAAACATTTGGAAATAACACTTGTAAATACATAATAACACATTATAACACTTGTTAACTTTTTAATGTATGTTAAGACAAATGTAAATTAAATGGATTAGGTGTAAGTTAATCAACATAAGAGGTGACAAATGTCTTTCTCTTTTAATAATTAAATTTGAAATTTAATTGCAAAGGAAAAGAAGAGTTTTATTCTTCAGCAAAACCTTTCTCTTAATTTCACAAAGATGAATACCAATGCAAATCAAAAATCAAAAGAAATAAAATCTGAAAAACTGTAAAATTTGAAAGAAAGAAAAAAATAGGGGAAATATGGAATTCCATCAAAGACATGAAGAGGATTTGCTGGAAATTCAGTAATCAATGCAAGATCTTCAAGTCAATCAAGAAATTAGGAATCAACAAGCAATTCAGAGAATTCATTAACATGCAAGAAAAAAATTCAAAACCTGAAAGTTAAGAACAGTTTCTGTTCTCTGCAATAATAAGGTGAGTAAACATTCAAATTTAAAAGCTTAAGTAACAAATATATATATGTTGCATGGGAATACTGTTGGATGGTTGCTTTGCCATCTGTACAAATGTGAGCCTGTGTGTATTTTAGTTGATCATCTCGGTGATTAGTATGCCTCTGTATTGTATACTGTGGCATGAAAATATTTTAAAATTTTTGAATCATATGCAAAATATCTAAGTAAACTCTGGAAGTAAGTGGGAATATATGAATGCATGTTGTTTTACTTTGAATATATGAATGATTTAAACCTGGAAGCATATGTAATTCATTTGCTTATATATCAGTGATTCCCTGATCATTTTTTACAGAGTGTAAGTGACAAATTCTTTTAAAAAAAAATTCATGAATCTTTTTATTTAGTCACTGTTAGGACCCGAATTTAAAATAAAATAGTTTTGTTAAATCATAATCTAAGTACAAAAATAAATTCAGGCATTTTTAAAGGTTTGAATTATGTTTGATTTTGTAAAGTACAGAGGTGATGGTAAAAATCATATTATCAAATGTTGTAATTCATTGTTTCTGGATTTATAAATGGAATCTATGTAGCAAATTATGATTTTTAAAACTAAAACCAAAATTTTTAAGATTGCATTGGATATGCAATTTGGGTTTAACTGGAATTGGGTATTTGGTCCACCGTTGGCGATCAAGGAGGAGAGAGATCTTGGTTTTTCTTCTGGAGATAGAAGAAGTAGTGGGGTGTTCATGAAAAATGCCCGAAGTTGTTCACAATCATCAAGGCGTCAAGGGAAAGGGGATTTAGGATTTAACCCTAGTTTTGGTCGATTGTGTAAAAGAGGGAACCGCGTCATTTCTGTTGCATCGAGTCGCTTGGGATTTGGAAGGAGGCTGCGTGGATGAGTGTTGGAGATGAGGCCGGAATTTGGGGGTGCACTAGTGATCGACGACGTGGATGTGGATTGGTTTCCAGGCAGTGTTTTTGGGTCGAGTTCCCTGATGATGTTTGATTTTGAATTAGGGGTTCTGCATTCAATTGGATGGTCGGAATCGAATTATGAGATGGCCGTCGACTTGCGTGGATGGCCGCGAATTGGCCGGAGTGGACGGCATGATGGTGCAGGTGCACGTCGATCAAGTGGTATCAGTTGTATTGGGGAAGAAGGGCAGTTGTTGTTTGTATCGGGTAAGTTTGCGTCTGACTTGAAGGATTAGGGGATGGGACTCGAAGTATTTTGTTGGTGGACTCGGAGTAGATGCCGAGTAGACTCAGGTGGGTTCATTTGTTACAGGTTTGAGAAAAACCTGAATTGTTCTGAATTTGAATGAGTTGCAAAACGAAGGAGAAAAACGATTCTCGAACTACTCGAGTGATTTCAAGATTGCTCGAGCTAATTTGTTGCAGTTTAGATTTTGTCGTGTTTCAAATTTTAAACTAAATTTCAAAAATACTAAGTAAATATTTAAATTTTAAATTATGAATTCAAGTTTTAGTTCGAATCATGACTGGAAATGAATAAGTTTTCAAAATTCGAATTTGTTTAAACTATTTTAAAGGGATTTATTGTTTAAAAATGTTTTCGAATTTAAATTGAAAATTGAAATATGAAGTAATATGTAAACAAAGTTTAAAATTTGATTCAAGTTTGGATTTGAATCTTTGGTTTACAATAAATTTAAGTTGTATAAATTTAAGTGTTTTAAACAAATTTGAATGATTATGTAAAATTTAAATATTTTGAAAAGAAATTTGTTTTTACCCCTTATAAAATTTCTTTTATAAGAAAAGTATTATATATCAATTAAAAGTTTTAAATTGATTTTAAAAACTTGTTAAAGTTAAATTAGAATTTAATGATTTATTATTCATTTAATTAATAGAGAAATTAAATGGATAATTAATTTATTTTATAAATTAATGAATAAATAATTACTCAAAGTAATTAAGGGTTTAATCTTAAGGTTTAAGATTTATTATTCTTAGAATAATTAGTTGTAATTAAGATTCATTAATTAAATAAAATTAGTTTTTAATTAGTGATTAATAATTAATTAATCAAGTAATATTGGATTGATTAAGTTTTTAATTAACACTTAATCAATTAATTAGGAATTAATTAATGGGTTAATTAATAATTGTAATTAATAATGAATAAAATAAGTTAATAATTAATGATTAGTTAATAGCTAATGAGGGTCATTAACTAAGGATTATTTAATAATAAATTAATGTGATTAATTTTTAATTATTAATTAGATTAATTAATTTAAGATAATCATTTGTGTAAGATATTAAGTATAAATACTTATGGAAGTAATTAAGAAATTAATTACTTATTGTAATAAATTGAGTTTGATTTGATTAGATCAAGTTAATTAATTCAGTTTAATTAATTTAGAATAATCATTTGATGATTGTGAAGTAAAATTACTTAATGTAATTTAATGAAGAGGAATTACTTAAGGAAGTAATTAATGGGAACTTACTATGTAATTAATTAAAGCTGATTAAATGATAAAGTAATTTGAGTATAATTACTTTGTAAATTAATAAAGGGGTTAATGATTAATTAACGAAGTAATTAAAGGTTAATTATTGTATTTGGTTAAGGGTAAATTAATTTGAGAAATTTATCAAGGGATAATAGAATGATATTGGAAGCCCATTGATTAATTGTTATCTCTAATAAGTAGTTCGTGTTGCTATGTGATATGACATGTTTGATTTAGACTATGATGATATGGTATCTATTGATGATGCGTTATTATAACATCCGGTATTTAAAGTTAAATTGTATTTCATTTGAATAACTTAATTTAGGATGACATTGGATTCGAAGAGATCGGAGTCGGGTATTAGTTAATACCCGAAACCACTTCGATTCTTTATAAATTGATATGTGAAATCGATTGGCTGGTATGGAATGATTTAAGTGAAATGGGACTATTTAATCTAAGTATTTATACTTAGAAATTGATGTATGGAATAAGTGATGTTATATCAACTGGTGAAGATGTAAATTGATTTAAGTTACCCGGGTTTATATGAGTTATATGATGTTGTATTCTATATTAGATGGTTTACTCACGCTGGTTTCCAGCCTGACCCGGGTGTTACTTTGATGTAATGCTCGGGTCAGACCGAGTATTACAGATTTTCAGGGTAGGACGTTCTGGAGCTCAGAAGGCGAGCTGGAGAGCAGGAACGTATGGAGAGTTTCTACTGTGTTATATTATAGTGTCTGATACAGATTATTTATCTGTCTTGTGGTTGTAAACATGTTGTAACTCTGATATATTAAAGTGTAATTTGACAAGTACAGTTTTCCTTTGTATAACTATTATTTATGTTATATTATATTTTGATCCGCTGCGAATGTGAGGTTTCTGTGATCTGTGTCGGGTTTCTGTTTCTTCTTCTTTCTATTTTCTTCTTTTCTCTAACTATCTGGAAATTTCGGGATCGAAATTTCCGGGTCGTTACATTTGGTATCAGAGCTGAAGGTTAAGCGAGAACCTTGGCTCTGGTGGGATTACTCATTAAGAATAGGGTAAGTGGTACCCTAGAATGAGTTGAGTGTATATATATATGAGAGAGCGTACTTGTTATTTTCTTATATAAAGGTTTTTAAATGATTTCAAAAGCAAATGAATCTTATATAAGAAATAGATTATCTATATTATATTAAGGAAATTGGTTGTAGTATTAATTAAATTAAAAGTAATAGTAACAATTAAGTGGTAATAGAATTACAACCAAATTGAAATTAAATAAAGATAAGTTTGAAATGGATTCAAACTAAAATTGAAATCTTGAATTGGAGAAGTATTTCAAAATAAGATGAACTAGAATTGGTTTCAAACCAAAGAAATAGACGGTTATTGTGTTCAATAATGGAATGATTGTTTTTCAATAAACAATAAAATGTTTTAAGGAAGTAACCATTTAAAAAGAGTAACTTGTAAGTTTGAAAGGATGTAAATTAAAGAGGATTTCAAATTGTGTAGTTTTGAACTCTAAAATTTAAAACATTTGAATTGGTTTCAAAATGTTAAAGGAAATTATGTTATTCAAACTATTTGGAATATGATCTTATTTTAAAATAAGAAATGTTTGAAAATTTTAAAGAGAATTTGTTTTGAAGTGAAACCAAAGGTGGTTTAAAATTTTTAAAGTATAACTTGGTATGTAAAAGAAAATTATTATGAATACATGTGGATATGCATAATATCAAAGGTGGTTGAAGATAAACTCTGAGTATTGAGTTTTAAATTTGGAATAAGATGTGATACCCAAAATGATAAGTTTTTATTTAAACTTAATTAGTGGGAAGATTATTTATGAGAAGTTCAAAATTTGAAATGGAAGTTCAAATTGGGTTAGGTTGACTGGATTAAGTGAATTAAGTTTAAATTGGGAAAAGTTAAATATGTTGGGATGTTCAACCTGATTTGTAAATTTTTAGATGAAATTAAGATTTAACTTGGAAAGTTAAATGGTTGATTTGAATTAGGGAGTTTGAGTGATCTCAAATTGGGTTTGAGATCTGGAAATTGTAAATTGATGAATGGTTTAAGATGAATTAGATAATATCATCCTATTGTTGTTAAAAATCTTTAGGTTGTGAATTAGACTTATTTAAATGAATAAGAAATGGAGTATAGTAATCCATTGTTGGGATAAAAAGGTAAATTGATTTAAAAGAATTAAATCAACATTTGAAGTATTAACTCAAATTTATATAATTCGAGATGGTTTAAATTTGGAAATGGAGTTTGAACTTGGGATTAATTCAAACTGGAGTTGAAATGAATTGAAATTTGAATTAGTTCAATTGAAATTTATTTGAATTAGTAGAATTTGAGATCAAGGTTGAATAAAATTAAATTTAGAAAGAAATTGAGGTTAATTCAACTTGAATTGGGAATGAATCGATTTCAATGGAAATTGAAGTTATTTAATTTGGAGTTAAGTCAATTTAAATGAAAGTGGAAATTTAAATTGAATTGATAAGAATGGAGATTGGGAGGTGAGCAGTTTTGACTCTGGACTATTTTTTTTAATATAAATTGTTTTAATATAAACCTATTTTTCCAAGCTATTTATTATATATACAACCTTTCTTTTAAAAGCCAAACTATCTTATATTTGTTATACAATTATTTTTGAAACTGCTAACAATTTTCTAACTATTCTATAAACTAATTACTATTTTCAACTACTAATTACTATTTTATAGCTATTTTGTAATTATTTAAAATTTCTATGACTGTTTAACTATTTTCCAATTATTTTACAATTACTGAACTATTTTACAGCTATTTTATAAACTAGTAATTATTTTCCAACTACTTATCTATTTCTTTAATTTTTCAAGCTATTTTATAAATAAACTAGTCGGAGTTCAAACTGTTATTGGTTAAATACCCAATCGAGATAAAAATAGAGGTGATAATCCATATGGATTGAGGCAATTGTGAGTAAGTGAATGAAAATCAAAGTGGATGTAAATAGAAATGGAATTGATTTGGCTAATAACCAATAAAGATAAATACGTAGGGTGTACGTATGTTATTCTATTCGCATAGTAATTTGATCCAGATTCGAGCACAGAATTTCGAGATAGCTATATCGATCTAAGTGGGATTTTTCACTCGATTTTCGACGGCGAACCTGGATATGAATTGTTGATTGGTTCTGGATGTTCTCTATCATAGTTAGGCTATGTAAGGAGAATGACGGTTTCTGATCAAGAAACCATATCTGTGTCCGCACTAGAAAGTCAGGTGGACGATACTAGTTCGGAACTGAAATAGTGTGACTGAGTGGGCGATCGGATTGGTATATAATAGGATGATATGTGTACATCGTACGGATTTGGATGAAAATGATATTGAAAAGAGTAATTAAATTTGAATATCTGATTTTGAGTAAACAAAGTAAATATCTTTGTTTTATAAGATAAAACTCCCCTTGATGAATATGTTTCCAGAAGGAAAGGATTTTTGAAAGTGTTTGAAGTATAAAAGGAGTTTTATACAAGTTTGAAATGATCCAAAATTTTAAAAGATTTTATACCTGAATATATATATATATATATAAAGGATCATATGAGGATTTTGGAAAAAGGATTTGGGAACCTATGGATTTGGAAAGGCTTTTGATTTTTAGGTAAAATCAATATTGAATTTGGAAAGCCTAATTTGAGAATTATCGATTTTGGGATAATCGATTTTGTGTAAAGGAGCTTTGTATGATATCATACTAGGTGTATGATTTAAAGATACTATATATGTATAGTATAAAATGTTTTGATGATGGCTCTGGGGAAAAAGGCATTCCCTTGGAATGAACTTCTCAAGAGTACCATTGGGTGGTGCTGCCTTGAGCCCCGGGGGGTTCTAAAGTTGATCCTGTGAGGAGTCCGGACGAAACTAGTTCCTGGGGATCTTGAGTAGAGGTTACCATAGCGAAAGTCGTGTGTGTCGCTGAGAGCCAAGGTCTACGTTTGATTTTATATGGGTAGACCGCGATCTATGGTAACATAGTGAAGGTTGTGTGTGTCGCTGAGAGCCAACAGTCTGCGTTTGATTTTATATCGGTAGACTGCGACCTATGTTGGAGTGGAGAAGTTTCATTTCGACAGCGAAAATCAGAGGGCCGCTGAGAGCCTGCAGTTACATGGACTTTTGCTGTGACGGCAACGTAACCCTAGGTGTAACTGTGATCTGCTGTGTGTGGGATCCATTGCGTAAACGAGAGGCCGCTGAGAGCCTGCAGTTACATGGACTTTTGCTGCGACGGCAACGTAACCCTGGGTGTAACTGTGACCATGGATGGGGGTGATGATTTCCAGAGCATTCTCACCAAAAGATATATCTTCTATTTTCAAAAACTGTTTTCTATATTTTCAATAAAATTATTTTCAAAAGTATTTTCACTGGATGTTGAAAACGGGTCTACCAAGCACTTGTGGATTTTCAGTCTTACGTCTGATCAACGTATGACCGAATTTTTGTGAGAACAAGGATGGACTGGTTGAGACAGCGAGTTATAAAAAGTATTTTTATAAAAACTATTTTATAATATTATGTAAATTTTAAAATGTGTTTTAAAAAAAAGAGTTACAAAGAATAATTTCCTTTTCGAGGACGAAAAGATTCTAAGGGGGAAGGAATGTAATAACCCGGAATTTTGAGCAATATCAATTTAATAATCTTTGATAATAATTAAATTGATTTGATCGTTTCACACTATAAATTGAAAATTAAAATTCTTTTAAAAGTTAATAATAATAATAATTTGTTAATATCTATCAACATTTTTTAACAATATAAATAGGCAAGATTAATTCTTTTGAAGTTTGTAATAATTTGATTTTGAAATATTTATTTTGGTAAATAAGAAGTTTTTAATGTGATAAAACTTTATATTCAAATTGTAATATATATGAATGTATATATTGTGATTTAGATTTGTTTTAAAATTTAATATGATAATTATCAAATCTAATGACAAAATGTTTTTCTATTTGAAATGTGTATAAAATATTTATATATATTTGAAAAAGGAATATTATTAATTTGAATTTAATAAGTGTTTTCAAACTTTAATAAACATATAATTTGTATTTGAAATTTTAATTTGATTTATTGCTTTTGAAAATAGTATTTGAGATTCAAATTTTTTTTTATATATAACAAAATTAAATTAAAATAGATGTTTCAAACATATAAACATTAAATTGAATTAAAATATAAGTTACTTGAATTCATATGAATATTACATAAATATACAGCTTAAATAAATTATTAAAAAGAAAATCACATTTAAAACATTTATAAAACATTTGGAAATAACACTTGTAAATACATAATAACACAATATAACACTTGTTAACTTTTTAATGTATGTTAAGACAAATGTAAATTAAATGGCTTAGGTGTAAGTTAATCAACATAAGAGGTGACAAATGTCTTTCTCTTTTAATAATTAAATTTAAAATTTAATTGCAAAGGAAAAGAAGAGTTTTATTCTTCAGCAAAACCTTTCTCTTAATTTCACAAAGATGAATACCAATGCAAATCAAAAATCAAAAGAAATAAAATCTGAAAAACTGTAAAATCTGAAAGAAAGAAAAAAATAGGGGAAAAATGGAATTCCATCAAAGACATGAAGAGGATTTTCTGGAAATTCAGTAATCAATGCAAGATCTTCAAGTCAATCAAGAAATTAGGAATCAACAAGCAATTCAGAGAATTCATTAACATGCAAGAAAAAAATTCAAAACCTGAAAGTTAAGAACAGTTTCTATTCTCTGCAATAATAAGGTGAGTAAACATTCAAATTTAAAAGCTTAAGTAACAAATATAAATGTTGCATGGGAATACTGTTGGATGATTGCTTTGCTATCTGTACAAATGTGAGCCTGTGTGTATTTTAGTTGATCATCTCGGTAATTAGTATGCCTCTGTATTGTATATTGTGGCATGAAAATATTTTAAAATTTTTGAATCATATGAAAAATATCTAAGTAAACTCTGGAAGTAAGTGGGAATATATGAATGCATGTTGTTTTACTTTGAATATATAAATGATTTAAACCTGGAAGCATACGTAATTCATTTGCTTATATATCAGTGATTCCCTGATCATTTGTTACAGAGTGTAAGTGACAAATTCTTAAAAAAAAAATTCATGAATCTTTTTATTTAGTCACTGTTAGGACCCGAATTTAAATTTTAAATTTCAAATTATGAATTCAAATTTTAGTTCGAATCATGACTGGAAATGAATAAGTTTTCAAAATTCGAATTTGTTTAAAATATTTTAAAGGGATTTATTGTTTAAAAATGTTTTCGAATTTAAATTGAAAATTGAAATATAAAGTAATGTGTAAACAAAGTTTAAAATTTGATTCAAGTTTGGATTTGAATCTTTGGTTTACAATAAATTTAAGTTGTATAAATTTAAGTGTTTTAAACAAATTTGAATGGTAATGTAAAATTTAAATATTTTGAAAAGAAATTTGTTTTTACCCCTTGTAAAATTTCTTTTATAAGAAAAGTATTATATATCAATTAAAAGTTTTAAATTGATTTTAAAAACTTGTTAAAGTTAAATTAGAAGTTAATGATTTATTATTCATTTAATTAATAGAGAAATTAAATGGATAATTAATTTATTTTATAAATTAATGAATAAATAATTACTCAAAGTAATTAAGGGTTTAATCTTAAGGTTTAAGATTTATTATTCTTAGAATAATTAGTTGTAATTAAGATTCATTAATTAAATAAAATTAGTTTTTAATTAGTGATTAATAATTAATTAATCAAGTAATAATGGATTGATTAAGTTTTTAATTAACACTTAATCAATTAATTAGGAATTAATTAATGGGTTAATTAATAATTGTAATTAATAATGAATAAAATAAGTTAATAATTAATGATTAATTAATAGCTAATGAGGGTCATTAACTAAGGATTATTTAATAATAAATTAGTGTGATTAATTTTTAATTATTAATTAGATTAATTAATTTAAGATAATCATTTGTGTAAGATATTAAGTATAAATACTTATGGAAGTAATTAAGAAATTAATTACTTCCTGTAATAAATTGAGTTTGATTTGATTAGATTAAGTTAATTAATTCAGTTTAATTAATTTAGAATAATCATTTGATGATTGTGAAGTAAAATTACTTAATGTAATTTAATGAAGAGGAATTACTTAAGGAAGTAATTAATGGGAACTTACTATGTAATTAATTAAAGGTGGTTAGATGATAAAGTAATTTGAGTATAATTACTTTGTAAATTAATAAAGGGGTTAATGATTAATTAACGAAGTAATTAAAGGTTAATTATTGTATTTGGTTAAGGGTAAATTAATTTGAGAAATTTATCAAGGGATAATAGAATGATATTGGAAGCCCATTAATTAATTGTTATCTCTAATAAGTAGTTCGTGTTGCTATGTGATATGACATGTTTGATTTAGACTATAATGATATGGTATCTATTGATGATGCGTTATTATAACATCCGGTATTTAAAGTTAAATTGTATTTCATTTGAATAACTTAATTTAGGATGACATTGGATTCGAAGAGACCGGAGTCGGGTATTAGTTAATACCCGAAACCACTTCGATTCTTTATAAATTGATATGTGAAATCGATTGGCTGGTATGGAATGATTTAAGTGAAATGGGACTATTTAATCTAAGTATTTATACTTAGAAATTGATGTATGGAATAAGTGATATTATATCAACTGGTGAAGATGTAAATTGATTTAAGTTACCCAGGTTTATATGAGTTATATGCTGTTGTATTCTATATTAGATGGTTTACTCACGCTGGTTTCCAGCCTCATCCGGGTGTTACTTTGATGTAATGCTCGGGTCAGACCGAGTATTACAGATTTTCAGGGTAGGACGTTCTGGAGCTCAGAAGGCAAGCTGGAGAGCAGGAACGTATGGAGAGTTTCTACTGTGTTATATTATAGTATCTGATGCAGATTATTTATCTGTCCTGTGGTTGTAAACATGTTGTAACTCTGATATATTAAAGTGTAATTTGACAAGTACAGTTTTCCTTTGTATAACTATTATTTATGTTATATTATATTTTGATCCGCTGCGAATGTGAGGTTTCTGTGATCTGTGTCGGGTTTTTGTTTCTTCTTCTTTCTCTTTTCTTCTTTTCTCTAACTATCTGGAAATTTCGGGATCGAAATTTCTGGGTCGTTACATCATGGATCACCAACCATCCATAAATTTCATCAGCGGGTCTTTGAACAGCTAAGCACATGGGAGCAAAGGAGCCTAGAAGACAAAATGCCAAAAATATGCTAAGTGTGTGGATCTCCAGCGATCCATACAAAGCCATGGAATTCTCATGACCTGACATAACACTACAATGAAGAGAGGAGCTAAGTAGTTAGCTCGCAAGCGAGCTAAGCATATGGATCGCCAACGATCCATAGACCATGGATCGCTATGGACCAATGCTTTTGGCTTGGGTCACGAGCTAAACTCTACTGGATCGTCTTATCTCCATCTCAAGTGACTGATAACCGCGTTTGGCCCGGAAGCTCTCCAATCTCTATAAATACCATCCTACTTGCAACATAAATGGGATCTTCTGCGAACAAGTGCCGAAGCTCAGCTAGAAACTTTCTTCACTCTCCACCTCCTTCACAATGATCTCCAAAGGGATTCATCATGATTCTCCAGTAGATTTTGACAATGGAGATTCAATCTGGATAAGGATAATCAAAAGCCTTGTAATCGGACAATCCTCGTAATAGCAATCAGTCATAATAAAACTATAAAGTGGATGTAGGCTTCGTTAATAACCGAATCACCATAAAAATCTTCATGTCTCCTTTCTTTTACTGTTCTTTTCTATTCTTATTATCTTTACTATTGCTATGTGAGAATAAAGCTGGTGCTTCCACACTCAAACCAGGGTGTTTATCCATTTTTTGTGCAAACAACTAGCTTTGCATTTTTCGATTTACGTTTGTGAGTTTTGCTAAAAAATAAACATGTGAGGAATGGAAACGTTATTTTAAAAGGAAATGGAATTGTGGGTGCGGCTATTTCTCATAGGGCCTATGTTTTATTTTCTTATTAACTCTCTACTAAGCCATTTCTATAACTCATTCGTTAATTAATTAATTAACTAAGCTCGGCCTTTTTAAATTTTCAAATCTCAGTTCCCTTATTACTCTAATATTTACATTATTCTGTTTAATTTTCTAATTAAATCTCCTGAATAACGTTATTAAAAATTAAGGGTGTTACAGCAAGCCTATGTCAGAATAGGATCTACAAAGCTAAAATTAAACAAACAAAAGAAATTACACATTGATAGAAGGTATTTTAGAATGAAGAAAATATTATTCTTGAAATAAGTTGAAGGCCATGATGATCCAAAAGAAGTAATAAAGGGAGATTTGATAGCCAATCAAACAAGATCATCAATACTTTCCATAGGAGACTGGACCCGATCTTTGAAGGAAGAGGATCATTTGGAGAAGAAGATAGACCAAGATCAGTGGATAAACGGTCAAGAGCTATCAGAGAAGTCAGAAGAGAAATCTTGAGGATGTGATCCGAAGAGTGAAACACCTTGGTCGATTCTAGAACTACATGGTCGAGAGATTTCAAATTGGGAACATCAGGACTTGAGTCAATATTCACACGTGCCTCCTTATCCAAAATAATAAGGTTATAATCACCAACAAGCTTAGGATCTTTTACTTAAGGGGGGAGCTGGAATATCATCAGGGGAATTACCCTTGTTTCCTTTTATAATGCCTCAATTTCTTTGGCAATGAAGTCCTTGATGGAAATAGGCTTTTTCAACTGAGACAGGGCGGGAGCTTTATCTTTACTTTTTCCTATTTTTTGGAGCACCGCCTTTAAATCCTATATCTTTAGAAGCAATGACTAGGGAAGACGAGCATAAAAGAAAGAAAGAAGTTTATAAGATAATAATGCTGAGAGTTCCATACTAGTTATGATGAAAATTACCAATGGACTCAAGTTGAACTGAAGATAGAGTACAGAAATCATTTCGGTTATGGATAACCAATGACCGTTTCCCTTAGAGTCCTATTTCATCATTGAAGGCTCTCCAAGTATTATATGGTTATCTTGAATCAACGAGTACTGAGGAATATTTACTCCATCAAAGTGTGAGTCTATTGCCTAAGCTCTGGGATTCCAAGTCAAGGATTTGATAGTCTCATTATAAGGGGAGCTTAACAACTTAGGAGCCAGACCTAAAGGAAAAAATCCTTTGTAAGAGAGTGACAAATATAACATAAATGACATACAATAGAAACTTACTTATAACTAAGAAAGTTCTGCTAATCCTAAAATAGCATTTGACGTGAAAAAAATTTAATTTTTTATCCCCTGGTCTTGTTTATGGCATCAACGATAAAGCTTTTCGAAAGGAGGCAAATGTAATATAATGGATTACCCTACTGGTCACCTATTTTGGTAGGGCTAGTTATGTTATGAATAATTTCAGCACTAGGAGAGAAAATCTTGTCCACACTGAAATGCAATTCCAAGCAAGTCAAATAGGTGTATAGATTTAGAGTTAATTGGAATGAGCGATGTTTAGGTGCTCTAAGAACCTCAAGATAAAATCATGGACAGGAAGATATCCCGATTACCATATATGGCTTGAAGTGAAAGTGAAAAAGCTTTCTAAAGTGTTGTCAATTCAACTAGAAAGGTCGGTAGGAATAGCTTTTATACCCATAATACCAAGTTGCTTTTGAATGGAGTCCACATCTTCTTGGGGGGTAATGTACGACTAGTTGAGAATACTATCCCCTT
Source organism: Allium cepa (assembly GCA_030765085.1). Classification (NCBI taxonomy): domain Eukaryota; kingdom Viridiplantae; phylum Streptophyta; class Magnoliopsida; order Asparagales; family Amaryllidaceae; genus Allium; species Allium cepa. Next base: position 307,560,028 of record CM060931.1, read on the forward strand.
TCTTAATAAAAGGACAAGCTTTAGAATCCTTAGTGGTTTTCTTGATTTCTTTTGAAACTACTTCCTTGCCTTCCATCTGTTGCCTAGTGATATTACTCCAAGTCAAAAAAGTATTAGATATTTCCCGACGATTAAATTGGCCACGATATAAAACAATTTATCATATGCTAGAACAAGTATTAGCTGATTGATATGCATATTGACCAGATTATGACACCAAAGTGTGAAAAGACTAAAGTTCCATATAATATTTACAAAAAGACAATAACCATTGAATAGTCGATGTCGAATTCATAGAAAACTTAAATTATTAGGACAATTAAAGTTATATAAATAAATGTCAGACTTATGGGAAGAAGGTGAGCCTACAGGAATTTACAAGGAACTTAAAGTACGAATTATCATATCCTATGTATTATGTTACATCAATAAATCCATGTTGAATAGGAGAATTTACATCGAATGTCACACTAGATATGCTATAAAATTACAACATAATTCCACGACCATGATCAATGTCGGAACGATAAAGTTATTGGAATTAATGAGTAATATTGATATAGTTCGATAACATTTTTATAGATGACTCATAAAATTGCTATAACAACTATATCTTAAAAATAACAATGTCGTATAACATTTGCATGACAATGTTGGAAATGATTACTGAAGAATGATAATGACATAAAGTAAGGTTATCAATGTCGTATAATAGCCCTAAATCGAATCTAAACGGAAATAATTTTAGTTAATGTTGAAGTCATGTATGTTGCATCTAAAGTTAGTAACCAACAAAAACTTTCTCATGACATCAACTCTTATGTTTCCAAATAGGCTGCCACACCTCTTTTTGGTTATCAACAACATAAAGGTTTTACACTATAGGTTCTCTAAACTTCAGAATTGATCATCAAAATAATAGACAAAAAGGGAACTTAATTGGGGTCGAACATCAAAGTGGTACCATAAAACATTAATCTCAATGTAAAACAGAGTAAACTAATCAATGTCGAAATTATAATGATATCGTAAAGCTTTAATGTCAAATTTGAATCAAAAGTATCGGATTTTAAATTAGAAACATCTACGTTCCAAATCAATGTCGCCTACTTCAATTAATTAAATAAATCATCTAAGCAACATGGAAACCCTTGCTAATTCAATCTATAAGCAAAACTAATTATCGATTTAACTAAAAAATATGAAGATTAGAGAAACGAATTAAACATCAGAACCATGAAATAAAACCTAAGCGTTGGCTTTAATCCAACCCTAATAGCTATTCGAATAAAGAAAGTTAATTCATCAATTTAGTCAAATGAAATGAGAAATGTACCTTAGTTTTAGCTTTGATGTCGAAAGATTGAAATTTGCAAGTAAGTTTTTGAGTTTTAATTTTGTTTACTAGGGCTTTCAAACTCAGGTTAAAAAGGAAGAAAAGGACTTGGGTATTTATAGTAGAAAGGAAGATGTACAATTGACATTGGACCGATTTTGAATGAGTTAGATCTGCAAAGAATACCAATCGGCGGCTAGCGATGTTCTTAAGATTATTGACTTGAAAAGTCAATGCTTACTTTATACTAGGGGCGAAATTTTTATTATCATTATCAATCCCGAAGGTATTTGGCATGTCAACATAACAATAATCTCACAATAATAGCAATTTCGAAAGTATGAAGATAAGCCAGCGCTGAAAGCATAGATTTCCGCCTCTCATCAATAAAGAATAATAGACAATGTCGTAGATCATTAATAAAGCAAAGGATATCCAATGTCGTCAATGCTGCATACCTCCTATTGAAACTGAATGAACGATGCCAAATCTCTTGTATCACTGAAAAATCTTGAATAAAACCAATGTCGTAACTCATCAAGACAGTGATGATGCCAAAGAGTTACATGTCAAAAGCCATAAATATTATAGCGGCATGATATAATACTAATGTTGCATCACATTGATGCCACATTCCATCAGTATAGCACTTCCTCCATGAAGCCAGAAGAGTCAATATCGCTCTAGATTAATACCACTTCTCTCTAATGCCACCTTACTCCAATGTCACCTTTCAAGGTAATGTCTTATATCATCAGTACCATATAGCCGTTGATGCCACTTCTTATCAATGCTGCTCCACCATCAATTTCACAAATGATCAATGTTGCTGAATTGCCAATGTCGCAACTTATTAATGTCATTACTTATTAATGTCGTGCCTTAGTAATTTTGCACTTCATCAACCCTTAAGGGATGTTGTAGTGTGATATCCCGAATTTATTTAAACTGATATTAAGTTAGATTTTAAATTGAATTTGAATTTAGATTTAAACTTCAATATAAATGAATATATATATCTTAAAAACATTTTGATTTAAAAATATATGAATAAGTTTTTTTTTACATTGAAAATGAATCAAATATATTATATATGATTTAATTTAAATTATAAATTGGTTTATATTCTATTTTTCTTTAAAGCTTTCATTTATATATAATTGGTTTTATTTTCTTTAAAGAAGTTTACATATATATATTTAGATAGATAAATATAAAATTAAGTAAAAGCTTTTATTTAACATTAAGATAAGTAAGAATTACTTAAATGACATGTGTAAATACATGGAAGCTTGTTTAAAACAAGTGTTAAATGATAAGCTATAATAAATGACAAATGGTGAACCTTTAACAAGTGTCCTCCAAAATTTTCATTTTTTTCTTCTTTTAATTAAAATAACAATTAACTTATATAAACCTATGCTTCCTTATTTTCATCTCTTTTTCTATTCTCTTCAATTCAAAGAAAAGAGAACTTCAGCCTGAAAAATAACTCAAAACAATCTATAATCAATACTTCCTCATACCAGAAGCAAAATCATCAAACTGTATATTTTCAATATCAAGAACAAAGCCTGCAAGCAAACTTGAGATAAATCAATGCAGATTATTTTTGTTTCATAACTAAACCATCTTTTCAACAAGTTCCTGTAACAAGCAATTTCAGTTTATAAGTCATAGGAGCCTCTGTTCGTCTTTGTGACAGGTGAGTAAACTCTTTAATTAAAACATTTGTAATCAAAATCTGATATCATGATGTCTTATATGAAAATCTTTGAAGTGGTAGAATAAATGATGTGAATTTGCATGATTATTTTCAACTGGAAAAAAGTTTTTGAACACTGCTGTGAATTGAGGCATGCTTGTGTTGTTAGCATATAGAACTCAGTGAAATTCAGGTTCAATATCAAATAAAAAGATGCATAACTTCAAATAAAAGTAATTTTAAAGTTAGATCCTTGAATGAAATATGAAGATAACAACATGATATCAACATTAAAAATGATTCCAAGAATTTTAATTCAATAATTGACTCAGAAATAAGAAAATATTGTAGAAAATCATAAATCGGTCAAAATTTTATGAAAGCAATTTCACAATTTGATTACACAAATAGATTCAGGGTAGGAAATTGTGAATTTAGGTGTGAAGATTTCAATTTTTAGTTTAGGATTCGAGGAGTTATTTGAAGTTAATCGTTTTTGGGAATTTTGGACGTTGCCGTTGATAGGCATCGAATTGAAGCACAAAATTGTTGTCAGAGATGGCTATGGGTATAGTGATATTTGTAAAAATGGTGGATGTTGTTATCGAAGGCCGTGGTGGTCGTGAAGAGGCGAAGTAGGGTTGCGTTTCTGTTTTTGTATGGGTCGGAATCATGGCCAGTTTGATGTCGCCAATGCACCGGAACAAACTGCTTGGGGGGGAAAAGCTTCGGTGGTTTGAGGCGTATCTTGGGTTACTGCAGTTTGGTGTCAGGTGGAGTCGTTCGTCGGCGGCGAGGTGGTTTTGGTCTTGAGTTTCATTACAGTTTCGATCGAGTGACTCGATTTTGATGTGATGTTGATTTTGACGAGCTGGGTTCGTGTGAGGTTTGGCGAGATGGTCGGTGACTTGAGGAAGGTCGCGACGTCGGTCGGCCGTGGCCGGAGTTCCTGTGCACGTGCATGTGCACGTTTGTGGTTTCGTTTGTGCTTTGGGTTTTAGGGTTGGGGAAGATGAGTAGTAACCCGAAGTCGTACTTGAGCAAATCGCGTGTGTGAATCGTGTTGGTGGGAAGATCATGAGTGCTCGGGGAAGAAGCGTGATTTACTCAAGATTATACTCGAGTTGTTTCAAGAGCACACATAGGTATTTTAAGTATAAAAGTTTTTAAGTTTAAACTAAGTAAAAAAGAAAAGGGGGGAAAGCATGGGAAAGTTGAGGAATTACTCGAGTTTGTGTCGGGGTTGTATGTAAGTGAAGCTCGTGTTCGTTTGTCATTTCTAGATTAGTACATCAGGCTTTGAATTTGGGAATATATTGTAGTGGGTTTCTCTTCGAAGATGTTCGAGTTTTACTCAAAGCACGAAAAGTGTAGTAGTTCTGTGTCTTGATCAAGAAGTTAGGGGTTTGCTCGAGTTTTGGTGAGGACAGTTTTAAGAATGTTTCAGGCTTATGATTGTACATGTTTTATGAAAAAAGAAAAAAATTGATTTTTGAAATGTTTCTAGTTTCAAGACAAAAGTAAACAAGTTCTTACCTATTAAACTAAATTTATTCAAGAATAATTTTTTAAAAAAGTTTTAAATATTTAAATAGAGAAGTTTTGAAAGAAAAAAAGAATTGGAAAATGGATTTCTAAATGACTTCGTATTAAAATCTGTCTAATAACTTTGGAAGTTTTAAAGATTTTAACGGTTTAAATTAGATGTTTACACTTTAAATTTTAATTGATTTCTAAAATGTTTATTTTTTTATAAAGTTTAAAGATAAGAATTTACTAAATCAATTATAATAAAGAAATCTAACTTTAAGTGATTAAAAGTTTTGATTTAATTTAAGATAAATAATTTTTCTTAATTAAGAATTTTTTTAAGTATAAGTAATTAAGGAATTATTTCATTGATTTTAAAGGTTGAGTTAATAATTAACTAAGTAATTAATTAGTGATTAATTAAAGATAATCACTTATGAATTAAGTAAGAGTAATTACTTAATAAAGAAATTTAAGAGATTATTACTTGGTGTAATAAAATAAGTCAATGTGACTAATTAATTAAAGAGGATTATTTGATTATGAGATTAAGTATAATTACATAATGCAATTAATGGAGTGTAATTACTTAATGAAGTAATTAAAGAATAATTACTGAATATAATTAATTAAGGGAAATTACTTGATGGATATTAATTAAAGGATTAATTAATAAAATTAATTAAGGGGTTTATTTAATTAATATAAGTAATTAAAGGGAGTTAATTACTAAGGTGATAAATCAAGGTGAAGAAATGGATGTAATTAAAGTTAAAGGTTAATTATTGAATGTAATTAGAAGACTACTCGATCAATGATTGTAATTAAAGGTTAATTACTGTGAATGGTTAAGAATAATTAATTTATGTAATTAATTAAGGGTTAATTATTTAGTATAATTAAAGGATAAATAACCTAGGTTGATTAATTAAGATGATAAGTAATTAATTGGTTTGAGATTAATTATTGTTAAAATAAGCAAGATGTTAAAAACGATTAAAGAAATTGATTTGATTTAATTTAGGAATGGCTGACTAATTAATCTTGCATATAAATGGTTGATTGATATTCTTGATATGAAATGTTTTGAGACATGATATGTTGTCTTCAATAATGTGGGTTAAGATGTCATTGAATTCGAAGAGACCGGATTCGGGTATTAGTAAATACCCGAAACCACTTCGATTCTTTATAAATTGATTTGTGAAACCAATAAGCTGGTATGGAATGATTTAAGTAAACTAGACCATTTAATCTAAGTTTGGTACTTAGAAATTGATGTGTAATGTAAGTGATAACGACTTGTGAAGTTGTAAATAGTTACCCCGGGTTTATATAAGTGTATGCTTTTGTGTTCCATGTTAGATAGGTTTTACTCACGCTGGTTTCCAGCCTGACCCGGGTGCTACTTTGATGTAATGCTCGGGTCAGACCGAGTATTACATACTTTCAGGTAAGGACGTTCTGGAGAGCTCAGGAGGTGAGCTGGATGGCAGGAACGTATGTGGTATTTCCGCTGCGATATATTATAGTATATAGGATAGGTTCTTTTCAATTGTCCAGTGTTGTGTAATGGTTGTTACTCTGATGTATAAAAATATAAGTGTAAAGATACAGTTCTTCTTTATAAAACTATTATTTATGTGATATTATATTTTATCCGCTGCGAATGTGAGATTCTGAGTTTGAGTTTTCTGTTTCTTCTTCTTTCTCTTTCTTCTTTTCACTAACTATCTGGACTTTTCGGGATCGAAATTTCTGGGTCGTTACACGTAGATCCTCAACACAATATTGATATGAATGTCATAAATGAGGACTATCAAGGTGGAAACGTTGATACATAATGTCGAAGTTCACCATTGTGCAAGTGGATGTCGAAGTTCATCATTAACCAAAGCACGGTATCGTGTGCCACCAATATGGTTAATGCCGAAGGACAAGCATGCCACATGGACACGTCGCGGCCATGTGACATCTTTTAACTCCTATAAATATGGACCAAGGGCACGAAGAAAGGGCGGATCATTCTTTTCTCAACTTATTACATTTTAAACTTTGTAACCATAAATTGATTTGGGGATTTTTCTGATTGTAGCATTCGAACTTTGTGCACAAAAGGCTATGGAGATTTAACTGTTTAATAGTATGAGCAAAGATCATGACTTATGGTTTGTTTCAAGTTCAAAAGCACTTGTGATTTTTATCGTAATTTTCTTAGAACTCTTAAACACTCATAGTCTTGATTGTCATTGACATAAGATTTCTCCATATTGGTGACAAAGCCTCTATGTGAATTTGAACATAGTTTCGAAATAGAAAATTATGACAATATTATGGACCTGGACATACTAAATCTATTTAACTAAGCCATTTATCAATAATATCGCTTTCTCCAACACTGATTGAGGTCCATAAGGGTGACCCAAACCTTCATATAACCAAATACCTCTTTCCTTGCACATTTTGGGTGTTAGCGAAGAAATTCGTTAACACCCACATTATGCTCACCATCGTATGAATGAATCCTGCCTGCACTTCAGGTTCATTTGCTATCTTGGATCCTTAGCTAGTAGTGTAGAATTTTTAGAATGCTTGTCCGTTCTTACAAACTATAATTGATTAGTCCCTTATTAAGGAAACAACATCAATGATTATCATATGTGTAATGCGACTTGTATACAATATATCCTAATATGTAGTTTTAAAAGCCAAAATATATAACAAGCACATACTCTCTCGTATACACACATATATACAAACATGTACACTCTCCATCCAATATAGGGTGATAACTCCTTCCCTATCTCTATTGGATCATGGTATCATCTCTAATGCCAAATGCCAAAGATGTCTGCTGACCTAATTTTGATGCCATTTAAAACATAGGCTTCCCTTATGCTCCGAAGCCCCTCTTCCAAGTTTCATCCAATTCCACAGATTTCTACTTGACCAAAAATCTTTCATCGTAGGCCAAAAACCTATCTTCACATGAGCTTTCTATGGACATGGTTTTGATGAAACTTGAAACATAGGCTCCCCTTATGCTCTAAATCCCCTCTACCAAGTTCATCCTTTTCCAATGATTTCTACATGACCAAAACCTCTCGTCATAGGCTAAAAACCTCTCGAGATGCAGCTTTCTATCGACCAGATTTTGATGAAATCTGAAACACGATTTCCCTCTATGCTCAAGAGCCCCTCCTCCTAGTTTCATCCAATTATAATGAGATTTCCTTGGATTTGCCAATTTGACCATTCCTTTCCTGGCTACCTAGCAAACCACATCAAAGGACAACACATAAACATGAAATTTCACCTATATACATCTTTATACATATGCGGTTCTACAAACACGATAATCAAGCAAATCCTACTCTAGATCCAACATTTACACTAATATGTCAGCATGAGCAAAAGGAGTTGAAAACCATTGTAAAACCTTTAGATTTTAGCCCTAAACAGTTAGGAAAATGTGATTAAGGTTAGAAGACACTTAGGGTCAAAATCATGTTAAAATCATCCTGTTTAACTATATAAATTTGCATGGTAGGGTGAGATGTCAAGAACCACTCATCAAGTACCTAAAATACAAGTTCCTCCCTTTAGATCTGAAGTGGACAATAAGGCAGAGGAACGCAAATCAACCAAAATGATAATCTCAAGTTCCTTATTGTTAGTCACCCTTTTAACTGATGATTTGGCTTAGATGAATAAGAAAAATGAAGGCTTTTTTATGAAATTATAGTTAATGGTGGTTTAGAGCTACTTTAGGAAAGATGGAAATGACTTAGTTCTATTCCTACAGCCTCTTCTTAGCATAATTTATGAGATAGATCAGTGGCCTTAAGTTTGGGCTTAGTTAGCTACCCATTAATGTAGGCCAATAGTAGCTAAAATATAAAACAGCTCTAACTTTCAAATTGTATGTCCATTTTCTAATGTGACCAATATACAAATGGAAATCATCATCCTGAAGTAATGGAGTTGTTTGAAACTCATTCAGCTCCTTTCAAAAGTTTTAGTTTAAACAAGATTTCAAGGGTCAAAACTGTCAAAGAGAATTTCAGTAAAAATCAATGAATTGGAAAATGTCCCTAAGAGTCATTTTCTAAAATTTTGGAGTCATATGACCTCACACAAATAAAATAAAAATATTTTGCAATCCTTCAATGCATAAAATACGAGTTGTTGCAGAACTTCCAAATTGTAATCAAAGCCTCTGATCTGTTGGCTAAAGCAAATGGAGTATGACTAGTCGAAGACTTATGAGTCGTTCGATAAGCCCATAGTGCTAGAGGTAATTCATTGACCAATTTGCCCTTAGATTTCATCAATCATTTCTTTAAGATGGATTTGATGATATTTTTCATTACCCCCACCTATACCTTTGCCTATGGGTGTGCTATAATTGAATATCTCTTCCCAATTCGATACTTATTGCAGAAACCTTATAATTCACACTTTCGAATTAGGTTCCATTGTTAATGATAATCTTTTAAGGAACTCCAAATTAACATATGATATTTTTCACCATAAAGCTGATAGCTTTCTTCATAGTGATCATGGCTAGCAGTTGCTCTTCATCCTATTTTATGAAATAATCCACTGCAAAAGTAGCTTACTTCGCTCCTCGTTTCGACATCGGTAGCACACCAATCATATCAAGTCCCCAAACGACAAAAGGCCATGGCTAAACATTTAGGTAAGCTTTATGGATGAGCCTATTGTAATCATCGCAAGCATCTATCATAGTTTCGAATGCAATCAACTACGGCCCCGCTGATTTTTTACCAAAATTATCAATAACGAAAAATCTTTTTTGCCAAAGTCTTTCCCCCAGTGTGATCGCCATAGTTTCCTACATCCATATCAAAGAGTATCTTCTTAGCTTCCGCCTTGGTGACACATCATTGTAGGGGAGAAAATAATCCTCTCATATACAGTACTCTTTGGATAACAAATCGTTGTACTTTGCACAGAAGTGTTCCTTGTTCATTTCTCTCGATTGCGAGAGCTCCCTTTAGAAAATATTCTTTAATCGGACTCATACACAACTCCTTCTCCACTGTAGTTTCCGAGATCCAAGCGACATCCATCTAGTCAATGCTTGACAAAGACAAAACCTCTATTGGAATCATTCTCATATATGTGCATCCCTAGAGCTGACCGGTTTAGCTAATGAACTAGCTTTCATGTTTCCTTTCTAGGAATGTGCATTATCGTATAATATTTAGTATCATTCAGTAGATCTAAAACCTTAGTTGGTTAGGGGCAACACTCCCTTAGCCCAAAATTCCTTCATCACCCGACAGACCACCAATTGATAGTCATTGAAAACATGCAATGCTTTAACCCTTAATTAGTTTGCTATCTTGAGCCTACGATTAGTGCCTCCTGTTCAGTTTAGTTGTTCATTGCGGGGAACTCAAGCTTCAAGGCATAATAAATCATTCACTCATCTGGGATTACCAAGATCACTCCTACCCTATAGCTAGTTCACCAGACACTCCATTTATATATAACTTCCCTTGAGAAAGCTAGACCACGTCTTCCTCCACTTCTTTATCCCGGACGGTAAACTCAACAATCAAATCTACCAATGTCTTTCCCCATATGCCCTCCTAGGTTGGTAGGTTATATCATACTGGCTTTGTTCTATATTCTAGTTTGGTAATCTTCCAGGGGTCTCGGGTCGATCCATTACTTGTTTCAAAAGCTGATAAGTCAACACTTTTATCAGATGATCATGGAAGAAGGGTCGTAACTTACTCCAAGTAATCAACAAGCATTAAGCTAGCTTCTCTAACTTTAGATAATTCTACGCTCTAGTGAATTGTTTGTTGATGTAATATATAGGTTCTTTGGATCTTAGACTCCTCATGTACCAAAGTTACACTTGATACATGAGCAGACAATGCTAGGTCAACAAATAAATCCTCACTTTCCAAAAGATATGATAAGGCCATTGGTCTTTCTATGCGATTAAGTAAGGCCTGGAAACATTTTCACAAATTTTCATCTAGAAAATTTTACCTTTCTATTTCTTAAGAGCATCAAATAATGACATACATTTATCTATCGCCTTTTGGATCAATTGACTCAGTGCGGCAATCTTTTCGTTCAAGCTCTACGTCACTTTCCTCGTTCTTAGGGCATTGACAGTTCTTAACGCTATAATCTTTTAGTGATCAGCCTCTATGCCCCTCAAGTTTACAATGAAACCCAAGAATTTTCTTGATGCAACTCTGAAAGAGCATTTTAGTGGGTCAAGCTTCATCCTATACTTTCGAAGCATTTCAAACATTTTTGAGAAGTCGTGCATGTGGTTCACCAATCGCTATGACTTCACTATCATAGCATCCACATCAACATCCATTTTCTGTCCACTTGATCTTTAAACATCAAATTTGCCGATCATGGGTATGTAGCTCTCGCGTACTCCAGATGGATGGGCATTTCACGGTAGTAATATAGCCCGTAATCAGTGATAAAACTGGTGTGCTCTTGATCTGGAACATGCATTGCTATTTGATTGTAGCGGGGATACACCTCCATAAAGGATAATAGTTCATGATGGTGGTTGAGTCCACAATTTAGTTAATCTTCAGCAATGGGAAGCTATCGTTTTTACACCCTTTATTCAGATCTGAATAATTGATGCGTGTTCGCCATTTTACATTAGACTTTTGACCAACTGGATTTGGCACCCATTTAGGGTATAAAGTCATTTTCCTTCACCTTATCCACTTCTTTCAACATAGTGGATCACTCTAGATCCAACTCACCTCTTCCGCTTCACTAGAGGGCCTTGTCGGTCCACAGTGCATGGAAAACTATCTCTAGTGGCATTGCATATGTATCGCAATGTTTCTAGGCAAACATATCCAATTTTTCTTGGAGAAACACTTTCATCTCCTTCTTCATCTTTATGTCAAGCCGAGATCCGATTTTTCAAACAAAGTAGGGTCATGCTCATTGATCTAGATGTTAATCGTCGGCATTATATTAGGTAAGCGATCACATCCTTTGGCTCTTTCCTCAGATCCATGGGTTTTTTGAAATTTACCAGGTCGATCGAGTTAGAGCTAAAGTGTAGTTGTTATGCATCAACTGTCTTGGTAAAGAGGGTCTTCTCTACAGTTTTTCCTTTCGCATGTCACTTTTCCTCTTTGAGCTCCACGACATACTACTCACAACCAGTACTTTGGTCTCCCAAGATAGCTCTTACCCCATTTTCCATAGGAAATATCATCATTGAATACCAAGGAGCCTGAGCCACCCTGAAGCTAAGAAGGGTAGGTTGACCTAAGAATGCATTATAAGCAGAGTACTTATCAATCACAATGAAGGTATACACCAGTGCCATCTCACGGTCACTAAGTTCCACCAACAAATCAATATAACCAACGGGCTCTATAGTTTCTATGGTAAATCCTTAGATTTGGGATATACATGATTTTAGGTCCTTCTTATTCATCCTCTTTTGATAAAATGTCTTCTTAAATGGAATATCTACCAAGCTCCAATAATCAATGAGAACTTGAAGCACAACAGCTGGCACAACCATGACCATAATCATGAAAGGGTTAAGTTGCAGTGCTTGCACCTCATTTGTATCTCATTCTCAAAGCACAATACCGCTATTCATTGTTTTGAGTTATTGTGATGACCACTCGACAGCTTCGACACCTAATATACTTGACGAGTGCGTTGTTATGGTTTCAACCAATATAGGATGATTTCCAAGGGTGAAATAGAGAGAAAAAATCATAGAACCTATCATATATCTCACAGCTTATCAAATAAAATATTAAAATAAATATCACAGATATAAATAAGCGAGATAGTAATAGCTAAAATGAACCATAATATCATAGTACACATGTTTACCAAGCTATACGAGCTAATAATAGAGTTTATACAACTGATAATAAATATGGACAGTCTCAATTTATTATGACGAACACTGTCTAGGCTCCATAATGTCACACAACGGAGTAAGCAAAAGTGAGCATGTATATAAGAGAAATTTCCATCCTGTTCGTCCCATGCGCAGCCACTGTAGACCTGCTATCTAATCTACTAGTTTAAGAGTAAATGAAATCATAAAAAGAAAATCACAAAACCTTGAGTCTGATAATAGTCTGGTATGAGCAATAAGAAATCTCAAAATACTATAAAATATATAGCAAAAAATAAGGGTATACGAACTATACCTGAACTTTCCCTACAATCAAAAAATTAGCACATAACAAACATAATATGCTATTATACTATCATCATTAAGTGTACTTCATCCTAAGTACAATATCAGGTGTACAAGTACCTCTATTCAGAGTAACTACATCATTTGGTATCACTAGAGCGATAGACGACAAGAAAACAAATCATAAAAAACATAGCATCCATCAAACAATCCCCACCATCACTCACTATGCCATGGATATATGTTAACACGTATGACCCTTCCTCTGCCAGGGATTAATGGAGAAATCCTGGTCTTATTGTACATGCCCACTAGCCCATAGTCGACACTAGATCCATTTCACCGATCCAGGTTACGGATCCATTCCACAAATCCGAAGTAGCCATTCCAAGCATCTAATAAGTGTCCTTATAATACCCCTATTTAAGAGTACATTAGAAAATGCTCCAACCATCAATGATTCCTTAAAATTCATATCCGAGTCCTTTCCTTGCTCCATCAGGTTTCCATTCATTCTTAATGAACCATTCCACATTCCTTTCTTTCCATGATAGAACCATTCAACGTTCTATCCATGAGTCAGCCTTTTTAAAACCCGCCCTTGAGGATAATCATCCACATGACTCCATTCACCATCCGTTTATCGATAAATTTTGAATTAAATTTATACCGCAAGCGTGCGGCGTACTATTGAGGTACGTGGTGAGTACGGGTCAATCCATAGGGTGTTGATGATTGTAAAAATTCAATTCAATCAAAATACCAATTTCAAGTGAAAGCTAAGCTAGAGAATTAGAGAATTAACTAACTAAAAGAAAAGTGAAGCAAATAAAAGAGTTAAGTGACAATTTAGGGAATAAATTCACTCCCTAGATCATGTACTTCAACACATATGAAATTATGTTCTCTCTTTTATGGTCATTAGTGCTTTAATTGATGTGCTTATCATAAGTATGGCATATTTGTCCTATTAGTTAGCCAACATAATCCATAAACTTTAATACACCCCTTAAACCACTTTCTAACTTTCGTGAAATTTGACAATGAAAATGAAATATATTTTAAGTATGGCCTATTAACTATTGATTAGAAATATAGACCATCAAATTTTAATTTCAAATCACTTTCTTATGCCATAATCATATTTCGATAAAGAGGGATTTGTGTTAGTGGTTGTTTAAGCATAACCTATTGGGTGTCAACAATATAGCTATCAAATTAAAAGCAAAAACAACAAATAAAACCACTTCTATCATCATCATTAGTACAAAAAGAGAGCATGAATTAACAAAACGTTGAAGCTACATAATTAGAGAGCTTCATTACCCCTAAATTAAAGGGGATTGGCCTCTCATTTTTGTCATTTGTTTAACAAATGTAGCTAGCAACATGAAAGCAAAAAGAAAGGAAAATGAAAGCTAATGGAAAAGAGAAGCTAATTAACAAGAATTAAAACTAATATACTTTACATGAATGCAGATCTACACTACCAACATTAAAGTAAATGAACGAGGAAAGTAAAATGAACAAGTAATTAAATTGCATAAGAAAACGAAAGTTACATGAAAATAAAAAAAATGGCTAAGTAGCCATGAAAAGAAAGAAAAGAAAATTATTCTTAACTAAAGCTAAGAGAAAAGAGTGCCTTCATAAGAGGGCTTAAAGAGGGTAGAAGAGGTGCATGAACATAATGGGTTATTTGTACAAGCATGAAACCCTAATCCATAATTTAGAGAATGCCCAAACTACCCTTGAGAAAGTGTGGATGCCAAGTAATCATTAGCTTCTACTAATCATCATTTAAGTGTACACGACGCCATTAATTCCATAAGCATGTGCATTAGCCTCTAATTTGTACGTCATGGTAGGTGGGGTCTTCCATGTTCTTCCTTTATATCCAATATGTGCATGCATGTTTCTTCGTGAACCCACTAATATGAGAAGCTAAATTCCTACAAAATATTATAGAAATTTTCAATTAAATTCTTTCAAATTAATATATGCACACAAATGACCGTTTTGCACTTATTTTAAGATAAATATGTGAAAATTTGAAAATAATATGGATTTTGGTTAAAACAAGTTTAAATACCCAATATGATCATTTATTTAATTCGAGTAGATTAAATATGGTGGTAAAAACATGCACATTTACGTGCACATCAAATACCCCTACACTTATCTTTTTATTCATTCCTCAAATAAAGAAAAATTAAGATGAATCCATTTTCATAGGAAGCACGATTCCACTGAGCGTATGCAACAAGCCATTAAACTCTGTGTGTCCCCAATAGGAGGATGTTGTCTCTGAGGGTTTTCAGCGGATACTACCCACAAAATCCAAATGCAGGATGAAAATATTTACAAAATGGAAGATTTATTTACAAAGAGATGAATGCGAATTTTTGAAAATATTTACAAATGAAGGATTCACTTTTAAATTGACACAAATAAGTTAAATATAGGTTTTGGTTATTATCTTGAAAATTTAAGTCGTTTTACTTATCAAAATTTCCAATAAAAATCAAGTTGTCAAAGCAAATAGAATATAGTTTAACTCGTTGTTTCGGTTGATAACACAATGTAATTATGAAATGGATCCTTAGTTAATTATTAAAGTTTTTTAAAGTGGTATTCTCATTTCTTTTCAATAACAAATCAAATTAAATAAGTTAAAATAATGCTTGGATTTCATTTGCTTACTCTTTCTTATTTGAAAATTTTATTGATATTAAAATATTTACATATGCCTAACTCAGGTAAACTGAGGCCAGATATATTACCCATGCACTGCGTTGCGGACTTACGTTAGGGGAATACAGAGCGTGGTGAGTGAATACACAAATGTGAACACTTATTGACTATAGGTGTTATTAGTAAAATAATTTTTATACACACACACCTAACTCAGATAAAATGAGGCCACATATACCGGTCGTGCACTGCCTTTCCGGCTTATGTGAGAAGGGCACAGAGCATGCAGAGTGAACACACGAGTGTGAACACATGACTCTAGGTGTTTATTAAAAATAAACATATATACAAGAATTTTGTTTTTGTTTTTTTAAACAAGAAAAAGAGAGTTTTGCAAAATCGTCTTAGCGCCATTTGACTTAGAAGACAAAAAAAAATGTAATATCCTTTACTTTAAATCAAACACTTCTTAAAACAAAGATTTTCAATTAGAATATATTTCATTATTATCTCCATGAATCTTCCTATATAGTAGTTAAACCATTGTTATTTGTAACCATACTTATTTTTATTTTCGTTAAGACAAATAAATTTTCAAAAATTTCAAATTAATTAACCAAAACCATATATTTATCCTACAGTCTTTCTTTAAAAATAAATCAAAATGGTTAAAAAAATTGTTTTTTTGTTTTTGAAACTTTTTTAAAAAAATTGGAAAGAAAAATTAAAAATAAACCATGAAAATTCGAAAATAATGATGAGTCTCTCCCCACACTTGATTTTAACTGTGTCCCCATAGTCAACCCAAGTGGAAGGAGAAGAATAAAACAAAAATAAAAAGATGTCCTATGTCTACATGAAAATGAGCGGTATTTACATAAGATCAGATAGTATGTCATCAAAAAGTAAGTGAAACGGTCTTCTAAAGACCGATTTATTTTTCTCGTCAAGTATGCGAGACATAGCTTAAGCTCAGAAAACCAAACCACATAAGATTTCGAAGTTGAACGTTGATTTGGAAAAACGAATGTCGTTTTAAAAATCGTATGAGTTGTTTTATTGTCGTTGATTTTTGGGGTCGATGAAACAATTGGTTGAAGTTCAAGTTTACTTTCACTAAATTGAGATTCAAGCTCTTCGTTGAAAACTTCTTCAAAATTGTTGATTTCAAAATCAAAATGGTGATGTAAAGATTCCCCACTAGAATTTGAAAATTCATTTTTGAAATGTCCAAAAAATTCGTTTTCATTAAATTCGTCTTCCTTTATTGAATTGTTAACAACTTCATTGCATATGTCAAGTTCAAAATCCAAAGTTGTTGTATTCGAATTTTAAAAATCAAAAAAAGGAAGATCAAATTTTAAATCACGTTTCTCATCCTTTAAAGAGTTGAAACCCAACTTAATTACAAAATTTTCAGTAACTTCGTTAAGATTTTTGTTTTTAATTTCAAAAGTTGTTATTTGAAAATCGTCGATTTGGGTAAAAGGTGGATTATCACTTAACTCGACATACATTGGGATTTGATTTTGTTTATCACGATGTTTCATATATGTTTTGAACAACAAATCCATATGATCATTGTATATTTTTTTTCACTTTCTCAACAAAATCCAATTTATAGTTATTACTTTGAAAATTTTCAATTTGTATTTGTTGAGAACAAAAATTTTCTCTCACATCATAATCGAGATTATTACCATTGCCAAACTTATTTTAAAAGTGGTTCACATTTTCATTTTGAAATTGGTTTTGGAGTTCGAAGTTGTCTTGCCATGGGTTATAATCGAAATTGTTTGAATTTTTGAATTGAATTCCAATTTTGATTATTTTGAAATTTTTGACTTGATTTATCACACAAATAAGAATTACACAAATCATTTATCATTTGATTTTATTGTGTAGAGATTTCAAGTAAAGATGAAATGCTATTTTCGAGACTCGAGGGTTGATCATCGTTTTGAAAATTTTGTTGTTCGAAATTTGAATTGTTTACACAAAAGTTGTCATTGAAATATCCATATGAATCTAGAGTAAAATTATATGGATTATATTGATTTTTACGACTATTGTAAAATTCATGTGAGCGGGGAAATTGATACATCTTCAAGAATGTTTTTCGTTTTTTTATAAAAGAAAAATACTTACAAAAGGAATTTATTTCTGAAAAGGAAAAATCTTTTTTTTTTGAGTTTTCAATTTTTTTAGTTTTTTAAGAAGATTTTATATTTTTTTTGGATTTTTGATTTTCTAAAAAAACAAACTAAGTAAAAAAAATTTAAATTTTATTTTGGAAAAAAAATCAAAAGAGAAGATTTAAAAATTTCAAAGAAAAAAGGAATATTTACAATTTTTTGTTTTGTTTGGATTTTGAATTTTTTTTTAATAGCATGAACTAATGCAATTAAATGAATACAAGGATTAATTACAAATGATTTATCCTAAGTTAAGCATAATTGTATAATCACACTTTGCCTTAAATCAACAAGATAGTTCTCAGTCAGGTAACGGGTAGGATTTGTCGGTGCACCACGAATCACCGTAGCAATGCAGCCGAAGGTTTAAGTACCTTCAGAGGAACAACCATTATAATATTTACGAATCACCGTAATATTTATAAATGGTTGTTGCTCTGCCGTAGCCTAGACACCAAGAAATTAACTTGTTCAAGGAAGACAAATTGTTAAGAGCTATCGTTATTATTAATGAGAATTCTAAAATGAAGTGCAAAGCAGAAATTAAAGTGTTTTAACAATGCAACTACGAATGGGTTTTTTTTCTTTTTTTCAACTATGATGAATTTTTTGTTTTTGAAATTTTTTTTTTCTAAAATGCTAGAAAACAACAATGGAAGAGAAATAAAGCAATAGATATAGCGAGCAAGCAATTTATTTATTTATTATATATTTTTTGGGCAAGGAAAGCGATGAAATTATTTTTGGCAAGCGGTTTTCTTTTGAATCTCTGCTTTGGGAACCTGAAAATAAAGACAATATATATACATTTTTTTCAAAGGTTAGAACCAAAAACAAAGCAAAACAAATCAAAACGAAGCACACAAAAAATTGAAACTTGTTATTATTATTATTTTTTGGAATATTTTTTTAGAAAGGATATAAGATAACAAAACTAAAAGAAAGCAAAACTCTTTTTTTTAATGAAGAGAGAATAAAACAACTCAAAAAAAATTAAAAACAATTCAAAATCAAAGAAAATCATTTATAACCCGGCCCAATATCAAACTAGTCTGCTACCCAAAAATATTATATCCCGAACCAAATTCTCATTTCTCTTTAAAACAAATTTTCTTCCAAAATCAAAATCGAAAACCAATTATTCAAACAAAACTCAGATTTCAATTCAACTGGTTTCGACGGCTATTGGGTATTTGGGTTATGGAAGGCGAGTTGTTCAAGGGAGTGGGGTGATGGTTGAGAGGTTCGAGTCCGATTGGATTGATTGGCAATTGAGGGTTGTCGAATTGACAGGCCCATGATCCTTTGCTTGCTTTCGAGTAGTAGTCATTGCTGATTACTGAGAGATGAAGGCAGATTGAAGAAGAAGAGGGTCTTATTGCTGATTTGTTTTAAGAGCTGGGGAAGTAAAGGAAGAATACAGTTATCAAGAAATGAGAGGATAAAGAAAAGGAAGAAGCATGCACAATATAGTCAGAAAATATGGTTTTATTTATGAAAAAACTGATTATACATTGATATTTGAGCTATTTATATAGTACAATGGCTAGATTGACTTAATCAACACTGCAATTGGAAATCAAATTTGATCAAGCCTGTGCATGTGTGCACGTGCACACAGCATGCTTAACCTATCTCATCTTTTCTCAAGCCAGCTGATCCATTGCCTTCACCCCCTTCTACTTGAGTCACCATGGCCTTATTGCCGACTGATCTCTGAGCATCTTCTGGTGATCTCTGGCCAGGAACTGACTGCTGTAACTTTCTGGTCTTCATAAATGATGGTGATGGGTCTGGGGCATAACAACTCCCCTCCCCATGAAAAATGGACCTTGTCCCAAGGTCCAAGAGGGGAAATTTCTTGATTATTTCCCTATATTCTTCCCAAGTGGCTTCTTCATCAGGCAACTCTTTCCATTTTACCAAGATATGCACTACTGGACGGTTATTAATAGGGACAATTTTCTATCTAAGATTCTTTCAGTCCCCATGACCAATTCTTCTATATAACTAGGCATATCCTCTTGAATTATAATTCCAACTCCTATCCTTCTTTTCAACTAAGACACATGAAACACAGGATGGATCTTAACTTCAGGTGGTAACTTCAATTGGTAGGCTACTTCTCCTATCTTCTTCTCAACTTCATAAGCCCCATAGAACTTAGGGGAGAGTTTATGTGTCTTCAAAGTCCTAGCAGACAACTGTCTATATGGCTGTAACCTCAAGAAAACCCAATCTCCCACTTTAAAATTCCTCTCTTCTCTTTTGAGATCTGCATATCTCTTCATCCTGTCTCTGGCCATTGTCAAGCTATCTTTTAAAAATTGCAAAATAATGTCTCTGGAGAAGAATAAACCTTCTACCTGAGGAACCTTTGCTGTATTTGGAATGTAGGTCAACAAGGTGGGAGGGGAAACCCCATATACTGCTTGAAATGGTGTCATCTTTGTAGCAGTTTTCCAGGTGGTGTTATACCAAAATTCTGTGAGAGTTAACCACTTAGACCACTCATAGGGTTTATGACGTACAAAGTATTGCATGTAGCCCTCCAATATTCGATTTGTGACTTCTGATTGGCCATCAGTTTGAGGATGGTAGGATTCTCTTAACTTCAGGGTGCTGCCTTGCAATTTGAGGAGTTCCCTCCAGAAGTTGCTAGTAAAGAGTGAATCTCTGTCGCTGAGATGGATGTTGGCATTCCATGGAGTTTAAATACACCATCAAAAAGGACTTGTGCTACATCTCTGGTTGTGTATGGATGCGATAAAGGGAAGAAGTGAGCATACTTTGATAGTCTATCGACCACTACATATATAACGGTGTATTTCTGACTTTTTGGAAGGCCAGTTATGAAATCCATGGTGATGTCAGTCCATATTCTCTCTGGAATTGGCAGAGGCTGAAGAAATCCTGGTATATGTATGTTCTCCCCTTTATTTCTCTGACACACATCACATTCCTTTACATATTGCTCCACATACCTTTTCATCCTTTTCCAATAGAACACAGCTCTGATTCTTTTCACAGTTTTTTTAATGCCAAAGTGTCATCCAAGTGGGGTGGAATGGAATTCATTGATAAGAGTTTTGAGTAAATTCGAGTTGTGATGATCAATGAGAATCTTTCCCTTATAAAAGAGCAACCCATCAACAAGTTTGTATTTACTGGAACCTCCATTGTCTATTTTTTTTCTTTGATTTCTGCATACATAGGGGAGTTAACCAAGGTACTTTTTAGTTGTTGCAACCATGTAGCCTGCACTTGAGAGAGAGACATGCATTGTCCTTTTTCTTCATCCCTTCTGGACAAAGAATGTGCTACTACATTTTCTATGCCACTTTTATATTCAACCACATAATCATAGCCATGTAATTTGGCAAGCCACTTCTCTTGAATTCCAGTGTGCAGTCTTTGTGTAAGTAAGTACTTAAGACTCTGATGGTCAGTCTTTATAATGAATTGTCTCCCTAGGAGATACTGTGACCACTTCTTTGTAGCTAGTAGTAATGCAAGTAACTCCTTTTCATAGGTCGAAAGATTAAGGTTCCTACCTTGTAGTGCTTTGCTGAGAAATGCGATAGGCTTATTGTCTTGCAAGAGTACTGCCACTATGCCAATACCATTGGCATCACACTCAACTACAAAAGGCTTATTGAAATCTGGCATGGAAAGGACTGGTGGGGACATGAGGCACTATTTTAATCTTTCAAATGCATGGGTTGCTTTATCACTCCACTGAAAAGAATCCTTCCTTAAGAGGTCAGTGAGTGGTTTAGCAATAATCCCATAGTGTTTGATAAATTTTTGATAATATCCTGTGAGGCCTAGAACCCACTTAATGCCTTCAGTGTAGCGGGTATAGGCCATTCTTTAATAGCTTGCACCTTACTATTGTCCACAGCCACCCCCTGAGTAGAAATCACATGGCCAAGATACTCTAAATTTTCTTTAGCAAAAGAGCACTTAGAAAGTTTGATAACTAATTGATTTTCTTATAGTACCTGTAAAGCAACACTGACATGCTCCAAATGCTCAAGCATAGCTTGGCTGAAAATTAGTATATCATCAAAGAAAACTAAAATGAACTTCCTTAAATATGGTCTGAATATAGTATTCATCGGAGATTGAAAGGTAAAGGGGGCATTTACAAGACTAAATGGCATAACCATAAACTCATAATGCCCATCATGGGTTTTAAAAGCAGTCTTATCAATGTCTTCCTCATTTACTCTGATTTGATGATATCCTGACCTTAAATCCAATTTAGAAAAAAAAATTGGCACCATGTAGTTCATCAAATAAATCATCAACTAGAGGTATAGGGTATTTGTCTTTGATAGTAATACTATTAAGTGCTCGGTAGTCAATACACAGCCTCCATGTTCCATCTTTTTTTCTAACCATTACAACTGGTGAAGAGTGAGCACTATAACTAGGCCTTATGACTCCAGTATTCAACATTTCTTGGATGATTTTTTCTATCTCATTTTTAGTATGATGTGAGTGCCTGTAGGGTTTTAAAAAAATAGGCTTAGACCCCTGTAGTAGTGATATTCTATGGTCATGTGAGGGCCTATTAGGAGGCAGTGAGTTTAAAGGGGCTCGTATCTTTGGAAATTTATCAAGTATTCTTTTAATTGGTTCGGGTATGACAGTACTTGTTTCAGTGACAAGCTGAGAACATAGCATCATGGCCACCTGTCTTTGTATACAGTCCTTTTTAATTGTCTTTTTGTCTATTATTCTTAGGCCTTCTGGGTGCATTCCTTGCCAGATGTGAATCTTCCCATTATATTTAAATTTGACTTGTAATTTTAAAAAGTTCAATGTCACTTCACCTAATGTTTTCATCCATTGGGCCCCTAACACAACCTGACAACCATCTAGGGGTAATAAGAGTAAATCTACAAACATGCAACAACCTTGACATTTTAAAGGTACCTGACCACATAGTCCTTTACCTTGAAGCCTCTCACCATTAGCTGCTTGTACTTCGAATACTTTTGTATCGTCAGATTCCAATTGGATTCCTTTAGCCAGTTGGTAGTCAATGAAATTGTGTGTAGAGCCAGAATCAATAAGAACATGCACCGGTTTCCCATGTGTTGCTCCACAAACTTTAATGGTGTGAAGGGCTGGTATCCCACACATAACATGGAAGGTGCTAGCAGGATTAATTTCTACTTCATTGAATTCTGTAGTCTCCTCGACTTCTTGGGCTTCTTGATCCTCTGTCTCCTGCACAATTTCTGGTTCTGTGATCCCTTCTAATGTGTATACTTGTTTGCTCTTGCATTGATGGCCTGGATGCCACCTTCATTGTAGATATAGCACGACCCTTTTTTTCTTTTGTCAATAATTTCCTCGAAGGTCATCCCTTTATTTTTTGCAATGTCTGCTAATGTGTTGCTTTTATTGGTGTTGAAATCATACCCTACTGCCTTATTGTTCTTGGGGTTAAGTTTCTTGATGTCAGAGGTTGAGAGGTGGTAAAGGTTTTAAAGGGTTTCCTAGACCACCTACTTTCATAGATCTTTGCTAATGCAATAGCTTCCTTAAAGTTGTTAGGCCTGGCTGCCTCAACATCTATCCTAATATCATCCTTTAAACCATCTAAAAATTTATCAAATACATAATCTTGGTGTAGATGTGGCAAGAGGCCTTGCAGTTGTTCAAACTTGGTAAGATATGATTGAACAGTAGATAGCTGCTTTAAATTAGCAAAGGCTCCAAATGGCTTTCTTAACTCAGGTGGAGCAAACCTTACTATGATCTCTTCCTTAAAATTCTTCCATATTTCATAGTTCTTGATGTTGTTAGATAACCATTTGAACCATTTCTGCACATCATCTTTGAGGTGGATGAACAGGTTGACACCCATTCCTCTTCTGGTGTGTGGTGATACCTAAATAACTGCTCAACCTGGTCTATCCATTCGATAATAGTATCATCACCCTTGTAGACTGGAAATTCTAATTTAATAGTGGTGTGTTGCAAAAGGGAGGGAGTTGCCAGAATACTTGGTTGCTGTCTTGGATGAGGGTTGGTATTTGTTTCCATTGAATGTGGAGAGGATGATGTACTCCTGTTGCTATTTCTTTGGAATGGAGGCACATAGGGATTGTTTCTAGGAGCTTGTTGTGATTCTTGAAGGTTGGTTCGGTTGTTCTTTATTTCTTGCAATAAAGAATCCAATGTTGCTGACAAAAGATCTATTTTTCCATTCATTTCTTGGGTGGTTTGATGAAGTTCTTGCTGTGCTTCGGTAAGCAGCGCGAGTGTGTTGTTGTTCTTCTCATTGAAATGCTCTTGCCTGGCCCATAGGTCCTGTTCATCGTCATTTTTTGGCAAGCCTAGATATTCATTGAAATAGTCCTTCAGGTCTTGATCTGATACGAATTTGATAGGCCCATGATCCTTTGCTTGCTTTCAAGTAGTAGTCATTGCTGACTACTGAGAGATAAAGGCAGATTGAAGAAGAAGAGGGTCTTATTGCTGGGTTTTTTTAAGAGCAGGGGAAGTAAAGGAAGAATACAGTTATCAAGAAATGAGAGGATAAAGAAAAGGAAGAAGCATACACAGTATAGTTAGAAATATAGTTTTATATATGAAAAAACTGATAATGCATTATACAATGATATATGAGCTATTTATATAGCTGAATTACAACGGCTAGATTGACTTAATCAACACTGCAATTGGAAATCAAATTTGATCAAGCATGTGCATGTGTGCACGTGCACACAGCATGCTTAACCTGTCTCGTCTTTTCTCAAGCCAACTGATCCATTACCTTCACCCTATTCTACTTGATTCACCATGGCCCTATTGCCGACTGATCTCTTAGCATCTTCTGGTGATCTCTGGCCAGGAACTGACTGCCATAACTTTCTGGTCTTCATAGAAGATGGTGATGGGTCTGGGGCATAACAAGAATTGAACGAGTTTATGGGGCAGCGAGTAGCAAATTCGAGGCGGCGAGGCGATTTTGGGGTGAGTTCATTGTGTTGATCGATTTGGGTGATTGAGAGGTTGTCGAAGTCGTGATGATGAATTGCAGTGGAAACGGTTTTGGGTGATTTGGGTATAAGGTTTGTTCGTCGATGGTGGTTTAGGTGGAGGCGATTGGAGGGTCGTGATAGCTTGTTCGTTGTTTTACTAGAAGGTCGCGTTCAAGGTTGCCGTGGTTGCGAAGTCGATATAGGCGAGGTGAAGTTGTCGTGTTGAGGCAATGCTCGGCTGTTATATGCAACAAATTGTGACTGGATGATGTTAGGGGTTTGTGGATGCAGAAATGTTTGTGGATGCAGAAGTTTGAGGAGATGATTGTTGTAGTTATATAACAGAGGAGTGGCAAGGATGTGTGGTATCATAGTGCGGCGGAGGGATTAAGGAGAAGCAGCGGTATTTTTTCAAAGCCGTTGTGGTCTATAAACGGTATGTTGTGGATATTGATTCGAAGGTGGCGAAGGCAGCTAAATCAATGGGTTAGTGGAGAAATGAAAACTGCAGATGTTGTTTGGTTGTGGAATTTCTTGATGATGTAAGGCATGGTAGTTTGATGTATATGGAGGAAGGAAGTGAATGGTGATAGCGGTAGCTTGGAGGAGTTTGAGTGGATTGTGTGGATGATCGAAGTGGCAGAGGTGCTGATTGCAGTTGGTAGTGGGAATGGTTGTGTGCACTGATTGTTGTGAAATGAAGTTAAATGTTGATTGTGGTAAGGCAGGCAGATGGAGCATTCTTTGTAGACGAAATGGTGAAGGAATTGGGTGTTTGGTTGGTGAAAGAAGGAAGTCAGTTGTGGTTAGTGAGGAAGTTGACTGGTTGATGGCTGTTGTATGTAAGTTATTGGTAGTCGAAGTGAGAATAGGCTATATAAGCGGTCAGAGGTCGGGAAACTGTTTGGACGAGAAGTGGCATGTTATGGAGTTGATCAGTGTAATTTCAGAGGATGATGTTGTTGACAGTGAAGTATGGCCAATTCAATGAAGTGGAGTGACAGTGTGCAGTATTGAATGGATTGAAGAATGTGTTGCCAGGGCTTGTGATCGGGTGGTGACTGGGTATTTGTGACAGCGGTGGAGGGGTTGAGAAGTATTGATGTTTGTTTTGTGAATGGGGAGTTGTGTCAAGTGATGTATTTGATGATGGATTTGTTAATGAGGAGGAGGTGGAACTATTTGTGCACAGTTTGTAAGAGGCACAGTAAACTTTTTTTTGTCTTTGCAGGGCAGAGGCTAAATTCTTTTTTGTAAATGAAACTGTAAATGTAACTTGAAAATTTTGTACAAGTGCTGTAAAAAGAAGAAAGAAAAATAAAATGATTTTTTTTGTAAGCGCTGTAAAAAGAGAGAAAAATGAAATGAATTTTTTTTTGTTTTTGTTCTGAAAAGTCTGTTTTTTTAACTAATAGAAATGCAAACCAAACAAGAAAACAAGGAACAAACACACAAAAATTAAACAACAAACACATAATATAATTTTTTTTAAATGCAAACACACAAATTAAAACACAATAAAAATCAAATGAAAAATAATTCAAAGAATAGAAAATCAAAATCAAATCAATTCGTCGGCAACGGTGACAAAAACTTGTTTAACAGCGGAAATTCTATCGGTTTAGAAAACCATCGATAAATTTTGAATTAAATCCATACCGCAAGCGCACGACGTACTATTGAAGTACGTGGCGAGTACGGGTCATTCCACAGGGAACTGATGATTTTAAAAATTCAATTCAATCAAATTATACCAGTTTCAAGTGAAAGATAAGTTAGAGAATTAGAGAATTAATTAACTAAAAGAAAAGAGAAGCAAATATAAGAGTTAAGTGACAATTTAGAGAATAAATCCACTCTCTAGATCATGTAGTTCAACAAATATGAAACCATGATCTCTCTTTTATGGTCATTAGTGCTTTAATTGATGTGCTTATCATAAGTATGGTATATTTGTGCTATTAGTTAGCCAACATAAGCCATCAAACTTTAACACACCCCTTAAACCACTTACTAGCTTTGATGAAACTTGACAATAAAAATGAAATCTATTTTAAGTATAGCCTATTAACTATTGATTAGAAACATAGACCGTCAAATTTTAATTTTGAATTACTTTCTTATGTCATAATCATATTTGATGAAGAGGCATTTATGTTAGTGATTGTTTAAGCATAGCCTATTTGGTATCAACAATGTGGGCTATCAAATTCAAAGCAAAAACAACAAATAAAAGCACTTCTATCATCATCATTAAGCTCAAAAAGAGAGCATGAATTAAAAAAATGTTGAAGCTATATAATCATAGAACTTCATTACCCCTAAATTGATAGGGATTAGGCTATCATATTTGTCATTTGATTAACAAATGTAGCTAGAGACATGAAAGCAAGAAGAAAGGAAAATGAAAGCTAATTTAAAAGAGAAGCTAATTAACAAGAATTAAAACTAATGTACTTTGGATGAATGTAAATCTACACTACCAACATTAAAGTAAATGAACAAGGAAAGTGAAATGAACAAGTAATTAAATTGCATAAGAAAAGGAAATTTACACGAAAATAAAAACAAATGGCTAAGTAGCCATGAAAAGAAAGAAAAGACAATTATTCTCAACTAAAGCTAAGAGAAAAGAGTGCCTCTATAAGAGGGCTTAAAGAGGGTAGAAGAGGTTACATGAACATGATGGGTTATTTATACAAGCATGAAACTCTAATCTATAATCTGGGGAATGCCCAAACTACCATTGAGAAAGTGTGGAGGCCAAGTAATCATTAGCTTCTACTAATCATCATTTAAGTGTACATGAAGCCATTAATTCCATAAGCATGTGCATGAGCCTTTAATTTGTACATTAAGGTAGGTGGATAGGTGGGGTCCTCCATGTTCTTCACTGTGAATTATTTCCATCTTCATTCTTTTATATCCATTTTTTGCATGCATATTTCTTCATGAACCCACTAATATGAGAAGCTAAATTCCTACAAAATATTATAGAAATTTCTAATTAAATTCTCTCAAATTAATATATGCACATAAATGACCGTTTTCCCCTTATATAAAGATGAATATGTGAAAATTTGGAAATAATATGGATTTTGGTAAAAAAAACAAGTTAAAAACCCCAATATGATCATTTATTTAATTTGAATAAATTACGTATGGTGGTAAAAACATGCACTTTACATGCACATCAATAATCATCCACATGACTCCATTCACCATTGAGCAGTTATCATCAAAACACAACTCAATTACCATAGAGTTAAAATGATTAGTATCCTAAAGCCATCATCCTTCGTCGTGCTACCACATTATTTTTGAATGTCAAACTAATGAATGAACACCTTCAGCATGAACTCTAGGGCCTTCTTAGCAACCGGTAGAAGTTTGGCTAGAAATGGTCAGACAAATTTAGGTCAGTATTGATTTGATTAGATCGATACCAACTTGACTTACTTACCAAAAACTTTGGCTAAGACTTTTATACCCCAACCTCTTCCATCCTTACTTCCCTTGAACTCCTTTACTAAGTGCTTCTCCCTAAGTCTTCAGCTACATCCCAGAACCCCAAAAAGAGGTCGGTACCAACTTGAATCAAGCTGGTACCCATCTGAATTGCTTAGAAAACATGTTGACTAAGACTTGCACACCCCAAACATTTCCATCTTTACTTGATTCGAGCTCCCTTCCTTAATTCCACACCCCCTTGGTGTTCAGCATCTTCTCGGAGCTCATAAAGAGGTTGGTAACAAACTGAATCAGGTGGGTATCAATCTGAATTTTTTAGCCAAAAATTTGACCAAGTCTTTCACACCCTAACATCTTAAATTTTTACTCTCTTTGAACTCCTTTCCTCAGTGCCATAATCCTCAAGATTTCAACACCTTCTCAAAGCACCAAAAAGAGGTCGACATCATTCTGAATCAGGTCGGCACCAGTTTGTAGATTCTCCCAAATTTTTGGGTTAAATTCGTAAATCCATTTCCTTACCTTCCCCGAAGTATTTCTCAAAGTTTCACAGCCGAAGTCCCTGGAAAACCTCCTTTTCCAATCTATTCTTAAACTTCTATCAATTTGAATTTGGGCAACAAAATATCCTCCAATCGAATTACCACCTAAATTACTAGATCCCTTAACTCTCCTCAACAACATCTCCAAGTCTAGTTCGATTTTGAGCTCATTTGGACATGTTTTTCCTAAATCAAAAACTACATCGTAACTACACTAGAAAACTCTATCAAACATATCAAAACAATACATTCAAAGGCAAACATCAATCATTAACTTCCATACGACTTTTATATACATATATTTAAGGTTAGACCGGAGTAAAAAATGGTTTAGCAGGGAAATGATCCTTACAATGCCATCTTTAACTATGTAAATAAGTATAGAATAATGGGAGAATATAAATCACTCTCCTAATACCCAAATTACCATCTTAAATGCTCAGATTTTAAATGGAACGCAAGAAAACAATTCCAAAGTGCCCAAAATGATACATCTATAATCCCTTTTGTTAACCGCCCTTCTAATTACTTTTGAGGCTAAGATTAGTACAAAAAAGAGGAGCATTTTGATGAAACCTAGGTTAGTGGATGTTTAGAACTGTTTATAAAGTGGGAAATGAATTAGATAAGCCTCATCACCCCCAATTAGGCATCCCGAAATAGGTTGGTGCGCTTAAGCATGGGCGTTACTTAATTACCCACTAATCTGGCCAACAACAGTCCAAACTTAATATGACCATATCTCCCAAACGACAAGTCTATTTTTCTATTATGATGCTCTGCAGAAAGAGAAACCAATATGCCGATCAAATGGAAGTGGTTTCAAACTCTAATTTAACTCTTATCAAAAGTTGTAGACTTTAGACGAATCTCCTGATCTAAACTGCTGATAAAAATGGTAAGGTTGGGAAATCTCCTTAACCAACATTTTAGAGTCATATGACCTAATATGAATAAAATAACACAATTTTATGATCCTTTGGTATCTAAAATATAGGTTGTTATACTTTTACCCCTTTAGAATATCATCTCTGAAATCTAAAAATAAAACAATGAATAGTTAACCATAGCTGCCTCGTATGCCTAACAATCATGAGCAATCATCAAGCACTCGAATAATTAACCATGTAACAAATAGTATAGATATACCTACCGAGCATGCGACATACTAAACTATTTATAGCTATTGTATTGACCCTAATTTTGACTAACATTATTTAGCACATTTAATTGGATAAATTAAATGAAACAATTTGCAAGATTAAGGGATTGAGATTTGTTAAATAAGAAGGGGTCGTGCCTTAATGAATATATATAAGCTAAAGATTATTAAAAATAAGAAGGAAAGTGGAATATAGTAAGGGAAAAATAAGAATAGAACTACTTTTATACCTTAAACCCTTTTATCCTTTATTTCCTATTCATTTCAACATTAAAAAAAAACCTTGAGCATGTTTGGCCAACCACCATTAAGAGGAACTAAAAGAAGATAAGCTATGAGTCATGTAGAAGGCTTGAAGAAATTGATCAAAGAGCAACTCTCAACCTTCTTAACATCAAGCTAGTGTGAATAATTAGATTTGCATCCCATTTTGATAATGATTTCGGTTTCATAACTATATCCGAATTATTTTGCAAATAGTATGCTATGTTATGTAGGTTGAAATGAATATATATGGTTGTTAGTAATTTATATGATTTCCTATAAATTTTAGGACATGTTTATATTTGAAAACCTATTTAATGACATCCACATGAGTCGCGGTTTTGATATATGTTCAAAAACATTATTTTAGATGTTTCATGTTTCATAATTTTCTAAGCTATTGTGGATTTATTATGAATTTTCTAAGTGAGAAAATAGTTAATATTGAGTTTAAATTATTTAAAGCCATTATATAATGACTTCGGGTCTGAAATTTATGTATGTTAGAAACGTATTAAAAGTGAATTATAGTGATTTTTGGGGAATTTTCGTAAGTGTTTTACTATGGCTATAAAATTATTTAAGTTATCAGACTTAGAAGTTTTATATGTTTTATCAAGGAGAAGGGCTTAGTTGTTAAAATGGTTTTAATTGAAAAACCTGAAATCGACAGCTTATTTAGAAAAAAATTTTGATAAAGAAATAGAAAACAATTACATTTTGACAAATAAGGCAAGATTAGGCAAAAAGAAATTTTTTTGAAAGGCTAAAAATCTGTTTTTCTTTGATTAACAACATTGCCACTTCCATATGCAAGCTTTCGACACCATACTCCCACGTATGACCCATTCAAAACCAAAACACATGGTATTAATGAGACGACCCGACTTTTTCTCCACAAAAAGTCGTATCATCCTTAAGAAAGAAATGGATAGAAAAGAGAAGAGAAAGAAGAAACAACACAAGAATCTCAACAGCGGAACGAATAAATTATATTAATAACATAAGTATTACATAGTATTACAACAATTATCAGAGTTAGACAGACTATACAACACATACTAGACAGTTATAAGCACCTGTCTAGTTATTACAACTCAATACATATCAGATGACTCTCAAAGATACCAACACAGCGGAAAACTATATAACTATACGCAGAAGCCTCCTGCTCCATTGCTCCTCCACAATTCGTCAAAGCTAACCTGAATCCTAACCTGAATTCCCTTGGCTACTCGTAAAAATTTGAGTACCCAAGAGTTAAAGAAAAACAGAAATAACTCCGGGTCAGACAAGGGTCTGGTGTGAGTAACAAGTTAAAGTTGCTTAACTTTGAAAATCCTTTGAAAAGAAAAGGTATCACGTAAGACTTCCCACACATAAACATGGAAAAGTTTTTATCTTACGCTAACCAAAACATTTGATAGGAAATCCGATGATATTATAATAGTGTCTAGGGTTTTCAAGTAAATAAGAAATAGCCGAAATTGTTACATCTATTAAATTCCAGCTACTAGCCACAAAAGTGGGTAATACAATCAAAACCATTGGCACTTATTGGATTTTGGATTCCATACAATGGCTGGGCTACTAGGGTACCGGCCGTCAAAGTACGTGGCCTAGATCACCGTACTGAGGAGTACGCCCACTCCCCTGCAACACAAAGCTGGACCCATTCCTTACTGAACAGTTCCAAACAAGACAACCCCGCAGTTGTGATCAGCAACCGCACCACTAAGCCGAAAAATAAAGGGACCTCTAGACTGGGATAAATCTTGCTCTCAAGTGGGGGCTACCCACGAAGCTTTGCTGCACCTCCCCTATTTTAGCCATTCCCGGTTGATGAGGCTTGAGGCTACGATTACCTTTATAGGACATATCACTTAGAATGCTCATCGTCCACCTGAAGAAGTTCTGAAAGCATTCAATCCATACAAGTTCGTTCCGGGTTCGAACGAAACCGAAGGCATTATCTCGTTACACTTGTTTTGGAATCACCCTCAGAGTTAACGACGATAACCCTTGCACTCTGAATCACCATCTCGAATCTATAAGTACTATTCCATCAACTCATTACGGAATCACCCACAGTGTTATACTGACGTATAGCCCTTACACCTCGAGTCTTCACTCACTCCACTTGGATTAACGACCTAACGTTTATTTGGAATCGATGTGGTTTTCGGATCCCAAATATGGAAACCCGATCCCGGTCTCATCGAAATCCAAAGCGTGTCTTTTAAGGCCAAGTTGTTTTAAGTTTAAAACAATTCAATTTAATTATCTAAATATACACAGATAGATAATTCACAATACAATAGATAATCAACATTATCATTATTAATAGATAATTCATATCATAATCAGATCCATTAAAAACGAGAGTCCATATCATAATCAGATCCATATCATAATCAGATCCATTAAAAATAGATGATCATAGAAACAACATCCCAACCTGTCAACATCAATTTCCCCCATCACCGTCCACCATCACCTTCCATACTCCGGCGAGGACTTCATCAATACAACATCTAACCATACCCAAAATAACATCGAACTCGATCCATTAAAAACGCAGTAATGATCAATTTTTCACAGCCTAGAAAAACTAGGGTTCTAAACCTAAAAACCCAAATCTCATCATCAAAACTGAAATTCACTCCAATTCAGTATTTTTCCTAAAATCTTTGATAGCTAAACTATCTCTAGAATCAAATTCATCCAAAACCAATGCAAACTCCAACTAAACATGACCAATAAGTATAATACAGTAAATTCAAAACTGCTCTTTATTTAAAACACTAAGAATTGTAGTATTTGATTTAAAATTCATGAATTCACTTGTTGTTTCTATTAATAAACCTGAAACAATAAATCAAAATGTTTGAATTTTTCCTCTTATATTAATGTTTGCTCTGTTATTAAATTTTCAGGCAATTCAAAAATTTATTTAACCTATATAAAATGTTTTAACTTGACTTTATCATGAACCAAACATACTTCAGTCAACCACTAGGTCATAACAACAACGAGATCAAAAGGAAAGAAATTTTGATCCATTTGAGCTTGTACTGTGCAGACAGTACCATAGGTAAACAAACATACATCACATTCGTCCTTATATATATACACAGAAAAATATTTAACAATATATAAGTATAGGCCTACTTATTTTCATGAATAAATCAAGCAATCCATATTTTATGCTTAAACTTTCAAATATGTTAAGTTACTCACCTGAATCTAATATGAAGAACAGAGCCATTTTGTTTTTAAAAGATGCTTCTAGTTTTTTTAAAGAATTGAATGCCTATATGCTTGCTTCATGGTTGTAGATGCAAATCCCCCCCTCCCCCCCCCCCCCAAGGTTGTAGATTGAAGAAACAAATATGCAGGCTTCATACTTTATTTTCCAGACTTTTGAAAGACATGCAGACCTTGCTCCTTAATCCTCAACCTTACAGGCATGCTTCAATAAACAAGAACATGCAGGTTTGTGTTTTGGGGGATACAGATTTTGAAAATGGGCATGGGATTTGAGAAATGCTGTGCATTTTGGAAGTTGATTACAGGGAATGACATGCATGCTTTAGTTTACAAGCACATGCAGGTTTTCTTGATAAAATTGAGATTCAGATTTGTATTTTGAGGAGTTACAGGGTTAAGATTTGCATTTTGAGGAGATGAACTTGCAGATTTTCATAGAAGTTGATATGCAATTGAATTTTTTTCTTTTATAAAATGGAAATAAAGAAAGGAAAAGAGAATGAGAAGAGTGCAAGTTTATATAACTAGTTTATGATTTAATTAAAATTAAAAAAAATTAAAAATTGAAACATGACACTTGTCTTAAGTGTTAACATTTGTTAAATTCCTTATTCAAACATCTAACACATGTTAACACATGTTCTAACTTACATACACATGTCTTTATAAATGTTTTTTTTAATTAAGGTTATTGAATGTTTAAATTAAATTAATTAGTTCTTAGACTTAGTTAATTAGTTTTTTTTATTCATAGGTATTTAAATAATTTCTAAAGAATAAGCAAAGTGTTCTTATAAATACAACAATATACAAATTAATTATTTGAAAATAATATTTTGATCACTTAAAATAAATTTATAAAGAGATTATAACTTATTTTAATACATGTTTCATATTTTAAATTGTATTTTAAATTTCATATTAAATTTACAAATCAAAATTATCAATCAATATTTTAAAAAGAACAACACAAACATTTTTGTAACATATTTTAATATACAAACTTAAGTCAAAATGAATTTTAAACCAATAAAACATTTATTTTACATATTTAAAATCATATAGTATTTTATTAAATATTTTTGAAAAGCTTAAATCCAAAAATAAATCATAATTCCTAATTTCAAAACATTAAAATTATGCTATACTGATTTAACAACTTATCTATTTAAAATATATATAAATACATATACATTATTAAATAGAAAACAATTTATTAACTCATTAAAAATAATTTCACAAATTAAATATTTAAATAAAGAAGATTATTAAATCAAATCAAATTTATTAACAAAAATCATCAATTCAATATAAATTTAAACACAGATTATTAAATTTATATTGTCCAAAATTCCGGGATATTACAATCATTCCCCCTTAAAAGAATTTCGTCCCCGAAATTTAAAACAAAGATAATTTAATAATCTCTTTACAGATTTTATTTTAAAATACAGCATATGTTAATCATATGCCAACAACCAAAGCAACCAATTCACGCAATCAGAACAAATCTAATTATCCAAAAGAATTTTGGATAAAACTTTCACGAGTTTCCCCGGTATATATATATATCGGGATACTCGCTCTATAGAATACAAACAATCAATACTACTAAGCTATAGAGCTCCTATTAACAACCCTAAACAGAATATCAAACTACAGACGAGTCTGACTCAACAACCAATCCAACCTAAGCTGCTGGTTCGACAACCAGAAATATCAAACACGTACTCCCTCAGAGATACGTGAAACACTCTGAATCCCAGTTATCCAAACTGGCAATTCAACTCTATAAAACCAAACACTCATCTAACCCATCACATAAGAAATCCAAAACACTTCGGAGCCAGCTTCCTAAACTTATAGCTCCTTGAATTAGAGAAAAACTTATCCCAAATCAAATCTCCGATTCCAAAATCCAAATTTCTCGTCTCATATCCAAAACAACTCTTCGGATGATCCTGGGCTACCAACCTCCATCCTGATCAGATTAACTCTTGTTGATTCCATTAGAAACAGATTGAACAAAACAATCCAATGATCTTCTCAAGATCACTCAAAAACCAAGAACACACATCCTGCTTCTCAACAACAGAAGACAGGACAAACTTCTTCTTATCTGGCAAAAGAAAAACAGATGCACCCCAAAATGCTTCCGCTGCACAACTCTGATCGGAAGTAGAAGAAAATGCTGAAGAACATAAGCACAGATTAGACAACACAGCACAGAAATATGGTTCCTCAGATCCATAAGAAAACTCAGATGTTTCTCCGAAACTTGAGCTACTCCACCAACTTCTTCCTCAAGGAACCACCGGTTCCATTCCTGGAAAGAAAACTCAATCTCCAGATGCGGACAAACCTCTGACTTCCTGGAAGAAATCCGGACAACCTCCAACAATCCAAAAGAACATACTATCGCAAGTCACTTTTGCGATCAACTCAGCCTAAATCCAAAGAAAACTGCTCTCTCTTTACCAATCAGAATAACTTATGCTGGCCTAGCCAACTTACCAGAGAAATGGTTCTACTCTACTGCTTCTGATCTCCACTTCAGAAAAACTACTCAACCAGAAGACTCCTTACCAACTCAGAACACTCTGCTAAACTCAGCCACAACACCAAGTAGATTCACCTCCTTACTCTTGTTCCAAAGAAACATCTTCGGAAATATCCATAGTCACTGCATCTCATCACACAGCTACAACTTCCTGAGATATCAAGATACCATTACTCACTTGCTTCTGCCCAATTGACAGATCCAAACTCAATTTTGCACATCAAAGATGAACTCCAAACCTTTAGAAGGTTTCCTTCAGAGATCGATGAAGTCCTTACACCAAGCAAAACTCACTCGAGACGGTATTAGGTCTACAGTCTCAACAAATACACTTCCAACCTCATCCATTAAACTGCAACCAATGGTAGTCGTGTTACACACACTTCTACCTCATCTACCTTTATAACTTATATTGGAAAACCCGAACGGGTAATCCAACAAATAGGTAGAACCATAAATATATGTGTGTGTATATATATATATTAAAAATACAAATATGCTCTCTCAAGATAGACACCACTACAGAGCCTAGGTATTCACTCAACCTAATGCTCTGATACCAAATGAGACGACCTGACTTTTTCTCCACAAAAAGTCGTATCATCCTTAAGAAAGAAAGGGATAGAAAAGAGAAAAGAAAGAAGAGAAAGAAGAAACAACACAAGAATCTCAACAGCGAAACGAATAAATTATATTAATAACATAAGTATTACATAGTATTACAACAATTATCAGAGTTACACAGATTATACAATACATACTAGAAAGTTATAAACACCTTTCTAGTTATTACAACTCAATACATATCAGATGACTCTCAGAGATACCAACACAGCGGAAAACTATATAACTATACGCAGAAGCCTCCTGCTCCATTGCTCCTCCACAATTCGACAAAGCTAACTTGAATCCTAACCTGAATTCCCTTGGCTACTCGTAAAAATTTGAGTACCCAAGAGTTAAAGAAAAACCGAAATAACTCCGGGTCAGACATGGGTCTGGTGTGAGTAACAGGTTAAAGTTGTTTAACTTTGAAAATCCTTTGAAAAGAAAAGGTATCATGTAAGACGTCCCACACATAAACATGGAAAAGTTTTTACCTTACGCTAACCAAAACATTTGATAGGATATCCGATGATATTATAATAGTGTCTAGGGTTTTCAAGTAAATAAGAAATAGCCGAAATTGTTACGTCTATTAAATTCCAGCTACTAGCCACAAAAGTGGGTAATACAATCAAAACCGTTGGCACTTATTGGATTTTGGATTCCATACAATGGCTGGGCTACTGGGGTACCGCCCGTCACAGTACGCGGCCTAGATCACTGTACTGAGGAGTACGCCCGCTCCCCTGCAACACAAAGCCGGACCCATTCCTTACTGAATAGTTCCAAACAAGACAAACCCGCAGTTGCAATCAGCAACCGCACCACTAAGCCGAAAAATAAAGGGACCTCTAGACAGGGATAAATCTTGCTCTCAAGTGGGGGCTACCCACGAAGCTTTGTTGCACCTCCCCTGTTTTAGCCATTCCCGGTTGATGAGGCTTGAGGCTACGATTACCTTTATAGGACATATCACTTAGAATGCTCATCGTCCACCTGACCATGTTCTGAAATCATTCAATCCATATAAGTTCGTTCCGGGTTCGAACGAAACCGAAGGCATTATCTCGTTACACTCGTTTTGGAATCACTCTCAGAGTTAACGACGATAACCCTTGCACTCTGAATCACCATCTCGAATCTATAAGTACTATTCCGTCAACTCATTACGGAATCACCCACGGAGTTATACTGACGTATAGCCCTTACACCTCGAGTCTTCACTTGCTCCACTTGGATTAACGACCTAACGTTTATTTGGAATTGATTTGGTTTTCGGATCCCAAATATGGAAACCCGATCCGGTCTCATCGAAATCCAAAGCGTGTCTTTTAAGGCCAAGTTGTTTTAAGTTTATAATAATTTAATTTAATTATCTAAATATACACAGATAGATAATTCACAATACAATAGATAATCAACATTATCATTATTAATAGATAATTCATATCATAATCAGATAATCCATATTATCATCCAAAAGCAACCAATGCATCCATATCACATAACATTACTCATCTCATAACTGAGATTACAAACCATACATGGCAACCTATATCATCCATCAAACATAAGCAATGATCTAATGATCACACCTTCTATAATTAATTTAAAAAGAATTAAATTAATTACCTAAACTCTAATTAATTTAAAATA
Source organism: Allium cepa (assembly GCA_030765085.1). NCBI lineage: Eukaryota > Viridiplantae > Streptophyta > Magnoliopsida > Asparagales > Amaryllidaceae > Allium > Allium cepa. The sequence goes on from CM060931.1 coordinate 307,598,229, forward strand.
AATTAAATTAATTATTTCATCATTAAAATTCTGCTTAACTTAACCATTAAAATAGATTAGGGTCTTGAGTTTGAAAGAATTTCAAATTTAATCCAAAGATCCAAAATTAAACTAATTGAATTTAAATTCAATTTCAGGTTCAATTTAGTTTCAGATTTTTGTTTGTAATTTTCTTTTACTTCAAATTTAATAAACCTGGAAACAAGTTCCTGATCAACTCTAAAACCTGAAACATAACATCTACACGAGCAATCCTTATAAAACTTCGAGTCACAAGACCCTATGCTTCGAGTCACCACCTAAATTCCCCCGAGACAATCCCGAGCAACAAAACCTGAAACCCAGCATCACCAACATGCACAACCCATCACTGTGCACCCATACTTCAACTCCGGCCATCACTGACCATCGTCAATGGCCATCCCACATCAACCAGTAACCCCACTACACCCTTCAATCCCCAGAGATCCAGAATTCAACTTGAATTTGAATTCAGGTTTTAAAACAAAAACCTGGAAACACAAGACCATACCCAACCAAACCTGGAACTGCCGACAGCAACAACATCCCAACCTGTCAACATCAATTTCCCCCATCACCGTCCACCATCACCTTCCATACTCCGGCGAGGACTTCATCAATACAACATCTAACCATACCCAAAAGAACATCGAACTCGATCCATTAAAAACGCAGTAATGATCAATTTTGCACAGCCTAGAAAAACTAGGGTTCTAAACCTAAAAACCCAAATCTCATCATCAAAACTGAAATTCACTCCAATTCAGTACTTTTCCTAAAATCTTTGATAGCTAAACTATCTCTAGAATCAAATTCATCCAAAACCAATGCAAACTCCAACTAAACATGACCAGTAAGTAGAATACAGTAAATTCAAAACTGCTCTTTATTTAAAACACTAAGAATTGTAGTATTTGATTTAAAATTCATGAATTCACTTGTTGTTTCTATTAATAAACCTGAAACAATAAATCAAAATGTTTGAATTTTTCCTCTTATATTAATGTTTGCTCTGTTATTAAATTTTCAGGTAATTCAAAAATTTATTTAACCTATATAAAATGTTTTAACTTTACTTTATCATGGACCAAACATACTTCAGTCAACCACTAGGTCATAACAACAACGAGATCAAAAGGAAAGAAATTTTGATCCATTTGAGCTTGTACTGTGCAGACAGTACCATAGGTAAACAAACATACATCACATTCGTACTTATATATATACACAGAAAAATATTTAACAATATATAAGTATAGGCCTACTTATTTTCATGAATAAATCAAGTAATCCATATTTTATGCTTAAACTTTCAAATATGTTAAGTTACTCACCTGAATCTAATATGAAGAACAGAGCCATTTTGTTTTTAAAAGATGCTTCCAGTTTTTTTAAAGAATTGAATGCGTATATGCTTGCTTCATGGTTGTAGATGCAAATCCCCCCCCCCCCAAGGTTGTAGATTGAAGAAACAAATATGCAGGCTTCATACTTTATTTTCCAGACTTTTGAAAGACATGCAGACCTTGCTCCTTAATCCTCAACCTTACAGGCATGCTTCAATAAACAAGAACATGCAGGTTTGTGTTTTGGGGGATACAGATTTTGAAAATGGGCATGGGATTTGAGAAATGCTGTGCATTTTGGAAGTTGATTACAGGGAATGACATGCATGCTTTAGTTTACAAGCACATGCAGGTTTTCTTGATTAAAATTGAGATGCAGATTTGTATTTTGAGGAGTTACAGGGTTAAGATTTGCATTTTGAGGAGATGAACTTGCAGATTTTCATAGAAGTTGATATGCAATTGAATTTTTTTCTTTTATAAAATGGAAATAAAGAAAGGAAAAGAGAATGAGAAGAGTGCAAGTTTATATAACTAGTTTATGATTTAATTAAAATTAAAAAAAATTAAAAATTGAAACATGACACTTGTCTTAAGTGTTAACATTTGTTAAATTCCTTATTCAAACATCTAACACATGTTAACACATGTTCTAACTCACATACACATGTCTTTATAAATGTTTTTTTTAATTAAGGTTAATGAATGTTTAAATTAAATTAATTAGTTCTTAGACTTAGTTAATTAGTTTCTTTTTATACATAGTTAGGTATTTAAATAATTTCTAAAGAATAAGCAAAGTGTTCTTATAAATACAACAATATACAAATTAATTATTTGAAAATAATATTTTGATCGCTTAAAATAAATTTATAAAGAGATTATAACTTATTTTAATACATGTTTCATATTTTAAATTTTATTTTAAATTTCATATTAAATTTACAAATTAAAATTATCAATCAATATTTTAAAAAGAATAACACAAACATTTTTGTAAAATATTTTAATATACAAACTTAAGTTAAAATGAATTTTAAACCAATAAAACATTTATTTTACATATTTAAAATCATATAGTATTTTATTAAATATTTTTGAAAAGCTTAAATCCAAAAATAAATCATAATTCCTAATTTCAAAACATTAAAATTATGCTATACTGATTTAACAACTTGTCTATTTAAAATATATATAAATACATATACATTATTAAATAGAAAACAATTTATTAACTCATTAAAAATAATTTCACATATTAAATATTTAAATAAAGAAGATTATTAAATCAAATCAAATTTATTAACAAAAATCATCAATTCAATATAAATTTAAACACAGATTATTAAATTTATATTGTCCAAAATTTCCGGGATATTACAATTAACCCTTTGGTATGTCATGGACTAGAGAAGGGTGGAAGGAACCGTGTCGAAACCAATGCTTTTGAAGGAGTGTTTTAACTTATCTTTTTTTTAAAAGAAGGAAGCTTTTGAACCAGTAGCTACGAGGCTTTGTTTAGAATAAAGCTTTCCATAGAGTTGCCGCCTTTTTGCTTTAAAATGAAGCTTTCGAAATGATAGCCGCTTTGAACTAATTTAAAACCCATGGTGCCACATTCATACCTTTCGAATCCATGCATTCGAAAGGGTGCTTTTGCTTTTATTGTGAAGGCCGCCTTCTCCACATCATCAAAAAAGTATATATATGATTTCAAATGGTTTTGGAGGAAATGGTTTCGAAAGAAAGAGTTTCAAAACTATCCTCTTTCTTTTACTTGGGAATTAATGCTTTTGAAAGTAGTGCTTTCGCCACTGTTCTTATGGCCCATAGTTATACTATATGCTAAACCTAATGGTTTTGAAAGGAATATCTTTACATGGTTTTGAAGCAATGTTTCCACAAACCTTTACTTGAAAAAAATCCTTTATAAAGGTATATATTAAACCTTCTGAAAGGTTTTGTTTTAAGTGTTTTGAAAGGATGATTTCCAAGGATTTGGAAGGACAAGTTTAAATGGTTATGAAAAAGAAAGTCTAAGGTTTTAGGAAAGGCTTTCAAAGGTTTATTTTCAATGAATTCGAAAGATGATTATTTAAAGTTTAAACGAAGGTTTCGAAAGTATTGTTTTGGCTTTGTAGCCTAAGGTCTTCTAAGTAAAAAAGAAGTTTAACTCACTTCAAAGGGGTAAATAATCCCACTACTTAGATTTCATTAACGTTGTTTTATGCAAAGAATATATCATGGCATAAGCATTTTGAGTAAAGAAAATAGCATGTGTTCCTTGTTTAAGTATGATTTAAAAGGTTTAAATTATTTTGAAAGAAATGTTTTTAAGGAAAATTGATGGGGTGGTTAATTTTAAGTTTATAACTCCGAATTAGAGAAGCAGATGGGACTGGTGTAGGGTCGCACCTTATACTTTAGCTATTAGCCCCTAGCTAAAATAAGTCAAAATTCCATTATGTAAGGCTGGTCACGGGTAAGACTAAATTGAAGTTACACACAGAAAGGAATATACAGAGAGACGATAGGTTATTTGTAAGCTCGCAAAACCATTAGAATTAGATGATTCTAGAGAAAGAAAATCAAGAACAGATAGTCCAAATGTGTGTCTAACAGATGTTAGATTTATTTTTTTGGTAGGCCCAAGTTAGTCAATGGTTAATAGTTTGTCAGATAAAACTATAGTATGGGAAAATATTCAGTTCATTACCTGATTTATATGCATATATATTGTTACTCTTGCTGTTATAATCCGTCGATTGTAGGATTTTGATTTGCAAAAGATATGTTTCTAAAAGGATATTAGCGAGAGGAAAACCCATTCAGTTAAGCAGTGTGGTCTTACTTAATATTAGTAAACCGAGAAATAATAGAATTATTCATACTAGGCTTTATGTCTGACTCAAATTTTATGTTTTCCCCCTTAAACTCTCGGGTGCTCAAAATTTAATTTAAGTAGATTGAGAGTTAAGGATTTTAAGGTTTAGTAGGTTGGACAAATAAGCTTCTAAAGACATGCAGGAGGCAAGGATAGTTATATAAGAGTCGTGTATTTTTATTTCTACTGCGATGTAATTAATACTTATATGTCTATCTATTTAGTACTTTGAGCATCCAAGGGGCATTTTCATATGTTGCTCTTGGTGTAAATTTTAATAAGTATATTTGATTGAAACCTTGGAATTGTTTTTTGATTATGTAATGAATATGAAATATTGATTTGAACTGTAATTAGAATTTTTTTTTGGAATCCGTGATTTTATTTCATAATCACGTGCTTCTGACATTATGAATAAAATTAACATTGCCATATTTCATTATTGAAAGTTAAATACTATATATGACTGGAGCATCTGTAGCACTTTTCTTTAGGCCTCGAGATGGGGTTGTTATAACGATCAAACATAGGTTTACGAAAAGTTAAAAGAAATTTTAAACTTCAAATAATTTGAATAAACAGTCCTAAAGAGTTAAAGAAAAGATTATTGTATGGAAAAACGTTATAGTAACATACTTGTATTCGGTATATATAACTATACGCTTTATCTCTATTATCCCTTCTCCCTTAGGTTATCCATCTGTATCTTACAAAGACTTGAATGTAGATTTTAAGTAGGTAAGATATGGATGCTAGGAATGGTAGAGTTAAACTTAGTGGAGAAAACACCACGACTAATGGAGATGCTAGACCAAACACTAGAAGGAATCCAGGTCGGGTACAAGCTGCTGATGTGGGTGCTAGAGTGCTGCAAGTTGATACAGCAGCTATGTATCAATTCTTCATTAGTATGATGCAAGCATGAACTACTGCGAGACTAGCTGGAGGAAATGTTGAAGGAGGAATTTAGGGATCTTTGGTCGTTAATAACTATGCAATATTACGTACATACTATGTTAGGCTTGGAGGCAAGCTATTTAGTGGAACGGAGGAAGCAATTGAAGTGGAGAATTAGTTGCTTCATTGTGAGAGAATCTTTGCTAATTTTGGACTTAACGATGAGCAGAAGAGGAGACTTGCTTCCACATAGTTGCAAGGAGCAACACTGTACTGGTGGAACATTGTTACTACGGGGGTAAACAAGGCAGACATGACTTAGGAGGAATTCAGAAGGAGATTTGAGGAAAGGTTCAAATCAAATATCGCTAAGTCAACTTTACTCAGGAAGCCTGCTGAGTCGGAGCAGGGAGACATGACTGTGTTGGAGTATGCTACGAGATTTGAGGAGCTATCGAGATATGGATACGCTACGATTGATATAGTTATAAAGAGAAATGAGAATTTCATCCGCAGATTGAAATCCTAGCTTGCTAAAGTAACTCTGCCACATATTAGGGATCCTTGATGTAGTTGTTGAGATGGCTTTGAGGCATAAGGAGATGCTCACTTTCCATGATAATAACAAGGCAAGGAAAACACAAGTTAGGCAAAACCAGAAGAGAAAGTTTTTCCCTAAGAAAGGCGCTCAGAAAGAAGGAGTGGCCATAAAAGGAAAGACTGAGCTGGTTTGTTATAAATGCGAGAAGAAGGGACACTATGCCCATGAGTGCTGGATAGGCAAAGGAAAGAAGGCAGCTGACAAGAAGGAAGTGAGATACTTCACTTGTGACCAGATTGGACATTATAAGAACCAGTGCAAGGAACCAGTCGAAGATGGAAAGGGTAAAATGTTTGCATTGGAACGAACCACCTCAAGACCAATAGTAGAGGAGAAAGTAAAAGCTGTGCTGGGAGGTATGCTTTTGATTCATGGTGCATCAGTTAAAGTTCTATTTGATACCTGTGAATTGCATTCTTTTATATCTTATTTTTTGGTAGATATGCTTAACTTAGAACCTTCATACTTAGTTACATCCTTAAAGGTTGCGAATCCGATAGGAGGGTATGCAACACTCGGGATAAGATGTGACTAAATAGAATTTGAATTGCTAGGTCATGTACTTGCTTATAGTTTGCATGTATTTGATTTTGTAGGGTTTGGAATTATTTTGGTATGGATTGGTAAAGTGAGTATGATGCTAGGATATTTTTACAAGATAGCAATATATCATTTAAGCACCTTAGTTGTAGTGATTCGATTATATGCCATGTAGAATACCATAGTTTTGAGGTTAATTCTCTATTCGGTGTTATGGAGGCAAAAGACGAGTTGAATCGAGTTTTTTTGGTTACAGAATTTGCAGATATTTTTGAGCCCATAGTAGGACTACCGTTGAAACGAGCTATTGAGTTTCGAATAGATTTAGTACCATGAGATGAGCCTGTTAGTAGACCGCAAGTAGAATGACTCTTACCGAGATGAAGGAGTTAAAGATGCAGCTGGTGGATTTATGGTATGAATTTAATCAGACCAAGCAGTTCATCATGGAGAGCAGCCACAGTATTTGTAAGGAAACTGGATGGATTATTAAAGTTGTGTATCGATTATCGTGAGGTGAATGAAAAGACGATAAAGAACCGATATCCCTTACCAAAAATTGACAATGATGTACTCCTGCTGCTAATTCTTTGGAATGGAGGCACATAGGGATTGTTTCTAGGAGTTTGTTGTGATTCTTGAAGGTTGGTTTGGTTGTTCTTTATTTCTTGAAATAAAGAATCCAATGTTGCTGACAAAAAATCTATTTTTCCATTCATTTCTTGGGTGGTTTGATGAAGTTCTTGCTGTGCTTCAGTAAGCAGCTCGAGTGTGTTGTTGGTCTTCTCATTGAAATGCTCTTGCCTGACCCATGGGTCCTGTTCATCATCATTTTTTGGCAAGTCTAGATGTTCATTGAAATAATCCTTCAAGTCTTGCTCTGATACCAATTTGATAGGCCCATGATCCTTTGCGTGCTTTCAAGTAGTATTCATTGCTGACCACTGAGAGATGAAGGCAGATTGAAGAAGAAGAGGGTCTTATTGCTGGTTTGTTTTAAGAGCAGGGGAAGTAAAGGAAGAATACAGTTATCAAGAAATGAGAGGATAAAGAAAAGGAAGAAGCATGCACAGTATAGTCAAAAATATAGTTTTATTTATGAAAAAACTGATAATGCATTATACATTGATATCTGAGCTATTTATATAGCTGAATTACAACGGCTAGATTGACTTAATCAACACTGCAATTGGAAATCAAATTTGATCAAGCCTGTGCATGTGTGCACGTGCACACAGCATGCTTAACCTATCTCATCTTTTCTTAAGCCAGCTGATCCATTGCCTTCACCCCATTCTACTTGAGTCACCATGGCCTTATTGCCGACTGATCTCTGAGCATCTTCTGGTGATCTCTGGCCAGGAACTGACTGCCATAACTTTCTGGTCTTCATAGAAGATGGTGATGGGTCTGAGGCATAACAAGAATTGAACGACTTCATGGGGCAGCGAGTAGCAGATTCGAGGCGGCGAGACGAATTTGGGGTGAGTTCATTATGTTGAGCGATTTGGGTGATTGAGAGGTTACCGAAATCGTGATGATGAATTGCAGTGGAAAGGGTTTTGGGTGATTTTGGTATAAGGTTTGTTCGTCGATGGTGGTTTAGGTAGAGGCGATTGGAGGGTCGCGATAGCTTGTTCGTTGTTTTACTAGAAGGTCGCGTTCAAGGATGTCGTGGTTGTGAAGTCGACATAAGCAAGGTGAAGTTGTCGTGTTGAGGCAATGCTCGGCTGTTATATGCAACAAATTATGACTGGATGATGTCAGGGGTTTGTGGATGCAGAAATGTTTGTGGATGCAGAAGTTTGAGGTGATAATTGCTGTAGTTATATAATAGAGGAGTGGCAAGGATGTGTGGTATCACAGTGCGGTAGAGGGATTAAGGAGGAGCGGCAATATTTTTCGAAGCTGCTGTGGTTCTATAAACGGTATGTTGTGGATATTGATTCGAAGGTGGCGAACGAACTAAATTAATGGGTTAGTGGAGAAATGAAAACTGCAGATGTTGTTTGGTTGTGGAATTTCTTGATGATGCAAGGCATGGTAGTTTGATGTATATGGAGGAAGGAAGTGAATGGTGACAGTGGTAGCTTGGAGGAGTTTGAGTGGATTGTGTGGATGATCGAAGTGGCAGAGGTGCTGATTGCAGTTGGTAGTGGGAATGGCTGTGTGCACTGATTGTTGTGAAATGAAGTTAAATGTTGATTGTGGTAAGGCAGGCAGATGGAGTGTTCGTTGTAGACGAAATGGTGATGGAATTGGTTGTTTAGTTGGTGAAGGAAGGAAGTCAGTTGTGGTTAGTGAGGAAGTTGACTGGTTGATGGCAGTTGTATGTAAGTTGTTGGTAGTCGAAGTGAGAATAGGCTGTATAAGTGGTGAGAGGCCGGAAACTGTTTGGATGAGAAGTGGCGTGTTATGGAGTTGATCAGTGTAATTTCATAGGATGGTGTTGTTGACAGTGAAGTATGGTCAATTCAATGAAGTGGAGTGACAGTGTGCAGTATTGAATGGATTGAAGAATGAGTTGCCAGGGCTTGTGATCGGGTGGTGACTGGATATTTGTGACAGCAGTGGAGGGGTTGAGAAGTATTGATGTTTGTTTTGTGAATGGGGAGTTGTGTCAAGTGTCGTATTTGATGATGGAGTTGTTAATGAGGAGGAGGTGGAACTATTTGTGCACAGTTTGAAAGAGGCACAGTTAATTTTTTTGTCTTTGCAGGGCAGAGGCTAAATTCTTTTTTGTAAATGAAACTGCTGTTGAATATGCGCTTATATGATTTTTGTTTGATGATAATAAACATATATATATTCGTTTAAATGTATTTGATAATATACTATTTTATTTTTCACAGATTAAATAAATATTTGCTGAATAAAATAAATAACACGGAATTTGAATTCAAACGAATATTTTATTCAAACAAATATTTATTACAATTTTGAATAGTATACAAATTCAAGCTCTCACTATTCACTATACAACTTTGATACAAATTCAATTACATCACTATTTTACATCAGCACCTCACTACATATCACTCACACTCGTATTTATCTTCAACTGCATTCCAGTTTGAATCCAGCATCTGAGCAATCTGCAAAAGTATTCACTAACGCAGTAAAATTGAAAAAGAAATATTTTTGCAATATAAAATGAAATATGATTTTTGAAAATATGATTTTCCTCAGTTATTTGGGTTGTTCGTCATAATTTAAATTTGAATTCATCATACACGAACAACTTGTGACATACACAGTGTATTACTGTATATGTCACAAGGCCGTGCACGCCGATATATACACTTGATTGATTTACAGGGACAGGCGAGCACAGGTCAAACCCAAATGAAAAACCAGGTTCAACTCACGTGCAATAACATAAAAATCACGACTCGAGCACAAGGTCAAACCCGAGTTTATTGAAAAACTGGATTCAACACAGGGCAGGTCACAAGTCAAAAACAGTGCAACAAACTAAATGAAGACAGCAACAAGTACATGTCAATGCAAGCACAGCCTCAAACATGAAACAAGACCAAAACCAGAAATGTACAGCAAACCAACACATGAAACACAATCATCTACAACTACAGGTATATGGCTAAATGACCAATGAATGCAACTACAGGACTGCAACAGGTCAAGACTGTGTACCCAGCAAATACAACGACCAAAACCATCAATGAACAAGACTACAGATGAAGCCAGAAACAATCAGAGATTACAAACTCGAGTGTGCAAGTGAACATGACAGGAAACAGTTCAATATGAACTGATGAAACAGTACCAATGAACATGCAGTCAAACTCAGTGACAACATACAAGTCAGACTAACATAATGCAAGACAGTGGTCATAAATGGAATAACAACATCGAGCCAGAGCCGTCAAGTTCAAATATCACACAAGTACAGGCCGCAACAGTATGCACCAGTTCAAACATTTATCAGAGAGTATATGGAAGGGTCAGTGATACAAGGCAATACACAAGAGCATACAAGTGCAACACAAGAAACAGATAGAAATGAACTTATGAAGCAGTGCAAGTGCAAATCACCAACTACAAGACCTCAAGTGATATGGTGAAGCAGCATGTAATGACATCATATACAAATGTAAAGAACAATGGTGATGCACTGCAGATATCCAGACAGCAAGCACATGTATCCAAGTACAAGCTCGTGTCGAAGTTACCGAAGTCAGCATGAAATTTTACAGGGCAATCAACAGAGATGATCAAGTGACCAAATTTAAAGCTAACACATATATATATACATGATGCAAATGCACAAGTACAGGCTGATCAAAATTTCAAAAATGACCAAAGCCAAATGTGACAGTAGTTTTATAAAATCAAGTCAAAGCCGTGTCTTTATCAAGTCAACACGAAAATGAATTCAAAACCGTGTCAATCAAGAAACATGAAACCATGACAATAAAATCAATAGAAATATGATCGGAGCTGAAGCCGTGGATAAGTTGGAACAAGTCAAAAACCAAGTCGAAGTAAAACATTTTCAGCATCAAACCAAAACCTAGTCAATCAGCAAATCGAACCAAGTGAAGATTAACGGCGTATTGGTCAAGCAAATTGAACAAGTCACGGTGTAAAGCCGTGTTATTCAAGTAACATGAACAGGTCAGAATTAATCATAAACATCCATTCGAAAATCAACGATCAAAGCAATATCAGTTGACAAATTCAAATAAGTTTATACGAACGAAGATAAAGGAGTTCGAACGCATATATAACCCTAATCATCACAGGCAATCGAGGATGGAGTTAAATGAAGCATAACAGTATAGCATAAACGAAAATCACATACCGAATCGAAGTCGAACTCCATCAACAACGAAGCAGCCGAAGTAAGCAACAATCGATCAACAGTACACGCGAATAATCATCGAATCAATCAACATATTATCGGCACTTCGAAAGCCCTAATATGCGCAAAGCCGAAAGCACTAGCAAATCAACAGGAGCGAACGCGAGGCCAAAGTCATAGCCAATCTCACAGGAGAGAACGCAAGGACAAAACCCTAATTTGGATAAAGAGGAACAAACGAAAAACAAGGCCGCCATTTATTTTTCACAAGTTAAGAGAAAAGAAGACCGGGCTAAAATAAAAGAGAATAGGGGCCGGCTGAAAAATAATAGGATCAAAGGGTTTTGTTTATTAATTAGGGCTTTTATCTTTTTATTGCTTTTTAATTTTATTTTTAAATTTTAAATTGTATTTTTCTTTTAAACCATTTTTAATTTTCTAGTCGTGTGACTAGGGGACAAACTACGGTGTGTAGTTTGGGAATTCGCAACTCGGTGGTTGAGTTGTGGTCAGGGTTTTGAGCGTAGAATTAGATTAGTCAATAGCGGGTATAGCGAGTTTACGTGTGTAAGCGAGGGACTATCTAATTTCTAGTAGAAACCTTGGGGGCAGCACGTAGGCAGGGTTTTGCCGAAGCTGGGTAAATTCTGTGTTGTTCTGTTTTATTCTGTTATTTTATATTCTGCGATATCTGTGCTGCTATTCTGTGATCTGAATTGAAATTAATTTATAAGCTTCTGCGATTAATTTTTATAATTTATACCATCACCCTATTCATCCCCCCTCTAGGGTGAAATCGATCCTACAAGTGGTATCAGAGCTAGGAACAAAAGCCATTTTTGTTTTAAAATTTTAATTTTACGAAAACCAATTTTTGTTTAAAAATTCGTGTTTCAAAAATCAATTTTTGTTTTTAAAAAATTCGTGTTTTAAAAATCGGTTTTTGTTTTTTAAAAATTTGAATTTTTAAAATGGCTTCTTTTAATAATGCTTTTGCAGAAGGTCAATCTATAGTTAGACCACCAATGTTCAATGGTGAATATGCTTATTGGAAAAATAGAATGCAAATTTTTCTGAAAACCATTGACGCTTGGAATATTGTTGAGACAGGTTATAGAATACCAACTATAATTGTAGATAATCAGGAAATAGAGAAACCAAAGGAACAATGGACAGAACTAGAAAATAAATTACAAAATACTAATGCCAAAGCTATGAATTCTATTATCTGTTCATTGGATCAATTTGAATTTAATCGTGTCTCACATTGTCTAACTGCGCAGGAAATATGGCACATACTAGAAGTGACTCACGAAGGAACATCTTAAGTCAAAGAATCTCGCCTTGCAATGCTAAGCAGCGAATACGAGAACTTCAAAATGGCGAAGGAAGAAAATGTCAAAGAGATGTACGGACGACTCTCCAATATCGTATACAAATCAAAAGCACTCGGAAAAACATACACCGAATTAGAAATAGTCCGGAAAATCCTCAGAGTCCTTCCACGAAGCTTTGAAGCAAAAGTAACTGCCATACAAGAATCGAAAGATTTAAAACAACTTAAAGTTGAAGAACTCATCGGAAATCTCACCACTTATAAGCTAGAAATGAAATTCAAAGAAGAGCGTGAAGGAGGTGACACTCAAAAGAAATCAATAGCTCTCAAAGGAACAACCAAAAGTGATGATGATAACGATGAAGATGATGGAGCAGCAGAATTGGAGCTGTTAATAAGGAAATTCAAAAAATGGAATCAAAAACATGGAAATTCAGCTCGAATTCAAAAAGCAAAAAGCAGAATAGCCAAAGCACTAGACTACTCGGAAGAACAAAAGTTTATTTGTTATAATTGCAACAAACCCGGCCATATCAAGCCCGATTGTCCACAAATTAAATCCAGCCATGGAAAGAAACAGAAAAAGAAAAGTTTTATAGCCACTTGGGATGAAATAGACGAGAATGATCAAAGCACTGGCAGTGAAAGCGAAAAGTCAGAATTGTGTCTTCGAGGTGATACAACTGACAGTGACGATGACGAGCCAAGTGAGGTATCAAAACTTACCCATTCTGAGTTGCTTATATATTTTCATGAAGTAAACGGTTGTTTTGAACGACTTAGGGAAAAATACGCCAAACTTGAATCTCAAAAAGATACTTTGATAGAATGTAATAAACAACTTGATCAATTAGTTAAAACCTATCAAAGTAGGATCCCTAAGTGTGATAAGTGTCCAACATTTGATGAAGAAATTAAAAAATCAGAAATTAAAATAAAATCGCTTGAAAATGAAATTCTGATCTTAAAGGAGAATGAAAATACTAGGAGAGAGAATTCTATTAAAAAGTGCACACAGTTGTTAAACGAAAATGAATCTCTCAAATCACAAGTCCAACAATTGTCAACGACTTTAGATAAATTTTCAAAAAGTGAAAAATCGTTGAATATGCTATTAGGAAAGCAAACTGTTAATACGGTTAAACAAGGACTTGGATATAATAGTTCGAAAATTGTTGAAAACAAGATTAATCAAGAAAATTCAATGTGCACGATTTGTAGAAAATATGGACACAATCACAATAATTGTCGGTATAGACCCAAACATGTGAAAACTATACCAATTTGGGTTCCAAAAGGCACAAATATAAAATCTCTCAAAGTTAAACAAATTTGGGTGCCAAAGGGAACAATTATAAATAGTTTTGGGTCTACACAAAATTATTTTTCAAAATTTTCTGCCACTAACAATCATGGACCTATAAAAACAAATAGGTCACATAAATCTTTCATCGTGTAGGTGTGGTGGCAGGCTAAGGAACAACAATAGTGTTCTCTGGATTTTGGCTGTTCCAGAAACACAACGGACGACGAAGCAAAGTTCCTTAGCCTAGTATAAAGGTGACAGAATCACAATGGACAACGACGAAAAATATCGCAAAGGTAAAACAGGTAATGGTATGTTTTTAAACGATATATTAAATGTGATAATCTGCACCGTATTCTGAATTAAAATCAGCCAATATTGAGATGATGAAAAGATGATGATTTTGACTCTGACTTATTCAAAATAGTTAGCCAATTATATTCTTATGCCAAAAACACTATAAAATTCTCTAGATTCTTTGAATTACTTCTTATACATCAGTTTGGATTAAAAATAGTGTTTTGTTAAATAATGATACATTTGGTTATAATACGGCTAATTCCTTATTCACGTTTTTTTTCTGATTATTTACACGGCTTCAATTCAGATTCAAAAGAATGTCATTTAATTTGTTGTTAAAATTGAATCTGAAAGTTTTGGTGCACACTTCATGTTTTGGTTTATAAAATACATTTGATGATAATTTTTGAGTGAAAGAGAAATTCAGATGCAGATTACACTGGTAATCTAGTTGATAGAAAAATTACTAGTGAAACGTGATTTTTGTTAAGACATTTAGTAACTGCATCGTTTTTTTTTAAAGAAAATATCTGCATATTTTTCATTTCAAATAATTTTCAAATAGCTGAAAATTTTTTAAAAAACCCCCTGGAGAAAATCATTTTTGACCATATTTTCAGATTATTCATTTTTGAAAAATTAATTTCATAATTATTTTTGAATTTGATTTTAAATGACTATTATGACTAATCTGACTCCCAAATGATTATCGAAAAGAAAAATAGTGATTGAAAAAGTGATGAGTATTGATATTAATTATATATTATAACTCGAGAAAGTATAATTAGAAAATTTCTTTAGAAATTTAAACAAGAGTTATAGAACTTTTTGTTGGTAATAATTCCATGACCATCTCTATACCTATCATATTTCTATCAATCATCACTCATCAAAATTCTATATAGTTTGTCGATATGTGGTACTTTAAACAGGAATCGTTCGTTTCTCATTTTCACATTTTTTTAAAAAAAAAACAAACAAATAAATAATAAATTCCAAAGTATTCACTCTCATTTAAAAGTCCTCACGGTTATGCATGAGTGAATTACTTGAAATTTGTTATGTGCTTCCATGCTCATTTAAAAGTCTTCACGGTTATGCATGTATGGAACGCATATCAAAAGTTGGTTTTTTTTCTTAAAATAAACAAGTTGATTCTAATCCCATTTAAAAGTCCTCACGGTTATGCGTGGTTAGAAGATACTTGAATTCATTTTTTTTTTTTTAAATAAAATTGGAATACTACTAATCTCATTTAAAAGTCCTAACGGTTATGCATGGTTAGTAGATATTCAAATTCTTGATATAAATATACCACAAATAGACACAACTGTATGGTTTTATATGATGATATCATTTCCATCATTCTAAAAGTGGAATATGCGCCTAACAAAATATTTATGATTTTTGTTTGATTTTTTATTGAAATTTAATATTTATATTCAATTGAGTTTTAATGTTGGATTGATATCATTTACTTTATCTCTATTTTCTCTAACACTATTATTCTTTTGCTGATAACAAAAGGGGGAGAGAAAAGTTAAGATTTTGTCAAATAAAATCAAGCAAAGGTCAAATAATTTTCTATTTGCATCTAGGATCATTTGCATATTTTTATTTGTATGCATATATGTAGGGGGAGCATCGTATAGAGAGGAAGCATTTAAATAGGGGGAGCAATTAGGATATATCAATTATCAAATACATTTAACATATTCAAAATCTTAAATATATGTTTGTTATCATCAAAAGAGGGAGATTGTTGAATATGCGCTTATATGATTTTTGTTTGATGATAATAAACATATATACATTCGTTTAAATGTATTTGATAATATACTATTTTATTTTTCACAGATTAAATAAATATTTGCTGAATAAAATAAATAACACGGAATTTGAATTCAAACGAATATTTTATTCAAACAAATATTTATTACAATTTTGAATAGTATACAAATTCAAGCTCTCACTATTCACTATACAACTTTGATACAAATTCAATTACATCACTATTTTACATCAGCACCTCACTACATATCACTCACACTCGTATTTATCTTCAACTGCATTCCAGTTTGAATCCAGCATCTGAGCAATCTGCAAAAGTATTCACTAACGCAGTACAATTGAAAAAGAAATATTTTTGCAATATAAAATGAAATATGATTTTTGAAAATATGATTTGCCTCAGTTATTTGGGTTGTTCGTCATAATTTAAATTTGAATTCATCATACACGAACAACTTGTGACATACACAGTGTATTACTGTATATGTCACAAGGCCGTGCACGCCGATATATACACTTGATTGATTTACAGGGACAGGCGAGCACAGGTCAAACCCAAATGAAAAACCGGGTTCAACTCACGTGCAATAACATAAAAATCACGACTCGAGCACAAGGTCAAACCCGAGTTTTTTGAAAAACTGTATTCAACACAGGGCAGGTCACAAGTCAAAAACAGTGCAACAAACTAAATGAAGACAGCAACAAGTACATGTCAATGCAAGCACAGCCTCAAACATGAAACAAGACCAAAACCAGAAATGTACAGCAAACCAACACATGAAACACAATCATCTACAACTACAGGTATAAGGCTAAATGACCAATGAATGCAACTACAGGACTGCAACAGGTCAAGACTGTGTACCCAGCAAATACAACGACCAAAACCATCAATGAACCAGACTACAGATGAAGCCAGAAACAATCAGAGATTACAAACTCGAGTGTGCAAGTGAACATGACAGGAAACAGTTCAATATGAACTGATGAAACAGTACTAATGAACATGCAGTCAAACTCAGTGACAACATACAAGTCAGACTAACATAATGCAAGACAGTGGTCATAAATGGAATAACAACATCGAGCCAGAGCCGTCAAGTTCAAATATCACACAAGTACAGGCCGCAACAGTATGCACCAGTTCAAACATTTATCAGAGAGTATATGGAAGGGTCAGTGATACAAGGCAATACACAAGAGCATACAAGTGCAACACAAGAAACAGATAGAAATGAACTTATGAAGCAGTGAAAGTGCAAATCACCAACTACAAGACCTCAAGTGATATGGTGAAGCAGCATGTAATGACATCATATACAAATGTAAAGAACAATGATGATGCACTGCAGATATCCAGACAGCAAGCACATGTATCCAAGTACAAGCTCGTGTCGAAGTTACCGAAGTCAGCATGAAATTTTACAGGGCAATCAACAGAGATGATCAAGTGACCAAATTTAAAGCTAACACATATATATATATATACATGATGCAAATGCACAAGTACAGGCTGATCAAAATTTCAAAAATGACCAAAGCCAAATGTGACAGTAGTTTTAAAAAATCAAGTCAAAGCCGTGTCTTTATCAAGTCAACACGAAAATGAATTCAAAACCGTGTCAATCAAGAAACATGAAACCATGAGAATAAAATCAATAGAAATATGATCGGAGCTGAAGCCGTGGATAAGTTGGAACAAGTCAAAAACCAAGTCGAAGTAAAACATTTTCAGCATCAAACCGAAACCTAGTCAATCGGCAAATCGAACCAAGTGAAGATTAACGGCGTATTGGTCAAGCAAATTGAACAAGTCACGGTGTAAAGCCGTGTTATTCAAGTAACATGAACAGGTCAGAATTAATCATAAACATCCATTCGAAAATCAACGATCAAAGCAATATCAGTTGACAAATTCAAATAAGTTTATACGAACGAAGATAAAGGAGTTCGAACGCATATATAACCCTAATCATCACAGGCAATCGAGGATGGAGTTAAATCAAGCATAACAGTATAGCATAAACGAAAATCACATACCGAATCGAAGTCGAACTCCATCAACAACGAAGCAGCCGAAGTAAGCAACAATCGATCAACAGTACACGCGAATAATCATCGAATCAATCAACATATTATCAGCACTTCGAAAGCCCTAATATGCGCAAAGCCGAAAGCACTAGCAAATCAACAGGAGCGAACGCGAGGCCAAAGTAATAGCCAATCTCACAGGAGAGAACGCAAGGACAAAACCCTAATTTGGATAAAGAGGAACAAACGAAAAACAAGGCCGCCATTTATTTTTCACAAGTTAAGAGAAAAGAAGACCGGGCTAAAATAAAAGAGAATAGGGGCCGGCTGAAAAATAATAGGATCAAAGGGTTTTGTTTATTAATTAGGGCTTTTATCTTTTTATTGCTTTTTAATTTTATTTTTAAATTTTAAATTGTATTTTTCTTTTAAACCATTTTTAATTTTCTAGTCGTGTGACTAGGGGACAAACTACGGTGTGTAGTTTGGGAATTCGCAACTCGGTGGTTGAGTTGTGGTCAGGGTTTTGAGCGTAGAATTAGATTAGTCAATAGCGGGTATAGCGAGTTTACGTGTGTAAGCGAGGGACTATCTAATTTCTAGTAGAAACCTTGGGGGCAGCACGTAGGCAGGGTTTTGCCGAAGCTGGGTAAATTCTGTGTTGTTCTGTTTTATTCTGTTATTTTATATTCTGCGATATCTGTGCTGCTATTCTGTGATCTGAATTGAAATTAATTTATAAGCTTCTGCGATTAATTTTTATAATTTATACCATCACCCTATTCACCCCTCCCCCCCTCTAGGGTGAAATCGATCCTACAACTGCAAATGTAACTTGAAAATTTTGTACAAGTGCTGTAAAAAGAAGAAAGAAAAATAAAATGATTTTTTTTGTAAGCACTGTAAAAAGAGAAAGAAAAATGAAAGAATTTTTTTTTTGTTTTTGTTCTGAAAAGTCTGTTTTTTTAACTAATAGAAATGCAAATCAAATAAGAAAACAAGGAACAAGCACACAAAAATCAAAAAACAAACACACAATACAATTTTTTTTAAATGCACACACAAATTAAAACACAATAAAAATCAAATGAAAAACAATTCAAAGAATAGAAAATCAAAATCAAATCAATTCGCCGGCAACGGTGCCAAAAAATTGTTTAACAGCGGAAATTCTACCGGTTTAGAAAACCGTCGATAAATTTTGAATTAAATCCATACCGCAAGCGCATGGCGTACTATTGAAGTACGTGGCGAGTACGGGTCAATCCGCAGGGAACTAATGATTTTAAAAATTCAAATCAATCAAATTATACCAGTTTCAAGTGAAAGATAAGCTAGAGAATTAGAGAATTCATTAACTAAAAGAAAAGAGAAGCAAATATAAGAGTTAAGTGACAATTTAGAGAATAAATCCACTCTCTAGATCATGTAGTTCAACACATATGAAATTATGATCTCTCTTTTATGGTCATTAGTGCTTTAATTGACGTGCTTATCATAAGTATGGTATATTTGTGTCATTAGTTAGCCAACATAAACCATCAAACTTTAACACACCCCTTAAACCACTTACTAGCTTTCATGAAACTTGACAATAAAAATGAAAATGAAATCTATTTTAAGTATAGTCTATTAACTATTGATTAGAAATATAGACCGTCAAATTTTAATTTTGAATTACTTTCTTATGTCATAATCATATTTTGATGAAGAGGCATTTATGTTAGTGATTGTTTAAGCATAGCCTATTTGGAATGGGCTATAAAATTCAAAGAAAAAACAACAAATAAAACCACATCTATCATCATCATTAAGCTCAAAAAGAGAGCATGAATTAAAAAATGTTGAAGCTACATAATCAGAGAACTTCATTACCCCTAAATTGATGGGGATTAGCCTATCATATTTGTCATTTGATTAACAAATGTAGCTAGCGACATGGAAGCAAGAAGAAAGGAAAATGAAAGCTAATGGAAAAGAGAAGCTAATTTGCAAGAATTAAAACTAATCTACTTTGGATGAATGTAAATCTATACTACCAACATTAAAGTAAATGAAAGAGGAAAGTAAATTGAACAAGTAATTAAATTACATAAGAAAAGGAAAGTTACACGAAAATAAAAATAAATGGCTAAGTAGCCGTGAAAAGAAAGAAAAGACAATTATTCTCAACTAAAGCTAAGAGAAAAGAGTGCCTTTATAAGAGGGCTTAAAGAGGGTAGAAGAGGTTACATGAACATGATGGGTTATTTATACAAGCATGAAACTCTAATCTATAATCTGGGAATCCCCAAACTACCCTTGAGAAAGTGTGGAGGCCAAGTAATTATTAGCTTCTACTAATCATCATTTAAGTGTACACGAAGCCATTAATTCCATAAGCATGTGCATTAGCCTCTAATTTGTACATTAAGGTAGGTGGATAGGTGGGGTCCTCTATGTTCTTCAGTGTGAATTATTTCCATCTTCATTCCTTTATATCCATTTTTTGCATGCATGTTTCTTCATGAACCCACTAATATGAGAAGCTAAATTCCTACAAAATTTTATAGAAATTTCCAATTAAATTCTCTCAAATTAAAATATGCACATAAATGACCGTTTTGCCCTTATATGAAGATGAATATGTGAAAATTTGGAAATAATATGGATTTTGGTAAAAACAAGTTAAAAAACCCAATATGATCATTCATTTAATTTGAATAAATTAAATATGGTGGTAAAAACATGCACATTTACATGCACATCAATAATCATCCACATGACTCCATTCACCATTGAGCAGTTATCATCAAAACACAACTCAATCACCATAGAGTTACAATAATTAGTATCCCAAAGCCATCATCCTTCGTCGTGCTACCACATTATGTTTGAATGTTAAACTAATGAATGAACACCTTCAGCATGAACTCTAGGGCCTTCTTAGCAACCCGTAGAAGTTTGGCTAGAAATGGTCACATAAATTTAGGTCAGTATTGATTTGATTAGATCGATACCAACTTGACTTACTTACCCAAAAATTTGGCTAAGATTTTTATACCCCAACCTCTTCCATCCTTACTTCCCTTGAACTCCTTTACTAAGTGCTCTCTCCCTAAGTCTTCGGCTACATCCCAGAACCCCAAAGAGGTCGGTACCAACTTGAATCAAGCTGGTACCAATCTGAATTGCTTAGCAAAAATGTTGACTAAGACTTGCACACCCTAAACTTTTCCATCTTTACTTGATTCGAGCTCCCTTCCTTAATGCCACACTCCCTTGGTATTTAGCATCTTCTCGGAGCTCATAAAGAGGTTGGTAACAAACTGAATCAGGTGGGTATCAATCTGAATTGTTTAGTCAAAAATTTGACCAAGTCTTTCACACCCTAACCTCTTAAATTTTTACTCTCTTTGAGCTCCTTTCCTCAGTGCCATAATCCTCAAGATTTCAACACCTACTCAAAGCACCAAAAAGAGGTCGACATCATTCTGAATCAGGTCGGCACCAGTTTGTAGATTCTCTCCAAATTTTTGGGTTAAATTCGTAAATCCATTTCCTTACCTTCCCCGAAGTATTTCTCAATGTTTCACAGCCGAAGTCCCTGGAAAACCTCCTTTTCCAATCTATTCTTAAACTTCTATCAATTTGAATTTGGGCAACAAAATAGCCTCCAATCGAATTACCAACTAAATTACTAGATCCCTTAACTCTCCTCAACAATATCTCCAAGTCTAGTTCGATTTTAAGCTCATTTGGACATGTTTTTCCTAAATCAAAAACTACATCATAACTACACTAGAAAACACTATCAAACATATCAAAACAATACATTCAAAGGCAAACATCAATCATTAACTTCCATACGACTTTTATATAGTGGATAGGTTGACAAAGAGTGCCCATTTCATTCCAATTAGATTGACATGGACAGCACCAGATTCACCTATGTTATTGATTAATAATATAGTTAGACTGCATGAAATTCCTAGAAGTATAGTAAGTGACAGAGATTCATTATTCCCTAATGAGTTCTGGAAGAGTCAACAGAGACTTTACGTACCAAGCTCAAGATGAGTACTGCTTACCAACCACAAATAGATGGGCAAATGGATAGAGTTAACAAAGTCTTAGAAGATTTGTTAAGAGCTTGCGTGCTAGATTTAGTGGGATCATGGGAAGACCATCTACCCTTAGTCGAATTTTCGTATAATAATAGTTATCAGACTAGCAAAAGGATGGCACCGTTTGATGCTTGGAAGACCATTCAAATCTCCCGTATGTTGGTTAAAGACTGGGGATAGATTAATTCTTGGTCCGGAATTGGTTAAAGAAGCTGTAGAAATATTGAGTAAATTCAAGCTAGGATAAAGAAAACTCAATCTAGGCTAAAGAGTTACGCTAATAAGAGACGAAAGGCTTGGAGTTCTTAGTTGGGGATCGTGTTTTCGTCAAGGCGTCATCAATGAAAGTTGTAATTAGATTTGGGAAGTCAAGAAAATTGGCACCAAAATTTGTTGGACCAATTCCAATTATAGAAAGGATTAGAAACTCTCATATAGAGTAGAGCTATCGAATAGTTTGTCCGGAGTCCATAATGTTTTACATATTTCTCATCTAAGGAGGTATTTTTGTGATCCAGAGACTACTATTACACCGACTGTGTTAGAGGATCTAGTAGTGGAACCGGATATGACTATAGTTACAAAAATGGTTCGTGTAGTGAGGAGAGATGAGAGGAAACTAAGGAACATGACAGTCAGATTAGTCAAAATATGGTTGAGTGATGACGAGAGAGACTATACTTGGAAAACTTAGAGTAGGATTGGAGATACTTATCCTGACTTATTTCATGGTAAGTTTTACCTTTATGTTTGATTGTTAAGAGTACCTTATCGTAATTTCAAGGACTAAACCCTTTATGGAGGGAAGTCTGTAATGACCCTAATTTTGACTAACAATATTTAGCACACTTAATTATATAAATTAAATGAAATAATGTATAAGGTTAAGGGATTGAAATTTTTTAACTAACGAGGGGTCTTGCCTTAATGAATATATATTGTCTAAAAAGAATTAAAAAGAAGAAGGAGGTGGAATATGGTAAGGACGGAATAGGAATAACCTTTATTCTTATACCTGAAACCCTTCTATCATTCATTTCCTATTCATTTCAACATTCATAAACACACAAAAACTAAAAACCTTTAGCAAGTTTGGTCAGCCACCATTAAGAGGAATCAAAAGAAGATAAGCTAGGAATCAAGTAAAAGGCTTGAAGAAATTAATCAAATAGTAAACCTCAACCTTCTTAATATCAAGCTATGGTGAATAATTAGACTCACATCCCATTTTAATAATGATTGCAGTTTCATGACTATCTCTGAATTATTTAGCAATTAGCATGCCATGTTATATAGGTTTAAATGGAAATATATGCCATGATTTATATGATTTCCCATAAATTTTAGGATATGTATAGATTTGAAAACCTATTAAATGACATCCAATTAAGTTGCGTTTTTTATATATGTTCAAGAACATTATTTTAGAAGTGAGTTTCAAGTATCATAATTTTCTAAGCTATTGTGGATTTACTATGAATTTTCTAAGAGATAAAATAGTTAATATTGGGTTTAAATTATTTAAAGCCATTACACAATGATTTCGGTCTGAAATTTATATATGTTAGAAAACATGTTAAAGGTGAATTATGGTGATTTTTGGGGAATTTTCCTAACTATTTTACTACCGTTATAAAATTACTTAAGTTAAGAAACTTAAATGTTTTTTATGTTTTATTAAGGAGAAAGTTTTAGTTGTTAAAATGTTTTTAATTGAAAAACCTGAATTCGGCCTTTTCAGTAAAGGATTTTGATAAAGAAAGAGAAACTAGTTACATTTTGATGAAAAAGGCAAGATAAGGTGGAAAAAAATTTGTTTGAAAGGCTAAAAATCATCTTTTCTTTGATTTACTACTTTTCCACTTCTATATGAAAGCTTTTAACACCATACTCTCGCTTATAATCTATTCGAAACCAGTGCACATGGTATCAACCCTTTGGTGCGTAGTGGATTGGAGAAGGATGGAAGGAATCGTGTCGAAACCAATGCTTTCAAAGGGGTGTTTTAACTTATCTTTATTAATAAAAGAAGGAAGCTTTCGAACCAGTAAGGATGGAAGGAACCGTGTCGAAACCAATGCTTTCAAAGGGGGTGTTTTAACTTATCTTTATTTATAAAAGAAGGAAGCTTTTGAACCAGTAGTTGGTTGCCTTTGTTTAGAAAAGAGATATCGATAGACTTATCGCCTTTTTGTTTTAAAATAAAGTTTTCGAAAGGACAACAACTTTAAACCTATTAAAAACCCATGTTTTTGCATTCATACCTTTCAGATCCATACACTCGAAAGGGTGCTTTCGCTTTTACTTTGAAGTCTCCTTCTCTATGTCATCGAAATGGTATATATCTGCTTTCAAATGGTTTTGGAGGCAATGCTTTCGAAAGGAAGATTTTTGAAACTTTCCTCTTTCTTTTACTTGGGATTAATGCTTTCGATAGTAATTCTTTCCTCTCTATTTATATAACCCATAGTTATACTATATGTTAAACCTAATGGTTTCGAAAGGCCTTTATATGGTTCCGAAGAAATGTTTGCACAAATCTTTACTTGAACTTAACACTTTCAAAAGGTATATTTTAAATTTTTCGAATGGTTTGTTTTAAGTATTTTGAAAGGGTGGTTTCCAACGTTGTTAAAGGACAAGATTAAACGGTTATGAAAAAGGATGTCTAAGATTTTAAGGAAGGCATTTGAAAAGTTTATTTTCAATGTATTCAAAAGATGATTGTTTAAGGTTTAAGAAAAAAATTCGAAAGTATTGTTTTGCCTTTGTAGCCTAAGGTCTTCTAAGTTAAAATGTAGTTTTAACTTATTTTGAAGGGATAGATAATCCCACTGCTTAATTTTCATCAACATTGTTTTATGCAAAGCATATCTCATGGGATAAGCATTTTGAGTAAAGAAGAGAGAAGGTTTTCCTTGTTTAAGTATGATTTAAAAGGATTAAACCATTTTAAAATAAATATTTTCAAGGAAAATTGATGGGGTAGTTAACCTTAAGTTTATAACTCAGACATTAGAAAACCTGATGAGACTGGTGTAAGGTCGCCCCTATACTTTAGCTATCAGACCCTAGTTAAAGTAAGTCCAAAATTCCAATGTGTAGGGCTTATCACAGGTAAGACTAAATTGAGGTTAACATAGAAATGAATATACAGAGAGATGATAGGTTATTGGAGAGCCCCCAAAACCATTAAGATTAGGTCACCTTAGAGAAAGAAAGTCAAGGACAGATAGTCCAAACGTTTGTCTAACAGGTGTTAGATTATTTATTTTGTCTGGTAATCCCGAGCCAACCACTGATTAATAGTTAGACAGATAAAACTATAGTATGAGCAAATAGTCCATTACTTGATTTATACGCATATATGTTATTACTCTTGTGGTTATAATCAGTTGATTGTAGGATTTTGATTTGCAGAAGATACGCTTTTAAAAGGATATTAGTGAGGGAAAACTGATGTGCATGTAAATATGCATAAATTTACATCCATATTTTATCTCTTTTTATTTAAATAAACATTATATTTGGGCATTTTAACATGTTTAAAACCAAAATTTTATTATTTTCAAACCATCATATTTTCATCTTCATTCTGGGGCAAAATGGTCATTTTTGTGCATGTGTCAATTTAAGAATTTTTACTTGGACAATTTTTATGATGTTTAAAGGATATTTTGATGCATATGGAAGAGGGATTCATGATGATATATGCATGCACAAGGAAATACAAAGGAATGAAGAGAAAATAATTCGAGTTCAAGATCATGGAGGACCCCACCCACTTACCTTGATTTTCAATTAGGAGCTAAGCACATGCTAAAAGGTCATTAAAGCTTCATGTACATTTAAATAGGGGATTAGTAGATGTTAATGATTAATTGGTGGCCACACTACCTCAAGGGTATTTTGGGCATTCCTAAAGTATGGAATTAGGGTTTTATGCATGTATAAATAACCCTCTTATGTACATGAACATATCTTATACTCTTTTATGTGTTTACTTAGGAAATTAGCAAGTTGTAAACAAAGAAATCAAAGTGAAATAAAAATGGCTTCCAAGCCTCTTTCTTCTCTCTTTTGTACATGCTTTTCTTTGTGTTATTGTTAATGTTTATTTCTATGCTCTCTTTCTTTTTATATTCATAGCTTAATTAATGCAAGTAGTGTAGCTATAATTTT
Source organism: Allium cepa (assembly GCA_030765085.1). Taxonomy (NCBI): domain Eukaryota; kingdom Viridiplantae; phylum Streptophyta; class Magnoliopsida; order Asparagales; family Amaryllidaceae; genus Allium; species Allium cepa. Next base: position 307,624,398 of record CM060931.1, read on the forward strand.
TATGCAAGTAGTTAGTAGCTAGTCTCTTTGCTTTCTTTGCTTAGTTTTATTTCTTTTGCTTTTTAAATGTTGAAATTTACAAATGTTGATTCGATAACACAAATGAGTAGCTAAACCCTTCAATTTAGGGGTGATGAAGCTCTCTAACTTTATGTAATTTCAATATTTTTTATGGTTTATGATCTTTTTCGGTTTGTGCTTTATGAGAGTTGAGATAACACGGGATTATGGGCAATAGCAATTTAAAAATCTTTATTAATAATTAAATTGGCTTGATAATTTTCTTTTATAATCATTTAAATTGGCAAGTTCATTCTTTTAAAAGTTAATAAATTGGTTTAATAATCTTCTTTTATAAATATTTGATTGGTAAAATTTTATCTTTCAAAGCAAATTAAAATATATTCTATTTATAATGTATATATATATGTATATATATATGTATATATGTTATAAATAGGAAGTCTTTGTTTTTAATAAAAGATTTGATTCAAAATTATAATATATATGAATGTATATATTGTGATTTGATGTTATTCAATATAATAATTTTCAAAGTTAATATTAAAATGTATTCTAATTATAATTTATATATTTTTGTATATATATTGTAAATAGAAAGACTTTGATATGAATTTAGTTAATAAAGAAATGTTTTCAAATTTTAATATATTTTTTGTGATTTGGGAATTATGTTAAATTCAATATAACACTTTTCAAAAAGCTATTTAAAGTTTATTACTATTTTCAAAACACTTAAAGTAAATATTTACTTATCTAAAAAGTATAATAGTTTTAGTTTGAATAAGATTTAATTAAAAGTTCATTTCTTTTGTTTCAAATATTTTTTCTTTTAAAAATTTAACATGAGACAATTTGGTTTGTAAATACATAAAAGTTAAAATAAAATTCACGAACATATAAACATATAATACATTAATTGATTCAAAACATAAGTATTTTATAAATAAATAGATGTTTACATAAATTCACATTTATATTATATATAAGATTTAAAAGCTTATTAATATAAAGATAAATATAATATACATTTAAAACATAATGCATAAATATATAAACTTGAATAGTTAGATAATTAAATAAAAGAAATCTTAAACATGTGTAAAGATATTAAGGTGGTTTTTGGACATTTGTAAAATAAGTAAACATGTGTTAGCTAAGTAACAACTATAATGACAAATGGCATTAATTTTTCTTAATAATTTATAATTACAATAATAAGGAGAAATCTGTTTTCATTTTTCAGTTCTAAATCCTTCTTCTCATCTTCAACTAAAAACTGATACAAAATCAACGAAAGAAAAATAAAACCGAAAACCTAAAATCAGAGAAAGATCAAAAGCTAAATACAATATCAGTTCAAATCTTCAACCTTTAACCTATGCAATGCAAAGAATCAACTCAAATACAAAACATAATGAAGATTAACAGCAAGCATTCAAGGATTTCAACTCAACAACAAGCTAAGAAAATTTAAAACATCAAGCTCCAGATCAACTTGCAGTTCCAGATTTAAATTTTGAAGTCTATCCTCTGTCCTCTGCTTAAAATTTGTGAGTAAACATTTAATTTAAACAGTTTTAAATCTAGGATTACAATTTTATGCATGTGTGAAAATCTTGTTATTGGCATGAATGCTTGGATTGGAATATATGTGCATATATATATATATATATATATATATATATATTTGAAATGTATGTGTATATGACTGATGTCTACTTTTCTGTTGTATTTATAGAGGCTATCTCAACGATAAAAATTCCTATATTCCAAATGGATTGATTTTTGACCATAATGTTTTAAAGGAAAAGAACTGTAACATGTTATTGTAACTTTAAAAATAATTGTAGAAATTTATTTTAAGATTTATCTCGAAAATTTATAAATTACAGGAAAAATCAAATAGGGGTTAAAAATCGAACATGATATTTTCAACTTTTGATTTTTGGATCTAATGTGTATAGGAAAATGATGAATTTAGACACCAAAATCATGATTTTCAGTGTAGTAATTACTGAGATATCTTGGGATGATCAGAATCGACATTTTTGTCGATTGCTGTTAATCGACGGCAAGGGTGTAACAGTACGGATTTTCGTTGCCGAAAAACCGAGATGTTATGGGTTTTAAAAAGAATTTAAGAAAAGAAAAAGAGAGAAAAGATAGAAAATAGAGAGGAAAGAAGATAGACGATTTTTTTAGAAAACAGAGAATTTTTAAAATAGAACGGGACAGAAAGGAAACAACAGAACAACAACAGAATCTCACAATTCGCAGCGGAACAACATATAATAATAAATGAATAATCTTTAAACAAAGAACTATATCAGTTATTACATTACATCACATTTTATTACATCATATCATCACATCAGAGTGTACAACAACATACAACAACAAACAATGCAGCGGAAAAAGAAATACTATATAAACTAGTAATACGCCATGCCATCCAGCTTGCCTCCAGCAACTTCAGAATATCCAGAATATCCTGATAAACCTAACTCTTAACTGCCCGTGTGGAAATTGGTGGGCACCCAGAGTTTAGGAAGGAAAACAATAAACTCCGAGTCAGTCATGTGACTGGTGTGAGAACTCAAAACAGTTTATTTATTTTAAAATCAAAATAGAGGAATATTTTTAAATCAATTCGCAATGCTTTTAAAAATGAGACTACCATAAGGCCTCCCGCACACACACACATGCAAACGCAGAATCGGAGGAGATTTCTCCTTATGATAGTCAAAGATGCTTGATACGCATTTAAAATAATATTTGATATTATTATTAGTGCATAATGTATAACAAATCATTTCGAAAATAAAGATATAAATCTTAGCCGACATAGACATTTCGAACTATGCCTACTATAGCTACTATCCAAACAGTGGTGACCACCATAAGTGAATAGCAGGTTCTACAACTAATACCGTACAAGTTTCGTATTGGGAATTGGATTTCCAACAAATGGTCAGGCCAAGGAACTTCCCATTGCCACATGAGAATGCCTCTGGATGGACATCCCCGAGAACCAAACCGGATCTCTACCAACACAAGGCCGGGTTACCCCTAACTGAGTAACAACTGACCGAATATGCCATCCCCCGGTCCTTTGGGACCTTTATCCGAGAGCGCTCTCTAATCAATTCACACAATCATAAAAACAAAGTGTTTCAACATGAGTAAGTATCTGGGCTCCATACCATGATACCACCCTTTTCCAGAAGGAAATGGACACATCCTAAAGGGTGCTACCCCTCATAACCTTGCTGCTTCTTTCCTGTTTTGACCATTTCCGTAATGTGAGGCTCGACGAATTCACGTCCACAAAAACATACTTTATACAAAAGCCATGCTTTGGGTCAACAAATGATCAACACAATGATCACAAGGATAGACGATCAAATAAACGATCCTATCACAAATAATCAACACAATGATCATTTCAGCATCACTCAGCATATCACATTACCAAATTGGGAATATATCGCTGATAACTTCAACTATATAACCTTTGAGCACATACGTCTCAAAGAAGGGTGTTAAGCAAAGAATAAATTCTCCGCCACCAACAGAAATATATTTGAAAGAAATCGGCTTTATATCTCAAATTGTAATGTCAGACATACAATCCATACAAGTCTGTTCCGGGATCGAACAAAACCGAAGGCACTTACAAAGAAGTCCTTGAAATCCGGATATTCACAATCCTGATCGGATTTCCCATCACTTAGGGAGTCTCTATACCGTTGCAACTCAGTGCAGAGACAATCGATAGGTCATCCTATCGCTTTCGCAAATACCGGGTCTTCAACACCGATCTTCAATGCTATTCACAACGACGTATCACATATTCGGAATGGGTTATACGACCCCATGGTCCTTTCCCGGTTAACCCGAATAGTGAGCGCTTATTCAAAAATAAGTGTGCATTCAAATTCAATCAATTCACATCAAATACCCATTCAAAGGGAAATATTGATAGTCGGCTATTGAACTATCAATGGATATGCATACATCACCAGATTCCAAATAATTTTTCAAATTATTTATTTTCCAAAATATCTTTACAAGATATATAATTTCAACACTTCAAAAATAAATCAATATTTATTTTTAACCAATTTCACTTTTCACATATAAATTCCATAATGAATTTATATTTCAAAAAAATTCGTGCATATACGATTTCAATTATTCATTTTCAATTTATCTTCAAAAAGATAAATTCTCAAAATATTCACTTTATATCGGAAAACAATTCCATACTTATTTATTTATAAGTAATTCACAAATCTCTTTTATTTTCAACACTTAGAAAATATTCAATATACTTAAATCGAATTAAGTATATATTTCATTATATTAAGAAAATCCTTTCTTAAACATATCTACTTGGGCCAAAACGAATGTTACGTAAAACATCGTTACGACAACCCAAAATCACTAGTATAGGGATTCGAAATTAAAATAGATATATAAATCCCAATACTATTCAAAACATTTCCTTTCGGAAATCATTTACTATAACAACAGTGTTATAGTCCACTATTTCCTTTTATTTCTCGAAAACATCTATTTCAACAATCAATGTTGAAATCTATGGTTTCGAATCTCAACACATTTTAAAACATCGTTAGATCGTTTTAATTCAATTTAAACATCTCATTCAAAACAATTTCTTTAACATATCATTCACTATTCAAAACGTGAATATACTTCTTTAACAAATTCCATCCTTTTATTCATTTTAATTCAAAGAATTATTCACTGTCTAAAAACGTGAATATAACTCTATTTCTAAGTTATAACAATTAACTTATCAAAATAAGTCGTTTGCGAATTTATAAAACAACGTTTATAAATTCCATTTCTATTTATTTATAAAAAAACTTCCTTTTTATAAATTCCTTTATTAACCTATTCCAGTTTATAACTAAATTATAAACTAAACGTTCATATTATAAGTTAACTACTTATAAAACGATTATTTTACAAAATCGTTCATTTAACTTCCCAAATTATTAATCTTAACTTATAAGATTGTTTATTTATCCAAAATTCATTCTTTCGATAACTTTATAAATTTTATAAACCTATTGCTTATAAAATTTCATTTATAACTTCACAGTTTATAATTTCATAAATTTCATTCATTTAGGAAATTCATTTTCACTACATTCAAACACTTATAAAAACTCGTTTTATAATGTCCATAATCCAATTTATAAATATCCATTTATAAATCTCTTAATATAAATTAATTTATATTATTCTTTTAAACGTCTTTAAATTCCTTTAAAATTTCACCGTTCTCTTGATTTATAAAAAAAAAATCAATTTTTATAAATCTTATATTCAAACTTTTAATAATAAACTCAAAAATCCAGTTTAAACTATTTTATAAAATCATTGGTTCATATTTCTCAAAAACCAGCTTTTAACTATATTTCACAAAAACCATAATTTTATAACTTTAAAAATTATAACGTTTATTTATTTATAATGGATCAATTCCAAAAATATAGTATATTTTCAAAAATCACTTTAAAACCATTTTAAAATCCCAAAATCTGGGTCCAATGATGCTACACACCAAATAGTCAATCACGACTAACAACGATATCATATATCGATATGATAATCCATCAAATATCAAAATATCTGAAATAAAATAAATACTGTTGAGGAATCCAGTTGGATCCCTCCAACCTGTTTCCTGCATCCAAAAACATTAGCACAATACCAATTTCGCTCCAGTACGAAATTATCGCGGTACATGTTCTTAATAAATATTATCCGCTTAATAACGGCGCAATAGGGTCTCATCCGAAAAAAAATACGGGAAATCAATCAACTGCAATATATACATAGGCCAATATATATATATTGATATTATATATAATACCAATTTCACTGTTTATGAAATATTCGCGGTATATGTTTTTAATAAATAACATCCGCTTACTAACGGCGCATAATGTCTATTTTAACAATCAATAATTTACAGTCATCATTCAAACATGCATTCAAATATTTTAAATCTAACTATTTAAAATAAAATCGAAATCTATTCGATTGAGTGAGAAATTCTCACCTTGGTTTTAATTTCCGTTTTAGCGATTTATTTCGAATAAAATTAAACGCGCGTTTAATTTTACCCAAAATTCTCACTAACTCCAAACGACTCCAAACCAACTCCATCGCGTAGTGCTCGTCCATACGATTCCAATGCAACTGAGTTTGCATTTTTTCGACCTCGTATGAAAAAATTATGAATTTTTAAAGTTCGTACACGATTTAACTTATATAAATACAACATTTACAAACCCATTCTCCATCACAGCCACAAGATCCAGATCCAACGGCCCCTGTTCATCTCCTACACCCACGCACATCATCTCCAGGCAACACAATGAAGGCCGAACCCATCTTAGTGATTTAGGGTTTCATTTTTCTCCTTCATCAATCAACGAAACTCGATCAAACCACCGCCAACGCGAAGCCCTTGACGAGAGCCACCTCCACCTCCCCCACCATGAAGCTCGGCCACCTAGGTAAGCGTGCGCACGTCCCCTAACAGCCCACGAACGGCCCCCTCTAGCTCCCTCCACACGACTCCGTTTCCGATCACCACCGTTCACATCGTAGTTCTCACTCCCCTCTCCAACTTTCATGTTGACAACTTCCTCTAATTGTTGACGGATTGGAAGATCTAGAGGGATGAAGTTGGAGCATTTCTGGCCTTAGGTTATGAAGGTGGCGGCTGGCAATGTAATTAGGGTTTTATTTATTTTTTATTAAATGAAGGGTGTGGGTCTCCTTTTATAGAAAAAGCAAGCGTAAACACTATTCATCCCGGGAATTCCGAACTCCGATTTAGACGCCGTAACCAGTGTACCTAGGGTTTACCCCGCGTTCCGGACACAATGGAACAGGTTTCGGAAGCTAATTCGGAAGTATGTGCGAGTTATGGCTGTAAACGCTCAATTTAAATTAAACCGATTTAAGTCGATTTCTAGGCGTTTTAATTTGTACCGGACAAACGGTAAATCCAATTGACTTGAAATTTGAAACCTTACAATAATATCACATTACGGATCCGATGAAACTGGTTTCGTCGAAATCCGAGACTTTTTGAAAAATGGCTATTTTGACTCGCCAAATTTAAATTAAAAATAATTCGATGCGTTTCGAGCTGCCACGATCAAACGATAGCTCCGATTGACATGAAATTTGAAATCCAGTAATAACTAACTATTACGGATCCAATGGAACTGGTTTCGTTCAATTCTGAGACTGTTCAAAAATTGACTATTTTACAGTCGATTATTAAATATTAAAATATTCAATTTTCACAGATTAACTTTTAATTCGATTTTAAAAGTTCTAAAATATTTCTATAACTCCAGTATGATTAAATAAAATTTTCCAAATTATTTACAATCATTTTTAACTCAATTTTCAATTATTTTCATAATTTAACATATTAAATTATTGATTTAATTATCTAATTAAATCTAATAAATCAAATAAAAATTTATTTGACTTATAAATTCACTTATTAATATTTAAAATAAATTAAATATTCAAATTTTAATTATTAAAAATTCTGGGTCGTTACAATCTTTCCCCCTTAAAAGAATTTCGTCCTCGAAATTACAAGTAAGAAGATTACAGAATCTATTAACTTTCCAAAATTTATAATTAAACTTCTTTCAAATCTTTACTAAGTTTTCAAATCATACTTAGTTATCTTTTCAAAAACAATTATATCATTTAACTTTCAACTTTAAAACAAAGTTTAAAGTTTTCAAAATTTTCCAATTTTCTCAAATTTTTCTAACGCCTTAAATTTTCGGAAAAATTCGCCATAGTCTCCTTTGCGCGGCTTGATCCGAAAAAAAATGACAGTTTATATATCACAAATATACATCTCATCAAGTAATGAGGCATCCCGAAGGGAAAAAAATGTAAAAGTACGATATTTAATCCGAGATATGTACCTTATATTTTATTAGCAAGCATATACGGCTAATATAGCGCTAAAGCGAACTCCAAATGCGAAGCAAACGCGATCCGCACCTACTAAACACTCAACAAACAACATGAGAACATGCATATATGAAAATAATCTCAATATACAACATATATCTCCATATCAACTATATATGCCAACATAGCAATGCATTCAATAGCAATATATATTCAACCATCAACCAACTAACATCCATATCCAATAAACATTCATTCATATTCTCATTCATATTAAATGAAATGGTTTTCAATTTAATCACATTTGATTCATTTACATTGGATGTTCTTACTAACATTCATTCTCAATTCAATTAGTTAACATTCACTAATTAAATCCAATTCACATTCAATTCTATTCAAATTTATTTATCTTTAATTTGAATTTCAATTACATAGCTTCCAATTTCATTAATTCCTTAATGAATTATATACAATCATCTAACAATCAAATAACAACCAATGTTTATTTATTACAACCAAATTCCCTTGTTTATATTCATTCTCTTTCAATTTATTCAACTTCTAATAACATTAGATTTCAATGAATTTACACTTTCATTCATTATTTCATATCAATTATTCACATTCAATTGATTAACATTCAATTCATTAATTCAATTCTATTCAATGTCCAAAGTTGAATTTCATTTATATAACTTAAGTTCACATTTCTTTTAATTCACTTGATTATTTACTTCGATACCAACATCAATTTAATTCAACAACACTTAAGTTATATTTCATTTAACCTTATATTCATTTTTATTTACAACTCATATTCATATAATTTTACTTCTTGTATATATAAGTTTATTTCACAATTGTAATTCACTTTAATTATAACTCAATTCTTATAATTCTTTTGCTTATACAATTATTCTTCCATTTAGATTATTCAAACAACTAAACAATCAACTTATATACACTTTAATAATTCTGAAAAATTATTCCTTCATATATAAAATATACTTAAGGTAAAATCATTTCATTTACCCAATTTAAAATCAATATCGTGCCGAATTGTTCTATTCAAGTGTTTAGAGATCCTTATCAACAACGTTAATTACTCGTATTAACTAGAATCTATATACCACTCAACAAACCAATCATCACAATATAAAACAATTTTGTATTCACTAACAAATACGCTCTCATAGCTATTATTACACTCAAACTCATTCTAGAGTACTGCTGACTCTATCTCTAACGAGTAATACCCTACAGAACCATGGTTGTCGCTTAACCATCAGCTCTGATACCAAATGTAACAGTACGGATTTTCGTTGCCGAAAAACCGAGATGTTATGGGTTTTAAAAAGAATTTAAGAAAAGAAAAAGAGAGAAAAGATAGAAAATAGAGAGGAAAGAAGATAGACGATTTTTTTAGAAAACAGAGAATTTTTAAAATAGAACGGGACAGAAAGGAAACAACAGAACAACAACAGAATCTCACAATTCGCAGCGGAACAACATATAATAATAAATGAATAATCTTTAAACAAAGAACTATATCAGTTATTACATTACATCACATTTTATTACATCATATCATCACATCAGAGTGTACAACAACATACAACAACAAACAATGCAGCGGAAAAAGAAATACTATATAAACTAGTAATACGCCATGCCATCCAGCTTGCCTCCAGCAACTTCAGAATATCCAGAATATCCTGATAAACCTAACTCTTAACTGCCCGTGTGGAAATTGGTGGGCACCCAGAGTTTAGGAAGGAAAACAATAAACTCCGAGTCAGTCATGTGACTGGTGTGAGAACTCAAAACAGTTTATTTATTTTAAAATCAAAATAGAGGAATATTTTTAAATCAATTCGCAATGCTTTTAAAAATGAGACTACCATAAGGCCTCCCGCACACACACACATGCAAACGCAGAATCGGAGGAGATTTCTCCTTATGATAGTCAAAGATGCTTGATACGCATTTAAAATAATATTTGATATTATTATTAGTGCATAATGTATAACAAATCATTTCGAAAATAAAGATATAAATCTTAGCCGACATAGACATTTCGAACTATGCCTACTATAGCTACTATCCAAACAGTGGTGACCACCATAAGTGAATAGCAGGTTCTACAACTAATACCGTACAAGTTTCGTATTGGGAATTGGATTTCCAACAAATGGTCAGGCCAAGGAACTTCCCATTGCCACATGAGAATGCCTCTGGATGGACATCCCCGAGAACCAAACCGGATCTCTACCAACACAAGGCCGGGTTACCCCTAACTGAGTAACAACTGACCGAATATGCCATCCCCCGGTCCTTTGGGACCTTTATCCGAGAGCGCTCTCTAATCAATTCACACAATCATAAAAACAAAGTGTTTCAACATGAGTAAGTATCTGGGCTCCATACCATGATACCACCCTTTTCCAGAAGGAAATGGACACATCCTAAAGGGTGCTACCCCTCATAACCTTGCTGCTTCTTTCCTGTTTTGACCATTTCCGGGATGTGAGGCTCGACGAATTCACGTCCACAAAAACATACTTTATACAAAAGCCATGCTTTGGGTCAACAAATGATCAACACAATGATCACAAGGATAGACGATCAAATAAACGATCCTATCACAAATAATCAACACAATGATCATTTCAGCATCACTCAGCATATCACATTACCAAATTGGGAATATATCGCTGATAACTTCAACTATATAACCTTTGAGCACATACGTCTCAAAGAAGGGTGTTAAGCAAAGAATAAATTCTCCGCCACCAACAGAAATATATTTGAAAGAAATCGGCTTTATATCTCAAATTGTAATGTCAGACATACAATCCATACAAGTCTGTTCCGGGATCGAACAAAACCGAAGGCACTTACAAAGAAGTCCTTGAAATCCGGATATTCACAATCCTGATCGGATTTCCCATCACTTAGGGAGTCTCTATACCGTTGCAACTCAGTGCAGAGACAATCGATAGGTCATCCTATCGCTTTCGCAAATACCGGGTCTTCAACACCGATCTTCAATGCTATTCACAACGACGTATCACATATTCGGAATGGGTTATACGACCCCATGGTCCTTTCCCGGTTAACCCGAATAGTGAGCGCTTATTCAAAAATAAGTGTGCATTCAAATTCAATCAATTCACATCAAATACCCATTCAAAGGGAAATATTGATAGTCGGCTATTGAACTATCAATGGATATGCATACATCACCAGATTCCAAATAATTTTTCAAATTATTTATTTTCCAAAATATCTTTACAAGATATATAATTTCAACACTTCAAAAATAAATCAATATTTATTTTTAACCAATTTCACTTTTCACATATAAATTCCATAATGAATTTATATTTCAAAAAAATTCGTGCATATACGATTTCAATTATTCATTTTCAATTTATCTTCAAAAAGATAAATTCTCAAAATATTCACTTTATATCGGAAAACAATTCCATACTTATTTATTTATAAGTAATTCACAAATCTCTTTTATTTTCAACACTTAGAAAATATTCAATATACTTAAATCGAATTAAGTATATATTTCATTATATTAAGAAAATCCTTTCTTAAACATATCTACTTGGGCCAAAACGAATGTTACGTAAAATATCGTTACGACAACCCAAAATCACTAGTATAGGGATTCGAAATTAAAATAGATATATAAATCCCAATACTATTCAAAACATTTCCTTTCGGAAATCATTTACTATAACAACAGTGTTATAGTCCACTATTTCCTTTTATTTCTCGAAAACATCTATTTCAACAATCAATGTTGAAATCTATGGTTTCGAATCTCAACACATTTTAAAACATCGTTAGATCGTTTTAATTCAATTTAAACATCTCATTCAAAACAATTTCTTTAACATATCATTCACTATTCAAAACGTGAATATACTTCTTTAACAAATTCCATCCTTTTATTCATTTTAATTCAAAGAATTATTCACTGTCTAAAAACGTGAATATAACTCTATTTCTAAGTTATAACAATTAACTTATCAAAATAAGTCGTTTGCGAATTTATAAAACAACGTTTATAAATTCCATTTCTATTTATTTATAAAAAAAACTTCCTTTTTATAAATTTCTTTATTAACCTATTCCAGTTTATAACTAAATTATAAACTAAACGTTCATATTATAAGTTAACTACTTATAAAACGATTATTTTACAAAATCGTTCATTTAACTTCCCAAATTATTAATCTTAACTTATAAGATTGTTTATTTATCCAAAATTCATTCTTTCGATAACTTTATAAATTTTATAAACCTATTGCTTATAAAATTTCATTTATAACTTCACAGTTTATAATTTCATAAATTTCATTCATTTAGGAAATTCATTTTCACTACATTCAAACACTTATAAAAACTCGTTTTATAATGTCCATAATCCAATTTATAAATATCCATTTATAAATCTCTTAATATAAATTAATTTATATTATTCTTTTAAACGTCTTTAAATTCCTTTAAAATTTCACCGTTCTCTTGATTTATAAAAAAAAAATCAATTTTTATAAATCTTATATTCAAACTTTTAATAATAAACTCAAAAATCCAGTTTAAACTATTTTATAAAATCATTGGTTCATATTTCTCAAAAACCAGCTTTTAACTATATTTCACAAAAACCATAATTTTATAACTTTAAAAATTATAACGTTTATTTATTTATAATGGATCAATTCCAAAAATATAGTATATTTTCAAAAATCACTTTAAAACCATTTTAAAATCCCAAAATCTGGGTCCAATGATGCTACACACCAAATAGTCAATCACGACTAACAACGATATCATATATCGATATGATAATCCATCAAATATCAAAATATCTGAAATAAAATAAATACTGTTGAGGAATCCAGTTGGATCCCTCCAACCTGTTTCCTGCATCCAAAAACATTAGCACAATACCAATTTCGCTCCAGTACGAAATTATCGCGGTACATGTTCTTAATAAATATTATCCGCTTAATAACGGCGCAATAGGGTCTCATCCGAAAAAAAATACGGGAAATCAATCAACTGCAATATATACATATGCCAATATATATATATTGATATTATATATAATACCAATTTCACTGTTTATGAAATATTCGCGGTATATGTTTTTAATAAATAACATCCGCTTACTAACGGCGCATAATGTCTATTTTAACAATCAATAATTTACAGTCATCATTCAAACATGCATTCAAATATTTTAAATCTAACTATTTAAAATAAAATCGAAATCTATTCGATTGAGTGAGAAATTCTCACCTTGGTTTTAATTTCCGTTTTAGCGATTTATTTCGAATAAAATTAAACGCGCGTTTAATTTTACCCAAAATTCTCACTAACTCCAAACGACTCCAAACCAACTCCATCGCGTTGTGCTCGTCCATACAATTCCAACGCAACTGAGTTTGCATTTTTTCGACCTCGTATGAAAAAGTTATGAATTTTTAAAGTTCGTACACGATTTAACTTATATAAATACAACATTTACAAACCCATTCTCCATCACAGCCACAAGATCCAGATCCAACGGCCCCTGTTCATCTCCTACACCCACGCACATCATCTCCAGGCAACACAATGAAGGCCGAACCCATCTTAGTGATTTAGGGTTTCATTTTTCTCCTTCATCAATCAACGAAACTCGATCAAACCACCGCCAACGCGAAGCCCTTGACGAGAGCCACCTCCACCTCCCCCACCATGAAGCTCGGCCACCTAGGTAAGCGTGCGCACGTCCCCTAATAGCCCACGAACGGCCCCCTCTAGCTCCCTCCACACGACTCCGTTTCCGATCACCACCGTTCACATCGTAGTTCTCACTCCCCTCTCCAACTTTCATGTTGACAACTTCCTCTAATTGTTGACGGATTGGAAGATCTAGAGGGATGAAGTTGGAGCATTTCTGGCCTTAGGTTATGAAGGTGGCGGCTGGCAATGTAATTAGGGTTTTATTTATTTTTTATTAAATGAAGGGTGTGGGTCTCCTTTTATAGAAAAAGCAAGCGTAAACACTATTCATCCCGGGAATTCCGAACTCCGATTTAGACGCCGTAACCAGTGTACCTAGGGTTTACCCCGCGTTCCGGACACAATGGAATAGGTTTCGGAAGCTAATTCGGAAGTATGTGCGAGTTATGGCTGTAAACGCTCAATTTAAATTAAACCGATTTAAGTCGATTTCTAGGCGTTTTAATTTGTACCGGACAAACGGTAAATCCAATTGACTTGAAATTTGAAACCTTACAATAATATCACATTACGGATCCGATGAAACTGGTTTCGTCGAAATCCGAGACTTTTTGAAAAATGGCTATTTTGACTCGCCAAATTTAAATTAAAAATAATTCGATGCGTTTCGAGCTGCCACGATCAAACGATAGCTCCGATTGACACGAAATTTGAAATCCGGTAATAACTAACTATTACGGATCCAATGGAACTTGTTTCGTTCAATTCTGAGACTGTTCAAAAATTGACTATTTTACAGTCGATTATTAAATATTAAAATATTCAATTTTCACATATTAACTTTTAATTCGATTTTAAAAGTTCTAAAATATTTCTATAACTCCAGTATGATTAAATAAAATTTTCCAAATTATTTACAATCATTTTTAACTCAATTTTCAATTATTTTCATAATTTAACATATTAAATTATTGATTTAATTATCTAATTAAATCTAATAAATCAAATAAAAATTTATTTGACTTATAAATTCACTTATTAATATTTAAAATAAATTAAATATTCAAATTTTAATTATTAAAAATTCTGGGTCGTTACAAAGGGGAAAGTCAAGATTTAGGGTGGAGATGGATGGGAAGTGGTGGAACGTAGGAAAAATAGATTGGGATTTTTCTGATGGCCGTGGCGTTCCATCGAAGTTGAACTAGGGTTTTCGAGAAGTTTTTGGACGATGGGGTTGCTAAGGCTTTTGCGACGCCGAAAGTTATCCAGAGGCAACCGCTTGTGGGGGAAAGGTTCGTCGGAGTTTGGCATGGATTTGGGTGGATCGGTGGGTGATTCTGAGGTCGGAGGTGATGGCAATGGGTGGTTTCCGATCGAGGATTGGATTCCAGTTTCTGATCAGATAATTCGATTTTGACTGGGTGACGTTTTCATAGTTCTGGGTGATAGTGTGGTTTGTCGTAGTCATCGGTAGCTTGGTGAAGGCCGGAGGGATGGTCGACGTCGCGTAGTTTGCCATGCATCGTGCACGCATGCATGTTGATGTGTCTGGGTTGATTTGGTTTTAGGGAAGAAGGTTCGGCTCGGGGTCTATCTCGGGATATTGTGTATGCGACTCAAAGTAGATGTAGTTGGTGTGATTCTCGTGTTTTGCTCGGGAATTTATTGGTTAATCTCGGGTTTGCTTTTGATTAAATAAACAAGTTTAAAATCTAGGTTTTAAAATTTTGAAATCATATCCAGGTTTTAAGTTTTGAAGAAAATATTGCCAGGTTTAAATCTTAAGAAAAATTTAACTTTTCAAGTTTAAAAGAAATCAAGTTTAAACTTTAAAAGCAAAGTAAAAACAAGTTTAAAAGTTTTGGAAATGATTAGTTTTCAAAGATAAATGTTTAACAAAGTTTTAAAATATATATTTAAATAAATAAGTTTTAAAATATATAACAATTAATTTTTTTTAAATAAGAATTTATTTAAATTTATGAAACAAGTTGGAAAACTTTTCAAGGATTGTAAATGTTAAATTTAATGTTTAAATTGTTTTGTTTAAAGTAAATTATATAATTTCAATCAGGTAATTGATTTCTAAATGGTTTCTAATGAAGTTTAATGATGTAAATAAGTATTTAATATAAATAAAGAATTTATCCTTAATTAGTAAAGGTTGAGATTAATTAAGAGTAATTAATTAGTAAATTAAATAAAGTTAATTACTTATTATAATTAAGGATAATTACTTAATGAAGTAATTAGTGGATAGTTAATGAATGTAAGGTAAATCATTTACTAGTGATTAAGTGATAATTAATTAATTAATAAATTTAATTAATTCAAGTTAATTAATTAGTTTAATTAATTTAAAGATAATCACTTAATGAAGGTTAAATTGATAATCAAAGGATAATTACTTAGTATGTAATTAGTGGATAACTAATAAATGTAATTTAAAGATCATTAACTGCTAATCATGAGATGATTAATATAATTAAATTAAGATAATTGGTTTATTAATTACTTAATCGATTTAAGTAATTAAAGGTAATTAATTAAAGAGTAATTAATTAATGGATGTAATTAAAGGGATTAATTACTCAATGTAATTAATCGAATTAATGTGATTAATTTAAGTTAACTAAATAGTTTAATTAAGTAAACATAATCACTGGTGATTAATTAAGTATAATTACTTAATGTAATTAATAAAGTGTAATTACTTGGTGTAAGTAATTAATGGGTAATTACTGGATATAATTAGCTAAAAGGAAATTAAATAAATGGAAAGTAATTAAAGAATATTACTTAATGGAAGTAATTGAGGATTAATTACTTAGTGTAATAAATCAAAGGATTAATATAATTAATTAAGGAGTTAATTAATTAAGGTAAGTAATTACAGGATGGTTAATTACTGTTTATGATTAGTTAAATTTTATTAATGGAAGTGATTTATTAAAGTATAATTAATTAATGTAATTAATTAAGGATTAATGTAATTAATTATAGTTAATTAATTAATGGAAGTAATTAATTAAGGATCATTAATTAATGTAATTAATTAATAATTAATTAATGATAATAATTAAAGGTTAATTAATTATTAAGGATAATTAATTTGTGCAATTCATTAAAGGCTAAATACTTAATGTAATTAAAGAATAATTAATCAAGGATGATTAATTAAGATGATAATTAAGGGATGATTAATAAATTTATTTATAATTAGTTAATGTTAAATAAGCAGGATTTAAAAGTAATTAAGTAATTAATTTAATTCATTGTTGGGTAATTAAATTAATTAGGGATGGTGTGGCTAATTAGTCTTTGCTTATGAATGATTGAATGATATGGAATGCCTTGGGTTGTTTGATATCTCTGATATGTGATATGTGTTGCTTTGTGATATGAGATGCTTTAGTTGAATTGTGATAATATGGATTATCTATTTGATAATGTGAATTATCTATCTGCGTGAATATAGATAATAAATTGAATTTTTAAAGTTAAACCACTTGGACATTAAAATGGTGTTTTGGATTTCGGTGAGACCGGGATCGGATTTCCAAATTTGGATATCCAAAAACCACATCGATTCAAATTAAATGATAGGTCATAAACTCAAGTGAAGATGAAGACTCGAAGTGTAAGGACTATTGTCATTAAAACTCTGAGGGTGATTCTCATACGAGTTTAACGGAGATAGTACTTTCAGATTCAAGATGATGATTTAGAGTGCAAGGGCTATTGTCGTTAACTCTGAGGGTGATTCCAAAATGAGTGTAACGAGATATTGCCTTCGGTTTCGTTCGAAACCCGGAACGAACTTTGTATGGATTGAATGATTTCAGAACATCGTCAATGGAGGACGATGAGCATTCTAAGATAGACGTGTTCTATAAAGGTAATCGTAGCCTCAAGCCTCATCAATCGAGAATGGCTAAAACAGGGAAGGTGTAGCAAGGCTAAGTGGGTAGCACCCAAATAGGACGAGATTTTCCCCTGTCTAGAGGTCCCTTTTTATTCGGCTTAGTGTATGGATGGTCGCGCCAACTGTGGGGTTGTCTTGTTCGGGATTATCCAGTAAGGGTTGGTTCCGGTTTTTTGTTGCAGGGGATCGGGAGGGATCCTCTATACGGTGATCTAGGCTTTGTACTGTGATGGGCGATACTCCAATAGCCCTGCCATTGTATGGAATCCAATCTCCAATAAGTGTCGTACGATTTGATTGTGCCCAACTATGTTGGAACGTGAGATATAAGCATTCCAGCTATTTCTGTATTTTACTTGAAAACCCTAGACACTGTTAAATATAACTGGTCCTATCAAATGTTTTGGTTATCGTAAGGTAAATTTTTTTTCCATGTTTACGTGTGGAAAGTCTTACGAGATACCTTTTCTTTCAAATGATTTTCAAAGTTAAACAGCTTTAACCCATTTACTCACACCAGACCCATGTCTAACCTGGAGTTTATTTTCTATTTTATTAAACTCTTGGGTACTCAAATTTTTACAAGTAGCCAAAGGATTTAGGTTAGCTTTGACGAATTCTAGAGGAGATTTAGAGCAGGAGGCTTCAACATGTAGATATAATGGTTCCGCTCTGTCTGTATCTCTGTGATGTTTTGAATCGTATATTAGACAGACTTTTATAACTGTCTAATTTGGGATGTAAAATCTATGTAACTCTGATGTATATGATACTATGTAATATCTTATGTGATATAATACAATTTATTCGTTCCGCTGTGAGATTCTGATATTGTTTAGTTCCTTTCTTTCTATCTTTTCTCTTTTCTATCCCTTTCTTTCTTAATAATGATGCGTCTTTCTTTGGAATGAAAGGCGGGTCATTACAGTTGGTATCAGAGCGCTAGGTTGAGTGAATACCTAGGCTTTGGAGTGATTTCTTTCTTGAGAGAGCGTACTTCTAATTTTTATATATCTACCTAATCTGTTGGGTTACCTGTCTGGGTTTTCCAACATAAGTTCTAGAGGTAGATAGGGTGGTGGTGTGTGTAGCACGACTACCACAAATGGAAGAGGCCCTAGTGTGAGGTTGGAAGAGTATCTGCCAAGGATGTAGACCCAATATCGCCTCGAGTAAGCTTTGTAGCATGGTGTAAGGATTTCACCTATCTTCGAAGGAATCTTTTTAAAGATTCGGAGTCCATTATTGAAGTATGAGCTTGGTTGCGCTCGTGTGAGCGGATTTTCAAGAGTTTGGATTTGTTGGATGAGCATAAGCACGTGATGGTATTTTGGTATCTTCAAGAAGAGGTAGCTGCGTGGTGAGACGCAGTATCCATGGATATTTCTGAAGATGCTTTCTCTTGGAGCAGTTTTAGAAGCGGTTGAGGAGCAGTCTATACCTGCCGCAGAGAAGACTCGACTGCATAAGCATTTTCTGGATCTCAGGCAAGGGAGTTTGTCTGCATTGGTGATGAGTCTAAGTTCAACATGGGTGTTTGTGTTTGGTTTGAGGCCCGAGTTTCTTGAGAAGATGTTTACCATCTCAATGGCTCTTTGTGATCCAAATTGGTCGATATGGTTTTAAGGATCGAGGAGCTTATGGATAAGAAATCTTTGGTGTCTGTGGCAGCAGTGCCGCTCGGAAGTGTTTTTCATGCCAGTGGGAAGGTCTTTGGCTAAGCAGTTTCCTAGAGGTAGAGTTCAAAAGCAGCAGAGTGGACCGTCGGCTTCTTCCGATTAGCAAGTAGTTCTTGAGGGATTTGACCCTATTTTGAATTGATTGGTTAAGCATAAGTTGTTCTGATGCGTGAAGAGAGAACAGTTTCTTTGGAACTGAACTGGGTAGGATCGCAGAAGTGACTCGCGATTAGTTCAAAGAGATCATCTGAGTAGCTTTTTGTTTGGGACTGAGGCATCTCTATAGGATTTGGTGAAACAGCTCAGGATTTCGTGGAACTTCTGTGTTTTCTCCTTATGAATCAGATGAACCATGTCTTCCGGGAAGTGTTGGATAAGTATGAGTTCATGTTCATCGACGGCATTCTCATCTACTTCTTATCAGAGTTGTGCGGCGAAAGTGAGGTAGCAGTCGTTCTAGAGTGAAAGCAACCGTAGATTCCTACGGAAGTTCGCATTTGTTCTGGATTAGAGGGTTTCTATAGGAAGTTCAAGTGGACCTCTGAATGCAAAGAAGTTTTTCATGATCTGAAGGCGAAGTTGTCAGGTGCACCTGTTCTGGCTCTTCCAGATAAGAGAAGTAGGTCTGAAGTCTACTGATGCTTGTAAAGTAGAGTTTGTGTTCAATTTTCAAGGGTCTTGAGAAGACCATCTTGATGAGTAGAATTTGTGTTCAAGATGTCGATGGATCTTGGGAAGACCATCTTATTGAGTAGGATCTAGAAATTGGTTCTTGGTCCATTTTTGTTTCGTGAGGCATCTGTGAAGGTTGAGATGATCAGAAAAGGATATAGGCAGCCCAGGATCGTCAAATGAGTTTTTTGGATAAGAGATGAAGGAATTTGGAATTCGAAGTTAGAAATATGGTTGAGGTTTCTCCGATCAAGGGAGCTATAAGATTTGGTAAGACTGGTAAGCTAGCTCCGAAGTATATTGGATCTTTCTGTGTTGTTGAGAGGATAAGCTCTCTGGCCTACAGGATTGAGTTGCCATTTTGGATGACTGGGATTCACAGTGTATTTCACGTATCTCTGAGGGAGTACGTGTATGATTCATCACTGTTTGTAGAACCAGTAGTTTAAGAGGATTTGGAAGTTAAGCCGGACTTGTCTGTGGTCAGATATCTTGTTCAGATTTGTAGATCATGTTGAGAAGAAGCTTAGTAGTGTAGCTAGTTAAGGTTCTGTAGAGCGAGTATCCCAGTGTTTGTACGTAGGAACTCTGGATAGTATCAAGAAGGTCTATCCTAATTTGTGTCAGGTAGTTAGATTTGCTTGTTAGAATAAATTGGTTGCTATGGTAGTTAGTTTATGGTTAGTGTATGCTTTGTTTTACTATTTGAAAAATTAAATCTTTGCTGGATTATTAAATTATCTTTGCTTTTAAATTTTGGGGATGAAATTCTTTTAAGGGGGAGGAATGTGATAACCTAGGATTTTGGGTAATAGCAATTTAATAATCTTTATTAATAATTAAATTGGTTTCATAATTTTCTTTTATAGTCATATAAATTGGCAAGTTCATTCTTTTAAAAGTTAATAAATTGGTTTAATAATCTTCTTTTATAAATATTTAATTGGTAAAATTTTATCTTTCAAAGAAAATTAAAATATATTCTATTTATAATGTATGTATATATGTATATATGTTATAAAAAGGAAGTCTTTGTTTTTAATAAAAGATATGATTCCAAATTATAATATATATGAATTTATATATTG
The DNA here is from genome assembly GCA_030765085.1 of Allium cepa. Lineage (NCBI taxonomy): Eukaryota > Viridiplantae > Streptophyta > Magnoliopsida > Asparagales > Amaryllidaceae > Allium > Allium cepa. The sequence goes on from CM060931.1 coordinate 307,645,538, forward strand.
TGATTTGAAGTTATTCAATATAATAATTTTCAAAGTTAATATTAAAATGTATTCTAATTATAATATATATATATATATATATATATATTTGTATATATATTGTAAATAGAAAGGCTTTGATTTGAATTTAATTAATAAAAAAAACATGTTTTCAAATTTTAATATATATTTTGTGATTTGGGAATTATGTTAAATTCAATATAGCACTTTTCAAAAAGCTATTTAAAGTTTATTATTATTTTCAAAACACTTAAAGTAAATATTTATTTATCTAAAAAGTATGATAGTTTTAGTTTGAATAAGATTTAATTAAAAGTTCATTTCTTTTGTTTCAAATATTCTTTCTTTTAAAAATTTAACACGAGACAATTTGATTTGTAAATACATAAAAGTTAAAATAAAATTCATAAACATATAAACATATAATACTTTAATTGATTCAAAACATAAGTAATTTATAAATAAATATATGTTTACATAAATTCACATTTGTATTATATATAAGATTTAAAAGCTTATTAATATAAAGATAAATATAATATACATTTAAAACACAGTGCATAAATATATAAACTTAAATAGTTAGATAATTAAATAAAAGAAATCTTAAACATGTGTAAACATATTAAGGTGGTTTTTGGACATTTGTAAAATAAGTAAACATGTGTTAGCTAAGTAACAACTATAATGACAAATGACATTAATTTTTCTTAGTAACTTATAATTATAAAATAATAAAGAGAAATCTGTTTTTATTTTTCAGTTCTGAATCCTTCTTCTCATATTCAACTAAAAACTGATACAAAATCAATGAAAGAAAAATAAAACTGAAAACCCAAAATCAGAGAAAGATCAAAAGCTAAATACAACATCAGTTCAAATCTTCAACCTCTAACCTGTGCAATGCAAAGAATCAACTCAAATATAAAACATAATGAAGATTAACAGCAAGCATTCAAAAATTTCAACTCAACAACAAGCTAAGAAAATTCAAAACATCAAGCTCCAGATCAACTAAGCAAATACAGTAGTTTCAGATTTAAATTTTGAAGTCTGTCCTCTATCCTCTACTTGAAAATTTGGTGAGTAAACATTTAATTTAAAAACAATTTTAAATCTGGGATTACATTTTGATGCATGTGTGAAAATCTTGTTGTTGGCATGAATGCTTGGATTGGAATGTATGTGTATATGTGTGTGTATATGTATATATATATTTGAAATGTATGTGTATATGATTGATGTTTACTTCTCTTTTGTATTTACAGAGGCTATCTCAACAACAAAAATTCCTATCTTCCAAATGGATTGATTTTTGACCATGATGTTTTAAACGAAAGAACTGTAACATGTTATTGTAAATTTTAAAAATGATTATAGAAATTTATTTTAAGATTTTTTCTCGAAAATTTATAAATTACAGGAAAAATCAAGTAAGGGTTAAAAATCAAACATGATATTTTTCAACTTTTGATTTTTGGATCTAATGCGTATAGGAAAATGATGAATTTAGATACCAAAATCATGATTTTTAGTGTAGTAATTATTGAGATATCTTGGGATGATCGGAATTGACATTTTTGTCGATTGTTGTTGATCGACGGCAAGGGGAAGGTCAAGATTTAGGGTGGAGATGGATGGGAAGTGGGGGAACACAGGAAAAATAGATCGAGATTTTTCTAATGGCCATGGCGTTCCATCGAATGAGAACTAGGGTTTTCGTGAAGTTTTTGGACGATGGGGTTACTAAGGCTTTTGCGACACCGATAGTTAGCCGGAGGCAATCGCTTATGGGGGAAAGGTTCGTCGGAGTTTGGCGTGGCTTTCGGTGGATCGACGGGTGATTCTGAGGTCGGAGGCGACGACAATGGATGGTTTTCGATCGAGGATTGGGTTCCAGTTTCTGATCAGATAATTCGATTTTAAATAGGTGACATTTTCATGGTTCTGGGTGATGGTGTGGTTGTCGTGGTCATCGGCAGCTTAGTGACGGTCGGAGGGATGGTCGGCGTCGCGTAGTTCGCCATGCACGCGTGCACGTTGATTTGTCTTGGTTGATTTGATTTTTGGGAAGAAGGATCGGCTCGGGGTCTATCTCGGGATGTTGTGCGTGCGACTCGAAGTAGATGTAATTGGTGTAATTCTCGTGTTTTGCTCGGGAATTTATTGGTTAATCTCGGGTTTGCTTTTGATTATGTAAACAAGTTTAAAATCCAGGTTTTAAAATTTTGAAATCATATCCGGGTTTTAAGTTTTGAAGAAAACATTGCCAGGTTTAAATCTTAAGAAAAATTTAACTTTTCAAGTTTAAAAGAAATCAAGTTTAAACTTTAAAAGCAAAGTAAAAACAAGTTTAAAAGTTTTGGAAATGATTAATTTTCAAAGATAATGTTTAACAAAGTTTTAAAATATATATTTAAATAAATAAGTTTTAAAAGATATAATAATTAAGTTTTTTTTAGAATAAGAATTTATTTAAATTTATGAAATAAGTTGAACAAGTTTTCAAAGATTGTAAATGTTAAAATTTAATGTTTAAATTGTTTTCTTTTAAAGTAAATTATATAGTTTTTAATCAGGTAATTGATTTCTAAATGGTTTCTAATGAAGTTTAATGATGTAAATAAGTATTTAATATAAATAAAGAATTTATCCTTAATTAGTAAAGGTTGAGATTAATTAAGAGTAATTAATAGTAAAATAAATATAGTTAATTACTTATTATAATTAAGGATAATTACTTAATGAAGTAATTAGTGGATAGTTAATGAATGTAAGGTAAATCATTTACTAGTGATTAAGTGATAATTAATTAATTAATGTAATTAATTCAAGTTAATTAATTAGTTTAACTAATTTAAAGATAATCACTTAATGAAGGTTAAATTGATAATCAAAGGATAATTACTTAGTATGTAATTAGTGGATAACTAATAAATATAATTTAAAGATCATTAACTGGTAATTATGAGATGATTTATATAATTAAATTAAGATAATTGGTTTTTTAATTACTTAATTAATTCAAGTAATTAAAGATAATTAATTAAAGAGTAATTAATTAATGGATGTAATTAAAGGGATTAATTACTCAATGTAATTAATTGAATTAATGTGATTAATTTAAGTTAATTAACTAGTTTAATTGATTAAAGATAATCACTTGTGATTGATTAATAATTACTTAATGTAATTAATAAAGCGTAATTACTTAGTGTAAGTAATTATGGGTAATTACTGGATATAATTAATTAAAAGCAAATTAAATAAATGGAAAATAATTAAAGAAAATTACTTAATGGAAGTAATTAAGGATTAATTACTTAGTGTAATAAACCAAAGGATTAATATAATTAATTAAGGAGTTAGATAATTAATTAAGGTAAGTAATTACAGGATGGTTAATTACTGTTTATGATTAGTTAAGGTTGATTGATGGAAGTGATATATTAAAATATAATTAATTATGTAATTAATTAAGGATCAGTATAATTAATTATAGTTAATTAATTAATGGAGGTAATTAATTAAGGATCATTAATTAATGTAGTTAATTAATAATTAATTAATGAGAATAATTAAGGGTTAATTAATTATTAAGGGATAATCAATTTGTGTAATTAATTAAAGGCTAATTACTTAATGTAATTAAAGAAAAATTAATCAAGGATGATTAATTAAGATGATAATTAAGGGGTGATTAATTTATTTATTTGTAATTAATTAATGTTAAATAAGCAGGATTTAAATGTAATTAAGTAATTAATTTAATTCATTGGTGGTTGATTAAATTAATTAGGGATGGTGTGGCTAATTAATCTTTGCTTATGAATGATTGAATGATATGGAATGCCTTGGGTTGTTTGATATCTTTGATATGTGATATGTGTTGCTTTATGATATGAGATGCTTTGGTTGAATTGCGATAATATGGATTATCTATTTGATAATGTGAATTATCTATCTGTGCAAATATAGATAATAAATTGAATTGTTTAAACCTAAACTACTTGGACATTAAGATGGCGTTTTGGATTTCGGTGAGACTGGGATCGGATTTTCAAATTTGAATATGCGAAAACCACATCGATGCAAATTAAACGATAGGTCGTGAACTCAAGTGAAGATGAAGACTCGAAGTGTAAGGACTATTGTCATTAAAACTTTGAGGGTGATTCCAATACGAGTTTAATGGAGATAGTACTTTCAGATTCAAGATGATGATTCAGAATGCAAGGGCTATTATCGTTAACTCTGAGGGTGATTCCAAAATGAGTGTAACGAGATAGTGCCTTCGGTTTCGTTCGTATCCGGAACGAACTTGTATGGATTGAATGCTTTCAGAACATCTTCAATGGAGGACGATGAGCATTCAAAGATAGATGTGTTCTATAAAGGTAATCGTAACCTCAAGCCCCATCAACCGGAAATGGCTAAAACAGGGGAGGTGCAGCAAGGCTAAGTGGGTAGTACCCAAGTAGGATGAGATTTTCCCCTGTCTAGAGGTCCATTTTTATTCGGCTTAGTGTGTGGTTGGTCGCGCCAACTGTGAGGTTGTCTTGTTCGGGATTATTCAGTAAGGGATGGTTCCGCCTTTGTACTACAGGGGATCTGGAGGGATCCTCGGTACGGTGAGCTAGGCCCCGTACTGTGACGGACAGTACAACAGTAGCCCTGCCGTTATGTGGAATCCAATCTCCAATAAGTGCCTTACGATTTGATTATGTCCAACTATGTTGGAATGTGAGATGTAAGCATTCCAGCTATTTCTGTATTTTACTTGAAAACCCTAGACACTATTATAATATAATTGGATTTCCTATCAAATGTTTTGGTTATCGTAAGGTAAAAACCTTTTCATGTTATGTGTGGGAAGTCTTACAAGATACATTTTCTTTCAAATGATTTTCAAAGTTAAACAGCTTTAACCCGTTTACTCACACCAAACCTATGTCTGACCTGGAGTTTATTTTTTGTTTTATTAAACTCTTGGGTACTCAAATTTTTACGAGTAGATAAGAAATTTAGGTTAGCTTGACGAAATATGGAGAAGATTTGGAGTAGGAGGCTTCAGCGTGTAGATATAATGGTTCCGCTGTGTCGATATAATCGTATATTAGACAGATTTTATAACTATCTAATTTGGGATAAAAAATCTGTGTAACTCTGATGCATATGATACTATGTAATATCTTATGTGATGTAATATAATTTATTCGTTCCACTGTGAGATTATGATATTGTTTAGTTCCTTTCTTTCTATCTTCTCTCTTTTCTATCCCTTTCTTTCTTAATAATGATGCTTCTTTCTGTGGAATGAAAGGCGGATCGTTACAAGAGTGAATTTTGATGCAAGTTTATACAAGTGGGTTTGATAGCTTATGTTGCTTTTCCAAATAAGCTATTCTTATTCAACATAAACACAATTTGCATCATCGTATGCTAATCGGTTTTTGATTTTGAAAAGAAAGTGAAAACAAAATTTGATGGTCTATCTTACTAATTACAATAGTAAATAAATCATATTTAAAATATCTTTTCCTTTGGCTTCATTTTCATGAGAAATATAAGTGGTATAATTGTTGCATTATAGTTTGATGGCTTGAGTTATGTTAACCAATAACATAAAAAAACCATACTTATGATAAATGCAATGATTATTTCAGTTAATATCATAATTGGAGATCACAAATTATTGATTGTTGATTTACAAAAATATGAGAGTGGATTTATCCCTAAATTGTTCTCTAGTCCAATAGTTTTTAAATCGCACTTTAATTCTAGTTTTAGCTTCTTTTTTTGTAGTTTACAATCTCCTCTCACTTTCGTCTAATTTGATTGAATTTGAAAATTTTAAAATCTTGAAAATTCCATGCGGATCGATCCGTACTCGCCACGTACTACAATAGTACGTCGTGCGCTTGCTGTTATTTTATTTCAAAATTTATCGGCATTTCTCTAATCAATAGAAATTTTGCCGTTAAACAAGTTTTTGGCGCCGTTGCCGAGGAATTGTTTTGATTTCAAATTTTTATTCTTCGGATTATTAATTTTTTTTGTTTGATTTTTATGTGTTTTTGTTTTGTGTGTATTTGCGTTTAAAAAAGAAGTGTGTGTGATTGTTGCTTTGTGTGTGATTGTTCCTTGCATTTGTTTGTGTGTATTTGCGTTTAGAAAAGAAGCATGTGTGTGATTGTTGCTTGCATTTGTTTGTGTGTTTATTTGCATTTGTTTTCTTTTCATTTTGTATTTGCATTGCTATTTTTAAAAAAAACAAACAATTAAAAAAAAAAATTATTCCATTTTCATTTACAATTCTGATCTGATTTTACAATTACTGTTCATTCTCAACCAGACATTTCTTTTTTTTTTTACAATTACTGTTAAACTGTGCACGCATTCACTGTGTATATCCTGTGACACTTCTGCATTCACTCCTCAACCTTGCATAACTGTCTGCCTACCTGCTCCCCTACAAACAATCTTCCTCTATCCATACTTCATTTCATCAAACAGAATTCTCATTTCCTACTTGCCTAAACCTTCAACACCACCCTCGACTGCTACATCTCATTACCATCAGCCACTCCCCCAATATGCACCTGCACATCAACAGAGCACATTCCCCTAACCACCGACAAAAAAACTGCACAAACAAATACATTCCTATAAATTACAAACTGTGCCATTGAACCCTTCCAGTACATCATCAAACCTCTCCACATACTCCTCTACAAACTTGACAATCAATCCCCTGCATACACACAACCAATACTTCTGCATACCACCCTACACATTTAACCCCTGCAAAAACAAACAGCACTTTAAACACCAATAACTTCCTGATCAACTCCACAGTCATCACCAGCCTAACAGTCATCATCAAACATATCACTTCCAATCACCACCATCTATCTGCTGTCAAATGCCATATACAAGACTTCATCCATATACCAAAAACATCTTCAAACAACAAGCAAGTTCATTCCCCATACCACAGTTCCACCTGCTCTTCTTCATTTCTGACATCAACCACTTGCATTTCCCTAAAAATCACCTCTGCCACAAAACATCACAAGCTACTTCACAACAAACCATTCGACTACTTCATGTACATCAACCTCCTCCACCACTTCACTACAGTCAAGTCACTCAACTGCCTTTCATTCACTGTGACAATCTCACCACCATCTCCTTCCCACAATTCCACTGACGCCATCCCTTCAACACCTGACCTTCATCCAACTTCCCCTTTCCTACATCAACAAAGCCAACCTAAATCTCCTTTACCCATCATAATCCACTATCATTCAAACAAATACACGTTGTGCTCCAAATACAACTGATACAATCTGCTACATCAAGCAAACCACTACAATCTGCTCCAAACACAACTGCTACATCAAGCAAGTAGCAAGTACTCCAGATCATTCAAACTGTGCTCCTTTACAAAGCAAGCAATACGCCGTTGCTCAACATCATCCCAAACCAAAACTGACAGTGCTCCTAACTGCGACTACCCCTGCAATCCACCGCAATCCATCGAAGTCGAACTACCAGAAACCCATCAATCGAACATCGCAACCATCAGCTCCTCAACCTTGCGACTTCATCCAAACATCACCTCAAATCCACTCGCGATTCCATCCCTTCTTCAACCCACATGCCCTCCTTTGCTTAAACCGAAATAGCCTCAATCGGAACTGCCCACACTATTGCCTTAAACTCGCGATAACCTCACCTCTTCAGTCAGCAAGCTGAAACTCACCTCATCAATACCCGCAACATTCCAATCTACGGCCAAACTACAGTGAACTCGCGACCACCTTCTCAACTCAGTCACCATCCCCAAATCTGCAATCAAGACCTCCTCCTCTTAGCTGAATCGAAATTAAGAGATAATCGTTTTTTTTTTTTTAAGAGGAAAATTGGATGTTTTAGTTTAACAGGGAAGTAAACGACGGTGAAGCAAGCTTGTTTTGTTTATATTTTTTTAGTGGGCTAAGTTGAAGACGAACTTGGTGGGCCTAAGTAACTTTTTTTTTAATTTTTTTTTGTTTCAATTTTGTTTTATTAAATTGTTTTTAGTCAAAAAAAAATTTGGGAGAGAATTCATTTTCCGTTTTCATTTGGTATCTTTTTAAGTCTCTTCTTTAACAAAAAAGAAATAAGTTTTGTTTTGTTTTGTTTGGAAATCTTTTGTTTTGTTTTGTTTCTTTTGATTTCAATAGATTTTTTTTTCTTGTTTAATCTATCCTTTGATAAACACACATATACACACACATATATAACTGTATATATGTCTTGTTTTAATTTTCAGGTTGCCAAAGAAGAATATCAAACAAAAGAAGCTCTTGCCAAAAATAAATAATTGCTTGTCTGCTTGCTCTAAAATGATTGCCGCTTAAAAATAAATTGCCAATAATTCTATCCGCTATGTTATCATGCCATTTTTCCTTATTTTTATTTGAATTGCATTGTCGATTGCTTGCATTTGCATTTATATATTAAAAAAAAATTCAAAACCTAAAAAAAAAAACAAATATCATTTTAGTTGCATTGTAAATTCACGTTTAATTTCTTGTTTTGCATTCGTTTCATCTTGTTTTCTTTTCTAAGGGTAATACCCCAATTCACATAAGGTGAGGGATTTCATCATCCTTTCCTTAACCCACGAACGCATTTCATTGTAGAATTTGACTAATAATAAAGGCTAGACATTCGACTTAAGGGAGTCGCGAGCTCACCTAGGGCTTAATTGTATCTTCACAATTGTTTTATTTAAACAAATTTATTTCTTGGTGTCTAGACTACAACAGAGTAATAATCATTTATAAATATTACAGTGATTCATATATATTATAGTGGTTGTTCCTCTGAAGGTACTTAAACCTTCGGTTGCATTGCTACGGTGATTCGTCGTGCACCAATAACCCATGCCCATTACCTGGCTGAGAAATATTTTTATTGATTTAAGACAAAGTGTGATTATACAATTTTGGGTTAGGAGCTACTAAGGACAGAAAACTGTAATTAAGTGCTTTGCATTCATTTAGTTGTATTAGTTCATGCATATTTAAAAATAAAAAAATCAAAAAATCCCAAATACAAAAAAAATTGTAAATTTTACTTAACTTGGTTTTTAATTCAAAAAAAAATCTTTCTTTCCTTTCCTTTGAAAATTTTCAATCCAAAAAAATATAAAATCTTTTCGAAATGGAAAAAAAATTTAAAATTCAAAAAAAAGTTTTAAAATTTAAAAAACAAAAACAAAAATCAAATTTTCGTTTTCTAAAAACAAAAAAAGTACAAAAATCCTTTTGGTAAATATTTGAAAATTCAAAAAAAACGAAACAAAAGATATAAAAAAATTTGAAAAGTGAAAAACAAAACAAAAATCAAACTTCTCTTGGTAAATACTTTTCTTCCTTAAAAAAATAACAAAAACAAAAACAATTTTTCACTTCTTTTTCCAAATTTTGTTTCATTCACTAAACTCGATTCTAACTTTTTTCTCTTCTCCAATTTCACTTTTGCATGAGTGTTTGGACTCGTGATACAACAACAAATCATTGGACACTTGACTCAATAACTAATCGTTTAACTCGAACTGACGATCCTCCCGAAATAGAGAATGAGAACGCCCCTCGAACTCTTATGGATAGAATCTTTCCCGATAGAGTTTTTATTTCATCTTGCATCACGTTACCCACCCCTACGGGTAACCATTTTGAAATTCATCGAACCATATTGCCACACTTCCGATATTTGGCATTTTCGAGCACGATGACCCCTACATCTTTTTGACTAAATTCGAACAAGTTTGTGCAACCATTAAACTTCAACAACTTTCTGATGACGGAATCAAATTTCCATTAATCCACTTTTCTCTTACGGATTACGTTGAAAAATGGTTATACAGCTTACTGTCAAACTCAATTAAAACTTGGAAAGAATTCGTAAAAGCTTTCTTGGAAAAGTTCTACCCCTTGGAAAAAACAAGTAGAATTCAAAACGAAATTGTAAATTTTCATCAATTCAAGGGAGAACCATTGGAAAATATTTTAAAAGATTTAAAGAGCCTTTGATAAAATGTCTACATCATAATTTTGAAAAATGGACGATCTGCCAAATCTTATACGATAGACTCAAAAACAACTCACGGTCTACGCTCGAATCAATGTGCAAAGGCAACTTTCTTGCCCAACATCATGACGCTTTTTGGAAATTTCTTGAAAACCTCGATAAAAAGTCGTCCCAATGGGAAGTTCAAACGAAAAATCAATTTACTCACGATCAAATGCGCACTCGATAGGATCATCTTTTGCTTTGGAAGCTAAGATTGACGTAATGATTAAAAAATTCAATAACGTTTTCTCATCGAATGAAATGAACCCAGCTTCCCAACTGATGTGTTATAAATACAATGGTCCTAATCATATAGTCGATCAGTGTTCCAATTCTGTCGAACAAATCAATACTTTCAATAAAGCCAAAAACGACCCGTTTTCTCCAACGTACAACCTGGTTGGAGAAATCATCTGAATTTTGCATGGAACCAAAACAATCCCAACACGAATACGATTTATACCAATTTTCAAGCAACCGAATAATGCTTCGAATCCTCTTTTTCAGCCCAACAATTTTCAACCAAACTTTGCGGGTCTGTCTCATAATCAACCGCAACAATCAAATTTTCAACCAAATTCTGCTCATTCTCCACAAGACGAGAAACGTTTAACTTCATTTGAGAAAACTTTTGAAACATTGGCTAAACCAACTACTCAAAGCTTCAACCAAATAGCAATTTGAAAAATTTATTGACCTCATATATGCAAAACTAATCAATTGCGAAACTCCAAATACAAATGAGTCAACTAGCCACGTATGTAAGTGAACGCGAACTAGGAACATTCTCAAGTCAGCCCCTTCCAAATCCCAGAAACCAATATGTAAATTCAAATCAAGCCCATGTTGTTTAAGATAGCAATGTCACCCAATTGAATGCTATTACAACTTTACGTTCCGATAAACAAATCGATAATCAAGTCGTTAACCCAAACGATTTACCGGAAACCTCTCTCGACACACTGAATGAATTTGAACAGAACGTGGAGCCAAATGTTGAATCGAATGCCTATCAATATTCTTCTTCTTCTACTCAAGTAGACCCGCCTGCCGAGTACCCTGTACCATTTCCACATCATCTTCGACCAAACAAACACTCAGACCAAATGGAAAAGATGTTGGAAATTTTTAACAAGTCAAAGTTAACATTCCGCTTCTTGACATCGTTTAGCAAGTCCCAACATACGCGAAAATTATTAAGAACTTGTGTACCCAAAAGCGACGCACTCAAGTGCCCAAAAAAGTATTCTTAGCTGCCAATTTGAGTGAAGTCTTGTCCCAATCCATGCCCGTTAATTACAAAGATCATGGCTGCCCTATAATTTTATGTACAATTGGAGATAAGATGATTAACAAATGTTTGATTGACTTGGGCATGAGTGTCACTTGATTCCATACTCAGTTTACGAAGAACTAGGCTTAGGTGAGCTCAAACCCATAAACCTTACGTTTTAACTTGCCGATCGTTCTGTTAAGAAGCCCCTGGGGGAAATCGAAGACGTGCTCATTCGAGTAGGGCAATTCATATTCCCAGTTGATTTTATCTTTCTCGAAATACATCCCGTGACAATCCCGCGAGTCAAATTCCATTGATTTTAGGCCGGCAATTCTTAGCCACTTCAAATGCCTTAATCAATTGTAGTAATGGATCGATGAAAATCTCTTTTGGAAATATGACTTTGGATCTCAACATTTTCAATCTTGAAATCCAATCGAACGAACCTCATGACCAAATGTTGGAAGTTAGTGCCATTCACGAAAACTATGAAAACGAGACACTTGATCTTAATGACGAACACAAGGCCGAGTACGAAAAATTGTTTCAAAAAATTCCCAATGAAATTGAATACACTCTTCCTTTTGAATCGCTTTCATTTGAGTCTGAACCTCAACCCAATTCTTTGATTGGAAAACTTCCGAAGTTGGACCTCAAATCACTTCCCAATCACCTTGAGTACGCATACTTTAATGAAAACGAACTTGTCCTGTCATAATTTATAACGATCTTTCTCTTGACCAAGAAACTTCTCTTCTATCTATTCTTTCGAAAAACAAGGAAGCAATTGGATGATTGATCTTCGATATAAAGGAATTAGTCCCGCTATTGTTCAACATCGCATCCATTTAATCGACGATGCTAAGCCTGTTGATGACGCACAACGAAGTCTTAATCCAAAAATGAAAGATGCGGTGCATGATGAAATTCTTAAACTTCTCGACAATAGAATCATTTACCCAATCTCTAATAGTTCATGGGTTAGCCCAATTCATGTTGTACCGAAAAATTCTGGGCTAACCGTTGTCAAGAACGATTCAAACGAACTTATTCCAACTCGTACTCAAACGGGTTGGCATGTTTGCATTGACTATCAAAAACTAAATGGAGCAACACGTAAGGATCACTTCCCCCTTCCATTTATCGACCAAATGCTTGAACGTTTAGCCAGCCACGAATTATCTACTTCCTTGATGGTTATTCCAGCTATAACCAAATTCCAATCGCTTCTGAAGATCACGAGAAAACGACTTTCATGTGTCCATTCGGTACCTTCGCTTATCGAGTATGCCATTCGGACTTTGTAACGTTCCTACGACTTTCCAATGCTACATGGTTGGAAATTTTGCTGACTTGATTGAGCACTTTTTAGAAGTTTCTATGGACGATTTCTCTATCTTTGACAATTTCTTTTCCCAATGTTACATCACTTCGAGTTGGTCCTGAATCGATGTAAAGAAAAACATTTGACTTTGACTTGGGAAAAATGCTACTTTATGGTCAAACAAGGCATAGTCCTTGGACAAATCGTCTCAAATAAAGGCATTGAGGTAGACAAAGCGAAAATTGATGTCATTGCAAATCTACCCTTTCCTAAATCTGTTAAGGACATTCGATCATTTGTAGGACACGCTGGCTTTTATCAATGCTTCGTGAAAGACTTTAAAAGGATAGCTCGTCCTTCGATGACTCTCCTCGAAAAAGACGTTCCTTTCGATTTTAACTCCGAGTGTATCTCTTCTTTTGAACGTCTCAAAAACGAACTCACTTCTGCTCCAATCATTTGCACGCCCAATTGGGATCTTCCTTTCAAAATCATGTGTGACGCTTCTAACTTTGCGGTTGATACTGTCTTAGGACAACACATCAACAAAATACTTCATGTCATTTAATACGTGAGTATGACTTTGAACGACGCTCAACTAAACTACACAACAACAGAAAAAAGCTTTTGGCCGTCATTTTTGCGCTCGAAAAGTTTCGACCTTACTTGATAGGTTCACACATTACTGTGTACACGGACCACTGCACATTGCGATAGCTCTTCGCTAAAAAGGATGCTAAATCCTGTTTGATTCGTTGGATCCTTTTACTTCTATAATTTTACCTTACAATCAAAGACAAAAAAGGATATGATAATGTCATAGCCGATCACTTATCTCGTCTTCCGAACGCATCATCTTCTTTGCCGATCAGTGAAAACTTCCCCGATGAACTACTCCTTTCAATTTCCATCGATCAATGGTACACTGATATAGTGAACTACTTAGTCACTTAGGAAACTCCCTCATCTTGGTCCAAATAGGACAAATACAAATTCATGTCCCAACTGAAATATTTCTATTGGGACAATCCATACTAGTTCAAATATTGTCCCGACAAAATCATCCGACATTGCATTTCGGATAATGAGATCAGGAGTGTTCTTTCATTTTGCCAGATCAAGCGTGCGGTGGACATTTCGGTCCTCAAAGTGCTTCAGTGTGGTTTCTATTGGCCTTATCTTTTTAAAGACTCATTTGAATTTTGTAAAACTTACGATCGATGTCAAATGCTTGGATGAATTTCTCGATGAGATATGATTTCATCTATACCCCATTCTTATAATCAAAATCTTTCATATTTGGGGTATCGAATTTATGGGACCTTTTCCCAATTCTTTTGGAAACTTGTATATCCTTCTCGCCGTCGATTGCGTCTTAAAATGGATCGACGTCGTTCCGTGCAAATACAACGACCATAGAATTGTTATGAAATTTTTAAAAGAAAACATCTTTTCGAGGTTTGGGACACCTGCACAATAATTAGTGATAACGGAACCCATTTTTGTAACCGTTCTTTTGAAACTTTAATGAAGAAATACTCGATAACCCACAAGTCTCAAATGTTGACCGATGTGCTTTGGAAAAAACTGTTAACAAAAATCGAAAATATTGTCTCAGAAGTTGACCGATGTGCTTTGGGCTTACCGTATTGCTTTTAAAACTAACCTTGGGATGTCTCTATTTCATTTAGTTTACGGTAAAGCTTGCCATTTACCCTTTGAAATCGAACACAAAGAGTTGTGGGCAATAAAGAACTTAAACTATGATCTTGAAAAAGCTGGCGAAAACCGAAAAGTACAGCTCAACGAACTAGAAGAACTTAGGAACGACGCTCATGAAAATAAGAAAATTTAGAAAGAAAGAACAAAAGTTTTTCATGACAAGTCAATCCTAAGGAAAAGGTTTTCACCAACTAGAAAGTTCTTTTATATGACTCGAGGCTTCATTTATTCCCTTGGAAACTAAAATCAAGATGGACCGGTCCATTTATGGTACAACTGTTTCTCCTTACGGTGCTGTAGAAATAGAAAATTCCAACGATGGATCGATTTTCAAAGTCAACAGTCATCGTATGAAATGTTTCTTGGAATTGCCCAGTAACCAAGAGGATGAGCTCATGATCCATCATGAACCAAGCTACGTATAGTAAGAATGTGAACCCTCTTTTGTAAATATGTACCTATTTTTCCCCGCTACACTCATTATATCGTGCATTGACTATGGGGACACGGTCAAAAATTAAGTGTGGGAAGGAGTCTCATTTTCATTTTTTTTGAATTTTTCATGGAATTTTTGAATTTTCATTTTCTTTTAACCAAAAAAAATCTCGAAATTTCTAAATCTCAACAACATTTTCTTTTTAGCATTTTGATTTATTTTCGAAGAAACACTATGGGATAAGTGTAAGTATAAGTTTTGGTTGATAAATTGAAATTTTTGAAAATTTATTTGTCTTAACAAAAATAAAAATGAAGTTTGATTACAAATAACAATGGTTTAACTAGTATATATGAAGGTTCGTATGTGTTAATTATGAAGTATGTTCTAATTGAAAATCTTTATTTAAAAAAAAGTGGTAGATTTAAAGTAAAGGATATAACATTTTTATCTTTTAAGTTAAGTGGTGCTAAGTTGATTTTGCAAAACTCTCTCTTTCTAAAAAAAATAGAAAAAAGACACACACAAAATATAAGTAAATAAAAAAATTGTATATATGTATATATATATTTTTAACACCTAGAGTCATGTGCTCACGCTTGTGTGTTCACTCGCCATGCTCTGTACCCTTCTCACGTAATCCAAAAGGTAGTGAACGATCGGTATATCTGGCCTTAGTTTATCTGAGTTAGGTGTATGTATATAAAAATTCTTTTTAATAACGCCTACAGTCGATAAGTGTTCACACTTGTGTATTCACTTGCCACGCTCTGTATTTCCCTCACATCAGTCCGTAAGGCAGTGCATGGGTAATATATCTGGCCTTAGTTTACTTAAGTTAGGCATATGTACATATTGTTAACATCAATAAAAAAATTAAAATAAGAGAGAGTAAGCAATTGAAATCTAAGCATTATTTTTACTTGTTTGATTTAACTTATTATTAAAGAGAAATGAGAATACCACTTTGATAAACTTTAATAATCAACTAAGATCTATTTTATAGTTACTCAGTATCATCGACTGAAACAACGAGTTGAACTACATTACATTTGTTTCGATAACTTTGTTTTTATTGGAAATTTTGACGAGTGAATAACTTAAGTTTTCAACATAATGACCAAACCTATATTTAACTTACGAGTGTTGATTTTAAAGTGAATCCTTCATTGTATATACTTTTAAAACATGCATTCATCCCATTGTAAATAAATTTTGCACTTTGTAAATATTTTCACTTTGCATTTGGATTTCGTGGGTAGTATCCGCTGAAAACCCTCACGAGACAACACTTGTCCTACTAGAGACACTTAGAGGTTTACCGGCTTGTTGCATATGCTCAATGCAATCATGCTTCCTATGAAAACGGATTTTTCTTAGTTTTTCTTTATTCGAGGACAAATATAAAGATAAGTATGGGGGTTTTTGATGTGCACGTAAATGTGCATATATTAACATCCATATTTTATCTCTTTTTATTTAAATAAACATCATATTTGGGCATTTTAACATATTTAAACCAAAATTCTATTATTTTCAAACCATCATATTTTCATCTTCATTTAGGGGCAAAATGGTCATTTTTGTGCATGTGTCAATTCAAGAATTTTTACTTGGATAATTTTTATGACGGTTATAGGATAGTTTGATGCATATGGAAGAGGGATTCATGATGATATATGAATGCACAAGGAAATACAAAGGAATGAAGAGGAAATAATTCAAGTTCAAGATCATGGAGGACCCTACCCACTTACCTTGATTTTCAATTAGGATCTAAGCACATGCTAAAAGGTTATTAAAGCTTCGTGTACATTTAAGTGGAGGATTAGTGGATGTTAATGATTACTTGGTGGCCATACCACCTCAAGGGTATTTCGGGAATTCCCTAAAATATGAAATTAGAGTTTATGCATGTATAAATAACCCTCTTATGTACATGCACAAATCGTCTACTCTCTAATATGTTTACTTAGGAAATTAGCAAGTTGTAAACAAAAAAAATCAGAGTGAAATAAAAATGGCTTCCAAGCCTCTTTCTTCTCTCTTTTCTATGCTCTCTTTCTTTTTATATTCATAGCTTAATTAATGCAAGCAGTATAGCTTTAATTTTTATGCAAGTTGTTAGTAGCTAATCTCTTTGCTTAGTTTTATTTCTTTTGCTTTTTAAATGTTAAAATTTACAATTGTTGATTTGATAGCATAAATGAGTAGGTAAACCCCTTCAATTTAGGGGTGATGAAGCTCTCTAACGTTATGTAATTTCAACATTTTTTATGATTTATGATCTCTTTTAGTTTGTGCTTCATGAGAGTGAATTTTGATGCAAGTTTATACAAGTGGGTTTGATAGCTTATGTTGCTTTGGAAAATGAGCTATTCTTATTCAACATAAACACAATTTGCATCATCTGCTAATCGTTGTTTGGTTTTGAAAAGAAAGTGAAAACAAAATTTGATGGTCAGTCTTACTAATTACAATAGTAAATAGATTATACTTAAAATAGCTTTTGCTTTGGCTTCATTTTCATAAGAATTGTAAGTGGTATAATTGTTATATTATAGTTTGATGGCTTGAGTTATGTTAACCAATAACATAAACAGGCCATATTTATGATAAATGTAATGATTATTTCACCTAATATAATAATTGGAGATCATAAATTATTGATTGTTGATTCACAAAAATATATGAGTGGATTTATCCCTAAATTGTTCTCTAGTCCGATAGTTTTTAAATCACATTTTAATTCTATCTTTAGCTTCTATTTTTTGTAGTCAATAATTTCCTTTCACTTTGGTCTAATTTGATTGAATTTGAAAATTTGAAAATCTTAAAAATTCCCCACGGATCGACCCGTACTTGCCATATACTACGATAGTATGTCGTATGCTTGCGGTTATTTTATTTCAAAATTTACAGCATTTCTCTAATCAATAGAAATTTTGTCGTTAAACAAAAACCCGTTCCACTAAGAATCGTGAGTCTCATTAATATCTGTAAACCAGGATATAATAGAATTATTCATGCTAGGCTTTATATCTGACTCGAATTTTATGTTTTTCTCCTTAAACTCTCGGTTGCTTAAAATTTAATTTTAGTGGATTGAGAGTTAAAGATTTTTCAAGTTTAGTAGGTTGGACAAATAAGCTTCCGAAGACTTGCAAGAGGCGAGGCTAGCCATGTAGGAGTCATTTAGCTTGATTTCTACTGCGATGTAATTAACACTTATTTTCAACCAAATGCCAACACCCAAGAATAGATTTAAGTAGTAAAATAAATGAAGAAATTCAATGAAAACAAAGGAATAGCACTGAATATCAAGAAAAATGCAGTAGAAAGCAAAAACAAAAAGATTTATAGTGGTTTAGCTTTACTTGCTTATGTCCACTTTGAACATTCTCTTTATTGCTTCACAATTCACTTGATTACACTTACAAATAGTATGAAATAGCAAGAGATTAGAAAATAATAAAGGAAGTTGGTTACAATAATGGTATAATTTCTCTTGCAACCCAAAAAGTCCCTCAAAATGGACCCATGTGCCTATATTTATAGATGAAGACGGCTTCCAATCTGACTAAAACTTCGGCAACAAGATCTCCTCAACCACAAGCGGCCACCAAAGGGAGGGCTAGGCCCTACCCTCGATGGATAGGGATCGGTACTGGTCCCTCCATGGGTCAGGTTGGGACTAGCGAGCCTTATGGTAGCTCCCTCTTGGTCTATATAGATGGTGTTTCAAATATCAAGGCGGTTGAATGCATGGAGCTCTAATTCTTGCAATATTCTAACTTGAATCTTGGCTTGGCCTAGGCGATACCGATCCCTCCTAACGCCCCTTAAATATGCCAATCCTTACCCTTTGAGGACGCTATGTCGATCCATACCTCTGGAGTGTAATATGCCAACCAATGTCTTTGGCACTAGGTCATCATGCCGATCTATTCTCACAAGCGCATCTCACCGAACCCTTTAACTCCATAAGTCATGCTAATCACTCTACATTCTCACCCAAACCAACTATCTTGCCAAACAACTATGACAATCCAAATCTCTTCCTCCAGCTATGTTGAACCATATCATCCACATATATTATGCTGACTTATTACCATATTAAATATATACCGATCCATCCATATTTCATCTAATTTGACCAACATTCATGCCGACCCTAATTCCAACCAAACTAAACTCGATAATCCCGATATCCTGCATCATCTGTCTATTAACCCTATTCGCCCTGAGATGGATACAATTACCTGGTTATTATATTTTGGCAATGTGGCTGTCGTATCGTGATTATCTTTTTCATCAACGGTCGAGTCTGGCCTTCGTAATCATCCCTAAGTAGCTGGGCCAGGGCACCGGGTAACACTTGCCCCCTAAAGTATGTCTTGTAACTAACATGACATGCTTTGAATTGGAAAAATCCAGACTTCCTGGAACAAATTTATCTAGCTTCATGGTTGATTATTGTTCCTTTTTCTAATCTAATTTCAAACTTAATCGTTTCAAGCTAGACCCTATTTCAACTAATTTCGAAGGGGTGAATCCTCAAATCCATTTTGTGCACGTTAATATACTTGCTTCTATTATTAGCTTCCAATAAGTTTGGACGTCCGCGGGTCTTTGCCAAATTATTTTATTGTGTATTCTTACGCTCGCAGTCTGTTCTTTATGATATCGGTTGTCACTTGATTTTCAGTTATCTACCAATCTCCATTTCTTCCTTTTTTTGCTTCACTCATAACCATCATTCACACATCTCTTTCCTGTTCTTTCTTTATCATATATTATTATTATTATTTATTTTCAATTTTTCATCATTTTTTTATAGTAGGAGGGGTCGGTATTGGAAAGTTGATCCCTTGGTGAGTTTGTATGGGTAGGGGTCGGCTAGCCATGGGGCCGATCCCTTTTTTAATCTCATGACCAAGGCACTTGGGATGAATGGTTCATTTCCCCCCAAACAAGCTCGTATATAATTGTAGCCTCCACTTCTCCTTCCCTTCACTTTTTTACTTTGCAATTTTACTTAACCCTTTCTACTTACCATTCACATATCTTCCTCTCTTCTCCTTACTGAACCCATACCACCACAACATCCCTTTACATGTGTTATTCTTTCAATCGTAGACCTCGACATCGATCATGAACCCAATCCATCCCCTCGCAGTCGCTTCTCCTCAAACTCTGATTCTAAAGCTCGGATACTCGACCTCTTAATTTACCTTGAGAATATAGATATGAAACCTCTTTTACTTGCATTAATTACTTCGGTTTTTTGTGAATTTGTTCTATTTCTTGGGATATGATAGGATGAGAGACAGTTTGAGATGCGAGGAAGAGGAGGATAAGTTGAAAGGATTAAAAAAATAAAAAGGGAATTGAGTTGGAGAACGCTTGGTCATGAAGTGTTCTGGCATTGGGTTGTGGAGAAGTTAGCGGAAGGATCGGTCCAAATCCATTCGATAGGGTTGGTAGGATATTAAAAGAAAGGGGATCGGTAGATTGTTGAAGCGTAAGAAATGGTTCGAGGAAGTAATAGTAGGAGTCATTGGTCTTACGGGTCAGTTTAGCCAATTCGTAGGGGTCGACATATAGGTTAGAAGGTAGGGATCGGTAGTGAGAGCAAAATATAGGGTTCAGTTACGAGCTAAAGGGAAGGGATCAGTATTATCATATGAGTTGAAGTTTAGGGATCGGTTATGAGGCTAGGGCATACGGATCAACATATAAAGTAGTGATCGGTGTTGACTGTAAAAACCAGCTTAACTCATGTTGTTCAAACATTTAACTACACACTCCTTTGCCCGAACATAAAATGACTAAGAACGATGCGACTTGTATAATTGAACAAATGGACTCAAGTTTGAAAGAACACATTTTCAGTCTACTTAACATGAACTATGTAAAAAAATTAGCCACACATACTTGAATAATGGACTTCATAACTCAGAGCGTCAACATCTGATCCTAAAGCTTTGGTCGTCGGTCAACTTTCACATCGATTGAGACAGTCAACGGTCATGGTTTCACTGGACGAAACCTCCAACCTTCGACATTTTATTCCCACTTTTCTAGTTTCAAACTATTTATGTTTATTTCATATTTCACTGCACTAGTTCACACACGACATAGGAGACAGGTTATTATTTCTAATATTGATTGTCTATTGAATATAGCCGACATTGGTTTCATGTTACACAAAGAGCTCAATCATAGTGTCTTCTGAATCAATTGCGAGTTCAAGCTCTACCACCTTATCTGATAAACCCGCTCCGAGTCATCCAATATAACAAGTAGGGGCATCTGACCCACAAACAAATCTCCTTTTCGAAATCCCAATTTTTCCTACAGAAGCCATGGACCCGGCTTCTGATGCTGTTGAGGGTGCCATCATCTTAAACAATCTGGTTGACTCGCAAGCATCTAGAATCAGTGAAGCCGCTCTTCATAGATTATGTTCCATCCATGGAATTCCTTCGAAGATATTCTAGTTCCATTGATACAAGATAGACATAACTTGCCCATAGCCGGGTATACTGCTTGTAACAAGTTCATGTGCTAGGCCGGATGCATGCCTCCCTTCAACTCCTTTATCTAGGAGTTGCTAAGGTACCTTCGGATTGCTCCTACTAACTGCATCCTAATAGTTATGCCTTCATCCTTCCTCTTCAGGAACTTCCTATTCCATCCGCCAACTCCTGAAGACATCAGATACATCTATAATTTTAAAAGATGGTCTAGGAGCCCTTCATACATCTTTATTGAATCCTCATCCAAATGTTAAGTCCTAACTAGCACATAGAACAAGCTCTTTCTATTCAAACATGAGTGGTCCTATGTATAGTGCCCTCCCGGCTTCGCAAGGAGATGGTCGGAAGGACGCAAGTGCTATTCTTGTCTTCTTTTTTAGTTCAAAGATTCAAGTCACAACTTCTTTTTTAATCATACTAATATCTCTAATTCTTTCATGTGTCCACCCTCGACCCAAAGGCGTTGAGTATTCTAAGGCTATCTCGACCATTCGTAATGTCCCTGTAGAGGATTGGGACATCAAACTCCTTATCGCTGATGAGCAGCTCTTGCTATTTGGGGTATTGGAAGACGGTCGAAAAATTGGACTTTCCGACGGTAAAGTAGTTTTAAGAATTGTAGTTGAGAGAAGGGAAGAAGTAAATAACCCTACGGGGTCCCATATCGAAGGAACTTGGGAAGACATCGAAGAGGGAGAGATAAGGGAATCACAAGATGCGAGGCCGAGAGGCAAAGACATAGGCCCTAGAAAAGCGCTAGTAGTCGAACGTCAGAAGCCAACCAGTTGCAAACTTTTCCAAAGAGGGGTAAAATGTTAGCGTAAAAGTTACAAAAAAGAAAGGCTGGGGCAAACACGAAATTCGTTATAACTCCGATTGCAAAATGAGTCGTCTTCTCAACAAATGGAAAGCTCGCTGAAAGGACTCTTCAACATTCCAATCCCGAATGATTTATCAAATTAATGCTTCACGAATATTGATGTCGTGGGGCTTAACTCTCCCATGAGAAGTGGAAAAGGCATGCAACCTTCCAACAGAGGGGAGGAAATTCCAATGAGTAAAGCTAATGTTACTAGTCCATCGGGGGAAGCACTAGGACGGACACAAGCATTTGCACATCACCGTCCACTTGTGATTAATTCCTTGTGTTTCAACTTATGATATGCTCCTATTTAGTTCTTTATAGGTGCAATGTTACACTCTCACACTTTTGACCGTCTCTGGGGCTCCTCCACTTATTATCATTTAGGTCAAGATTTCAATTCTTGAAGACGTGAGACAAAGATGATGGGTAAGATAAAGACTACTATTCTCAGGAATCTTCTTCCTCATCTAGACGGAAATCTCAACCACATACTCTTCGCCATGATAATCAATCACACCTTCCCACTCATAGTGGAGACAATTCCTCACACAGGGGTTCTCAAGCTATTGCGCCTCATGATGAACTTTCCTAGTCATCCAATTCAAGGCAATCACATGAGCACCATGTCGGTAAGCATCTACTTGCTGCCTCCGATCCGCTTTTGTCGTCCTGCTCATGGTCCTACCACAGCGATATAGTTGGTTGAAATTAAATCTACTTTTCCAAGAATCTTATTTAACGGACTCAAGTTCCTCCCCTTCATACACGTCAGTCCCAGAAGTGCCCAAGAGAGCTCATTAGCATGCATGAATGACGTGTATGTCTAGCATGAAACATTCATTCACTTAGCTGAGAAAGTCTTCGAAGTTTCCATCACTCGCTAGCATTAAATCGATTGCCTCAAGTTGGAGGCTGTTCACAATAAAGATATCATCAAACATTAAGATGCTAAGCTTCTCGAATATAAAGCCCAACTTACCATGTAAGAGAACAATGCGAAAGAGACGGCGGAGGCTGTGAGTCGTTTGGAGACTTCACACAAAAAAGAACTGAATGTAGTACTCCACCGTAGTGGCACTCAAGACTTAGAGAAGGACTCCTTACAAAAAGAGAAAGATGTCTTAATTTTCCGCATTGAGGAGCTAGAAAAATTATCGTTAAAAGAGAGGGAGGAAAAAATCAAGGCACAAAAAGAGTCGTAGAATTACTACGAGGAGATTGTTGAAACAAGGAACATAAAAACGAAACTTAATGAGCAACTCTCCCACATTGAAATCCTAGAAAAAAAATCCCACGAAGTGGGAAGGAAAGAGGTGCTCGTAGAAGCCAACTCCTAGGTAGGGGATGCCACTGAGTCTGGTAGGGAAGAGATCAAGGACTTGCTCGAACCGCTCAGCCGAATATAATGAAAAAGTTTTCCTTCACCATGGCTTAACCTTTCTAGACGCTATCTTGAATCGCTTGCCGAAGCCAGGGGATTGTCACCAAAATAAAGAATGAAGAATTAGGAGTGGCAGGGCTTAACGAAGTGGCACTTATGCATGAAGTGCTCCAAGGAAATGAGCCGTCTGATTTGGCCACTAAGAAACTTCAATTCTGTAAAGCTCCTATACCGGCTAAAGAAGTAGAAGATATTGCAGAGTCTTCTGGAACTGAACCCAAGGGTCCTTCTCCTACACAATTGGTTGGAATGTCATCTTCTCAGCCCACGAGTAACATCATGTATCAAGATGCCAAAAGCTAAGCGTTACAGATGTTGTAGTCATCCATAGTATTAATTTCTGTTGACAAAATATGGCAATGCTAATTGTATCCATAATATCAAAAGAACTTGAATATAAATAAAATCACTAATGTCAAAAAGCAACAATTTGCTAGTTACATTTCAAAAAAATATATCATATCCAAGTTACAAAAATCCCCAAAACATTTCCCAAGCAATGATCAAATATAATTTACAATAATACGCCAAGAGCGATATATGACGATGCCCCCTTGGATGATCAAAGCAATATAGTCATATCTGACTTAATACACAGCGGAATCAAAACAAGATAAACTACAGTTCCTAAATTAGATATTCGTCCGCTCATCTCCGGAAGCTTTATTCATCAAACTACGAAAACCTGAAAACCTCAACACTCAGCCTACTCAAGTCAATTTTCAGCACCCGAGAGTTTAAGGGAAAATGAAAATTTTGAGTCGGACATAAAGCCTGACGTGAATAATTATGTTACATCTCAGTTTCCTAATATTGAGGGAGACCATGCCGTTTAGTGGAACAGGTTTTCCTCGCAAATATCCTTTTCAAAACATATACTTTGCAAATCATTTCCTATAACCAAACTGGTTAATCAAACTGATTATACTGACAAAATAATAATACCAAGATCCGTTATACTATAAATAGGTAATAAATGGACTATTTTTTCAAAATCTGGGCTGACTGCACTCAACTGGGCTAACTAACTGCAATCTGGACTATCTATCCAAAAACTGGGCTAATTACCTATTTGGATGACTCAACCTATCAGATAAATATCAAATGGCCTAAGCAACTGTTAGACAAAACTTCTAGATGGTCTATCCTTAACTTACATCTGTAAGGGTCAATTGATTCTAAAGGTTTTGTGGCTTACCAATAACCAACCTCTGTACATAAATATTTCATTCTGTGTGTAACCAACATTTTAGTCCTACCTATGACTAAGCCCTACATTGAAATTCTGGACTAAATTAGCTAGGGGATAATAGCTAATGAGCGTACGGCACGACCCTACACTAGTCCTATCTTGTCTTCTGATCTAAGTCATTCTCTTTCGGTCAACTACCCTTTAACATTTTCCATGAAAAACCTTTTCAAATGATTCGGTCCTTTAAATCATACATATACAAGAAAAATATATCTTTAGCTTTACCCTATGCTATTTCGCCATGTTATATATACTTTATTCGAATAACGTTGATGATATTCAATAAGGATCACCTATCCTTTTAAAATAAGTTAAAGTCCTTTTTAACTTAAAAACAATTAGGCTATTTTGCCTATTAATATGTTCGAAATCTTTGTTTAAAACCTTTAAACAACCCCTTCAAAACCCTTGAAGGCAACCTATTCAAAATCATTGGAAGTGCACCTTTCTAAACTATTAAAAGTACACGTTTCAAAACACTGAAAGTACCCCTTTCAAAACCAAGTAAACGCTTTGTTTTACCAAGGCTGAAAGGCCAAAACCTTCCTTTCGAAATTCAAACCCTTTCGAAACCTTTGGAAATCCTTCCTTTCGAAAGCTTTAAAACTTTAGATGTATTTCTTTGAAAAACCTTTAAACCTTGCCTTTCAAACCCTTGGAAAACCCTTCCTTTCGAAACCACTCGAAACCATCAAAAAACTATACCTTTCAACTCCTTTGAAACCATTGGGGAATCACCCTTTCAAAATCTTTTTTAAAACCTTTCAAAAGCATTAACCTAAACCTTTCAAAAGCACTTGGGTCCAATTTAAAACATGTGGAAAACACCTTTCGAAACCATTCAAAGCTGACTCTTTCGAAACCATTTTGTGTTATAATTCAATTGAACAAAAGGTTCATAAACCATTTAAGTCAAAAGCCATTCATTAGAAAGCATTTCCTAAGTAAAGAAGTGATGACGTCGAAACAATCCCTTCAAAAGCATTGGAGAAATGGGTAGATTTCTAAAACAAAACCACCCCTTCGAAATCCACTGGGTCGAAAGGTTAAAAGGGGAAGCTACGTGTTTCAAATTAGTCGAAAATATTCATTTAAAAACAAAAATGAAACCCAATGGAAACCAATTCCTTTTAAACCATTTGACCTGGTCGAAAGCATCTTAGTCGAAAGCAAGCAGATGCAGTTTCCTTTAAAATAGAACAAAGCTTCAACCCTTTCGGAACCCCGTGGTTTCGACCGTATACCTTTCCCCACGTCCAATTCATTACGTACTAGTTGCATGATATCATATGCATTGCTTTCGTCCTTGACGGAGGCGATTGTATGGAGGCCAAAACTGGTGCTGAAGGAGATGAAGCAGTGAAAACTATTTATTTGTACTTTTAAACTATTTCTTTGTACCTAACCTGCCTTGTTTGTCTAAATTTGATTGGTTGCCATTTTACTTTTTCAATAGTGCTGCCATTTTCCAGAATTAACAAATTCAAATAATTTACAAATTGCCCCTTTCTCATTTTAAAATATATAAAACATTTAAGTCTCATGCCTTAAATAATTTTATATACCTGTCACGATAGTTAGGAAAAATCTGGAAAAATTCTGGAAAATCTCTTTAATATGTTTTCTATCATATAAAAATTTCAGACCTAAATCAATTATTATTCACCCGAAAATAATTAATAAACCAAAATATCATTTTCTTTACTAGAAAATTCATAAAAATCAACATAAATTCCAAAAGTTGCGAAAATTGGAAATCATTTCCAAATTATTATTTACGATCCATATAAAATTCGCAAGGCATAAAGATGTCATTTAATAGGGTTTTTAACATATCATAAAAATCAATATGAACATGTATAAATCATCAACAGGTATATATAAACATTCCATCATTCAAAAACATGGCAAAACATTGCAAAATATTTCAGAATCATCTTAAAACCGAAAACAACTCAAGATAGAGATTTAAACTTTATTCACCTTAGCTTTAGAGATTACGAAGCTTGAGATTTGTATGGATTTGGTTTGAATTAGCCTTTCCTTTAACTTTTCTTAATCTTCTTCCTTATTTCTTTGTTAATGGTGGTCGGCCTCTTGTTTTAAAATTTTGAAATGAAAATGAACATATAACATAATACACAGCCAAAGTTTGAAAGATATAGGAATGGCTTCTTTCCTATTTTACTCTTTCTCTTCATTTTAATTCTTCTTTTAATTATTTAGTTAAATGGCATAGTTACCCTTCATTAAAATAAAATCTCAATCCCCTAATCAACATATTATTTTATTTAATTTACCTAATTAAATATCTTAAATAATTTTACCAAAAATATGGGGTGTTGAATACTCTCCTCCTTAAACAACTTCATTGCAGAAATAACAATAAGGCATACAAAAAATCAAACAAAGAGGTAAACCATACCATCAAATAAGTCATGATAAGTATCTTTAATCCTGCTCTCAACCTCCCAAGTGTAGTCCCTGTCATCGTCACTCCACTGGACTTTGATTAATCTGAACATCTTGGTTCTAAATGTCACCTCATCTCTCGCAACTATGCGAATTGGCTTTCTCACTAGAGTCAAATCTAATCTACCACTAGATCATCTAACACGGTTAGTGCAATAGTAGTTTGCCGGTCTCTAACACACTTTTTGAGATGAGAAATATAAAAAACATCATGGAAACCTACCAAACTGCTCGGTAACTCAACTCCATAGCGAGTTTCCTAATCCTCTCAATAATAGGAAAAGGTCCAATGAACCTAAGTGCCAACTTTCATGATCTTTCAAATCTAATCACACCATTCACCGGTGACACCTTAATATAAACTTGATCTCCCACTGAGAACTCTAAGTATTTCTATCTCTTATCTGTATAACTCTTCTTCCTAGACCAGGCCTCCTTCATTTTATCCTGAATGACCTCATTCTTTTCTGCAGCTTCCCACAATTAATCTAGACCAAGAACCAATCTATCCCCGGTCTTCAACCAACAAAATGGAGGTTTGCATGGCCTTCCATACAAAGCTACATATCGTATCATCCCAATAGTAGTATGATAACTATTGTTATACGAAAACTCGACTAGATGTAGATGGACTTCCCATGATCTCTTGAAATCTAGAATACAAGCCCTTAATAAATCTCCCAAGATTTTGTTAACTCTTTCCATTTTTCCATCTGTCTGCAGATGGTAAGCGGTACTCATCTTGAGCTTGGTTCCCAAAACTTCCTGCAGACTCTTTCAGAAATCGCTAGTGAACAAGGAATCTCTATCTCTAACTATACTACTAGGAATTTCATGCGGTCTAACCACATTCTTCTGGAACAACTTTGCTAAAACACGTGCCATCCTGTCGGACTTAACTAGAATGAAATGGAAACTCTTAGTTAATCTATTCACTATGACGCATTTATTTTCATTTCCGTTGCTCGACCTTGGCAACCCATCAATGAAGTCCATAGAAATAAAATCGCACTTCCATACTAGAATATCTAATGGTTGAAGCAACCCACTTGGTTTTTGGTCTTCTGCCTTTGCCTGTTCGCAATTCAAGCACTGCTTTACACATTAGCTAATATCCCGCTTCTTACCATCCTAGAAGAAACTCCTCTTCATATCCTAAAATATCTCAGTACCTCCCGGATGAATAGAGAACTTCTAACAATAGAAATTCTCCAAGACTTCCTTTCTTATGTTTCTTACACTCAAAACACGTAATCTTCCTTTCTTTCTCAACCACCCATTCTGGTCAAGACTAAAATCTTTTATGTCATCACTCTCGGTTTCTTCTCTTAGCTTCCTGATCTGTTCAGCTAACATCGGATCCTCCATATGTTTAGAAGCAATCCTTTTAATCAACACTAGTCGAACTTTCAAACAAGATAATACAACTCCATCCCTACTAGACCCAGCCTCGGATCTCCGCTGCACCCTGCAATCTGCTAATGTTTACAAATCTTTCCACTCAGCAATCATCTCTAACACTGCATTCTGATGTTTCCTGCTAAGTGAATTAGCAACCTTGTTGCCTTTTCCTGGTCTATGCTCAATCCTAAAATCATAAGAAACTATAAACTCTAACCATCTCTGCTGTCTCATGTTTATTTCCTTCTGAGACAACAAATACTTCGGTGATTTATGATCTCTATATAAATCAAAACTCTCTCCCAAAAGGTAATGTCTCTACACCTTTAGTGCAAAAACATGACAGTCAACTCCAAATCACACATCGAATACCAAACCTCATGTGGTCTAAGCTGTCTAAAGGCATAGGCAGTCAATTTACCTCTCTACATCAGCATAGTTCCTAATCATGTTCCACAAGCATCGGCATAAACCATCAAAAACCGATTCCTTTCTAGAACAACCAACATAGGTGCAAGGGTCAATAAGTGTTTCAAACTCTAGAATGCTTCCTCGCACTTATAGGTCCACACAAAATTCACGTCCTTCCTGGTAAGTTTGGTCATCGGTGCCGCTAACCACGAGAAATCCTTAATAAACCTTCAATAATAACCAGCCAACCCTAGGAAACTCTTTAACTCGATTTTGTCTCGGGTCTCTTCCAACTATTCACTGCCTCAATCTTGATCAGATCCAACTATTTATATATGTCTAACTCAGAAAACTGAGGCTAGATATATTACACATGCACTGCCTTTCGGACTTATGTGAAGGGAATACAGAGCATGGCGAGTGATCACACGAATGTGAACACCTATCGACCGTAGGCGTTATTAAAAAGAATTTTTATATACATACACCTAACTCAGATAAACTGAGTTTAGATATACCGATCATGCACTGCCTTTCAGGCTTACGTGAGAAGGGTACAGAGCATGGCGAGTGAACGCACGAATGTGAACACATGACTCTAGGTGTTTATTAAGAAAACTATATACATATATACAAGAATTTTTTTTGTTCTTTTTTTTGAAGAGAGAGTTTTGCAAAATCATCTTAGCACCATTTAACTTAAAAGACAAAAAATGTAATATCTTTACTTTAAATTCACCACTTTTTAAAACAAAGATTTTCAATTAGGATTTACTCCATAATTAACACGTATGAATCTTCCTATATACTAGTTAAACCATTGTTATTTGTAATCAAACTTCATATTTATTTTTGCTAAGACGAATAAATTTTCAAAAATTTCAATTTAATAAGTAGAATCATATATTTATCCTATAGTGTTTCCTTAAAACTAAATCAAAATGCTAAAAAAATATATTTCTTTTTGAAATTTTTTATAACTTTTTTTGAGTTTCGGAAGAAAAATGAAAAATTGATCATGAAAAACCAAAAAGAAGATGTGAATTCCCCCATACTTGATTTTGACTGTGTCCCCACAGTCAATCCAAGTGAAAGGAACGTTTGTTATTATTTACATGAAAATTAAATGTATTTACGCAGCATCAAAAAGTATATCGTCAGAAAGTAAATGAAATGATCTTCTAAAAACCGATTCATTTGTCTCGTCAAGTATGCGAGACACAACTTAAGCTCGAAATACCAAATCGTAAAAGATTTCGAAGTTGAACGTGGATTTGGAAAAACAAATGTTGTTTTATTAAAATCATACGAGTTGTTTTATTTTCGATGATTTTTAGGGTTGATAAAACAATTGATTGAAATTCAAGTTTATTTTCACCAAATTGAAATTCATGCTCTTAATTGAAAAATTCTTTAGAATTATTGATTTCAAAATCAAAATGGTGATTTAAATCTTCCCCTTCAGAATTCGACAACTTAAAAAGTCAAAAGAAATCGTGTTCGTTAAGCTTGTCTTCCTTTGTTGGATTATCAACAACTTCATTGCGTATCTCAAGTTCAAAATCCAAAGTTGTTATATTCAAAATTTTGAAATCGAGAAAAGGAAGATTGAACTTTAAATCACGTTTTTCATCCTCAAAAGAATTGAAATCCAAGTTAATTACCAAATTTTCAACAACTTGGTTAAGATTTTCGTCTTTAATTTCAAAAGTTGTTATTTTAAAATCGTCGATTTAGGTAAAAGGTGGATCATCATTTGACTCGTGACATGTTGAGATTTGGTTTTGTTTCTCATGTTGTTTCATATATGTTTCGAACAACAAATCCATGTTAACATTGTAAATTTCATCCATTTGCTCAACAAAATCCAATTTATAGTTATTAACATGGGAATTTTCGATTTGGACTTGTTGAGAATTTCTTTTTTCACTCGCATCAAAGTTGAGATTATTACCATTGCTAAAATTATTTGAAAAGTGGATCACATTTTCGTTTTGATTTTGAAATTCATTTTGGAGTTAAAAATTGAATTGGCATGGGTTATACTCGAAGTCATTTGAATTTTGAAGTGAATTCAAATTTTGATTATTTTGAAAATTTTGGCTTGCGTTATCACATAAATATGAATTACACAATTCGTTTAGCATTTGTTTTTGTTATGTAGAAATTTCAAGTAAAGATGAAATGCTATTATCGAGATTCGAGAGTTGGTCATCGTTTTGAAACCTTTGTTGTTCAAAATTTGGATCATTTATAGAATGGTTGTCGTTAAAATATTCATACGAATTTGGAGTGAAATTATATTGATTTTCACGACTATCGTAAAATTCAAGTGAGTATGAAAATGGAAACTCGGACATTTTCAAGAATGTTTTTGGTTTTTTTATAAAGGAAAAATATTTACAAATAAAATTAATTTTCAGAAGGGAAATTGATTTTTTTTTTCCAGATTTTTTTCTTTGTTTTTTTAAAAGGTTTTATAATTTTTTGTTGATTTTTTTGTGTTTTTGACTGAAAACAATTCAAAAGGAAGGATTTAAAAACAAAATCAAGGAATATTTACAATTTTTGTTTTGGGATTTGAATTTTGAAATTTTTTTTTCGTTTTTTTAATATCATGAACTAATGAAACTAAATGAATGCTATGGCCTAATTATGAATTATTTATCCTAAATTAGCACAAAATTATATATTCATACATTGTCTTAGATAAACAAGATAGTTCTCAGCCAGGTAACGGGCAGGGGTTATTGGTGCACCACGAATCACCGTAGCAATGCGGCCGAAGGTTTAAGTACCGTCAGAGGAACAACTACTATAATATTTATGAGTCGTCGTAATATTTATAAATGGTTATTACCCTGCCGTAGCCTAGACACCAGAAATTAAATTGTTCAAATAAGACAACTTGTCAATATACAATTAAGAGTTATTGATTTCTAACCGTTACTATTAATCAAAATTCTAGGATGAAATGCAAAACAGAAATTAAACGTGTATTAACAATGCAACTACGAATGGATTTTTGTTTTTTTTTGGATTTTGAACTTTATGTGTGTGTGTGTAA
The DNA here is from genome assembly GCA_030765085.1 of Allium cepa. Classification (NCBI taxonomy): domain Eukaryota; kingdom Viridiplantae; phylum Streptophyta; class Magnoliopsida; order Asparagales; family Amaryllidaceae; genus Allium; species Allium cepa. The sequence goes on from CM060931.1 coordinate 307,677,875, forward strand.
ATGCAAATGCAAGAAACCAACAATGCAAAACGAATAAAAACAAAAGATAAGAATGCAAATTTTCTTTTAAGGAAGCAATTTGTTTGGCAAGCAGAATGAAATAAACAACTCTTCCAATCTGCTTTGACAACCTGAAAAGAAAAACATGATATATACAATTTTGTTTGTTTTTTTTTTTTGAGTTTTTTTAATATATATATGAAGTAAGAAAGAAACACAAGATAAAACAAAAGTAATGAAAACATCACACAAAAAATGAATTGAATAAGAACAAAACAAGCTGTAGTGTTTTTTTATATAAAATAATAAAACTAAATAAAGCAACCTTATTTCTGTTTTTTTCTTTTTTAATATGCAAATCACTAATAAAAGGAGTTTAACTCAAATTAACCCAAATAAAAACACTCAAGCCCAAATAAACTGGCTCACTATCCTTTTGACACAGTCACGTACAACCATCAAAAATCGTTCACGCCATTCTCTTCAAATTTTCAAAACAGAATAAAAATTCCTAATTCAAGCTTCGAAAGTCCAAAAATCAGATTGCGATGTGCTGTGAGTCGCGAATTGGAATAGGTTATTCGATGTCGCGGAATTGAGGGGTGAAGTCGATGATTTGGGAATTTTCTAGTGGTAGGGGAAGGAAGCGGCTGGAGTTCGTCAAAGGCGAGGTTAGCGATTTGGTTTCTGGTTTGACTTGCGTGTGGTCTCTTTGGTCGATTCATCTGATTGTTGGCGACTGTGATGATTATCAATGTTCGATTGGGCTTGGTGATGCATGGAATTCTGTGGTTTGGTGATCGAAATCGTGGTGTGGTGGAGGAGCGAAAGGTGATGTGATGCGACGATGGAGTACATGTGCTATTTGGGTTGCAATTCGTTTTTTTACTGTACTTAGTGGCAAGGAGGGGATGTGATGGATATTGATTGTTATGGGTGTATTGCAGTTGTATTGAAGGCATACTGCAAGGAGGAGCTGTGAAGTCAAAGTTGAAGGTGGTCAGGTGGATGAGGAAGCACTGTTTTGGTTAAAGGTGGATGAGGAAGCACTATTTTGGTTGAAGGTGATAGAGTGCAGTAGTATGTAGTTTGATGTCAGGAATAAAGATGGTTTGGATGGTTAATCATAAGAAGTAGTTGATGATGAGGCAGAGTAACTATGGTGATGGCAATGGTATACGACAGTAATGGCTTTGGAATGTAAGAGGAGGTGTGTGTTGCCGTACTGGTTAGTAGAGTTGTGTGCAGTGATGTTGTATGGTTTGAAGATGTGAAGTAGAGGCATGGTGAAGTGTAATGAGTGATGGTATGAGTTGAATGGTTGTAGACTTTTTGAAGAGGAAGGTTATGGGTTGTACAGGGAGAAGTATGTTGTTGGAGTAGTTGAATGAAGCAGAGAATGGTGGAAGTTTTGGTCAGGAAAAATGTTGAGGCTTCTAGATGAAAATGTGATGTTTTGTGTAATGCAATAACAGTTTGTTTGATGAATGGTTGAGGGATATTTGAGTAGCAAAACTTTTGAGGCAGGGTTGTGATGACAATTTCTGGTGGTTGTCAGCAGTGGAGGGAATAGTTTAGGGGTGGAGAAATTGAAGGCAGTTTGGATGTTTGTATGTGAATGACTGCTGTCAGTTTGTTGGTAGCAAGCAGAGGTGGTGTATGTAGATGATAGTTAAGGCAGTTTGTTTGCTTGTCAGGGAGGATGGTGATTGGCAGTGAATCGAAAAGGAGATGGTATGATATTGGTGGTTGGAGAGATGATGATGTAATGTAGTGAAATGGCACTGATGGACTATGAACTGGTTGAAGTGTGGAGAGCATTGTTGAACTGCAATTTGTTATGTGAAGCATGCAGTGGAAGAATGAAGTTAGGTGGGAGATATGTGATAGTAGTGACTATGCTGAAGTTTGTTGAGTTTGTTTCATGTTAATGAGTGGATGGCTAGTAGGGAAGGGGGAAGTAGAATGGTATACAAGGGGCAGGGAAGGATATGCAGTGAAGTGGAGACAGTGGACAGGGAAGGATATGAAACAGTGAACAGGGAGTGAAGGAAATGAAATTACGTAACTCTTTTTTTTAGAAAACAATGTAAATCAAAAATGTGAAATGTAAATGAAAAGTGAAATAAGATTTTTAGTTTTGAAATTGTACATGCCTCTTTTTTTTCTTATAAACTAGAAATGCAAGAACAATAAACAAGCACTCGACAATTTAAAAACAAAAATCAAACTACAAACACATACAATTTTTTTTTAAAATGCAAATTAACACACAAAACAAACATACAATAAAAATCAAACAAACTAATTCGGAGAATAGAAAATCAAAATCAAAATAACTCTTCGACAACGATGCCAAAAAATTGTTTAACAATGAAAAGTCTATCGAATTAGAAAACCATCGAAAAATTTATAATAAAAATAACCGCAAGTGCACGATGTACACTTGTAGTACTTGGCGATACGGGGCGATCTGTAGGGAATTGATAATTTTAAAAATGCTATTCAATCAAGTTATACCACTTTGGAATAAAAGTTAAGCTAGAGAATTAGAAAATTAGCTAACTAACTAAAAGAAGATAGATGTAAATATAAGAGTTAAATGACAATGTAGAGAATAAATCCACTCTCTAGATCACATAGTTCAACACATGAAATCATGATATCCTAGTATGGTCATTAGTGCTTTAATTGATGTGCTTATCATGAGTATGACATTAGTTGTGCTATCAATTAGCCTAACAGAAGCCATCAAAATTTAACGCACCCCTTAAACCACTTACTAACTTTCATGAAACTTGACAATGAAAATGAAAATGAAATCTATTTTAAGTATGGCCTATTAACTATTGATTAGAAATATAGACCATCAAGTTTTAATTTCAAATCACTTTCTTTTGCCATAATCATATTTTGATGAAGAGGTATTTGCATTAGTGATTGTTTAAGCATAGCCTATTTGGTGTCAACAATATAGACTATCAGATTCAAAGCAAGAACAACAAATAAAACACTTCATTGACCATCATTAAGCACAAAAAGAGAGCATGAATTAACAAATAGTTGAAGCTACATAATTAGAGAGCTTCATTACCTCTAAATTGAAGGGGTTTAGCTTCTCATATTTGTCATTTGATTAACAAATGTAGCTTGCAACATGAAATAAAAAGAAAGCAAAATGAAAATTAAATGAAAGAACAGAACTAATTAACAAGAATTAACACTAATCTAATTTGCATGAAAGTAAATCTATACTAACATGAAAGGAAAATAATCAAGAGAAGAAAATAGCAATGTATTAAAATTTCATAAAAAATAAATTACATGAAATAAGAAACGACTAAGTAGCCATGAAAAGAGAAGAGAAGAGAAGTTTTCTTTTATTATGAGCCAAAAACTAAACTAAGAGAGACTAAAGAAGAGGAGGGCTGCATGAAACATAAAGGGTATTTATACATGTGTTAAACTCTAATTCATATTTTTAGGGAATGCCTAAAATACCCCCGATGAAGTGTGAAGGCCAAGTAATCATTAGCTTCTACTAATCATCATTTAAGTGTACATGAAACCATTAATTCCATAAGCATGTGCATTAGCCTTTAATTTGTACATTAAGCTAGTTGGGTAGGTAGGGTCCTCCATGATCTTCACTTTGAATTATTTCCATCTTCATTCCTTTGCGTTCTTTTTTAGCATGCATATCTTCTTCATTAAACCGCTTGTAACCGAAATCAAATTCCTACAAAATAGTATGAAAATTTCTAATTAAACTTTCTCAAGTTAATTTTTGCACAAAAATGACTATTTTGCCCTCGGATAAAGATGAATATGTGACAATTTAGAATTAAATGGATATTGGTCAGAACAAGTTAAAATACCCAATATGATCATTTACTTAAATTCATTAGAATAAATATGGTGGTAAAAATATGCACATTTATGTGGACATCAATTTTGAACCTCTCAAAATCAAACACATAAAAATTCAAACAAAAGTATGACCTAACATGTCAAACTCTAACTGGTCACACCTCAACCCTATAGTTGCATAACCTCCTATTGGATTCGCAAAGTAACTAAATATGTGGGTTCAAGGTTTAGCTTAACTATCAAACATCTAAATATAAAATAATACAACGCGCCGATATCAAATAGAAAGCTAATAGACATACCACGAATTTGAAGAATACCTTCCAAAACTGCCTTTCCCTTCTCTTGATCTGATGGCTTAGAAGTAGTAGGCTCCAATGCATACACCTTGTACTTTCCATCCTTAGCTGGCTCCTTGCACTGGTTCTTATAGTGGACTATCTGGTCGCAGTTGAAGCATATGACATTTTTCCTCCCTGCCACATTCTTAGCCTTTCCAGCATGAAACTCATTAGCAAAGTGCCCATTTTTATCGCACTTGAAACAGACAATCTTAGACTTTCCTTTTTTAGTTTCTCCACCCTTCTGAGCACTTATCTTGCGAATAAACTTTCTCTTTTGGCCCTGCCCAACCTAGACCTCCTTAGCCTTGCTCTTCTCTAGAGAATAAAGAATTCATCATGCCTCAAGGCCATCTCCACAACAACGTCAGAAGGATCTCTAATATGAAGTAATGTAGCACTGACTAACTTTGGCTTCAGAGCCCGGTTGAACTTCTTATTCCTCTTCATCACTGTGCCAACAGTGGCACGGCTATGTCTGGCTAATTCCTTAAACCTTTTGGCATACTTCAAAACAGACACCTCCCTATTCTCTAATTTAGCAAACTTTATGATCAGAACTAACTATGCCATAATAGACATGAACCTCTCCTGGAACCTCCTCTTGAAATCTTCCTAGGTCATAGTCTCCTCATCCACCGCCATAGTCACAATATTCCACCAAAACAAAGCGGCTCCCTAAAGTTGTCTAGATGCCAACCTCCTCTTCTGCTCATCATTGAGCCTCAAGTCTGCAAAAATCCTTTCGTAGTGCAACGACCAATTTTCTACCACTATAACATCCTCATTACCAATAATGGCTTCCCTCCAAGCTTAGTGCAGTCTCCAGTCAGCTTATCATAGTCATAAACAACTAGAACTTTAGGAACTCCTCCTCCCACAATCCACGGCAACACCCGCTTGCACCATATTCACGAAGAACTGATACATAGCTTCCATTCCAACCTACGGGACTCCATCACCCATATTCTCTGCTTGTGCCCGACCTTGACCTCTCCTTGCATTAGGCATGACATTCCCTTTGGTGCCTTCTCTCCAAGGATAACTCTTCCACTTCTACCATCCATGTCTGTATTCAAACCTCATGAGATACAGAAAGATAACCTAACAAAGATAAAAGACTAGAAATAAAGCACATACTTATATATAGATAAATACAAGTACGTTGCTACAGTGTTATCCCTAACGCCAACCGTTCTTTAATTCCTTAAGATTTTGTTTTAAAAACCATTTTTAGTTTAAAGTATTCATAAACCTATGCTCTGATACATAGTTGTAACATCTCGTATTTAGAGGCCAAAAGCTAAGCATTATAGATGCTGCAGTCATCCATAGTATTAACTTCTGATCATGAATTATGGCAATGCTAATGGCATCCACAATATCAAAAAGACTTGAATATGAATAAAATCACGGATTTCAAAATGCCACACTTTGCTAATTGCATTTCAAATTAATATTATACCCAAGTTATAAAAATCTCCAAAACATTTCCTAGGCAATGATCAAATATAATTTACAATAATACTTCAAAAGCAACATATGATGTTACCCCATTGGATGATCTAAGCAATATAATTATATCTGACTTAATACACAGTGGAATCAAAGATAAACTATAGTTCCTAAATTAGATATCCATCGGCCACCTACTCATCTCCGAAAACTTTATTCGCCAAAACTACGAAAACTTGAAACTTAACCCTCAGCTTACTCAAATCAATTTTAAGCACCCAAGAGCTTAATGGGAAACAAAAACTTCAAGTTAGACATAACTTGGTGTGAATAATTCTTCTACATCTTGGTTTACTAATAGTGAGTGGGACTATGCCGCTTAACAAAAAGGGTTTCCCCTTGCAAATATCCTTTTCAAAACATATATTTTGCAAATCTTTTCCTACAACTAAACTGGTTAATCAAACCGATTATACTGAAAAATAATAATAATATCTATTATGATATAAAAAGGAAGTAAATGGACCATCTGCTTGAAATCTTGGCTGACTTCCCTCACCTGGACTAACCGTACGCAATCTGGACTAACTTTTCGAAAACTGGGCTAGCTACCCATTTGGCAGACTGAGGCCTACCAGATAAATATCAAATGGTTTAAGAAACTATTAGACAAAATATTTGGATGGTTTGTCCTTAACTTACATCTCCAAGGGTTAACTAATCCTAATGGTTTTGTGGCTTACCAATAACCTACCTCTGTACATAAATATTTCATTCTGTGTGTAACCAACATTTTAGTCTTACCTGTGAATAAGCCCTATACACTAGAATTCTGGACAAAATTAGCTAGGGGCTAATAGTTAATGAGCATAGGGCACGACCCTACACAAGTCCCGTCTGGTCTTATGATCTGAGTTATTCTCTTAGGGTTAACTACCATTTAAAATTTTCCTTGAAAAATCTTTTCAACTGATTTGGTCCTTTAAATCATACATATACAAGAAAAATATATCTTTATCTTTACACTAAGCTATTTTTCCATGTTATATACACTTTACTCAAAATAATGTTGATGATATTCAATAAGGATTACCTATCCTTTTAAAATAAGTTAAAGTCCTTTTTAACTTGAAAATAGTTAGGCTATTCTGCCTATTAATATATTCGAAACCTTTGTTTAAAACCTTTAAATAACCCCTTTGAAACCCTTGAAGGCAACCCCTTCAAAATCATTGAAAGTACCCTTTTCAAAACCATTGAAAGTACCCCTTTTGAAACTAAGTAAAACCCTTTCTTTTATCTAGTCCGAAAGGCCAAAAGCATCCTTTTGAAACCATTCTCAAACTCTTTCGAAACCTTTTGAAATCTTTCCTTTTGAAAGCTATAAAAATTTAGACATCTTTCTTTTAAAAACCTTTAAGCCTCGCCTTTCAAAACTCTTGGAAAACCTTTCCTTTCGAAACCATTTGAAACCATCAGAAAACTATACCTTTCGACTCGTTCGAAACCATTGGGAAACCACCCCTTTGAAACCTCTCTTAAAACCTTTCAAAAGCATTAAACCTAAACCTTTCAAAAGCACCAGGGTTCAATTTAATACATGTGGAGAACATCTTTCAAAACCATTCAAAGCCGAGTCTTTCAAAACCATTTTGGTTATATTCCAATTGAATAAAAGGGTTATTAAACCATTTAAGTCAAAAGCCATTCTTTTGAAAGCATTTCCTATGTAAAGAAGTGATGGTGTCGAGACCATCCCTTCGAAAACATGGGAGAAATGGTCATATTTCTAAAACAAAATAACCCCTTCGAAACCCACTGGGTCAAAAGGTTAAAAAGGGCAGCTATGTGTTTCGAATTAGTTGAAAGCATTCATTAAAAACAAATATGCAACCCAATCAAAACCAATTCCTTTTAATCCATTTGACCTGGTCGAAACTCAATCTAGTCGAAAGCATCTTAGTCAAAAGCAAGCATGTGCATTTTCCTTTAAAATAAAACAAAGATTCAACCCTTTCATAACCTCATGGTTTCGACCCATACCTTTTGCCCACATCCAAATTATTACGTACCAATTATGGTTTCGACTGTGTCGGAGGCGATAGTATGGAGGAGGAACCTGGTGCCGAAGTAGCCGAAATAGTGAAAAACTATTTATTTTTACTTTTAAACTATTTCTTTTGTACCTAACCTGCCTTATTTGTCTAAATCTGATTAGTTTCCATATTTCTTTTTCAAAAGTGCTGCCATTGTACAAAATTAACAAATTCAAATAATTTGCAAAAAGCCCATTTATCCTTTAAAAATATATAAAACATTTAAGTCTCATACCTTAAATAATTTTATATACCTACCAAATCACTTAGGAAAAATCTAGAAAAATTATAGAAAATCTCTTTTAATATGTTTTAAAAAATATAATAATTTCAGCTCAACCCAATTACTATTTACCCGAAAATAATTAATAGCACAAAATATCATTTTCTTTACTAGAAAATTCATAATAAATCCACATAAATTCCAAAATTTTTGAAAATTGGAACCCGTTTCCAAATTATTATTTTTGTTCCTTATAAAAATTCGCATGGCATAATGATGTTATATAATATGGTTTTTACCGTAAAACATGTCATAAAATCAATATGAACATTTATAAATCATCAACAAATATATATAAACATTCCATCATTCAAAAACATGGCAAAATATTGTAAAATATTTTGAAATCATCTTAAAACCCAAAAAAATCAAAATAGAGATGTAAACATTATTCACCTTAGCTTTAGAGATTAAGGAGCTTGAGATTTGTATGGATTTGATTTGAATTAGCCTTTCCTTTAGCTTTTCTTAATCTTCTTCATCTTTTCCTTATTCATGGTGGCTGGCCTCTTGTTCTAAAATTTTGAAATGAAAATAAACGTGTAACATAATATATGACCAAGGTTTGGAAAATATAGGAATGACCTCTTTCTTATTTCACCTTTCCCCTTATTCGTTTTAAATATTCTTTTAGTTCTTTAGTTAAATGACACGACTAACCTTAATTAAAATCAAATCTCAATTCCCTAATCAACACATTATTTTATTTAATTTAACTAATTGTATATCCCAAATAATGTTACCAAAAATCTAGGGTGTTACACCATGGAGCCACACGTCGGTTATTATCGGGACAGGCCCGGAATTGGCCCATACATGTTGTCTCCCATCATTGAAGGGAGCATCTCGATGACCACGGAGAGCGAACTAGATGCTGGTACCATTTTGAACTCTTTCGAATTAAAAAAGTTGATGTTTTTGGTACATAATGACTATAGATTAATGCTTGCGTTTTGATGAATTTTTGCAAGTCGTGCCGGTTCTAAACTAACTCCTAGGAGCTATGTCGACACGGAGCAACAAGGAAAGTGGTCTATGCTTCAGTTGCTACAGATACTCAGGGGCCCGACACCCAAGATATCGGGGCACTCAACAAGGACAAGCCTGATGACCCATCTTTTCCCGAGGAGCTTGATGATGTTGTGGTCACGTGTGCTTCAGAGCATACGCTAAATTCTGCACGAAAGAACAAATTGAAGCGGAGGAAAAATTGTAATGTAGAGTTAAGGGTAAGCCCATTGAGGTGGTGGTTGAAGATCCTAGTCTTGTGCCTCTACACACCTGGCGGGACAACTCCTACTGAGATTCTTCCTCCTTCCTCAAGCATCTCCACTAAGAGCGGTAAAGGATTTCGAAAGAGATATTCCATGGATTCAAATCTTGAAAAACTAAAAAAGGAGAAGAAATCAAAGAAATAGCTAGCGTTTTGTGTCATTGTACATAGTCTGGATAAGTTAGACGTGTGTTTCTTTTCTTATAGTAGGTGTAAGGGCATGGATCCCAAACTTTTGAATAATTTGTAAGGAATTTTTAGGATTGTGAGTAAAAGTTTTTATTTTTTGATTAATCATCGTGTGAATTTTTACTTCGATAGTAGAGTAATTACTTCCCATTTTATGCACTTGTAATAATTTTCACAAGTCTCATTAATAATTCACTACCTCTATCTTGAAGACTCTTCGTAGACGCCATCTTAAATCATAAGCAATATTGAGTCGAAATTGTAACGAACGGTTATATCTTACCGCTAACAGTTTGAGTCTCTTCCGTTGATTTGAACTTGGAATTCGTGGGATGGGGAACAGTTGAAATTCGTCCGTCCACCTATTGGGTTTTTGAGTTAGCCTATTGTCTAGGGACTTAGAATTATTTGCAAGTGGTCAACTATATTCTGATTTCCCATTCTCCGATTTGTGCTCTGGAGACCTAGAGCCTTCAGAGTAGGCAGTTTTGTTTTTGCTCGTGTGGTTTATACTCTAGTCCACAATCAGGGACTTAGAGTTTTATAGTCCGTAGTTAGGGACTTAGAATTTTCATCGTGGGTAGTCGTGTTTCCGCCCGAATGGTTTATACTTGGGTCCGTAGTCAGGGACTTAGAATTTTCTAGTCCGTAATTCAGGACTAGTCCGTAGACACGAACTTAAGATTTTCTAGTCCACAGTTAGGGACTTAGAAATTAGTCGTGGGCAGCCGTGTTTTTGCTCGAACGGTGCATACTCTGGTCCATAGTCAGCGACTTAGAGTTTTCAAGTCCACATTCAGGGGCATAGAATTTTTTTGTCCCGTAGTCAGGGACTTAAGATTTTCTAGATCTTAGTCAGGGACTTAAGATTTTCTAGATCGTAGTCAGAGACCTAGAAATTTCATCGTAGGCTGTCGTGTCTCCGCCCGATTGGTTTATACTTCGGTCTGTGGTCAGGGACTTAGAGTTTTCTATTTTGCATTCAAGGACTTAAGAATTTTTTAGTCTGTAGTTAGGGACTTTATATTTTCTAGTCCGCAGTCAAGGACATAGAAATTTCGTCGTGGGCAATCATGTTTCTACTCAAATGGTTTATTCTCTGGTCCGCAGTCTGCAATTTAGTGTTATCTAGTCCACAGTCAGGGACTTAGAATTTTTTAGTCAGTTAGGGACTTAAGATTTTCTAGTCCGTAGTTAAGGAATTTGAAATTTCATCGTTCTTACATTGTCGGCAACCTTTGTTTCTTATTTTGAGCTACGCTTTTTGATTCGTCTATGGGAATCACTAACTAAGCAATCTTATAAAGCTCACCTCTTTTGATTTCATTGGGGATTAGTATGATTAATCGACTTCAAACTCAATGTATCGGTTCATACATCACAGATGTCGATATGAATTAGTTCTAACACATACTTAGAATCATATGTAATAACAGTAGCTATGAGAAGGAAATTTTAAGATTTTATCCACCTTAAGAAGTGGAACAAAATAACTTGCCTTATTATATATCAAAAAAGTCAAACATCAAAGCAAATATCAAAAGCAACTAGTACTGAAATATAAACGAAATAGTCTAGGTGAAATAACATCGTACATGCTCGCTATTCCTTACTCTTGGAAGCATCACAAAATCCACAGTCGCTAGCTTGAAAGTTCCTTTTTCAAGCCTCTATTCGATGACATATAGCCCTTCCCATGTCGGGTTCATTTGCGATGGGACCGAGAAAATTTGCTTCAGGATAATGTTACCAACTTCAAAGGTTCTTGATCGGACTTTTGTATTATAGTACCCGACGAATCAGTGTCGATGTGCAGCTACTCTCAAATCGGCCTCCTCGCACTTCTCATCGATAAAGTCCAATGACTCCAATAGGAAATTTTGGTCTGTTCTAGGATCATAGTAAGTCACTCAATAGGAAGGGACTTTGAGTTCTATAGGATTTACTGCTTTGGTTCTATAAGCCAGAGAAAATGGAGGATGGGCGGTCGCAAAATTGTGAGTGGTCCTGTAGGCCTAAAGTGCAGTGAAGCTCATCCACCCACTTGCCTCTAGCCTTGTTCAAACTATTTTTCAAATATAGTATACAATCTTGTTTACATCTTCGACGCGTCCATTCACCTGAGGGGGAGCGACCGCCGCAAACCTCTTCTCAATAGGATACCTTAGACAAAACTCTTTAAATTCAGCATTATCGAATTGAGTACCATTGTCAGTCACGATAGTCCATGAGAAACAAAACGACGTATGATGTTCTGAATAACGAAGTTAATATCTTTCTTGGTTTTAATCGTCGCTAACGAATCCACCTCGGCCTGTTTGGTGAAGTGGTCAACCATGACAACCACTTATTTTGCGCCATCTTTCGAGATTCGCAGAGAGCCGATGATGTTAATACCTTACATAGCGAATGGACATAGACTATACATTTGTGTGATCTCTATCGGTGAGGCTCTTGGCACTTTTGCATATATCTATCATTTGTCGCATCGTCTGACATAGTCAGTTGCATCCCAATTTGCAGTCGACTAATAGCATATATCCATAATGGAGTATCATTTTTGCTAAAGTTTGCCCCCAGTGTGATCACCACACTCCCCGTTGTGGCTTCACTTAAGACACACTTTATCTCATTGTGGGGGTACACCGTAGTGAGGGAATATAAAACCCCTTTATTACGTAGTTCCTTCCTGCATAATATATCATGAAGCTTTGCGAAGGACTTGCTGCTTCTCGTTTCTCTTCTTCGGCAATATCCCATGAAACAAGTATTCTTTAAAAGGAGTAATCCATGATTTCCCCTCATGATAAACCTCCTGTATTTGGTCAACTTCTATCATATCTATACTTAGGGTGTGCAATGTCAAGACTAGAACCAAGCCAATTTACTGCGCATCACCAGTGCTCGCAAGCTTTGCCAATGAGTCGGCTTCTACATTCCGCTCACATGGAGTATGCGAAATTCCTAGTATTCGATATTCGCCAAGAACTCTTGAACCCGGGTGAGATATGGGACAAGTCATTGTCCCTGAGCTTGATAACCTCCCTCTACCTGATATACCACCGTTGTGATCCACAAAAGATTCAAAGGGACTTTACTCTGAGATCCCTCATGAGTTTTGTCCAATGATTAGCATTTCATATTCGGCTTCTTTATTTGTAGAAAGAAAATCAAGCTTTAGAGCACAACAGATTGACCAGTTCCCAAGGGTTAGGAGAATAATTCCAGCTCCAGAATAACAGTAATTAGATGCTCCATCGGTGTACATCTTCCATCGCACTTCCAAGGTTACTTCATTCTCTAGAGGCTCGCCCTACAAGGTAAACTCCACTATGATGTCTGCCAATGCTTGTCCCTGAATAGCTCTTTGTAGAAAATATGTAATGTCGAATTGGCTAAGTTCGATATTCCAATTACGCAATCTTTCAGACATCTCAAGTCGTTGCAAGACCTGTCACAATGGCTGATCGGTATACACATTGATTGGATGGGCCTAGAAATACGGGTGAAGCTTGGAGACGTAATCACCAAGCAAAATACCAATTTCTCTATCTTCGTGTAGTTTCTTTCTACCCCCGTTAATCATTTACTGACATAGTACATCGATCTTTGAATTCGGTCTCCTTACGAATGAAGGCTGCTCTTATGGCATATAGCGATACAGCTAAGCAAATATACAACTCCTTATGATCTACCGATTTTGAAGAATCCAGGGGCCTCTCCAAATGATTCACCAAAGCTATGAATGAGCCTTCATAATCTTGCGTCCGCCCAAAATTCCTCTTCCCTTTCCTTTCAAATCAAAGAAGGGAATGCATTCATCAGTCGCCCTGGAGACGAACTGACTCGGAGCAGCGACCTTCTCGTTTGGACTCTACACTTGTTTAATAGCTCTAGGTGCTTGCATATATCAAATGGCTTGAATCTTTTCTGGATTTACTTCAGTTCCTTATCTACTGACAATAAAGCCCAAGAACTTCCCTGATGCAACACTGAATGAACACTTTAGAGGGTTGATTTTCATGTTATAAAATCAAAGGATATCGAATATCTCCGCCAAGCCTCAAATGTGGTCGCTTGATCATCGCGACTTCACAAGAATAACATCTACATAACTTCCATCATCCTCCCGATCTGATTCTTAAACATTAGGTTAACTAGACTTTGATAGGTTGCTCCAGCGTTATTTAATTCGAACGGCATCACCACATAGCAATATAACCCAACATCCGTTACAAAGTTGTATGTTGCAGGTCTGCGACATGCATCGGGATTTTATTATACCCCGAGTACGCATCCATAAATGAAAAAAAATTCATGCCCCACAGTTGAATCAACTAGCTGATCAATTCTTGGCGGGGGAAACTATCCTTAGGGCAAGCCTTGTTCAAGTCCAAATAGTCATTACACATTTTCCATTTCCCATTCACCTTATTCACTAGTATGGGACTAGATATCCATTTGGGATAGAGGGCATAACGAATAAACCCATAGACTTTAAGTTTATCCACCTCCTCTCCAAGAGCAATAGATATATATGGATCCATGCCTCGTCTCTTCTGTTTCACAGGGACATATTACGAATCAATGTTTAGTGCATGGCTCGTTATTGCAGGCGAGACCCCACACATGCCAGAATGGGTCCAAGCGAATATGTCCATATTCGCTCGGAGAAAGTCAGCAAGTTCTCTCATTATCGTGGAGCTATGTTGCATTCCAATCTTCAACACCCACGATGGGTCGACATGACTGACTGTTACATCAATCATCAGCTCACCCGACGCCAACTTGGTCTCCTTCGGTTCCTCCTCATCATCCCGCAGATCTATATCTCTAGAGAACCGATTATGGTGCCCAAGCCAAGGCTTAGGCACTATTTGTCAATCTTCAGTGACTTGGATGTGGACAGACTTGTCCACACCCTTTCCCTTCTCTTTTCATTTGGCCTCTCTCAACTCAGCCACAAAACAGGCATGTCCAATCGCCCGATCATTATGCACAACATCTACTCCATTATCAGTTAGAAATTTCAACGTCAATCACCATAGGGCAAGTGCAGCTCCGAATTGAGCTATGGTCAGACGGTCCAGATTTTTTTTTATGGTGAGTCAACATCCAAAACAATGAACGGTAGGATCTACACCCTCCTACGTTCACCTTCCCCCAATTCGACCGACAATTCTACATAACCAACTGCCTCGGTAGCCACACCATTGAACCCCTGTATACGAACTTTAGATGATTTCAAATCCATAATCTCCATCCTCATTTGATCATATGCCTTCTCAAAGATAATGTTCATAGAGCTTCCGCAATCAATCAAAATTCTTCTCACCAGAGCGGGGCCAATCATGGCGGAGATAACCGTCAGATCAATAATAGGGGCCTCTACTCTATTGGAATCACTGTGTTGAATACTATGTCATCCGTCATTATACACTATTGATTGTTCGGAGTTCCATCCTCTGTATTCGAGCAACATTCGAAATCCACATGTCTCACTAAACTAGCAGAGCGCTCCATTTCCTGCCAACTTCTATCCGCAGGATATGGTAAATAAACTATAACCTTCCACTGATCTGTGTAGGCTCCTCAGCCCTGCGCGGAGCTTGCCCTCGATTGGGGTCAAATGTGCCATGTCCACCATCCTATAGACTTTTCACAAATTGCTACAACTTTTTCTCCCGAATCAATTTCTCAGCGGCATTGTGGAGATGCCTACATGTGTCCATATTGTGCTCATAACATTCATGAAATCGATAGTACTTCTTGGTTTTCTTTTGTGCCTTAGTCGATTCTTTCAAACGATGCTTTTTATATTGGAAAGTATCACAGGTGGACAGATAAAAATTCTCCAAGGACGCATTCGAAGGTATATAGCTGTCATACGTAGGAAACTTGGACCTCCACTTTTTGAGATCACTCTTCCAGTCACGATTCTCTTCTTTATTTCTTTTCTGTTCATCCGGCTTGTTTTGAATATTGACTTGAACCTTCCCAAAACTCTCGTCAGACTGCTTTATTGCGACATTGCTTTGTACCACTTCATCACTTGGCCCCGTAGCATCGCTTTTTCTAGACAATCTGGCCTCTTCATTTCATATGAGCTGGACCTCCTTTGATAAGAAATGGTCCAACGTGGCCGGCGTTTTTCCAGCTAGCCAATCATGGAACTCAAATTCAGGGTCAGCTCCCCTTGTCATAGCCAGAAGTATTGCGTGGTTATCACAGTTACTAAATACAGTGGTAGAAACATGGAATCTCTTTAAGTATTTCTTCAATGATTCCCCCGAAGCCTGGATTACACTGGACAACGACATCACATCTTTAGGGCAAGTAGTGTGAATACGAAACTGCTTTAAATCTTATTGCTAGCACATCAAATCTTGAGATTGATCGTGGGGGTAACCTTGTGAAACATATCATAGCGATCCTAAAATGACTTATAGGGAAGTATCTACATTTAGTAGCATCATTCGCTCTTGTTGAGTCCATCAACCATTCGTACCTCATAATGTGCTACCTGGGGTCAGTTTTCCCTTCATAAGCAGGAATAGTAGGCATGTTGAATCTTCTAGGATACTCCGCCTGTAAAATATTGTCGGTATATGGGATGTGTCTGCTAGAGACCCCAAGTCATCATTTGTCAAGCCCTAGTTCTCCCTCATTAGCTGTTTGACCATTGCAGACAAATCTGATGACCGGATAGGTGGGGCCAAATGGTGGTCGTGCTCTACCTCGGTGAATTCTCCGGTCAGTGTTTCTGGGGCATTTCACACCTCCTTAGCCTGTTATCCTCCTGATGTGTATCCCAAGCATTCAATTCACTATCATCTCGAGGAGGTGGTTGATCAGCATCCAAATGCCAACATCTAATTTCTTGGATCCAGCTTGAACACAGTTCTCCACTTACAATTCGTGAGCTACCCCTTTGGTTGAGGGATCGATACCGATCCCTTTAGAGGGCACCGAACCGTCTTGGCAGACATGTTGGCCTACCGAGCATTGTTCCATTGCTTAAGTTCGCGTTGCTTCAACCCTGCGATGTCTTTTCCTATGATTTTCGTCTAATGAAGTTGTACTTCCAGCGACGAGTAAGAAACGAGATCCCTTCTAGTGCTTTGGCGTTGTTGTTAAGCAATCTATTTCATCAAATTAGCATTAGCCTGGATTTGCTCATTTAGCTACCCACGACATTTCATCAGCTCTCTCATTAACTCATTGAATTCAGCTCTAGTTATGGAATCAGTGGGGTTCTGTACTGCAGTAGGCTCCACAATCGCATTAGCAAGTAGGTTGCTTGGACCCCATTATTGGACACTGGCGGTCTCATAGGCATCAACATTTTGGGAAGTAGACGTTGACCCAAAAAATGGACCAACACCCTGGTTTGAGTTTGAAAGCACCAGCTCTAGTATGACAAAGCAATATTACAGATAACTGATATAGAAAAAGAACAATAAATGAAAAAAGATAGAGAATTTTTATAGTGGTCCGGCTGTTAATGAAGCCTACGTCCACTTTATAGCTTTACTATAGGCTGATTGCTGTTACACGAGTTTTTTGAATACAAGGCTTTGATTGTTTATTAGCTAGACTGAACCTCCAAAGTAGGAATCCACTAGAGAATCATAGTGTATTCATTTAATGGTTGTTGTGCGTGAGTTAGAGAGTGAAGAATAATTCCAGCAAAGCTCTAGCAACCAGTATAGAGAAGATCCTCTTTATGTTGTAGGTGGTATGGTATTTATAGAGGTCGGGAGCTTCTGGGCCGGGACCGTGTTCGTCAACTCGCAAGTAAGCTACAGGCGACCTAGGAGGACTTTGGCTTTCATAACTAGCCAAACTAAGGGTCATTGGCGGGTCATGGCCTATGGTCATTGGCGACCCATGGACTTGGTTCATTTGCTGGCCAAAATCTCGCTTCTTTTGTAGCGTTCCATAGTTGGTTTGTTCGAAGGTTCGAGGAGAAACATAGGTCTCTAACGATTTAGAAACTTAGGATTTTTCTGGAGTTTGGAATTGGAGACATTTCCACAGTCTTTCATCGTTGCTCTTACATTTTGATGGCAATTAATTAGCTGTTTATGTTGGGCTACTAACTGGATTAAAAGAATGTGGAACCTTTGACTTCGTTGATCCCAATCATTATTTTATTGGTATAGCTTGGCCCTTGCCTCAGCTTTTTTGATTAACTTTTGAACCATCTTGTCTACACAAGGTTGTCCTGATTTCTAATGGATTCCGCTGGGTTAAAAACCTAGATAACATTTGCCCTTCAGTGTATGTCTTCTTTGTAAATAAATATGCTCAGGAAATCATCGCTTTCAATATCCATCTGATGATTTCCGAACGATTGCACTTGAGCTTTACCAATATTGTACCCTAATGTTATTAGTTGTCTTTCTTTGGTTCGAATTACTACCACTTGCCATAATATATATCACACTTCTGCTTGTAGCTTCCCTACATGCTTGGAGTGACGAATAGTTGTAATTGATTGAGTTTGAGATGAATAAACAAAGCTTTCCTTTTTTCTTTTCCTTTGAATGTATTTACGCATCTTTTTATCATCATCTCTTTCCTTTTTTAATGGGTTGCTAGTGATCCATACGAGATGGTTCCTTAGCGACCTATCTGTATGGGAATTTATTTTTATAAGGCTAGGTCGGGTTGCTGGCGAGCCATAGTGGATCGGGTCGCTAGCGACTCGATTACTTAGCAAAAAAAATTTCCTTTTCTTTTTTCCTACTTATACTCAAGCCGACCTCATTTCCTTCATTCTACCCGAGACACTTCATTCCTCCACGCGACCGGTTGTTCTAACGATTCGACCCAAGCAAACCTAGCATCAATTCGATCTGCTTTCCTACTTCGTTTGATCCATTCACTGCCGATTCACCCTAGAATCAACTCGATTTGTCTATCTCGTGAAACCCTAGCAGATCCACCATCGTGTTCCAATTTTAACCCTAGCCCACTATTGGTCTGTAGCTGACCCAACATTAGTTAGCCCATCATCCAATCCATTGCTTGCCGAGTTTAATTTGTGATTCTTCTTGTGCCTTTATATCAATTTGAGGTGGGTTTTCTTGATTGATTCATTAATTTCTATGTTGGAATAATGATTTGATGTCTTGCTTTCACTTATGACATTGATTACAAGAAGTTCGAGCTGATTGCGGTTTAATAGAGGAACATAGTAAATCGAATCTTGAGTTGTCTCTTGGAATGATATTCGGACTTTGGCCTAAGGCTTGTGCATTCTTCTATCTTCATCCATTAGACCAAAATTGTCTTGTCTCCAGTTTCGTAGACAATATTTGCATGACGTATTACTAGCCGGCCTTGATTTTTTAGAGAACTTGGACTTACCCTGCTTACTTATCACATTATTGGTGTCCTTATAATGAGAAGATTTTTCCATGTTGCTTCGGATCATAGATCCATTATCGGTCATCGACCTAATGGGTGAGTGAGCAAGGATATGAATAAAAGCAGAAAGCGAAGTAACACAGGAAGTTCTTTTCTCCTTCCACTACGAGCGAACTATCTATACGGGATTGGGCATTTGTAGTGCTTTGGACACCAAGTTTATCCCATATAGACAGCACAGTGCACTTTCCCTAGTTCATACTTGAAATCTGACCTGCGAATCACAAGTTAATGTTGCTTCGGAATTCAAGCATGATAGGGGAAATTTATGAAAATAAGATAGATTTACCTGAATGTTTTGGGCATGATTTCTATTATAAATAATGAAGCAGCCATCTGCATGCCGTAAGTCATGTGGACAAAGCCCGATGCTCTCTGAAGCTCATCACCCATATTGCAAGCCCAATATGGTCAACTATTTTCGATTGGGCCCATCATGGACCGCACATCTCCCAACTTTCAAATTCTTCTTAATCCAATTGAAAGAGCCTCGTCAGTGGTCTCTGCCAAGGTTCTTCATGATATATGCATGCGGCATGGAATTCCCAAGGAAGATGTGCATCTGTCGGTGGAAGACGAATTCGCTCTTATGCCTCCTTCGGGGTTCACCACTTGCCATCGATATATATGCTTGAACTCGGTCGTACCTATTTTCAACGATTTTCTATACAAGACTCTCTCAAATTTGGGTATCGCCCCATTCCAACTTCATCTGAATGGCTACGACATCCTTACTTGCTTGCATGTCCTTTTCATGTGGACGTTCCACCATGTTCCAAGTTTTGATGAGTCGTTTTATTTTCTGATGTTCATAGGAGAGATGACTATCCCTCTTTGATCATGACTGAAGCCCAAAGGAATCGGAAGACCGTCTTGCGGTTGCAAAGCAATCTATCATAGTTTAAGATGTAGTGCTTCTTTATTAGGTGCCCCGAGGGGTTCAACCGTCGATGGACGATAGTGGGTAAGCTTCTCTTTTTCGTTTGTCGAATTTTGAAGAGTTGTAATGGGGTCTCTAACTGATTGTGTGTCCTTTGCAGTTATCCCAAGGTCGAATAGAGATGTAGTTCTTGATGAAGTTTTCCAAACTTTAAAGGCTATTGATGCCAAGCAGAGGTGCATTAAAGTTTTGCTGAACGGTAAGAACTTACGTTGATACAAACTGTTGGCTCCGGCCCAATCCATCGCTCAGATTGAAGCTCCCTCTCCCCGTCGAGCCAGAGTTCATGCAAGAACCTCTACTTCTTCACATGATTTAGATGAAGATCAGAAGATAGGCATCCTGTTCAGAAGATCACTCAATGAGGCCCATGAAGAGAAAGACGACATTATGGCTAGATACGCTGTTCAGCTAGAATGCCTCGAATCCTGGAGTAAACAGAAGAAGAGCCCACGCACAAAGAAGGAAAATCCACGATGGACTCAGAGAAAGAGGAGGGGGAGTTTGAAAGTAGCAGCGGTGAAACCACAACCAATGATAACTTTTCATCGGAATCTGAAGGTGAAACTCGGTATCTTGCAATGAAACTCCAAGAATGAGTTTCATTCTTTCGAATTTGCCCCTTTCTAACACAAATGGCTAGGCAAAGCCCTAGAAACTAGTAGACACCAAGATTCTCCAAGTAAGAATGTCGAGGAGGACTTAGGATATTTTAGCGATGCATTCGTTGACTTTGATGCTCTCATGAAGGGAGACATGAAGTTTGACATGATGCTACCTTGCTCAAGTGATATTGCTCCATCAATCAGCCCAGTTCTACCTATAACAACCGAAGCCAGTCCGACTCCCCCTTCGACAGCCTTTCACTCCGGTTTGTAATGATGCCTTAGGCCCATATTAGAAATGCACACCATATCACACTAGGATTACACTTATTTCTATTCTTTCTTTCCTTTATACATTTGCTTAATTCATGTTATGCTTCCGAAACCTTTCATGTACACCTTATTCCGGGTATGACGAGATAGCGAGGCTTCTATGATGACTTTGAGGACTATACCGATTCACAGCGGTACCCAAAGTGCTCCTTTAGCCGCCATCTAGTCTGGGAAACGGAATACAAGTACAGACGAAGGAAAAAACATGAGGCTGAAACCCGCTGTTAAGAGGATATAGATAAAGCCCATTCACACAAAGGCGAGTATGAGAAAAGACAGTTTCATGAAAAGATATGAGCCGCCAAAGAAATCAAAGTTTGAATATCGCTCCCATCCTTCAGATCTAGCTTCAAAACACACTTTCGTGAGCCAAGAGATTCTTATCCCCTCTGACCCGATTCTGCCCCCAAAACATATTTCATCTTTCTCTATCGTTACTACTGCCTCTGGCGCATCTCATCCCCACCGAAGGCCGGCCTATACTCTTCCTGCAGGCCTCCCTAAGCTTGAGGTGATGCTTTCGAGTTGGTTTCTAAAAGGGGTTAAGTTTAACTTGGATCTTCATCCGTTCGTAGGGATTCCTTCATGCAACATCTCCAAGCTATCAAAAAAACCTAGAGTAGGCGGAAAAATGGGAGAAGCTTAGCAAGTAGCTACCAGACACCAATAGGAATAAGTACCAAGAGATTCTCTCCTTTGAAGCTGAGAGAAATGATTTTGAAAGGGCGTTGGCTGATCGGGATGCTAAAATTAAACAGTTGGAGGAGGAGAAGGACATAGAGCTTTGGGAAAGTAAGAGATCCGCCAACCTTATGAAGGAGCTAAAGGATGCACATGAGATGTCGAGATTGTCTAGAGGGATGAAATTAAAAAGACTCATGCAGAGGAAGCTAAGTTGAAGGTAGAAGTGATCACTTGCAATGCTATCATTGAAGGCTAAAGGAAAACAATTGCCGATCACGATCTAATTGTCTAAGGGGACAATAAAATGATCTTCGACCAAGTCGAGACTACTGCAAAACTATATGCTTAGGTCGCACAACTCAAATGCCGACAAGACTACCATTGAGATTGAGAAGGCTGCGGTGACAACAAATTACTTGGACCTCCAGCATGCTTCGATTGGAAAATGAAGAAGCTGGATGAAAAAATCTTGAACTTTTATGTTAACTCCTTATTACATCAGGGGAACCTCAGCTACCACAGCCCAAAGTATCCACGTACTCTTTCCTTTATTTGGAAGTAAATATTATCCCGCTTTGCTAAGAGCGGCGACGTTTATACAGATCAAGTGGTGCGGGATGCTTATCTCAATGAGGAGTCCAAGAAGGCTACTTGAGGGCTAGGAGATCCTTTGGGTTGAACGGGAGAGGGAGGCCACCGAAGCTACCTTGACATTTGCTATTGACGTGCTTACTAGGCCTTCTTCCTCCGACAAGGGTGAACCATCAAAGCAAATCCACGACCGACCAGTGAGTTTAGGACTTGACCTTGTTCCTTATGTGGTAAAGCTCTCCAAAGAAGGCGAAGGATACGAGTTCGAGGTCGTCGTTCATGATCCTTCCTCTGGTGCAGGTAACGTCCATGCTTCTCCCGAACTCGGGAGCCTTCATCTTACACCACAGGAGCAAGAGCAGTTTAATGCTTTCCTTTTTGATCTTATAGTTCCATTCACTCTTCATGTTGATGCACCAACTACTTCGGTGCCTGCGCATGCTGCCATTTTCACATCCTCTGAGATTGTATCCATCCCTGCTTCAGTTCCCATATCCATGTCTAGTTCACAACTGGGGCCAGAGGCCGAGAAGATTGCAGTGCTCCAAGGCTTACACAATCCTTTGGCATCTCTGGAAGGTGAGACAACTGCAGCTGAGGCTAAGGAGTGGGAGAGGCAAACAGAGCAACCATAGAAGACTCCACAAGATTTGGTTGCCATTAAGAAGGAAAGAGTGGAGGAGATTAAGGCTTCGAAGAGCTTTCGGAAATCAAAAAAATGCTAGGGCAAAGGAGGCTCTTCTGAGAAGATTTCTGATCGAGATGAGGAGACCGCCACTGAAGTGTTCATTGATGTTACCGGCAGCGACACTTCTTTTGAGAAGAAGAAGAAACTACCAACCAAGGGTGGAAAGGGTACCGGTGGCAAGAAGCGATGAGCGGACGGTATGAAGATGGACTAGATTTTGGCTTACAACTTATAGGAAATCTGGTTTATATTGTTTTTTATTTCTTTTCGAGTCATTTTGTTCAAGTGCAGAGTCTGCACTTTCTGTCCGTGTCTTGATTGTAGAGTTTATATTCTTTCTTCTTAGCCGTTGTTGTATGGGTATGGCCCCACATTTTGATTCTGTGTACATAAAATCACAAGCAATACATTGATATTTTGACTTTATTTTTAACTGTCTATTCATGTATGCTTTGTGTACTTGTACTTGTTTCATTTCATACTTTGCTAGTTCTATGATTATAGCTAAAGTCCTTCATTGGAAGTAATAGAACTTTAATGGAACTTAGAGATTGATAGGACTTAGAGGATTTTTGTTAGAAATTCATAACATTATACAAAAATTTCTAAGTTTTAGAAATTTTTGTTTGGAGTTAATTTTAGTTTAGAAATTTCTATGTTTTATCTTAGAAATTTTGGTTTGGACTTAATTTAAGTTCAGAAATTTCTAAGTTTTGAAAATTTTATTTTTTGTTTAGAAATTTCCATGTTAATTTTAGAAATTTTTGTTTGGATTTAATTTTTGTTTAGAAATTTCTAAGTTTTGAAAATTCTAATTTTTGTTTTGAAATTTCTAAGTTAATTTCATAAATTTTTGTGTGGAAGTTGAGAAACTTTGGGATAGAACTTATGAACTTGTTATTGTTTGGAGTGACAGAACCTATGAGCTTACTGTATTTGTTTGGTTCTGCTGTACTACAGGTGTATGCCCCTTAATTCATAGGGCTTTTCACTCCAGAAAACTTTCAATTAGCTGATAAATTGGGGTTTAAAAATCATCATGGAAAATTTGGCTAAGTTACAATTTGATCCTCCCTTTTTAATTCTTATTTCTGGGAGTTTTGAAACTTTAGCGCATAACTTCGGCTTTTTGTAAATTTTAACCCTTAAGTGTCCATAGTTGACGATTTTCATTTGTATTTTAGCATCCTAATTTTGTTGGAATTTCATTCGTTACTCTCGGTCATGTGAGTTGTCAGCGTTGATAGTGAAATGTGCGATTTCTGGCACTCCCATGTGCTACCTATCTTCGAGGAACACTAGGATATGGAATTTTTGTGTGCGTCTGATGAGGTACGCGACTTTTTCTCTTGCTCAGCTTTTTCTACCTTTAGGCAACATGAGAGTTATTATTTTAAGGCTCCTCGGTGTTGTCTATCTTCGAGAAACACGAGGAGCTTGGTTTTCCTTAATTTTGCCTATCTTCGGTCAACATAAGGAGTTTTGGTGCTCCTTGGTGTTGCCTATCTTTGGGAAACATTAGGATTTTTAATTTTCCTTGGTATTTTCTATCTTCGGGCAACAAAAGGAGTTTTGGTGATCCTCGGTGTTACCTATCTTCGGGCAACACGAGGAGTTTTGGTGCTCCACGGTGTTGCCTATCTTCGAGAAACACGAGGAGTTTTGGTTTTCCTTGGTGTTGCCTGTCTTCGGCTAACACAACGTGTTTTGGTGCTCCTTTATGTTGTATATCTTCGACCAACACAAGGAGTTTTAGTTTTCCTTAGTGTTTCCTATCTTCGACAATATGAGGAGTTTTGGTTTTTCTTGGTGTTGCCTATCTTCGGGCAACACAAGGAGTTTTGAGTTTGGTCCTCCTCGGTGTTGCCTATCTTTGGGAAACACAAGGAGCTTATAGAAAGTAGCACTTGTGGAAAGCAAACTTTAGAAATTTTAATAGTTTTTTCACAAGATAACTTTATTAAGGAAAGCATAGCATATTTTTTGCCTATTTACAATGCCTTCGGCATTTCCAGGATGGCTTATTTGCTTGAAAATAATAGGAAATATGTAAAGTAGATTTTTTAATGAAACAATGGTGGAGCGATTCGCTATTCTAGGCTCTAGGAATTACGACCCCCTCGACGGTTGTCAGTTTGAATGCCCCATCCCTGAGCTTTTGATTAAAGACATATGGTCCTTCCCAGTTGTGTCCGAAGGCCCTCAGAACAGGGTGAACTCACTTGAGCATAAGATCTCCAACTTCGAAGGTCTGACTTTGAAATCTAGAGTTGAAATACCATGCAATCCTTTTTTGGTGGGCAGTAGTTCTCAACTTTGCTTCTTCTCTTTTTTCATCGACCATGTCTAGCGACTCAAATAGGAGTTGCTCATTTAGTGCTTGATTAAAATTCTGCCTTCGGTGGGATGGGACTTTTAATTCAACGGGAATCTTGTTTATTGCTTTCACTTGCCCGCTTTCCTACAGATGAGCCACCTCCTAAAAGCTTTTTTCAATTCGGAAGCGCTTGCGTAAGTCTTTGAACTCGACGCTTTCGAATTATATTCCGTTGTCAGTTATGATTTTTGTGGCATGCAAAATTTGCAAATGATGTTTTAGTAACAAAGTTAATAACTTTCTTTGTCGTTATGCTGGCCAGCGGTTCTGCTGCGGCCCATTTTGTGAAATAATCTACGACAATTATAGATTATTTGGCTCCTCCTTTTTCTATTGGAAGGACACCAATCAAGTCGATCCCTCCATATTGAAAATGGCCATGGGATGACCATCTACGTCAGTTCCGTTAAATGAGTTCTCTTTATTTTTCTGAATCTTTGAAAGTGATCGCATCTCCTAGAATGATTTGCGGCGTTGCAATTTATTATTAGCCAGAAGTACGTATCACTAAGGACTTTCTTTGCCAATGTCTGCCCCTCTAGTGTGGTCTTCACATTCATCTTCATGTACTTCCTTCAGGATTTTTCGTGCTTCATCATCGGTCATACACCTAAGGAGAGGGGTTGAGAATCCCCTTTGATAGAGTATTCCGTCCTGTATCAAGAACCGCGATGCCTTTTGGAGGAGCTTCTTTTGTTGATTTTGGTCAGTTGGAAGGGTTCTTGTAAGTAGATAGCCTTTATCGGTGTCATCCATGTGTCCGGCTCGACGATGGCCTCGAAAATCCATTCTACGCCTATTTCATCGATGCTTGGGTTGGTTAGCGTTTCCACTGGAACCAATCCAAATAATTTGGCTTCTACAGAGCTTGCCAGCTTAGCCAGATAATCTGCCTTGGTGTTTTGCTCCTATGGGATGTGAGTTATGGTGTAGTGCTCGATACCGCTAAGCAGTTCATGTACTTTGGACGGCTACAGGACCCGATTCTCTCCACACGCTTGGTACTCTCCTTTCACTTGACATACGACCAACTGGGAGTCGCTATATATGTGGATAGACTTTATTTTGAGTTCCTTTACAACCTTCAGTCCTACGATCAGTGCTTCGTATTCCGCTTCGTTATTGGTAGCTTGGAACTCCATGTGTAAAGCAAAGCTAATGGATCGCCCCTCTAGGGATTTCGAGAACTACCCATGCGCCCGAACAGAAATTGTTTGATGTGCCATCGACGAATAGCTTCCACTGTACGTCTATTTCTGATTGAACTTCTTCCTCGTCGTTTCTTATGGTAAATTCGGCAATGAAGTCCACCAACACTTTCCCATTGATTGCTTTCCTTGGATGGTACGTCATATCATATTGGCTCACCATTATATTCCACATGAGTAGTCGATAGGATGTTTTTGATCAGTATAATGCTTTAGGGGCTGGTCGGCAATACTCTAATCAGATGAGCTTGGAAGTATGGCTGTAATTTCTAAGATGCGATCAAAGGCAATTTTCTAGCTTCTCAAGTTTTGGGTAATTCTTCTCAGCTTCGGTGAATTGTTTGCTAATGTAATACATGGTCATTGGATTCTTGCCTCTTCTCGCACAAGAGTGGCACTTAGGGCGTGCGGGGAAACAACTATATAAATGAACAAGTCTTCTCCATCGACCATTTTTGATAAGATCGAGGGAGTTTCCATGTGTCATAGCAGTTCCTCGAAAGCTATTTGATAGGCTTTACTCCATTCAAAGTTTTTCTTCCCCTTCTTTAGCGCATCGAAAAATGGCACACACTTGTTTATGGATTTAGAGATGAATCGAATCAGTGCTGTGACCTTTCCATTCTAGCTTTGAAGTTCTCTCTTATTTCTATGGGCTTGGACTTCCTGTAGCGTTGCTATTTTTTCTTGGTTCGCTTCGATGCCCCAAGCACTTACGATGAATCCCAAGAATTTTCTCGAGGCTATTCGTAGTGGCACTTGAGTCGGTTACGTTTCATTCCATATTTTCAGAGTATTTCGATCATTTTAGAGAGGTTGTCAAGATGGTTAGCAGCTACTCGAGATTTGACTAACATATTATTCACATAAAATTCCAGAGTCTTCCCAATCTGGTGTTTGAACATAGTATTCACTAGCCTTTGGTACATTGCCCCTGCATTTATCAAACCGAATGCATCACTTGGTAACAGTATAATCCTAAATCATTGATGAAGCTGGTTCTCTCTTGGTCTGGTTTATGCATCAAGATCTGGTTATAGTCCGAGTATGCATCCATAAAAGACAACAATTCATGTCGTACTATTCCGTCCACCCACTGATCAATTGTAGAGAGTGGGAAACTTTCTCGAACAGGCTTTGTTGAGATCCGAGAAATCAATATAGATTATCCATTTTCCATTGGATTTCTTGACTAGGACAGGGTTTGATATCCATTCAGAATAGGTTGCATCTCGAATGAAGCCGTTAGCCATCAATATATCTACCTGCTCTCTTAATGCCTTGGATCGTTCAAGTACCAAGCTGCGCCTTTTTTGATTCACTGGAATAAATTTAGGGTCGATATTGAGCATGTGCGAGGCAATTTCATGTGACACTCCGCACATATCGGAGTGTGTCCAGGTGAATACGTCCAAGTTGAAGTGGATGAATTTTATTAGTCCCGACCGCATTTTGTTTCCAAGATGCAATCTGATTTTCAAGACTCGTGTTGGGTCATCCATACAGACTGGAACAGACACTGTCAATTCTGATGGTGCTGCTCGCTCCTCCCACGAGCTCTTCTTTATAGGGTCCAAAGCCTTGTCGAATCTGCTATAGTCCCCAAGCCAGAGGCGGCTCTATAGTTGCTATTCGATGGGTTCATGGATGTGGAATGTTTCCCTACATCCTTTCGTTTTTCCTTTCTTCTTGACTCATGCAATTCCGCGATATAACATTCCTCAGCGACGCTTTGGTCCCCTTTCACAATTCCAACTCCATGCTTGATAGGAAACTTTATTGTAAGCACCATTAGGCCAATGCTATTCTGAAGTCTGCTAGTATGGGTCTTCCCAAGAATGCATTGTATGCTGACATTTCATCAGCGGTTACAAAGGGCTAAATGAGCGTGACCCTTCGCCCGCCCTCTCCAAGTTCAACCGGTAGGTCTATTGTTCCCATCGGTTGTTTTGGTTCTCCGATAAACCCCCAAATTTTTGTTCGGCACGTGGACACGCTCTTCATGCCAATTTTCATTTGACCAAAAGTACATTAAGTATATTAACTGAACTGCCATTGTCAAACAGCACTCGTCGGACTACAGCAGGCCCAATTCCTACTATCACCACCATTGGGTCCAGAGTCAGAGCTTCAATCCCTTCGGTGTCTCGATTGTGGAACAATATGTCATCGCTTAGAACCTTTTGCTGCTTGACCGAAGTTTCATCATCTATTATCAAACACGATTCCTTCGGGGCATGCTTTAATGAATTCTCATATCACTCCATCTCTCTCCAACTTCTTTGCTTGGGATGTGGTTCCCTATATATTGTTCTAATAATAAGCCTTTGTCAGTTTGCTTTGATCCTTCTTTGCTAGTTCCAGCTTGATTCCTTTTCTCTTTAGGAGGTCGAGGGACTATAGCCTGGTTGGGTTTTTTCCGGTTTTTTCACATATTATTGAAGCTTGCTGTCTCGGATCAACTCCTCAATGAGATTCTTCAAGTGACGACATTCATTGGTATTATGACTATATGTCTCGTGGAGGCGGTAGAATTTTCCTCAACACTTTTGCTCCTCGGTTGCTTCTTTCCTGGAGGTTCTTATATTCTTTAGTCTCCTGCATTACGAGATAAATATTCTCCGGAGTGTCGTTTGTTTAGTGGGGGTGTACTCTTCATCTCTAAACTCCCTAAATCTTTTGTTGTTGCCAGTGTTATTTCTCTTATCAGAGTTCTAGTTTCTTCTTTTCTGGTTCCCGCTGCGTGTGTTTTGTCCTGTCGCTACCCTATTTTGTCCGTTGTTCATTTGTTGTACACTAGCAGCCTTTCTTCTAGCTCCTGCGCTTAATCCTATCTCAAATACTGGCTTGCCTTGTGATTGAAGTCGTTCCTAGTAGTAGGTTGCTTCATCTTAATCAATTTTTCGAACTCTGTATCTTCTATACAAGCCGAAAATGGAGGAATTTTCTTGTACTATAGTAGTTGCTGTTTTAGGCATAACCCTTGGAGTGGGATTTGATTGGAGAGTTATCAGAGCATTGAGCTTATCCATTAGAGCTTTTGGACTATTTACCATTCTCTGATTGACCTCTTCAACCATCTTATTCAACTCATCCCTGATGACAACTTCATGCTGACTAGAAGATTTAGGTGCTTGATTTCCTAAGTTAGCACCACTTACTTCAGCTAGCTACAGACTAACACCTTTTGCAGCTCCTGCTGCCCCTATGGACCTTCCAAAAGCAGTTCTTCTTCTTCCAGGAGCTATTGACTTTAAAACAGCAAGTTCTTTAAGCAAAGACTGGGGATCTAACTTCTGGACCTATGAAATCCAAAGTAGATAGCCAGATCTGGATCCTGAGTTAGAGTTCTCAGTGAAAGCACCAAAATGTTAAGCCAAAAAATGGACCAATGCCTTGGTTTGAGTTCAAAAGCACCAGCCCTTTTCTGATAGAGCAATATCACAGATAACTGATACAGAAAAAGTACAGTAAAAGAAAGAAGACAGAGATTTTTTATAGTAGTTAGGCTATTAATGAAGCCTACATCCACTTTATAGAAATACTATAGACTGATTGTTTTACAAGAGTTGTTTGATTACAAGACTTTGTTTCCTACCTGGATTGAACCTCTAGAGTAGGAATCCACCTGAGCATCACAGTGCATTCCTTTGGAGATTATTGTGAGGGAGGTAGAGAATCAAGAATAATTCCAACAGAGCTCTAGCAACATATATGGAGAAGATCCTCTTTATGTTGCAGGTGGTATGATATTTATAGAGGTTGGGGTGCTTCTAGGCCAGGCCTGTCTTCATCAGCTCCCAGGTAGGCTATAGGCGACCTAGAGGGACTTTGGCTCGCAAAATGAGGGAAACCAAGGGTCGTTGGCGACCTTGGACTTGGTTCATTTTGCCGGTCAATGACTTGCTTTTTTGTAGTGTTCCACAGATGGTTTGTTCGATGGTTCAAGGAGAAGCATTGGTCTCTGACGATCTAGACACTTAGGATTATTATGGTGTCTAGAATTGGGGACATTTCCGTAGTCTTTCATCGCTGCTCTTAAATTTTGATGGCAATTCATTAGCTGTTTATCTTGGGCTACTGATTGGATTAAAAGAATGCAGACCCCTCGGCTTCGTTGATCCTAATCGTTGTCTTATTCGTAAAGCTTGGCCCTTGTCTTAGCTTTTTTGGTTAAGTTTTGGACCATCTTGTCTAAACAAAGTTGTCTTATTTTCTGTTGGATTCCGTTGGGTTAAAAACCTGGATAACAGTAAATCTGGTGCACCTTACCATTTTGAATTTCTTTTCTTAGACCTTGATTAATCTGAGTAGTATTTGTAAGCTTCTTATGATGAACCTGGATCTCTTTAGGGGATTTCCTCAATCAAGTAGCAGCAAAGATGATCCTAATAGCCTGAGAATCAACGCTCTCAACGAAATCACCAAAACGTTTGCAACCAAATGGGTCACAAACGTCGAAGAACAGGTTTAAGTAGTGAAATAAATGAAGAGATTAAATGAAAACAGAGCAATAACACTGGATATTAAGAAAAATGCAGTTGAAAGCAAAAAAAAAAATGATTTATATTGGTTTAGTATTGATTGCTTATGTCCACTTTGAATATACTTTTTATTGCTTCACAATTCACTTGATTAAACTTACAATCAGCAAGAAATAACAAGAGATCAGGAAAGAATAATGGAAGTTGGTTACTATAGTGGCAGAGTTTCACTCACAACCTAAAAAGTCCCTCAAAATGGATCCTTGTGCCTGTATTTATATACAAAGGCGGCCTCCAATCTGACTAAAACTTCGACAACAAGATCTCCTTAACCACATGGGCCTACCTAGGGAGGGATAAGCCTAACTCTCAATGGATAGGAATCGATACAGATCCCTCCATGGGTTGAGTTAGGACTAGCGATCCCTATAGTAGCTCCCTTTTGGTTTATGTAAATGGTGTTTCAAATATCAAGGCGGTTGGATGCATGGAGCTCTAGTTCTTGCAATATTCAAGCTAGAATCTTGACTTGTCCTAGGCGATGCCAATCCCTCCTGACGCCCCTTCTATATGTTGATCCTTACCCATTGAGGATATCATGCCAATCCATACCTCTAGAGTGTAATATACCGATCCATATCTCTGGAACGTAGTATGTTGACCCATGTCTTAATAGGTCATCATGACGATCCATTCTCGCAAGCGCATCTCATCGAACCCTTTATCTCCACAAGTCATGCCGATCCCTTTACATTCCCACCCAAACTAAATGTCTTTCCAAACAACTATGTTGATCCATATCTCTTCCTCCTGCTATGCCGAGCCATATCCTCCACACATATTTTGCCGACCCATAACCATATTAAATATATACCGATCCATCCATATTTCATCCACTTTGATCAACATTTATGCCAACAAAACTATGTACTATAATCCCGACATCATGCATCATCTATCTATTAATCCTGTTTACCTTGAGCTGGATATAACTGCCTGGTCATTATTTTTTGGCCATGTGGCTGTCTTCTTGCGATCATCTTTTTCATCAACGATCGAGTCTGGCCTTCCTAATCAGCCCTCTGTAGCCGGGTTAGGGCACCGGGTAACACTTGCCCCTAAAGTACGTCTTGTAAGTAACAAGACGTGCTTTGAAGTGGAAAAATCCAAGCTGCCTGGAATAAATTTATCTAATTTCCTGGTTGATTGCTGTCCTTTTTCTAATCTGATTTCAAACTTGATTTGAATCGTAATCAGAAAATTTATTTTGAAATTTGTATTTTTTTGATATTCATGTGCTTCTGATATTATGGTACTACTAACATTACCAAATTTCGTTGTTGAAAGTTAAATACTATAGATGACTGCAACATCTGTAGCACTTAGCATTGGACCTAGAGACATGGGGTATTCAAATTATCAAAAGTGCAAGTAAATACGATATATTGTAGTCCTTTACCTTGAATCGAGCTGTGGATATGCTACACTCATGCTTCATTCGGTTTCTCATGTGTGATCGCCTTAACTTTTAACCCATTGAACCTCCATTAACTCCACCGTCTTGCTCGTAAGCTATTTAGTATCATTCCTGACAATAAGAATTGGCCTACTAGGTCTTAAAGTTTCTAGTTCAATCATGATATCATCAAACAGATCCGGTGCAATTGTCATGCTTGAGTCGTGCAAAAACTTATGTAGGTGAGAGGCATGGAAAACATTATGCACATCTGCCATCTTCTGAGGTAAGTTGAATTTATATGCTAGACTCCCAATCCTATCTACTGTCGAAATTGGACCTAAGAATCTCAATGTTGTCTTCCCGTTACCTAAAAGTCAAATGATGTTTTTAATGATAAATCCTCATAAACACCATATTACAATTGAGAATGTCAAATCTCTACGTCTCTTATCGGCGTAGCTCTTCTACCTATATTGGGATGTATTCGTTCTTTGTTGAATGACTTCAATCTTCTTTAACGTCTCTCTAGTCATATCTAGCACAAGTATTAGTTTCTCTCCCTACTTCCACCAACATGAAGGAGCATTATATGTTCCGCTATACAATGCTTTATATGGTGCCGTACTGATACTAGACTGATAGCTATTATTGTATGTGAACTCCATAAAATGCCAGTGATCGTCCAACGAGCCCCAAAATCGAAGCTCGTGAGAGATCTTCCAATAAACGGTTCATCCCCATCGTTTACCCATAATTCTTCATGTGATAAGCTATGCTAAAATGTAATTTTGTCCCTAATTCCACTTATAAACTCTTCCAAAACCCACTAGTCACTCACAATGCTCTTCGACACACCATGGAATCGCATCACCCATTTCACATATAACTTGACTAACTTGGATGTCGTTATATTAGAATTGATGGGTATGAATTGGATAATCTTCATCACTCTATAGACTAGGATCCATTTATAGCATACACTTCTATAACAACCCAAATTTTTGATAACATTATTCAGAAGATTTAATTAGATAAACTAAATAAAATAATGTGTTGATAAAGGGATTGAGATTTGATTTAATTAAGGTTGCCGTGACTTTCTAAACTAATAAACATAATAAAAGGGTTAAAATGAATTAGAAGAGGGGTATTATGGGAAAAAGTCCATTCCTTTATTGTCTTCCTTAGGCCGTGTATTCCAACAGACGTTATTTCTCATTTCAAAACTCAAAAAGCTTGGTCGGCCGCTATTAATAACGGAAGAAGAAGAGGAAACAAAAGAAAAACTTAAGGAAAGCAAATTCAAATCAATCTCATTCAAATCTCAAGCTCCTTAATCATTAAAGCAAAGGTGAATAATATTTACATCTTGTTATCCCACCTTTGGGAAGGCCTTGACACCCAAAAAGTGAATGGAAATTAGAGAAAGATCATCTTGAAGAACGGTTATATACTGGTTCGCTATGGATGCTGGTAAATTTTGCTTGAGTCCGGATCAACTACAATTAACATGACACAACAATCAATGCTATGAAAGCCAACGTTTCAAATTTCAAGTTAATCCGAGTTCATATGCTCAAGATATGATCGATGCAAGCTAATGAAACAAACTCGTTCGTATCCATCGGTCTTCTTCACATCGGTTTCATTCGAATCCATCACAGCGGCTTCCTTCTTATCCATCAAAATAGACCCACTTCGTATTCATTCACAACCACCCATTTCATATCCATCGGCAGTAACACGGGAGTCCAATTCGTATTGATCCAGTTTCAAGCATGCTTCTTGGCCATAGATCGATATGAAATCAACACCTCCCATCGAAATACTCGACGATCGATATGAAGTGGAGCATAGGGAATCAATACAAAGTGGAGTACAAGACATCGATACGAAGTGCAGTGCAATAGAAGCGATACGAAGTGGAATGCATAGGATAGATACGAAGAAAACACATTCAAGTGGAAGACTCGGTCACTTGGCATAAAGAGTGGGTCAATCCAAAAAGTTAGCACCACGTCATCAAACATCAAGTATGAAGAAGCAACGTGAATAGATCAATGTGGATAGGAAGCGATGCGAATTCAACAGCCTTCGAAAACCCAAACTTGCATCGATCATAACTTAAAATCTACAGTTCCAAATGCCGCTAAATTTTCATAGTAGTTTGCTTACATCTTCAATCTTCATGATTGATCCCGACTCGATTGGACTAAATCTTGATAGACACGAATTATGTTTGTACGGTTCATGGATTAACTCCAAACAGTCAGGGATCGATTGTGTGCGCTCACCCTGTGAGAGAAGAGGACTTTCGGGATCGAAGCGGGATATTTGTAGCCTACACCTATAAATAGCAGCCTAGGACGTACTGAAAAAGGACTTTTGGCTCTTCTACGTCCAGACTCTGCCGAAATCATTATTGTATTTGAATTCAACTGTTGTAACTCATTGTAGTCAGCATGTAAACATTAATAAAATCATCAATTTCATAGTGGACATAGGCCATACGACGAACCACTCTAAATCTGTGTGTTTCAGCGTGTTTTCCTTGTTTTCAGTTGATGTGTTTGTTAAATGTTCCTCATTTTTCATTTACATTCTTCATTTTATCTCTTCAAATACCTCCAAGGAGTGTTATGCCCAATTTTGGTACAAACACTTTGGTGCTTTCACTGAGAAAACCGAGTTTTGTTCCTGCTCATTGAATCTACTACAGATATCAGATTGCAAGAATCCACGGAGAAGATCCAGATTTCAAGTCTAAAATTCTTCCACCCTATTCAGATTTGCATCAAGTCTAGGAAAGAGCTTCACTTCCCATCATGGTTAATGTGAGGACTACATCAACAACTACAGATCTAGAAGGACGAGATAGACAGAACCCCATGCAACTACCTCCTACAATCAAAATGCTATTGGACCATCAGATCCGCAAGGCCCTATCACCAGAGAAGAGTTTCAATTGTTAATGCAAGAGCTAACTAAAAGCTTCCAACAACTTACTCAGCAACTATGCGCTAACGTAGTATTGATCGATTAGCTGTCTCGTCAAAGATGAAGGAGATCCAAAAGGGACCAAGCTTCTTATTCCTCCACCGAGAGTTTAACCTCCTCTGACTACCATCATAGATCCATGCGCCCACGGCTAGATGGATGTTATACCCAAGCTACTAGACATCAGCATACACTGAGTCGTGGACAACCGAGATTTGGCCCATCGACCAACCATCAAACTGGACCCTCCTCTCGAGGGGTACTGTTCATTATCATGTTACAGACAACCACACTGCTACTGAACTGGCAGTTAATGCCTAGAACCGGATAGGTCCGAACCGTCGTCAACATGAACATACCCCAAAAACCTTATGTCCCGAGAACCTAGAACCAAGGAGGAGAGATATGGACCGTTGACTGCAATTGGCCCATCCTCCCATTGTAGAACCCGACCATACCTTGCCTTAGCATGCTCAAAATATCCAGAGGCCGGACATCCTGACGATGATCTGTTAGTTGATCCGTGAAAGTTAAGACCTCATCAATGGTGACTGGGGAATCTTCCAGAGTCATATTCCTTTTATTGATGACATACTCTATGCTGAACCACCTTGGCATTTCAGAATGCCACCTCGACATTTCAGAATATCAAATCTATCCGTTTATGAAGGGAGCTCTGATCCCAACCAACATATTTTAAAGTACGAATGGTTGATGAATGCAGCATGAGCCGATGATGCAGTCAAGTGCCGAAGTTTCCCAATCTCTCTAAGGGGCGTAGAAACTACGTGGTTTACTCGTTTACCACCTCGATCTATCTAATGTTTTGACCAGTTGGCGAAGAAGTTTTTTGAAAATTTATGCATGCATGTCACAAGGCCGAAAGATGTTAATACCTTATCTAGTGTCACTCAAGGTCCTGGAGTGACACTCAGACGTTATCTAGAGAGGTTTCGTGCTGCATGTGCTGAAATTAGTAATCCCAATGATAACTCAACTTTATTGGCACTAACTAAGGGGATCGAACCTGGTTTCAAATTTGGTAACTGGTCGGCCGAAAATCCCCCTGCGTCATTGGACCGTTTCTACTCTAAGGCAGCCCAGTTCTTGAGAAGGGAGGATGCGAAACAGTCTAGGAAAAAGGATGATGCAGGGCTAAGTGTGGGAGGAGTCTAAAGAAATGTTGCAGTTAAACAAACCAGAGAGTGTTTCGGAAAGATGAATTGAACATACATAATAAACAGAATCAGCAGAAAGGCAATGAAAACCAAAATAGGAAACGGGATTAGAACCATGGGCCATGACGTAGGGCTTCTACGTTTGAAGATTACACTCCTTTAAATACGTCGCTGGAGAATGTGTACTAGCAGACATGCAATAATATTCAATACAAGAAACCTACTTCGAATAAATCATCAGAAAAACAGATTTAGACGGGGAAGTTTTATAGATTTCATGATAGCTATGGCCATAACATGAACGAACATTGTCATCTACAGGATGTTACAGAAATTTGATACGAGAGAGAAAATTAGAACAGTTTGCGCAGGTGCCGCCATCTGGAGATGCAAGCACATCGAATTAGAACCAAATACTAAATTAGGAAAAACTGGAGGAATCCACTCGTACCGGTGTGATGTTAATTATTAATACCGTTAGTGGTAGTCCTCATCTAATTGATCGAAGATGAAAGGAAATGGCGTCGTATGCCAGCTCTATTAGGCATGCGGGCTTCGAGTATTGTAGTAATTTAGAAGACGAGGCTCCGGCCAAGCAACAGGAAACGATGGCCAACGACATCATATTTCGAGACAGAGACGCAAACCAGGTCGAAGCCCCAACTATTGATCCACTTGTTATATCAGCTCAGGTAGGTCCTGTTTGGATGAAGAGGATCTTGGTGGACAGTGGAAGCTCAGTGAAAATGTTGTTTAAGCTAGCTTATGATTAGATGAAAATGGAAGCAAAGGATTTGAAGCCTTGTCAATCTCGCATTCATAGGCTTCAATTGGAGTGCACCTATACCCATTGAAGTGGTGGAACTGCAAGTGGAATTGGGAATCGGAGAACGCCGGTGAGTCCAGATATTACAATTTGTTGTATTGGACATAGATTCGCCATACGGTACTTTTTTGGGTCGACCGGCCCTAGCTAAATTCAGGGCTGCCATTGCCCTATAGTGTCTGAATTTAAAATTCCCTACCAACAATGGAGTTGGAGTCATTCAAGGAGACCGAGCTACTGGATGAGCCTGTTATATTGCTGAGTTGTGGGAAGTGCAGCGAAAAGAAAAAGGAAAGGGGTGTAGAGGAATCTTTCTGCGTTCGCTTTGTGGAAAATTGATAGCTAATGCCTAGGCCAAGGCTTGGGTACCCCAACCAATTCCTAAGGGATATTGACCCAGAGATACCGAAAGTAAAGTAGAAAGTAAAGACAGTCAAGCTTCCTCGGCCGAGCCGACGGTTGATGTTCCAATCGATGACGACGACGACTCTAAAATGATAAAGATCGCATCTCAGTTGAGCCGACAGATGCAGGAGGAATTGGTTGAATTTCTCTTGGAAAACCTCGACATGTTTGCCTGGACACATTCCGACATTTGTGAGAACTCCCCGGACATTGCGAGCCACACATTGAATATTGACCCGCGGCATGTCCCGGTCAAACAGAAAAGGCGTGGTATGGATCCAAAGAGATCTGCCGCCCTTAAGAAAGAGGTAGATAAACTCAAGCCGAACGGGTTTATCCAAGATGCATTATATCTAGAATCGGTGTCCAACTCGGTACTTGTCAGAAAGCCTAACGGGAAATGGAGAACGTGTATTGATCACTCAGACTTGAATAAAGCTTGCCCTAAAGACAGTTTTCCACTTCCCCAAATCGACCATCTCGTAGACTCAACAATTGGACATGAACTCTTATCCTTCATGGACGCGTATTATGGCTAAATCAGATAACCATGCACTTGCCCGATTAGGAGCATACTAGCTCCGGCACCGATCTGGGACTTCACTATTACAAAGTCATGCCCTTTGGACTTAAGAATGCCGGAGCAACTTACCAATAGCTGGTTAATCGAACGTTTACTAACCAAATTGGAACAATCATGGAGGAATATATGGACGGCATGCTTTTGAAATCGTGATTCTCCATCGATCATATCAAAGACATGGAAACAATGTTCAAAATCCTCTGAGAATGCAGAATGAAACTCAACATGTTGATATGTCACTTTGGGGTTGCTTTTGGAAAATTCCTTGGATTTATCGTCAATGCCCGAGGAATTGAAGCCAATCCCGAGAAGATCTGGGCAATTAGAAATCTCAAAACTACACAGACTATAAAGCAGGTTCAGAGCCTCAACGGGAAAGTTGCAACACTGAGTAGGTTTATTTCAAAATCCACTGACAAAATCCATTCCTTTCTTTTATCTGATCAGAAAAGAGAATCGGAACGTCAAATGGAATGTGGAATGTGAGGGATCATTCTGAGCACTGGTTCAACACCTCTCCACACCACTCATTCTATTAAAACCTATTGATCACGAGAGATTGTACATCTACTTAGCGGTGTCAGAAAATGCAATCAGTGCTGCCTAATTCGGGAGGCAGATCAGATACAATGGTCGGCATATTACGTTAGCAAACTACTGACCAGAGCAGAGAGAAACTATCCAAAGCTGGAATAGTTGGCTTATTATCATGTTATTGCCTCGTGGAAGCTCCATCCATATTTCTAGGCTCATGCTATCATTATATACACTGACTAGCCATTACGACAGGTCCTTACGCGGCCTGAGATGTTTGGTAGGTTACTGCAGTGGAATACCGAGTTAAGTCGGTTCGACCTCACTCACACTCCAAGGTAAGCTATCCAAGGACCAATCCTAGTAGGCTTCATTACCGAATTCACTATTGCCGACGACTTTCCCGAAACCAATGAATCTTCCAAGTATATCTGGAAGCTATATACTGATGGTGCATCAAATAACTATTGCTCAGGTGCTGGATTTGTAG
The DNA here is from genome assembly GCA_030765085.1 of Allium cepa. Classification (NCBI taxonomy): domain Eukaryota; kingdom Viridiplantae; phylum Streptophyta; class Magnoliopsida; order Asparagales; family Amaryllidaceae; genus Allium; species Allium cepa. The sequence continues at coordinate 307,717,199 of CM060931.1, forward strand.
TTGAAACACTTGAAGACCGATCTATATGCTATGCTTTAAAATTCGATTTTCGTGCGACACACAATGAACCCAAATATGAAGCTCTACTCGCTAGATTAAGGCTTGCCTGAGATATAAGAATCATCGCTATGGAGATATATTATGATTTGCAATCGGTTGTGTGTCAAGTTCGAGGGGAATACCAGGCCAAAGACCGAAGATTGGCTGCTTACCTTGCTCGAGTTTAGGAAATATTAAATCGGTTCAATTATTATGCCATCTACTACATACCCGAGAGCACAATCAGAAAGCCAGTTCCTTAGCAAAGTTAGCCAGTACTGGTCAGGCACAACAAATGGGACTTGTTCCCGTGGAAACATTACCTTCTCCGGGCATCGACTAAATGGAAGCAGATTGGGTACTTGAAGCCACTTCAGATAAGGAGTCATGGATGACTCTGTTTCGAAACTACCTCGAGCATGGGACACCGCTGGAGCACAGGAGTGAAAAAAGACAAGTTCTTCGTAAGGCTTCACGTTTCACTATTCAAAATGGAGTCAAGCATAGAAGAGGGTACTATATTCCTTTACTCCGATGTATCGCTGATGATAAAATCAAAAGAGTATTGCATAATGCACATGAAGGAGAATGTGGCGATCACACCGGGGGGCAAGCCCTTGCCAAGAAGGTGCTTCGATATAGATATTTTTGGTCGATTGTGAATCGCAATGCATCGGATTATGCCATAAAATGTGACAAGTGTCAGAATCACGCTCAAATTCCAAGAGGCCCACCTACTGAAATAACTCAAATGGTCAATCCATGGCCATTCGTAGTATAGGGCATCGATATTATTGGTTCTCTACCTCTGGCCAAAGGTGGTGCGAAGTACACCATCGTCCAAGTTGATTACTTTACCAAGTGGAAAGAAGCTGAACCCCTTGCTACTATCATAACAAAGAAAGTGGTCAACTTTGTAGTATGCAACATTATCTATCGATTTGGTCTCCCATATACCATTATCACCAACAACGGAACCCAATTTGACCGTGTTGAATTTAAGAATTTTTGTTAGCGATTTCACATCCAGAAGAAATATCCTACAGTTGCGCACCCTCAAGCGAATGGGCAGGTTGAAGCTGTGAATAAAGTTATGGAGTCCATTTTAAAGAAATGACTGGAAAAGGCCTAGGGAAAATGGGTCGATGAACTTCCTATGGACCTATGTGCTTATCGAACAACCCACAAATCTGCAACCAATCACACTCCATTTTAAATTTCTTATGGTTCAAAAGCCGTTATTCCGATCGAATTGGAGGTACCTTCACATTGTGTGACATATTATGATCCGAAGACAAATGCTATATTACTTGCTGTATCTCTAGACTTATTGGATGAGATGCGAGAAGAGGCTGATTTGAGGACAGCCGCTTACTGAAGTTGAATTACCCGATTGTACAATGCCAAGGTCCGACCCTGAACCTTTGAACTCGACGGTCTCATCCTCAAGAAAAATTTTCTGGTTCTTTAGCCCAATATGGGAAGGCCATATGTCATCGAACGAAAACTTGGAGATGATATATTTAAACTGTTGACCGTTCACGGTCTCATTCTGCCGAGAGCCTGAAACATGGAGAGTCTTCGTCGCTGCTACACAGAACAGGCTTTATTTGTTCGTTCAATTTACTTTTCATCTGCAATTTGTTTCTGTATTTTGAAATTTGAATTTGTACAAGGCAACTATCTTTGCCTTTTTTTTTCTTATTTTAGAAATAAAATGCGATCTCTTCGACCCAGAGCTATGATTTTTTGAATATGTCATACAACTATCACGATGCATGCAGAGTTGAGTTCCATCCTACGGTGGAAGTTATTCAAATAGGAAGTGGCTGTGATTCGACCAGTCACTCTCTAAGTGAAACCCGAGCTCGAGGGTAAGCCATCACACTAAAGACAAGAAAGGATTGATACACGACAATTCTCTAACTAACTCTAGATTTCCAGAATGCGAACTGGAGTATGAACTTATAAACATGGTTTCAAGGAGGGTGGATCCGTCCACCTAATGACCTCACCCGTATCTAAACCAAGGTCGAGGAGGATGGATCCATCCATCTAACGACCGCACTTGTTAACTCAAGGTGGATGTAATCGACCCTCCACGATCCTGATAGATCCATCGTTCCTGTGGTGCAAACGAAATCATAAAGCCTAAACAGACGAGACTGACCATTTGTTGGCTAACTCCAGAATCCCATAGTGCGAACTGGAGTATAAAAATCAACTAACTCTAAGTCCCTAGAGCATGGGCTAGAGTATAAGCATCAACTAACTCTAATTCCCCAGTGTGTGGATTGGATTTTAATCATAAACCGGGTGTGAATCGACCACCCATAGGACAGCTCCAGACCCCTGGAGTGTGGGCCGAAGTATGAACATAAAATGGATGCAACTAACCATCCACGAATTAATCTAAGTCCCCAAATTGTGGAAAAAGTTCTAAATACCAAACGGGTGTGACCAACCGTCTATAAAAATAACTTAAATCCCCGGAGCATGGACATATCTCTTAATCTTAAGAGGGCATAACCGACCGTCGAAAAGTAAGTGCAATCCCTAGAGTGGATGTGATCACCAACTAATGAGCGAGCGTGGTTCGACTACCCAAACTCGTCATGTTTCAGCTTCGTTCCATAAAGTTAAGGCTGATGTCTTGAAGGCAGATAATGATCTCCTACCGATCTTTTCGATGTATCCCCAAATCTAGAGGCAGAACATAAGTACAGCTACTGATTGAGACAGTGCAGTATTGAGACCTGACTTAACTTTCGATTGTGACCCGAAGTCTTAAATTTAAAACTTAACAACTAAAATCAGGTCCGATTCAAAGACTAGAATTTCATAAGTACATTGGGTAGAAGTTCAAGTACCGAAATACTCAAACAAATGAACACAAACTGTATGGAAGACAAAATGGAATGTTATTATTATTCTTTGAAAAAGAAGAACAAGTACAAGATTGTTCCAAAAATCCTACTAGTGAGGGCCGAGCCTTCATCTACACACGGCCTACAAAAAATAAAAGGAAATTCCTATCTATTTATCCAACAATGAGCTCGATGGACATGTCTAATTTCTAAGTTTAATCTTCTTCTTCTTTCTCGACATTGACCTAACGGAGCTGCCGCTTGGGTGTCTCTTTGTGCCCTTGCTTTTTTACGGTCAATCCCCAGTCGGGGCATTATGTCAACATCCTCCTCCAAACTCATGTTGATTGGAATACTTCCCGAAGGTGGAGTCGGAGGGACAGGATCGATGTTAGGAGGCGGAAGAGGCATGCTGATGTCAAAAACTATGCCACAGGAGAAATCATTTGCAAAGGGGCTAGACCAGGGCCCGCCATCTAACCTCCAAAGCTACTAGCCCGAGCAGCTGCCTCCATCTCGGCATTAATTTTGGCTATTATTTCCTCTTCATGAATTGTTTGGGCATCACCGAAAATGTTAGTAGTCGGGCCTGAAGAGCTAGTCACTAGTGCACCTCCACCAATAACAAATGGCAGATTAGCAAAGGGGTCACTGTGATAACCGAGAAGTTCCTCCATCATTTGTTCATCAAAAGTAAGCATTCTCCCCTGTGCTCCGTCAATTGGTGTAGTGGTTGTTGCGGTGATCGCTTCTATTATGATGGCCCCCTACGTTTGATGTGATTCTTGAGTTTTAGGGGGCACAACCGATGTGGTTCCAATCAATGGATATGGACAAAGAATAATGTTAGTTATTACTTTAAGCATCGCTTCCAATTTTGAGCGAGTGTAGGAAATGTTTAGAATACCTTCCTCAGAGTGATGTGCAGGCGAAGCCGAAGCAATTTAGTAACGTTCTCTTGGGATGAAGATAGCTGCAGTTGATCTGGATTATATATAGGAACAGACTGAGGATCAACTGTAGGTGTGGATCCGGATCGGGTTATCATAAGAGTTTTGGGACTCACCTCACGGTGCATGACGCCAGAACCTTCTCCAACTTCTAGATGCTGAGAACAAGTTTCTCCTTTTCGTATGTGATCGAGATGTCATGGAGAAATTTTTTTTCCTCTTCACTCAGCACCTGGTTCTCAAGTTCAAATTCATCGAACAATTCAGCTTGGTGTGCAGCCTTTTCATCCTCTGCTAGTTGGCCTCAAGCGTTGTACAAGTATGTTGGATAATTATCGAGCCAGGTCAGGTTTATGTGCTTCAAGGCATTAGTATTATATGTGATCATAAGGTCTTCAATAACAGCCTCTAATCTGGTCTCTGCCATCTTAACTTCATCCTCAACCCTGGCCTCAGCCTCCTGAATTTTGAGTGATGTCGTATCCCTTTTACCCCAAACACTACAGCTTTGTTCGCACGCCTCCTGGGCTGCTTCATTTGCTCATCCTTTTCCTTGATGATTTCAGAAAGTTTGGCTTTAAGCATTTTAAGTTCCTTCAGTGCAGCATCCCTTTCGGCTATGATAGTGGTGTTTCAATGGCCCATTTCCTACTCAACCAAAGCGTAATGCGTCTGTTGCATCATTTCTATGGATTGATTTGCCTCATCGGCTTTCTTGGTGGCCTCTATTTTAGATTTTTAGGAAGACTCGGCTTCATCATTTAGCACTTGAGTTATACTGTCCTTTTAAGCGAGGTCGATCTCTAATTTCTCAATTGTTTTTGCTTGCTCAAAACCAACCATCGATGCATTATCCGCGGTTTTCAACCACTCCCTGTATTGGCTAAAAAAATCGTGGATGTAATTATGCATAGTTTGTTCTACCTTGGCTGGAATTTTCTTTAATTTTCGAGGGATGATAAAGCCGCCAAAACAAATGTTCGGGAAATCTTTTTTCAACTGGGCGATCTTGATCGCTCCTTCCCCTGTGGGATTGGTGATAGCCTGCTAGTGGCAATAGGTGTTTCGGGTTCAGTCCTTCGGTGCTATGGATCAGACCTTGGAACTTGAGTAGGAGGTCTTTAAGGTAAAGTTTCCAAGGGTTGTTTGCGATGACCAGAGGGTTGTGTTAGGGCCCGAGGAGGTGGAAAGCGTGATCGAGGGCGATATCTATGTTATCTATCTCTACCCCTCCCCCTTTCATAGCGCTCATGGCTAGAATAACCGTGATCGCGGTCTCTGTTAGCTTCCCTTCTGCGGGATTCGTAATATGAAGTGGATGACTGGCGTGTCGAGTGAAGGCTTTCAAGCATAGATTCTCGCCTTGTCATCGTATCTGTAAAGTAGAAAGGAAAATAGAGTTAATAATCTCCAGAAGTGAATAACTTGTGATTGAAAATCATGTAGTGCTGCGAAGTATGTCTATGCATATGTGACCCCTAACCAACTGGTTTTATCGGCCGTGCTTGCAGGAAGTGACTCGCGTAAATTTAAAGTGCTGTAGAGCCCTTCCAATCCGGTATCTTGTTGGAGCAATATGTAGTCCGAAATCGGAATGTCAGCGAGTCCTTCGAAAAGATTCTCCATTTAAGCGAGGGGAGCTTCCGAATTAACAACAACGGTAGCCGACAGAGACACGACTATGGATTTCCATCGAGAAGACTTATGACGTTTATGGGCAACTGCTTTGCCTTTCCTCCTTTCCTCTAAGTCCTAAGAATTATCCTGAGGCCCGACTATGGGTTCATCTTCATGGGGCGTATTTTTTCTTTACCCTCCTCAACTATTATAATCCCGGGTGCCCTGCGTTTAGCCCGTTTTTCTGGAACTACCCCGATCGAACCTTCGAGTCTAATGCTCTGATCCTGGTCAATTAGCCCAATGGCTCTCAAATTTTCGTCTTTCAGCACCGAATCAATTTCTTTCATTTCAACTGGCACCTCCTGAAGAATCTGTATTATTTCTTTAAAATGGGCACCTTCGGGTTATGGAATTGCGGCTATAATGGAAAAAGTATCAGAATCAGCATCGGTTACAACAATCCCATAAGCTACTAGGGAAATTGTGTCACTTACGTCTAACTAACCATCGCCTGGCAAACCCTTGTGGGCATCGAACGTAAAACCACTTCGTCTTGAAGTAGCCGAGCCAGGTCCAAGACCCCATCACCACTTGACAATTCTTAACTGCCTCTAAATATGTGAATGAAGCATTACCTCCCCGAATCTTAACGTTGAATAAGAATCTAACTTCCTCCGGGGTCAGGGGCTGAAAGAGGTGCTCCATAAAAACAATGAACAGACCGTTCAATAGTGAATAATACCATTTAGTGTAACTATGACCGAGTGATTTAAAGAAAGATAACACCTCCCGGATGTATTGGTTGAATAGAGGGAGTGTTCCGGCTGTGCATGACTGTCTGTTAAAGGTGGTGAACCCTTCTGTGGGAGCATGTGGTTTATCGTTCGGTCCCGGTAATAAGATGTCATCTAATGACAAACCATGTCTTAAGCATATTCACTCCGACATATCTTAGGAGACATTGGATGGCACAAAGTCTTGTGGATTCCCGATGAAGCTTGCTCCTAGCATCTCATCCGAAGCTAGACCTATAACTTCGGCCACAATGGCCGGCATCTCTATTGTTGGAGAAGGTGAACTTTGAGGCTCCTGCTGCTGAGAACTTGTGGATTCCATAACTAATCAATGCATCAAAAACCATCATTGGATAATAATAAGCCCGTGTGTTCCCCAGTGTGAAGTGAATGAATGGGTTGTGCAGTGCAGTACTACATAATACTTAAGAAATTCTATGGAATTTGGAAAAAAGTCTAAACAGCAAGACTTCAAAATTCAACTGGAGTGACCGTCATCGCTGACCATCACAACCGTGCCATCCACACTTTAGAGACTGACCAGAGTTAAAGTTTTTTTAGTCAAGATACAGTTACATTGACGAACTTCGAAAAGCAGTCAAGTATGCAAAGAAAAGGTTAAGTCCAGTTATGTAAGGCGGAGGCACGTCGGGGTCAAATGTTCGATTATGCAAAGGTTTTGTATCCATCAAAGTTTGAATTCAGATCGATCATCAACAGCCCATTCGTATCGATCATGGAAAATAACGTTTCGTATCGATCACTCCAAGATGAGTTCCATATCGATCCCAAACTCTCCTTGTTCTTATCGATCCCTAGGTCCAAGACTTCGTATCGATTGCATGATCAAGTCTTCATACCGATCGCATCAGATCGATGCGAGCTCCCATCCTTCCACATCGATACGAAGCTATTCCCTCCATCAATACGAACTTCCATTGTCATCTGATTGGTATGAACTTCTTCCTCCATCCATAGTTGATATGAACGTTTCCTTCATGTCCAACATTCGCCCTTCTTCCCCAGGCAACTTAAACACCATCTCCTCCTTCCTCAACTAAGCTCCGACCCAACCCCGACATCGACATCATCAGAAACCGCCATGACTTTGGACGAATTGGCATTGAACTCGAGTCTCATCGTTCGAGAGAGATTTTTGTTGATTCATTACCTATATTAAAGGAATGGTTCAATAAATTAATGGGTTACTGAAGTTGAGGACGAAGATGGTGCTTGTTATTGATTGCTGTATCAATGCGAAGGCAGAGAATAAAAGAAAAGCAAGTGAAAATTTTCTAAGTCCTAATGATATCTGTATGGACACAAGGTAAAAGGGAATGACGGTTCGTATACCAGTGCAAACTGATCGGTTAAAGAGGTATGCACCATAACCTATACGAAGTAACCTATTCGTATCCATTTATCATTGATTCAGGCCACAATTATTCATGTCCATCGGCTCTCATCGATACGAACGAAGTAGCAAAGACAAATCTCTGAACTGTTCGAACCCATCTGCAATCCATCGATGCAAAATTATAACTTCGTATCCACTGCTCTGAGATCCACTAATATTCATATTCGTCGATACGAAACTTGTAAAATAAAATAAAATAAAATCAACCAACTCGAATCGATCCCTATCGATACGAAGGCAATTTTTTAATCTTTTGAAATCGATCTTGGAGAGGATCGATACTAAGGATTACACCAAAGAAACCACCAAGTGTTGTTAAAACTTGAATTTCACATCAATTCAGAAGAGGATCGATACAGAATTCGATAAGTGAAAACTGACAACGACTCATGAGCGTGCGAATGTTAACGAGAGTCAGGTTAACATACGTAAATGTATGATAGACTAACATTCAAATTTTTAAATAATTCACATGGATTGGATGCTAACCTGATGACAATTTCAACAAAAACCAACAATTTGATATCATTCAACACTCAGTTACAACAGTGCGTAGTACAACAATTGGCAGTCAGCAATTCATTATTTATGTTACTGAAGGTCAGTCAAATGTTATATCCTTTAACGGAAAGACAACAACCATTCAACAAGTCAGATAGGAATTTTCAGAATGAAGAGTATAGTTTTTTAAAGCACGTCATGTCCTCACTAGACGTACTTTGGGGGAAAACATTATCTTGCCTTTTGGCAAGGCCATACACCAAGAAGTGAATTGAAATTAAAGACAAATCATCCCGCAGAGCAATTATATACAAGTTCGCTATGGATGTTGGTAAATTTTGCCCAAATCCGGATTGAGCTACAATCAACATGACACGACAATCAAAGTTATGTAAGCCAACCTTCCAAATTTCAAGTCAATCCGAGTTCATATGCTCAAGGTATGATCAATGCAAGCCAAAAAAACAAACTCATTCGTATCCATCGGTCAATCATTTTCGCATCGGTTTCGTTCGAATCCATCAACAACAGCTTCCTTCATATCCATCGAAATTGACCCACTTCATATCCATCGGTAGTAACGCGAGAGTCCATTTCATATCGATCCAGTTTCAAGCATGCTTCGTATCGATCGGCTACAGATCGATACGAAATCAATACCTCCCATCGATACGAAACCAAGTACTTGACGATCGATACGAAGTGGAGCACAAGACATCGATAGGAAGTGGAGTACAGGACATCGATACGAAGTGGAGTGCAACAAAAGTGATATGAAGTGGAATTCATAGGATCGATATGAAGAAAACACATTCAAGTGGAAGACTCGGTCACTCGGCATAAAAAGTGGATCGATCCAAAAAGTTGGCACCATGTCATCAGACATCAAGTGTCCAGAAGTGATGCGAATAGATCAATGCGAACAGGAAGCGATGTGAATTCAACAGCCTTCAAAATATCCAAACTTGCATCGATCATAACTCAAAATCTACAAGCCCAAATGCCACCAAATTTTTACAGTAGCTTGCGTACATCTTCAGTAATTTTCATAATTGATTTTAGCTCGATTGGACTAAATCTTGATCGATACGAATTACGTTCGTATCAATCACGGATCGACTCTAAACGGTCAGGGATCGATCGCATGGTCCCATCCACGTGAGAGAAGAAGTCTTCCGAGATCTGAGCAGGATATTTGCAGCCTACGCCTATAAATAGCAACCCAGGACCTACTAAAAAAGGACTATTGGCTCTTCTACATCTAGACTTTGTCGAAATCATTATTGCACTCAAATTCTAAGAGGTACCCCAGGCTTTCGACAAAGTCGAAAGGTGTAATCTTTCGTCTAGGCCGAAAGGAAACCCTCTGACAAGATCAAAAGGTCGAACCTTTCGTCAAGAACGAAGGGTATGGTTTTACTGTTCTTGAAAGACCATGGTTTAATGGTTTTAAAAGGAAGTTGTTAGATGTTTTAAATCAGAAGCTTATAAAAGGAAGGCTTTACAAATGGTTTTGAAGGAGATACCTTCAATGATTTCAAAAGGTTTAATAAAGGATGTGAAGGAGTTGCCTTCAATACTTTCAAAGGGTTTTATAAATGATTTTGAAGATTACCTTCTATGTTTTCAAAAAATTGTTTAAAGGTTTTAAACAAAGGTTTTGAATGAAAGAATTAGGCAGATGGCCTAAAATTTTAAGTTATAAAGGACTTTAACTTATTTAAAGGATAGATAATCCTTATTGAACATCATCAACGTTATTTTGAGTAAAGTATATATAACATGGTAAAAATAGCTTAGAGCAAAGCTAAAGATATTTTCCTTGTATATAAATGATTTGATGGACAAAATGGTTTTGAAAAAGGTTTTCAAGGGAAATTTTGAAGAGCAATTAGCTCAGATATTGTGTAGAGCAGTTAGCTTAGATATTTTGAAGGGCAGGTAAACCAAAATAAAAATTCGGGTTGTCAGCTCATTTTAAATTTAGACAGTCAGTCAATTTTGGGGGCAGTCAGCCTAGAGGACAGTTACTCCTGGATAGTTAGTCCAAGAAGAGCAATAAGCTCTGGTATGAATAGATAGTTCATTTATTAGCATAATGGACCTTACTAAATTTTTAAGGACAGTTAGTCCACCCCTTTTTACCTATTTTGGGCAAATAACTCATTACCCAGAACAAAAAAATTGCTATTTTGGTATAACTAGTTTTAGGACAGATAGTTCAGAAAAGAGAAGATAGCTTCAAATTTAGAACATACAGTTTAGATTTTAGACAGATAGTCCATTTTAATTTCTGTTTAGCATAATGGATATTGCTATATTATTATTATCAGTCGATGAACCACTTTGGTTGCAAGTAAGGATTTTCAAAATATATGTTGTGAAAAGAGATGTTAGTGATAGGAAACCCATTTCGCTAAGTGGCATGGTCTCACTAGTTATCAGTAAACTGAGTTGTAACATAAATTATTCATACCAGGTTTAAGTTTGACTCGAAGTTTTTGTTTCCCCTTAAACTCTCGGGTGCTCAAAATTTGAATTGAGTAGGCTAAGGGTTTAGATTTTTAGGTTTTAGTAGATTTTAGCGAATAAAGCATCCAAAGACGAGAAGGTGACCAACGGATAGCTAATTTAGGGATTCTATTTTGAAATTGTTTCCGCTGTACATTAAGACAATTATGTTTGATCATCCAAGGAGGCATCTTCATATGTTGCTCTTGGCGTATTGTTGGAAATTATATTTGATCGATACCTGGGAATACATTTGGGATTTTCGTAACTTGGATATGATTTGCGAAAATGCAATCACTGAAAATTGTTGTTTTTGAAAATCTATGATTTGGTCCTATTCAAGTGCTTCTGATATTGTTGATACCACCAACATTGCCGTATTTTGTCACCAGAAGTTAATATTGTGGATGACTGCTGCATCCATAGCACTTAGCTTTTGGTCTCTAGATACAAGATGTTACAACTTAATATCTGAGCATACGTTTACGAAGAATTTAAGAAAAAAAATTGTTTTGGAAAAAAAATACAAAGAAATTAGAGTAAGATTTGGGGTTGGGTTAACGCTATAGTAACATACTTGTATTTGTTACATATAAGTATGCACATTATCTCCATTCATCTATCTTTGATTATGTTATCTTTCTATATCTCATGACGTTTGAATAAAGATATGAATTGTAAAGAAGTAGAGTTAACCAAGGAGGGGAAAGCACCGAAAGGAATCCCAGACCCAATATAGGGATAAGCCAAGGTCGAGCAGTGAATGTTGGTGCTGAAGTCTTGCATGTCGGAATGGAAGCCATGTATCAGTTTTTTAGGAATATGATGCACAGCTGGAGTGGTAGGAGGAAATGCTGTAGAAGCTGGGATTCCATAAGTTTCGGTAGTTAATCATTTCGCTAAGATAAGCGGTGATTATGTGAATCTAGGAGGGAAGACGTCTATAGGAACAGAGGATGTCATCGAAGTGGAGAATTGGTTTTTTACACTGCGAAAGGATTTTTGCAGAGTTAGGGCTCAACGATGAGCCGAAGAGGAGGTTGGTGCCCAGGCAGCTTCAGGGGACTGCATTGTTCTGGTGGAATAGTGTACCAATGACAGTTGATAAGGAGACAGTAAACTTGGAGGATTTCAAGAGGAGATTTTAGGAAAGGTTTATGTATATAATGGCATAGTCAGCTTCAATATGGTAGTTTGCTGAGCTAGTGCAGGGAGAGATGTCCGCTGCTGAGTATGCTAGGAAGTTCGAAGAGTTGGCCTGGTATGGGTATGCTTTTGTAGATACCATGTTGAAACGAAATGAGAAGTTTATCAGAGCATTGAAGCCAGAATTTGCTAGCGCTACTTTGTTTCATCTTAGATATCCTTCTGATATTGTTATAGAGATGGCTATGAGGCAGGAAGAAGTCCTTGAGTCTTCGAAGAAGAGCAAGGAAAAAGTGGTCCAGGTTGGGCAGAACCAGAAGAGTAAGTTATTTCCCAAGAAAGGTGCTCAGAAGGGTGGAGCAGCCAAGAAAGTGAAGTCTGAAGTTGTCTGCTATAAATACGACAAGAAAGGGCGCTTTTCTAATGAGTGTCGCTTAGGGAAAGCGAAGGATGTGGCTAAAGGGAAGAATATCAGGTATTTTAACTATGATCAAATAGGTCATTATTAGAACCAGTGCAAGGAGCCCATTAGAGATGGTAAGGGAAAGGTGTATGCATTGGAGCCTGCTGCTTCTAAGCCAACAACCCAGGAGAAGGGGAAGGCAGTTCTTGGGGAAATGCTCTAGATACATGGTATGTTTGTTAGCATTTTATTTGACACTGGTGCATCACATTCTTTTATATCTAGATGTTTGATAGATAAGCTTAACCTTGAATCCACATATTTAGTTTCTTCCTTATGGGTTGTGAATCCAATAGGAGGATATGCAACTTTGGGGTTGAGGTGTGACCAGTTTGAGTTGAATTGTTAGGTCATACTTTTGAGTGCAGTTCGCATATGTTTGATTTTATGGGGTTTGGGATCATCCTAGGTATGGATTAGTTAAATGAGTACGATGCTAAGATAATTTTTCGGGGTACGAAGATATCTCTTAGTCACCTAGATTGTAGCGATCAGATTGTTTTCACCGTAGGAGGTTCAAGCAGTGCAGTGTTTGCTTTGTTGGATGCTTTGGATTTCGATGATGTGTTGAGCGGAGTATTCATGGTTATAGAATTTGCAGATGTGTTTGAGCCTGTAGTTGGATTGCCACTGCAACGAGCTATTGAGTTTTGGATGGATTTGGTTCCAGAAGCAGAACTAGTGAGTAGATTACCAAGCAGGATGACCCCTTCAGAGATGAGGGAGTTGAAGGTGCAACTGGTGGATTAGAGGGCAAGAGTTTTGTCAGGTCGCAGTTCGCCATGGGGTGCAACAGTAGTGTTTGCTAAGAAGCTGGACGGATCGTTGAGGTTATGTATCGATTATCTTAAGTTGAATGAGAGGACGGTTAAGAATTGATATCCAATAGCCCAACATTGACAATTTGTTCGACCAGCTAAGTGGAGCAAAGGTATTTTCTCAATTGGATTTGGAAACGGGTTTCCATCAGCTTAGGGTAGCTGAGAATAGTATACCTTTGATAGCATTCAGGACTAGATGTGGATTATACGAATGGTTAGTTATGTTGTTCGAACTGAAGAATGCTCAAGCTTTCTTTGCGGATTTGATGAACCGGATTTTCCGAGAGCACTTGGATAGGTTCATGCGGTTTTTCATATATGATTCTTGATTTACTATATGGATGAAAGAGAGCATGAATTTCATCTTAGAATAGTGCTTGAGACGCTGAGGCAGCAGCATTAGTTGAATGCGAAGTTTTCAAAGTGTCACTTCTGGAAGAAGGAGGTAAAGTTCCTTGGCGATGTCGTTTTAGAGGAAGGGTTATCAGTAGATCCGACTAAGATCGAGGTAGTGAATAGTTAGGTAAGAACGAGACAGTAACCGAGATTAAGAGTTTCCTTGGGTTGGCTGGTTATTGTCGGTGATTCGTTAAGGATTTTTAACGGATAGCAGCATCGATGACCAGGATGATAAGGAAGAATGTGAAGTTTGTTTGGACCGATAAGTGTGAGGAAGCATTCTAGAGTTTGAAACACTTATTAACCCATGCACCTATGTTGGTAGTTCTAGAAGTGAATCGGGATTTGGTAGTCTATACCGATGCATGTGTAACTGGATTAGGAGCTGTGTTGACGCAGAGAGGTAAAGTGATTGCCTATGCTTCTTGACAGCTTAGACCGCATGAGGTCAGATATCCAATGTATGATTTTGATTTGTATACTGTGATTTTTGCTTTGAAGGTGTGGAGACATTACCACTTGGGGGAAAGGGGTTCGAGCTGTTCACAGATCATAAGGCGTTGAAGTATTTGTTCTCTCAGAAGGAGCTGAAAATGAGACAGCAGAAGTGGTTAGACTTCATACACGCTTATGATTTTGGGACTGAGTAAACAGCAGGAAAAGGCAATCGGGTTACAGATGCACTTATAGGAAATATCAAAATGTAGTGTTGGCAATGATGGATGAGTGGAAAGATTTTCAAGCATGAGCAGATTGCAGTGGAGATCCGAGGCAGGGTCTACTGGTGATACAGCTGTATTGTCTTGTTTGGAAGTTCGACCAGTTTTGATCGAATGGATTGCTTCTAAGCAGATAGAGGATCCAGTGTTAGCTGGAAGGATCGGTAAGCTAAAGGAAAGAACCAAGAGCAGTCTTGACTAGAATGGGTGGTTGAGAAAGAAAGGAAGATTAAATATTCCGAGTGTAGGAAACATAAGAAAGGAAGTTTTAGATGAATGCAATCATTCGAAATTCACTATACATCCTGGAGGTACCAAAATGTACCAAGATATGAAGAGGAGCTTCTTCTGGGAAGGAATGAAGTGAGATATTGGGTTGTGTGTAAGGCGGTGCTTGAATTGCCAGTAGCAAAGGTCGAACACCAGAAACCGAGTGGTTTGCTTCAACCGTTAAATATTTCAGTGTGGAAGTGGGACTCTATTTCTATTGACTTCATAGACGGGTTGTCAAGGTCAAACAGGGGAAATGAAAGTACGTGAGTTAGAGTGGACAGATTGACCAAGAGTACCCATTTCATTCGAGTTAAATCAATCAGGACGACACCTGTTTTAGCAAGATTGTTCGTGAAGAATGTGATTAGACTACATGGAGTTCCTAGCAACATAGTTAATGATAGAGATTCTTTGTCACTAATGAGTTTCGAGAGAGTCTGTAGAAAGTTTTAGGAACTAAGCTTATGATGAGTACCGCTTACCATCCATAGACAGACCGCCCATAGACAGATGGGCAAACGTAAAGAGTTAACAGCATCATGAAAGATCTGTTGAGAGCTTGTGTTTTGAACTTTAGGGGATCAAGGGAGGACCATCTGCATCTAGTTGGGTTTTCGTATAACAATAGTTATCAGACTAGTATTAGGATGGCACCGTTTGAAGCTTTGTATGGAAGGCCATGCGAATCTCCTGTTTGTTGGTTGAAGACCGGGGATAGGTTGGTTCTTGGTCCAGACTTGGTTAGAGAAGCTATAGAAAAGATTGAGGTCATTCGAGATAGGATAAAGGAGACTCATTTTAGGAAAAAAAAGTTATGCAGATAAGAAACAGAAGGATTTAAATTCTCAGTTGGGGACCAGGTTTTTGTCAAAGTATCACCGATGAAGGGTGTGCTTAGGTTGGGGAAGTGGGGAAGTTTTCTCCTAGGTTCATAGGACCTTTTCCTATTCTTGAGAGGATCGGGAATCTTGTGTATGTACTCGAGTTACCAAGTGGTTTGGTAGGTATCCATGATGTTTTTCATATTTCTCATCACAAAAAGTGTATTGGAGACCCAGAGACTGCTATTGCACCGATTGTGCTAGATTATGTAGTGGTAGAATCAGACTTGACCATAATGAGGAAGCCAGTTTGCATTATTGCGAGAGATGAAAAGAGGACTAGAACCAAGACGGTCATATTAGTCAAAGTCCAGTGGAGTGATGATGACAGGGATTATACTTAAGGGTTGAGAGAAAGATTAGAGATACTTATCTTGACTTGTTTTGATGGTATGTTTTACCTTCTTGTTTATTTTGAACCTTATTGTAATTTTAAGGACGAAATTATTTATGGAGAGGAGTCTGTAACACCCCATATTTTTTATAACATTATTTAGAAGATTTAGTTAGATAAACTAAATAAAATTGTTGATAAGGGGATTGAGATTCGATATAATTAAAGTAGCCATGCCTTAATAAACTAATAAACATAATAAAAGGGTTAAAATTAATTAGAGGAGGGCTATTATGGGAAAAAGGCCATTCCTATATTATCTTCCTTAGGTCGTGTATTCCAAACACACGTTCATTTCTCATTTCAAAACTTAAAAAGCTTGGAGGCCACCATTCAAAAAGGAAGAAAAGGATGAAATAAAAGAAAAGCTTAAGGAAAGAAAATTCAAATCAGACTCATTCAAATCTCAAGCTCCTTAATCATTAAAGCAAGGGTGAATAATGTTTACATCTCTAAATTTTATGGTTTCAGGTTTATGGTTAATTTCAAACGATTTTTTACCAAATTTTGCCATGTTTTCGAATTATAAAAGATTATATATACTTATTGATGATTTATGTATATTAATATAGTTTTTATGACATGTATTAAGATGAAATCCCTATTAAATGACATCTGTTAGCCTTGTGAATTTTTATGATGATCTAAAAAGTTATTTTAGAGATGGGTTTCATTTTCTAAATTTTTGTGGATTTGTTATAATTTTCTAAATAAAAAAAAGGTTAATTTGGATTATAAGAATTATTTAAGGGTAAAATAATTATTTTTTGGATCTGAAATTTTTGTATATTGAATAGAAACTATTAATTTAGTTTCTGGAATTTTTCTAGAATTTTTCAAGGTGTTTTGATGATTATATAAAATTATTTGAGGTATTGGAGTTAAATGTTTTATATAATTATAAAGGAGAAAGGGGCTTTTCTAAAATTATTCGAATTTCCAAATACGGAGGATTGGCATCAATTTTCGAATATAAAATTCTGACAACCAAATAGATTTAGCAAGTAAGGCAGGTGGGGTACAAAAGAACTATTTTAAACAATATTTTCACCGTTTCAACTCATTCGGCAAGAGCTTCTGTCTCCTTCCAGACCTTCCGACAAGGTCGAAGGGCATCAACCTTTCGATTAGATTAAATACCAATGCACATGGTATCAGGAAACTGGCACGTAGTGAATTGGAGGAAGTCGAAAGGTTTGGGGCGAAGAGTTATAGCTTTCGGAAGAGATGAAGCTTTGTTTTGGTTTTAAAGAAAAATACACCTACTGGATTTCGACAGAGCGATTTTGAAATTGTCAAAAGGTTTCGATTGGTTTGCTTTCTTGTTTTAATTGAAAGCTTTTGGCAAATTCGAAAGGTATAGCTTTCGGCCAAGTCGGAAGCAGTCATTTCCTAACC
The DNA here is from genome assembly GCA_030765085.1 of Allium cepa. Classification (NCBI taxonomy): domain Eukaryota; kingdom Viridiplantae; phylum Streptophyta; class Magnoliopsida; order Asparagales; family Amaryllidaceae; genus Allium; species Allium cepa. The sequence goes on from CM060931.1 coordinate 307,734,392, forward strand.
GATCGACACAAATGGAGTCAAAGGTTATATTTTGTTTTTCTAAAACCTGCCACATCTCTCCAATGATTTTGAAAGGTTTTAATTTTTGGAGCAGTTGCTTCCAACACCAATGTTTTTTGATCCTTGCATAATCCAAATATTTTAAGCCGAAACGGTTTTAAAGGTTTGAAACTAGTTAACTTTGGTTGGTTTTGAAAGGTTTTGTACTTGTTTTAAATTGAACCCAATGTCTTTAAAAGGTTTTGAATTCATACTTTCGAAATGTTTAAAAATGATTTAAAGGGGAGGTACCCCAGGTTTTGGACAAAGTCGAATGGTGAAACCTTTCGGCTAGGCCAAAAGGAAATGTCTGACAAGGTCGAAAGGTTGAACATTTTAGCAAGATCGAAGGGTATGGTTTTACTGTTCTCGAAAGGCTAAGGTTTAAAGGTTCCAAAGGCCAGATGTCAGATGTTTAAAAAAAATAGAAGCTTGTAAAAGGAAGGCTTTGTAAGTGGTTTTGAAGGAGATACCTTTAATGATTTCGAAAGGTTTATTAAAGGATATGAAAGAGCTACCTTCAATACTTTTAAAGGGTTTTATAAATGGTTTTGAAGGACTTACCTCTATGTTTTCGAAAGGTTGTTTAAAAGTTTTAAACAAAGGTTTCGAATGAAAGAATTAGGCAGATAGCCTAAGTGTTTAAGTTATAAAGGAACTTATTTTAAAGGATATATAATCCTTATTCGACATCGTCAACATTATTTTGAGTAAAGTATATATAATATGGAAAAAATAACTTAGAGTAAAGCTAAAGACATTTTCCTTGTACATATATGATTTGATGGACTAAATCATTATGAAAAAGGTTTTTAAGGAAAATTTTGAAGAGCAGTTAGGTCAGATATTGTGTGGAGCAGTTAGCTCAAATATTTTGAAGGGTAGTTAACCCAAACGAAAAATTCGGGTAGTCAGCTCATTTTAAATTCGAACAGTCAGTCCTTTTTGAGGGCAGTCAACCCAATGGATAGTCAGTCTAGGACAGTTAGTCTAGAAAGATCAGTCAGCTAATATGAATAGATAGTTCATTTATTAGCATAACGGACCTTGCCAAATTTTTAAGGATAGTTAGTCCACCCCTTTTACCTATTTTGGAAAGATAGCTCATTACCTAGCACAAAAGAAACTGCTATTTTGGTATAACCAGTTTTAGGATGGATAGTCTAGAAAAGAGCAGACAACTCCAAATTTAGAACGGACAGTTCAGATTTTAGATAGATGGTCTATTTTAATTCCTGTTTAGCATAATGGATATTGTTATATTATTATTATAATAAGTTGATGAACTCGTTTGGTTAAAGGAAAGGATTTGCAAAATATATGTTGTGAAAAGAGATATTAGTGGGAGGAAACACGTTCCGCTGAGCGGCATGGTCTCATTAGTTATCAGTAAACTGAGATGTAATTGAAATTATTCATACCAGGCTTTAAGTCTGACTCGAAGTTTTTGTTTTCTCTTAAACACTCAAGTCCTCAAAATTTGATTTGAGTACGCTAAGGGTTTAGGTATTCAGGTTTTAGCAGATTTTGGTGAATAAAGCATCCAAAGTCAAGTAGGTGGCTGATGGATAGCTAATTTAGTGATTCTGTTTTAAAATTGTTTCCACTGTGTGTTAGGACAATTATGTCTACACTGCTTTGATCATCCAAGGGGGCATCTTCATATGTCGCTCTTGGCATATTGTTTCAAATCGTATTTGATCAATGCTTGGGAATATGTTTGGGATTGTTGTAACTTGGATATGATTTGTTGAAATGTAATCACTGGAAATTGTTGTTTCTGAAAATCTATTTTTTGCTCCTATTCAAGTGCTTCTGATATTATGGATACCACTAACATTGCCGTATTTCATCACCAGAAGTTAATACTATGGATGACTGTAGCATCCATAGTACTTAGCTTTTGTCCTCCAGATACAGGATGTTACAAATCCTTTGATCCTTGGAAAAACGTCGATGAAATCTATATAAACATGTTCCCACTTCCTCTTAGGAGCCTCAAGTGGATGCATCGACCCACTTGACTTCTTCTACTCTACCTTTACCAACTAGAAGTTCCTATGTTTTGATATAAACCTTTAAACACTCTTCTTCATTACCTCCCAATAATATGTATGTTTCATACCACGGTAGATCTTATTACGATCGAGATGTATAGTCAATCTCGAATGATAGCACTTGTAGCATCTCAACTCATAATCCATCAATATATAGAACAAATAGCGTCCCAGCCTTATGGAGCCAACCATCTCAGTCAAGTCACTATTTTGTCTCCTCAAACTCTATATTTTCCTTTATTTTTGTGATGATATCTCCAGGTCTATCATCTTACCCCTAACAAGTACTTATCCATTCGATCAAATTGTAGCCAGCCAAATATTCCACATTCTTTCGCTTTAGGAACGTCGCTTTCAAACTAGCATGTCTTCTACTCAATGCATCAGCGACTGATGTTTCCCTTACCAGGCAAATAGGAAATGTTAAAATCATAGATTACAAGGAAATTTAATAATTGCTAACGATGACAGTTAAGATCCTTTTGGGAGAAGATATACTTCAACGAGTTACGGTCCATATACAACTTAAACCTTTCTTTAAGTATATAATTCCTCTAAATTTACAAAGAAACAGCTATTGTTGCCAATTCCAAACGTGGATTGGGTACTTCCTCTCATGAGTTTTAGTTGTCAACTAGTGTATGTGACAACCTTTCCACCTTGCATTAGTACTGCACCTAATCCGGTACCATAAGAATTGGTGTTTATTATCATCTCCTCATTCCCGCTCAGAATGGTCAACACTGATGCATTCGTCAACCTCTCCTTCAGACTCACGAACTCATGCTCATACCTCGTATCTCATATAAAAGTCAGATTATTCTTTATCAAATTGGTCAATGGTGTAGCTACCTTTGAGAAGATCTTAATAAAACATCGATAATATCAGACAAACCTATGAAACTTCTCATATTAGTAGCGTTCTAGGTTAGTTCCAGTCTTGGACCGCTGTTGCCTTGGCTGGATCAACTACGATGCCCTGTTGAGAGACGAAATGATCAAAGAATCTCACTTCCCTCCTCCAAAAGTGACACTATGAAAACATCACTTTTAGTCTATGCTTCATCAACACTTCAAGCACAATCCTCAAATGTGTCTTGTGTTCCTCCTACGTCCTCGAATATACCAGAATTAACCCCGTACACAACGCATGAACTTATTTAGCTGAATCTTGAAGACACAGTTCATGAGCTCAAAAAGGTATTTCGAAGCATTAATTAGCTCGAACGGCATAACCAGCCACTCATAAAAACCAAATGGCATACAAAACACAATGATCAGCACACTCCCTTGTGCTACTCTCACCCAGTAAAATCTTATCACAAGATCCAACTGTCAGAACACTTTAGCATGTTGGACTACGAATAAGCCATCAATTCGCGGGAGTGGATACTCGTTCTTCCCCATCGCCTTATTCAGCTCATGGTAATTAACAAATAACCTTAGGGATTATCCTCCTTGGTGACAAATATTATGGGTGCGCATCACCTGGATATACTCCTTTGAGTGAACCCTCATGTCAACAGGGCAATCACTTGCACCTCTAACTCCTTCTGCTCTATGGTTTCCATATGACATAAAGGCATAACAATTGATCCAGTAGTTTTCACTATCTATGTATAGAACTTAAGCTCTTCATGTGGCGATAAACCATAAGTATATATTCAGATATTCTAATATGATAGGTACAAATAACGACTCATCATCTAGGACCTTTAAAAAAATGTAGAAAGCTAACCCTATCCATTGACATGCACCCAATCACTACTTTCACCCCTTTTTTGCCCCAATTATCACCAATAGACTCTTGCAATCCACCACTATTGAATATTTTCTTATCCAACCCATCCCTAAGATAATATCGAACACGATGAAACTCAAAACAAAACATTCAAAAACAAAAGAAAATCCATAGATTGATAGGACCAAAAAATAAAAGCCTTACAAAGACTGGTGGGGCCTTCAACAGGTTTCGTCACTACTAAAGATTGGTCACCTATTTAAGGTCCCTATCCTAGTCTGCTTAACATATCAATAGATATAAAGGAATGTGAAGCCTCGATATCAAAAAAACACATATGGAAATGATACAAATAGAAAGCATATTTAAATAGTATTACCTTTCACCTTCTCCGAGGGAGCACTCGACGAAGTTGGGATGGCATTCAAAGCATATGCATCCCCCAACTACTTATGTTGCACTAGCTTTGGGAAACTCATTTTCATATATTTGAACATGCTATGGCTATAGCACTTTTTCTTTCCATCATCCTTGCTATCCTCAATCGAGTGGTTTTCATCTTTATAACCATAGAAGAGAAGATCCTACGTTGCCTTCTTCTAAGAATCTTCTCTTGACAATGCTTTCATTTTCCATTCCATTTCTTCTCGCCATCATAGCATTGCTGTGGTTTTGGCTTATCCTAAACTATAATAAACTCGTGTTTGGGCTATAAACTCTCAAGTCGAAGGGCTTTATTAAGTATCTTATCAAACGGCTCATAAATATGAGTATAAGTTTCTCCCTTATGCAGTCATCTAACACCATAGTAAGCGCCTCGTTCTTATTCAATAGAGTATCATTGAAGAACATCATGTACTTGGATAAAGCATCAAAATCAGCTACATACTCGAAGACATACATGTTGAACTTCTAACCTTCTCGATCCCCAGAAGCCAACACTAACACATTCATGGTATTGATGTGTCAAATATCCAAGTGCCAAAAAGACAAATCATCGGGGAAAAGAAAGGACTCATAAGTGATGAGTAATATATAATATGCAATAGGTCTTTACAAAAGAAAAGAACTTCAATGTATGTACAATCATCAGAGAAAAACTAACACATCCTTAGCCATGGATAGTTATAACAGCCTATTCTCATAATTGCTGATAAATACAACAAGAACAACAGTGGAATATAAAATAAAATATTAAAATACGTCTTAAAGAAGCATCTAGCTCATCTCCTAAAGCCCTAAAATCTGTAGCTAAATTAGGAAAATATGCTTGGGTTGACCCGAGCTTTATAAGGAAAATAACACCCGGATCACTTTAGTCAAAATAGCATGAGAAACACAATCAACAAGATTACCTAATGTTATAAAATCCTTTCTGAAATAAAAGGTATATCGTATGACCATGCCAAATGTAAATACGGATGGGTTTTTTTACCTTACAGTAACCAAACCATTTAATAGAAAATCTTGTGATACTATGATAATGTCTACTGTAAAATAAATATTAATCATTGCTGAAATTGTTACATTAATTAAGTTCTAGCATAATATGTATACAACTAAATTTGTAGGGACACGTATTAGAGATTGGATTTCTATCAATGACTGGGCTACTAGGGTACTTCCCGTTACAGTACACCTCTAGACAAAAGGTACCGAGGTCAACAAGGTCTTATTGCACCCCTGCTACACAGAACTGACTGTACCTTTAACATAACATATCGGATTACATCATTCTTTAGGACCAAGGCTCGAAATAATGCTCACTAGCAATGTCCCATCTTCATGCGCATACCAAATCCGTAAAGATCAACTCTAGATCAAGGAATGATGCTCTTAATGGTAGCGAACCACATAGCTCTGCTACATATCCCATGTTTTAGTCATTACCAAGTCGTAAGGCTTGTGCGCTCACGATTACCTTTTTCCTCCCTTAGCCATTCCCACTTGGAATGCTAAATTTCTTTCCAAGCATAATGTAATGCCCTGCTTACCAGCACAAGTTGTTCAGGTTATAAACAAATCGAAGGCATTATTTCTACGACATCCATTTTGGAATTACCCTCGGGATTAGTAGCAAGTAGCCGTTTCACTTCAAAGAGCTCCATTTTTAATTATCTCGAATCAGTCTCGAACCCTGTCCAAAGCGTCGAATGCATATATAGTTTTGGAGTGGTTATGTGTTCGAGCGTCTTATATAAGTACATTCCCTTGCTTACCAGCCGCTCCAAAACAAATCGATATTTATGGCAAACTCAACTCTGTTTCCCTTAGAAATACTTAGCAATACATAAGAGCATAAATCACCTTCAAACCGTTTAAGTGGATGGATTTCCTTATCATTAGTCCTAAGAGTATGAAACTAGAGTTATTTGCACATTATAGAATCATTGAAGATGATTATGCTATATAACCTCTGTGTTTCTACTAAGTATTTCAAGAGTATATTTTGGCCAAGATTTGGTAGTCGATTAGTTAACTATCAAATAAACAAGCAAACATAGATTTAATTCCATATGGAATCCACTAATATTTTATTTATTAATCCTCATTAAATAAAACATTTCAATTACTTGATTCAAAATTCCCTCATAAAGGATCTGTCCACAAGCCCCTTATAGTCTTTACAATACTTGGAAAACATACATATACTTATCCCGTCGGTATAAATATGTTACAAATAGTTTGCTTCCAATACTTAGAAAATATATCTATATACTTATCTCAACGGTATAGATATATTAACAAACTTTAAGGAGGACTTTCTTATTTCCAAATCATATATAAAGGGGCCAAAAACAATTATTATTTATGACATTGTAACTATAAACCAAACCACCTCTCCTTCGGCATTAAGTACGGAAAGGCATTTCCTTACCACCATAATTAAGAAGGATTATCAGTCAAAAAATCAAGTCTTATTTCTTTATAAATTCCCTTTTTTATAAGCCTATTTCATATTTACAAATACTTTTGTAAATCTCCAAACTAAGTTATAAAGCTTCTTTTATAAAACTCTAAAAATGATTTATACTCCTTATAAAACTCCTTTACCAAATATCGTTTTAAATCTCCTAATCAAAATATCATTTGTAAATCTCTTTTAATAAATCCATTTTTATAAAACAATTTATCATTCATAAACACCATTATTCAATTAATTAATTTTAAACATCATCAATCAACAATTAATTAAATGTAAGACAACATTAATAAGGTAAGTAATTAACTTTAAGTACATCATTAATTATATAATTAATTAACTTAAAAAAAACTAAATTAATTAACTAAAAACGTTAATAATACAATTTAAATAACTTAAAGTATAATTAATAATATAACTAAATAACTTTACACATATTTATTAAAGAAATAAAACAACTTTAAGCATCTTTAATAAAATGATTAAAATCGTTTTATAATTAAATAAACCCTTAAACTCAAATTGTTATAAAGTTTAAGTTAATCAAAATCCATAACTTTGCAAATTTGGAAGGAGGCTTAGCAACCAAACTGATATACTAAATCAAATGACAACTTAATTCAGGTTGACTTTCAAGCGACATAATTAGTATTTATATAAGCAACGTGTATGTAAATCAAATCAACAAATTCACAATCATTAGATAATCCATCACTTATCCAATATTAATTAATCCAAATATTGATTAGCTGGCACGTGAATAATTGTTCAAATTAATATAATAGCAGCATGATGATTTCTCCCGCTAAACAAATGTCATCAATAATTTACACTATTTATTTATAGTAGAATGGTGTTTTATTCTACTTAATAGATGTCCAAAGTAATCTATTCAATTTAATTTAATACGTTGGTGTTTTATTTAGTCAAATAGGTGTCACCAATAAGGTATAATAAATTTAACAACGTTATTTTTAAAATAACATAATTAGATACCGATCATATTATTTTACAATATTTCAAATATCACTAAATCTTTCAACAAGTTACACTATAATTTTTTACATGTAAATAGGAAAGTCATGGGTAAAGAAGATCTAGGATGAGCAAGTTATCACATTTTAAACTAATACACATTTATATAAATTAAACACATAACTATATGCTAACAAGGCCCGACTCACTAGCCTATACATGACCCGAACGAATAGTTATCCACCTTCTTTTCCAAAATTAAAACTCCGTCCTGCTACTCCTCGTGCATATGAATCTTTGACACGGCATTTCCAACCTTCGATCAACCAACCAACACAACCAACGTGCTTCTCTCTACGAGCTCCACTACCCTTAACCCAACACGTGAAGGTCGAACACATTTGAAACCAACGTGGTGCTTTATAATTCTCGACAGTGAAAAATCGCATGCCTCAAACCCTAATCATACCAACTAAATCATAGTCGCAGCTATGCTTTATCCTGAAAAGCACCCTACACTCAACACCGCGACCTCTCATCACCTTAATCTCCCAAGTATGACCAAAACATCACCTAGCTTCTCAAATGTGCTTTCTTTTCTTAGATCTAACCATTTTAAACTCAAAGAAACTTGATTTGAGATTTCTAATGAAGTATAAAGTTTGAGTTGAATTTTTTGGAGGGATTGGCCATTGCTTGTTTTAGTTAACTAGAAAAGGAGCGAAAAAAAGAAAAAGGAAGGAGAGAAAGAAAATAGGAAAATGAACACGGAGTATTTCCTTGATTTTATAACAAAACAAATTTTCCACTTCCTTCCATCATAAGTAATCCAAATAAAACGCACTCCTTTACACACAGGATAATCAAGATTTCCTAAGTAAAGCAAACTATCCAAGCAAGCCATCGTATCAAATCAATCTAACAATTTTAAATTTGACTTAGTTTAAATATGCCTTGAAAAGAAATATTTACGGCACTACGATACATGATATTTCATTTGCGTACGAACCGCGATTGACAAAAATAAAAATATACCGTGCATCAAAATGCGACACGATAAAAAAATACATTTATTCTTAAATTCTGTAAAATTGCAAAAATAACAACGTTTGTTGGAAAATCGTCAAGCTACTATTTAAAATATTTTTCAAATTAAAAATTATGGAAAATTCCTATAATTAAACTAAAAATACATCATCACAAATCGAGTCGTAATGTTAGAAATAAAATTTCTTATTATTTATTATTGCAAATAAATTTACAAAATGAATTCACATTATTATTTATTAATTAAAAGGAGTTAAACAAGACCATTAAACCCATTTAATTAATATTCAATTCAAAGTTTAGATATTTAAATCACTATTTAAATATTAAATTCAAAATCCAAATATTATAAATAATCCCTATATTTGAATTCAAGTTTTAAACTTTAAAAACCAATTATTTCAATATTAAAAATTAACTAAATATTCAAAATCAAACGAAAATATCGGGTTGTTACATTCTTCCTCCTTAAATGAATTTCGTCCTCGATATCTATGCCCTATATGTAAAACGACCATGGGCTGAACATTTGTGTGATTTCCATCGACGGAGCTCTTGGAATTTTGCACATATCTGACACTTATTGCATTGTCTTATATAATCGGTAGCTCGATTGACAATCAGCCAATTATATCCATAACGGAGTATTTTATTGCTAGGGTTTCCCCTCTAGTGATCACCACATTTCCCTTCATGAACTTCCTTTAGGACTCGTTTTATTTTGTCATAAGTGATACACCCGAGCAGGGGAACGGAAAAATCCTTTCTATACATAACTCCTTCCTGCATGATATATCATGAACTTTATGAAGGACTTATCGCTTTTCATTTCTTTGTTTGGGAAGAAGTCCCTGTAGCAAATGATTCTTTAGTCAGAGTCATCCATGACTCTTTCTCAGGATCCGTCTCAAATACCCAATCAATTTCTATTAGGCTTATGCTCAGACCGTTTAATACTTCAACTAGAACCAAGCCCATCTTAGGCATCCCCAGTGCTAGCAAACTTTGCTAATGAATTAGCCTATTTTTTTTGATCCCAAGGAATGTACGTAATATCATAGTACTCAAAGTCATCCAACATCTCTTGGACTTGGGTAAGGTATAGAGCAAGTCATTTTCCTTTAACTTAGTAATCTCCCCTGACTTGGTATACTACAAATTATGAGTTGCAAAAGATTCTAAGAGACTTTGTCACCAATTCTATAGTGAGTTTAAGTCCAGTAATTAGATTCCCATACTCAACTTCGTTGTTTGTTGTTGGGAAATCAAGCTTTAAAGGATAGAAAATTAACTAATCTTCAAGAGTTACGAGCATAATTCCTATCTTAAAACAACGATCGTTGGATACCACATCTGTATATAACTTCCCCTCTATATAGAGGTTTCACCACTCTCTAAGAAATCATCCTGTACTATAAAATCTGCCAGTGCCTGACCTTGGATAACCCTCCGAGGAAGCTAAGTGATGTCGAATTGGGTCAGTTCGATATTCCGCTTGAGTAGCCTTCTAAACATCTTAGGTCGTTGCAGGACCTGTCATAACGACTGGTCGGTGTAAACATTGATAGGGTGGGCTTGAAAATAGGGTCAAGGCTTTCATCATGCAATCAACAACTAGTAGACGGTTTATCTATCTTCGGATAGTTCCTTTCAGCTCCTATTAGTCGCTTGCTAACATAATAAACTGGTCTCTGGATTTGATTCTCTTTGCGAAGTAGCGCAGCACTTATAGCGTGTATCGACATGGCCAACTCCATAATAAATCTTCATGTTCTACTGACTTTAACAAGAAAGGAAGTCTCTCTAAGTGGTTCATCAAATCTTGGAATAGGACTTTATAATCCTGTGTCCATTCAAAATTCCTTTTCCTTTCCTGATTAAGTCAAAGAAAGAAATGCATTTATCAGTAGCTTTGAAAATTAATTTGCTTAGGGCGGTAACCTTCCTTATCAGGCTCTATACTTGTTTGTTAGTCTTTGTTGCATGGATATTATAAATAGCTTGGATTTTCTTGGGATTAGCTTTGATTTGACGGGCATTGACGATGAAATCCATGAACTTTCACGATGCAATGCCAAAAGAACATTTCAGAGGATTAATCCTCATATTGTAGTATCAGAGGATATTAACCATTTCTGCCAAGTCTCTAAGACTTCACGAGCATATCATCCATATATACGTCCATCTTTTTTTTATTTGATATTTAGACATTCTGCTGACTAGGCGTTGATAGGTCACTACTATTTTCTTTAGTCCAAACGACATTACTGCATAGCAATATAATCCAATATCAGCAATGAAGCTAGTGTGCTCTTGATTGGGAATGTGCATTGGGATTTGGTTATATCTTGAATGTGCATCCAAAAAAGATAGAAATTCGTGTCCTATGGTTGAGTCTGCTAGCTGGTCGATCCTTGAAGGGGAAATCTATCTTTTGGGCATGCCTTGCTCAAGTCCGAGTAATCAACGCATGTCCCTCATTTTCCATTCGTCTTGCTCACAAGTACAATATAAGATGCCCACCTAGGGTAGAGGGCATCACGAATAAGCCTATTATCTTTGAGCATATCCACCTCCTCTTTAGAGCGGTAAATCTCTCCAAATCCATGCCACGTCTTCTTTGTTTCACCGAGACAGCCTCGGGTCGATGTTCAATGCATGGCTAGCAATGGCAAGCGAGATACAATGCATGTTAGAATAATTCCAAGTGAACATGTCAAGATTTGCTCAGAGAAATCCAACAAGTTCTTTCATCATGGGGGGTTTGAGTGTGATCCGATCTTCGGGACTAGTGATGGTTCGTGGCTAACCGTAATGTCAATTGTCAGCTCAACCAGTGTAATCAAGGTCTCTTTGGGCTCCTCCTCATCATCTGTCGGATCTATGTCTCTGTAGAACCGACAATGGCGCTTGAGCCAAAGCTTAGGCATTGGTTTTCAATCTTTAGTAGCTTGGATGAAAACTGACTTATCCATACACTTACCTTTCTCCTTTTGCTAAAAATCGCCCAATTCAGCTACATAACAAGCATGTAAGATCGCCTGATCAACCTAAACAACTCCAACACCATTATCTGTTGGGAACTTCAAAGTCAAACACCATGGGCATGAGTCGCCCGAAATTCAGCTACGGTTGGTAGGCTCAGAAATGCGTTATATGTGGAGTTAATATCCAAACAAAAAAGGTAGAATCCGCACTCTCCTACGGTCACCTTCTCCCAACTCCATGGGCAATTTAATATAACCAACATGTGTTGCAGCACCGTTAATGCCGTATATGCGGGCTTTAGACGGTTTCAAGTCCTTGGCTTCCATCCTCATCTAATCATAAGCTTTTTTGAATATTATATTTATGGAACTTCCACAATCTACTAATATCCTTCCCATTAAAGCAGGGACGATCATGGACGAAATGACCATTGGGTCGATCTTCAAAGCCTCAGCCTTGTCCGCATCCTTGTTTCTACACACATTATCATCTATCATTGTACGTTGCTATTTTACCAGAGCTCCATCTTCCATAATTGAAAAACATTCAAATTCACATGCTTGATCAAGCTAGCATCGCATACCTCTCCTGCTAACTCTCATCGATTGGATGCAGATCTCTGACTATCATACTGATACTATTCTTCCATCAGTTTATGCAGGCTCCTCAGCCATGTACTATGCTTTTCCTAGACTGGGGTAGGATGTCCCTGCCCGCCATCTTGTGAGGATTCTACAAACTGTTGTAACTTTATTTCTCAAATCATTTTTTCGATAACATCCTAGAGATGCATGCATTAAACCAATAGATTTTCCAGTTTGTTTTCGCTTCTCTATTGATTCTTTCGGAGGCGGCTTCCTGTACTACATGGTACTACAGGTAGACAAATAGACATTCTTTAGAGATGTATATAGTGGTGTGTAGGTGTTGTACAGTGGAATCCTAAGCTTTCTTTTCCAGAATTCCTTTTGTCTCCGCCTTTCTTTTGCTGATTGGGTTTGTTTTGAACATTCGTGAACTTTTCCAGAGCTATCATTAGACTACTTCAGTACAGTATTACTATATACTTCCTCTCCATTTAATCCAGCGACATTCTTCTTCCTAGAGTATCTGACTTCCTCCTTTAATAAATATTATGCCGCCTTTGCAGAGAACCGCCCAATGTTGCAATTGGCATTCCAGCTAACCAACCGCCAAATCAGATTTTGGATCAATCACTTTTGTTATGACCATAAATATTGCATGGTCATTCGGATTACTGATTTCTGCAATAGCTATATGGAATCTTTACAAATAATCTTTCAATGATTTTTCTGAAGCCTGGATCGCACTGGATAAGGACATTACATTTTTAGGGTGAGTTGTAAGCTTATGGAACTGCTCCATAAACTTTGTTGCTAAATCATCAAATCTAGAGATCGACATGGGGTAATCTCGTAAACCACATCGTTGTTATTCTAAAGAGAGTCACAGGAAACCATCTACACTTGGTTGCATAATTTGCTCATGCAGAATCCATCAGCCATTCATATCCCAAGCTGTGCTGCCTGGGGTTGGTTTTTCACTCGTAGGCAGGCATCGACGGGGTCAATGAACGGGGTATGGCTTCTAGAGATTCCCTAGTCGTCATTGGTCAAGCCTTAGCTCTCTCTTACTAACTGTCTAACGATGGCTCATAAGTCCGGCATTTGGATAGTTTATGCCTAGTGGTTGTCATATTCCACTTCACATGAATGGTCCAGTCGATTTTTACGAGATGTTCTACGCCTTTTGTGCTCAACATCTTCCCCATGTATATCAACTAAATTAATCATTTCGGAGAAGTAATTGGTCAATATCAACTGAACCCCATCTACCAAATCCGTCGTAGTAGCTACAACTTAGAACCCATCATATACAGGTAAGTTCCCTCCATTGGAGGAGGGATCGGTACCGATCGTGTAACGACCTGAAATTTTCGAACCTGAAAATTCCAGAAAGTTATGAAAAAGAAGACAGAGAAAGAAGAAGAAGAACAGAAACACCAAACATCTCACATTCGCAGCGAATAAAATATAATAATAAATAATAACAGTTTACAAAAGAATACTATATCTGTCGATTACATTTAATATACATCAGAGTTTCACATTATAAACAGTCACTGAATATTTACAATTATAATGTCTCAGATTTATAATAATATAGATACAGCGGATATACTCTATACGCTCCTATCACCCAGCTCGCCTCCTGAGCTCCAGAACGTACTTACCTGAAAATCTGTAATACTTGGTCTGACCCGAGCATTACACCAAAGTAACACCCGGGTTAGGCTGGAAACCAGCGAGAGTAAACTCAACTAATAAAGAATACCAAGCAGACAACTTGTATAGAACCCGAGTAACTCATTCCAATTTCACACGCCACAAATTTTGTTATAGCCATCACAAATTCCACACATCCATTTCCTAAGTATCAAACTTAAATAAAATAATCCAATTCACTTAAATCATTTTATTTCAACCTATTGATTCCACACATTAATTTGTTTTTAATCCAAAGTGGTTTCGGGTATTTCCTAATACCTGACCCCGGTCTCCTCGGATCTCATGTCCTCCTAATCCCAAATTATCCAAATGAAATTCACAACATTTCATATCAATGATATCAACTCATTCAAAGTATCCCATACCATTCAATCATCCATAAGCAAAGCTTAATCACATACAAATTAATTCAATTGATTTTAATGGAACGTTCTAACCACATTCACTTAGATTATTAATTAGTTCCAAATTAATTAATAATCAAACCCTCTATATCCATTCATTCTTGATTAATAACCCTGGGTTAATTGTCTTCCAATTCCATTCACGTAATTCTCTTTAATTAATTTCAAGGTATTAATTATTCTTACCAAATCAATGAGTAATCTTTAATTTCTTCACAAATTAATTAACCATAATCAATTACGTTAATTCTTAATTACTTATTTTAATTGACTTCTCATAAGTCACTTATTATGAATTAATTAATCTCAATTAATTAAATCTTTAATTTCTTCATTAATTATATAAATTAATGATTTTCAATTATATTTTTAATTTGTTCTAATCTAAATCAATTACTTTAATCCAATCCAATATCTATCATTCTCGATTAACCTCGTCCTGTAATTATCTAACTCCTTTTATTTACTTCATTAAATAAATAAATTATATCTTGATTAACTATTTAATTAATCTCTTGAGTTATTTCACAAAATAATTATATTTTATTGATTACTTAAGTAACTACTTATTAAATCGCCCACTGATTATTCTAATTTCATTAAACTTCATTACTTAACTTAATCCTTAATCAAATAATTCGACCCCTATTTACTTTTTGAGTTTAAAACAATTTAAACCCCAATACTTTGAGTTAAACAACAATTTACTTGAGAACCATCCAATAAACCAAAGTCACCAAATCATCAATTCTCAACACACATCAAATCAATTCAAGCATTCAAACAATCATTTAAATTTGACTATTGAAATTTAATAACAACTCAACTGAGTGAGATTTACTCACCTTTTGATTTCGCAATCTAAATCCAATCTCGTCTTGTTTCCTCAGATTTTAACCTTGTACACACAGTATGGATTTTATTAATACTAGAAATAATTAAATTATCAATTGCCATTTAATAAAATTTGATTTACCATTTATTTCATTCAAACCAATTTTCCAATAATAAATAATTATTCCGTTTCCTTTGAAACCCATACACTAAAAATTAATTAATTTATATTTATTTAATTTTTTCAAAAATCTATTTGTGTGTAAATATTCAACATTTTAAAATTTTCCTTCTTCCTAAGCTCTATCTATATGAACCTTCTATTTACCTAAGTAAATTACAGCATGCAATTATATTTCTTCATATTTGTACATAGATTTCACAACTTAGTATTTCTTCACTGTATAATAACTTTAATATAGGAAGAGATCAAAATGATACCTCACTGGCTGCAGCTCACGCAACAACGACTCCATCACCAGCAAAGGCCCCCCATCAACGTCGAGACTACAATATCGAGCATCATCATCGCGAGAGTCGCGACCTCGGCGCCACCATGCTCGAACCATCGCGATTGCGTCTGCCCCTCTCCATCACTCGCGCCTATAATCACCTGTCGTACTTGCTCGATTCGAGCATCAATCGCCCTGGACTCGCCGAACATCGCGATGCTCTTGAATATACCCAGAACGATACCTCTTTCGGTCGCGCAATGCAATCCTTCCATTCGATTTAAGTTCGAACGGTTTAGGCCATACCCCTCTTTTTTTTAATAAAAATGAATCGGTAATTGGAGATGAAGGAAAGAGGGAGGTTCCAGTTCAAAACTGTTGGAAGAAGAGACGACGGTAATAAAAATATTGATTTGGGGGGAATTAGCTTCTTCAGCACACTTGAATACTAAATAATTAAATATGAAAATATCTCGTGTCCCAAAACACGAAATCCCGAACCCCGAATCACACATACCGACGAACGTTCATAAGGTTTTACCCGCGTTCCGATCACAATGGAACGTGTTCCAGAAGCTAATTCGATTATATGAGCGAGTTACGAAAGAAAACGATCAATTCTAGTTTAAATCGATTTAAAAGTTTCTAAGCGTTTTGAGTTGTCAGGGTCAAACGACAACTCCGATTGCTACGAAATTTGAAATCCGAAAATAACTAATCTTACAGATCCAATGGAACTGGTTTCGTCGAATTCCGAGACTGTGCCTCGGAAGGCTATTTTCAAATATCGATTTAAACGATATATTATTAAAACTGAACAAATCATCTTTAACTTAAATTTCAACCATTATATTATCTTCAGTATCATCATTATAAATTTTATAAGCCTTCCAACTATTTTAAACAGGCTTAAAAATTTCTGATTCAACAATTTACCCAATTTTAATCATTAAATTCACTACTTAAACTATACAATTCAATGATTTAATTATCAAGTAAATACTAATATCTCGAATTCAAGCTAAAATTAACCTTTTAATATTAAAAATCAATTTAATTATCCCATTTTAAATTGTTGAAAATTCCGGGCCGTCACATTCCTCCCCCATTAAAAGAATTTCGTCCCCGAAATTACTAGTTAGGAAGAATGATCCAATACCCGTTTACTTTTTTCCCAAAACCGACAATTCAACAGTCTTACCAACTATTCTTTATTAAAGACCCACTATCACCTTAACCAGCTTCCCAAAACCTTCTATAGTATCAAATAATACCCTTTTCTCAATCATTTAAGTTTCAATTTTAAAACCAAATTTCGAATTATCAAAAAAATTTCAAAATTTTCTAACTCTCTAAATTTTCGAAAAAAATTTCCAGCGTCTCCTTTGCGCGGCTAGCTCGGTACAACTACAAAAGGCCTCTACGGGCTCCCAAATTCCAAAAAGGAAACAGAAAGCCAAGTGGCTAGATCAAAAACCCAATCAAATTCATACAGAATTTAAAATACATACCTTTTTGTCGGGCAATTCACATTTATCTTTTGGAATCGAATCCAACTTTCTTTTCCCTTTTTAATACCTGCATATCTTGTTTAGCAACCATATTCAATCGTAACTTACAAATCGTTTTATACATTCTCTTATATAGGTTTCCATATCCATTTCTATTCAAACTAGTTTTCCCTACTTCTATACGAATTCAATTTCCTTTAAAATTTGAATGTTGAATTTAATCTTTTATGTATATCTGATTCATATTAGTTTCATTTACTAGTTTAATTTAATTCCCAATTTAAAATTGTTTTGTCGTTAACCGATTTTATTTTATTTTCAAAAATTTTCTAACTCCCAAAATTTTCGAAATTTTTTGGTAGAGTCTCCCTTGTACGGAGGAGCTTTTGCAATTTGACAAGAGATATAAATATATATACATCGACCCACCCGGTCGGAAAAAGCAAAAAAAGTTCATATTTCCTAATTTTATTGCGTAGGCGTACCTTATTTAGCATTTTAAGCAAGCGACTTATTAATTTTAGCAAATAGCGCAATCCAAATCCAACCAAACGGCTTCCCAGTACCTGTACTTACTCAATTTAAATATGTAAGTGCCATATATAGAAAATTTATTAGCATTTCACTTATATTCAATAGCTAAACACACGTATATCATAAGCAACAAGCACCAAAATGCTTTCCATAAGCGATTTATATAACTTTAAAGCTGATTCAATTGCTTTCAATCAATTTATAAGCCATTTCATTCAGTTTCAGTGGTTTGCAACTCAAATGCTTACATTCAATTTATTTTTAATCCAAACAAGCTCATATTCACTTCACTTAATTTCAAAATCATGTTATTCAATCTTCATCAACTCATAGAATTTAATTATATTCATTTATGTCAAATGACAATCCATTCTATGCAAGTTTGATGATATCAATATAACTACACAATTACTTAAGTTTTATTACCAATTTAAATTGATTTAAACTTAAGTTATATTTAATTCTTTCTATTTTAATTTATTCACAACCATACCCAGATTCATCAATTCCAAGCTTTTATTGAAATAAACAGCTTTACCCTTTCAAATTAATATGCCTCATAACTTGAGTTCACTCTAACGACCCTATTCCAATTAAAACTTTGATTTAATCTTTGTTCAATCGGACTTCATCCATTTATTATTTAACTTAATCAACCTATTTTAAATTTTTTAATTTGTTTACTTAATTCGTTATTGAATTTATTTTATTAACACAAGGCCACTCTCAATTTATTTCTATTCGCTTGGGTTTTGTTTTGCAACTCAAAACATTGCTATTATAATCACTTTTCTTATTCAATTTTCTTGCAAATTTCATTAAACATTATTCAAATCACCCTTGAATTTTATTTGTAATTCAAACCATCACATTTTCAATCCAACTTTATTTTATTTTTATTTTACAACATCTCTTCTTATTTAATTCATTATCAAATCCAAGTCGAATTCTATTTACAATTCGAATTCATTACCAAATTACACTATTAACTTACGATCCATTTATTTAACCGGGTTAAATTTTATTAACATATTCCATCAAATAATTATTTATTAGCTTACTTCCAACTTTTATTACAGAGAAAATTACTTTATCAAATTTTCCTGAGTTCAATTTTATTTTATAATTCCAGTTTAGATTTTTTTTTCATCGTTCAAAATTCCAACACTATTATTTTCAAATTTTAGAAATGTTTTTAAATTCATAGCATACTAATAAAATAGTTTCTTATAAAAATACTTATAACTCGATGTCTCAACCAGTCCATCCTTTTTCTCATAGAAATTCAGTTATACGTTGATCAGTCGTAGGACTGAAAATCTATAAGTACTTGGTAAACCCGTTTTCAACACCCAGTGAAAATACTTGGAAAATAATTTTTTTTTATTGGAAATCTAGAAAACAGTTTTTGAAAATAGAGGAAATATCTTTGGTGACAATGCTCTGAAAATCATCAACCCCATCCATGGTCACAGTTACATTCCAGGGTTACGTTGCCATCGCAGCAAAAGTCCATGCAACTGCAGGCTCTCCGCGGCCTCTCAGTTACGCCATGGATCCCACACAACAGATCATAGTTACATCCAGGGTTACGTTGCCGTCGCAGCAAAAGTCCATGTAACTGCAGGCTCTCCGCGGCCTCTGATTTCGCTGTCGAAATGAAACTTCTCCACTCCTACATACGTCGCAGTCTACCGATATAAAATCTAACGCAGACTGTTGGCTCTCAGCGGCACACACGATTTCATTATGTTATACCATAGGTCGCAGTTACATCCTGGGTTATGATGCCGTAGCAGCAAAAGTCCATGTAACTGTTGGCTCTCAGCGGCACACACGACTTTCACTATGGTATTCTCAACTCATAATCCTCAGGAACTAGTTTTGTCCGGACTCCTCACAGGATCAACTTTAGAACCCCTCCTGGGGCTCAAGGCAGCACCACCCAGTGGCACTCCTGAGAAGTTCATTTCAAGGGAGCGCATTTTTCCCCAGAATCATCATCAAAACATTTTATACTATACATATATAGTATCTTTCAAATCATACACCTAGTATGATATCATACAAAGCTCCTTTACACAAAATCGATTATCCCAAATCGATAATTCTCAAAATAGGCTTTCCAAATTCCATGTATTGATTTTACCCAAAAATCAAAAGCCTTTCCTAATCCAAAGGTTCTCAAAACCCTTTCCAAAATCCTCATCAGATCCTTTATATATATACACAGATATATATAATTTTTAAAACTTTGGATCATTTCAAACTTGTACAAAATTCCTTTTATACTTCAAACACTTCCAAAATTCTTTTCTCCCAGCAATAGATTTAACAAGAGGGGTTTCATCTTACATATAACAAAGATATATAACTTTGTTTATTCGAAATCAAACATTCCAATTTGATTACTTTTTTTTTTCAATATCAGTTTCTTTTCCATTCACTTATCCACCTTTACATTAATCCTCATTTGGATTATCACTTCAATTCCTTTCTCAGTTGGGTATTAAACCAATAACATTTTGAACTCCGACCGGTTTATATCCAGAAAATAGCTTGAAAATTTTAAAAATAGATAAGTAGTTGAAAAATAATTATTAGTTTACAAAATAGCTATTAAATAGGTAACTAACTGTAAAATAGTCGGAAAATAGTTGAATAGTTTCAAGAGTTTCAAATAATTACAAAATAATTGTAAAATAGAAATTAGTTTGTGAAATGGTTGAAAAATAGTAATTAGTTTAGAAACAGTTGAAAAATGGTTAAATAGCTCCAAAAATAATCGTAAAACAAGTATAAAATAATATGGCTTTAAGAAAGAAAGGTTGTGTATATATCTAATAGCTTAGGAAAAATAAGTTTATATCAAAACAATTTATATTAAAAATAGTCAAGAGCCAACCGTTCACTTCCCCAACAATCCAATTTAAATCTCCATTTAAATTGACCCAATTCCAATTCAAATAACTCCAAATTCGATTGGACTTGATTAATCCCCAATTCAAGTTGAATCAATCTTGATTCCTTTCCCAATTTAAATCAAATTCAAGTTGATTTTAATCCTGTTCAATTTTCAATTTTAATTATAATTTTAAATTATTCCAATCAAGTTGAATTATCATCAATTGAACCCATTTCAAATTCAAATCATTTCAATATAATCCAATTCCATTTCCTATTTAAATTTTAAACTTATTCATCTTCAATCACCAATCCACTTTATTCGAACCAAATTCAATTTCAATCTTGAATTTAAACTATCTCGAAATTCCGAGTTCAATTTTCAAAATTTCATTTTAAGTTATCTTAACTTATGTATTTCAAGGTTCAAATAAGAGTTCAATACAATTTTATTTTAAAATTTTAATTTATTATTAAGTTTTATCTTTCAGTTTGAAGCCAGTTCTTAAACAAATTTATTTTACAATTCAGTTATTAAAATTTACTTTATTTATACAATACCATACTCAATTTAAAGATTTTTTTTATTAACAATAGGATGATACCATCCAATCCATTTTCAATTTTAAAATCTCAAACCCGTTTTGAGATCACACAAATTCCCAATTCAAATCAACCATTTAACTTTCCAAGTTAAATTCCAATTTCATCTTGAAATTTCCAATTCTGGTTGCTTTTTCTACACTTATTTAACTTCCCAAAGTTAAATTCCAATTTACTTAATCCAATCTACCTTGCTCAAATTGAATTCTCGCTCAAACTTCAAAATTCTCTCCCTCTTATAGGTTCAAAACTTATATCTCCTTGGGCCTTTACATCACACTTCAGGGAAAAATCAAAACTCAACCTCTTAGAGTTTATTTCAAATTATCTTTAATATCATGTATATCCATACATATATACATATTTATTTCTTGGCCCTCCCAGCCATGTTTTACAATTTTAAACCACCCTGGGTTTTAAATTCAAATCAAATTTCAACAACCCATTGTTTCCAACAAGTCCCAATTATCCATATAATACTTATTTATTATTTCTCATTACTTTGAACCCAAATTTTCAAATTCTGGGATTAGATTTAGAATTTCATTTTCAATCACTTAAATTTTAATTTAGTTGTATTTTTGTTCCTACTTAATTTAATTCCAATTCTAAACTTCAGTTTCAGTTTGAATCCATTTCAAACTTATCTTTATTAAATTTCAGTTTGGTTGTATTATATTACTTCTTAATTTCAATTTCAATTATTTAACAACCAATCACTTTAATATTTATTGGAATGAAATATTTCTTTATATATCAAAATATATTTTATATAAAATCATTTAAAACCTTTATATAAGAAAATAACAAGTACGCTCTCATATATATATATATATATATATATATATATATATATATATATATATATATATACTCAACTCGTTCTAGAGTTCTACGGACTCTATTTAACGAGTAAGCCCCACCAGAGCCAAGGTTCTCGCTTAACCTTTCAGCTCTGATACCAACTGTAACGACCCGAAATTTTCGAACCCGAAAATTCCAGATAGTTATGAAAAAGAAGAAAGAGAAAGAAGAAGAAGAACAGAAACACCAAACACCTCACATTCGCAGCGGATAAAATATAATAATAAATAATAACAGTTTACAAAAGAATACAATATCTGTCAATTACATTTAATATACATTAGAGTTTCACATTATAAACAGTCACCGAATATTTACAATTATAATGTCTCAGATTTATAATAATATAGTTACAACGGACATACTCTATACGCTCCTATCACCCAGCTCGCCTCCTGAGCTTCAGAACATACTTACCTGAAAATCTGTAATACTCGGTCTGACCCGAGCATTACACCAAAGTAACACCCGGGTCAGGCTGGAAACCAGCGTGAGTAAACTCAACTAATAAGGAATACCAAGCAGACAACTTATATAAAACCCGGGTAACTCATTCCAATTTCACAGGCCACAATTTTTGTTATAGCCATCACAAATTCCACACATCCATTTCCTAAGTATCAAACTTAAATAAAATAATCCAATTCACTTAAATCGTTTTATTTCAACCTATTGATTCCACACATCAATTTGTTTTTAATCCAAAGTGGTTTCGGGTATTTCCTAATACCCGACCCCGGTCTCCTCGGATCTCATGTCCTCCTAATCCCAAATTATCCAAATGAAATTCACAACATTTCATATCAACGATATCAACTCATTCAAAGTATCCCATACCATTCAATCATCCATAAGCAAATCTTAATCACATACAAATTAATTCAATTGATTTTAATGGAACGTTCTTACCACATTCACTTAGATTATTAATTAGTTCCAAATTAATTAATAATCAACCCCTCTTGATGCAGCTCAGAACAGAGAAGAAATGCAACCAAAATTTCTAACAAGGATGAGTCGTACACGACTCATAGAGAGGTTAAGTCGTACGCGACTTAGGAAGGCAGGGTTAAGTCGTTTCCGACTTAATGGTGCACGGGATAGCAAGTTTCGAGTTAACAACAATTTGAACCGCATAAAAGAGGCATCGGGTTTGAGTCGTGCGAGCTTGAGTCGTATACGGGATAATGGAACAGGGTTACGACTCAAGGGAAACTTGGAGTGTGCATACTTGATGAGTCGTACACGACTTAACAACGTATCCATAAGTCGTGACCGAGATAGCATCAAGAAGGAGAAGGATTCAACTGATGGGAGCTTGAGTCGAAGGAAGGATGTTGAGTCGCTGAAGTTATGAGTCGTGAGTCGTAGGTCGTTGCCGACCTAGTATGAGTCGTGAGTCGTTTGTTGTGATGAGTCGTGTACTGTTGTATGTTGTAAGTCGTATGTCGTGAGTTTTAAGTCGGTATGTAGTGGATCGTGTTGCATTTTAGGTCGTTACCGACCTATGGGTTGTGAGTGTTGTATTTTAGGTCGTTACCGACCTAGGGGTAATGTTGAGTCGGTCATGTATATGAAGTGTTGGGTCGCATACGACCTATGGTGAGTCGTCTTAAGGTCATATGATGATGTATGAAGGTCGTGCTTGTTAAGTCGGCCAGGGTTGAGTCGTTCTGGAGTTGAGCTGCCTTGTGTTGAGTCGGCCGCGACCTAAGTTAGGTCGTAAGTCGTCGCCGACCTAAGAGTCAGGTGAGGGTTTGTGTGTGTTGAGTTGTGAAAGCTATAAATAGCGCGTGTGTTGTACATTTTGTGGTTGTTGATTTTGAATAAAATTTCTCTTTTGTTAGCTTTGTGCTTTCATACCAATTGGTAGTTGAGTGTAATCTCCTATCTCCACTTACGTCGTTCGAGTGCGCTCGAATCCACGTTTGTTGAAGCCGATTCACGGAATCTAGTGCGCTAGATCAACGTGCGAAGAATCGTAGATCTTTGAACACGGTATAGTGCGCTATCAACGTGTTTGAGATAGCTAGAGTTCGGTATCTTTGGATCAACGAACTTGGGCATTTTTGGTATCTTCAACTCACCGATTGCTACAATCCATCGATTGAAGTTTTGTTTGATTAATCCGCTGCGTCAGTTTGGTATCAGAGCCATACTTAGCCAATCATAGCTAAGTTTGATTCTTGGAGCCAAGTTTTTGAAGTTTGAAGTAGTTCATCGTGTTCATATTGAAGTTGCATCAAGTTTGGAGAGTTTGATCCATTTCATTTTGGATCGAGGAGTTGGATTTTGTTTGGATTTTGAATTGGTGATTTGCGCGCCAAAGTTTTGAAGGTTTTGGAGTGAGCCGAGGCAAGTCTTGACCGAGCCAAGCAAAGTTGTGAAGAGTCAAGGCCGAGACAAGCATTGCCGAGACAGTTGAGCCTAGATTGCCTTATCGTGTGAAATTTTGAAGTATTGTGTTCAATTTGTTGAAGTTTGTGAAAATTTTAACCATGCCACCAAGGAGAGCTAATCGTCATCAAAACGTTGAAGCTTTGTATCGTAGAGAAGAAGCCGAGCTTATGGAACAACGTATTAATGAAAAATTTGATGAAGGCATTGGTAAATTGGAGAGATTGATGAATGATTTGAATCAAAGGAGGAGATCACCAAACTCGAACCATGGAGGAAACCGAGTTTCGCCATTGGTTACGGAAGCGAGGAGGGTATCACCACATTCTTGTAGAGATAGAAGAGAAACATCAATTTCATCACGAAGAGATCATCATGACTATGCACATGAAGAAAGAAGAAGTCATCGAGAATTTGACCATGAAGTATATAGAGATGAAGAGGGACATAGTCAAAGAAGCATGCATGAGAGAAGGGATGATGTTAGTCGAGATCGATGTAGGCGTACCTTTGATTTTGTTGAAGAGGGTGATAGAGCAAGTATTCATTATCGAGATCGAGACCAAGTTCGAAATTCTTACCGTGATGTGGAGGATGACCGTCGTTGGGAGTCGGGTATGAAAATGGAGATTCCGGAGTTTAAAGGCGGGATGGTTGCTGAGGAGTTCTTAGATTGGTTGTCTAATGTGGAGGAAATCTTTGATTTCAAGGAGGTGCCGGAGAATCGAAGGGTGAAGTTGGTTGCTACTAGGTTGAGGGGGAGAGCTTTGGCGTGGTGGCAGCAAACTAAACTTACTCGAGAACGAATGGGGAAGTCAAAGATAGAATCTTGGGAGAAGATGAAAAAGTTGATGAGATCTACATTTTTGCCTTATAACTACCAATCACTTATGTACCAGAGGTTGCAGAATCTGAGGCAAGGGACAAAATCTGTTAGTGATTATGCTGATGAATTTTACCAACTCATCGCCAGGAATGATATCATGGAAACAGAAGAACAGCTAACTGCTAGATTCATTGGGGGCTTGAGAATGCAGATCCAAGATATGGTTAATATGTTTGATCCTAGATCAGTAGCAGAGGCACATCAGAAAGCGTTAGCTTGGGAGAAACAAGGAAGGCGTGGAGGTGGTGTGTTTACTAATTCCAATAATCAAGCAAGGGGTGTTGGCGGAAGTTCTAATGTTCCTAAACCTGTTACAAAGCTAGTGGTCAAGGAGGTTGAGAAGGCGAAGGCTAGTAGTGTTTTCAAATGTTATAATTGTCAGGAGTTGGGTCACAAAAGCAACGAATGTCCGAAGCCGAAGAAGAGAACCATGGTTGCAGAGGTTGAAGCAGATGATGGTGAGGAGGCAGAGTATTCAAATGTACCTTATGTTGAGGAGGAAGAAAAAGTGTCGGGTGATGAAGGTTGTAATCTTATGATGAGGAGAAGTTGTTTGACACCTAAGCAAGAGGAGGATTGTAGTTGGCTGAGAAGCAATATTTTCCAATCGACATGTACTATTCTGGGAAAGGTCTGCAAGTTTGTTATTGATGCAGGAAGTTGTGATAATATTATTTCTACAGAAGCAGTGAGAAAGTTGAATTTGAAGACCGAGAAGCATCCTAAACCATACAAGCTAGCATGGTTAAGAAAAGGAGGTGAAGTGAAAGTGTGTCGAAGAGCTTGTGTGAATTTTTCGATTGGGAAGAAGTACAAAGATGAAATTTGGTGTGATGTTGTGGACATGGATGTTTGTCACTTGTTATTGGGCAGGCCATGGCAGTTTGATAGAGCAGTTCAGCATGACGGTCGTGCCAACAGTTACAGTTTCATGTTCGAGGGTACTAAAATCACTTTGGTTCCTAAGAAGCAACAGCAGAAGGAGAACAAACTGGAGGAGATTGAAGAATTGAAAACTCTGTTGACTTTGAAGGAGTTTGTTAAAGAAGTGGAGGAAGAACCGGAAGTGTTTTTGTTGATTGGGAGAGAGAGTAGTGAAGAAGTTGAGATTCCCGAAGAAGCAAAGCCAGTTTTGGAAGAGTTTGAAGATGTCTTTCCAGAGGAGTTGCCAAAGGAGTTACCACCACTTAGAGACATTCAACATCAGATTGATCTTGTTCCGGGGGCAGTGTTACCACATCGACCACATTATCGTATGAGTCCGAAGGAACATGAGGAATTGAGAAGGCAGGTGGAAGAATTACTTGAACAGGGTCGTATTCAGGAAAGTTTGAGTCCGTGTGCTGTACCTGCATTGTTAGTACCAAAGAAGGACGGAACTTGGAGAATGTGCACTGATAGTAGAGCTTTGAATAAGATCACTGTTCGTTACAGATTTCCTATGCCGAGGTTGGATGATTTGTTGGATCAGTTGAGTGGGGCAACTATATTCTCGAAAATTGATTTGAAGAGTGGTTATCATCAAATTCGTATCAGACCTGGAGACGAATGGAAGACAGCTTTCAAAACTAGAGAGGGGTTGTACGAATGGTTGGTTATGCCATTTGGTTTGTCTAATGCACCTAGTACATTCATGCGGGTGATGAATCAAATTTTTAGACCACTCATTGGAAAGTTCGTCGTGGTTTATTTCGATGATATTTTGATTTATAGCAGGAGTACGGAGGAACATGTTCTACATCTGAGAGAAGTGTTGTTTATTCTTCGTGAAGAACAATTTTATGCTGCTACAAAGAAATGTGTGTTTATGACACCTAGTGTTTTATTCCTGGGGTATGTTGTTTCAGGGAAAGGTATTCAAGTTGACCAGAGCAAAGTTGAAGCAGTCAAGAATTGGCCACAGCCAAAGACAATTACAGAAGTGAGAAGTTTTCATGGGCTAGCGTCATTCTACCGAAGGTTCATACCACACTTCAGTAGCGTGATGGCTCCAGTGACTGATTGCATGAAGGGTAAACAGTTGGTGTGGTCAGAGGAAGCGGGGGTTGCCTTTGAAAGGATCAAGGAATTGTTGACGTCTGCACCAATTCTTGTTCTACCTAATTTTCAGTTATTGTTTGAATTGCATACTGATGCTTCGAAGGTTGGAATTGGAGGAGTTCTGAGCCAGAATGGAAAGCCAGTTGCTTATTTTAGTGAGAAACTGTCAGGGGCAAAGATCAGATACAGTACATATGACGTTGAATTTTATGCTGTTGTTCAGGCTGTTAAGCATTGGAGACATTACTTATTTCAGAAGGAATTTGTTCTGTACACTGATCACGAAGCTTTGAAACATTTACAGGGGCAAGATAAGATTTCAGCAAGACATGCATCATGGATTGCATATTTACAGCAGTTTACTTTTGTCGTTAAGCACAAATCTGGGGTGACCAATCGAGTAGCTGATGCTTTAAGTAGGAGGAGTCATTTACTGACGACAATGAAGGTGGAAGTGACGGGGTTTGAAATGTTGCCAGAGATGATTGAAGAAGATCCTTACTTTGTGAAATATGTTGAAAAAGTGAAGGATGGGAGTACCGATGAATTCATGTTAGTTGATGGTTTTCTGTTTAAAGGAAATCGTTTATGTATTCCGGACTGTAGTTTGAGGATGAAGATTGTGAAGGAATTGCACGAGGAAGGACATGTTGGCCGTGATCGTACTTTACAGTTGATTTCGCAGTCTTACTTTTGGCCGTCGATGAGGAAAGAGGTTGAAAGATTCGTGGAGCGATGTCATATTTGCCAAGTTTCAAAAGGGACAGCAACGAATGCAGGGTTGTATATGCCGTTACCAGTACCATCTAAGCCATGGGTTGATATCAGCATGGATTTCGTTTTGGGTTTGCCGAGAACTCAAAGGGGAAATGATTCGATATTTGTTGTGGTGGACAGGTTTTCAAAGATGGCACATTTTGTTGCTTGCAAGAAGACAGCAGATGCAGTTCGAGTCGCACAGCTATTTTTCAAGGAGATTTATCGACTTCATGGTTTACCAGAATCTATTGTTTCTGACCGAGATACTCGTTTTCTGAGTCACTTTTGGTTGAGTTTGTGGAAGATGGTGGGAACGAAACTGAAGTTTAGCAGTGCTTACCATCCACAAACCGATGGGCAGACAGAAGTTGTTAACAGGTCATTGGGAAATTTGTTGCGATGTCTTGTACAGGATAATTTGAGAAGTTGGGACATGAAACTATGCCAGGCAGAATTTGCTCATAATCATGCAGTAAATCGAAGCACAGGATTCAGTCCGTTTCAGATTATTTATTCAAATTTACCCAGGGGGCCATTGGATTTAGCAGCTGTACCACAGTCAAAGAGAACAGTTAAACGAGCTACTGATTTTGTTGATGAGCTGACTGAATGTCATAGAACCGTTCAGGAACGATTGGAGAAATCGAATGAGAAATATAAGAAGTTTGCAGATTTGAAACGTCGAAATGTTGAATTTAAGGAAGGTGATTTGGTTTATGCCGTATTAACAAAGGATCGTTTTCCGGTGGGTGCTTATAACAAGTTGAAGGCACGAAAAATTGGTCCAATTGAAGTTTTGAAGAAAATCAATGAGAATGCTTATCGATTAAAGTTACCAGATGATGTTTATACTTCTGATGTTTTTAACGTCAAACATTTAATTCCATATCATGGAGGTGAGATGGTTGAGGAAGAATTTACAAATTCGAGGTCGAATTTTTCTCAACCAGGGGAGGATGATGCAGCTCAGAACAGAGAAGAAATGCAACCAAAATTTCTAACAAGGATGAGTCGTACACGACTCATAGAGAGGTTAAGTCGTACGCGACTTAGGAAGGCAGGGTTAAGTCGTTTCCGACTTAATGGTGCACGGGATAGCAAGTTTCGAGTTAACAACAATTTGAACCGCATAAAAGAGGCATCGGGTTTGAGTCGTGCGAGCTTGAGTCGTATACGGGATAATGGAACAGGGTTACGACTCAAGGGAAACTTGGAGTGTGCATACTTGATGAGTCGTACACGACTTAACAACGTATCCATAAGTCGTGACCGAGATAGCATCAAGAAGGAGAAGGATTCAACTGATGGGAGCTTGAGTCGAAGGAAGGATGTTGAGTCGCTGAAGTTATGAGTCGTGAGTCGTAGGTCGTTGCCGACCTAGTATGAGTCGTGAGTCGTTTGTTGTGATGAGTCGTGTACTGTTGTATGTTGTAAGTCGTATGTCGTGAGTTTTAAGTCGGTATGTAGTGGATCGTGTTGCATTTTAGGTCGTTACCGACCTATGGGTTGTGAGTGTTGTATTTTAGGTCGTTACCGACCTAGGGGTAATGTTGAGTCGGTCATGTATATGAAGTGTTGGGTCGCATACGACCTATGGTGAGTCGTCTTAAGGTCATATGATGATGTATGAAGGTCGTGCTTGTTAAGTCGGCCAGGGTTGAGTCGTTCTGGAGTTGAGCTGCCTTGTGTTGAGTCGGCCGCGACCTAAGTTAGGTCGTAAGTCGTCGCCGACCTAAGAGTCAGGTGAGGGTTTGTGTGTGTTGAGTTGTGAAAGCTATAAATAGCGCGTGTGTTGTACATTTTGTGGTTGTTGATTTTGAATAAAATTTCTCTTTTGTTAGCTTTGTGCTTTCATACCAATTGGTAGTTGAGTGTAATCTCCTATCTCCACTTACGTCGTTCGAGTGCGCTCGAATCCACGTTTGTTGAAGCCGATTCACGGAATCTAGTGCGCTAGATCAACGTGCGAAGAATCGTAGATCTTTGAACACGGTATAGTGCGCTATCAACGTGTTTGAGATAGCTAGAGTTCGGTATCTTTGGATCAACGAACTTGGGCATTTTTGGTATCTTCAACTCACCGATTGCTACAATCCATCGATTGAAGTTTTGTTTGATTAATCCGCTGCGTCACCTCTATATCCATTCATTCTTGATTAATAACCCTGGGTTAATTACTTCCAATTCCATTCACGTAATTCTCTTTAATTAATTTCACGATATTAATTATTCTTAACAAATCAATGAGTAATCTTTAATTTCTTCACAAATTAATTAACCATAATCAATTACGTTAATTCTTAATTACTTATTTTAATTGACTTCTCATAAGTCACTTATTATGAATTAATTAAATCTTTAATTTCTTCATTAATTATATAAAATAATGATTTTCAATTATATTTTTAATTTGTTCTAATCTAAATCAATTACTTTAGTCCAATCCAATATTAACCATTCTCGATTAACCTCGTCCTGTAATTATCTAATTCCTTTTATTTACTTCATTAAATAAATTAATTATACCTTGATTAACTATTTAATTAATCTCTTGAGTTATTTCACAAAATAATTATATTTTATTGATTACTTAAGTAACTACTTATTAAACTGCCCACTGGTTAATCTAATTTCATTAAACTTCATTACTTAACTTAATCCTTAATCAAATAATTCGACCCCTATTTACTTTTTGAGTTTAAAACAATTTAAACCCTAATACTTTGAGTCAAACAACAATTTACTTGAGAACCATCCAATAAACCAAAGTCACCAAATCATCAATTCTCAACACACATCAAATCAATTCAAGCATTCAAACAATCATTTAAATTTGACTATTGAAATTTAATAACAACTCAGCTGAGTGAGATTTACTCTCCTTTTGATTTCGCAATCCAAATCCAATCTCGTCTTGTTTCCTCAGATTTTAACCTTGTACACACAGTATGGATTTTATTAATACTAGAAATAATTAAATTAACAATTGCCATTTAATAAAATTTGATTTACCAATTATTTCATTCAAACCAATTTTCCAATAATAAATAATTATTTTGTTTTCTTTGAAACCCATACACTAAAAATTAATTAATTTGTATTTATTTAATTTTTTGAAAAATCTATTTGTGTATAAATATTCAACATTTTAAAATTTTCCCTCTTTCTAAGCTCTATCTATATAAAACTTCTATTTACCTAAGTAAACTACAACATGCAATTATATTTCTTCATATTTTCACATAGATTTCACAACTTAGTATTTCTTCACTGTATAATAACTTTAATATAGGAAGAGATCAAAACGATACCTCACTGGCTGTAGCTCACACAACAACGACTCCATCACCAGCAAAGGCCCTCCCCATCAACGTCGAGACTACAATATCGAGCATCATCATCGCGAGAGTCACGACCTCGGCGCCACCATGCTCGAACCATCGCGATTGCGTCTGCCCCTCTCCATCACTCACGCCTATAATCACCGATCGTACTTGCTTGAATCGAGCACCAATCGCCCTGGACTCACCGAACATCACGATGCTCTTGAATATACCCAGAACGATACCTCTTTCGGTCGCGCAATGCAATCCTTCCATTCGATTTAAGTTCGAACGTTTCGGCCATAGCCCTCTTTTTTTTTGTAGAAATGAATCGGTAATTGGAGATGAAGGAAAGAGGGAGGTTCCAGTTCGAAACTGTTGGAAGAAGAGAGGACGGTAATAAAAATATTGATTTGGGGGGAATTAGCTTCTTCAGCACGCTTAAATACTAAATAATTAAATATGAAAATATCACGTGTCCCAAAACACGAAATCCCGAACCCCAATCACACATACCGACGGACGTTCATAAGGTTTTACCCGCGTTCCGATCACAATGAAACGTGTTCTAGAAGCTAATTCGATTATATGAGCGAGTTACGAAAGAAAACGATCAATTCTAGTTTAAATCGATTTAAAAGTTTCTAAGCGTTTTGTGTTGTCAGGGTCAAACGACAACTCCGATTGCTACAAAATTTGAAATCCGATAATAACTAATTATTACGGATCCAATGGAACTAGTTTCGTCGAATTTCGAGACTGTGCCTCGGAAGGCTATTTTCAAATATCGATTTAAACGATATATTAATAAACTGAACAACTCATCTTTAACTTAAATTTCAACCATTATATTATCTTCAGTATCATCGTTATAAACTTTATAAGCCTTCCAACTATTTTAAATAGGCTTAAAAATTTTTGATTCAACAATTTACCCAATTTTAATTATTAAATTCACTACTTAAACTATACAATTCAATGATTTAATTATCAAGTAAATACTAATATCTCGAATTCAAGTTACAATTAACTTTTTAATATTAAAAATCAATTTAATTATCCCATTTTAAATTGTTGAAAATTCCGGGTCGTCGCAGATCGGTCTTCGCAAACCAAGGAGGTCTACCTATTGATGCCCTAAATTTTCTATATGATATCCATCAATTCTTCGACGCCTGTGTCTATGACACTTGTTCGATGAACTAGAACTCTCCAATGTTGAGTAAGGTGTAGGATCCCTCTTAGATTTCCCTTGGTTTTGCTGATTGAGTCGGTTCATTAGGTTGATATTGGCTTGAATTTGCTGATTCAATTGTCGATGACTATCCACAACTCTCACTTATTAGATTCTAGACTTCGGCTCTTATAATGGAATCAGTTGAATTCCTAACTTCAATTGGATCAGCATTCACATCCATTGGTTAAATGCTTGTGTCGTCTTGCTGGATGCTAGCACTCTCGTTTCCTTCGGCATTCTGAGAAGTAGATCTACTGTTCCTCGCCATTTTTGATAGCAATGCTTAGATTTTTTTGCAAATTTGAATAAAATAAGAAAACTTCTTGAAGATAACTGTGGATCTCCTTTGAGGGATTTATGCAATCCAGTAGCAACAAAAGGATCCTAATAAGTTGAGAATCAAGTTCAAGGTGAAAGCACCTAAATATTTGCATCAAAAAATGGCACAAACACCCCATAAAAGTTTTGAAGAGAAATAAATGAAGAATATAAAATGGAAATAGAGTATAATAACGAATAAATAATAGCAAAATTGAAAGAATAACACACACAATGATTTTATGGTGGTTCAATGTTGTTTGCCTACCTCCACTTTGAATAGATTATTTTATTAATTAATTTATAAACTGAATACAATAGGGATCATATGAAAAATCCTTAGTTACAAATAAGTATAAATCAACTAGCAATGTAAAGGTCACTAAAATAAATCATCAAGCCTGTATTTATAAATGAAGACGGACAAATATCTCCCTGAAATTTTGGCAAAAGGAACTTTGGAACCATATAGAACCAAGAGAGGGATCGCATGGCCCAATTCTCAAAGAATAGTGATCGGTACCGATCCCTATCTTGTGGGAATTCGGAGGTGCAATCCTTATGGTATTTTCCTTATGTTAAAACATGCTTAGCCTCCAAACTTCATGCCAATTTGATCAGTAGAACTTGAGTTGTTGCTTGATCTTTGCTTCAATATGGATTGCTTGCTAATTCCTACCGATCCTTATTAAGGGAAGAGGGCCGACCCCTCCAACCTCATATTTTCGAGGTACGATCCCTATGTTAGGCTCCCTAGGGTCTCCATATCTTTCTCACAAACTTTAATATGCATAGGACTTGTGGATCTTGAGATACTAATTGTTTTCTATCCTTATGATGGAAGTTGATTTATGTCGATCCCTCCTATATGTTGAACCATATTCCATACTTCAAACATTCTGCCCTGCATATCTATCAATTTAATCTCGATTTCATATTAGCATTTGTACTTGACTTATGAACCCCACAATCATTGCTTTGGATTTATCAGCCTTGATAGCAGTCCAATCTAACTTGTCCTATAAGTTCAATACAGCCGGGTCAAAATGTCGGATAATAATTTCAAAATGATTATTTTATGTAATATTTTGTATAATTGTTTTTAAACCTATTATATGTATTTTTAGGTATTTGAAAAAACATAAACAAAAGGTTTAGAAACGGGGTCAAAATTGCTAAATGATCAAATGCTTGATTGTTTATATTACTTATTACAAAAGAATTTAAATACGCTTTACACTAATAAGTCGATGAAGTAATCTTATCTATTTATGAGAGTTAAGATTGATGTCGAGGAGGGACGAAGCAATAGAGCTCTAACCTACCAGGCTTCCCTCTTAACCAAGGAATAGGTAAGTGGAAAATGCCGAAAACGTGTTAATCATATTGGTTTCTTATTATTTACGAAAATCTTTAATGCTATACTTAACACTAAAAGCTGATGAGGTAGATTTGTCTATTTGTGGGATTCAAGATTGAAGTGTCTAGGCAAGGCTTGGAGCAACCAATGCCCAAACTTGCCTAGCTTCACTCTTAGGCAAGGAATAGTTAAGTTGGAACATCGAAAATGAGTTAAGCGCACGAATCATGATTTGTATAAGCAATTGTCTTGACTATATAATCAGTTAGTCGATTATCGAACTTGACATGATATTAGCTTAGGAATCAATCGAAAGGCTTCACGATTTCATACTAATAAGAACCCCCAGTGAGGAGTTTTGATACGAAACGTCTCTAGCTTTCGCTTACTTCTGAAAGAACATGAATTAAGTTTACCGTAAACCACTTGAAAACAAGTATACAAGTTCTATGTTTTGGAAGTCGTTGAAGAAGGAAACCTAAGTGAAGATCCAAGATCTATCTGAGATGCTCGAACACATGTAGTTGTTTGTGATCTATTCAGGATGTGAGAATCCATGTGTGATTTCGAGATCTGTTTAGACATGAGAATCCATATAGGCATCTGTTCGAGATGCGAGGATCCAATCTGGTATTTGTGTTCCATTCGAAAGATAAAGACTTGTGTGTAAGATGTCGAACGTAACCTTGACATCAGAAATGGCTAAAATTGAGTAGGCTGCACAACTTAGGGTTTAGCTAACCCGCGTCAGTGTATTCATTGTGCATGGAGATCCGCTTCAGTTTATAGGCGGCATCTCCATGGAAAATCCATTATGCAAACGTACTTAGCAGTTTTGAATGTAACATAATATGTTATGGTGTAACCAATGTAAGCATCATAGCTATTTGATATCATTATATCCTCCACCTTAGACATTATCTATCATATCATTATATTAAACTTAATAAATGGGTGGTTTCTTTTGAGGGTAAAACTGTCAAGAGAATCCGTACGGTCTCAATAATTATTGTTATACGTATTCATGTATCTCAAGTTTTCTCATACCACACTTATTTCCGATGCTTGGTCTTTGTTTTCCCTAAATTCCTCGCATGCTCTTCCGAGTAGGCCGGGTATCAGGTTTGACCTTGGATGCCTTCGAGTTCATAAGAAGAGCTAGAGGCTTCCACTTTCCATCTATTTTTTTTTCTGTATAAGCTATGTACATATATCTGCGCTATGAGGATAGATAGTTATGACTAACTAGGCTAATGGTAGTACCTTGGTTTTGTAACTCTGAAATCCCTGTATTAAGAGTAACCCTTGTACTATTCTGTTGATATTACATATTATCATTCCTCTTTGAGATTATGATGTTGCATTTTTTCCTACTTGATCTTTTCTTTTGGTTTTATTTTGTCTTAACGTTCTATCTTTCCAGCACTTGTGTGTTCGGCACACGAAAACTGTGGATGTATGCGAACGTACCTTAGCTATTTTAGTTATACTTCTAATATTGTTGTGTTGTGAGATGCAAGAATCACAACTTTTTTATTTATATTCTACACCCAAAACTATATATTATATTGCCATATGTACTTAATAGACGGGTATTGGTTTTATTGAGGCAAAAGCTATTCAGGTGATTTAGATGGTCTCAAAAGATACTATTATATGTTGATCACATATTTCATGAGTTTATCATTCCGCTTTGAGATTAGGATGTTGTATTTTTTCCTTCTTGATCTTTTCTTTCGGTTTTATTTTGTCTTAACGTTATGTCTTTCCAGCACTTGTGTGTTAGGCATACGAAAATTGTGGATGTATTTAGTGTCGACCTTCAAGGGTTGAGAAGTTGGGCCATTACATAAAATCTTCACAGCTTCATATGGTTTGAGATCCTCAGGGAGAATACATTAGTATGAAAAATATCTCTCTTTAAGAATGTATGTGTATAGGATCTCTCAGGGAGAATTCCTTATCTTTTTCTCAATTCTAAAAGAACTGGAATTGAGTTAACAAGAGATCTATCAATTTCATTTTGAAGCATCTAGGATCGGATAAGCATACTTACATATTACTTATCGAAAACTACATCAAAACCGATATACGAGTTATATGTTTGGAAGCGGCTGTAAAGTGAACTGCTATAGAGTTGAACTGTCTGTCCTAAGGTTAAGTCCAAAGGAGAGATCAATTTTGGCATTCATGGAAAGACTAATATTGGAATCCATGAAGGGATTCGCAAATTGTTCGAGTGGCGATGGCTCACGTGTTGAGATACTGGAATCCTTATAGAGGTTCGTGAACTGTTCGAGTGGCGAAGACTTGTGTGAGAGACGTTTAACGCGACTTCACTATCGAAAATGATAGAAAACAATGTAGGCTTTATAGATAGGGGTTTAGCTAACCCAAGAGTGTATGAACTCCATGTCTAGAGATGCTTACTGATGTGGGTACTGGGAGTTAATAATATTAGGTATCAAGAGTTTAGGCTGGATCAGCTATGTTCCTCTTTATTAGTAAATTTTATCTAGATACATACGACGCTCGGAAGGTAGTTTCCAACCCTTGTTAGGAGGGTTGCCATCGATGTACTAAGGTTCCCACCAACGGAAATCCATATGCGAACGTACCTTAGCGATTTTAGTTATACTTCTAATATTATTGTGCTGTGAGACGCAAGAATCACAACTTTTTTAATTTATATTCTACACCCTAAACTATCTATTATATCGCCATATGTACTTATTAAATGGGGTTTGGTTTTATTGAGGGGAAAGCTATTCAGGTAATTTGGATGGTCTCAAAAGATACTATTATACGTGATCACATATTTCATGAGTTTATCATACCAGATATATATATGCCTTGTGGTTTTCCTTTCCCTTAAATCCTTAGATGCTCTTTCAGGAACTCCGATAAAGGCTATTTTTTATTGATATTCTTTAGAGCTCAAGGAATCGAGCAAGATGTTCTCACCAACCATAGTATTCCAATTTCTGCTGCACTAGTAATATGTATATATCAGCATTTGTGAGATCAAGTTGTTATAATTGTCCAGGCCGATGATAGTACTAATGATCATTACTTTCAATGCTACGTTTCTTAGAGTGATAGTTTGAATTATCATTTAGATATTGTATGTTATCATTCCGTTGTGAAATTCATATGTTCTATTCTTTCTTATTCATTTTCTTTTCCTTTTTATTTTACCATAACAATTTGCCTTTTCAGCATTTGATGCTTGGCACATGAATACCGTGAATGTATTAGTGTCGAAATGGTAAATCATTATAATAAGTATCGGAGCTGATGTTTGGTTGGTTATAACTCATTATAGGTAGGCCAAATGTAACAACTTGGTTTTAGGGGTGATTAATTAATTATAATGGGTTTCTAGAATAAAAATAATAAATAGTAATTGTTTAAAAATATGCATAATACATAAAGTAATTAATAATGAAATTAAATGGTTTTAATGTGTGAATAATAAATATTCAAATTTATTGAAATCTAATTAATTATTTGAAATAAAGTGCTAAACTAAATTTTAGATTTATTTTGGTAACAAAAAGTATTTAATTAGTATGATTTAAATGAAATGGTTAAATCAAGTAAAAAATAAATTATGGAAAATAAATTAAAGGAATAATTAATAATATGATTTGGTTAGAAAGGATTTAAGTTGAGTATAAATTGATTTTATTAATGGCCGTGAAGTTAAATTTGTTGCATAAACAAAAGAATGAAAGAAGAGAAAGAAAATGTAAAATGATTTAGAAAATAAACAAAGCTAACATTCTCCAAGCCCAAGATCCAAACCCTTGCATTATAAATTCTCCATTTCTAAACATATTATTTTTGAGATTCTTCTTCCCAGATATAAATATTCCCTAAAACGTTAATAACGGGACATCTCTTCATTAATTTTAGCTTCCTCCCCAAGCATTTAACATATTATCTTCCTTATATTTAAA
Organism: Allium cepa; assembly: GCA_030765085.1. Taxonomy (NCBI): domain Eukaryota; kingdom Viridiplantae; phylum Streptophyta; class Magnoliopsida; order Asparagales; family Amaryllidaceae; genus Allium; species Allium cepa. Next base: position 307,772,859 of record CM060931.1, read on the forward strand.
TTAGAAAATAAATCAAATAAATTAGGGTAAACTAAAAAAAACCATATATGAGGTTCTATATAGTGGTTTGCCTTTATGTTGTGAATTTTTGTTGGGTCCAATGCTAACCTAAAGAGCAAGAAGAATGCGACTCTTAGCGAGCCTCCATTATTCACACACCTATACCAAATGTATTGAATCATGTAAGTTGAGCTTGTGTAAATTTATTGCTTACATCAAGTATAAGATGAAACAAGTGAACCGAGTGGGCGAATCGCCTAAAATAGGCGATCAATTCGTCCTTTTTCATCACCACAGGTTGACCTAGCCCTAGCTAAGGTCGACCAGATGCGGTCGGCTGTTAAATAGTCTCACTCAACCCATCTTGTTATGGTTTTGTGCATTCTTATGTGACCTCTATGTGTATATGTATTCTATGTTGTGTATATACATGGCCATACGTGTATTACCTAGTGCATTACATCTTATTACTGAAGATTGCATTTTATGATAATTTTGCATAATCATATTCTTGTGTATTAGTGCAGGAGTAGTGTATGTGTGTGTTAGGTCTGTGTGTGTTTGTAGCCTGTGCGTGCGTATGCATTAGTTCATATATTTATATTGCTGTGTTATGTAAGGACACGCGTGCAGTAGTAGGTGGGTGCACTTGTATATATAAGATTGTGTCTAAATATCTCAATGTATTATGTTATGCATTTTTAGTGTTTTTATGTAGTGTTGCATGCCTAGATTTTCATGCTGTTTATGTATTTGCAAAGAGGTGTGAGTACACGTCTATGTATTTTAAGTTCTCAACTAGTGCCTTGTATTTTTATGTACGTGGTATAGAGTGTAGCTACGTTAGTATAACATGCGCTCCCTCGTATGACATTGGGTGTGTGTAGTGTGTTGGGTATGTGTATATACATGAGTGTATATATGTGTCTTCCTATGTATTATATAAATAAAGTGCTACGTGTTTACGTGTATATATGGTACATTTGTGCATGTATGTGTATGTCTATATATCTTCTGTGTGCATTAATATGTGAACATGGGTTGCCATTTCCTTAAGTGTGAGTTTCTATATATTTTTATTCTTTGTAATCTGCTACTGTAAATATTATGAGCAGTTGACTTAGAATTACAATGCATTTTTCTTAGTTGGACTCGTTAGCTTGATTAACTAAATGTTGAAAACCCACTAATGCAACTAATTAGCTGGGATTCAGTTGGCTTTTATTTCTTGGGTATGCGTTCAATTTTATATGAATGCAAGTTCTAGTAATTTTTTGTTAAGGTATGTATATATATAATTCATATTGAAATAAATAGAAATAGATAAATTTAAATTCATATATATATATATATATATATACACATATACTTAAACATTATATATAAATTTAAATACTGTCCAAAGTGAAATAAATTTGTTTAGTCATTTTATTTGATGTAAAAGTATAAAAATAGGTTTTAGTTCGATTTTATAGATTTCAAAGCATATTTGTATGAAATTCTATAATTTATAATTCATTTTGAAGATGTCTTTTTTTGATTATGAATATATTAAATTGATCTAGATGTTTCATAACTATTCAAATTAGAAATCAATTGTTAATAATTATGGAATAAGTGTTATGTGAAAATTTGGTTTTTTAAACTATCTTTGGGTTATCAAAGGAGAAGAAATGAGTTTTCCAATGTTAAGGGTAAATATTTAATTATTCTCGAATATATAATAAATCAGAAATTAATTAAATATTGTAAAGTGATATCATATTTGGTTTTAATTAATTAACTATTTTAAAGTACCACATAAGTTATATTAAGGGTATAAATTAGGAAATGCTTATTATTATAAATTTATTTACTTGTTGTTATACGCTTATATTCATTTGAATTATCTATTTTATATTACAATTTTAATAATTCTTTTTTTTGTTGAAGCGGATTATATGAAATAATTCTTATGTATAACCTATATTTTTAAAACTAAATTGAGAAGTTAAAATGAGTTTTCCTGTATTATTAACAAATATTTAATATTGTAAATGGTCAAGGCATTGGCTATTGTTGATACAGAATATATTATATTATATTTTAGTTTAGTAAACAATTTATTTAATCCTAGAATATATATATATATTAACTAATTCTAAGTAATTATTTTGTTATAGAAAGTTATATGCTACAATTGATTTATTGTTGAATTTCGATTTGTTTGTTTAATTCTTACATATCATAATATTAATATACTTATGTTGTTTTTTGATTTTCTTTCTATATATATACATATATGGTACATAATTATATGAATGATTTACCATAGAGATGGATTTGATTTATGATTTTGACACGATACATGATTACATCTTCCTATATATTGATTTTGTGTTCTTATATATGTGTAATGAGGAATTTCATTTAAAGGTTTAATGATATTATCTGGTTTGGCACTTTCGGTAACACTTTTCCAGTTATTCATTTGACTTGTTATATAGAGATATCTAGTGTCAATCAAGTGAAGTTTATGAGCAATTAATAATTATTCGAATAACATGCGATGGTATGAGAAACCTTTATGTTATTTGTTTGATTATTCTTTGTAAGTAAATATCACTCAATGGAGATTACTCATGTAAGTGATGATACTCGCTCGGGTGAATATGCTATAGCCATGTGTTTGTTAATGAGTAAAGCCATATGTTGCAAAGGATTAGAGTTCTAGCATATCATAGTCATGTGTTGAATTTTACAAAGCCTTATGATGGCTTGAATCTAAAGCTATGTGAAGATACAGGATATGGGTACTATATGTCATCCACCTATGTCCAACACCCTCTACGTTTTGACAGTGAACCAGATTAGTCAGTTTCCACCTTAGCGGCCTGATCGTAGGGTCATGCCCTAGATCCACGATACCATTGTTGTTTATTTTATTTGGTGTGCGGGATTGGTAATTGGTACCCCTTTATGTCACATAGGCTAGTGGTCGATTACCATAAGGGCAAGTGTAGGGTCGAGAGCAAGGCTACACGTTGACGAGCCATTGGTAGATGGGGTGGTGATGTACCTTGAGGTTACTGAAGACTATAGGAACATATCCGGCTATTAGCAGGAGGCTAGTAGACGATGGGTTCCTAGAGTGTGATGTGTGCTATCAGCCTCCCTTTCTAGTTTGGGGTTATGTGTGTGTTATGGATTGGCATATATTATTCACTGTCCAATGAGTTGGCTATACTAGAGATTGTGTGTCTAAAGTGTAGTCAGTCCTCAATATCCATACTCTTCTAATTTCATATTCTAGAGATATCCTTTGTTTGTTAATTGTGATTTGGACTGTGATTGTTTATTTTTACTTGTATGATACCGTAAATCATTTGGATGATTTGATGGGCCATCTCTTATTATTTATTGATTATATGACTTTATGATATAATATTAGGGTTTTGTTGAGAGTTAGCCTGATTCATTTGATAGTTTCATTTTCTATGATGATGTTTTGTTGTACGGATGATTCACCCATTGGATATAGCATTCTTAATTTCTATTGGACTGTTTTATGTGGGTGATGACATCTTTATGCATGGTTTGGCGACCTTATAACTCTTTGTATTATTTATTATATATTATCGTTGTGATTGACTCTTTGTTCTCCCTTTTTATTGTATATTATGTATTGTTCTGTCCTAGAGGCATACACATTTGTTGCTTTGTATTGATACTATGTACGTCTAGATGTGTTATTTATTTGATGTTTTAATATATACCAATATTAGTTCAACGGAATATTCGTATATATACCCCATATAGCCTCATTCTCCATTTTATCGAACAATATTACCTTGTAATATTCTTGGGTAATTTGGGTATAGAGATGGGGTATCGAAGAATGGTACCAGAGAAGGTCCAACACGAAACATTTTATATAAATGACATGAGTTATTAGCCTAAACAAGACTTAGAGTCCATGTCCCTTTCGATAGTTACCCTACAATTAGGAATTGTGGGAATACATACACATACATATATTTATATGATAATAACGGGTTAAACATCTTAGGACGAATTTGTATTTTGTAATATATCAATATTTAATATTTTGAACCTACAAAACTTATATAGTTTATTCCGGTCCATTAGTGATCGTAGTGCGCAGCGAAATCGAATATGTTGATTTCTGCATAGCACATTGGAAGTTTGATCATAGTTATGATTGCTTGCTTGATATTGTATGTTGATCAAATTATGTAAAGCAATTTATTATTTAATATATTTTTAAAAAGGGGTTTGGTAAATATTTCAATGAAAGCAAGCTTGTGATTTTGGTTCATATATGCACAAAAGTAGAAGTGTTTTATGAAAGTAAGTAGATGTTTTATTAGAAATCTTTTAGAAAAAATATATGATTATATAAGTGACATTTGATTATGTTATATTATAAGTAAGAAAATTGGATAAAGTGATTTTTGAAATCCATACTTGGAAGGTTTTGGAAAATGAGAATTTGTATTTAATATGTTACGACCTAAATTTCGATGCCCGAAAGTCAACATCAATACGTCCACTATATCAAATGCCGAACAGTCGAATGCTGAAAAAGCGAACCGTTAGGGTTAAAGAAAAAGAAGATAAAAGAAGAAACAGAAACAATAACGAAATCTCACATTTCACAACGGAACAACATATAGTAGATAAATGAATAATCTTTAAAATAAAGAACTATATCAGTTTATACATACATCATTAGAGTTTTTAAGACAATAAAACACGACACTGGCAATTATAGTAACTTGCTCACATGGAAATTGACTTTGCAGCAACCCGAACGCAGAAGATACTATGTAATATAAGTGATACGCCTCTCCATCCAGCTTGCTTCTGATCTCCACAGCATATTTTTCCGACTTCGCTTCAGAAAAACTTTTATAACCTGAATCTAGGCTTCTCGTGTGGAAAATTTTGGGCATCTGGAGTTTATAAAGGGAACAACAAACTCTAGGTCAGTCATGGGACTGGTGTGAGATCTTAAAAACAGTTATTTTCAAAAAGGAAAGGAAAAGAAATCCATTGATGATTTTGGAAAATGAAACAACCATAAGGCCTCCCGCCACATACACAATGCAATCGCACAATTAGAGGAGATTTCTCCTTATGATAGTTATACATGCTTGATACGCAAAAGCTTTTTAATATTATCATTAGTGCATAGTGTGGAAAAGATTTCGAAAGTATAATATTAATCTTAGCCAGCATACCACCATTATGGTATACCTACTATAGCAACCAATTAAACGGCAGGTCACCACCATAAGTAAAAGGCAGGTTATACAACTAAAACCGTACAGGGCTCGTATTATTTCTTTGGATTTCCAACAAATGGTCAGGCTAAGGAACTTCTTCATTGAATAGGATGCCTCTAGAGGGATGCCCTCGATAACCTAATCGGATCTCTACCAACACAAGGCCGGTTACCTCTGTAACTAGGTAACTACTGACATGAGTATGCCACCCTCCGTTCTAGACCGACCTTTATCCGAGGCGCCTCATCAACCAACAACCACACGATAAATAATCTAGGCTTCATAGAATACCACCTTTAATAATCCACACAAGTTAAATATCTGGGCTCCATACCATATACCACATCTTATCTAGAAGGAAATGTACATACAATAAGGGGCGCGACTCCCATAACCTTGTCGCGACCTTCTTGTTTCGACCATTTTCGAGGTGTGAGGTTCGACGAAGTCTCGTCCATAAAGCTACACTTTTCACAAAAGCCATGCTTCGATCAACGAATGATCAGCAACATTCAGCATGCCACACAACCAAATTGGGAGTATATCACTAATAACCATCAACTGCACAACCTCTGAGCTTGCACATCTCAGAGAAGGGTGTTAAGCTAAGAGAATAAATTCTCTGCCACCAACAGAAATGTATTTGATAGAAAGCGGCTTTATATCTCGAAGTGTAATGTCAGACATACAACCATACAAGTCTGTTCCGGGTTTGAACGCAACCGAAGGCACTTCAAAGAAGCCGTTGCAAATCCGGAGATTCATTAATCACGTCCGAACTCCCGATCACAAAGGGTGATAAAATCTCTATACAGGAGCAACTTAGTGCAGAGACATTCGACAGGTAATCCTTTCCTTTTCGAAAATATCCGGTCTTCAACACCATCTTCAAATGCAATCCCATTCGTCGTATCATTATTCGGAATGCATTTTATGACGCAAAGTCCTCTCCTGGCTAATCCGAATAATGAGCGCTCAGATTTCAGGTAAATCACAACAAAATTTCCACTTTGATCTTTTAAACAAATAATCCATCACAAATATTAGATGTGGATTTCAGATAATTATTTGGAATTTGACCCCCGGTCGCATCGAAATTCAAATGCCATTTAAAGGCCAATATTGATAGTCGGTTATTTAACTATCAATCAATATCACAAGAATCACCAGATTTAAGTAATTTCCCCAAATTATCTATTTTTGGAAATCAATTTGGAATTTGATTTGGTGTTTCAAAATGAATATTTGGAAATCGGTTTGAAAATTTGTATATTTGGAATTTAAATTCACAATGGAATTTATAAAGGAAAGGGAATTTGTTATAAAAATAAATATTGATTTATTTATTTTAAAAGTGTGGAAAGGAATTTACGGATTTGAAATGTAAATTGAAATAAATCAAGAAGGATATATTGATTGATTTAAATAAATCATTTAAGAATGGAAAGTGTACTTTCCATGGAAGGCCGAGTATGTTTTCAAAGTAGCTTTTAAAATATAAACTAAAAGTTCTATAATTGGTTTTAAAAAGAATATTCTTGGAGAAATTATTTTTGGAAATTGGTTCTAAATATTTAAAGTAAATTTTTATTAAGTTAATTATAGAAGTGATTATTCAAAGATTTAATTGATATTTGATTTAGAAAATGGTTATTTAAATAGTTATACTCTATCTAGTAGTTTTATTTTAAAACTATTTTAGGCTTAAGATTTATAAGAGATATGGGTATAAAATTTCATAACTAATATTTTAAATAAAGTGTTTAAAAGTAGTTTTTATCTAAGTATTTCCAAATATATTTTGGATAAGTAAATTAAATTATTTTGAAGTATTCGGACTCGACAAATTTTTCAGTGGAAATAAATAATATTTGGAAATTTATTCTGCATGAGGAAAGTGATTTTAAAATTTGTATTCAAAGTGTTGAAGTGTTAAAAATATAACTTGCGAAGATATTTTGAATTTATGTCAAGCACCAAATCAAATTTCAATTGATGTTCAAAAATTTATTTCAAACACCAAATCAAATTTCAAATTAATTTTCAAAAATTTATTTTCATTTATAAATTATTCCTTTATTTATCCAAATTTATTTCAAAATTCATTAATCCAATATTCACGCCTTCATTTAGATTTTAAAATTTGAATTTAAATAAATTCTTTAACTTTTGAACAATACTAATCAAAGTCCATTTATTTTCATTTATAAAAATCTTTTCCCTATACTTAGAATTTATTCGATAGGATTTAAAAAATCAATCTTCATCCCTTTGAAATTCCTTCTTTTAATTTTATCCAATTCTCTAAAATTAGTTTACTATAAGTTTTCTACTTTAATTTCCAAAATTCCAATTATATACTTCTGGTATCCTACGATACCAAGAATAAATTCGGCTAAACTATAGCCTTTAATGATTTCAATCACCAATCTAATCATTCACAGATTATCAGTAAATCAACACACAACATATGAAACAAATTCAAATATTTAAGGAATCCAGTTGGATCCCTCCAACCTGTTTCCCTGCATCCACAGATGTTAGCCCAATAATTAAATACGAATTCCACTTCAAGGTGGAATATCGTGGTATATGGGAGGTATATGGGATTTATATCAAATCATCCGCTATTATGCGACGCATAAGGTCTCATCCGCTATATAATGTGGGAAATAAATCACTCCAATATATATATATATATATATATATATATATATATATATATATATATATATGTTACTATATATACTGTCACAATCAGACAATCAATCAATAACTGAAATTTAAATTTAAAATTTTCAATTGAGTGAGAAGATCTCACCTTTGCATTTTATTTTGCAATCCACCCAAATTAGTTTTTCTTCTTCACGATTTTGACCTTCTATAAACATTTATACAGTTTATTAATAATTGAATTAATCAAACAATTAATTACCACTTATTTATTTGATTTAACTAATTATTTTATTTAAGCTAATTTTCTTTTAACAAAATATTTTCTAGTTACCAAAATAGTTACATAGGTTAATTAATTAGTAAATTGTATTTTATTTTTATTTTTACATATAACAACTGCAGTTTATCTTCCTGTACACACACACACATGTATATATAAATTACTGTTTTTATAAAACTTATTGCTGTATTATTGTTTTTCTTCTTTTCTGTAAAAGGTGTATATATAAATGGATAAAATTAAATAAACAAGTTTTTAAAAAATATACCTTACTGACAATCGAAAATCTAGGCCTCGCACGTGAAATCCTAGCTCACGGCCGCTGCGACACGAGCACGAACACCATCTTCGCCGAATCAAAACCGAACACTAGCTTCCATCAGTTCGACCACGATTTCATCGGCCTACTACCCAGGCGCTGCTCTACCCAATCACCTATGCCACAGACTCCGAAACCCAAGATCGAAATTTCCCTTTGCCTAGAACAGTAATGACACTGAACCCTCGATCGAACGCGAGCTCGTGCCTCTTGCGCCGTGACGATGCCTTAATCAAACTCCAGAATGCCGCCGCACTATCAAGGAAGAACTCCCCGACCTCGAGCTTGCGACCCTAGTCAAGATGTCGAGTTTCCCCTTTAAGCCGCCATGTGATTTTTGAAACGAAAGTCAATTCGATTACGTTTTCAATCTCCGATCGTAGCCATTTTTTTATGATTATCAAATGGGAAAGAGAAGAGGCGATTCTAATTAACTTGCGGCCATTTTTTTCTTTGATTTTTTTCGTTTTGATGATTTTTTTTGATTTCGAATTGAAAAAGAAAAGGCTTGGCTTTTATTATTTTTTCTTTTTCTTTAAAACAACGCGTGTTTCTTTTTGGCAGAGAAAAGTAAACATATGCTATATGATTTCCTTTATGTGTCAATGCCTGGCATAGTGGTTAAATTATATTATTAATATTCAAATTTAAATTCAAATTGCATCTCGATTTTCGCAACACAAAATATCATTCTCCAATCGAGGCGTGCCACTAGGAATTTATAATATAAACTCCTATTCCGAACGCAATGGAAAAGGTTCCGAGTCCTAATTCGATCGAATGGAGAAGATACCTTCTTGGACCAGTTATTAAATTTCATTTTGATATAAATTTCAGCGCGTTTGCTTATCGTATGGCCAAACGATTACTCCAAACACTATGATAATTGAAATTCGATAATAATACAATATTATGCATCTAATGGAACTAGTTTCATCGAATTCCGAGACCGTGCCTAGGAAGACTATTTTCAAATATCGATTTACATGATAACATTTCAAAACTGATCAAATCATTTTCAAATCCAATTCTGAAGCTTTCATTATCTTCAGTTTTATCAATATAAATTTTCTAAGCTTTGAAAATATTTTTAACAAGCATAAAACTGAAGATTCAACATTTTACCCAACCTTTAAAAATTAAATTCAATAATTTAATTGCCAAGTTATATTTGAAATTCAAGTTTAAAATAACTTCCAACATTTAAAATCAATTAAATATTTCATTTTCAAATGTTTAAAATTTTCGGATTGTCACATTCTTCCCCCCTTAGAAGAATTTCGTCCTGAAATTACTAGTTAACAAGAATGATCCTTAACCCGTTTATCTTTTTCCCAAAACCAAACAGTTTTATCAACTTACCAAAACAAATCTTATTATTAAAGACCCATTATCATTTTAACTAACTTTCCAAAATCTTCCATAGATTCCAAACAACATTGCTTTCTTAACAATTTAAATTTAAATTTTAAATTATCAAAATTTTCCAAATTTTTTTTATCTCCCTAAATTTTTGAAAAATTTCGCCAGCATCTCCTTTGCGCGGCTAGCTTGGTATGACTACAAAATGCCACAATGGGCCCCTAGATTTCAAAAGAAAACAAAAAACCAAGTGGCTAGACAAGAAAATCATCAAATTTCATATAGAAATTTATATACATACCTTTTGACGAGCAATTTAAATTTATCTTCTAAATCAAAAATCCCAATTTCCTTTTCCTTTATAATACCTGTATATTCTACTAGTAATAATACCTAATTACATATTTAAAACCATTTTATACATTTCCTTTCATGAAATTTCAATATTTGTTTAACTTAGGTCGTACGATGTATCATCCGTGTGCAATACCAAATTCGATCGCTCACTCGATCACACAATTTCACTTTCGAACTAGTATCATCCACCTGACTTCCTTGTGCAGGACTCAGTATGGTTTCTTGATCAGAAACCGTCATTCTCCTTGAATGGCTATAAATTGTGATAGAGAATCTCCAGAACCAACCAAAAGTCCATATCCAGGTCCGTCGTCGAGAATCGAGTGAAAAATCCTAACTTGGATCGATATAACTATCTCGAAATTCTGTGCTCGAATTCTGGATCAAATCATTAGATGAATAAAGTAATATACATACATCCTACATATTTATCAATAGGTTATTGGATTTATCAATTTTGTTTTCCTTTATTCACATTGATTCACTTATTCACAATTACCATTTCACAATTTCCAGTTTAACCTTTACTCAATCATCAACTTAGAATATTTCCTCAATTCAAAATTTACTTAAGAATTTTGCTATTTATTTCTTAAGTCCAATATAAATATTCTATATACTTCTTATGTTTTTTTTCAATTCACCACTTTAGTTTATATCTTTACTTTTATTCAAAAATTTCATTTTCAAATTTGTTTGAATTCAATTTCCCTTTTATTTCATAAATATTGAATTCAATTCATTCCAAACCTTTATTTGGTCATTTCTTCAGTTAGTTTCACTTACTAATTTTATATCAATACTTCGCTTCATTTGGTCCAACTTGACAAAATTTCCTCTTTACTTTGTTTATCACAAATCAAATTCAATTTCAATTCGAATTTCTCTATGTTTTTAAACTTATTTATATTTCACTAATTTTTATTTTAACTTTTCTTCTAGCTAGATTTTATTCTGACAATTTCAAATTTTATAAGTTATCAAACTCAATTATATTCCATAAATATTTAAATAAGATTCCAGAGTCTTTCCATCATTCAAAAATCATTTTTTGAAATCAATTATATCCAAAACCCTTTGCATTTCCAAAACAAACACAAATTTTGCAAACAATTTTAAATTTTAAAGCATTTTGGCAGCAATTCCTCTCCTGGAAACTCGAAATTGAACACCGATGATGTCGCGATCATCATCGGAATTATTTTCCAACGACCGTAAAGAGTTTAGTGCTTTTATCCCTTTAAAACATATCCAAATATTTTTAAATTTCAAACTCCACCAAATTTTATATCCAATTCAAAAATATTTCCCAAATAATTTCACCATATTTTTTCCAAAACCTTTGCAAATCATTTTCGAACTAACAAGGGATTTAAATTTTTCACCAAAATTTCCATTTTCAAATCCTTTCAAAAACATTTTTAAATATTTCTCCGGAATTCTATTTCATTTTATAAATCACATTTGCAGTTTATAATTACAAATCCCATTTGCATATGAATTTTATTTCTTAACCTTGGGTTATGATTTCATTTTCTTATTCACTTTCACACTTAAATGATAATAATTTAGTATTATCATTTCCTAACATCCAAGCGACCATATTCTACTATAATAATTTATGGAAAATTGTTTCTTTCATATACGAAAATAATTTGGGTAAAATTATTTTGTTTACCCTATTTTAAACAATATCGTGTCAAATTGTTTTATACAAGTGATTAGAGATCCCTATCAAAAACGTTAATTTCTCGTATTGACCAGAATCCATATACCACTCAACAAACCAATCAACACAATATAAAACAATTTTTATATTCACTAACAAATATGCACTCATATCTATTAATACATTCAAACTCATTCTAGAATAATACTGACTCCATCTCTAATGAGTATTTCCCATCAGAGCCAAGGTTGTCGCTTAACCAATTGCTCTGATACCATAATGTAATGACCCAGATTTCGATGCCCGAAAGTCGACATCAATGCGTCTACTGTATCAAATGCCGAACAGTCGAATGCCGAAAAACCGAACCGTTAGGGTTAAAGAAAAAGAAGATAGAAGAAGAAACAGAAATAATAACAGAATCTCACATTTCGCGGCGGAACAATATATAATAGATAAATGAATAATCTTTAAAACAAAGAACTATATCAGTTTTTACATACATCATCCGAGTTTTTACAACAACAAAACACAACACTGGCAGTTATAATAATTTGCTCATATGGAAATTGACTTTGCAGCAACCCGAACGCAGAAGATACTATATAATATAAGTGATACGCCTTGCCATCCAGCTTGCTCCTGATCTCCACAGCATACTTTTCTGACTTCGCTCCAGAACAACTGATAACCTGACTCGGTTGCCCATGTGGAAAATTATGGGAACCCAGAGTTTAGAAACGGAACAACAAACTCCGGGTCAGTCATGAGACTGGTGTGAGATCTAAAAAACAGTTATTTTCATAAAGAAAAGGAAAAGAAATCCGTTGATGCTTTTGGAAAATAAAACTATCATAAGGCCTCCCGCCACAATGCAATCGCACAATTGGAGGAGATTTCTCCTTATGATAGTTAAATATGCTTGATATGCAAAATCTTTTTAATATTATCATTAGTGCATAGTGTGGAAAACATTTCGAAAGTATAATATTAATGTTAGCCAGCACACCACCATTATGGTATACTTACAATAGCTACCAATTAAACGGTAGGTCACCACCATAAGTAAAAGGCAGGTTATACAACTAAAACCGTACGGAGCTTGTATTGTTTCTTTGGATTTCCAACAAATGGTCAGGCTTAGGAACTTCCCCACCGAATGGGACGCCTCTAGAGAGATGCCTCTGAGAACCTAACCGGATCTCTGCCAACAGAAGGCCGGGTTACCTCTGTAACTAGGTAACCACGGACACGAGTATGCCACCCCCCGGTCTAGACCGACCTTTATCCGAGGCGCCTCATAAACCAACAACCACACAGTAAATAATCTGGGCTCCATACAAGAATACCACCTTTAATAATCCACACAGGTTAAATACCCAGGCTCCATACCAGATACCACTTTTTATCCCGAAGAAAATGTACATACCCTGAGGGGCGTGACCCCCATAACCTTGCCGCAACCTTCCCGTTTCAACCATTTCCGAGGTGTGAGGTCCAACAAAGTCTCGTCCACAAAGGTACGCTTTTCACAAAATCTATGCTTCGATCAACAAATGAACAACAACACTCAGCATGCCATACTACCATATTGGGAGTATATCACTAATAACCATCAACTACATAACCTTTGAGCTCGTACATCTCAGAGAAGGGTGTTAAGTTAAGAGAATAAATTCTCTGCCACCAATATAAATGTATTTGATAGAAATCAGCTTTATATCTCAAAGTGTAATGTCGGACATACAACCATACAAGTCCGTTTCGGGTTCGAACGGAAGCAAAGGCACATCAAAGAATCCCTTGCAAATCTGGATATTCACTAATCATGTTCGGACTCCCCATCACAAAGGGTGATAAAATCTCTATACTGGAGCAACTTAGTGCAGAGACATTCGACATGCAATCCTTTCATTTTCGAAAATAACCAGTCCACAACACCATCTTCAAATGCAATCTCATTTCGTCATATCATTATTCGGAATGGGTTTTATGACACAAAGTCCTCTCCCGGCTAATCCGAATAATGAGTGCTTATTTTAAAATTAAGTGTTACATTCAGATTTCAAGTAAATCACAACAAAATTTCCACTTTGATCTTTTAAACAAAAGATCCATCACAAAGATTCGATGTGGATTTCGTATAATTATTTGGAATCCGACCCCGGTCGCATCGAAATTCAAATGCCATTTAAAGGCCAATATTGATAGTCAGTTATTTAACTATCAATCAATATTCATAACAATCACAAGATTTAAATAATTTCCCTAAATTATCTATTTTCAAAATATATTCGCAAGATATATTTTTAACGCTTCAACACTTTAAAACAAATTTCAAAATCACTTTCCTCATGTGGAATAAATTTCAAAATATTATTTATTTCCACTGAAAAATTTGCCGAGTCCGAATACTACAAAATAATTTAATTTACTTATCCAAAAATATATTTGGAAATAGTTAGATAAAAAGTATTTTTAAACACTATATTTTAAATATTAGTTATGAAATTTTATACCCATATCTCATGTAAATCTTAAGCCCAAAAAAATTTTAAATAAAATTATTAAACAGAGCATAACTATTTAAATAACCATTCTCTAAATCAAATATCAATTAAATCTTTAAATAATCACTTCTATAATTAACTTAATAAATATTTACTTTAATGATTTAAAAACAATTTCCGAAAATAATTTCTCCAAGAATATTCTTTTTTAAAACCAATTCTAGAACTTTAAATTTATATTTTAAAAGCTACTTTGAAAACATACTTAGCTTTCCACGGAAAATACACTTTGCATTCTAAAATGGTTTATTTAAATCAATCAATAAATCCTTCTTGATTTAATTCAATTTACATTTCAAATCCATAAATTCCTTTCCACACTTTCAAAAAAAATAAACCAATATTTAATTTTAAAAAAACTCCCTTTCCTTAATAAATTCCATTGTGAATTTAAATTCCAAATATACAAATTTTCAAATCAATTTCCAAATATTCACTTTCAAACACCAAATCAAATTCCACATTGATTTCCAAATTTATTTCAAACACCAAATCAAATTTCAAATTGATTTTCAAAAATTTATTTCAAACACCAAATCAAATTTCAAATTGATTGTCAGAAAATTATTTTCATTTATAAATTATTCCTTTATTTATCCAAATTTATTTCAAAAATCATTAATCCAATATTCATGCCTTCATTTAGATTTTAAAATATGAATTTTAAAATAAAACCTTTAACTTTTAAACAATACTAGTCAAAGTCCATTTATTTTCATTTATAAAAATCTTTTCCTTATACTTAGAATTTATTCGATAGGATTTCAAAATTCCATCTTCACCCTTTAAAATTCCTTCTTTTAATTTTATCCAATTCTCTAAAATTAATTTACTATAAATTTTCTACTTTCATTTCCAAAAATCCAATTATATACTTCTGTTATCCTACGATACCAAAAATAAATTTGGCTAAACTATAGCTTTTAATGATTTCAATCACCAATATAGTCATTTACAATAAATCAACACATAACATATGAAACAAATTCAAATATTTGAGGAATCCAGTTGGATCTCTCCATCCAGTTTTCCTGCATCCATAGATGTCAGCACAGCAATTAAATACCAATTCCACTTCGAGGTGGAATATCACGGTATATGGGATCTATATCAAATCATCCGCTATTATGCAGCACATAGGGTCTCATCCGCTATATAATGCGGGAAATCAATCACTCCAATATATATATATATATATATATATATATATTACTATATATACTATCACAATCTGACAATCAATCTATAACTGAAATTTTAATTTTTCAATTGAGTGAGAAGATCTCACCTTTGCTTTTCATTTTGCAATCGATCCAAATTAGCTTTCTTTCTTCCATATTTTGACCTTGTATAAACATTTATTAATAATTGAATTAATCAAACAATTAATTACCACTTATTTATTTAATTTAACTAATTATTTTATTTAAAGTAATTTTCTTTTAATAGAATATTTTCTAGTTACCAAAATAGTTACATAGGTTAATTAATTAGTAAATTGTGTCTTATTTTTATTTTTATACATAACAACAATAATTTGTCCTCTTGTATACACACACACACACATATAAATTATTGTTTTTACAAAACTTATTGTTGTATTATTATTATTTTTCTTTTTTGTAAAAGGTGTGTGTATATATATATAAATGTATAAAATTAAGTAAACAAGTTTAAAAAAAATATACCTGACTAACAATCCAAAATCCAGGCCTCGCGCACGAAATCCTAGCTCGTGACCGCTGCGACACGAGCACGAACACCATCTCCGCTGACTCAAAAACGAATGCTAGCTTCGATCCATTCTACCGCGATTTCATCGACCTACAACCCAGGCGCTGCTCTACCCAATCACCCACGCCACCGACTCTGAAACCCTAGATCGAAATTTCCCTTTACCGAGAACAGCAACGACACTAAACCCTCGATCGAGTGCGAGCTCGTGCCTCCTTGCGCCGCGACGATGACTTAGTCAAACTCCAGAACGCCACCGCACTATCGAGGAAGAACTCGCAGACCTCGAGCTCGCAACCCTAGTCAAGACGTCGAGCTTCCCCTTTAAGTCGCCACGCGATTATTGAAACAAAAATCAATTCGATTTCATTTTCAATCTCCGATCACAGCCATTTTTTATGATTATCAAATGGGAAAAAGAAGAGGCGATTCGAATTAACTTGCGGCCATTTTTTTCTTCTTTGATTTCGTTTTCGTTTGGATGATTTTTTTGATTTCGAATTGAAAAAGAAAAGGCTCGGCTTTTCTTTTATTTATTTATTTATTTATTTTCTTTAAATCAACGCGTGTTTCGTTTGGGCAGAGAAAAGTAAACACATGCTATATGATTTCCTTTACGTGTCAATGCCAGGCACAGTGGTTAAATTGTATTATTAATATTCAAATTTAAATTTAAATTGAATCATCTCAATTTCCACAACACAAAATCTCGATCTCCAATCGAGGCATGCCGCTAGGTGTTTATAATGTTAAACCCTATTCCGAATGCAATGAAAAGGTTCCGAGTCCTAATACGATCGTATGGAGAAGATAACTTTTTGGATCAGTTATTAAATTTAATTTATATATAAATTTCAATGCATTTTCTTATCGTATGACCAAACGATTACTCTAAACACTACGATAATAGAAATCCCATAATAATACAATATTACGGATCCATTGGAACTGGTTTCATCAAATTCTGAGACTATGCCTTGGAGGACCATTTTTAAATATCGATATAAACGATAAAATTTCAAAAATGATCAAATCATTTCCAAATCCAATTCTGAAGCTTCCATTATCTTCAATATTATCAATATAAATTTTTCTAATCCTTGAAAATATTTTTAACGAGCATAAAACTGAAGATTCAATATTTTACCCAACCTTTAAAAATTAAATTCAATAATTTAATTGCCAAATTCATAGTTATATTTGAAATTTAAGTTTAAAATAACTTCCAATATTTAAAATCAATTAAATATTTCATTTTCAAATGTTCAAACTTTCCGGGTCGTCACATAATATTTTGGATAAAACGTGTTTTTCTTTTTATATACTACAATTGGATATTAATAGATAGCCATTACCACTGACGAGGCAGTATTGATTATGTAGTCAATACTGTAATCAACCGATATTGGTAAATCACTAAAATTTATGGCCCGCCAACATAATTATATTTTATATTGTTTGTGGATTTTAAATAAGTACATATTAGTATCTTTATATTTTGAGTATGAATATTATTAATCATGGGAAAATTAAGTTTGTGAAATTTTGTTTTCAAAACGTAAACATAATTAGGAAAATATTAGTTTTTTAATTCATCTGAAGTATTTGTATAGTTGGTGTTAATCAAAGAGGATCATTTTGTATAAGATAAACTGTTAAGGATTAATATTTTGAAATTTAATTAGAAGTGAAGTTATTTTGATGGAAAACATTTTGTGACCAAAATTTAAATAAAGATTGTCGGATTTATTTTAATGATTATTTGTTTTGCATTTAATTATAACTGAACAATGGATTCATTAGATTAGTTATAGATTCTTCCTTACGAAATTGCAAGGACATAATTTTACTAAGAGGGAAAGTCAGTTCAGGCCGATTTTAAGGGTAATTAATCAATTATAATGTCTTTTTAGAATTAAAATAATAATAATTAGAATTCAGAATATGGAAAATATATAAAGTAATTAATAACGAAATTAAATTGTTTTGGAGTGTGGATATTAACTATTTAAATTTATTGAAATATGGAAATGTAATTAGCTATTTTAAATAAAGTGTTGGACTAAATTTGAGATTTATTTTGGTAAAGAAAAATTTATTTTATTAGTGTATTTAACTAAAATGGTTAAATCAAGTAAATAAATTATGGGAAATAAATTTTCAAAATAATTAATAATATGATTTGGTTGCAAAGGATTTAAGTCGGGTATAGATTGATTTTATTAGCGGGCATGAAGTTAAATTTATTGCATAAACAAAAGAATGGAAGAAGAGAATGTAAATGTAAAATGATTTAGAAAATAAACAAAGTCCAAGATCTAAACCCCTGCATCATGAAATCTCCATTTCCAAACAAATCATTTTTGAGATTCTTCTTCCCTGAATATAAATATTCCTTAAAACATAAACATGGGACGTCCCTTCATTATTTTTATCTTCCTTCTGAAGCATTTAACATATTATCTTCCTTATCTTTAAACTATAAAATAAATTATAGAAATTAGGATAAATTACAAAATCAATATTTGTAGTTATATACGTTGGTTTGTAATTATCTTGTGAATTTTGTTAGGTGCTGTGCTACGATTGATGCGTGCGTGCATGCTAATGTAAAGAGGAAAAAGAATGTGATTCTTTGGTTAATCTCCATCTTTCACACACCCTTGTCTAATGAATATTGAATTATTTGAGTTCAGCTTCTGTATATTTATCGCTCACGTCAATTTTAAGATGAAACAACCAAAACGAGTGGGTGGATTGATTGAAATAGGCAATCGATTCTACATTATTCATCACTACATGCCGACCTAACCCCAACTAGGGTTGACCAGATGTAGTCAACCACTCGACCTATCTTGTTATGGTTTTGTGTATTTTTCTATGACCTGTGTGTTCATGTATATGATAATATGTGTTTGTTCTGTGTTGTATATATACATGGCGTGTGTGTATTACCTAATGTAGTGTATTTGTTATTGAATCATGCATTCTCTAGTTTTATTCGCATGCTCATATTCTAGTTTCGTATTAGTGAAGGAATAGTGTGTGTTTCAAGATTTATGCGTGTTTGTAGCCTATGAGTGTGCATGTGCATTAGTACATATATTTATGTAGTTGTATTAAGTTTTATAAGGATATGTTTGCAATAGTAGGAGTGGGCACTTATATATATAAGAGTGTGTTTGAATGTCTCAATGCATTATTTTATGCATTGTAAATTCTTTTATTTAGTCTTGCATGCTTAGATTTTCATGTACCAATTGTGTATGTGCAAAGGATATGCACACTTGTCTACATATTTTAGGTTCTTACCCGTTGCCTTGTATTTTTGCGTGTGTTTATGTAGCGTATGTAGCTGTGTGAGTGTATGTATGTGTATATACATATTTTGTATATTAATGTGTTTGCACGCACGCATGCCCATGCACGTGTGACAGTGCTTGTGTGTGGTGTGTTGGGTGCGTGTGTACATTTGAGTGTAAATAAATGTGTGTTGCTTATTATTATATATATGAAGTGATGTGTATTGTGGTGTATGTACGGTTTAGTTGTGTACCTGTGTGTATGTCTGTGTATCTTATATGTGCATTAATATATAACATGGGTTGTCGTGTTCTTATGTTGGAGTGTCTGCATATTTTTATTCTTTGTACTTTAGTGCTATAAATATTATAAGCAATTGACTTAGAATTACAATGCGTTTTTCATATTTGGAATTAGCCTGATTAATTAAATGTTGAAAAACGGTCAGTACAACTAATTTACAAAGGTACATTTGGCTTTTATTTCTTGGGTATATGTTTATCCTATAGATAACTACTGGATTCTTGTGCTCTGGTTCTGATCCAATGCTATCTAAATCCTATAAATATCATCGTATCTTTAACAGAGAGGGGGTTGGCTGTTCTGATCGCTGGGAAATTCTGCTACTAAGATTATTCAACCTTCTTCCTCCTCTCAATTGCTACCATTGTAAAATTGAAATCCTTCTATTTGTCTTCATCAATTGACGTCTGCTCCCTCTTAGTTAAATGATACAAATTGTAAACAAATTGTACTTATTATAATTTGCCAATCCATTAATAAAATCTATAAAATAGACGTAGGCTTCGTTAACAATAGAACCACCATAAAGATATTATGTCTCTTTACTTTATTTTGTCTTTTCTGCAATTTGGATATTGTTCGCTCTATTTTATTCGTCCTAATAAATGGGACTGGTGCTTTCATATTCATACCAGGGTATTGATCCATTTTTTTGGCTTAACATTTTGGTGTTTTTACTAATAATCAAACTCTAGATCAGATCCATGTATCTATTTTAGATTAGATATGTTCAGAAGTTAGATCTTTAATCTCTACTCTGAAGATCTGCTTTTGAGAATCAATGGCACAAGGAAGAAGGAGAATTTCCTTCGAAAGATCCATTGGAGCTGTAATTGCTGGAGAAGAAACTAACCACTGGAAAATTGAGGTCGAAGGTGCCAATGTAGGAGATTGGGTGTCAGGATGTTCTATTCAGCATGAAGTTTCCACTAGAGATGAATTGAATAAGATTGTTGACGAAATTAACCAAAAAATGGGAAATAGCCAAAAAGCGCTTATGGACAAATTGAATGCCCTGTTGACCTTACAAACACATGTTATTCTAAGAACCATGATGGAGCCCGTGGCTGTCATCGAACGAGAAAATTTTTTCGTCTCGGGCCTAAACAGGAGAAACATAAAACAACAGCAGAGGGAGCCGTAGGAATTGCTATAGAAGGAAACACATGGACTACTCCAACTATGAAGAAACCAACTACAAACCTGAATCTTGGGCAAAAACCCCGTTGGAATATATAGCAATGGATCTCTCCAAATTAGAAGAAGGTGAGAACCTTGACGACGACAAGTTGGATGGAAATACCAATGCATTCAATAATGCCAGGGAGATTCGAAGTACCCCAGCCAGATGAACTGCAAGTCAACAAAACTATGAGGGATAACTCACTCTAAGATAGGAGAGCCTAGGATCCAGTTCGCTTACCAAGATTGATCGCAAAATCAAACACTTAGTGTAGTCACTGACAGCCAACCTATGGATTACCAGACATGTGAGGCATATATCGTGGACATGGTCAAGCGATTAATTGATGAAAGTAAGAATAGAAGGGACGATGAATGGGAATCTGCTCCAAGTCAAACTTCATTCATCGATGACATTCTGAATGATCGGTATCCTGAAAAGTTCATTATGCCAACTATCCCGTCTTACAATGGATAAGAGACCCAAAACCCCACTTGTATAAGTGCAATTGGTACATGGATGGAGTGAATTCTTCAAATGCCATTCACTGTAGATGTTTCCCTATTTTCTTAGAAGGAACCGCTTCCAGTGGTTCACCAGGCTACTGCCAAGATCCATTGCCACCTTTAATCAACTAATGATAAGATTCCTTGATTAATTTGGGATGCGAAAATCATAGCCGAAAGTGGTGATGTCCTTATCCGACCTATTCCAAGGGTGGATTGAATCTCTGAAGTCTTTCATGAACTGGTTCAAAACCATAAATGAAGTGAGTAATCCAAATGACGATAAGCTTTTTATGGCCTTGGTCCGTGCTGTCTATCCCGACACTAAATTAGGAAAGTGGATCAAAATGGAATAGCATACCACCAGGAAGGACTTCAATCGAAAGGCGAGCCAGTACTTGAGACTAGAAGAGGTACAAGAATTAGAAAGAAAATCTACTAACTTACAACCAACCAATGGTAGGTAGAGTGTCATAGCAATGAATCAAGATATAAATAATTTCGAGACCGTTGATAGAAATATAGGGAAGGATGGAAATCAGAAAAGGAAAAGCTAGAATTCCAACAAGCGGAACAGATAAGTGACATAAAGGGTTAGGGCTCGAGGAATACATCCCGCTCAACAGTACACTAGAAAACAACTATCTCGCAACACAGGGGATGGAAGATACAAGAAGCCAACTAGAAAGGAAGAAATTGAACAACTAAAGCGATCAAGAAAGTATTGCCACTTCAGTGAAACACATGGCCACAAAACAAATGAGTATCGTCACCGAAAGAACTTGATTGAGGAACTGATTCGTGAAAACAAGCTTCAACAGTATGTAAGAAAACCACGAAATCTTAACCAACCCACAGAACCACAAGCTCCTAGGGATCGAGGAAACCAAGCTGGAACAAGCAAACGGGGATCTTGGTGGACTGACCAAAAATTCATCATTCAAACAATATCCGGAGGACCCCTTCTCGCATAGAAGAGTTGGGGAGAAATGGAGCGGTATGGTAACTCATTAAAGCATGATCTAAAGGATTCACGCTTTGCGATCAATGATGTAATCCCTTTCAAGCAGTAGACAACCCTGAACGATGACATAGTATTCCAAAACCGAGACATTGAAGGGATAGAAGCTCCAACTCTCGACCCCATGGTTGTGGCAGTGGGAATCAACCCGCCGTTGTCCAACGAGTATTGGTAGATAGCGGTAGTTGAAAGATGTATCCTCTTGCCGAAAAAAAATCTAGGGATTTATTAGTGAGCCTAAACAACCTATTAGAACCATTGATTTACCCGTAGAACTCGGGGAAGGTCACCCTCATCCAAACATTTGTAATCGTAGATGAAATATTTGCATATAACATTTTCCTGGGATGGCTCACCTTGGAAGATTTTATAATTTGCTTTGGCTCAGTGGTGTCTAACCATGAAATTTCCCACAAAACATAGAGTTTGGGTGATCAATGGGGACCAAGGTGCCACCAGAGAATGTATAACGTAGAACTACGTGAGTCTAAAAGAATGAAAAAGGGGAAGAATGTGGGGAGAACTCTCCACATTCGTGAACTTGCCGAATAGAAACTACAGGGCCGCCCTTGGCTTGCGGACCATAGCCGATTCAACAAGGCTTTGGACCCTAGAAAGAAGAGTTCAAGGGAAGATCGGGTTGCACTTGCAAAATTAATGGTGTCTGTCCCTATTGATATGGATAACCCAACATGGATCCTGAAAATTGGATCGCACCTTGGAAACAAGATGCTATTGGAATTCACCAAATTTCTTCGTGCTAACTTTGTCATGTTCGCTTGGAAATATTCCGATATGCACTGGGTATCACTGGAGGTTGCATGCCATGCACTCATCATCGATCCTAAATATAAACTAGTAAAGAAAAGGTGGCGTAACCTAGGGCCTGAACGGTCCAAAGCGCTAAGAGAAGAAGTAAACAAGATGATGGTGAATGGTTTTATCTGCGATGCGACCTACCCCGAATGGGTATCTAACCCAGTATTGGTCAAGAAGACCAATAGGAAATGGCGAACTTGTATCGATTACTTAGACCAAAATAAAGCTTGCCCAAAAGATAGCTTTCCTTTACGTAGAATCAATTAGCTTGTGGATGGGATAATAGGACATGAACTTTTATCATTTATGGACGTAACTCGAGATACAACCAGATCATGACAAGTTTCATTATCGATCAAGGGTTATACTGTTATAAAATTATGCCATTTGGCTTGAAGAATGTTAGGGAAACCTACAAACAACTGGTGAACACCATGTTCATGTGCCACATCGGGAAAACTATGGAAGTCTATGTTGATGGCATGTTTGTTAAATCGCGAGTAGCTGCAAATCACTTCAATAACCTCACCAAAATATTCAAAATACTCCGCAAATATGGAATGAAACTTAATCCACTTAAATGACACTTCAGGGTTGCCTCTGTAAAGTTCTTGGGATTCATCGATAGAATCAGAGGAATCGAAGCAAATCAAGAAAAATTACTGCTCTACAAGAAGTCGAGGCCCGGAAGAACAAAAAGGAGTTACAAAGCTTGAGTTGAAAAATTGTATCACTAAGACGGTTCATCTCAAAAGCAATCAAAAATGTATACCATCCTTTGATGCACTAAAGAAGGGGAAAAAGAACTTCTAATGGAATAAGGCCTGTCAAACTGCATCAAAGATCTATTGCAGAATTTGGAATCCCCACCATTCCTATCCCTACCGGTAGACAAAGAAGACTTGTTCATCTACTTAGCAGTTTCACCTCACGAATTGAGCGTCGCACTTGTACGTGAAGAAGCTAGGGTCGAACGTCCCATATACTACATTAGTAATTGGTTCACTAGGGTCAAGAAGAACTATTCGAAATTAGGGAAACTAGCATATTGCCTTTGATCGTGTCCGAGAAGTTAAGATCATATTTCCAAGCGCACACGACCATCCCTATACCTCTAAATGGCTTATCAAAGGAAACATCAAGTAAAGCCAATATGGAATCACCTACCATCGTCGAAGGGCAATTAGTGGGCAGGCACAGGTTGATTTCATTTCCGATTTTTCAATGCGAGATAATGAAAAAGAAACTACTCCGGAAGTGCAAACATGATAGAAGCTGCCCGTCGACGGTGCATCTAACGATTTCTGCTTGGGGGCAGAGGTATTACTTGAGACTTCTGTAAGACGATCTATTTGCTACGCCTTATGCTTGGAATTCCTTGCAACAAATAACAAAGCAGAATATGAAGCATTGATAGTTGGGCTGAAAATTGTGAAGGAACTTAAGATAAAGTTCATATACACCTACAGCGACTCTTGGCTAGTCTTCTGTCAGGTGAAAGGTGAATACCATTCTTGAGGACAAAACCTTCACTCATATCTATCTAAAGTACAGGAATTGCTGAATGACATCGAGCATTAAACCATAGCTCATCTCCCGAGGGAACGGAACACGAAGGCGGATCTCTAGCCAAACTCGCTAGCACTAGGGAAGCTTATTTATTAAGCTAGTCCCAGTTGAAACTTTGACCACTCGAAGCATAAGCGAAATGCAGTAGATTTGATTTCTGAAGCAACCAAAGGACCATGAACATGGCCGACACCAATCACAGACTACTGTCTCACATGAACTCTCCCCACATTTAGGAATCATTGAAAGAAGCTCCTCCAAAAAGCACCGCGATTCATAATACAGGATGGGATACTCTATTGGAGGGGATTTTGTACCCTTCTGCTTAGATATGTGACCAACAATTAAGCTCGAAGGATCTTAAGAGAAGTTCATGAAGGCGACTATGGAGATGATATTGGAGGGCAAAATCTAGCAAAGAAAGTCCTCTAGTACGAGTATATTTAGCAAACGGTAAACCGCGACGCAACAAATTACGCTTGACGGTGTAACCAATGCTAGGATTTAGCAAAATCAAAAGAACTTCTTTGAAGGAGCTAATGCAGATGGTTAGTCCATAGCCATTCACAATCTAGGGAATCTATCTAATTGGTGTATTGCCGAACGTTAAAGGAGGAGCCAAATATGCCATCATTGCTGTAGACTATTTCACTAGAGAGCCGAAGAAGAACCACTGACCATTATTAATACAATAAAAGTTGTAGACTTTTTTTTACTAAAAACATTATTTTCATGTTTGGTGTGCCATAGAAAATCATCATGGATAACAGAACCCATTCAAATGCATTGATTTCAAGGCTTTTGCAAACGCTTTCGAATTAAGAAAAGCTTTTCCGCTATAGCACATCTGTAAGAAAATGGGAAAGTAGAAGTAGTAAACAAGATCACCAAATCCACCACCAAAAGACGACTAACTAAAGCAAAAGGAAATTAGTTCGATGAACTTCCACTGGCTCTATAGCCTTATAGGATAATGCATAAATCTACAACTTGTTACTCTCCTTTCGAACTGGCATATGGTTCAGAAGTAATTATCGCAGTCGAGCTAGAAACCCTCTCTCATCGAAGGCAAAGCTTCGATCAAAGGCAGAATGCGTAGCTCCTACATAAGTCCCTCGATATGGTTGATGAGAAGAGGGAAGAAGCCAAATTAAGGATTACTACTCACTACAAAAAGATCGCACAATACATCAAATCCAAAGTTCATAACCACACTTCTGAAGTGAGAGACGTTGTCATCAAGAGGGTCAACCCCGTACTAGGAACATTCAGAACAAACTGGGAAGGGCCCTATGTAATTGGTCAAAAGCTAGGGGATGACACATTCAGGCTAACAAACGTTGATGGAACCCAAATTCCCTAAGCATCGAATAGTAAATCATTGTGTCGTTAATTCATTTAAGACTATCTTATACATTCTCGATTTCTTGCAAATAACCCATCTTGGGAAACCAAGGGAATCATAAATAGGCAGAACCAGCCCAATTTTTATCGATGAAATTGCTTTGCTTTTCGAACCAACAAAACCGTGTTCATAAAAGTCAGCTACTAAGTCGACGGGGTTAAATCGACTCAAAACCATACAATCACTACTTGAGATAGTGGAACCATGCTTAAATATTCCCACCTACTCGCCGAGTCAACGGAAGCAAATCGACACAAGCTAACCCGATCCTAGCCTTCTAAGAAATGATATTGCTCCAACAACATTAGAAAGGCCCAAAACCAAGGCCACGCATCCCGTAAGTCATGCATTTCCTTTTGTATTATGGAGTCATATTCAAGAAGGCATAACTGCATAAGTCGTGCATCACCTAAGCTGTGCACTGCTTAGTGGATTGTGGAATCACATCCAAGCAAGCACAACTACCAAAGCTGCACATCTCATAAGCTTTGCATCACTTCGTGGTCCGCTAAACTGTGACCATGCAAGCCCATATCTTATTTTGCACATTTTATAAGCCGCACACAAAATCCAAAGAAAAGGAATCCATACACTGTAAAAATTACATGCTACCCGAAGAGCCAAGAATCTCAGCACCGCAACGAAGTAACTTAAACAAATAACCAAGAAACCGGTGTCACTCCGGCATTGCCAATTGCTTAAGTACATAAATCGCTAAAGTGTGTAAAATGCTCGCCGTTAGGCCACCAAAAGGAGCTTCATGAATAAATCAAATCAGAAATTCCCAAAGATGGGTGTTGCAATACATATCTGACTAAGGGCGTCTAGAAGGCCATATGTCATCAACCATACTCATGTCAAATATTTGAAGTAAACAGCCTTATGAACTGAGGGAAACACGTGCACCAATATTCAACTAAAAAAATAAATACTGCTTAGCTTTGTTACTCAAAATTTTTTTTTGCCAGTGAGTGCAAGACTAAATAAAATAGATATAAATTAAAGTGGCAAAGTGCATGAAACATAGAGAAATTGACAAATAAAATTACAATCAAAAAATGTCAACATTTTATTACTTATAACATTTTCACTGTACAATAGCAAACAACAGGGACCATGCCCGGAGATATCAGCCAAAAAGTAGAAAAATACAAATTATCACTGCAACAACAATCAGAAAAATGCTAAGAGCAGACTCTGCACTTGAACAGAAGATGATCAAAAAACAATAGAGGGAGCAAAAGACAAATCAAGACGTCTTCTCACTGCTTCTCCGATCGTCGTTGCTGCCTCTAATTTGTAATTTATCGGGCATATCTTTCTTGGAGCAATTTCATTCCCCGAAGCATTACCGCTGGAGGCGCCTCCTTTCTTTTTATGCTTATTAGATCGGTGAGAACTTTTTAACGACTTCTTCTATGCTTCGTCTTTCTCCTTTTCCTCCGTGATTGTTTATTGCTCGGTCGTCAGCTATTAAATTTGTGCTCTATCTGGTTGGCTACCTTAATTGACTTGCTTTTTTGTATCAGCAGCTGCCAAGCCCTTCTTTTGTGAAATAGTAGGTTATCCAAAACACGTGACCCATAATTTTCTTAGAATGCGGACTAGGCTAAAATCCAGAAGCAGAGATGATGGTGGATGAAGTTAGAATAGTAGCAGAACCAGCATCATAATGAGAAGGCGATACAGAGGAAAGAGAGGGTTGATCTATAATACCATAATAAAATGGCGGTTA
Organism: Allium cepa; assembly: GCA_030765085.1. Classification (NCBI taxonomy): domain Eukaryota; kingdom Viridiplantae; phylum Streptophyta; class Magnoliopsida; order Asparagales; family Amaryllidaceae; genus Allium; species Allium cepa. The sequence continues at coordinate 307,800,958 of CM060931.1, forward strand.
TCTCAGCAATCTCGTCAGGCGTGAATTGAAAATCTTCAAAGAGATAGCAAAGTTACCTGCTATGGCGGTTTTTTTTCATGTGCAACGATCTCGAAACCATAGCCATTGCCTCCCTTCGATGACTGCATGATTATAGGAGGAGTAGCAATGATTCCTTATAGGAATAAACATGTGAAGACGACTTTCATGGGCCCGAAGGGAAATGTTCAGTATCAACCCCGGTGGTGGCCACGACATTAATGGTTTCATGCTCCCTCTCCTGCTTTAAAATTTTCTGGCCTTCTACTAGAGCAAGGCGAGATTCTTCATTTAAATAGACCTGAACTAGCTCATCTTCTGCATAACCGCAGCACATATCATGAAATCAAGCCAGAACCTCCTCCCAGACTACAACGTGTATGCGATGGAACAATGGGCCCAAGTAACTAAGGCTCCCCCGATGAAGCACAGAGTAAACATAGAAGCCTATAATAGTAGCGTCCAAGCTATCCATCTTCTTTATGAAAGTGTCTTGGAGCTCTGAAAAGCTAGCCTCCATGTTAGAATTCTTTGCTGCTAGTTGGTTTTTCTATGCATCTAAATTCAAAATCTACACACGTAGAGAAGCAATTTCTTGGGTTTTTCAGCCATTATTTTATTCTCTACCTCGATCATTACTTCAATGCAATCAGTTTTTCTTTCAGAGCCACCTCATCGGTGTTGCACTTCTTTATTTCATCTCCAAATATGAGTGTAGCTCGGTCTATAGAATCCTTCATCTCATTGAAAAAAGCACTCTTGTTTTCTCTCTTCAGGGCATAATTTCTCTCCCTTTTTAATCTCTCAATCTCTGAATCACGGTCTGCAAGCTGCTTCTTGTATTCATCTTTTTTGGACTCGATGGAGAGAACCTCCTAGTAGTTGTTTCGATTAATGGTAGATATCTACATGCACAGCTTCTTCCACCTCTCAGCTTACTCTAAGCTAATCTGAATTGCATGGAGATAGTGAGAACAAGATTCTACATGAACATACTTTAAGTTAGGCTTACCGAAAACAATCCCCCTTAGGAACATATTGGGAAAGCGGTTTGCAATTGTAGAGGACTAACATGGAGAGTGTAAAGGGGTTTATAAATGGAAAGAGAAGAAGTCATAATGACCTAACCAGAAGAGGTTATGACACCAGAGGCAGGAACCGTGATCCTGGTAGAAGTAGGAAGCTGTACGGCGAGTACATGTCCTTGATCTTTCATGAGCTTTTTTGATGGATCCTCCCATTCAGTCAGGCTTTTCCTTTTCTCGAGGCCGCTTCCTCTATCACGGTCTTGATTCTTCTTAGTTCGACGGTGCTCTTCTTCCACCCTATCTTTTCTCCTCCTTCTCTCTTCATCGGTTTCATGGAAGGTATAGTATCTCGATGAATGCCTTTTCGAGCATTGAGACCGAAGCACTTGGTTAAAGTCGCTGTAGAAGCTACGAGACATAATCCTGCAGCAAATAATAAAATGACCTCATGAAAAAGACATTTGATGGATTAAGATAACCTAATTAAATAGTGGTGAAGTGCATGATCCTAGCGAAGTGTATGCTATAGTTTAATGACCCAGTATAATACAAAAAATGGATTGATTGCCAACTAACGTCAGGACATTCATTTCAGTGGGAATGAATTGGGTAGGCTGCGAAGGCAATATCACCCATTAGGTCCTTCATATCTATAAAAATGTCACTCGCATCTCCCAAGTCAAATCGGCACCATCTGGCAAATGGCTAGGAACGAGTTCTCCCTTGGAAGGAGTTTCTTCAAAAGTTCTTTCGAAGGAGGTGAATGATTATGCTTACGACTCAACTCTAGGGCCTTGTCACCCAAATCGACGTTGCCTTTGTCAAAGTATGTGTCCCAATCAATTTCCACTTCGATTAAATGTAGCCCCTTGCCAGTTTCTCCTTTCACACAATCAATGGAGCTTTGCTCTCCTGATAAACAAACTTCTCTTTTTACTTCTTTGGGATCGGAGGAATCTTGGGCGGGCTGTCAGCCCCAGCTTTAATATGGGTCTCTTTAGAAGTTTTCACTGGCCCAATGGATGCGTCGCTTTCTTCCTCATCATCATCATCACCACCTTCGTCAAAATTTACGGGAAGAAGAAACTGAGCAAGTCTAGTCTTTGGAGCGAGAAGGGGAACTAAAGAACCTAATGGATCTCCTAGGAGGTAAAAGGCCACATCCTTGAAGATTTTGGTCAGTAATCAGAAACTTGATCATGCACTATCAAGCATTTGCCACTTCAAGGAGCTCAGAATGGGCCCAAATGTTGAGCCTTTGTTAATCTTCAGAGGAACTTCAAAAGGATAGATGATCATTCAAAAGACTCTTTAGCAGCTAAAGGAAAATCCACGTGTGGTATAAGAAACTTACCCTTAATGGTCCATAGATGGGTAAATCCCTTTGGACGCATGGCAAAGATGAATTGATTTTTGGATGAGGGTACCTTACTAGGTAGGTTAACAATAAGCTCTCTGCAGTGTTGTGACTTAATATAAAGAAGAGATGGTTTAGCCTCCCTTTTTTGAATAACGAGGGTTACCGCGATTCGGTAAAGCTTGGGGCATTGTTGAGCATCCGTTTGAACAAAATATACAAGCAAGTTAATATAGCATAAGCAATCTGAAGAATTTGGAATGGAGTCAACCCCATGTTCTTTCGCTATAAGAAAGTGATTAAACGGGGGCATCGCACCATATATATGCATGTAGCAATGGTAGGCCATATATATTGAAGATGGTCTATGAGTGAATTCCCCTCTTGATGGAAGAAGCACATCGGCCTTCTAGATGCCGTATTGTGAGCAAATGTTTTCCAATGCCCTATGTGTAAGGATCGAAAAGACTTCCTATGTAAGATCAAGTAGAACCCTAAAGTTGGGGGAGTACAGTTGACGATTGGGACAACTAGGATCAGATGGCCGTATTTCCCTAAAGCTTTGGAAGTTGAAGGTCCAGCCAAAAATGACGAAGGCTCCGCTTCGAAAATAGTTGAACTACCTTTAACTGAATTGCGCTGGGAAGATTTGCATGTCATTATATATAAAAAAGTTTATGTTTAATACGGTCAAGTGTACATAATTCCTAAACTATAAACCGCTAACATGGATGATACCTAGAATTCAAAAGAAGGACCAATGTGCACCAACCACCAATCAGATTTTAAGCATTAACCACGAGTGTGTGTGATGTGTAATCTATATGAGAATGGATTTGACATCCTAAACGCTATGAATGGACCGTTCTGTGTAGATGGCTCACTCATATCGGGAAAATCAATCCGTATTAGCTATTAATACTTTTTTTCCTACACTTATCGATTATCGATCAACGATAGATAACAGATGCATTACCTAAAGTGACATGGAAAGCTCTTCCTATTCCAGTTACGCTAACCTTACAATGACGGCACCAAATCAAAGCGAGCAAATATAGGTTAATAAGTCCACATTGGGAAGAGAATTATTAGCATAATTCGACTTTAGTTCTTTGGAAAGTGATAACAATCTAATCTGCATACATGACATTATCCTAAGTTATTATCGCCTCCCATAAAAAATAAAATTAACCTGCAATCATTAAGTTGTCATGCCAAATTTGACTGTGAAACTTGGTGCAAGTTAATTCTAATTCTATGGATGAAGATAGAAAAACATGTCGATAACTGGGGCAAAACCCTATCTTCGTTCCGTAAAAAACTTCAAAGTCGATTTACTATCTTCTTCCACAAATTCGCAATTGGCTTGGATCTTCCACTACGTCCATCGCAAACATAGCCTCTTTAATCGATGATGTAGTATCACATCAAAACCCACTTCACTACCCTTTGAAATTGAGAAGAGTGATAAGGTCTTCCGCTCAAGATGGATGGAATATGGGTGTTTTGGATCGGCTGCACTTGTAACGTCTCGCCTTTTCACACGCTTTAAATCGACACATGTGCCAATTTAAACCACACGAAAGGGCGGGTTGTTATGGGGTAAATAATAAAAACATGAAAGAAATAAAAAGAAAACAGAATCTCACAACGGATGGATAAAATATAATAATCAAATATACAGTTTATAAATCTATTTACAAAAACATTTGATTATATTTATATAATACATATCAGAGTTACACATACCAATAATAATGCAGCGGAACAGTATGAGTGTAGTGCAATAATATAAATAATAATAATACAAATCTTCGTCTTCGTCCTCCAGAGCTAAATCTTCAAATCCTGAAACGCTCGGACTGACCCGAGCGAATTTGAAAAGACAAAAACACTCGAGTCAGAACTAAAAGATCTAATGTGAGTTAAATTAACAGAAATAAATATGAGTGCAGTAACTCAAGAGATGCTCGGGATTTACATCTCCTAAGGATCCGTTAAACTATTTACTACGTAGTATATTGCGCTATTATAATGGTGTCTAATTGTAAAATAAACTTACTTTTTTCTTAGCGTTAAGGGGTTACCCATATAGCCCTTAACACGTAATAGTCGCAGTAGTCCATCCAGTATCAGCGCATCTCCAGATCGGGAGACTACCCTAAATACTCCACGGGCTACGGAAGAAAACCAAACTCGTACAAGGCGCGATAGGATAGGTGACATGGAACAGCTAGGCAATGCCAGGGTAGATATACCAATTACGCTTCCGGGTCGGTGGTAACGCATAGTCGCAGCTACCGTCCACCTCGAGCCATACCCCCAAATCAAAGAAATCAAAAGTGGCCACCGAATAAAACCAAAGTCAAAGTAGAATATCGAAGGGATGTGTCCGATCAAAGGTGAACTTGTCGATCGCTCCTGTTTTAGCCACCTTATGACAACTCACGGGAGTTGGGTCCACGTATTTACCTCAAAGGAAATGCCGCCACTGTTCTACTTCATTCTGGAATCTCCACCGCATACACGGTTGTTAAAGTGGTTTTCGGAGTTGGCATAGAGTATGACAACTTCCGATCCCGATCTCTTTAACTACCAAACGTTATTATAACACCGCGGTTATTTAAAAAAATTTATACTTTAAAACCAGAATATAATATCTCTTTCAAACCATATAAATACGATATCATTTATATTTTTAAATCCCAAATCAATATGATATCATTTTTATTTTATAAATATCCCTTTCCCAAAATCATAATATTTTCAAATATATATACCTTGAAACCATAGCTTTGAAACATAACTTTTAATACTTAATGGTTCAAATACTATATTACTTTATAAAATAAAACAGCTTCTTTAAATTTCACAATAAATTCCCAATATCAATTTGAACCTCCAAATAAACCATTTTGATTCCCATATATTCCAAAGCTTAAATATTCTATATTTCAAAACTTTATAGTTCATATATTTCAATCTTTACATATTACACTATTTCAAAATGGATTCTTTGATAATTAATATATATCAAATCCAATTCTTATTATTTAAATTTGAAATATTTATTTACTAAACAAATATTATTCAGGAAAAACCCTTAAACTTCAATAACAGGATATTCTTTTAATTAAATTTACTTGATAATATTCTTTAAATAAATTTGATATTCGTTTAAATCCTTTAATCCAAAAATCAAGTTATAAGATCATACCTTTTAAAACTTAATTTATTTATATTTCAAAACAATTTTTTCGAGGAAAATTTTTAAATACTTTAATTCGAATCATATTCACATCTATCTTCAACCTTACTTTTATTTAAGTTATTATAGACTCTATATACAATAGAATTTCTAATATATTCTTAACCATATTATATAAACGAAATCAATTTCATTATTTAGCTTATTTCAAATTCGAAACAATTTTATACATAGCTAAATTCAAGAATTTTTTACTATATATATATATATCAAAATTTAATATTTAATAAACCGTATTCTTTCCAAAACCATAGAAAATCATTTTAAAAATAATTATATATATATATATACACACCACGGTGGCTGTATAAAATTTTCTATCCTATTGTCAAGTGTTACGGATATTTATCATTTCAATCTGCAATTTAAAAATAAAAAATGCGGTTGTATATCATTTCAAACCGCAATCCCGAATGAAATGAAAATGTATAATAACTTGTAGTTTATACAATATAAATACAACATCCATTCGTCCATTATCTCAATCATCAAACATTTATCAATTTATCATCCAATTCAAACAATCACATCAATAAATAATAATTAATTTCCAATAATGCATTAAATAACTGTTTAACTGTAGTTTATATGCAATAATAAATAAATTTAACTAGCAGTTTATATGCAATAATATATTTGACTAAAATTTTAACTCGCAGTTCATATGAAAAATGAATTAAATAACAAGTAAATTTTATGAATGCAATTTAACTGAGATAATGATGAAATATATGTCGAACAGTAATAAATTTTTTTAAACACATTATAAATCAATTTAACAAACATAAGGAATTTTAGAAATTGTGAGTGGGTTAAAACACTCACATTTTGAATTTAAATTGAATTTAAACTCAAAAATTTGACCATCTCAGAAATCGTCCAAACTAGTGTCATCAAGTCTGGAATTTCAATACGATCCTAACAAAAGAAACTGCGCGTCAATCGGATATCGTATGCACAAGTTATTGCGATAAATGCGATTGAAAACAATTAAAAATAAAAGGAAAAAGAGAACACTTTAAAACTCACTGCCACGTCACCTGAAATTTGCGTGCGTTCCTTCTTCCTAATCACTACAGCACATGCACGTTCTTCCTGCTATCGAAAGCGCATGAAACCCATTTGACCAGCCTTTGACCGCGATTACACATCACCTCCGACTTCTAGACGAACGACGACCACCACCATCGGCTCTAGCTCGACGAGCCGCACGTAAGGGGTACGGTCCGGTTGCTTCCCACGCTTCGCCGCCATGCAAACCCTATGGCCGAAACCCTAATCCACGATTTTACGACGATCTAACCGTTGAATCGACACAACAATCATATAGATGAGATCCCCTCGTTTTCCTCTCCAAAACTCAGAAACCGTTTCCCGATCCGACGACTTTGATTTCGACGATGATGAACGGCCGAAACTTCTCTGATTTTTACCGGTCAAACGGCAAACTGAATCGAAAAAAGAATGCCACCAGTGAATTACTCTAGTCGAGTGCTTCAACATATATTTTTTTGGAATTTTTCTAGGGACTTTGAATTTTTGACTTTGATTTTGAAATGAATCTGGATCTGAATTTTTTGTCTACCATTGAGGAGAATAAGGAACCGATGAAATGTTATGCGCAGATAAATGAAAATAAGCGGAGGCTAGGGTTTAGCAGGGTATTTATAGATAAAGTTGTAATAGACAGATAGATCCGAATTATGAACGTGCTCGATGATAATTGGCCCAAAAAGCCCATTCTGACTCCGGAACGAAATTGGGTAAACCCATATATCAAAATAGGTGTTTTAAAATATTTTAAACGCGATGTAAACAGTTTCACCTCCAAATTCCATCGTATGAAGAAGTTATGCTGAAATCAATATTTTCAAATTGATTTCAACTGATTTCAATTGCATAAATTTCAAGGCGTTTCGAGTCCGTACGATCAACCGACAAGTCCGTTCGCTACGAAACTTGAAACACTATTATAATTCACCGTTACGGATCTGATGAAATTAGTTTCGTCGAAATCCGAGTCAGTGGCCAAAATGGCTATTTTTATATTAATTAAATAAATTAAAAATTCATATTTAAAGTCCAATTTTTTTTTAGTTTGACAAATTTTATCACCTTATTATTTTTCAATCATTTAAAAATGGTTTGAACCAATTAAAAGCCAATTTAAAGTTGATTAACTTCCCATTTCAGTGTCAAATTTTCAATTTTATTGAATTTAGAAATTATCAATTAAGTTTCCAAAATTTCATTGAATTAAATTTTCATTCTTATTATTCAATCTATTATAGCCAAATGGATGAAATTAACATACATATATATATTTTTCAGTTTTAACTAAATTTTCAATTAACGTAATAATGAATGTTTAATTTTACTTAATTGCAAAAACTCAATTACCCTAAATTCTATATATTCAAATAAATAAACAAATCTTGATATACAATCTTTTCATTTACCGATAGTCATAAAATAAATGGAATTTACACTATCTTCAATTATTAATTACCATCAGTTAAGATCTTGCATCTGTTCCATAAATTTATTTGCCCTGAATTAGTTACTGCATTTATCTAATTCCAATTTCGTAACCACATTCAATCCATAATTGGTATTGCATTGACATTTAAATTTATTAGCTTATATCAACACTATTATCATTAATTGCCACTGGATTTCCAATTTTAGTTACTACCCTAAATAACTAACGTATATTAATCTACATTATTCCCAAGTTACAAATTTTGAATTAATCACTATTCATTCATTTGCTTCACTGATTAGTTCAATATTTGCATTGTTTTTTTTCTTCTTATATTAAATTTATTACCCATATTAATTAAGGTTTTAAATAATAAAATTTCCTTAATATATAGAATTTAACGACTCCTTAAACATGGTATTACATTTCGCATAAATGTAACATTTAATAAAATTAAAGTTTCAATTCCATCAAAACAGGTAACCTATAAAATTTGATATCATCAGTTATCAATCACATTCTCACAAGTTTAAATCATTTCTAATCCAATGTTGTAATTTCTCACTACCATTGATTGTCCCCAATTATCATTCACTATATATTTTGGTCAATTTCACACGTTAATTTAGATTTTAAATCAAATAAATTAATCTACCTTGGATCCATTCTTTATTACATCAATTGTTACTTTAATTTACGATTCTCACTCCCGTTATTTATTTATTTACCATTAAGGTAATGTTAATTATCAATAACAACATTATAATTACTCAACATTTAAACGAACTTTATTTCCAATAAATTCATTGACAAATTAATTAGGTAATTTATGATAGTTGCTATCCTACCCTTAAATTTATTTCCAAATAACATACTACCTAATTTCATTCACTTAATAAAATTTACTTCCATTTATACAGTTGCAATTTATTTCAGTTATTATATTATTAATACTATTTCCAATTTTATTTCTTCCTAAATTATTTTGCAAAAATTTAAATTAAACTAACAAATTTATTAATCAAAATTTATGGGTCGTTACAGCACTTTAAAGCAAGCAAAATCTTATTGGCACAGCAGCAGCGGCCTTTAAGGATGGCAACAGGTGGTGTTGGGAGAGAGGATTGATGGTGGCAAATCTCCAGTGGTGGCAATAAGAGGATCGTTAAGGGTTTGGTCTCATATAAATGATTCGGCTCAAAATATGGTGGAAATCCGATCCAACCTATATATTAAAAAGGAGAAAAGTTAAGAAAAATTCCTATGTACCTCGATCGGTACCGATTTGATCCAATTGGATCAGTACTAATCCGATTTTTTTCCCCTATGTGATCTCAAACTTTCCTTGTTTGCTCAACTTGATGATGGTATTCATTCTGGGAGTCAAGATCACTCCGTAATCATGACTAATGAAGGTTCCCACTAGGAAATGAATAGTTAACTGGAACGTTATAGGCAACTGCTCAAGGTAGATAAATAAACCCAATAAAGCTTCATAAGACAAGCCGAAAGATAAAAGAATCTAGAGCACCAACAAAAGCATGCTCGGTGGGGAAATGTTTACTGGCTTTTAATCCAACAGAATTTAGAAGGAATTAGGTCATTCAAATTATGCCAGAACGACTCAAAACTTGACCGGGAGACCGAAAAGTACATGAGAAAGGAACCTAAGGAGTTTGAAGTCAAATTATGCCAAGTATTTGGAACAGAACCGACCCGATCCAATTGGATCGGTACCGATCCGACATATTGGGTTGTAGATGATTCAATCCATATGCATTACATTCCGACATCTCTCCTAAGCTTATCTTATAAGTCCGAGAACATTGCGAGCATCCGAGTTGAAGAGTCAAGACTAATCCGATTTGGGTTACAATTTAATCTAGCCTATTGGTGAATCATCGTCGAATCAAGCCAACAAGCCATGAAATTACGTACAAACCCTCACTAGCAAATAATGAAGCAAATGGGATGGAAGTTGCATAGAATTGCACAACTATTTGGATCAGTACCGATCCGATCCAATTAGATCGGCATCGATCCAAAAAGTTTGCTCAGATTGGCCCTAAATTTTATATGCCCCTCCTATGGATAATTATGGGCATCTAGTGCTCCGGTTCTGAACCAAGTGCTATCTAAATCCTATAAAAACCATCCTACCTTCAATAGAGTGGGTGCTGGATATTCTGATAACTGGGGAATCTTTACTACTAAGATTCTTTAAACTTCCTCCTCCTCCAAAGGCTACCTTGGGACAATCCTTCCTTTTGTCTTCATCAATGGTGGTTATATCACTCTTAATTAAGTCATACGAACTGTAAACAACTTATACTTGTGATCGACAGTCAATTCATCAATAAAATCTATAAGGTGGATGTAGGCTTCGTTAACAGCTGAACCACTATAAATATTTCTGTCTCTTTACTTTATTTAGTCTTTTCTGCAATTTGGGTGTTGTTTGCTCTGTTTTATTTGTCCTGATAAATAGGTCAGGTGCTTTCATACTCATACTAGGGTGCTGATCCATTTTTTGGGTTTATATATATGTATGTATGTATGTATGTATGTATATGTATATGTATGTATGTATGTATGTCTGTATATACCTAGACATTATATATAAATGTAAATACCATCTAAAGTGTAATAAATTTGTCTAATGGCACTATTTGATGTAAAAGTATAAAAATGGGTTTTAATTGGATTTTATAGATTTCAAAGTGTATTTGTATGAAATTCTATAATTTTGTAATTAAAGTTTTGAAGATGTATTTATTTGATTATGAATATATTAAATTGATTAGGATGTTGTAAAATTCTTTAAATTTGAAATTAATTGTCGATAAGTGTGGAATAAGTATAATGCATAATATTTGGTTTTATAAACTATCTTTAGGTTATTAAAAGGGAAGAAATGAGTTTTATAATGTTATTGATAAATATTTAATTATCCTTTAATTTATAATAAATTAAAAATCAATTAAATATAGCAAAGGGATATCAGATTTGGTTTTAATTAATTAACTACTTCTAAGTACCACATAGATTATATTAAAGGAATAAATTAGGAAATGATTATTATCATAAATTTATTTATTTATTGGTAATGCAGATATTCACTTTAATTATCTATTTTACATTACAATTCTAATAAGCCTTTTCTTGTTTATTAGATTATATGAAATAATTTCTATGTATAACCTTTAGTTTTATAAACAAAATTAAGAAGTTAAAATGATTTTCCTAATATTATTAATAAATATTTAATATTGTAAATGGTTAAGAAATTGACTATTATTGATACAGAGTATATTGCATTATATTTTATTAATAAACTATTTATTTAATTACAGACTATATACTTTTTTTATTTAATAATCAATTCTAAGTAATTATTTTGGTATGTAAAGTTGTATGTTGGAATTGATTTATAATTGAATTTTAATTTGTTTGTTCTATTCTTACACATCATTATGATTAATCTTCTTATCTTGTTTTTCTGATTTTTCTTTTTTTATATATATTGCATTAAATCATGTAAATGATTTACCGTAGTGATGGATTTGATTGATGATATTAACATGATATGGTGATGACCTCTTCCGATTGATTTTACATTGTTATCTCTGTGTGATGAGGAAATTGAATAAATGGTTTGTGATACCGTTCGTATGGGACTTTCGATAACACTTTTCTGGTTAATCGTTGGACTTGTCATATAGGGATATCCGGTATGGATTAAGAGTAGTTTATGAGCATTAAATAATTATTCAAATAACATGCGATAGTAAGGACATGGTTATGTTATTTTCTTGATTCTACTTTGTAATTAAATGTCATTCAAACGGGAATTACTCATGTATGTGATGATACTCGTTGCAGTGAGTATACTATAGCCATGTGTTGACTATTGAGTAGGGCTATGTTTTGACGAGGGATTGGAGCTCTAGTATATCATTGTCAGTGTTGACTTTAACAAAGCCTTGTGACGGCTTATTTCTAAAGCTATGCGAGAATATAGGATATGCGTACTATATGTCATCCACTTTTGTCCAACTCACTTTATGTTTTGAGTGTAAAATAGATTGGCCATCATCTACCCTGAAAACCCGATCCTAGGGTTACGCCCCAGATCTACGGCACCATTATTGTATATTTTATTCGATGTGCATTACGGGATTGGTAGTTGGTAGCCCCTTGTATCACATAGGCCATCATCTATTACCATATGGCAATTATAAGGTCATGACTAAGTTTACAAATTGACAAGCCACTGGTGGATAGGATCATGATGTCTATCGAAGTAACTGAAGATTGTAGTGAGAGATCTGGCAATTAGCATGAGGCTAGTAGACCCTAGGTTCCTCGAGAATGTTATGTGCTATAAATCTCTCTTTCTGGTTCAAGGTCATGCATGTATTGTGGATTGGCATATATTATTTATTATCCAATGAGTTGTCTATACTAGAGACTGTGTGTCTAAAGTGTAGTCAGCCCTCGTATGCCAATGCCCTTTTATTTTGATATTCTAGAGATAGCGTATTTTTATGAATTACGATTTGGATTATGATAGTTTGTCTTTGTGCCTTGTTTGATATTTGAAATCATTTGGTTTATTTAATCGGTTATCTCTTATTATCTATTGATTATATGATTTTGTAATACTATATTACAACATTGTTGAGTGTTTGCCGATGTTATTGATAATTTTATTTTCAATGATGATGTTCTATTATGTGGATAATTCATCCATTGGATATAGCATTATTGATTTCTATTGTATTGCTTTATATTGTGATGACATCTTTATGCATGATTTGGTGATCTTTTAAGTCATTGTAATCATAAACCATGCATATGTCTCCCACATTACACAGACACATAACATGCTATGTTGATTGTTTATCATCTTATATTGAGATATTTGTCATTTTGAATTATGTTATACTCTTATAACTCTATTGTATTATTTATTCTATGTTATCGCTACAACTGACATTGTGTTGTATTTTATTTATTGTATATTATGTATTGTGCTGTCTTGAAGGCACATGTGTTTATTATTTTTCACTAATGTTGCATATGTCTAAATGTGTTATATTTGATGTTTTAATGCATACCAGTATTAGTCCAAGGGAACATTCATGTCTGTATCCTATATAGCATCATTCTTCATATTATCTAATATTATTATCTTATATTGTGTAATATGTGTATAGAGGTTGGTATTATAATAAGTTATGCCCTAGGATGAGTTGAGTGTATTATATAAATGAGACCGTATTTTTATTCATTATAAATGTGTGCCTTAGAGGTATTTCAACTAAGAAAATTAAAGATCTTATATAAGGTAACTTATATCAGTATGAATTATGAAAATATGATTTAATTAATATAGGGAATAATGATGTTCATTTGTCTTCCCTTGTTGATTAGTTTAGCCATGCTCGACCAATATACGAGCACTGTTACCTCTAGCTGATTGAGTAGTTATGCTTGACCAATTTATAAGCATTGTTATTATTTGTAGATCGATTAGTCATGCTTGGCTAGTTTATGAGCATTTAATATTGTCTATGGATTGTTGATTTGTGCTCCACTAGTTTATGAACAATTTACTTTTTACTACATGGGTTGGGTGGATAGTATTTGTGGCTGCATTGAAACGAACACCTTGTGAATTGAATTTCACAGTTTGACTATAAGGCGTTCAATGAAAATGTTGGGTTAAAAGTTTATCCTAATAAAACAAGTTTGGTACAAATTTTATTAATAGGGTTTATGAACAAATAGGATTTGAACTAATCTTTTGAGGACTTAAATCCAGGTGTCCTTGAAATTGGTTTCTAAGATTTGAGAGAAAATAATAGTGGTACTATTTTAAAGTACTATGAAAAATAATATTTTTAAAGCCTGTTTAAGATTTTTTTTGAGTTCGAGGTTGCTCCCAGAATTGAAGAATCACTTTGAGAACATAGTATTTTTATATTATCTAGTTCGAGTGATTCGAAAGTGACTAAAAATGGATGAGAGATCTATTCGGTTGGTAAGCACTTCTCATGGGAATTACCATTCATAGCAGGGGATTAAATGGTACGACTTTGTATGACCCATTTGCTTGGTATCATTTTTTTGTTACTCGATCTTTATAATCTATGGATATTAAAGTAAACATTTAAGAAATTAGTTTATAAATTGGGATCATGATACTTAATAATATTTACTAAGTATTTGACATGACTTTAGAAATAATTTTTGTTTAATCCTAAAAGTATGATTCAATATTCAAAAGGCATATGTATATATTATTATTTCAAATGATTTGAAATAAAACCAAGCGTTTCCTTCTAAAGCGTATTTGTAAATCAAATTTTGATATAAGCTTTTTGTGTAGAAAGGTTTTATATGCATGCTATGTAGGGAGCCCGAGTGGTAATGGCATATCATAAATAATTAGGAAACCTTTTTTGCCTCCCTTTTTAGTCAAGTGTATCTAAAAAACAAGTGATACACCAAGAAGTTATTTTATTGATATAGGTATCTATACATGTAGGATAGTGTGGTGTATTCATCATGTTATGATGTGTTGTTAGGTAATATTCAATTGTTAGAACGAAATAATTTTTTTTAATGATTTTGGACAAGCTGAAAATTTTGATCAACATAGAATTTAAAGCTAAGTTTTTATGAATATATTAAATTTGAGTGTTTGTAGCTCTTGAATTGAGAAGTTAGTAAAGGAAAAACAAGTTTTGAATTGGTTGAACATCCCTGTTAAATAGAAAATTCGATGTTATTGGGCTAACTAATAAATGTCTTTACCTTAAGGGTGTATGAGGAAAGTAGATCCTAGATCCGAGTTTGCATACCAATGTCCTGGTATTCATAGCTAATTTCCTTACCTGACGATTAAAGAATTCAACATAGTTGACCCAATTATAAGACCCATATTTATTTTATGCCTTATCTGTATTTTAGAAATTAAAATGAATTTTAAGTTTTTTATGTACTCATATGATGTAGCAGAGTATTGTACAAAAATAAGTTGAAGTAAGTTCCTATGAAATGTTTATAAACCAGACTCACATTTTATAAAATGCTTCATAAATGATTTAGTATTACATGAGATGCATTATATGTGTAAATGAGTGTTATATAAAATGTAATTAGTATAGTGAAGAAACTAATGGGATAAAATATGTAAGTTGTACGTAGACTATTTTATTTGCATGAGTATTCTTGATTCAGGATTTGAGTACATGGTTGTAGGTGATTTACACCAATACGAACTAGAAAGTTTCACTTGATTTAGGATTTGAGTCTGCATTATAGAGGTCAAGTGATCTATACTAGTTTGGAAGTAAAATTTATATGGTCGAGTAAGTAATCAAATTAGATGTTGCATGCAGATGATCCGTGCACATCGTATGGGCTTAAGTATATGCATACTATGTATTGTTAGCCTATGGAGAGTTTAGGGAATGAATCTTTGATTTGTTATGAGGTAGCATGAATAATCGTCTAAGTAATGACTTGAGGCTATTGAGTGTATGGTATGTTTAGTAGATTATTTAGCATCCTTATGCGATGAGAGTGTTTTAGAACCCTGAGCAAACCATAAACTTTTTTTGTTAGTAATCATGTAATAATGTTAAGTATTAATATGTGCTTGTTTCCTTTGATAATTGGTCATGTTGAAATTTCAAGGCTAAATTTTTTTAAATGGGGAGAATGTAACGAGTTGAAATCTCGAGCACTTCGTATTTAAATATATAACTTATTTGATTATTTGAATCTTGGATTTAATGCGATTACATTGATCTTATAACCTTGTAAAACCCCTTTTAATTAATAAATAATGAAGATAAACTTGTTTTTGAAATTTTCTCTGCAAAAATAAATTATTTGAAGAAATATCAATAACGTAACTTAAAATCGTCGTATAGGTTAACGAATTTTTTCTCGAAAAAAGTCATTCAAACATTTTGGCTTGTTTAATAAATTAATGCATAATTAATTATAAACTAAAAATATTTAGTGTTATGGATAACTAAATGTCAGTAGTAAAAAGATTAGCAAGTGATCAAAGAAGATGATATTTTCGTGAATAGTAAAAGGATATTTTCCTAAAAGGATGAGGTGCAAAGTTGGCATATAAGTGGGAACATGCATGGTGGCCATCCATGGAGAGTAAGAGGTGAATGGTTACCTCTTGGCAACTTGTTCTTAAGGCTCTTCTTAGGTTACATTAACCTATTTACTAATTTACGAAGGTAGAAATACTTAGTCATAATCCTTTTCTAACTTTCTAATTAATCTTCATTAAATATAATTCTTCTCAGCCCTATCAAGTAGAAGTATAAGGCTTAACGCATTAGGAGCATGGAAAAGCAAAGAAAAATTTGAACAAAAGGATCACAACTCCCCTAATCAATTTGGGTTGTGAGCAACATGAAGGAGGCAAGGCTTGGCCATGAGCATTTTGGGAGTGGTGAAGTTTTTGCTTTTTTATTGATGATAGGAAGTAGATTTGTGTTCTAGTGCTTGTGTTTGGTTGTAGGTTGGTTTGGGTTCAATTTACTCACCACTTGATTGACATATTGTGTTATATTTGTTGTGTAAATATAAAGTTAAGTAATTAAATAATAAATTTATATCTTTAGGCCATACATGCTTTTGAAAGCAAATGACAACTCTATTCTATATAGCATCACTTCTATTAGCTTCTACAGCATGTAACATATCCTTGGCTTCATGTTAACTTTTATGGATTAGTTGTGTGTGGTGTTGAAGTTTGTTGAAAGTTTTTTGCACAAAAATTGGGTTCACACCTTTAAGTTCGAATTTGATTAAGTTGCCTTTTAAGTTTTTTGATATGCGGCTTTTAATGTTCCAACATGTAAATAAATAATTATTACAGTCATAGAACAATTCACAGACTCAAAATCAAAAAGCAGTTTAAAGGAAGTAAATCACATAAAATTTTATAATGGTTCGGCTAGAACATGCCTACATCCACTGTCCATCTTATTAGGCTTCTTTGGTATGATTACAAATACAAGTTTTGATTAGAAAGAGCAAAAACTTAGAGCATCTAGGATGGTTGAGTCTCAACAGAGTTTTCCCTCTGTTGAATATGCAAGTATGTTATTTTTCTTTGATGATAATAAATATATATATATATATATATATTCATTTAAATGTATTTGTTATTGTACTATTTTATTTTCATAGAATTAATAAATATTTGTTGAGTAAAATAAATAACATGGAATTTAAATTCAAACATATATTTTATTCAAACAAATATTTTTGTCGCAATTTTGAATAGTACAAAGTTGAGCTCTCACTATGTATACACATTTTCAATGACATCACAATTTTTCACTATACATACATTTGCACCTCACTAAATATCACTCGTTCAGTCATGTTTTTCGTCAACTGTATTCCAATTTGTATCCAACATCTGAATTATCCACAAAATAAATACTGATGAAGTAAAATTAGAAAAGAAATATTTTTCAGTGTAAAATAAAATGTGTATTTTGAAAATATTATTTTCCTCAGCTATTTGGGTTGATCGTGATCATTTATTTTGAACTCATCAAACACGAACAACCTATGACATGCACAGTGTACCACTGTACATGCCACCAGGCCATGCACACCGGTATACACTTGATAAAATTGCAGGGACAGGTGAGCACAAGGTCAAACCGAGCCATGGCTGGATTCAACTCAGGTGCAATTCAAAAACATCACAAAATTGTCACATACAAGTTTCTCTTGCAAAAACCAGCACAAACTAGACCATGCTAACAAGTGCACAAATGTGTATACATGAGAACAACTCGACAGATGGAATCAAAATAATATGAAAACTCAAGTGAAGACCAGAGAATACAAGACAATAGTGAAATGAATCAAATTGCACATATACAAGACTCGAGTCCAAAACCATATTCCAAAATACAAGCAGTATGGTTCAGTTGCAGACTCCAACCGAGTATATGTTCAACCATGTGTATCGACACCAGATCATTGCACATTAAACCAGATTGGCTTCAAAATGAACACAAAAACCACATTCAAGTATGAGCAATTTCAAATAAGTGCACAAATCAAAGACTCAAATGGGCAACAACAAAATGCAATGACTAGAGGCAACTCCAAGCTAAAATATGTATTCAAGAAAAATCGAATGACCGAGCTAAAATATCAGACGATTTCAATCGAATGATAATTTAGGGAATTAAACCCTATAAATACCATTAACATCATCGGCATACATAAAATTGAGTTCAAGCATATCAACGAGTGTAATAAAGGAAATCACATACCAGTAATTATTCAATTCGAACTTGACTTATTGAAGCAGCCTAAAGCAAATCGAAGATAGGAGAGATTGATAGAGCAAAGCGAAGCAAATCATTTCAATCGCTCAAAAACAAACGGCCGCCTCAAATTTCAAAGCCCTAATTTATTTTGAAAGAGGAACGAATGTTTTCGAGCAAAGAAGAGGTGGACATTTTCACAAAGGAACGACCGAAGAGAAATAGAGGGAGACGATTTTTTCTCAAGATATTTTCTTAAGTGGGCCGGCCTTTATTAATTAGGATTTAATTTTATGTAGGGCTTAGATTTGTATTTATTTTGTAATTCTTTTTCAAACTTTTGTAATTATCTAGTCGTGTGACTAGGGGATGAACTACGGTGCTATAGTTCGAGAACTCGCAACTCGGTGGCTGAGTAGTGGCAGAGTTTTGTGCGTAGAGTTAGGTAGGTTGATAGCGTGGGTCACAATTTTACATGCGTAAGCATCTGACTACTTAATTTCTAGTACAAATCTTGGGGGCAGCACGTAGGCAGGGTTTAGCCAAAGCTGGGTAAATCTATGTTGATCTATTTCTGCTTTTATTATTCTACTATTATCTGTGCTGCAATTATTTTATACATTTCTGCATTAATTTTTATGATTATTATTATCACCCTATTCACCCCCTCTAGGGTGAAATCGATCCTACAAGAGGTACCAGAGCTAGGAACAAAAGCCAATTTTTGTTTTAAAAAACCATTTCTTGAAAAAATTTGATTTTTTTTAAATGGCTTCCTTTTATAATGCTTTTGCTGAGGGTCAGTAAATAGTTAGACCACCTATATTCAATGGTGAACGTGCTTACTGGAAAAAAAGAATGAAATCTTTTCTAAAAACAATTGATGCTTGGAATATTGTTGAGAAAGGATATAGGACACCAACTATACTGGTAGATAATCAAGAAATTGAAAAACCAATGGATCAATGGACAGATTTTGAAAATAAACAACAGAATGCTAATGCTAAAGCTATGAATTCTATTATATATTCATTATATCAAATTGAATTTAATCGTGTCTCGCATTGTCTAATTGTGTAGGAAATCTGGCACACGCTTGAAGTGACTCATGAAGGAACATCTCAAGTCAAGGAATCTCGCCTTGCCATGCTTAATAGCCAGTACGAGAACTTCAAAATGGCGAAGGACGATAATGTCAAAGAGATGTATGGACGACTTTCTAATCTCATATACAAATCAAAAGCTCTTGGAAAACCATACACGGAATTGGAAATAGTCAGAAAAATCCTCAAAGTCCTTCCATGAAATTTTGAAGCAAAAGTCACCGCCGCTCAAGAATCAAAAGATTCGAAATAAATCAAAGTCGAAGAACTTACCGGAAATCCCACCACTTATGAGCTAGAAATGAAATTCAAGAAAAAACATAAAGTAGGTGATATGCGAAAGAAATCAATAGCTCTCAAAGGAACAATGGAAAGTGATGATGATGGTGATGGAGCAGCTAAATTGGCATTGATAATAAAGAGATTCAAAAAGTGGAACCGCAAATATGCGAATCTAGCTCTAAATCAACTACTGAAAAGAAAATAGTCAAAGTTCTAGACAACCTAGAAGAGCAGGAAATCATATGTCATAATTGCAACAAACCCAGTCATATCAAGCCCAATTGTCCTTAGAATTGACTCAGCCAAGAAACCAAAAACAGAAGTTTTGCAGCTACATGGGTTAAAACTGATGAAGACGACAAAAGCAATGGTAGTGAGATTGAAAAAGGAAATCTGTGCCTTCAAGGTGATATAACTGACAACGATGATGATGAGCCAAGCGAGGTAACAAAATTTACTCACTCGGAATTACTTACATAATTTCATGAGGTAAATGGCTGTTTTGAACGACTTAGGAAGAAGTATGCTAAAATTGAATCATAAAGAGATAGTTTGATGGAATTAAATAAACAACTTGACCAATTAGTCAAAACGATCAAAATAAAAGCCCTAAGTGTGACAAGTATCCATCATTTGAAGAAGAAATTAAAAAATCAGAAATTAAAATTAAATCACATGAAAATGAAATTCTGATTTTGAAAGAAAGTGAAAACACGAGGAGAGAAAATTGTATTAAAATTTGCACTTTATTATTGAACGAAAATGAATCTCTCAAAACACAAGTCCAACAATTGTCTGCAACTTTAGGAAAATTTTCCAAAGGAGAAAGATTGCTAAATATGCTATTAGAGAAACAAACTATTAATAATGTTAGACAAGGACTTGGGTATAATCAATCTGAACATGTTAGAAGCGAAAATAATCAAGTTAAATCAAAGTGCACGATTTATCTAAAAAATGGGCCCAATCACAACATTTGCTGGTATAGACCCAAATAAGTGAAAATCATGCTAATTTGGGTTCCAAAGGCATGAATATAAAATCCCTTAAAGTCAAACAATTTTGGATGCCAAAAGGAACAAATATAGATTGTTTTGGGCCTACTCAAACATATTTTTCAAAATCATTTTCCACTAACAACCATAGACCTATAAAAACAAACAGGTCACAAAAATATCTTCTCGTGTAGGTGTGGTGGCGGGCTAAGAAACAACAACAGTGTTACCTGGATTCTGGCTATTCCAAGCACATGACGGGTGACAAATCAAATCCTTTGCCTAGTACAAATGTGGCAAAATCGCAATGGGCAACAACAAAAAATTATCGTAAAGGTAAAATAGGTAATGGTATATTTATTTTGAATGATTTATTAAATGTGAAAATCTGCACCATAATTTGATTTAATTCAGCCAGTTGTGTGATAAGAAATAAATGTTGATTTTGATTCGGGTTTGTACAAAAGTGTTGACCAATCATATTTTCTTTCTAGAACTATCTCATATAGATCTAATTGGTTAACATCTTTTCTTTCTAGAACTATCTCATATAGATCTAATTGGACTAACTATATTACAAATTTAGGTGATAAGAGATGTTGTTTTCTATTGATTGATGATTACTCAAGATACACGTGCATATTTTCGTTTATTTTACTGGTTCTAGAATGAAACTATGCTCACTACTCATTTATTGGCACGGTTTCAATTAAAATCCAAAAGAAATTCTTTTAAAATCTGTAAAAAGATTTTATGGTATTTGTTGCGATTTCACGGTCTGGTCTATAACATCCAACCAATGATAATTTTGAGTCAAAGGGAAAATTAGATGCAGATTACACTGGTAATCTAGTTGATAGAAAAATTACTAGTGAAACGTATTTTATGTAGAGACATTCATTAGTTGCATCACATTTTCAGAGAAAATATCTACACATTTTTCACTTCAAATGATTTTCAATTAGTAGACATTTTCTTTTATAAAAATCCTTCCAGAAAATAGTTTTTTTATTGACCTTGTTTCATATTAGTCATTTTAGAAAATTTGATTTTATAATTATTTTTTGATTTGATCTTAAATGAATACATTAACTAATCTGACTCCTTACTGACCATCAAAAAGCTAAATAGTGAATGAAAAGTGACAAGTGTTGATATTAATTATATATTATGACTTAAGACAGTATATTTAGTAAATTTCTTTAAAAATTTAAACAAGATTATAATAACTTTTGATTAGTAAAAATTCCATGGCCATCTCTATTTCTATTATATTTCTGACAACCATCGCTCATCAGAATCCAATATAGTATGTCAATATATGGTATTTTAAACGGGAAATTATTTGTTTTCATTTTATTTTATTTTAGTAATAAAAACATCCAAAGTATTCACTCTCATTTAAAAGTACTCACGGTTATGCCTGTGTGAATTACTTGGAGTTTTTGATTATGTGCTTTCGTGCTCATTTAAAAGACCTCACGGTTATGCATGTATGGAACACATATCAAAATTGATTATTAAATAGACAAGTTGATTCTAATCCCCTTTAAAAGTCCTCACGGTTATGCGTGGTTATAAGATGCTTGAAATTCATTTTTTATAAAAATTGGGAATATTACTAATCTCATTTAAAAGTCCTAACGGTTATGCATGGTTAGTAGATATTCAAATATACAACAAATAGACACAACTATATGGTTTTATATGCTGACAGCACCCCTATCACTCGAAAGTGGAATATGCGTCTAATAGAGTATTTATGATTTTTGTTTGATTTTTTATTGAAATTTAATATTTATACTCGATTGGGTATTAATATCTATCACTTTATCTCTATTTTTTAACACTATTACTCTTTTGTTGATAAGAAAAGGAGGAGAGAAAAGTTAAGAATTTGGTAAATAAGGGTCAAATATTTCATTTTTTATTTGCATACTCTCTCATTTAGGTTCATTTGCATATTTTTGTTTATTTTCATGCATATGTGAAGGGGGAGCTTTGTTTTAGAGAGGAAGCATTTAAATAGGGGAGCAAACAGATTTCATCTATATCCAAACACATTTAATAAATTCAAAACCTTAAATGTACGTTTGTTAACATCAAAAAGGGGAGACTGTTGAATATGCAAGTATATGATTTTTGTTTAACAACAATAAACATATATGTGTGTGTGTGTGTGTGTGTGTATTCATTGAAATGTATTTGTCATTATGCTATTTTATTTTCACATAATTAAATAAATATTTACTAAGTAAAATAAATAACATGGACTTGAATTCAAACAAATATTTTATTCAAACAAATATTTTGTTACAATTTTGAATAGTACAAATTTTTGCTCTCGCTATATATACACATTTTCATTTACCTTACAATTTTTCACTATACATACATTTGCACCTCACTACATATCACCCGTTCACTCATAATTGTTAATTCAACTGTATTCAAATTTGTATCCAGCATCTGAATTATCTGCAAAATAAACATTGACACCGTAAAATTAAAAAAGAAATATATTTT
Organism: Allium cepa; assembly: GCA_030765085.1. Lineage (NCBI taxonomy): Eukaryota > Viridiplantae > Streptophyta > Magnoliopsida > Asparagales > Amaryllidaceae > Allium > Allium cepa. The sequence goes on from CM060931.1 coordinate 307,824,354, forward strand.
GCAGTGTAAAATAAAATGTGTATTTTGAAAATATTATTTACCTAATTTACTTGGATTGTTCGTCATCATTTATTTTGATTTCATTAAACATGAACAACCTGTGACATGCACAGTGTATCACTATACATGCCAGAAGGCCATGCGCACCAATATACACTTGATAAAATTATAAGAATTGGTGAGCATAAGATTAAACCCGGGCATAGGCTGGATTCAACTTAGGTGCAATAAAAAAACATCACAAAATTATCCAGTACAAGTTTCTCATGCAACAACCAACACAAACCGAACCATGCTAACAAGTGTACAGATGTGTATACATGAAAAAAGACTTGATAATGGAATCAAAGCAATATGAAAATTCAAGTGAAGACCAAAGAATACAAGACTACAGCGAAATGAATCAGATTGCACATATACAAGACTCGAGCCCAAAACCAAATTCCAAAATAAATGCAGTATGGTTCAGTAACAAACTCCAATCGAGTATATGTTCAACCAAGTGATCAAACACCAGGTCGGTGCACATGAAACTAGACCGGCGTCAATATGAATACAACAACCACATTAAGTATGATCAATTTCAGACAAATGCACAAATTAAAGACTCAAATGTGCAACAACAAAATGCAATGACCAAAGGCAATTCCAAGTAGATCACACATGAACCAAACTTAAAAACCAAGTGTAAAGCAGGTTACATATTGCAATGCAGACTACAAGACCAAATACAACTTAGATTCAAGTATACATGAAGATCGACAATAGTGAATGGAAGCAAATGCAAACTGGCTAGAAGTAACAATCCAGTGCAGACCAATGAACAAAAACATGTAACATGAAGAGCTCAAACATGAAACAGTACAAGCTTGGATCAGGTGAACATGGCTCAACAACTAAATGCAAGCAAATAGTCCAGGCTCTCAATAACCAGTGCAAACTCAAGTGAAGTCAAAGCAAGCATACATATATAAATACATATATACATGCACAAACACTCATATATACAAATATATATATATGTATATGTGTGTATATATATAGAGAGAGACACACATACAAACCGACAACGACAACAAGGGCTGCAACAAGACTCAAGTGGAATCAAGTGCAACATCAACACGAAACATCACAACAACAAGCTCACATGAAACCAAGTGGATATGCAAGAACCATACACATATATACATAAGTATATGTATGCATATACATGGTTACAGTAAGCACAATTGGGAGTCTATGTCCAAAGAAAAGAAGAGTCAGAGAGCAACATAAAAATTATGACAATGTCATGATTCAAAAGTGAATGATATAGCAGTCAAAAACAGTTCAAAATGCCAAAGAATCAAAGTCGTGTTGACCAAGGCAAAGTTCGAACAAGTCAGAATCAAAGCCAGATGATAACATGTATGAACAAAAAATAAAAATCCAAACAAGTCATGAGAACCAAGTAAAGAAATATACGAATTGAACCAGTCTAAACAAATCATATGTATTCAAGCAAAATCAAATTGCCGAGCTAAAATATCAGATGATTTCAGTCAAACGATAATTTAGGGAATTAAACCCTATAAATACCATTAGCATCATCAGCATATTGAACATCGAGTTCAAGCACATCAACGAGCATAATAAAGGAAATCAATACCAATAATTATTCAATTCGAACTCGACTTATTCAAGCAACCGAAAGCAAATCGAAGATAGAAGACGATTGACAGAGCAAAGCGTAGAAAATCACTTCAATCGCTCAAAAACAAACGGCCGCCTCAAATTCCAAATCCCTAATTTATTTTGTAAGTGGAATGAACGTTTTCGAGAAAAGAAGAGGAAACATTTTCACAAAGGAATGACTGAAGAAAAATTAAGGGAGAAGCTTTTTTCTTAAGCTATTTTCTTAAGTGGGCTAGCATTTATTAATAATTTAGGAATTATTTTTATATACGGCTTAGATTTGTTTTTATTTTTTAATTCTTTTTAAACTTCTGTAATTTTCAAGTCGTGTGACTAGAAAATGAACTACAATGCTGTAGTTTGATAATACGCAACTCGGTGGCTGAGTTGTGGTAGGGTTTTGAGCATAAAGTTAGGTTAGTCGTAGAGGGTGTCGTAAGTTTACATGTGTAAGCTTCAGACTACCTAATTTCTAGTAGAAACCTTCAGAGCAGCATGTAGGCAGTGTTTTGCCGAAGTCAGGTAAATTTATGTTGTTCTATTTCTTCTTTTATTATTTTGCTATTATCCGTGCTATAATTATTTTTTATATTTCCCTATTATTTTTTATGATTATTAGTATCACCCTATTCACCCTCCTCTAGGGTGAAATCATACGCCCTTTTTTCTGCAAAATTCGATCCCTCATGTTGTCGAGGAGCTCTGGTATTTATAAAGTGGAGTTATGAAGTTTGGAGGTTGAGATTATAGCTCCTAGAGTCTGCTTCGTCAATTGGGTAGGAAGATCTGGTCCAACATTTGGTTAGAGAAATTGATTTGCTTGTTCATCATCTCATTCCATGACTTGCTTGGTCATCATCTTATTCGGTGTCTTACTTGGAGAACGCTTATTTGCCGGACAAAAAATTTGGTCCGGCAAGCCTGTATACCGGATCAAATGTTTGGTTTGGTATTTGATAAGCCATGCTGGACCACATATTTGGTCTAGCATTTCATAGAGTGCCAGACAAAATATCGGATTCGACATTTTAGAGAGTGTCGTATCGAATATCTGGTCCGCATTTTATAAAATCCGAACCAAATGTTTGATCCGACATTCCTACCTTCTACATCGTAATCTACTCCATTCTGCTTGACTTTGCTTCCTCTCTCTGTTCCTCTACCTACTAAAAAACCAAGTCAACACTTGCCCCCCAAATTACATTATAGTTCCATACGTTTTGCTTTGTTCGGTTCGAACTCAGAAAAAAGCTTCGCCTTCCCTATTCCTCTGCTTTTCCTCTTATAATACTTTATATTTCTTCTTTAATTCCTTCTTCTATTTCCAAACTTTAAAATTTCCTAATTCCTTTCGTATTTCCTGAAGCCCCTTAAACTTTAATTTGCCTTTCCCGTATTTCACCACTATCTAACGTAAGGTCAGTTCTTAAATTCAATCTTTATCCTACGGTATTTTTGGGTGTCTTCAATTATAGGGTTATTTGTAGTCTTTTGTGATGTTTGTCTTGAGATAGAGGAGGAAAAAAATCATTTGAATGGGCGTCGTTGTTCTGTAATTGTTCAGTAGAGGCAAATTCTAGGATAAATGAAGGTGCGGTCGTTGTGGATATCGAGGGTGGGAGGAGTTTGCATAGGCTGCTGGGGCTTCTTCGTATTGTGTCCAGTTTCTATGTGTTAGGTTTGGGGATGAGGAAGTTCTCTAGATGGTGCGGTAGTTAATGTGGCTGGCCTGCTGGGGAATGGTTGCCGAATCGAAGTGGTCTTTGTGCAGGGTTTGGTGGAATTGGCTCGGCACCATGACATTGAATAGTTTTGGACTGGTGTTTAGAGTGATGCCGGACCAAATCAACGTACGTCGTGCCAAAAATAGGGGCGCACTGGGAATAGTAGCTTTAATTTTGGATGGTTTGGTTCAGTTTGTTGCACTAACCAAACAACAATAGTTTCTCTATAAGTGTCTACCTCCTAGTTATGATTGCATGATTTCTAATGCGTTAAATCCATCGCTACTGCTTTACTCTCGTTACGATTGTGTAGCTAATGGGGGTGTTGAATCTTATGCCTGCTTTTCATTTCCTCATGAAGGAAAATGTTGTCTGATCGTGAGCTTTGATCTAAGCATGCGTCGTCACAGCCCCATTGGGCTGGTGCATCTTCTTCTAAGGTTCCTACTAATCCCCCGAAACAACCTAGCTCCATGTATTCTTTAGTGGAGGGCTATGCCCCCAATCAAACGCGGTAAAACCTTTCGAATGTTATCCTAGCGTGTTGACAATTGAGAAGCTTAACTCTATAACTACGACATTCAGGATCGTTCGCCCAGGACATGCTGCTACCAGGACCAAATGACAGAGCATGCTCTCCTTCAGTGGGATACACGACATATAGTAAATATCACTGCATGTATGGTGCAATACCTCTGCTTACCCACTGGATTCCCCGTTCCGTGGTCTATCTAAGAGTCGCTCGTTTGTAGCTCCAACCAAACTCCAACACAATTATGACATGCTTATATCTGATATTTATGGAGCTTTATAAGAGACCCCTACCATAGTGATTAGGTACTTATACAACATGAGAAGTTACCAAAAGGGGAGCCCCTTCATCAGCTTAGAGTCAACTCATAAGTTCAAGCCGTTCCTTGACATATACTCGAAATTCAGTATGTTTAAAGAGTACTTTGTGCTCAATGACGTTGTCCCTCATGTTTTCACTTCCAGGTGCAAGTCTCCTTTATATCCTCTTCTAAGTTTTTTCTGTGAACTTGGTTTCCTAATGCCCCATATTTTCAGATTGTGTAAAGATAGCCGAGGATGAAGGTTTGAAGAAGATATCCAAGGAAATCTAAGTTATTCCTGAGGCAGAGAGGGAAGCCTCATTCTTGCTTCATAACATAGCCTTTTGTTTTTATAATGTAATTAGTCTCGGTCAATCCGTGTTCAAGATCATGTTAAGTTCTACGGAGAAGGCAATGGGAGCCAAAGGAGAAGGGGAGATGTCGGCAAAGGCAAGGAGCTGGCGGAAGAGGGCGAAGAAGCCGGAGGCCCAAAAAAACTAAGGTGCAAGAAGAGTGTTGTTCATCCTCTTCGTTCGAGGAAATCTTTGCACATACAGGATGCTCCTTCTCCTAATAACGAGGAGGGTTCATGTTTGGAAGGTGATAGTGAGGATGAAGAAGGGTCTAAGGAAGATTTTGGGGCAACAGAGTCGGAGGTCCATGCTTCTTAGGATGTGGAGTTTTTAGGTAGCGAAGATCTAGCTACGACCCCCTTGAAGAATGTCGAGGCCATATGGGAATGGCCTGAGCAGTTAGATTGGTCTGACCCAACACCTAGGCTAACTTTGGTCACTGGCCCTTCTCAAGAGAGCATGGCGATGGATGACCTAAGTGAAGTGCCAATCCTTCCAATCCAGAGTGGAGCGAGGATCAGTGTGGCGTTCGGGCTTTCTCCTGGTACTTTTGATTTCTGCATGGACTTTGGGGCTCTTCTTGAGAATTTCGGTATTTAGACAAGTCCCGGCCTTCACTTGGTCCTCGGTCAAATGAGTGCAGTCCCATCCCATTACATTCCTCGCTTGAGTGCAGTCCTGGCGACTAGATCCACTCTCCCCTATGGTTTTGTAGTAGCTTGCAATGTCCAAGTGTCTTGCGTGCTTTGTCTTTATGCATTCCCCGTTTCTCCACTCTAAAGTTGTTACTCTTTTTGTAGGAAAAAGAAGAAATATGAAGAGGAAGGAGATGTCTCGGTGACTTGAATAGTTCAAACAGATGAAAGGGGCCCACATTCCTTCTAAAACTGCCCCCCAAAAGGAAAAGATCACAGAAGAGAATGTCGAGGAAACTCTGTCAAGGTTGGGAAAAGGAGAGAGCCACGAGACGTCTCAAAAGCATGCAAGGTCTCCGGAGAAAGATGCCACCTCTCCCAATTCTCAAACTTCTTCCCGTTTCCATCGCCAAAATCCCTCTGGCCCTAAAGTTCATGTGGTGCCTGGTGACTTAAGGGAAGAAAATGTCGATACTTATTTCTCAAATTTTCAACTGCCGACGAGGAATCCTTTTAAGAGTCACCCTGATATTAACCCTCGTTATGCGGGTTGCCATCCAGTAGATTCTAATACTGAGTTCCTCCTGCCTCGAAATCCTCTAGTTTGGATTTTTGATGAGGCAAAAACTCTTGACATCACCAATCTGACAACGAGAATGGTCCAGATTACTGATGAGACTAGAAAAATTGTTGATTACCAATCCCGTTTAGCCAAGGCTAGTGAGGAAGTCGGGAGTGTGAAGGTATGGTTACGCTTCGAGGTGGAGAATCTCCATAGAGCACCTAGGGAGAAGGATGCAAAATTGGGGGCGATTGAAGCATCTTGAACGACCGAGATAAAGAAAGCCAAGGAAGAAGTGATAGGAGAGTCCACCGAATCATGTAAAGCATAGATCGATTGGGCCGTGAGTTCAGTGGATGTAGGCAGAAGGATCTGGAGTGGACCTGCTCTCTTAAGGTAAAAATGAAGAAGTCCTTGGAAGTTTTGGGGGAGTTGAAGAAGTCCCAAGGTGAGTGGCATAAGGGAAAAGATACTTACAAGCTTTAGATTAATACATTGAAGGCAGAGCAGGCCCGGCTGAGGAGGGAGAAAGAATAGTGTATGAACAAGGTGGTGTCCCTTCAAGTTGAATTCAACAAGTCTAGTGACTTTTGTGAGATGGTTAATCAGATGCTGAAGGACACCTACTACATGTTCTAGAAGCAAGGGAACCATCAGTGGGTGGATGAGTACCCCCAAGTGATGGCTGGGATCCATACTCGGCTCATCGAAGAGACTAAGGCTGCAGTCGCCTAGAAAGAAGGAGACGTATATGATGTTGGGATGGTGAATCGACAGTTCCCGGTGGAAGAGTCTAAGGCTAGCGCTAAAGGTTACATGTTGCTGGCGGAGGATGATGAGGATGATGAAGAGGATTCAAATTTTGAGGGGAGTGATGACCCACACAACATTCCTACAGGTATCTCGTCTCTTCAATTTGGCTTCTTTATCACTCATCTCAGACCATAAGACTTATGACCTTTCTTGCTTACATGGTGCAGGGATGGCTCTAGGATAAGCTGGGCCACCAAAGGGTACTGATGGGGGATCGCAAAGAGCGGTTGAGTCCTTTGAGCGACCCGAGCTTCCAAAGGACATGGTCGAAAGGATCAGGCCGTGTGACAAGGATGCCCCTTCTTCTTAGCCGAGGAAATCTTCCCTCCTGCTTTCTGTATGTATCTTTGGAGGATGTGGGTCGTTTTGTATATGCATATTTTTTTACATACAAAATTAATGTCATAGCTCGACTTTAGTCCTTTGCATGTTCATCTGAATTGTCTTTTGTGACACGTGATTTTTATAGTTTGTTATGCCTACTTGTGAACTTCTTACGACTTAGTTAATCATCATCGCATTCTGCAATGTGGAAAACTATAAACGTGTTGCTATGTTCAGGGCCGACTGCGAACGATAATTACTCGGGCCATTGTCCGCATCGTGGGTTTATTAGATTTATCGTTGCCGGCGTGTGTAGTGCCAATCGTCAACCACGAACTACCCCTAGCTATGGCTGCGCCTTAATCATGACGTTCATAATCGGTTCGCGGTTGCCGGTGAGCCTAATGCCAGTGGTGAAACACCTAGGCTATAAATCATGCCTAATCCTTGGCTTATAGTTGGTTCATCATTGCTGGCTTGGGGATGTCGATCGTCAGTAGTGAACTGCGTAGGCTTGTTTTGTGTCTCTTGTCATGGCTATCTTATTTTCACCACTGCCTAAAGGCGCTTGCGATTGCTCGCAGTAGGAATAGTCATCAGATAAACAATTGAGTAAAAGAAAGTTTAAATAAGACAAATAATATAAGACACCAATTTTTATAGTGGTTTGGCTGAGATATGCCTACGTCCAATATATTTCTTTTATTGTTTCAGTTGATGCATGCTTCCTACAGTTCAAGAGAAATAACGACGGAGGTGCTAAAGATTACATGCTTTTCCAAACACCTCCCAATTAACTGTTGATAGGATGTAAAATCCAAGGTCCTTATGAACAACAAACAGTCCTTCCCAAATTGGGTCTACTGCTCCTGGTCGTGGAAAGACCCACTTGAGTACCAACTCCCCTTCTTGCAGTTCTCGAGGTTTAACTTGGAGTTATGCCGCCTTACCACTTTTTGTCTATAAGCGGCGGCTTTGAGGGCAACATCGTTCGTTTTCTCCTCGATTACGTTTAGTGACATACTCAAGGGCTCTTCATTTTCTTCCAGGCTATAATTCATTCTTCGGTGCGATGAGACGACTGTTTCGACCGAGAGCATGGCTTTGGCTCCATACACTAATGCGAATGGCGTATGCCCTATCATAATTTTGTAGAAGGTACGGTAGGTGCAAAATGAAATAGGTGGTTCATCGACCCATGCCCCATTGGATTTCTCCAATTTCTTTTTTATTATCGTTTATAAAACCTTGTTTACCACTTCGACCTGCCCATTAGTCTGGGGATAAGCTATAGTTGAGAAGCTTCGAGTAATCCCATATTCTTAGCAACAACTAGAGAATTCTTCACTATCGAATTAGAGTCCATTGTCCGATATGATTTTCTACGGTACCTCATACATGCATAGGATGTTTGGTATTAGGAAGTTTATCACCTTGCAGATGAAATTTTGTTCAAGGGTTCGGCTTTCACCCATTTGGTGAAATAATCCACTGCCACTATGGCATATCCTACCCCTCCTTAACCCATGGGGAGTTCCTCGATTAGATCAATCACTCAGATTGCCAAGGGCCCTGGGGCTGACCATTTGGATCAAACCGATAGGTGGTAGTCTCGGTATTTTTGCAAATCTTAAGCATTTGTCACATTTCTTTGCAAACTCGGTCAGGTCTTTGTTCAGCATGGGCCAAAGTATCCATAGCGAAGAATTTTCCTGGCCAGATTTTTCCCCTCGATGTGATCGCCACAACACCCCTGATGGATGTTATTAAGGATATCTTTCTCTTCATTTCTAGCAGCACATCTTAGTAGTGGGTTGGAAAACCGCGATGGTACAGTATGTCATTCTGGACGATGTAGCGGGATGCCCTTTTTAGGACTCTTCTGACCTCGTTTCATTCTACGGGTAAGGTCCCATCTTGTAGGTATCTAATGATAGGGTCATTCATGTCTCCTCTCTGTTGGTGGTTGCCATGATTTGAAGATACTCGAAACTTAATGTGATTTGACTCATAACGGGGGTTGCCCTCGGCATTGATTCGATTCTTATGCTCGCCTCTTTGGCGAGGGTGTCTGCCTCTTGATTTCTCCTTATAAGATGTGTTTTATGACATGGTAGTCTAGTTCATTGAGGAGGGTTTTAACCCTTTTGATGTAGGATGTGAGCTTTTGTCTATGAATCTGGAAATTTCCAAGGATCTCGTTCATAATCAGTTGTAAGTCACTGTGAATACATACCGATCTAATCCTATTTCTTTAATGATCTCTGGGCTAGCCATCACTGCTTTATATTCAACTTCATTATTGGTTGCAACAAACTCTAGCCTTAGTTCATAGCATAATTTTCTCCCTCAGGGTGCGACTATTATAAATCCTGCCCCAGAGCCGAGCTGCTCCATCAACGAACAAGTTCCATCTAACAGTTTCCTCAATTTTTACTTTTATCTCTTCATCTTGTATTGTAAACTCAACGGTGAAATAAGCCAAAGCTTGTCCTTTAATTGTGGTGCATGGATGGTAAGTGATGTCGTATTGGCTTAGCTCAATGCACCATTTTTATAGGTGTCCTGACGTATCTGGCTTTTGTAGGACTTGTCTCAGGGGTTGATCCGTTAGAACCTTAACGGAGTGTGATTGGAAGTAAGACCATAATTTTCTGGATGCCTTGAGCAGATAGTAAGCCAATTTTTTGATCTTAGGGTGCATAGCTTTTGTGCCCGTGATTCTTTTGATAACAAAGTATACCGGTCTCTGCATGTGATCATCTTCTCGTACTAGTGCTGCACTTAGGGCATGGAAGGATAGGCCAGGTATAAGTAAAGGCTCTCTCCATCCCTTGGAGTGGACAGTACTAGAGGATTCTTCAGATGTTTGAGTAAATTTTGGAAGGTAGAGTAGCACTCGTCAATCCATTCAAACCTTCCTTTGTCTCTGTTGAGGGATTCGAAGAATGGGACACATTTTTCCATTGCTTTAGATGTAAATCTTCTCACAGCGGGTACCTTTCCATTTAAGCTCTGCATTTCCCTTCGTGTTGCTGGGATCTTGATGTCCTTTAAAGCCCATACCTTTTCAGGATTCACCTCTATACCTCTAGCATGTATGATGAAACCTAAGAACTTACCCGAAGATACCCTAAAAGAGTATTTCAGTGGGCCCAGCTTCATTTGGTATTTGTGCAACACTCGACACATCTCGTCTAGGTGACTCAGATGATCCGCTGCTCTTCTTGATTTGACAAGCATGTAATCAACATAGACTTCCGTGGATTGACCAATTTGTTGCTCAAACATCTTATTCACAAGACACTGATAGGTAGCGCCAGCGTTCTGAAGCCCAAAGGGTAATAGTACAGGCTAGGTCCATGATGAAGCTAGTGAGTTCTTGATCTAGCACATGTATAGGAATCTTGTTATATCCCGAATATGCATCCGTGAATGACAACAACTCATGTCCTGCGGTTTCGTCCACCAGTCGGTCGATTTGGGGTAAGGGAAACAGTCTTTGGGACAAGCATCATTAAGGTTGGAGTAGTCAATGCAGGTTCGCCACTTTCCATTAGGCTTCTTTACTTGTGATGACCCAGAATTTTGGCAATATTTAATAATCTAAATATTTAATTTGGTAAAATTTATCTTTTCAAAGCTAATAAAAGTGTTTTATAATTATAATGTATATATATACATTGTGAATAGAAAGTTTGGGCTTGAATTTAATTTAATAATTTTCAAAAGCTATTTAAGGTTAAATTCTATATTTTCAAAATATAAGATAAATATTTATTTGAAAATATGATAGCTTAAATATGATTTAATAAAAGGTTTAAATATACTTTCTTTTTAAAATATACATGTACTAAATGTGGTTTATACATAAATTTAAAATAAGAACATAATTCATAAAACATAATAATAATAATAATAATAATAACATAAAAAAGTATTTTAAATACATGCATTGACATTTGTAAGATAATAAAAGCATGCATTAGCATGTGTCAACTTAGTATAATTTGCAATTAACAACTGGCGAGTGTGTTTTTTTAAAAAGAATTAATATATATTAATAGTGTTTAAACCAGGCTATTTTCAGTTTAAAAACTTCTCACGTTTTGTTTCTCTCTTTCCGTTTCTTTTTCTTTCATCTTCAAAACCAAAAATGAAAAGAAAACCAAACCAAAATCAAACTAAATCAAAAACTGTTTCAAGTTCAGCCTGATCTAAAGTAAAGTAAGCAGCTGCAGATTCAAACTCAACTAATAAATCAATCATCAGCTAGCAACAAATTCAAATTCAAAGATTCAACTCAATATTCAACAAGCTGTAGATTCAAATCAACATCAGTTTCAGTTTCAACATCAAAGATTCCAGATCAATATCAAACCTGTTCTCTGCTTCTTTAAATTTCCTATGAGTAAACAAATTTTAAAAGATTAAATATGGTTATATAATTTGATGCATGTGATGAATTTTTGTAGAAACGTAGTGAATGTTGCATGAGTGTATGGATGTGAATGCTTGTATATAAATTTGATATGCCTGTGTATGACTGTGAATATGTATATATAAGCCTCTGTTTGTACTACAGGCTCATCTCCCCTAAAGAAAATTCAATTTCTCTTCATCTAATAGATTTTAGGCTCTGATCTCTAAAGGAAAAATGATTGTAGGAGTGTAATAATATTTTTAAAAGTAATTGCAAGTGTTTTTGTTGAGTATTTATTTCAAAAATGATAAATATCAGTAATGGTCTAAAATAGTCAGAAAATCAATGATCACAATTTCTTGTTTTGATTATAAACTTGATTCGTATTAGAAAATTATGAATTTAGATAATCATTTCACGATTTTTAAGTGTGGGGTTGTTGGGAAATTCTGAGTTGATCGGAAAAAGAACTTTGTTCGATTTTTTGGCGATTGGCGATGGAGGGGAGCCGTGCTTGGGACTGGAGTTCGCTCGAGAGTCGAGGGTCATGGGAAAAATGGTGAAGAGGTTTATTGATCGTCATGGTGGTTGGTCGATGGCTATTTAGAGTTTTGTGACCTGATTTGGACGATGTGGTTGTCGAGGTTCCTGTGTCGTCGAGAGTGCATCATGGTCGATCGAATAGGGGGGATCGGAGCTTGGTGTCGCGGTGCAGCTCTGGAAACGGTGGTGTGATTTCCGATGGGACGGTGGTGATGAGGCGAGCTAATTATGTCGATGAGTTTGGGTTCCAGTGTGCGATCGATCTGCTCGATTTTAATTTCTTGGCGAATATGTCGAACTGGGTGGTTGAGAAGTTCGTATGGGTTGTCATTGACTTGTTGAAGGCGGCGAGGTTGGTCGGAAAAGCGGCGTTCGATTGTGCATGTGCATGTGTGCACGTTGGAGTATAGGTGTTGTTGGGTGTTTGGGAAAGAAGGTTTTGCTTGGTGATTTTGTTGTTTCGTGCGGGGTTGATCTCGAGTTTGTTGCGAGAGAGGAGGGATTAGAGGAAAGGCTCGTGTTTTGCTCGGGAATTCTATTGTTTGTCTCGGGTTGTTTATATTGTTCCCAGGTTTTAAAGGAAAAAAAGAAAAACCAAAGTTGCTAAGCAAAAAAGAAATGCAAGTTTGAAAGCAAAATGTTAAATAAGGTTTTCAAAGCTAAATGGAAATAAACAAGTTTCAAAAGTAAGTATTTACCAAGCTAAAGTTTATAAAAAAATGAATAAGTTTAAAAAGGAATACAAACAAAAGTTCCAAAGTAATTTATTAAAACAAGTTTTCAAAGATTTAATTTTAAAGCTAAATTGTGTATAAAATTGTTTTGGTTTTGGTTCATGTAATTATATATTAGGTTAATTTTGTAATTAAATTCCTAAGTATTTTCAAATGCAATATAATGGTGTAATTAAGAAATGATTAAGGTATGTGGTATTAAACTTTAATTAATCAAAAAAGATTTCAGCTAATTTTGTATATAAATCAATTTCAAGCATTAAATTAAATAAGATTAAATGATGTAATTAAGTAATTAATTAAGATAAAGAATAATTATTTAATGTAATTAATAAATAATAATTACTTAATTAAAGGTTAATTACTTAATGTAATTAATTAAAGGATATTTAGTTATAGTAAGTAATTAAGGTAAATGGTTTATTTTAATTAATTGGGGACTTAATTAATTAAAAGGATAACTACTTAATGTAATTAAGTAAAGGATTAATTAGTTAATAAAATTAATTAAAGAGTAGTTAATTAATGTAAGTAATTTAAGCATAATTAATGAATGTGATTATAGAATAACTAACTAATGTAATTAATTAAGGATCATTAATTAATGTAATTCATTATGGTACAATTAATTAATGTGAGTATTTAAAGGTTAATTTATGTAAATAATTAAAGGATGATTAATTAATGGTTTGTAATTAATTAATGTTAAGTAAGCAAGATTTAAAACTAATTAAAGTAATTAATTTAGTTTATTTGGAGATTAATTAAATTAATTAGGTATTGTACAACTAATCAATCTTGCTTATGGATGATTAAGTTATGTTGAATGACTTGGATTATTTGATATCTTTGACATGTGATTTGTGATGCTCTGTGATATAAATGCTGTGGTTGAACTGTGATAATATAGATTATCTATCTATGATGAATTGCTATGTGAATATGTTACTCTAAATATAAATTGAATTGTTCAAACTTAAGCAACTTGGACTTTAAGACGGTGTTTTGGATTTTGTTGAGACCGGGATCGGATATCAAATTTTTTATCCAAAAACCACATCGATCCAAATTAAACGATAAGTCGTGAAATCACAAGTGAAGATCGAGATGAAGATTCATAATGCAAGGGCTATTTGTCATTAACTCTAAGGGTGATTCCAAAATAGTATAATAGAGATAGTGCCTTCGATCAAGATGAAGATTCAGAGTGCAAGGGCTATTTGTCATTGACTCTGAGGGTGATTCCAAAATGAGTGTAACGATGATAGTACCTTTGGTTTCGTTCGAACTTGTATGGATGAATGCTATCAGACCATCGTCAATGGAGGACGGTGAGCATTTCAAGATATGTGTTCTAAAAAGATAGTCGTATCCTCAAGCCTCATCAACCGAAAATGCTAAAATAGGGGAGGTGCAGCAAGGCTAAGTGGGTAGCACCCAAGTAGGATAAGATTTCCCCTGTCTAGAGGTCCCATTTTCGGTTTAGTAGGCGGTTGGTAGCGCCAATTACGGGGTTGTCTTATTCGGGATTATCCAGTAAGGGATAGTTCCGGTCTTACGTTGCAGGGGATCAGGGTGGATCCTCGGTATTCTGATCTAGACCAGGTACTATGACGGGCGGTACCCTAGTATCCCTGCCATTGTATGAATCCAATCTCCAATCAGTGCCGTACGTTTTAATTGTGCCCAACTATGTTGCAACGTGAGATGTAAGCATTCGAGCTATTTTCTATTTTATTTTAAAACCCTTGACACTATTATAATATCACTAGATTTTCTATCAAATGTTTTGGTTATTGTAAGTTAAAAACCTGACATGTTTATTTGTGGCGTGATCTGTAAGATACTATGCGGTAGGATCGTGTAATATGGAATAACGGAATAGTCTAAGTTGGTAAATGCAAGGAGACACCAGGATTTTATACTGGTTCGGACCTCTAGTCCTACGTCCAGTCTCTAAGCTTCACTTAGGAATTTCACTAACTAACACCCTCACTTCACCCGGAGGAATAGGTTTACAACTTACCCGAACAACCGAACCGGTTTCTTGCCTCAACTACCGAAGAGGACTTCAACTCAATTACTAAAATACAATATTAGACTTGTTGTGTACTTGTCAACACTAATGAGTCTAATGTAGTACAATATTCCTATAATCTTATCCTCGAGAGTATGCAATGTGTTTGTGAAGATTTAGGAAATGTGAATTGCTATGAATCAAAAGAATGTTATAAACAAAAACAGTGATGCAAGCAATAGATTGGTGATTGCTTTGAGAATATCTAGAGAATATGAACAACAGAATAGTAAGATTAAAGCAAGAGAATTCAGTGAATTAAATGATGCTAGAAACATGTATATATATATATTTGTAGAAGAGGTGTATTTGTTGTCAAAGGTTGCAAACAAGAGATGCTTCCATTTCCATTGGTGAATGGTTGCAACTCTTGGGAGGAAGAAGGTGTCTTTTCAGAGAAAATTCGTCGGTTCAAATTCAGTCGACTGAGCAGGGAATTCAGTCAACTGAAAATATGAAGTAAAATTTTCGGGAGCAATTTCAGTCGACTGTGCAGGAAATTCAGTCGACTGAAACTGTGCATGTTTATATATTTGTTCAGTTTCAGTCGACTAGTTATTCCTGTTCAGTCGACTGAACTTATAAAATATGCATAGTGAAAAACTTAAATAAAAATGAAATTTATAAAATGTTTTCTAGTGTTCGTGCAAGCCTCTTGAGGATAGATTTTAACAGTAAATCTAGACTAAGACCTATATAAAAAACATACTTATGTTTGTCTGGTCTTCATCGATCTTCCTTGTTTATTGAAGCACATTGTCATTGATCAAATCTTCGCGTATCAACATTCTCTCCCTTTTTGATTGATGACAATACTGATTTATTCTAGAGATGTTTTTACTTATTTTCTCGCCCTAAATGTATGCACTATCTTTCCTACAAAACAAAGTTAGTACCATAGATTTTCTCCCCCTTTGTCATCGACAAAAAGGAAGAACTAACAGTAGAAATATTTTATCAAAACAATCACTGAAGCATAGAGAATAGAATATTTGCATAAAAAAGTTTTTAAAAAATGTTGCGACTAACAAACGCAAAATGGCTATTTATACAAGACATTAGAAAGCTTTAAATAATCATCAAACCATACTTAAAATTACTCATCTCTATCCCAGTCATATGAACCTTCTCTTCCTGTTGGTTCACGTAGCTCTTCCTCCTTGGCCACAACTAGCTCCGCTTGCGCTGCTACTTGTATGCTCTTCGGATGTCGTCCATGTAAACGTAGGTGCTGGACGTTTGTCGCGAGATGTCGAAGCAGTAGTGGTGCTTGAGCACGAGATTGCATCCCATAACTTGTTGAAGAATCCTTTGATTTTGTCAAGCTTGTGATCTACCTTTTTAAGACGAGTGTCAAGAATTTGTTGATTTCTTGACAATATCCCCAAAGATTGGTTGGTAGTAAAGCTTGGGTCAACAAGACGAATTTCATCATCTTGCTCGAGATGTTCTTTGTGGTGAGGTTGAGGAGTTTTTTGTTGTTGTTGTTGTTCTTGATGCCTTGCTTCCCATTCGGCGAGTGATATTATGCGAGGAGGTCGAGATTGGAGTTGCATTAGGCTTATGGTCCGGTGGTTAATTTGATGGACCATTGTATTCTCCGACTCAGGTAATGGCGTATCGACATCGAGGAGAAGTCGCATGATGTACTCTCCAAAATAGATAGTGCGCATTTTGCCATTATTAAAAGTGAGAAACTCATCAAGAATAAGTTGTACCCAATTGACTTGTATATTGCCAAAAATAGCATATAGAGCTCGATAGTTATTTGTGTAGACAATTTCTTACGAGCCCGTGCGAGGAGTAATTGTTCTCATTAGGGCTTTGTGAAGGATTCTTGCCATAGGTCGAAGAGAGGTGGACTCAAAACCTCTAAAGTTGATATTATCAACCATAAATCGATGATTTATGTTATCGCGAATATGTGGATTGAATTCTATCTCCTCTAGCTTTCTCCCGACATTTGGTGATTCTAGAATGTGTGCTATTCTATCCAAGGAAAACCAAACTTTCTTTCCACATACCATACTCCAAACACTATTGTTTGGATTTCTTGGAGTTTGGTGTCTAAGATTAAGGTTAGCATAAAATAATTTGACAAATTTTCTGGGCTGAATTCAGTCGAATGAACAGGGTTTTATTCGACTGAATGTTTGCCTAAAAGTTTTTGTTAGTATATCAGTCAACTGTGCAAAGGATTCAGTCGACTGAATTGTAAAAAAATTTGCTTTCTGCCTTGAGTTCAGTCGACTGAACAGGGGGTTTCAGTCGACTGACCCATGTATTTTGTTGTTCTTTGTTAATTGTGCAGTTAAACTCTTTATTCAAGGAAATAATTACAATTATATAGATGTAATATCATGAATAGATTTCAAAACTAACTATTTCTTAGGGGATGGACTTGGATTCTTTTTCCCTTCATTCTTCATACAATTTATATCCCATGAATTTGGACTATAATGAGGGGTCTTAGTAGACATCCAAGGATTCACAGGATCGACTGGTGTACGATAAGATGAAGACGGATCAAGTGAGCTAACGGGGCGCGGTAGGGGTTCAACCACTTCTTTCTTTTTTGATCCACAAAAGCGTAAACCGATTTGCTCAAGGAAGCTTAATCGTCTAGCTATAACCTTTTGTTCGAAGCATAATTCTCATTAAAGATCTATTTGTTGTTGTTGAAAGTGATGAATTTCATCAATCTTTCTTTTTGTGTCTGGAGAAATAAAGAGTCCGCGTTTCGCTTTCTTGGATTCTGGTGTGTAGCCAGTACGATAATTGTTCCATTTGTAAACTGGCTCATGTGTCAGTGTTGGAGTGGGAAGTTTTGGAGACGGTGGAGTGTTATCGACTGAAGAGGTGATGTTGATCGGGGAAAGAGAGTTGTTTGTCGACATTTTTATAATGAATTTTTCAAGATTTTATTTGTGAGAATGAATTGTGAAAAAAATAATATTTTTTAGATATATTTATAGTAGGAATTTTCTAAATATATAGTGGTTATAATTCTTTAAAGTTTTTCATCCACTTAATGTTTATTGGTTACCATAATTCAGTTAAAAATGTATGGTTTCTAATAGAGGTTTAGTAAATATATCGGCAATTTGATTTTCGGTAGAAATATGTTCTAAATTAATTATTCCTTTTTTGATATTGTCACGTAGAAAATGGTGACGAATATCTATATGTTTTGTACGAGAGTGATTAACCAGATTTTTAGATAAGTTTATTGTACTTGTATTATCACAGTATATTGTAGAATTTGTTAAATTTATATTAAAATCTTTAAGTGTTTGCTGCATGTATATTACTTGAGTGCAAGCTAAAGCAGCTGATATATACTCTGCTTCGCAGGTGGAAAGCGAGATACAATTTTGTTTCTTGCTAAACCAAGATACAGGTGATTTTCCAATGAAATGGCAAGTACCACTAGTACTTTTTCTATCTGTTCGAGATCCACCAAAATCAGCATCACTGAATGATACTAACTCAAATGGACACTCCTTTGGATAGAAAAGACCGAAATCTTTAGTGTTGTTAAGATATCGCATTATTCATTTTACCGCTCTTAAGTGTGAATCTTTAGGATCGGATTGAAAACGTGCACATAAACAAACACTCATCATTATGTCAGGTCTACTAGCGGTTGAGTAAAGTAAGGAACCTATCATACTTTTAAACAATTTTTGATCTACACTTTTTCCATTTTCATCTCGATCGAGATGTTTAGTGGTACTCATAATAGTAGGTTTAGCAGAAGTGTTTACCATGCCGAATCGTTTAATTAAATTAGCACAATATTTTTCTTGGTTTATAAAAATTCCATTTGTTAATTGTTTGATTTGAAGTCCAAGAAAATATGATAATTCTCCCATATGAGACATTTCGAACTCATTAGTCATTATATTTGAAAATTCTTTACATAAATTTTCATTTGTTGAACCAAAAATAATATCGTCTACGTATATTTGAATTATTAAAATAACTTTGGTAGTATTTTTAATAAAAAGCGTTTGATCTACTTTTCCAATTTTAAATCCCGAGTTTAATAAATAACTTTTAAGTCTTTCATACCAAGCACGAGGTGCTTGTTTAAGACCATATAGTTCTTTCTTTAATTTAAATACATGATCCGGATATTTTTCATGTATAAACAAAAGTGGTTGTTCTACATATACATTTTATTTAATAAAACCATTTAAAAATGCACTTTTAACATCCATTTGATAAAGTTTAAAATTGTGAAAACATGCAAAGGCTAATAGTATACGTATTGCTTTAAGTCTTGCAACGGGAGCAAAGGTTTCTTCAAAATCAATACCTTCTTCTTGATTATACCCTTGTGCTACTAGTCTTGCTTTATTCCTCGTTCGTCTACTTTATTTTTGTAAATCCATTTGTTCTAATTACTGATTGATTATTAGGATGGGGAACTAATTCCCAAACATCGTTACGTTAAAATTGATTTAATTCTTCTTGCATTGCGATAATCCAATAATCATCTGTTGATGCTTCTTTAGGATTTTTAGGTTCTATTGATGAAATGAAAGCTACATGACCCATTTGATTTAGTTGATTTCTTGTCCTAACTTGAGAATTTATTTCTCCTATTATATTTTGAGTTGGATGATCCCGCAATATTCTAGGAGTAGATCTTAGTTCATTATTATTATTTTCAAGGTTTGTTTCTTCTATATTTATTAATTCTTCATCATATTTTATATTTAAATTTTTATTACAATTTTTATTAAAAGATATATGCAAAGTTTCTTCAATTAAGTTTGTTCGTTTATTAAATACTCGATATGCTTTACTTCGTTCTGAGTATCCTACGAAAATTCCTTCATCAGCTTTTGAATCGAATTTTCCCAGTTGATCTTTTGTATTTAAAATAAAACATTTTGATCCAAATATTTTAAAATAAGATATATTTGGATTTTATTATTAAATAGTTCGTAAGAAGTATTTTTAGTTAATGGTCTAATTGATATTCTATTTAATACATAACATGCAATAGCAATGGCTTCTGCCCAAAAATGTTTTGGTAGAGAACATCCATTTAATAATGTTCTTGCGCATTCTTGTAATGTTCTATTCTTTCTTTCTACAACCCCATTTTGTTGAGGAGTTCTAGGAAATGAAAAGTTATGATTTATTCCTTTCTTTTTACAAAAAGTTTCAAAAGCTTCATTTTCGAATTCGCCTCCATGATCGTTTCGAATATTTTTAATTTTCAAATCTTTAGTGTTTTGAATTCTTTTGACAAATGTTTTAAAATGCTCAAAAGTGTCACTTTTATTTTTCATAAAAATAGTCCATGTATATCTTGAAAAATCATCACCTATTACAAATACGTATCGATTATGATTAATGGATTGAACTTGTGTTGGTCCAAATAAATCCATATGTAGTAATTCTATTGGTTGTAAAGTCGAAATATTTTTCTTAGATTTGAAAGATGATTTCGTTAATTTTCCTTTTTGACAATCATCACAAAGATGATTTATTTTAAAGTTTATTTTGGGTAAACCTCTTACTAATTCATTTTTAGAAAGTTTTCTAATAGTTTTAAAATTTATATGACAAAATCTTTTATGCCATAACCAAGGATCATTATATTTGGCAAGTAAAAAACAACTTGTATTATGATTAATATTCATATTTAGAACATAAATATTTCTATCTCTATTTCCTTCAAAAACAAGATTTTGGTTTTGATCAAAAATACTACATTTATTATCCGAGAAAGTTATTTTAAAACCTTTGTCACACAGTTGACTTATGCTAAGTAGATTATGTTTTAAATTTTCAACTAATGAAACATTTGTTATAAAAGGTAAATTTGATGTACCGTAATTGTTCACATCTCCTTTACCAATGATATAGCCTTTTGAATTGTCTCCGAAGGTAATGGAGCCACCATCAAAGTATGAGATGTTTGTAAGCATATCTTTGTCTCCGGTCATGTGTTTTGAACAACCACTATCTAATATCCATTTCTTCTTTTTGAGTGGGACCTGAAAATAAATATGAAATTATTGGTACCCACCTTTTAATAGGGTCCTAAAAAGTTAGAGTTTGGGAAACCAAACCCAATTTGGTTTAGTATCCTTTTTATAAATATAATTTTCATTATGATGAACATTATCCATAAATATTTTAATATATTTATTTCTTATTAATACATTGTTAGTCTTTGCTATCCAAATTTTAACTACCTTGTTTTCTACTTTTGTTTTAATAGGTTTCTTTAGCAATATTTGTTGTTTTGAATCCATATTCCTCTTAAAATTTGTATTTTTCTTTTTAGGAATTTTTGACTCCTTTTTATATCCTAATCCATGTTTACTTAAAGAGGATTGAGAATTTTATAAAATCTTAGATAAATTTTCTCTTCCTTTGTTAAAGTTAGAAACATTTTTAGTGATGTTATCTAATCTAGCTTGAAGACTATTATTTTCTAACTCAACTTGTCTAATCTTAGTTTTTAACTCATGATTTTCAGAAACAATTATATCATTCTTTGTCTTTTGAGTTTCAATTTCTTGACTTAAAAGTGATAATTGAGTTTCCGAATTTGAATGAGATTCTTGAACTTTTTCAAGTTCTTCTAAAATTTTCTTTTCATCTTTTAACATATCCCTTTCAAATTAAGCTTTGTTTTGATTTTCGCGAGTTTCTTTTTTAGAGTTTTTATTGTGCTTAAAAGTTTAGTGTTTACTTCAATTAAATCGTCGAAATTTAAATTACTTACCTCAGATTCTTGAGCCGTGAAGCGTACATTTGCCTGCTCATTGTCGCCATCACTATCATTTTCGAATGAAGATGAATCTGAATCGTCCCATGTTATAGAAAATGCCTTCTTTTTGAATTTATCCTTCTTGTTTTTGATGTTGAAGCTTTTCTGATTTTCCTTCAATTGTTCTTGACAATCTTTTTGCATGTGTCCTTTCTTGTGACAATTGAAGCATTCTATATTTGAGGATGAAGGTTTGTACAAGAAATTCTTTTTGAATCCGTTTTTGTTTCCTTTTCTATACTTTAAGAATTTTTTGAAATTTTTGGCTATAAATGCTAGATCCTCTTCTTCAGACTCTGATTCTTCCTTTTCCGCATGAAAAGCAACATTCTTTCTTTCTTGAGCTTGATCTTTCTTAACTTGCATATTTACTTCATACGACATAAGATTTCCAATCAATTCTTCTGGTTTCATTGTAGATAGATCATTTTTTTTCTCAATTGCTAGTACTTTTCTCTCCCATTCATCAGTGAGTGAATTCAGAACTTTAGTCACAATGTCAAAATCCGTGTATCTTTCTCCTAGTCCGATTAGAGCATGATGAATGTCTTGAAATCTTGAGTACATGTCATTGATGGATTCATTTTGTCGCATTCTAAAGTTTTGGAATTGATTCTTCAGCATGGATATCTTTGTTTGTTTAACCTTGTGTTGTGCCTTCATGTATGACTTTAAGTGTTTCCCATATCTGATATGCAGTAGTACATATGCTAACACGTTGAATTCATTTCTATCCAGGGCGCAAAATAGCATATTCATAGCTTTGGCATTTGCACTAGCTTCATTCTTCTGAGTTTGTGTCCATGTAGGATAATCGGTTGTGGGTACAATAAACTCTACTTGAGTAGTATTCCTTGCTTCGAAACTTGTTGCTTGCATATAAATTCTCATCCTTGTAGCCCAATAGTTGTAGTTTAGTCCATTAAATAGGGGGGTCTTTGGGTAGATTGTCCTTCCGCAAATGTAGAACTATAGGCAGATGTTGTGCTTATACTTGCGTTATTTTCCATATTATTAATATGTCTAATAAAAGTGTTATGGTTATAGGACGGCCTTGCTCTAATACAAATTGTAAGATACTATGCGGTAGGATCGTGTAACATGGAATAACGGAATAGTCTAAGTAGGTAAATGCAAGGAGACACCAGGATTTTATACTGGTTCGGACCTCTAGTCCTACATCCAGTCCCTAAGCTTCACTTAGGAATTTCACTAACTAACACCCTCACTTCACCCGAAGGAATAGGTTTACAACTTACCCGAAAAACCGAACGGGATTTCTTGCCTCAACTACCGAAGAGGACTTCAACTCAATTACTAAAATACAACATTCAACTTGTTGTGTTCTTGTCAACACTAATGAGTCTAATGTAGTACAATATTTCTATAATCTTATCCTCGAGAGTATGCAATGTGTTTGTGAAGATTTAGGAAATGTGAATTGCTATGAATCAAAAGAATGTTATAAATAAAAACAGTGATTCAAGCAATAGATTGGTGATTGCTTTGAGAATATCTAGAGAATATGAACAACAGAATAGTAAGATTAAAGCAAGAGAATTCGGTGAATTAAATGATGTTAGAAACATGTATACATATTTGTAGAAGAGGTGTATTTGTTGTCAAAGGTTGCAAACAAGAGATGCTTCCATTTCCATTGGTGAATGGTTGCAACTCTTGGGAGGAAGAAGGTGTCTTTTCAGAGAAAATTCGCAAGTTCAAATTCAGTCGACTGAGCAGGTAATTCAGTCAATTGAAAATATGAAGTAAAATTTTCTGGAGCAATTTCAGTCGACTGTGCAGGAAATTCAGTCGACTGAAACTGTGCATGTTTATATATTTGTTCCAATTTCAGTCGATTGTTATTCCTGTTCAGTCGACTGAACTTATAAAATATGCACAGTGAAAAACTTAAATAAAAATGAAGTTTATAAAATGTTTTCTAGTGTTCGTGCAAGCCTCTTGAGGATAGATTTTAATAATAAATCTAGACTAAGACCGGTATAAAAAAACACACTTATGTTTGTTTGGTCTTCATCGATCTTCCTTGTTTGTTGAAGCACGTTGTCATTGATCAAAATCTTCGCGTATCAACATGATTTTACGAGATACCTCTGTTTTTCAAATGATTTCCAAAGTTAAACAACTTAAACTATTTACTCACACCAGAACCATGTCTGAACCGGAGTTTATTTTCTGTTTTTCTTAAACTCTTGGAAGGGATTCAGGTTAACTTTGACAAATCATGAAGGAGACTCGAAGGAGGAGGTTTTAGCGTATATAGATATTGTGGTTCCACTATGCTAGTGTTTTGTTTGATGTTTTGAGTTGTGTGATAGACAGGTCTTCAGGACTCTCTAATGTGTTATATACAAGCTGTGTGACTCTGATGATGCCTATTATGTAATAAATTATGTGATGCAATATATTTTATTCGTTCCGCTGTGAGATTCTGATATGTTTTTGTTCTTTCTTTTCTAGCTATTCTCTTTTCTACCTACTTCTTTCTTAATGATGATGCGTCTTTCTATGGAATGAAAGGCGGGTCATCACAGTTGGTATCAGAGCTTTAGGTTGAGGTAATACCTAGGCTTTGGAGTGATATCTATCTTGAGAGAGCGTACTTGTATTTATATATATAATTATATATCTATATATCTACCTGATTTGTTGTGATACCTGTTTGGGTTGGCCACATGAATTCTAGAGGTAGAAGGGGCAGAGGTGTAGGTAGCATGACTACCAAATGAAAGTAGCCCTTTTGTTGGAGGAGGAAGAGTATCTACCGAGACTGTAAACCCAATAACGCCTCGAGTGAGCTTTGCGACGTTGTGCAAGGATTTCACTGATCTCGGAGGGAAGCCTTTTTAAGGTACAGAGTCCATCATTGAAGTGCAAATTTCGTTGCGCTCTATGAGCGGATTTTCAAGAGTTTGGATCTGCGGATGAGTAAAAGAGAGTGATAGCATCTTGGCAACTTCAGGAAGGAGCAGCTGTGTGGTAGGGCACAGTAACCATAAATGTTCAAGAAGATGTTTTCTCTTGGAGCAAGTTTAAGAGAGTATTTGAGGAACAGTTTATATCCACCGCAAGGAAGACTCGGTAATATAGGAATTTTCTGCATCTCAAGTAGGGAAGTTTGTCTGTATTGAAGATGAGACTAAGTTCAACGAGTTGTCTTGCTGTAGACCTGGTCTTATTGACACCCCTCAAGAAGAATGAGATGTTTGTGCTTGGTTTGAGGTCCCAGTTTCTTGAGAAGATGTCTGCCCATCTCAAAGGCTCATTTGTAGATTTGATTTATATGGCTTTGTGGTACGAGGAGCTGTGGATAAGAAACCCTTGGCATCTGCAGCAGCACCAAGTGGGAATTCTTCCAGTCTGAACAAAAGGAAATTCAATTCGAATTGGATAAGTAAGGTAAAAAGGAAACCAAGAGGCAGCAATGCAGCTCGGAAGTGTTATGTGTTCCAGTAGGAAGGTCATCTAGCAGTAGTGTCCTAGAGATAGAGTTCAGAAGTAGCAGAGTGGACCCATTTCTCTGTTGGTTCTGAAATTTTTATGTTTCAACTGTTAGCAGCCGGGCATATGGTGAAGGCTTGCCCACTTCTTCAGAAATCTTAGCAGAATAAGGAGTTTGTTATTGAAGGTAGACCGTCGGTTTCTTCTGACAGCTAAGGCAAAGGGGTTCTTAAGGGATTTGTCCTTATTTTGGGAATGGATTGGTTAGATAAGCATATAAGCTGTTTTGATTTGTGAAGAGAGAACATTATCTTTGGGAACTGAACTTGGTAGGATTGCATAAGTTACTTGCGATAGTTCAGGAGTTTATCTTAGTAGTATTTTGCATGGGATCGAGGCATCTCAAGAAGAAGTGGGAGCTATCGAGGTTGTCAGAGATTTTTTTGGATGTCTTCGAAGAAGTCAAAGGTTTGTCCGCATCGAAGATTGAGTTCCATATCGACTTGGTTCTAGGAGCGATACTTATGGTTCAACCCAGTTGAAGGATGGCTCCTAGAGAGAGAGAGAGGAAATGGTGAAGCAGACTTAGGATTTCTTGGAGAAAGGATTGATCAGACCTAGTTTTTCTAGTTAGGGTTCTGCTGCAGTATTTTGTGACCAAGTCAGATGGGTCACTAAGATTATGTGTAGGCTATCGAGAGCTGGATAAGGTGATCATTAGGAATAGTATACCTTGCCTCGTGGTAATGATCTTTTTGATCGACTTCTTGTAGCTTCTGTGTTTTCTCAGCTAGATGTAGCTTTGGGTTTTCATTGGCTAAGGGTAGCTGAAGGCAGTATACCCTTGACTCCATTTAAAGGACTCAACTGCTTCTTTAAGTGGTTGGTTATGTCTTTTAGGTTAACCAACGCTCCAGTTTATTTTGTGGATCTGATGAACTGTGTTTTGCGGGATGTGTTGAACAAGTTGTGCTCGTGTTCGTCAACGACATTCTCATCTACTCCAAATCAGAGTTGTGCAGTGGTAGCGAGGTAGCAGCTATTCTAGAGTGGAAGAAACCGCAGACTCCTATGGAAGTTCACAGTTTTCTTGGAGTAGAAGGTTTCTATAGAAAGTTCAACCGGGACTATTCTAAGATTTCTTCTCACTTGACCAAACTGACTAGGAAGGAAGCGAAGTTCAAATGGACCCCTAAGTGTGAAGTAGCTTTTCAAGATCTACAGGCGAAGTTGATGAGTGCACCTATTCTGGCTATTCCGAATGGGAGAAGTAAGTTTGAAGTTTATACTGATGCTTGTGGAGTAAACTTTGTATTCTGGATTTCGAAGGATTTTGAAAGGACCATCTTGTTGGGTAGAATCCATAGATTGTCTTCCAGATTTGTTTCGAGAGGCATCTACGAAGATTAAGCTGATCAAAGAAAGGATGAAGGCAGCTCAGAATCATTAGAAGATTTATGCAGATAAGAGACGAAGGAATTTGAAATTCGAAGTTGGAGATTTGGTTTTTGTTAAGATTTTTTCGATCAAAGGAGCAATTAGTTTTGGTAAGACTTGAAAACTAACTCCGAAGTATATTGGACCTTTCCGTATTCTCGGTAGGATCTGCACTTTTTCCTAAGGATTGAATTGCCGGTCCGGATGGCTAGGATTCATGAGGTATTTCATGTATCTCATTGAGGGAGTATGTGCATGATCCACCATTGGTTGTAGAACCAGCAGTTCAGGAGGATTTGGATGTTGAGCCGGACTTGACTGTGGTCAGACATCCTGTTCAGATTAGATGAATAGGAGCTCAGGAGTATAGTGGTGGAGCTAGTTAAGATTCTATGAAGTGAGGATTCCAGAGATTGTTCCTGGGAAACTCTAGATAGTATTAGGAAGGCCTATCCTGAATTGTGTCAGGATAATTAGATTTGTTTGTTTAAATGAATTGGTTGCTATGGTTGTTAGTATATGGCTGATATGTACACTTTGCTGTTTGAATATAAAAGCTTTTATGGATTATTAAATTATCTTTGCTTTTAAATTTCGGGGACGAAATTCTTTTACAGGGGGAGGAATGTGATGACCAGAATTTTGGCAATATTGATTTAATATCCTAAATATTTATTTTGGCAAAATTTATCTTTTCAAGCTAATAAAAGTGTTTTATAATTATAATGTGTGTATATATATACATTGTGAATGGAAAGTTTGGGTTTGAATTTAATTTAATAATTTTCAAAAGCCATTTAACGTTAAATTCTATATTTTTAAAACATAAGATAAATATTTATTTAAAAATATGATAGCTTAAATATGATCTAATAAAAGGTTTAAATATACTTTCTTCTTAAAATATACATGTACTAAATGTGGTTTATATATAAATTTGAAATATAAGCATAATTTATAAAACATAATAATGATAAAAATATAAGAAAACATTTTAAATACATGCATTGACATTTGTATGATAATAAAAACATGCATTAACATGTGTATGCTTAGTATAGTTTGCAATTAACAAGTGGCAAGTGTGTTTTTAAAAAAAAAATTGATATATATTAATAGTGTTTAAACCAGGCTATTTTCGGTTTAAAAAAATTTCACATTTTATTTCTCTCTTTCCATTTCTTTTTCTTTCATCTTCAAAACCAAAACTGCAAAGAAAATCAAACCAAAATCAAACTAAATCAAAAACTGTTTCAAGTTCAGCCTGATCTAAAGTAAAATAAGCAGCTGCAGATTCAAAGTCAACCAATATACCAATCATCAGCTAGCAACAAATTCAAATTCAAAGATTCAACTCAATATTCAGTAAGTTGTAGATCCAAATCATCATTGGTTTCAATTTCAACATCAAAGATTCCAGATTAAAATCAAACTTGTTCTCCGCTTCTTTAAATTTCCTGTGAGTAAACAAATTTTAAAAGCTTAAATCTGATTATATAATTTGATGCATGTGATGAATTTTTGTAGAAATGTAGTGAATAATGGTTGCATGAGTGTATGGATGTGAATGCTTGTATATAAATATGATATTCCTGTGTACAACTCTGAATATGTATATATATAAGCTTCTGTTTGTATTGTAGGCTCATCTCCCCTAAAGAAAATTCAATTCCTCTTCATCTGATCAATTTTAGGCTTTGATCTCTAAATGAAAAATGATTATGAGATTGTAATATTATTTTTAAAAATAATTGCAAGTGTTATGTTGAGTATTTATTTCAAAATGATGAATATCAGTAATGATCTAAAATAGTCAGAAAATCAATGATCATAATTTCTTGTTTTGATTTTAAAACTTGATTCGTATTAGAAAATTATGAATTTAGATAATCATTTCGTGATTTTTAAGTGTGGGGTTGTTGGGAAATTCTGAGTTGATCGAAAAACGAACTTTGTTCGATTTTTCGGCAATCGGCGATGGAGGGGGGTCGTGCTTGGGACTAGAGGTGGCTTGAGAGTCGAGGGTCATGGGAAAAATGGTAAAGGGGTTTATTGATCATCGGGGTGGTTGGTCGATGGCCATTTAGGGTTTTGTGACCTGATTTGGACGATGTGGTTGTCGAGGTTCCTATGTCGTCGAGAGTATATCATGGTCGATCGGACAGGGGGGTATCAAAGCTTGGTATCGCGGCGCAGTTCTGGACACGGCGGCGTGATTTTCGATGGTCGGTGGCGATGAGGCGAGCTAATTATGTCGACGGGTTTGGGTTCCAGTGTGCGATCGATATGCTCGATTTTAAATTTCTTAGCGAATACGTCGAATTGGGTGGTCGAGAAGTTTGTATGGGTCGTCGTCGACTTGTTGAAGGCGGCGAGGTTGGTCATAGAAGCGGCATTCGACTGTGCATGTGTACGTGTGCACGTTGGAGTATAGGTGTTGTTGGGTGTTTGGGAAAGAAGGTTTTGCTCAGGGATTTTGTTGTTTCACGCGGGTTGATCTCGAGTTTGTTTCGAGAGACGAGGAATGAGAGGAAAGGCTTGTGTTTTGCTCGGGAATTCTGTAGTTTGTCTCGGGTTGTTTATTTTGTTTCCATGTTTTAAAAGAAAAAAGAAAAGCCAAATTTGCTAAGAAAAAATAAATGCAAGTTTGGAAGAAAAATGTTAAACAAGGTTTTCAATACCAAATGGAAATAAACAGGTTTCAAAAGTAAGTATTTACCAAGTTATATTTTATAAAAAAATGAATAAATTTAAAAAGGAATATAAACCAAAGTTCTAAAGTAATTTATTAAAACAAGTTTTCAAAGATTTAATTTTAAAGTTAAATTGAGTTTAAAATTGTTTTGGTTTACGTAATTATATATTAGGTTAATTTTGTAATTGAATTCCTAAGTATTTTCAAATGTAATATAATGATATAATTAAGAAATGATTAAGGTATTTGGTATTAAACTTTAATTAATCACAAAAGATGTCAATTGATTTTGTATATAAATTAATTTCAAGCATTAAATTAAATAAGATTTAAATGGTGTAATTAAGTAATTAATGAAAATAAAGAATAATTACTTAATGTAATTAATAAAGAATAATTCCTTAATTAAAGGTTAATTACTTAATGTAATTAATTAAAGGATATTTAATTATAGTAATTAATTAAGGTAAATGGTTTATTTTAATTAATTAGGGATTTAATTAATTAAAAGGATAATTACTTAAAGAAATTAATAAAAGGATAATTAGTTAATGAAAGTAATTAAGGATAATTACTTAATGGAAGTAATTAAAAGGACAATTATTTAATGTAATTAATTAAAGGATTAATTAATTAATATAATTAATTAAAGAGTAGTTAATTAATGTAAGTAATTTAAGGATAATTAGTGAATGTGATTATGGGATAATTAATTAATGTAATTAATTAAGGATCATTTATTAATGTAATTAATTATGGTATAATTAATTAATGCAAGTAATTAAAGGTTAATTTATGTAAATAATTAAAGGATGATTAATTAATGATTTGTAATTAATTAATGTTAAGTAAGTAGGATTAAAAAGCAATTAAAGCAATTAATTTAGTTTATTCGGATGTTAATTAAATTAATTAGGAATTGTAAAACTAATCAATCTTACTTACAGATGATTAAGTTATATTGAATGACTTGGATTATTTGATATCTCTGATATGTGATTTATGATGCTCTGTGAAAATAAATGTTGTGGTTGAACTGTGATAATATAGATTATCTATATATGATGAATTGCTGTGTGAATATGTTACTCCAAAATATAAATTGAATTGTTTAAACTTAAACAACTTGGACTTTAAGGCGGAGTTTTGGATTTCGATGAGACTGGGATTGGATATCAAATTTGTTATCCGAAAACCACATCGATCCAAATTAAACGATAGGTCGTGAAATCTCAAGTGAAGATCGAGATGAAGATTCAGAATGCAAAGGGTATTTTTCGTTAACTCTGAGGGTGATTCCAAAGCGAGTATAACGGAGATAGTGTTTCGATCAAGATGAAGGTTCAAAGTGGAAGGGCTATTTGTCGTTGACTCTGAGGGTGATTCCAAAATGAGTGCAACGAAGATAGTGCCTTCGCTTTCGTTCGAACCCGGAACGAACTTGTATGGATGAATGCTATCAAACCATCGTCAATGGAGGATGGTGAGCATTCCATGATATGTGTTCTAAAATGGTAATCGTAGCCTCAAGCCTCATCAACTGGGAATGGCTAAAACAGGGGAGGTGCAGCAAGGCAAAGTGGGTAGCACCTAAGTAGGATAAGATTTCCCTTGTCTAGAGGTCGGCTTAGTGGGCGATTGGTCGCGCCAACCGCGGGGTCATCTTATTCGGGATTATCCAGTAAGGGATAGTTCCGGTCATGTATTGTAGGGGATCAGGGTGGATCCCCGATACTCTGATCTAGACCAAGTATCGTGACGGGCGGTACCCCAGTAGCCTTGCCATTGTATGGAATCCAATCTCCAGTAAGTGCCATACATTTTGATTGTGCCCAACTATGTTGGAACGTGAGATGTAAGCATTCCAGCTATTTTCTATTTTATTTGAAAATCCTATACACTATTATAATATCACTGGATTTTCTGTCAAATGTTTTGGTTATCGTAATGTAAAAACCCGACATGTTTATTTGTGGCGTGGTCTTACGAGATACCTTTGTTTTTCAAATGATTTACAAAGTTAAACAACTTAAACTGTTTACTCACACCAGACCCATGTCTGATCTAGAGTTTATTTTCTGTTTTTCTTAAACTCTTGGGTACTCAAATTTTTATGATAGCCAAGGGATTTAGGTTAACTTTGACGAATCATAGAGGAGACTTGGAGCAGGAGGCTTCAATGTATATAGATATTGTGGTTCCGTTGTGCTAGTGTTTTGTTTGATGTTTTGAGTTGTGTGATAGACAGATCTTCAGGAGTGTCTAATGTGTTATGTATAAGTTGTGTGACTCTGATGATGTCTATTATGTAATAACTTATGTGATGTAATATATTTTATTCTTTCCGCCGTGAGATTCTGATATTGTTTAGTTCTTTCTTTTATATCTATTCTCTTTTCTACCTACTTCTTTCTTAATGATGATGCGTCTTTCTATGGAATGAAAGGCGGGTCGTCACATTACCTCGACTAGGTTGGAGATCTATTCTGGGTATATGGCTTTGTGGATAACACCATTAGGGAGCGGGTTCTTCACTTCCTCATTGAGAATGGTTGATCCTTCTATCCACATGCTTCTTTTCTTTTGCTTGATCGGAACCTTGGTTATGTCAACATTAAGGGAATGGCATGTATTTTTGGGGATTTCCCCCCAGTGTCCTCGTGGGTCCATGCAAATGCATCCAAGTTTTCTCGTAGGAATCCTGCCAGCTGGACTTTGAGATCTAGATTTAACCGAGAACCTATCCTTAAAAGCCTTGTTTTGTCGTGTTCATCTACCGTCACATGTTCTAGACCTCTACATGCTCGGCGTTGACCTCTTTATCTTTGAGGTCCAATTTGTTCACACCTTTTCCCTTTTCTTATTTTGACAAAGATCAGTCACATAACAATCGCGAGCTGCATCTTGGTCTCCTTCCAATTCTCCTATTCCATTATCTGTCGGGAATTTTGTCTTCAAGCGCCACGGTGCTAATACTATCTGTAAGTCTGACAACATGGGTCCTCCTAAGAAGGCATTGTAGGCAGAGTGCCGATCCACCAACACGAACGTTTGCTTCTGCACAACAAGTTAGGGGTGACTTTCAAGCTCAATAAACAAGTCTAGCTGCCTGAGTGGCATTGTGGCCTCCCCGGTGAACCCGTGTAAAGGCTTATGGCATGGAGATACATCTTTCATTAGAAATTTCATTTTATTGAATGCATGTTTGAATAAAATATTCACTGAGCTTTCCATATCAACCAATACGTGAAACACCTCTTCCGAGTCGATCCAGACATAGATAACCATGGGGTCGGTGTGCGGGTACTGTTTTCCAACCAAATCTTCCTCGTTGAAGGTTATGCCGACTCTTTTTCTTTGCTTTGCGATGCGACCTTCAGTTATTGAATGAACATATCCTTCCCTACCCTTTAAGAATTTTCCATACCTCTCCATTTCTGCCCTACTTCTGTTAGCTAATGCAAGCCTCCAGATATGGTGTGGACAATTATCTTTTCTTGGTTAGAGCGGTTTGCACTTGTTCCTTCCTTATTATTCTCATGTGTGGGTTGCCTAGATCCTTCATGGGCCAAAGCGAGAGATTATATCCTTTTTGTGCGTATCGCTCTATTTTATTTTTTTGGATATATTCCTCAATGAGATCCTTGCAAATGTTGGCATTCTTCGGCGATATGCCCATGAGACTCATGAATGCGATAATATTTCCCTGTTCTATTTGCAGCCTCTGATTCTTTTTTTTAAGGAGGGCGTTTTTATTTCAACTTGTGTTCAGTAGCAATGTAAATGTTCTCTACAGTGTCATTTAGAGGCGTGTTTGAATCGAATCTTGGTCCGGGTCAGTATCATCGCTTATTGCCTCTTTCATTTCCAAAGTTGCCTTGGTGGCCACTTTTTACTTCACTGTTCTACTTATTCCCCTCCCTTCGGGGCGGGGCACCTATGCTTCCTTTGACGCTAGAAGCCTTTGCGGGTAGCTCGCTATGTCAATAGGCCACCGCGTCCTCCAATCTCATGTATTTCCCAACTTCATGAAAGAAGTCCTGAAGAGTTGGAGGCTTCTCCTTCGTCAATCTTCTTACGAGCTTTGTATGCAGGTGGACGCCTTCGCACAACGCCATCAATGTAAGCTTCTCATCGGCATCTTGCACTTTTGCAGCGGTGGCGGCAAAGTGGGTAAGATATTGTTGTAGCAGTTCTCCTGCATTTTGTTTCATGTCTGATAGGGAATAGGTATCCCTGGTTTATTCCACGTGGTTTCAGAATTGACTTATGTATCTTTACTTCAACATTTCCCAAGAGTTCATAGAGCTATGAGGTGGGTGACAAAACTACATGGTTGCCAAGTCTGATAAGAATAGCGGGAAACATTTACACAGAATGCCCTCTGTTGCTCCATTCATGAGCATGTGTTGGGTGTGATGCTGTAAGCGGATGATTGGGTCGGATGTGCCTTTGTAGGGATCCATGGTGGGCATCTTCCATTCCTAAGTAGTGGTTGTTGCTTCTATGACCGTGGTGAATGGGCTAGACACCCTTGCTCATGTCCCTCTTTCGATTTGTTCATGCCTGAGATACTCCTTGTAGATGCATGTCATCCTTTCCTCGAATCTTGAGGTAGCCTTGGGAGAAGTGGGGGCTTCTCCTTGATGTTGATGATATCTAGAACCTTGGTTGAGGTTGGATTGGAGAAGACTAGCTCGAAACGTTGCAGGGTCAGTCACATCCGGTCCTTGCCCGGTGCCCCTTTGGCTAGGCCTAGCTCTTGGTGATCTTTCAAGACTGGCTTCGAGCTGAGTCCTGGCTTGCTTTCAAGTTCATGTATCTTCTTTATTAAATTCCTCATTCGCAGTGGATATGTTCCATCTACGAGACTCTCTAGATTGAGATTCACCTCGAGATTCGGTGTTTTAAGTGTATTCCTCCATGCTACTTAAGCAAGTCATGAGTTGGTCCACTAAAGCATTTCACTGGGTAGCGAACCGGTCAGCCATCTAATTCACAACCCTATCTAGGTCTTCCCGGGTGACAGCTGAACTTGGAGGCTGAGAATGTATGGCCTGGTTTCCATGATCCTCTTGGATGGGATTGAATGTACTAGCAGCGGTCGCGTCTTACCCTTGCCAGCGTTTCGCCTAGAGGGAGCCATGTTCTAATGATGTATTAAGGCTGGAAGGAGAGTGGACAAAAGAGTCGTCTCTATATGCTGCCCTTTCTCAGAGAAAGCACGAAAAATGTTTACACAAAAATTTGGTAAACACCTTTAAGTTTGAATTTAGTTAAGTTGCCTTTAAGTTGTTTGATATGTAGCTTTTAATGTTCAAACGTGTTAATAGATAATTATTACAATCATAGAATAGTTCACAGATTCAAAGTTGGAAAGCGGTTTAAAGGAAGTAATTCACACAAAATTTTATAACGATTTGGCCAAAACATGCCTACATCCACTGTCCATCTTATTAGGCTTCTTTAATTTAAATACAAATACAAGTTTTGATTAGAAAAGGCAAACAAATTAGAACAGTTGGGATGGTTGAGTCATGGTAGAGTTTTTCCACTTTTCTCCAAAATTTGGTACCATTGTTATTGAGGAGCTCTAGTATTTATAGAGTGGAGTTGTGAAGTATGGAGGTTGAGGTTATAGCTCCCCAACTCTGGTTTGACAATTGGGCAGGAAGATCCGGTCCGACATTTGGCCAAAGAACTTGATTTGCTTGGTTGTCATCTCATTCCTTGACTTGCTCGGTCATCACCTTATTTGGTGTCTTGCATAGAGATGCTTATTTGTTGGACCAAACATTCGGTCTGACAAGCCTGTGTACCAGACCAAATGTTTGGTCCGGTGTTTGATATGCCATGTCGGACCAAATATTTGGTCTGGCATTTCAGAGAGTGCCAGACCAAATATCTGGTCCCATATATTAGAGGGTGCTGGACCAAATGTGTGGTCCGACATTCCTGCCCTCTACATCATAATCCACTCCTTCCTACCTGCCTTTTCTTTCTCTCTCTTCCTCTGCCTGCTGAAAACCGAGCCAACAAAAGTGTTTGAAGCAAGAATAGTCCCTATAAGTGCATTCGAAATCCCTTGTGTTAAACTTGTGTTAAATGGGTATAAATAAAAAATATTGTGAAAGTGTATTTTTTGGTTTTGCTCCACACTAATAGTAGTGTATGGGATAGAGAGGAAGTGATTTAAAAAAGTATAAATCTTGTAAAAAAAACAAAGCTGCAAAAGTTATAGCATAAAGGTCATTATGGAAGCACTTTTTAAATGCCTTGTGTTGGACGAATACTAACACGTTTGAAGACATCCATAGGTGTTTCTTTGCGTTTTTAATAAGTACTCCATGTTTAACTCTTACTGTAAAATATCAAGTTTTAAATTATTTTAAAACTGGTTGAACAAAGTTAAACATTTTATAATGAAAAGATCGTTGTACGAGCACTTTGACATAGCTTGTTTTTGGAAACTTTTAACTTGTTTTTGGAAGATATCCTTAGGAGTTTCTTTGCATGACTATTAAGTAATATAAGTAAAGCACTTACAATAAAAATATTGGACAATAAATTGATTGTACACATGTTGAAAATTGGTCGAACTTTGAATAGCTTAAAAGTTCTTTCGTGGCAAAAATATGAAATCGTAGCACTTTCCAACAGAAACACTTTTAAGGTGTCGGTGAACTTTTGGTAGAAGTTCTGTAAATGATGTTGTTTACCGTTTGAAACTTTAAATTGGTTAAAAGTGTTATTATAATAAGTTATTTTTTCGGGATCATTTTAGGGATGTTTAGTAACACTAATTAAAGTATTTTAAAGGTGGTTTCAAATTTAAATATATTTTTGTTAATTATTTATGAACTTTTAAAGTAAAGGCTTGTAAAATATAAAAATGCTTTTTATTGGTTTTATTAGATTTTAATTTAGTTATATTGATATTTAAAACCCAGATATTAGTATTTTTATATTATTTATATATCTAAGTTTTAAAAAGGTAAGTTAAATATTTTATAAGAGGATAAAGTAGTTTCGTTATAACATTATGATAAAATGAATGGTGTTGATAAGTTATTTAAAATTATTTTATTTTGTTAACAAGAGTAAATATACATAGATCTTTAAATAAAATAGTTTAAAGCTACTAACAAATGTAAAATAATTTTGGGTTTGTAATAACAACGTTTCGGTAACATTTGATTTTAACCCACTTAAATATACTTTTGAAAATGTGCAATCTAGTTAAGAGATTTGTGAATATTCTCATACTTTTTGGGATAAGAAAATGAAAAAATTTCTATGTTTTTAAAAGAGTGGAGATAAGTAGTGAAATAGTAGTATACATGTATATATGTTTTGTAAAGGTACTTTAGTAGTATTTACACGTATTAAAAATAAGCATTATTTGATAGTAAGGGAATTAGACGTCGCTTGTTTGACATAATCGTGCTTTGTGTATTTACTTGTTTATGGAAAGTATTTAATCCAATGCTTAGCACTGAAAGCTAAAAAAGTAGACTTGTTCTATTTTTAAGAGTTAAGAATAATGTTCGAGAAGGTCTTGGAAGCAAACTATGCTCTAACCTATCGGCTTCAATATTCACCAAGGTATAACATAAGTTAAGTTGGAAATGGTGATAAGTATATGAGAATTGATTTCCATATGCGATCATATGATTATCGAACTTGACTAAATTAACCTAGGAAATATAAAACAGCTTTACG
Organism: Allium cepa; assembly: GCA_030765085.1. Lineage (NCBI taxonomy): Eukaryota > Viridiplantae > Streptophyta > Magnoliopsida > Asparagales > Amaryllidaceae > Allium > Allium cepa. The sequence goes on from CM060931.1 coordinate 307,861,164, forward strand.
GCTTCATATGGTTTGAGATACTCCGAAGAGGACTTATTAGAATGAATTATCTCTCTCATTAAGAATTTATACATATGGGATTCCCCAAGGAGTACTTCTTTATACCGTTTGCTTATTTCTAAATGAATAAGAATTGAGTTAACCGAGAATTTATCGATCTAGTTTTGAAGATTCCGAGATCAGATAAGTATATGTATGTATTAATTATCAAAAACACTTTAAAGCTAATATAAGATTTCTATTTTTGAAAATGTGGAGTGAAATGCTATATAGTTGAACCGTCTATCTTAAGTTTTAGTCTAAGGGAGAGCTAGCATTAGCATTCATCAGATGAATTATGCTAGAATCAATAGAGAGATTCGTGAACTGTTCAAGTGATGTTGCCCTTTGTGTTGAGATGCTAGAATCCATGTAGAGGTTCCCGAACTATTCGAGTGATGAAGACTCATGTGAGAGATATTGAACATGACTTCATTATCGAAAATGACAAAAAATAGAGTAGGCCTTATGGCCAGGGTGTTTAGTAAACTCAATGGTATATCAACTCCAAATCTAGAGATATTTATGGATTTTGTCACCACGAGGGTATGACATTTGTTATAAAACACTCAGGCATGGACCAAATATGTTCCTTATCGGTATATTTTATTTAGAGATATAAGATACTCGAAAGGTAGTTTTTGATGCTTGTTAGGAGGCCCATCCTTGATGTACTTTAGGCACCACCAAAGGAAATCCATATGAAAACATACCTTAGCAATTTTATTTGTACTGCTAACATAACCTGACTTTTCGACCATAAAAATCAACGCTGGTATATCCATGGTATTTAAATGCCGAGCATCCAAGTGTCGGAAAGACAGATTGCCAGGGTGAAAGAAAAAAGAAGATATAATAGAATATCATATCATGTCGAGTAATATATAATATTCAAATGAACTTTAGAGAGATGACTTTGATATACATACAACAATTAGAGTAAACTAACCCTTCATCAGCCTGGACAGTTATAACAGCCTATCCTTACAAAAGCTAATAGTTACGAACAAGTAATGCAACAGAATATAACATATAAGAATAGGGCTTGGAGGCGTCTAACTCATCTCCTGAAGGTTGAAAGCATCCATAGCTAAATACAGAAATGTACTTAAGGCTGACCCGAGCATTATAAGAGAATAACACCAGGATTAGTTTTGTAAACTAGTTCAAGAAACTCAAATCATATGGATTATTATATTTATAAAATCATTTAAAAATAAAGGTATCTCGTAAGACCACACTGTAAATAGACACATGCAGGCAATTACTTTATGATAACTAAACCATTTCTATTAGAAAATCAAGTGATATTATAATAATATCTAGGGTAGAAAATAAATATATAACATAGTCGAAATGATTACATTAATTACATTTAACAACATATTTAATATACAACTAAGTCCATAAGGAACGTATTGCAAAATGGATTCCATACAATGACTACGCTACTAGGGTACCACCTACCACAGTACACCTCTAGGAAAATATACTGGGGGCCTCACATGGACCTCTAGAAATCAAGACCAGTCAACCCCTTACTAGACAGTATCGTATATATCATCACCTATTTTTCCCTAACAAACTGTTTTCCTAACCATAACATTTATAATCTAAAAATATCGATCTACATATAAGTGATGACCATACCCTAATTGGTAACGAATCACATCGCCCTGAAATATATCCCCAGTTCTAGTCATTACAGAGTATAAGGCTTAAGGCTACGTTTTACCTTTTTAGCAAATCTTACTTGGAATGCTAAAACTTCCCTCCATGCAACAATGCAATGCTAGCATTCATCCATACAAGTTGTTCAGGATATGAACAGACCGAAGGCACTACTTTAGTATATCCTTTTGGAATCTTCCTCAGGATTAATAGCAAATAGCCCTTTCATTTCAAAGAACTCCATCTTCGATTTCCATCATCTTTAAGGCATCTTTAATTCAAATGATTATGTCAATTCGAAGTGGTTTTCTGATAACTAATCTGATCATGATCTCTCCAAACCAACAATCCAGTTTCCGATTGACTCAATGCCCATTCTTTAAAAAGTAAGCAGATGATCTAAGAGTCCTAAGGGATCTCGAATATCCAACCGTAAAGCGAAAGTCTTTTCATTGCAATGAGTTTCCCGAGGAATCTCAAAATGTATGAGTATGTGAGGCTTGTACATACTTCCTAAGTATAAATCTTAAAAAAGATTTCATTTTCACAAACTCACTTAATTCGGTTTGAAAAGTCTCCCCTTTAATAAAAGTACCACAAGCTTTATTATATCAAATAATCCTTTAAATCACTAATATAATTTTCTAACTTCCTTTAAAATATTTTAAACAAATTTAAAACTTCCATTCAAATCATATAGAGCCATCACCTTTAAAAGAGAATTTTGTTTTTTAAAAGGTAAAGTTATTTTCTTTGTATATCCCGCTTATTTAAATATCTTAGAACAAATCCTTTAAATTTCGAATCTCCTTTAAAATAGTTCTAAAACATTGTTTGAAAAATTCATCACCTATAACTTTTGTTGATTCTTAAAAGAGAATTTTGGCTTTGAAAGGTAAATGAGCTTCCTTTATCCAAAATAAACCGCTTACTTCCATACTCCAAAAAAAATCATTTAAATTTATGTTTGAAATTTCCAACTACACATTAAAACACTTTGTTATTTTAGGAAAGGCTTGAAAAAAATTCAAGTTCAAAACCCTTTAAAAAAAATTGAAACTCCAAAGCGACAACTTACATAAAAGAGAGCTATAGAAATCAAATGCTCTATTAAAATATACGTGAAAATCCATGTAGAAACCAAAAGTATTTCAAAGGTAAAATCAAACTCATAAATCAAAATAGCAATTCAAATGTTGTAAAAAGACTTCGGAGCAATATTAGCACTTAACAAATGCAACTACTACCTCTATTACTAAAAAGGTTCAACTTTTAAAACATATTAATGTTTACATAAGACATAGCCATACTACCAAGCTTTTGGCATACAGACATTTCATATGAAAAATATAAAATGAAACTAAAAATTAACGAGGTGAGGAATCCCTTTAGATCCCTCTATAAATTTTCTATTCTTCGAAGTGTTTTCAACATGACCTATTCACTTTGAAAAACACTTCAACTTCCATTCACTTTTGCTAGTCCCCTATTTAGTCTTTCTGTGTTATATTTGAGACCATGCAAAAAAGTGTATAACAAAGTACCTTGCAAATCAAAGTGTCATATGCCTTCGCTACCAAGTGGAAATACATTTCCAAACACACACCCTAATACAAACACAAAAACAAGCAATACAAACAAACAATAATTATTACATATATAAACACATTATAATGTAGCATTAAAAGTGAGAAACTTGCCTTTTGACTAGGTTAAACCAAGTAGAGCCACCATCTTTGGCTTCGCAAAACAAGGTCAGAAAATAGGTTGGATTTTTACTGGATTTTGACAAGATTCCTCTACGAATTTGTAAATGTACTCTGAAATAAAGTTCTTCCTTATTCAATCCTCTTTAGTTTCAAATGGGGAATCACTAGATTTGGAGTTGTTTTTAGAAGCTTTTGGCTTGGGGAAGAGGTGATATTTTTGAAGTTACAAATTTGGGAAAGAGAATGACTTGGGTTTAAAAAAATGAGATTTTGACATGGTTACTCTCAAAATTTGAAAACATGATAAACATAAAAGTTCTTGCTTATTGAATTTTATTTGGTGAAAAAAAATCACTGGATTTGGTAATTTTTGTAGAAGTTATTTCTAAATAAAGAGGAAGGGAACAGTCTAAAATTTTGGATTAAGCGAGCAAATGAACTTTGTAAAACAATGCATATGTGTGTGTTGTGTATAGACCCATGCAAACTCGCCATAAGACCAACCATGCCCTTGAAATTTTTGCCCACGACAAGCTTCGTTCATGTGCCAAAGTACTTCTCTCATAGTGATAAATAGTGACACACAATTCCATGCACAAAACTTCCACTTTCTTGAATACTTTACTAATTGCTTTAGAAGCTATTAACTCCGCTAATTAAAATTTAGACCTTGTCTACTTTTTAAATCTAAAAATTTATTTTCGATCACATTTTTTATTTTCTCCGAACTATTTAATTTTATAAACAAACATTCAAAAAGAGTTCACCATCATTACATATTAACTATAAGAGGCTTACTTGATTATTAAAAACCATTAACTGAACATTTAAAATTAATTCAATACTCATAAATCAAAGCAATAAAATTCCGGGTCGTTACATCCTTCCTCCCTAAAAAGAATTTCAACCCCGAAATTTCATCTCAATTAAGAAATGCATAAACCACCTAACACAAAATCTCAACCTTCTTTATAAGCCTATACAATGTCCATGAATCATCTATACGTAATTTCTGACTAGGTCACTTGCTTGAGAACGTAAATTTCTCATCCAGACTAATATAGATCACTTAACTTCTTCATTGCAGAAATTTGATCTGGTTCCTTAATCTGATAGTTATGTTTTCCTTACATAATCCTAAATTATGATATAAAATGCTCGCATCGTCCCAAAAATCCATCTTAAGTACACGCCATCGAAAAATCAATTGAAAAAATCTAGTTCAGACTGGTGTATAACACCCATAAATCATCCACCTGAACTCTGGATCAAGAGCTATCGTGCGAATAAAATGATCTATGTCCAACTTACCATTTTATCCCTTTATGATAACTGATAATTATACTACTCCAATTCTTTTTAACTTCCTAAAATTATTTATGAAAATATTTCCTAAAATATTACTTAAGTTTTAAACTTTTATAATATCCTACTACATCTTGAGAGTATATAAAATTGTCTAATTTAGCTTTTAACTTTCAATTTAGAGTAGATCAAACAAAATTTAGGTCTTAAAACCAAGTCGATCTCTTCGATCTCTTTACCCTTTTGGTATGATAAGTAGCTAAGAAGAATGTGATGCTGGTATCCAAACTCGGTCCTAAAGTTTACTTTTCCTTAGACATCTCTAAGGTAATGGTTTTTATTAGTCGGCCCAACAATATCAAATAGTTTTTAACAAATATCTATTAATACTTGCTTTTAGGTTCATTTGATATCAAGCCCATTTTGATTACACGATGATTAAGGGATTAATTTACTGAGTGCGTTACAGCGTTCGCCTAAGAAAACATTCGATTGTCACTTAAGATTATTCAGATTATAACAAAACTAATCGAGACATTTTCCCCAAACTATATAAAGAAAATGTATCTTACTTAAAATTTTCTATGAAAATACTTATATTTATAAATACTTTCAGTTAATACTAATATTACTTTTTTTAAAATCATTTGAACTCTTTTTCAATGACACAAGGATATATCTCAAAAATCCTCTTCATTTTAAAATATACTCTATATACCATATTTATATAATCATCTTTATAAAAAGAATCATTTCATATCCTAATAACCCTTATAACAACATTACTACCATACGCCTATAGTCAAACCGTGGAACTAAATTCACAACGTGTTCGTATTTAAATTAACTAAAACAATAAAGGCTCATCAACTATCCAAGTATGAATAAACAATCAAATAATGGTAATGAATAAACATCATCATTTTCTTATAAAAAACACAACAAAATAAATATATCTAATTTGTAAAGTTATTCTTTTTTATATAAAATATAAAGTCTAGGTAAAATCATTTCGTTAACCAATTTCAAAAAGAATACTATATTAGTTTGCTTTGTCCAACTGGTTAGAAACTCCCATCAACGCATCTGTACCTTCCTTATCGACCAAAATTCATAAACTACTAAATGGACTAACTAACACAATATAAAACATTTTTATAGCATTAACCAGAACATATTCTCATACAAATACACTCAAACTCATTTTACGGTGCCACTTAGCCTATCTTTATTGAGTTTTCACCACCAAGGCCTAGGTATTCGCTCAACTTAAGCTCTAATACCAAACATAACGACTAGCATTTTTGACCCTCGAAAGTTGACACTAATACATCTATGTTATTCACACGCTGACCATCCAAGTACCAAAATGATAGATTGTAAGGGTGAAAGAAAAGAGAACATAGAACATAATCTCACATCGTGATGAGTAATATATAATATCCAATAATCTTTTTATAATGAAAGAGTGATCCTTTTAAATAGAGAGCACTCATATTTCCAAATGATCTTCAGAAAGAAAACTTTAATATACATACAACAACAAGAGTAAACCAACCTATCATCAACCTGAACAGTTATAACAACCTATCCTCACAAATGCTGATAGGTACAAACAAGTAATGCAATGGAAAATAAAATATGAAAATAGGTCTTAAAGCCATCCACCTCGTCCCTTAAGGCTCCAAAGCATCCATCTCTAAATCTGAAGATGTACTCAGGGATAACCCGAGCATTATAAAGAAATAACACCTGGATCATCCTTGTAGAGGAACATGAGAAACTCAAATCATATGGATTATTATATTTATAAAATATTTCAAAAATTAAGGTATCTCGTAACAATACACCGCAAATAAACATAGACGGGTTTTTATCTTACGACAATCAAATCATATCTATTAGAATATCCAGTGACATTATTATTATGTCTAGGATTGAAAATAATTATATAACTTCATGGTATACTCATGGATTGGCCAGTTCCTATTTGGAAGGTTGTAATTTCTTAACTGCTGCGGTTTCTACCCCTGCAAATAGTTTAGCACATTCTTTATTGCTACTATGGGGACCTGAAGCACAAGGGGATTTTACTCGTTGGTGTCAATTAGGAGGGCTGTGGACTTTGGTTGCCCTCCATGGTATTCAGCAGCAGTTCAAAAGGTTGACCTATTCGGGAATCTTCGGATCTATGCTTATTTTCAACTCCCCGAAGCATTTCGTCACTTGCTACGCCCTTCCTCGTCTCTGGGTGCCTAGGTATCCACCATAAGCCTTTCCACATTTGAACCTCGCCATTAATGTTAAGGCTATGCCATCCTAAGTGCTGCTAAATGGAAGTATCTTATCAACGTCCATGTATAACAAAGCAAGAATGGTTACATTAATTACACTCAACAACACATTTAGTACACATTTTAGTACATACGACCCATATTAGAAAAATGATTCCATATAATGACAAGGTTATAAGGATACCGCTTGTCGTAGTATACCATTAAAAAAATGTGTCGAGGGCCTCAGATGGATCCCCTACAAGTAAGGACATATACCTTTTACTTGGTAGTACCAAATATGTCACTACCCAGGTTGTCCCAAAAAATTTCTATGGCCATATCAACGTTTTCATGGCCACATCATACATAATATGAAAATATCGATCTAGATACAAGTGATGACCATATCCTAATGGGAGAAAACCATATAGCCCCAAAGTATATCCCCTATTAATGCAAAAAATGGATCAATATCCATAAATAGGTCATATGAAACCTGTATGACCTAGATCTAGTAGATAGTACAGAAAATAAAAGGAAAATAGCAAAAATAAGAAAGAGAGACCCAAGATTTTATAGTGGTATGACAACGTATATGCTTTATCCACTTTATAGCTTTGTTTCTTATTGATTTGATATACTTTGCTTCACATTGCAAGGAGTTCAAGAGAGAAGTCACAAGCATGGAGGTTTGACAAGTTCTATATCCTAGAATTGCCAGGAATAACCCCCTCGTTAACTATGGCGCAGAGGGAAGAGTTAAAGAAGAGATATAGCTCTTGCATAGTGATAATAAAATCTAGATCCTCTTTTGGTTGTAGGTAAGCTTGTATTTATAGAGCAATTGAGGTTATAGTGTCAGAAGCCCACTAGCAATAAGGTCCAAGAGAGAGCTCGAAATAGCATAATAAAAGTTTGAGACAGAGAAATTAAGTCCTTAATTCGGCGCCAATCTAAGGAGCCTTAACTTGGGGCCAAGCTAAGGCCTTAACTCGGTATTGAGTTCATGAACTTGAGGAAAGTTGAACTTTGTGACTTTTTCTGTTCTTATTTCTTCTAGTTGACGTGTTCCAGAATTTTTGGTGGAGAAGGGTAGAGATTTGATAACCCAGTGCCAATCTAAGGAACCTTAACTTGGCGCCAACCTAGGTACCAATTTAAGGAATTGATTCCAAAAACTATGAAATTTCTCCAAGCCTCTTCTTTACATCTTCAAAGCTTGCTTACCAAGTTTAGAGTCATTTCGTTGAGATTCCTTAATTCAGTACCAACCTACAGCCTTAATTCGGTACAAAGCTAAGGAGCTAGCTCTAAACATTATCAAACTTTCCTCAGTTGCTTCTCCAGCTCCTTTAAGTATGCTCGTCGAGTTTCAAGTCTTACCAACCATGATGATAGCTCGATATCAACCTATTAACACAACTCGGTACCAACCTATGGTGATAACTAGGTACCAACTTATAGGGAAAACTCAATACTGAGTTATAGATGAAGAATATTTTTGCTGGAATATTTCTAAGTTATTCCCTTAGTTCATTTGAGTGTTCCTTCTTGATTTCAAGTCGTTTCATCTTCGTCTTGACTCTCTAACTTCCATTGACTTTTGCTCAGTTAAAAACTCAGTTAATATTTCCCCTTAAGTTACGTTTTCTTTGGAAACAAAGTGTGCTTTGGATTGAGATAAGGATTGAACTAGTATTTTAAAAAGTACAATTATTCGTTTGGATTTTACGTCGAGATATGGATTTTTCTTGGTTTATTTCTGGCTAACCGCTCGTTTTGATTTTAGCTAGAACTTCGATTTTCTGCACTGGCGGTGCTATCGACACCTTGGAGATTACATAGTGCTTTAGTTTGACATAGAAAACTCATTGAGATGTTTTTAGGATGGTGGCAATTTCTAAGGGATATGGTTGAACCTTGGATTTTATCGTTCGGTGATGAAGCTAAGTTTTTCCTTAGACGAATATACACAGGTTCAGAGCTATGTCTTGTTCTCTGGTTTCAAATGTCTCTTTTCGAGAATTTGGTTGAGTTCATATCGCCATTTGAATTCTAAATGTCGATTTATTCCAAAATAAGACATAGTGGACGATTCCATCATATTTCTTTTCTCATTTTTGCACTTATAGTTATCCTAAAAAGAAAAGCTTTCAGTGTCGCTCCAAATAGCGGCTCTATCATCAATTTCTTATAACGGGAAAGTCCCAGAAAAGATAATCATAGAGTACAACATGACTCTTTTTCTAGCACAAGTGGGATATCTACATAAGATGATCTGGTCATGGTGTTTAGGAAACCGGACTCACTTTGCATAAATAACACATTGCACTTTCCCAATCAACGCTTAGAATCTGACTGTCAACAAATTAAAATTTCCTTTGGATTTCAGGCATTGGTCATATGGGAATATTATTCGGTGTAAAATGTACCTGGCCATGTTGAATGCCAAGTTTTCTTTTTTTTGAATGACTCTCCGATCATCCCATCTTTATTTTGGAGATGGAACTTCCACTCCTTCAGAAGCTAGATCTTTCGCAGCTTAGATTTTGCCTTTTATTCCTACCATATTGGGATGATTGATTATAGGTAAGTCGCAAGGCACATTTTCTGATATATAGCTATTGTTAATTCCACCTCCTTCTCTAAATGAATACAAGGCCTTAAGAGTCTTGGAAGAAGAGGGAAGAACAAGCAAGGATTCCCCGAAGCTTGTTGTCCTGTCGATCTTCTTTTTAATTATGGTTACAGAGCAACCTTTATTTCCTTGCCACTTTGTGTAGATAAACAAAATCCTGGAAATTTCATTTTTCATGTTCCTTTGTTTAGCCATGCATGCAATTGCTAATGTGCTCAGCTTGGCAAAAAGGGACATCATCTAGACAACTTTGTATCCATTCCTACATGTGTTTAGTTGTGTTCCTTTCGACCAACCACCATTGCAAAGAATCAAATCCCTACCTTGCTCAATATCGTCGGTGAACATTATCTGTTATATTTACTCCTCAATTATATGTTTCTGTTGCGAACAGAATCGTATTTATGGGGTTCTTCTGCCACAAGTTTGGGCGTTAATATAAGTTAAACATGTAGGACAGATTATCTCATCGTCTCCAGTCTAACTAAGCTTCCACATCCTCAGTCTTGGATTAGGAAAAGTCCAATGGTACTTGTTTTTGATTTTTCACAACTATCTTTGGTTATCCTCTATCGAGCACGTCCTGCATAGTCGCCAACGTTGTCACCAAAGATCGGTCATGCATAGTTTTAATCTCCGGAAACTAACATATGAATTATTCGGTCCTAATTGTTCTCCGTTAAAGTTTTCTACTTCAAAGAATTGATAGATTTCCTAAAGGATAGTTATTTTATCCTCCTGATAGCCAACCTCTGGGCAACGGTATATTCCTAAAGGTTGTGGCTAAAAGTCCAAGCATTCATCGATTTCTATTTTTGGAAACTGGTGCATTAATTATCTAATTCGAAGCCTTCTGGCACTAAGAGGTTCCTCTTGTATCGAACTATTTTCTTTGGGAAAATATTCCTTTATGGGAGTCGTCCATGATTCTCCCATCATTGCGGTCTCCAAATCTAGTTCACACACCATTCTCCTTCTCAGAGGACTGGTGGTTTAATTGCTCAATTTTAAGCGTTGCCTTCTCTTATTGCTGCACTTATTGTGTTCTAGTGCATCCTATTTATTTATTGCAATTCTGTGCATGTTAATAATACTCCTGGAGCCATTTTAGCATATTCTATTACATAGCTCTGTTCAGAACTGTAATGTAGCTTGGTTTAGCCAATTTCACAGCTGTTCCAATTTAGGCTCGGTCGAGTTCATTTCAATCAAGTGTGGGTGTATATTCCATAGCCCGTAGGGTTGACCAATCTAATATGAAGTTCATGCATTTCCAAGAGATTAGGTTTACTGAGCAATTCATTCGACTGCCCTATCCTGAATAACGTGGTAGTTCCTATCTCTAGGAGCTAGTGATTTTGCTACTTGAATCCAAGCTTTAAATATTTTAATGATGTCAGAATTCTTCCAAGTTTAATGTTGAGATCCTACTCATGCTTCGGTTTCTATCTTTGGAAATTTGTGCTCGAATGACTCAACTCTATGGATGTCTCCTTGATGTTGGTTGTTTCCGGGCAATAAGTGATACTTGCAGGTTACACTCAATCGATTCGGTTGGCTCAAAAATGAATACATTTTCTTGACATTACTAGTCCCTGACCAACATCGGATTCCTAAAGATATTATGATTATGGCATTCCAAAGTTTCCTATCTTCGGGTGGTGTTAGTTACCAGAAGGTAGAGCTGAAGGTTTGATCAAGCCCTTGTTTATGTTTCCGAAAGCCAGTGCATTGATAGTTCCTTTTTTGGGTTTCTCATTGTCATCGCCAATTTTCGGGCGATGACATATTCCTATAAGTTAGGGCTAAATGATCTAGTTGGTCTGTAAGTAGGTCATCAATCCTTCTCGTCATCGCCAGAATTCGGGCTACGATGAACTTTTACCGATCAAAGTCGAATCATCCACCAGGTTCGTTTTTTATATTGTCAAGTTTTTCATTGTCACTGATCTTTGGGAAGCATTGAATTCCATTGGACTAGGTGCTTTTTATCTTTGGCATCACCTATCTTTGGGTAATGGAAGATTCTTGAAGGTTAAATTTTTTCCTTCCTATTGTCGCCTATCTCTGGCAAATGCCGAATTCCATGGTTATTTGTGTTTGGACTTGTCTAGGTTCCTTTTGACCATGTAATTGTGCGCTTAACCCTTTTCGTGGGACTAGCTATTTTCAAACGCTTGTATTTAGGCATTTGCGAGCTATGGAAAGGTGTAGGGAAAATTATTCAATTGCCTCAAGTCTGTCGCTCAATTCTACTCTAGGATTGAGGAAGTCTACTAATTGATTCATGACTTTTGGTGATTGTCCCCGTTAGTCCTTAGCCATGCATGTCTCATTGGTTGCTAACATTATTACTGAAGTCCTTTTCATATGTCAGTTCCTATTTCTGAGAAATGGTAACTCGACTACTTGGTTTCAGGCAACATTTTCTTGAGGATGCCTATCTCTGGGCTATATTAAAATTCTTACTAGTTTGAATATTAGAAATTCGATTATGCACCAACTTATATCTCTAGAAACTAGCACACGAGCGATTTGATCCTAGGATTTCTCTTCGACGACGCCTTATCTTTGGGCAGTGGCTAATTCTTGTAATGAAGGGCCAAACCATTTGATTAGCCTATGAAAGGTTATGTATTCCTATCATCATCTATCTTTGGGTAGTAGTGAACTTCCAAGGATAAAGGTAGAAACTCATTTGAGCACCAACTTCTATCTCCGAAGGCTAGTGTATCAATAGTTTACAGATGTAAGTGTTTCTTATTGACCTACAGATTGAAGTTTTCCTAGCATTTCTTGGGCAACACCAATACTTAGTAAGTCTATTAGTTTCTCGATGCTGTCAATGTAACCTCAGTACCTAGAAAATAAAAAGTTTTCTGGTGTTGTTGGGGCAACCTTTGTAACTAGAAAATATAAAGTTTGCTAACATCGATATTTAGGAAATGGGAAAATTCCTCGACATTGTTGAGGCGACATCAATACTTAGGAGGTTGGAACCTATTTTTCCATTGATCAGTTGGTTTTGGTTCTTCCTGAGGCTGTCAGAGCAACGTCGGTTCTTAGAGGGCATGGATCGATTTACTTATCAATTTTACATTTTGAGTAGATTTTTCCCGTCGACTTATTAGTTTCAATCTTCAAAAACTAGCATTTTGATGATTGGATCATTAGAGTATTTTCACAGTGTTGCTAATCTCTGGAGAACATTAAAGTCTTGTAAGTTAGGATTTAATCATTTGCCTGAACCTGTAGAGTTGGGTACAATCCTTTTGACCTATTATGGTTGCTTTCTCGATGTTGCCTTACTCTGAATTAGCTGCATTTTGGAAGGATAAGACTCTTTGTCCTTTTCGTTACTTAGCTTTGTTTATAATCGTTGGGTGCTCCCTTTTGGGATGCAGGCCGTTATTCAACCACTTCCATGGTTATTCTTATTTGTGTAGGGTCGAATTTCCTCCAATCGATTTTTGTTGCAATCTGACTTCCATTTATGGAACCCATTATTCCAAGTGCCAAACATCGAGCACTTATAGAAAATTAGGCACTATGGAGCGAGCCGTTACATTGCTTCTAGTGTGATCGTGCCTTTTCCCTCCTGATTTTGGACTAACAGAGTTTGGTCTTAAATATATAATAATTAAACTTTCTTGTTCTAAACCACATGACTCTATTGTGCCATTAGCATTGTTGCGGATATCTGCCTTATTTTCGGTTCCAATCTTCGAGAATCGATGGTTTAGTTTCTTGATTTCGAGCGTTCCGCCCTTACCATTGTTTGACTCCGGGCAACAGTTGGTTTCCACAAGTCGAATTTGAAGCAACTGATCGATCTCTGCATGGATGATTATTCCAAGAGTGCTAAAGTCCATGCCATGATGAATCTATGACACACGTCTCTACTCTCTCAATAGATTTAGATTCCTAGGAGATAATTTGTTTCCTCTAGATATTGCTAGTCTTCGGGCTACACTAGCTTCATGCAAGTCAGAGTTTGAGAACTCAGTCGAGAACCTGCATCTCTCCTTGGAAACTGGTGCATCAATAATTTAATTCTAGAAATGCCTTCCTTCATTGCATATCTCTAGGTGATGGTAAGTTCATTCTATTATCACTTATCTTTGGGCGATGCGAAATTCTGAGGAGTTAGATCCTTTTATCGATATGATGGTCCGGACTTCCCGATACTGTTGGGGAAACACCAACGCTTAGAAGGATAGAATAGTTTTCCTTCTAATTTTATAGTTGAAAGATCTCCTGGCATTGCTGGGGCAACATCGATACTTGTAATGTTGGATTGCTCCCTAGTGTTGTCGGGCAACACTGGTACTTGAGAGTATGAGAATTTTTTGGCATTACCGGAGCAATGTTTATTCCTGGAAAGCAAGGATTGATTTTCCAGTTATCGTACAATTGAAAACCTTCTCAAGGATATTAGGAAGTATTTACTTGATTGTTAGAGGAATGTGTGTATTGCTTACGAGAACGCACTTCCATCAGTTAAAAGAGCGATCCATGGCTTGTAACGCATGGGATGTGCTTGAACACGGTTCCATTGGTTCAAGCAGCGTCGTGCGGCTTATAGCATGGAGCATAATAGGTTGTATATAGGAAAACGATTCCATCAGTTTTGAAAGCTATGTGTTGCTTATTGGTAGCACAGAGGAGAATAAGCTTATAAGGATGCAGTTCCATTAGTACAAGAAGCGACGCGTGGCTTACGATAGGCGCGCTAGAGTTTTGAGTATTTGAACATGGTTCCATTGGTTCAACCAGTGATGTGCGGCTTACTGGTGGCGCATAAGGATTATTTCGTACTTGGACTCATTACCGTCGATTCAAGGAGTAATTTGCGGCTTATTGGTTGCGCATAAGAAATATTTCATCCTTAAACTTCGTTCCATCGGCTCAAGGCGCAACATGCAACTTATTGGTTACGCACAAGAAGTACTACGTATTTAACTATTGCATACTAAGACGTGGTTCCATTGGTTCAAGAATCAATACGTGGCTTATTGGTTGTACACAAGAGTATTGCCTACTTAACGCGATTCCATTGGTTCAAGGAGCAACGTGTGGTTTATTGATTCCATATAAGTAGTATTGCATAGTTGAACATGGTTGTATTGGTTCAAGGAGCAACATGTGACTTATTGGTTGCATGCAAGTAGTATTGCGTACTTGAATGTAGTTCCATTGATTCAAGGAGTGACGTGCGATTTATTAGTTTCATACAAGGAGTATAAGCTTACATGGATGTAGTTCCATCGATCCATGAAGCGACGTAGGGCTTGCGGTGTAGCGTACAGTAGTGTTGCATACTTGAATGCGGTTTCATTGGTTCAAGTAGCAACGTGCGGCTTATTGGTTGCGCACAAGGAGTATTGCGTACTTGAACATAGTTCCATTGATTTAAAAATGATATGCAGCTTATTGGTTGTGCATGAGGGGTATTGCGTACTTGAACGTGATTCCATCAGTTCAAGGTACAACTTGTGGCTCTAGTTTGGCACAAGGAGTATTGTGTACTTGAATGCAGTTTCATTGATTCAAGGAGCGACGTGCGGCTTATTGGTTGCATACAAGGAGTATAAGCTTATAAGGATGTCATTCCATCGGTCCATGAAGCGATGCACGACTTATGGTGCATTTAGGAGTGATGCGTACTTGAACATGGTTCCATTGGTTCAAGAAATGAAGTGTGGCTTATTGGTGGCGCACAAGGAGAATTACGTACTTGAATATGGTTCCATTGGTTTAAGGAGTGACGTGCAGCTTATTGGTTGAGCACAAGGAGTATTGCAAACTTGAACGTGGTTTCATCGGTTCTAGGAGAGACGTGCGACTTATTGGTTACACACATGTGGTATTGTGTACTTGAATGTAGTTCCATTGGTTCAAGGAGTGGCATATGGCTTATTGGTTGCATACAAGGATTACTACATACTTGAACGCGATTCCATTGTTTTAAACAACGATGTGCAGCTTATTGGTGGCGCACATGAAGGTAGAAAGTTTCCCAATGTCGTTTAAACAACACCGAAGCTTTTGAGATCGTAAGTTTCCTGGTGTTACCAGTGAAGCTTCAAGGCTTTGGGTGGTGTAGGAAGTTTTCCAATGTTTCTAAGGCAACACCGAGGCTTTAGGAATTATGGGCTTCCTGATACTGTTGGACTAACACCAGTTCTCAAAAGGCAAGGATCGATTTTAGCCATTGATCTAGTCGTTTGAGTCGATTTCCCCTTCGACTCAACGGTTTCACTTGCAAGAATGTTATTCCACTGGTTCAAGAAGCGTAATGCGGCTTAATATGTGACGCATGGAAGTTACTTGCAAGCGAGCAGTGTTATCGACTCATGAAGCCTCATGCGGCTCACAATATGGAGCATAGAAACTGCTTGTAAGAGCGGGTTCAAATGGCTGAATAAGAAAATTTTATTAGTGAGTATATGAGATGGAAAGTGCTTCCTATTTAAAATGCCTCCAATATCCTTGGGAGGCTTATTTTCTTAACAGCAATATCAAACCGGTTCAAGGAACCCTTTAATGATTCTTTAGGTCCTTGTGATAGGCTAGATGGAGACATTATGTCCTTGGAAAGTGTAGCATAGAGCCTGAATTGATCCAAAAACCTCTTTGCCAATTTTTCAAAAGTGGAAATGGATTTCGGTGGAAGTCTAGTAAACCACATAAAGCAACTCCTTCCAAGCGAATAGGAAAATATCAGCGTTGAGTGGCATTTGTAGCTCTAGCTCTGTCCATGTGCCATTCACACTTGAACAAGTGTTTTTCTTAATCTATCGTGTCATTGCATGACTAAATGGTTTGCCTAGTGAACTTCCAAGGATATTCTTAAACAAGTGTTGGCTTAGAACATTTTCAGTGAATGGATTTTGGCTTAGTGCATAACCCTGATCCTTGTTTTCCTACTCCTACTTTCCTCCACTAACCGTTTGGCCATGTCAGTGATGTACTCCTAACTGGTATGGTAGTCTGTAGGTTGACTGTTAGCAGTTGCAGCGAGTGTTTGACTCCATAAAGGTCTCAACTTGCCAACTGAATTCTAGGTTCCCAGTTCTCTGGGAGAACCACTCTTGTGGAGTTTCATTGGCAAGTTGTTGATCTTATCGTGGCAATTTGAACTTTGTTTTTCGGTGTTTTGGCTATTTACAATAGCATTAAGTGCCAGTCCATCACTATTAAGTTGCATGTCATCCTATGAGTCAGAAACAAGCATTATAATATTTTCCTGAAGAGTGTTCACTCCAGCATTACGATTGGTATCGAGCTCTCTTCTAGTGGGGGAACATTCGTACTTCCTCCCAAGAGATTACCTACAATTCCAATAGTTACATCCTTTTGTTTACCTTCTAGCGCTCTTATTTAAGCAAGAAACTGAAGAGTTTTCTTGCCCTAAAGTAGGAGAAGCTTCTATTATAACTCTTCTTGATGTTGGTGGCTGTAGTGATAACAAAGCATAAATTTCATCCATGAGAGCTTTTGGCCATTAGACATTTTTTACTTATGCTCATTGACTATCTAATCAAGCTCTCTTTATGGTTACAACTTCCTGCCGAGTGGAGGATCTTGGTGCTGTATTCCTATTGTTGACCTTGGTTTGTTGAGAGTTAGTGTTGTCAATTTCAGTTTGATGTGGATTTTTTTCGTCACCCCCAACTGTTGCTCCTGTAGATCTTCCAGAAGTATATTTTTTCTAGGTGCCACTAATCTTCAATAGCAAGCCTTAAAATCCCTCAAAGCAAATTCCTTGGACCTAACCACTTAATTTCTTCTAATCCAAAACAAAAGGCAAGATCTAAGCCAAGGTTTAGTTTTATCAGTGAAATCACCCAGATATTAACGCAAAAAATGGATCGACATCCAAGAATAGACTATAGAAAACCTGTAAGATCTAGATTTAGTAGATAGTATAGAAAATAAAATGAAAATACAAAAAAAAGAAAGAGAGACATAAGATTTTATAGTGGTTCAGCAATCTATGGTCTGCATCCACTTTATAGCTTTGTTAATTGTCATTTGATATAGTTTGCTTGACATTACAAGGGGTTTGAGAGAGAAGAAATTATAAGTTAAGAGGTTAGATAAGTTCTAAGTCCTAATATTTTTCAAATAGCTTCCTTGGGGACTATAGTGTAGAGGGAAGAGTTGAAAATGAGATAGAGCTCTTGTGCAGTGATAACAGAATCTAGATCCTCTTTTGGTTGCGGAAGGTATGTATTTATAGAGGAATTAAGGGTATAGGGTCAGAAGCCTACTAACAATGAGGTCTAGGAGATAGTCCGAAATAGCATAAGAAAACTTGGAGAAATAGAAGTTAAATCCTTAACAGCACCAACCTAAGGAGCCTCAACTTGGTGCCGACCCAATGCCTCTACTCGGTACAAAGTTAAGGATCTTGAGGCAAGATGAACTTTGCAACTTATTCTTTTCTACTTTCTTCTAGTTGACATGTTCTAGAAGTTTTGGTGGAGAATGGTAGAGATTTGATAACTCGGTGCCAACTTGAGAAGCCTTAACTCCGCGTCAACCATATGAGCCTTAATTGGCACCAACCTAAGGCCTTAGCTCGGTATCAAGTTAAGGACTTGACTCCAAACATTGTGAAATTTCTCCGCACCTCTTCTTTACTTCTTCTAAGCATGCTTACCAATTTTGGAGTCATTTCGCTGAGATGTTTTAACTCGGTCTCAACCTATAGCCTTACTCGATACCAAGTTAAGGAGTTAGGTCCCAACATAATGAAAGTTTCCCAATTTTCTTCCCTAGCTCTTCTAATTGTGTTCACAAAGTTCTAAGTCATACCAACCTATGGTGATAATTCAATACCAACATACAGGGATACCGCGGTACCAAAGAATGGTGATATCTTGGTACCTACCTACGGTGATAACTCGATACTGAGTTATCGACTTAGCATTTATTTTGGCTAGAATTTTTTCAAGCTATCTCATTAGTTCGTTTGATTCTGCCTTCCAGATTCAAGTCATTTCATCTTTATCTCTATGTTCTAATTTCCATTGACTTTTCTCGGTTAAGAACCTAGTTAACACCTGTTTTATTCGTTACTAGGTATAAGCCTTGATACTACCTTTTACCTTTTTAGAAAATCCCATGTGGAATGCTAACACTTCCCTCCATGCAACAATGCAATGCTAGCATTCATCCATAAATTTGTTCAGAATATGACGATTCGAAGGCAATACTTCTACTACATCCTTTTGGGAATCTTCCTCGGGATTAGTAGCAAGTAGCCCTTACACTTCAAAAAACTCCATCTTCAATTTCTATCATCTTTAAGACATCTTCAATATGAACGATTATGTTAATTTAAAGTGGTTTTTGGATAACTTATCGAATGCTAGTCTCTTCGAACCAGCAATGGACAATTTTCAATTGACTTAACCTTGATTCTTTCAGAAGAAGCGGACAATATAACATTCCCAAAGGGATCTCGAATATCCACCCTTAAAGTGAGAGATGTTTCACTAGAGTGGCTTCTCTTAAGAGATCAGAAACCGTATGAACACCTAAGGCTTAAATATAATTCCCAAGTCCAAACTCACCAAATTTTGACAATTTATTATTTAACTATTAAATAAGCAGACAATTAAATTGGAGATTCAATTTCATATGGAAAACCAGCATGATTAAACACGTAAGCAATCGCTAACACAACGTTTGGGTTGACTTATATAAGTTGCTTTTTTGCTTTTGGAAGCCAAAACCAATTCATTTTGGCTTTCAAAAAGCCAAAAAGCGACTTATTTAAGTCTATCCAAAAAAGATGTAAGGATCTTTAATTGATCCTTTAATTATTATTTTTAAAGTCACTTTGTAAATACCGATATTAAAATACATTTACAAAAGATATACATAAACATTTTTGCTATTTTCTATCTTTAAAAAATATATTCATACACTAATCTCACTAGTATAAGTATATTAACAAAATTTTAAGATTTCATTTCCGAAACAAACTTAATTGGGTTAAAACAAATGTCATTTAAAAACATTGATAATAATAAACCCAAACTACTTTTGATGTACATAATTGGATCTACGGAAATCAGACCAAATTTACTTACCATCATTTTCCGATTTCAAACTTGTACTATCCCTTTATTAACAGTAAAGTTGGATAAGTTAAAGAACTACCCTTTCCTAAATATACATTCTTAAACTCTCACAGATAGAAAGATTTTTCTACCTCAGAATTTGGTGTTAAGTATGAAAGGAATACTTTCCATACCACCATACATTACAAAGATCATTTATAGAACTCAAACTCCAATTCTTTTCACATTTCTAATATTTCACCTTACTCTATCCCTCGCACAGAAACGAAGCCCGATAATTCAAGGCACTGATTTTCTCGTAGCCTTACCATAGTTAAAAAAAGTCCAATTCTAGATCCCAAAGATAGAAGATAAATCTACTCATCGACATTTAATACCAAGCATAAGACTACTTAATTTTTGTAAGTAACTGAATTCGTATATGGAAAACTACTACATATACTTATGCAAATCTTTGATTTCAAACGTAAAATATCGTTGGTTAACAATGAAGTCCTTCAAGCTGGGGCATTATTCCCTCTCAAGTCTTGACTGGATGACGTTCTTAACTTTCAAGATAGGTGGAAGTTTCCCAATCTTGAAGCTTAATGTCAAGTGTAAGACTTCATAAATCCCATATACTATTTATAATAAACAAATATTATAAACAAGATCCTTTCCACTTTTCCCAAAACTATTTATTATAACAATAATGTTTTAGTAAATGATTTCCTCCTACTTTCCAAAGACATTTATTACAACAAATTTTTTGTAATCCCCAACCTCTTTCCTTTTTAAGATTCCACTTAAAACTCCTATAATATACTTTAAAGCAATAATATAAAGTCTCACTTGAAAATCTTTGTTTAAAATAAATTTGATTTATAAAGTCAAGATTCCCTTTTTTTGTAAAAGTACCACTAGCTTTATTATATCAAATAATCCTTTAAATCACTTATATATATATATATATATATATATTTCTAACTTCCTTTAAAACACTGTAAACAAAGTTTAAAATTTTAGTTCAAACATAACTTAAACCCATCACCTTTAATAGAGAATATTTATTTTTAAAAGTAAGTTGTTTACTTTATATAACCCACTTGTTTAAAAAAATCCTTTAAGTCCCAAATATCTTTTAAAACACTTCTAAAACATAATTTTAAAACTTACCTTTTTTCGCTTATTTAAAAGAGATTTTTTGCTTTGAAAGGTAAACCATTTACTTCCATACACCAAAAAAAACCTTTTAATTATATATGTAAAATTTTCAACTACTCTTTAAAGCACTGTGCTACATTAGAAAAGACTAACAGATGCTTAAATAATAAAGTCAAGTTTAAAACTCTTTTAATACATTTTGGAAAAACTAAGGCGATAAAGTTACATAAAAGAGAGCTATTGAAATCTAATGTCATATTTAAAACATTCTTGAAAATCTATGTAGATACCAAAAGTATTTAAAATAGAAAATCTAAGTCATAAATCAAAATAGCATTTCAAAAGTTGTAAAGAGAATTTGGAGTTACATTAGCACTTAACATATGCTATTGTTGCCTTTATTGCAAAAAAGGTTCAACTTTTAGAACATAATAATGTTGATATATGATATAGCTAGCTACCAATCTTTTGGCATAAAACATTTCATATAAAAAATGTAAAATGAAATTAAAAATCAACTGGGCAAGGAATCCCTTTGGACCACTCTATAAATTTCCTATACTTCGAAGTTTTTTCATCACGACCAATTCAAAAGTGTTTTCATCATGACCAATTCGATCTGAAAAGTGCTTCGAATTCTATTCACTTTTGCTAGTCCCTTGTCTAGTCCTTATGTGTTATATTTAAGACCATATACAAAAGTGTATAACGAAGTCTCTTGCAAATCAAAGTGTCATATGCCTCCGCTACAAAGTAGTAATAAATTCCCAAACACAGATAAACAAAGATAATAATAATATAAACAATTATTATAGATATAAACACACTTTTATATGGACTATAAATTGAGTAGCTCACCTTTTGACTATGTCAAAACCAAGTAACGTCACCATCTTTGGCTTCGTAAAACTAGGTTAGAAAATGGGTGGCTTCTTAATGGATTTTGACAAGAATCCTCTATGAGTTTGAAAAAGTGGTCTTAATGATAGTTCTTCCTCATTAAATTCACTTTGGTTTTAAAAATGATTCACTGAATTTGGAGTGGTTTTGTGAAAGTTATAGCTTAGGGAGAAAGAGTTATTTTCGGAGATATTAATTTGGAGCGGAGAATGGCCTGGGTTAAAAAGTGATTTTGACATGGCTACTCTCAAATTTTGAAAAAGCGATCAACATGAAAAATTTTCTTACTGAATATTCTTTAGTTTCAGTAAGTGAATTGCTGAATTTGGAGCTTTTATGAAGGTTATTTTTGAATGAGTAGGAAAGGAAAGAGCAAAGAATTATGGATGAAGTGAGCAAATGAATTTTCTGAAGACATGCACATGTATATATATAGGCCCATGCAAACTATGTGAAAGACCATCTATGCCCCTACATAATTTTGGTCATGCCAAGATTCTCCCACATGCCAACCTATGTGCCAAAGTATTTTTCTTATAATTACAAATACTGGCATACAAATCCATGTAGAAAAGTCCTCTTTCTTAAATACTTCACTAATTGCTTCTAAAAGCTATTAACTACACTGATTAAATTTATTGCTAGCCTATTCCCTATATGTTAAATGTGTTTGTATATATAATATTACATATGTAACAATGCTTCAACACTTTTCATTCAATAAAAAACTGAAAATCCGAAAAATGATTTTCGATTATATTATCGACTTTTCGCCAAACAAATTAATTTTGTTAACAATCTTTTAGAACGAGTTCACCATCATAACTTATTAATTGAAGGAGGGCTATTTGATTATTAAAAACCATTAATAAAATATTCATAAATCCAAGTGATAAAATTTCGGGTCCTAACATGCAAGAAGCATAACTATTTTCTGATTTATATTCTACACCCTAAGCACTGTCAATTATATTGTCATATGTACTTATTAGATGGGATTGGTTCTTTTGAGCAGAAAACTATTCCGGTGATTTGGATGGTCTCAAAAGATAATGTTATATGTTGTTCACATTTTTCTTGAATTTCTAAGACCAAACTTATGTCTGACTCATGATTTTATCTTTCTTAAATCCTCAATTGCTCTTTCAGGCAGTTTAAGAAAGATGGGTTTTCTTTTATATTCTTTGGAGTTCAAGGAGTAGGTTTGGATGTCTCACCTGCCATCGTATTACTATATCTACGACACTATAATTTTATATATCAGCATTTATGAGGACATGCTTTTATAACTGTCTAGGATAACGATAACACTTAGGATTATACCTCTGAAATGCTATATATCTTAGAGTGACAATTTGTATCATCTTTTTATTGTTATATGTTATCGTTCCAATATGAGATTCAAATGGTTTTTTCTTCTTTTCTTGTTTCTTTTCCTTTTCCTTTTATTTTACCCTAATAATTTTTCTTTCCAGCACTTGATTGATCGACATATAGGAATACCATAGATGCACTAATGTCTATACTTGGGGATCGCAAAGACAAATTGTTACAACATCATGGTAGATAAATATACTACATCTACATATGTGGGTAACCACCTAACTGTAGTCCATGATGTTCATGTCGCGTATGTTTTATCTTGGTATCAATGATCCTGTCACATAAGTGATATCTACTTACAATGAATAATTGAATAAATATCACAACATCATCTTATACCACTTCATGATAATTAATTGTTTATTCATTGCTCATAAACTATACCCAGTGTCCATAATATTCTATATAATGACTTTAAATAATAACTGAGGAAATATTACCAAAGTCTCATATAAGATGTTATTATAACTCCATTTATTTAGATCACTCATCACACAGAATAAAATGTCATGAAACATACCAAAGGATTTCGTAACTGTATAACATCAAAACCGCCAATCATATCAATATTGATAGTGAATTATTTATGCTATCCATATCGATATAGAAAGTTGAGAGATCTGAAAACGTAGAAATCATGCATAAAATCCCAATTTAATTTAGAAATGAATTAATAACAAAATTTATCAAGATTTGGAATAATTAAATTGTTCTAATTGGAAGATGAATGAATAAGACTGAAAAAATATGGCTAAAACTAAAAAAAATTAGTGCATTAGAATTTTTAATATAGTCTACATATTTCGTGTATAATATACTAAATCAAATATTGAGAATGTGACAATACCTTTCTATAAATTTATTTCCTCAAGTCATACAATAATGTATGGTATTCTTTAAAAATATCGGGGATTTAACATTAAACATCGGAGCAATGTATAGATAGATATTGGGTGATATTTCGGTACCAATATTTGAAAAATATATGGATCAAGATGCGATATAAGATATATCAGCAATTATTATATTTAATATTAACTATATAGAGAATAAGGTTGATTGGCTTGAGCTTAACCTACTTTGGCCTATATAATAAGGAAAAAGATTTTGCTTCTTTTTTTCTTTTTCTTTGCAAAGCAACCACCTAGTGATAAGTTTGTTTTAATTATTAAAATACCGAATAATCTTATTCAAGTTAATTGCTAAAAAAATTCAACCTTCTATTAAGCTTATTCTTAGGACTCCTATACAATTAGATTTTAGAAGAGCTAATAAGTGAAGAAAAAATATTTTTTATACCACCCTCACTTTTTCCTTGGGTGACTGGGGTTTTAAACCTCAGATTGTATATCAAACCTTTTCCTTTCTGTTTTCTTCAAATTTTCTCTCCTATAATTAATTCTTTGTTCGATCTAATTCACATAAATGGGTTCCCAGTAATAGTTTATAAGGTAGAGGAATTAAATATAATGCAGATAGTTAGACTGAATTGACTAGGCGGAAGGGTAAAAAAAGGTTAGAGAAGGCGGTTCTAGATAGTTCGTAGGAGGAGGAGTTCAATAAGAAATAGCGAATAAACCTAATATCTTGGGGAAAGGGGCTTGGGTGTAGCTGGAAAGAACATGTTTTAGATTCTGAGGGATGTAAAAATTCTCTTATGCTTATGCAGTTAGAGGTGGATATAGTAGTGCTGATAACAGTGTGCTAGTATTCGTCGACCATGCTATGTTGATAGGGTAAAAAAGGTAAAATATCATGTGAGGCAATTAAAGGAGCTAAAGATAGTTGGCACTATTATGTTATGTTGTATGTAGTAGGCCCTAGGCCTTACTATACGGCACTAGAGGAATATACTAAAAGAGTATGGAAGATGGTATAGAATTTCACAATTCAATCACGAGACAATGGTTTCTTGGTCATTCGATTTGAGTCAGAAAAAGATGTTGACACTACCTTGGAAGAGGGACTGTGGTTTTTTGACAAAAGCCTTATTGTAATGAAAATACTAACCCCGAACATGAAGATTGTTGGAATTCCTAAAGAGCAAAGTGAATGAAAAATACAAGTCCCACATCTCCAAATTGTGAGAGCTATATTAGTTTAAATATAGCTTTCTCATGAGGAGGTTGGGGGCCTGGGGATCCCAAATGTATGCTTCGTTGTGAGGAGGGAGATCATGCATCACCACCACACGCGCGCGCGCGCCGCCGCCGCCGTCCATCCGACCGAACCGGGCCGGGCTCGGGTACGGGTCTAAAATGACCATTCTTTTTACCAGGCCATTGTTTAACGGTTTTGGGCATTGTTTCAAACTGGGCTGGGCCTGAAATTTGAAGAGAAGCGGGCGGGGTTTTTGCCTGAGGAGATGCGACTGTTCATGAACGGACGCGAACAGTAACGGGTGCGACCCGTTGGAAGCAAACAGGTGCGAGCGAGCCGATTGAAGCGGACGTCGGCGCAAGCGGGTGCGACCCGACTTAACAGGCGCGGGCGATACAGTGCGAGCAGGTACGAAACAGTACCGTTGGACGGGCGGGTGCGACCCGTTAACGAACAGCAGCGACCAAAAGGCAACGGGTGCGACCCGTCAAGCGGACGCGGCTGTTTGAAGGGTTGCGGACGAAATTATAAATAGAAGAGAATACTGATCACATTCTCATTCAATTCCAATCTAATTTCTTCTGCTTCTTTGCTCCACTGCTCTATATTCCATATATATCACAAAGTTGACATACTCATTACAATCTCGTGCAGATTACGTCTGTTGTATCTTGGGAGAGTTTTGAAATAAAATTCTTAAGGAAATTGTTACGACAAGCCTCAGACGGAATTTCCTTTATATACTGGTTAGATTCTCTGTAATCTTTCCCGTTTATAAGTTATACTATTTCTTACAATAGTATAACGTTGTTATTGTAATTTATTTACAACGTAACTTATTGTTACATTTATCTAATACAGAATCCAGCGTAGTGGAATTCTAATTAATAAACTTGTGCGACGAGTTTATTGTACCGTGCTATCTGTTTTGGTATACTAGACATATAACATCTTAAGAATTTTACTGTTTTACACTAAAACAGAGATGTTAACAGTTGACAACATGAAAATGGATAAGTCCAACTTTTCAGCGGTTATTTTTGAATGCAATTTGATTCAGAACCCTAACCAATGGTGGGTTGACACAGGAGCTACTCGTCATGTTTGCTCTGAAAAATCCATGTTTTCAACATACCAGAAACTCGATCAGAAAGAAAGACTCTACATGGGTAATTCTGCAGTTTCCATGATCGAAGGCAGTGGCACAGTTATCCTCAAGTACACTTCTGGAAAAACTGTCAAATTGAATGACGTGCTTCACGTTCCAGACATACGCAAGAATCTCATCTCTGGTGCAGTCCTATCAAAGAAGGGATTCAAGATGGTGTTTGAGTCAGACAAGATGGTTCTGTCCAAAGCTGGAATGTATATCGGAAGGGGATATTTATGTGATGGCCTATTTAAGGCTAGCCGTTACCGGCAATAAATCTATGTATTCTGATTGTGCTAATAATAAAATTGAAGTCTCTTACTTGCTTGAGCACGAAATTTTAATATGGCACGATAGATTAGGACACATAAACTTTCGAAAAATGAAGAAATTATCAAACTTGGGATTGATTCCAAATTTCCAAGTAGATAAGAACTACAAATGTGAGACATGTGTAGAAGCAAAAATGGTCAAACAACCATTTAAATCTGTTGACAGAAGCACCGAACCATTAGGTTTGGTACATACAGATTTATGTGATTTTAAATCACTGCCTACAAGAGGTGGGAAAAAGTATTTTATTACTTTTATTGACGATTATACGCGATATTGCTATGTATATCTTTTAAATAGTAACGATGAAGCAATAATCGCGTTTATAAAATACAAAGCTGAAGTAGAAAATCAGTTAAATAAAAAGATCAAGATATTGAGATCTGATCAAGGTGGAGAATATGAATCACCATTTGAACAGTTCTGTGCCGAAAATGGTATAATTCATCAAACAACAGCTCCATATTCACCACAACAAAATGGTGTAGCCGAGAGGAAGAACAGAACGTTAAAAGACATGATTAACGCCATGCTTTTAACTTCTGGTCTACCGACGAACTTGTGGGGGGAAGCCTTAAATATGTCTAATCACATATTAAACAAAGTTCCTCACAATAAAACGGTAACAATTCCATATGAGATATGGAAAGGACACAAACCAAGCTTTAAATACCTCAAAGTGTGGGGGTGCTTGGCAAAAGTTCCAGTTTCGCCTCCCAAGAGAGTCAAACTTGGACCAAAAACAGTAGATTGTTATTATCTTGGGCCAGCCCAAAATAGTAGTGCCTACAGATTTTTGGTATTCAAGTCTGATATAAATGATATTCATGTAAATACAATCATGGAATCAAGAGATGCCTCGTTCTTTGAAGATGTGTTTCCACATAAAAGAAACGATGGAAATCCTGTCCCAAAAAGGACAAGAGATAGCAGAGATGAGACATGTGAAGATGAAACTCATCAGGACAAGGAGGAGGTTGAACCAAGAAGAAGCGTAAGGGCAAGAACTTCCAAAACATTTGGTTCAGATATTTTAAATTATATGTTAGAACACGAACCTCAAACGTACAAGGAAGCGATGTCATCTTCTGAATCTTCATGTTGGAAAGAAGCAATCCAAAGTGAGATTGATTCAATTCTAAGTAATAAAACTTGGGAAATTGTTGATATTCCACCAGGAATAAAACCAATTGGCTGCAAATGGATTTTCAAGAAGAAAATGAAAGCAGATGGTTCTATCGACAAGTATAAAGCCAGATTAGTAGCCCAAGGATATCGTCAGAAAGAAGGAGTAGACTTCTTTGATACCTATTCACCGGTTACACGAATAACCTCTATAAAAATGTTAATAGAAATTGCATCCATTTATAATCTAGAGATTCATCAAATGGATGTAAAAACAGCATTCTTGAATGGAAATCTCGATGAGGAGATTTACATGGAGCAACCTGAGGGATTTATTTCCAAAGGAAATGAAAACAAAGTCTGTAGATTAGTCAAATCATTATACGGACTAAAACAAGCTCCAAAGCAATGGCACGCAAAATTTGATAGTGTAATGATGAAAAATGGTTTTCGTATAAATGAATGTGATAAATGTGTTTATTACAAACAGGTTGGGCAATCATATGTGATGATTTGTCTATATGTAGACGATATGCTAATCTTTGGTCCTAATACTAAAGTAATAGAGACTATAAAGAAGATGTTAATCAACAATTTCGATATGAAAGACTTAGGAGTTGCGGACGTTATTTTGGGAATCAAAATAATAAGAACACCTAATGGAATTGAACTATCTCAGTCACACTATGTAGACAAAGTGATTGAAAAATTCCAAGAGTATGGAATTAAAGGAGTGAGGACACCTTTTAATCCATCAGAAGTACTGCATAAAAACACTGATGAGAGTGTAATGCAACTGGAATACTCTCGTGTAATAGGATGCTTAATGTATCTGATGAATTGCACCAGACCAGATATAGCTTATGCAGTAAGTCGATTGAGCAGGTATACAAGCAATCTAGGGAAGGAACACTGGAAAGCACTAATGAGAGTGCTTGGATATTTAAAAAATACCACTAACTATTCCTTACATTATGGAAAATATCCTGCCGTCTTAGAAGGATATAGTGATGCAAACTGGATTGCAGATTCAGAGGAATCAAAATCAACGAGTGGTTATGTCTTTACCCTAGCAGGGGCAGCGATGTCATGGAAATCTACTAAACAAACATGCATAGCTCGATCCACTATGGAATCAGAGTTCATTGCATTAGATAAAGTAGGCGAAAAAGCAGAATGGCTTCGTCACTTTTTAGAAGATATTCCATTTTGGCCTAAACCTGTACCGACCATATGCATACACTGTGATAACCAAGCAGCGCTAAGCAGAGCGCAAAACTTTGTGTATAATGGAAAGTCACGACATATTCGTCGACGCCATAATACATTTAGGCAGTTACTCTCAAATGGAACTATTTCCATAGATTATGTGAGAACAAATGATAACCTAGCGGATCCATTTACTAAAAGTTTATCAAGAGAGAAAATTGACTGCGCATCGAGGGGAATGGGTTTAAAAGCCTAAACCAACAAGAGTTACCTTATACGGAAACCTATCCTAGCGACTAGAGATCCCACGGACTAGGATCAATAGGCAAACCAGTTATGAGTAACTCAAGAAGTAATGCATTTGTCTGGACTTGGTCCTACTCCATTACTATGGTGCAAAATATAATGCATGCCTACAGAAGTTTTAAAGGTTAAAACTATGTTTTTTAATGATGACCATATCTTGGAAATAACAAGTGGGGTATATGTAGGATACTCTTAATGGTTGCGATCACCTATGTTAGTGTGAGCTGGGTCGGCTCTATGAGAATATTAAAAGGCTTTTATTCTCTAAAAACACTCGCAGAACCAAAAATTGTTCAGGACCAAAATGAACACAACCAAGAGATTGGATGAGAAGGGAATCAATGCTTCGCAAAGCTTATTGTCTGGATATACAATAAAGGCCGACGGTTCAAGATGAAATAATTCACCGATTAGCCAAGTAGATCCGATAAGTTTTAACTAGGGAAAGTTCAAAGTGAAATATCTACTTATCCACGATAAAGCATTATTCCATATGTACTCTGTGATATTTCGCTTTGTGTGGGGGATGTGTATATTATCATTCATGTGGGGGATTGTTGGAATTCCTAAAGAGCAAAGTGAATGAAAAATACAAGTCCCACATCTCCAAATTGTGAGAGCTATATTAGTTTAAATATAGCTTTCTCATGAGGAGGTTGGGGGCCTGGGGCTCCCAAATGTATGCTTCGTTGTGAGGAGGGAGATCATGCATCACCACCACACACGCGCGCCGCCGCCGCCGTCCGTCCGACCGAACCGGGCCGGGCTCGGGTACGGGTACGGGTCTAAAATGACCATTCTTTTTACCAGGCCATTGTTTAACGATTTTGGGCATTGTTTCAAACTGGGATGGGCCTGAAATTTGAAGAGAAGCGGGCGGGGTTTTTGCCTGAGGAGATGCGACTGTTCATGAACGGACGCGAACAGTAACGGGTGCGACCCGTTGGAAGCAAACAGGTGCGAGCGAGCCGATTGAAGCGGACGCCGGCGCAAGCGGGTGCGACCCGACTTAACAGGCGCGGGCGAAACAGTGCGAGCAGGTACGAAACAGTACCGTTGGACGGGCGGGTGCGACCCGTTAACGAACAGCAGCGACCAAAAGGCAACGGGTGCGACCCGTCAAGCGGACGCGGCTGTTTGAAGGGTTGCGGACGAAATTATAAATAGAAGAAAATACTGATCACATTCTCATTCAATTCCAATCTAATTTCTTCTGCTTCTTTGCTCCACTGCGCTATATTCCATATATATCACAGAGTTGACATACTCATTACAATCTCGTGCAGATTACGTCTGTTGTATCTTGGGAGAGTTTTGAAATAAAATTCTTAAGGAAATTGTTACGACAAGCCTCAGACGGAATTTCCTTTATATACTGGTTAGATTCTCTGTAATCTTTCCCGTTTATAAGTTATACTATTTCTTACAATAGTATAACGTTGTTATTGTAATTTATTTACAACGTAACTTATTGTTACATTTATCTAATACAGAATCCAGCGTAGTGGAATTCTAATTAATAAACTTGTGCGACGAGTTTATTGTACCGTGCTATCTGTTTTGGTATACTAGACATATAACAAAGATAGATAGAGATCTGATTACCACTGTGCTTATGTAGATAAGACTTCTAGGGCTAAGCTTTCATTATAGGAAATAAGGCTATCAATGCTTTGGTCAGTACTATAGGAATACCTATTAAACTTGATGATGCTACTAGGAATAGATCAAGGATCTCTTTTGCAAGGTTCTAGTGGAGATTAATAGGGATGCTGGTTTGTTGACCCACATGGAAGCTTTTGGTGACGGTTGGGAAATTTTTAAACAAGAGGTTATGTATGAAATTCCTCCATAGAGATACGTCATATGTTGTTCTTTCGGGCACATTAAAAGGAAATGTCCAATGACCTAAACATGGCAGCCTAAGTAGATGGTATCTAAAGCAAAGAAGTTAGAGGAGGTGGGTACATAGGAAGAGAAAATGAAAATTGAAGTTAATTCAACAAATGATAGCAATGGAGTTAAGACAGAGGTGGAAGATGATACGTTACTCAACAAGCTGGGAAAGACGAGACTATTGCTGAAAGGAAGGAGGAAACTGGTTATGGAACCTTAGATCATGCGAAGTCACTTAAGGAGGTAGCGAGGTAATCATACAACTTAATTCTATAATGGATACTATTTTGTTGGAATCAGCCAAAAAACAACTATCGAAAGTGTGGATATGTGAAAAAGGCTCCAAAACAAGAAGTGGCAAAGAACTTGATATGGAGAAGGATTCAATCAGAGGGCATAATATGTTAAGGTCCTCAGATAGTCAGATATGTAGCCAAATGGGGGGCAACATCATACACAACTATGTCTTTTTCATATTTCGGAGGAAAGTGCTATGTATACTATGCCACCTACTACCCCAGTTCACCTAAGTGAACACATGTCGTCATCATTGGATACCTCCAAATTTAATCATAATCCAACTTCTCCCATTCCTTTTACTGTTCAATGTTGCAATGTTAATTCTATAAATATTACTTGTAATAAGAATTTAATATCTATTCCACAGGATGACAAGAGCTCAACCTTGGAGGACGTGGATACTCAGGGTACCAACATTTCATATGATCAAAACCCACGTCTGGATACACCCCCGAGGAGCCCAGCCAGTAAGAAAGAAAAGTAGATAAAAAAAAATACCAGTGAAAACTAATCTAGAATGGGAGGAAAGTAATGCTAATATTATGAAGTAGGAGGAGAAAGGAGCCATGTTACAATGCAGAGAACTTAGTAGCAGGTTTGAATCTCATAAATCACAATAATGTTTTGGAATACTAGCAGTTTACATAAACCCAGTAGAGTGAGGGAATTAAAGAAGTTAATGAGTAAATATCAAACTAACTGTATTGTGTATTAGGAAACAAATAAAGAAGCTACGAATTAGAGATAGTCATTAAGAGTTTTGAGGAGAATTGGTTGATGGTGAATAATGTCGCATGTTATTTTAAATTTATAATTTTAATTCTTATTGACATAAGTGTTTGGGATTTAAATATCATGAGAATGAGTAATCAACACATATCTTTGGAGATGATGAATAAAGTTAGGGCAAAATGTAATATATCTTTTGTTTATGGTCAAAGCTTTGATTACCTAAGAAAGAGGCTTTGGCAAAATCTAGTAGAAGATGCGATACAAATTTTCAGACCTTAGATGATCCTAGGATATTTTAATCATATCAAAACTTACAAGGAGAAAAAAGATGGTAATCTTGTTCTTTTTAGCAAAATGCAAGAAATCGATGAATTTTTTTTGAAAATTAGATTAGCGGGTGTTGTTGTAGGAGGATTCAATTTCTCATGGTGATCTGGACCAGAAAAGAACGGTGATGACCAACTTGTAGTGGATAAATCTTTTCAACCAATTTTAAGCCACTTACCTACCAACCAGTTCATGTATTCATATCTGATTTTGATTAACCTCAGTGAAAAATTGGAAATGTTCCCAAAGCCGTTCAAATATATGAATCAGTGGTTCTTATATAATGATTATCAAAGAGTTTTTGAGGAAGGATGGAACGTGCAAGTCTATAGGAATCCTTTATACAGATTTATGAAAATAATGAAATAAGTAAAATAAGCCCTTAAATGATGGGCATGGAATAAAAAAAACATGAAGTTAAAAGTGGGGCATCGTAGGAAAATTTATAATGAACTATAAAACAAATTAGAAGTTGAACATAGCATGGTTGTGGGTGAGGAACTACAAGATGAAAAATTCAAACTGGAGTGGGCTATTCAACAAGAGTACATAGATACTAAATAAAAATCTAAATGTGACTAGCTGCTCCTAAGCGATGACGCTACGACATATTTCTATGCTAAAATGTTAACTAAATGTAGTCTCAGTAATGGGGGTTCCCTTCTTTTGGAAGATGGAAGTGCTGGATTAACCACCAAGGTTTAGTTGAAAAGGCAATAAACTATCTTATCTCTCGCTTCGACCAAAATCAAAGATGCTTCCTACCAAAAATAGTTTGCAAAAAAATCATAACAGAGCATAGGCAAAATTTTCTAAATCTAACGGATCTGCTTTCGGCTCTAACGGCATGAACGCGAAAGTTTATAACTAGCATTGGAATAGTATAAAGGAGTTGGTTACAGAGGTTGTCAATGGTTCTTTTTAACAAAGAGAAGGTGATCAAAGAAATTAATCATAACTTCATCCACATGGACTCAAAATCAATAAAAGCTACTAAGTCAAAACATTTTAGATCCATAGCTTGTTATAACATGATCTTAAATTTTTACCAAAGGTTCTCTGTAACAGATTAAAATGGTGTATACATGATCTAATTTCTTAGAACCAATATGCTTTTATCCAAGGGAGATCGATAGGAGATGGCATACTAATGGCACATGAAGCGGTAAAAGAGCTGGGAAGAGTAAAGAATAAAAACATATGTATTAAAATTAACTTGAAGAAAGCAAAGGATTCGATGAACTGGGACTTTCTGCTTCACATGCCCAAAGAGATGAATTTTACAATAAAGTGGATAGACATATTGGAGAAATGATTTGAAATCCAAGTTACCTAATCATGCATTAAGGTAGCCCACATGGATATTTTTTTCAATGCTCTAATGATCTATGATAAGCGATTCCAATTTTTCCTTTTCTATTCATGATAGTCATGGAACTTTTTACCTTGCTTATAGAGAAAAAGATGAAAAAGGTGGAATTTGCTCTGTTCAAAGTGAATAGTTTTGCTTTATCGCATATTATATGTGTGCAGATGATATTACAATTTTTGCCAAAGCAGATGCAAAGAGTATGGTAGACTTTTAAGAGATTTTCCTGATAATGAAAGATACTACAGAGTCCCAATAAAACATTGAAAAATCTAAGGTCTTCTTTAGGGGAGGAGTGGATAATATCTCAGCAATCAAAGGAAAAACTCAATATTGATGAAGGGAACCTACTGATAAGGTATCTAGAATTTTCCCTCTCAAGTGTTAATTTAAAGGATAGGGACTAATCGAGTTTAATTGATGGTAATAAAGTTAAATCAATGGATGAAAATGAGATTTCTCAGTATAGTTGGTAGACTCAAATTGGTAAAATCTACCATCTATCCTAAAATTCAATTCTAGGCGCAATGCTTTAAAATTCAAAGGCCAATATTGTAGTGAATTTTTTTATTTTTTTATTTTAAATTTGAGCGGAAGCGATTATTTGTTCAGGATCTAGTATTGCCTATTTAGATACCAATGACACTTCAAAAGAATTATGCAGTCTCACAGAAAAAAGTAACAGAAATAGAAGACACAGAAGATTTAACGTGGTTCGGATATGAATATCCTACATCCACGGAGACTCAACAACTTTTTATTTCACTAAAAAAGAGTATAAAAGAGAGAGGAAAGAATAATGGTGGATACTACACTTGCTTATTCATATAAAGATAAAGTTCCTTCATTTATATAGACTTGATAATGAAGGGTTTCTTAAAGATTAAGCAAAATCAATTTTCCGATTACCCAGATATCTTTCCAATTTACGTGATTTGATTTTTGTACAAATAGATGGCGTAATCTTCGTTTCCATATCTTTCCTTTATTCTCCATGCCTAATTATTTATTTCTTCATATAGCAGATATACATTGACTAATTAATTAGTTTCCTTCAAAATATCCTTCCATATATCAGCTAAATTAATTGATTTGATTGAATCAACTAATCAATTTCTTTCCTCTTTAACTAATATTTGAATCATCCAAATTCAACGCTCCACCTTGATTCAAATATAACAATCTTTCTTCATCACCTTATCATCAAGTAATCAAGATATAAGTTATTGGGTCTAGCGCTCAATGGAGCTCAAGTAACAGGTATCAAACTGATCAAGTTTGAGCAATGTTTAAACTTGTCCTTAGGAAGTGACTTTGCCATCATATCTGAAGGATTATCCAAAGTACTCACTTTCAACAATTTGATCTTGCTTCGTTCTTCCTCAAGCATTAGAAAGAAACCTCTAACATCAATGTGTTTCGTCCGTGAACAATAAGCTTGATTTTCTACAAGATGAATTGCACTCCGACTGTCTGAAAATAGCTCTACTGTCCGCTGCACCATTGAAAGATCATCCAACAACTGAAGTAAGCATAATTCTTCCTTTGTTTCTTCACAATTGATATCAACTCTGCTTCGATAGTCGATAAAGCTACGGTAGATTGCAGCTTTGATCTCTATGAAATCGAGCCTATGCCAAGTGTAAAAACATAGCCCGACACTGACTT
Organism: Allium cepa; assembly: GCA_030765085.1. NCBI lineage: Eukaryota > Viridiplantae > Streptophyta > Magnoliopsida > Asparagales > Amaryllidaceae > Allium > Allium cepa. Next base: position 307,896,840 of record CM060931.1, read on the forward strand.
CCTAGTATCTCTATCCCCAGCGTAATCAGAATCATAGTATCCTCTAAGAAAGATGTCATCATCCACTCCACCATATAACAAGCCCACCGAAGATGTGCCTCGAAGATATCTAAGAATCCACTTCACAGCTTGCCAATGCTCTTTTCCTGGGTTAGACATATATCGACTCACAACACCAACTACATGGGCCAAATCTGTTCTTGTGCACACCATCGCATACATAAGACTACCAACAGCACTAGAATAAGGTATATCAGCCATATACCTCTTGTCTTCTTCCGATGAGGGATATAAGTCTTTTGACAACTTAAAATGAGAGCCTAATGGAGTGCCAAACGGTTTAGCTTTCTCCATTCCAAATCGAGCGGGGACGTTCTCGATGTACTGCGCTTGAGTGAGCCTTAACTCTCTCCGCTTCCTATCCCTGCTTATCTCCATACACAATATTCTTTGTGCCTTTCCCAAATCCTTCATGTCAAATTCGCTACTGAGCTCCGCTTTCAACTCCTTAATTTTGACCATACTCCGAGATGCAATCAACATATCATCAACATATAACAATAAATAGATCATATCACCATCACATCTCTTGGAATAAACACACTGGTCTTTGAAACTTCTGGAGTATCCCTGTGAAAGCATAAACTTATCAAACCTCTTGTACCATAGTCTAGGAGACTGCTTCAGTCCATATAGAGATTTTTTGAGTTTGCAAACATATTCTGGCCTGCTACTGTCAATGAACCCTTCCGGCTGCTTTAAATAAATCTCCTCATCCAGATCACCATGTAAGAATGCAGTTTTGGCATCTAGTTGCTCTAATTCCATATCATAATGAGCAACTAATGCCAAAAGAATACGAATAGAAGTAGACCTAACCACTGGAGCAAAGATATCATGATACTCTACCCCTTTCTTTTGAAAATACCCCTCTGCGACTAACCTTGCCTTGTATCTGAGATTACCATTTTCACCGTCATTCACTCTATAGATCCACTTGCATCCAATAGCTCTCTTGTCGGTGGGAAGAGGCACCAAATCCCAAGTATGATTTCTCTGTAATGATTCAATCTCCTCCTCCATAGCAACTAACCAACTGGAACTGTTAACTGATGTGATAGCTTCTCTAGAATCACAGGGCTCATCATGGACAACATTCAAAGCATATGTTTCCATATCATCGAAATTAATATCTTCGATGCTCAATCCAACAAACTCATCAAGCCACTTAGGCTTTCTTCTTTGTCTGACAGACCTAGGTTCCGAATGACCTCCACCTTGAGTTTGATCCTCTGTACCAACATTGATATTATCCTCATCAACCACGGTGTCATCGGAAACACCATTTGAACGTCTATGGAAGAATCAACAAATGACTTGCTTGTGTATGCTTTTCTTCACATTTCCTCTCATTGTCATCCGATGAGGAAGGCTCCACCTTTAACATAGCCTTCTCATCAAAAGTCACATGCATGCTCAAAACCATCTTCTTGCTAATAGGACACCACAACCTATATCCCTTCACTCCTCTTATATAACCTAGAAAAATACACTTGCGAGCTCTAGGTTCCAGCTTCCCTTTGCTCTCATGCACATAAGCTGGGCAACCAAACACTCCGAGAAATGAATAGCTAACAGGCTCTCCTTTCCATACTTCTTCAGGGATCTTCATATCTATGGCAGGGAAGGTGTGCGGTTGATGAGGAAAGCCGCCATAGATAAAGCTTCAGCCCAAAATCCCTTCATTAATTTAGTAGTCAGTCTAAGGCATATTGTTCTCTCCAATAATGTCTGATTCATCCTTTCTGCAACTCCATTAGACTGGGGGTCGACTGGTGTGGTGTAGTGCCTCTTAATGCCTTTAGACTCACAATAATCGATGAATTCCTGTGATATAAATTCACCGCCATTATCTGAACAGAGAACTTTCAATTTCTTCCCTGACTGCTTCTCAACCATAGATTTCCACTTCTGAAACTTAGCAAAGGTTTCATTCTTTGACTGAAGAAAGTATACCATACTTTACGAGAGAAATCATCTATAAATGAAACAAAATATCTAGATCCACCTAAAGACGGACAAGGGGAGGGACCCCAGACATCTGTATGAACATACTCCAAGACAGTTTTGCTTTATGCTCTCCTGTACCAAAAGAAATCTTCGTCTGCTTTACAAGAACACACCCTTCACAAAAATCAAGTTTTGAATGATGAACTCCATCAACCAATCCTCGTTTTCTCAACTCATCCATGTTGCGCTCACCAATGTGACCCATCCGTAAGTGCCATAATCTGGAAGAATCCGAATCAACAGATGTAACAGAACCTGATTCACCAATTACAGTAGTGCCCTTTGATAGATAAAGATTTCCTGCCCTCACACCTCTCATAAAAATCATGGAACCTTTCGATATCTTCATTTTCTCTCCTTCCACTACAATCTTCAAGCCAAGTCTACTCAACGCCCCAACAGAAATCAAGCTCCTTCACAAATCAGGTACATGTCTAACATTGGTGATCGTAAATAACACCATCAAACATCCTAATCATCATGCTACCAATACCCACCATACGGCAAGAAGCATCATTACCCATCAGAACTTCTCCTCCATCAATTTCACGATAAGTGAAAAAGTAGCTCCTATCAGGTGTCATATGATAGGATGCACCAGAATCAATCAGCCATAAGTTGCTCTTCCCAGAAGACCCAGAAGCTGTAAATACATCGGTGTCACTTTCTGTATCTGATTTCTCTGCTGTAGAAGCTGAGGCTTGCTTTGGATCTTTTCTTCTACCTTCAAGCTTGGGACATTGTGCTATGAAGTGCCCTGGTTTCTTACAATAATGGCAAGTCAAATTCTTAGGTCCCCTAGACTGAGACCGTGAATAATTCCGTCCTCCACCTTTCTTCGACCTGCTTTGGCCTCTACCTCTCTAAACAGATAAGCCTTCGGTATCACTATCCAAGCTAGTGCCCGCCAATCTACCTCTTAATACTTCATTATGAAGACCAGCCTTTACATCAGACATGCTAATTTTACTGTGGCCATAAATCATGGAATTAGCAAAAGCAGTATACTCCTTAGGCAAGGAACATAAGAGGATCACAGCTTGAGCCTCATCAGTAATATCAACTTCCGTTGCCTTCAGGTTCATAATCAAAGTCATCAAAGCATCTACATGCTCCATGAGATCAGCTCCAGTCTTCATCTTGAACGAATAAAGTTGTTGCTGAAGAATAATCCGATTAGTGAGAGACTTGTCTTGCTATGCATCCGATAAATGCATCCCATAGTTCTTTCACCGTCTTCTTCTGAGAGAATTCTCTAAGAACTTCATCTGAAAGGCTCAACTGAATTGTTGTAAGAGCCTCATCTCTCATCTCTTCCAAATCAGCTGCATCAATACCTTTCAATTTCTCAGGCGCAGAAACAACCTTGTAAGTCATCTCCTTCTTCAATACTGCCTCCATCTTCATCTTCCAAGTACCAAAATCTCCTTTTCCGTCAAAACGTGTTACTCCATAATTGACACCAGATCTACCAATAGACTTATTAGAAGTAGCCATTAATATCCAAACGGAACAATAACTCTAGCTCCGATACCAAACTGTAGTGAATTTTTTTAATTTGAGCGGAAGCGGTTATTTGTTCAGGATCTAGTATGCCTATTTAGATACCAATGACATTTAAAAGGAATTATGCAGTCTCACAGAAAAATAACAGAAATAGAAGACACAGAAGATTTAACGTGGTTCGGATATGAATATCCTACGTCCACGGAGACCCAACAACTTTTTATTTCACTAAAGAAAAGAGTACAAAAGAGAGAGGAAAGAATAATGGTGGATACTACACTTGCTTATTCATATGAAGATAAAGTTCCTTCATTTATATAGACTTAATAATGAAGGGTTGCTTGGAGATTAAGCAAATCAATTTCCCGATTACCCAGATATCTTTTCAATTTGCGTGATTTGATTTTAGTGCAAATAGATGGCGTAATCTTCGTTTCCATATCTTTCCTTTATTCTCCATGCCTAATTATCTATTTCTTCATATAGCAGATATACATTGACTAATTAATTGATTGACTAATTAATTAGTTTCCTTCAAAATATCCTTCCATATATCAGCTAAATTAATTGATTTGATTGAATCAACTAATCAATTTCTTTCCTCTAACTAATATTTGAATCATCCAAATTCAACCAATATCAACAAAATAAAGCATATGTGTTTAAATTTTCAACAAAATAAAGCATATGTGTTTAAAATATCCACTAGATCCAGCCTCAGATCTACACTGAACTCTAAAAGTCGTCAATGCTTCCAAATCCTTCTACTCGGCTACCATAGCCAACACTACATTTTGACGCTTTTTGTTAAGCGCGTCTGGAACATGTTACCTTTCCCTAGTGTGTACTCAATTACAAAATCATAAGAATTAATAAACTCTAACCATGTCTCATATTCATCTCCTTCTGAGAGAACAAATACTTCAACAACTTATGGTCCGTATAAACTCAAACCTCTCTCCCAAGAGATAATGTCTCTACAAACTTCAATAAAAAACCACTGCAGTTAATTCCAAATCATGTATTGGATATCTAACCTCATGCGGTTTAAGCTATCGAGAAGCATAGGCAATCACTTTAGCTCTCCGTTGATGCCAAAAATGGGCATCAACACCAAGAACCTTATGGATATCAGAAAATGAATGGAATCTAAAGACCAAAGCATAAAAATAAATAAACACACATATGTTATAGTGGTTCAGCAAACTTGACATACATCCATTGCATATTTTATTAATCTTTTGCAAGATTACAATTAAAAGAACAGTTGGATCAGCTAGAATCCATTGATATAGGTTTTAAAGAAATAGAAAATGGAAGAGCCTCCGAAGTAGGAAGATGGAGGTGGAGACTCCCTTTTTGAACCATGAATGTAGTATTTATAGCAGGAGATGTGCACGGATCGGGCTGAAGCTATACAAGGAAATCCCTTATCTAATAGAGCCTACCATATCGATCGGCGTGTCCTCTTCATGTTCCATATGATTGGCATATGTATGACCGATCATTTTTACTTGCTCTTAACAACTCATGATCATTATTGGAGTATTTTAAAGGCTTTTTGATATTGCTTCTAGAATTTAGGATCATACTAAATCGTAGATTGCAAGCTATAAGTTGTTTCAGCTCGAAGGTAGAATATACACTAAAACATGACGATCGTTAGGTTGTACCCATCAGTAAAGATTAGCCTATATCGATCGGCCTACCTCATATCTTCATTTTGGGACGCGCGATGTCATGATATGCTCCACTTGCTAGTTTGTTTATTTCATTGAAGTCTTACATGGATCTGCCTCATGGTTGCCAAGATATTAGCTATTCTCCAATGGATTGAGCCATCTTCCTTGATCATTCTCCGGTCGAACCAAACAAGTCGTTCTCTTACCCTTAGCTTATGCATATGGACTTCGGTTAACTACAAACTTGGGGCATACCTTCATGGGGCAGGGCTTGACTTCATGTTTTCCATACTTCGACTTGGTTTCGTTTCGAATCTATTCGACTATTGTCTATAATACTATATATATATATAGCTAGATCTTCAAGCTATCGACTATTGTTCCTGGTCGAATCGATGAAATCACGACTTCAACAAAAGACGGGATAACATTTTTCTCGCAAAGTACATCTTATGGATAACATGACGTGCTTTGAATCGTAACAAATATGAATCATCGTGATTGAATCCATTCAACTTCTTGATTGATTACTATTCCTCTATCGTCTATTGATAGTATAAATCTAGAGTTGTATACAAATTTGGTTACGGGAAATCTACAAAACCTCATTCATTTGATCCTGCCTCAAACTTGATAGCTCCAGGATTGTTTGAAATCTTTTACTGATTACAGAAAACAAAACTGTTAACCCTGTTTTCATGCACCTTCATACACGTGTTCATGTTGTTAACTCCAGATTGTGCTCGTATCCATAGGTCATTGCCAACTTTTATGATATTCTAACTGTTCACGTACGCAATCGAACTTTTACGATCATTTGACGTCCTTCTCATTCACCACATTTTTCACTTACTCCATCATATTCCAACATTATTTATACTTCTAAATTATTAACCATGAAATGATCGTCCTAAGGTATGAATAAATAGCATAAGATCTAAGATGGATCGACACTGGTCGGATGGTTGGAAGATGGATTAGGAATGGTTCAAACAATGCAGATTGTTCAAGGATGGATCAGCATAATCCGTAGATGTCATACAGTCGGCCTAAACTTTCAGGATGAAAATGATCAGTTGACCTTGCCCTTTATATAAAGCCCGACACTAAGTTGTTTTCCTTCACTTTGCTTTTGCTTTTCACACTTCTACCCTTAAGCTAAGAAACTAAAATAAGCGCTTTTCCTTTTTCTTCACCGAACCTCACTGTAATCCCATCTTCCCCTCTATATCTATATTTCAAATCGACATCGAGTCCTCCATTTTTCTAGGTCACGAAAATAGGTAAAGCATTATTCGAATTTGTTGCATAACTCTTAAATTGATTCGAATCTAGGATAGGTGGCATGGGCCAAATTTTCTTTTTCCTTTTTATTATTGTAATCTTGTTCAATGGAGGCAAGGTGACTTGCCTGAGAAAAGCTAGCGACCTACTGTTATCAGGCCAATCATTCTTGGAGGGAGACGACGACGAGAAGATGAAGGGTTTGGAGTGATGGATAAGAACGATTCTTACAATCGTTCGTGGACGATCGGTGGGGCTCTGGTTCAAAGACGAGGGAGTTCAAAAATGGCATATGAACGATCGGACACGTTAGCTTAGTGAAGACGATTAGTAGGTAGGACGATCGGTCAGAGCTGTTCCATGGATCGTTTGGCTTATACTTGCTTCCAGGATGTTCGGCCATTAATATATTGGAACGATTGGACTATACAATATCACTGTAATCCATTTACACTTAGGCTTAGTACTTTCACATGTGCGTAAGAATATAACCTATAGCTTGATCATAAAATCGAACCAAATAACTAGTTCGGGGTCCTTGTACACATTTAAACACAAAAATGACCATCATATGACATGGCCTCTGTGATTAATAACATGCCACCTCGAAACAAGTGCCATAAATAAAGAATTCTAACTACCATGTCAAAACTTATGCATAAATCAGACAACAGTTTGATTTCCTTTAGCTAATGACTGTCTTTTGAAAAAAATTCTATACCTTGTCATCTTTTCTTGTCTTCGGTTAACCCATTATCATATCGATTAGCACTTTATTACACATCGCTTACACTCACAATGCACTTGGGGGGGGGGTATAAATCGTTTTTTCTAATTATGATTTTTATTAATTTGATAGCAAGGGAATCTAGGTGTTCCGAATATATCACAATCATGCCAGCCGGATCTTCCTCTCATAAGACAAATTCGGACATGGAATCTAGTTCAGCGATCGAATCTTACAGCCTGGTACTTAGTCACAATTCAGGACACCCCGAAGGCTCAGGTTCCCAGCTTGATCTTTCCAAGATTGTTCCTATGTTTCTTCCGAAAGTTATTGAATTGGCACTCGACACTTTAGAAGATGCAATCATTCTTGAAAATTCTCCTTATTCAATAGCTTCAAAGATCAAAGGAGACGCTCCCCAGAGGATTTTCACAAGGAATGACATTCCTTTTGGCAACGTATTAGTTCCGTCACAATGCGATAGGTCTCACAAACCTCCCAAAGGTTACATAACATGCAAAAAAATCATGTGTTGGGTGCATCTCGTTGTTCAATTCGTATATCTAGGAGATTTGACAATATTTAAGAATGTCTCCCAAACAACTCCATCCAAATGGCTACGAGCATCTCAACTTTACATACATGGTATTCATAAGTTTCTGCACCGTCCACCCACTATCGAAGACATTTGATTTCTTTTCACTTTTAAACGGCGAACAGGGAGTCCATCATTCGCTTTTCTTGAATCAGCAAAAAAGGCCAGATTTTGACCAGTACTTGGAACAAATTTATGGCTTTGAAGAGTGAATGGTTCTTCTTTCATTGTCCGCCTGAATTCGCTCGATTATGGCTAGAGAGACGTAGGTGCCCCTTACTAATTTCATAAATATGTACGAAAAATTTATCCAAGCTATATTCTAACAATGTCATTCATTTTCATGCGTCGTTACCCGACCCAGTAGCGAAGTTTATGAAGAAGCAGTCTCTATTTTAAAGAACACTCCAACCGAAGATAAAAATATTGAAATTTTGCTCGAGGATGAATGTCTTGTCACTTTTAGCTTGATAGAAGAAGGCCTCAGCGTGGGGATAACCAAAACTGCCCGACTGACTGGGACCAGATTACAGGTTGCAACCGGTCAAAGAGATGTTCAATCCAGCCCTGTGGTGCCCCCGTCACGCGCACCCAAGCGTTTGCTGATATTAACAACGGAGGATATAGTGAAGATGCACTTGGTCTTCTTGATGATAGACCTGATTCCATGGATGGAGTCGCTCTCTCACAAGTCCTTAACCCTCGACCGTGGTTGAAAGAAAGGGAAAAGCGATCGCACATAAGCCTTCAAGAAGTCATCGTTTCGACCCAACTAAGCCGTTGATGAGCCTACCACTAGATCCTTTGTCTGATCTACCGATCTCTCCTGATATCGACGCTTATCGATTCACTGACATGAGCGTTAAAGTGTTAGAATCTCCTTTCAGAACCAGTCCAAAGATCCCTACTTCCGAAGGGGAAGTTACACCGATGAGCAAAGCTTTTGCACCTAGTCTATCACGGGGTTGCACTAGGACACTTACACACACTGGCATGTCTAACACTGCACTGTAATTAATTTTGACTTCTTATTACTCAAATGTCATTATTATTCATTTTTCTTTAAAGGAATGATGGTAAGGAAAAGGAGTATGTTTGATTCTCTACGGGACGTACAACATCAATCGTCTTGTTCGCAATCTAGGTCTTATCGTGGCAGTCGTGACTATTATGTATTAGCCATCGCCCCGACCATGGTTGTGGTTATCAAGAAAGGGATGACATGGATAGGCCTGCTCAGGACACTTACAGATCAAGATCAAGATCAAGATCTCCTCCTCCAAAAGGTCTAGAAAGATCAGCAGAGTGCAGGGACTTTCCCACTGATCCACCTCACGGACCTCCTACGGTTCCTATGCCTCCAAAGCCCTTGGTCCCATCTCAGTCTCAACGACCAATCAATCGCCGCCGTCATGGAGAACATGATACAATGCATAATAAGCCTGGCAAGGAAAGTGCTGGGGTCGAAATTATTTTTGAGGTTCCCCCAGTTGACCCAAATGTTCACATGGTAGGGCTTCGAAAGGAATTTCTGAAATTATGCTTTGATGGGTTCTATTTTCCCCCAATATGAATAAGGTTCAAGACGATGTTCAAAGAATGACTGTCAATTGCGTCACTGACATCCACATACAATACTGGGAATGGATGAATGCCATGAAAAAAAATCAAAGGTTTCCTTCGAGCGTGTGGCAGAAATCGATAAACTGAAGCGACAGGAGGCCCGCGATAGTAGAATTATCGAAGCTTCGACAAATGAACAGCAGGCCTCTAGAACCACCTTAACCAAAGCTAAAGAAAAAGATGATGCTACTTTAAAATTTATAGAGGAGATAAAATCCAGCCATCTAGATATGATTCAAGTATTGCATTACTGTAACCATGAGAAGAAGCTTGAGCAAGACATGGCTCCAAATAAGGAATCTACAGCCTTGAAGGAAGTAGCCGAACTCAAGGCCAATCTTGAAGATGCAATAAAAGACTAGGATAAAGCTGAAAAGATCATTCAAGGTTCTTGCAAAGAGATGGTTCATGTAAGGCTTGAGAGAGATGAGGCCATTGAAAAAGCTAAAAGCTTCGACACACTCATTCAATGTGAGACGGAAACGCATATGAACAAGGTGAGAGAAGACGTGATGAATGAGCTCGACCCGCTTCTCATTCTCAACAATGCCAATGTATTTAAACATAGGAACATAGCGTGGCTTGATAAAGACTACCCTTATCAGCTTCATCGTGCCTGGGAATTTCTCATCTTGGAGAAGGAAAGACATCATACCCAGAGATTGTCGATGCAACCAAACTCGAAAATGAAGTGCTGTTGGGCAATGAACCCAAAATATTACATGAAATTCAGATTTCTCTCTAGAAAGAGTTCATGGCTGCTCCTTCACATGAGGTGGGTGAAGGATTTGGGTCGGCACATTCTGATATTGCAACTGAGCTGCCCCCGGTGTCTCAAATCACGACTAGTTCTACGATTAGCTTCTCGACTGTCCCTAGGTACGATCCGGATAAACCATGATTATCTTTGATCCTTGAGCGTGGTTTTGAGGATGCTTCGATTAAGCCTGAAATCCACACCACAGAGGGTATTCTTTCAATCTTTCCTTTATCTTATAAAGTTAGGAAGTTATTAATTAATCTTTATAATCTTTCGCCTTTCTCTTTCTCATCCTTAGACTCATCGAATATTGCTTCTCTCCCTTCTTGAGGATCTCAACTGGAGTCTCAAATGGCCACAACTGAATCTATCATAGTTACAACTTCGACTGCCATTCAAAGTGTCCATGGAGAGGCTTATTTTTGATGATCAACTCATGGAGGCACTATTCAAGAAGGGAGCAGACCCACACCATGAAATCTCATTTGACACGGAAATGGTAATCATTGGCTCCTCTGATCATGTTGGTGGGCTCAGTATGAAAGAAAGGATTTTGTGAGAGGAGCTTGAGAAAAAGAAGGTGAAGGGAGAGCCAGTTGAACAGGTCTCGAATGAGCCGATGCCTTCCTCTCTTTAGATGATTCCTCTCGAAGGTGCGACTCCTTCGAAAAATGTTCCTTACACTTCTGTTGTCGAAGATACCCCCATCCCTCCAACTTCTAGAGACAACACCATTTCGGTCCATACAAATGAGGAAACTCCTCCTAAGAAAGGCCGAGATGGATAGGGATCGAAAAGGAAGGCTAGCAGTAGTTCAGAGGGAGCTACCCCGAAGAAGCAAAAAAGGGACAAGAAGTCCAAAGAGTGATCTTTGGACATGCAAGTAATTTAGATAGCTGCTTATATTTTTTCTAGTTGTATTCGTATGGGCATGGCCCTTAAATTTTGTATTTTGTGCAACCAGATTTCATGTGAATAAAAATTCTTTCGTACTTTTGCATGTTCTCCGTATTTACTTGTTTAAATGTTTGAACTCCTGCATTTCTCAATTCATGTACTTGCAAGTTGTTGGTTGACGAATCAAACACTAATTTGATTAATACATCTCGAGGCTTTTCTACGATTATGGCCTCGGGGCATTGTGAACATGAGATATGAGCTATAGTGTTAGGCTTTCACAATGATTCCTTGGGTATCCACATTTCTATTCCCGGTATTTGGGTCAGTAAATGAACTATGTGGACGGTTGAGTGTCATATCAGTGGTGTTAATATTCTATCATAAACCCTAGAAGATTTAAAGCCGATTGATGATTGGCATAATCACATTCATCATATTTTCCTCGTAGCCATAAGTCTGGGGTATACTTTAATAAGTTAGAGCGTGGGTTATGCTTACTTTAGCTTTTACACTCTGTCCCGTCGTATCGTGGGATCGAGTAAATGGATAATAAACTAGGTCATGCATATTCTGGTCTTTAACGGTTTGCGCTTCCCTTGCCGATTTTAGCTTGGAATTACTGGAATAGGAGGCGGTTGAAACCCACTCATCGGTTCATGCTGCTTGCGTTCTAGTCCGCATTCTAGAAACTTAGAGTCATTCTATGAGCAGTCGACTCACGCTCAATTTGTGTTCATACTTTTTTCTATGCTTTGGGGACTTAGATTTTTTGTCAAATGGTTCATACCCTAGTCCATAGTATAAGACTCAGAGTGCTCTAGTCCGAAGTCGGTGACTTAGAGATTTTTCCAAATCGTTTATACTCTAATCCATGCTCCGGGACTTAGAGTACTATAGCCCACGCTGCGGGGACTTAGATATTTTATTGGATTGTTTATACTCAAGTTCATGCTCCGGGGACATAAAGTACTCGAGTCTACTCTACGGGGACTTAGAAATTTTTATGAATCGTTTCTACTCTAGTCCATGCTCTGGGGATATAGAGTACTCTAGTCCATGCTCCGAGGGCTTAGGGGATTTTGTGAATTGTTTATACTTATGTCCGCGCTCCGGAGACTAAGAATACTCTAGTCCACGGTCCAGGGACTTTGATATTTTGGTGAGTCGTTTATAGTCCAGTCCGCACTACGGAGACTTAGAGGACTCTAGTCCATGCTTTGGGGACTTAGAGATTTTTTTCAATCGTTTATACTTTAATCCGTGCTCCGGGGAGTCTATGCTTCGAGGACTTAGAGATTTTAATGAATCGTCTATATTCAAGTATGTGCTCCGGGGACTTAGAATGCTCTAGTCCATGCTCCAAGAGCTTAGAGATTTTTGTGAATCATTTATACCCAATTCTACGCTCCAAGGACTTAGAGTACTCTTGTCTGTGCTCCGGGGACTTAGAATTTTTGTGAATCGTTTATACTCTAGTCCATCCTCTAGGGACTTAGAGTACTCTAGTCCATGCTCTGAGGACTTAGAGATTTTTGTTGAATCGTTTATACTCTAGTCCGTGCTTTGGGAAATTATAGTACTCTAGTTCACGCTTTAAGGACTTAGTGATTTTTGTGAATCATTTATACTCTAGTCCGCATTTTGGGGACTTAGAGTAGTCTAGTCTGCACTCCAGGGACTTAGAGATTTTTATGAGTCGTTTATACTCTTGTCTGCGCTCCTTGGACTTAGAGTACTCTAGTCTGCGTGACGTGGACTTAGAGATTTTTATGAACCGTTTATACTCTAGTCCACGCACCGACGACTTAGAGTACTCTAGTCTGCGCTACGGGGACTTAGAGGTTTTTGGTGAATCGTTTGTACCCTAGTCCGTGCTCCTGGGACTTAGAGTCACTAGTTCATGCTCCGGGGGCTTGGAGATTTTTGTGAATGGTTTATACTTTATTGCACGCTCTAGAACTTAGAGTAATCTAGTCCACTCTTGGGACACAGACATTTTTATGAATCGTTTATACCCTAGTCCGTCCTCCGGGGACTTAGAGTACTCTAGTCCATGCTCCAAGGACTTAAAGAATTTTGTGAATCATTTATACTCTAGTCCGTGCTTCTGGGACTTAAAGTACTCTGGTCCACGCTTTGAGAACTTAGAGATTTTTGTAAATCATTCATACTTTAGTCCACGCTCTGAGGACTTAGTGTATTCTAGTCCATGCTCTGGGGTCTTAGGGATTTTTGTGAATTGTTTATACTCTAGTCTGCGCTATGGGTACTTAGAGTACTCTAGTCCATGCTTCGAGGACTTAGAGATTTTTGTGAATCATTTATACTCTAGTCCATGCTCTGGGGACTTAGATTACTCTAGTCTGCGCTTTGGGAACTTAGAGTACTCCAGTTCGTGCTCTAGGGACTTTGAGATTTTTAAAATCATTTATACTCTAGTCCGCGCTCCGGGGACTTAGAGTACTCTAGTCCGCGCTCTGGGGACTTAGAGATTTTTGTGAATCCTTTATACTCTAGTCCACCCTTCCGGGACTTAAAGTACTCTAGTCCACGCTCCAAGAACTTAGAGATTTTTTTGAAACGTTTATACTCTAGTTCGCGCTCCGGGGACATAGATTAATCCACCCCATGCTCCATGGACTTACAGATTTTTAGTGAATCTTTTATACTCTAGTCCATGCTCCGGGGACTTAGAGTACTCTAGTCTGTGCGCCGAGGACTTAGAAATTTTTGTAAATCTTTCATACTTTAGTCCATGCTCCGGGAACTTAGAGTACCCTACTTCGTGCTCTGAGGACTTAGAGATTTTATTAATCTTTTATACTCTAGTCCGTTCTCCAGGAACTTAGAGTACTCTAATCCAAGCTCTGGGGACCTAAAGTACTATAATATAGGCTTCAAAAACTTAGAGATTTTGTCAAGAGAAGTCGTATTTTTATCCTTTTGATTTCTACTTCATTCACCGTGTCGAGGTAGAAGTTGTCGAATGAATAGTCGAACCACGTTCGTTCACGGAATGGGAATCTACCTAGCATTCAGGATGAAACTTGGCAATTAGACGGTCGATTCTCGTCCACTTGGTAGTTGTGGATCTTCCAATTTCTAGTGAGGAAAGGGGTAGGTAATGGATGGTTGGATATTATCAATGCTGGAGTTGGATGACCAAGTCTTGCCTAACTTGCTTAATATTCTTTCTAGCCAGTAAAGGAAATGAGTTATTGAGTAGACAAATCCGATTCAACGTGCATTCACGCCCATTCCATAAAATTTGTGGCTAATAAGTAGGCATTCAACAATAGCTTCTTCAAGTCAAATATGAAGGTTGTTGGATTAACGGTCAGTCATGTCCATGTTCTGTTGGATTGTGACCTTGTTGAGTCTTTTCAATTCTGTACTTCGATGTCCCAAGTCAAGGGCACATGGTAAATGATGAATAGTCGAATCATGCTCATCTAGATAAAAGCTCCACAGGTTCCATCATGATCTGTAGAGATTGGTCGGCACCCAACTCTAGGCACTTAGATACCTACATTGTATGCACATCGTTTAATTCAAGTTGATCATAGTTTATGCCATAATTGAAATTGAAATTATAATGAATTAATCAAAAAGAGATCAAAATATGTCCCATCAATAAGTGAAGCGTCGTTGTGTGCTTGCTATTCTACTTTTCCCCTGGCTTCTTTTAGGAGGGTATCGACCGTCGTCGGTCTAGTTGATAATCGACGTACTTTATTGATAGGGCTATGATGTTTTTGTCATCATCAAGCCGGGATGTTTTTTTGGCTATAGTTACTCATCATGCTCATGAAAAACATCTGCATGATAAAGATTTTCTCAAAGCCAAGTGGTTCAGAATTGATGGGTGGTGCTCTATCACTTGTGGTCAGACTTGGGAAATCTGATAGTTTCTTGGAGTCTCACTTTGGGTTGCTTAGGGCCTGAAACTAAATCACTTGGAGCAAAAAGTCTCAAAGGCTTGACAATAGGTACTCCGGGTATCTTTGGGTTTTGCTTCGAGAAAAACATCATCCTACCCGAGCCCTGCTTCGGGTCACTGCCTATGTTATAAAATCTTTCTTATACTAGTCAAAATTTCCATGCCACTCCTTCATGCCTGTCTCCCACAAGGACTGAACACGTCGTCTATAGCATTTAACAACTCTAAGCATCTTGTCTAAGAAGGTGTGAAATCGAAAAACTTGGAGAGATGAAGGCAGCTCCCACTACTACTGGATCGGCCTCGAAGCTTCAGGCTGTGGATAAAGGTCTGTAGTACGTAAATAAGAACGATCGGTCTAACTCAATGACCTCAAAACTATCACTGTAGATCAAGTGTATAGAGATGTCCACAATTCCGCTATAGATTGGTAGAGAGGCTTATAGGAATTGATCGGTTACAAGGACGAGAATGGAACGACCGTATTAAAATGACCATGTTGGAACTTTTACACGTAGCAGTTGCTACGGGGTCTAATTGGAGTGATCATGTAAAAACCATCGTATAAGGATGATGTATTGTATTCAGGAGGCAGAAGCATCAACATAGTACGACCTGTTATATGCAAATCAAAAACGTTCGGGTCTTAAGAAAGGAATTGAAATGATCGGGTGATGAACGACCCTGCAGGAATGATCGGAGATAAACATTTGTGTGTGAAGTAGCCTTTATCATATTGATGGAACGATCGATGTGGACCATTGTAAAAAAAAGACCGGGTATGTTGTTGGTGTGACTAAATTCGTAGTGAACAACTATTTTGTTAGTGCATAAGGTCCATGGCCAATTGTCAATTGTTCGTCCTTGCATTAAAACTTGAGAATGCAAAAACATTCACGAAGAATAAGGCTACTTATCACTAATCTCATTCTTTCCTGCTTTTTGGCTGAGGTAGTAGACATGATTTCATGGCCTTGTATGGCAACTTCCATCTAGACTTTTTCCCAAATCTAAGTAGAGTAGAAAATTTATCAATCAAAAGATAGATCTATTTCACGAACACGGGAATTAACCAATAGACAATAAGATCTAATCTAACGAGAAATCAATTCCCATTGAAAGCACCAAAATATTGATGCCAAAAATAGGCATCAACACCCATAGAATCCTATGGATATCATAAAATGGATGGAATCTAAAGAACAACACATAAAAATAAATAAACATGCAGATTATATAGTGGTTCGGCAATTTTAGCCTACATCCACTTCATATTTATTTATCTTTTGCTAGATTTACAATTACAAGAACATTTAGATCAGCTAGAATCCATTGATACAGGTTTTTAAGAAATTGAAAATGGTAGAGCCTTCGGAGTAGGAAGAAGGAGATGATGTCCCCTTTCTGAAGCCATAACTGTAGTATTTATAGCAGGAGACGTGCATGGATTTGGCTGAAACTTTGCAAGGAAATCTCTTAGGTCCAGTAGAGCCCACATATCGATCAGTCATGTCCACTCCAAGATCCATAATGATTGGCACATGTATGACCAATTGTTTTTACTTTCTCTTAACAACTCACGATCATTATTGGACGATCTTAAAGGCTTTCTGACATTGCTTCTAAAATATTGGATAATCCTAGGTCGCAGATTGCCAGCTATAAGTTGTTTTGACTTGGAGGCAGAATATACACCAAAACATGCCGATCGTTAGGTTCTACCTATAAGTAATGATCGGCTTATATCGATTGGCCCTACCTCTTATCTTCTTTTTGAGACGCACGATCGTCATAATACACTCCACTTGCTACTATGTTGATGTCATTGAAGTCTTACATGGATTGGCTTTATGGTTGCTAAGATATTAGTTATTCTCCAATGATTTGAGCCGTCTTCGTTGATCATTCTCTGGGCGATCCAAAAAAGTTGTCGTCTTACTCGTAGCTTGCACATACGGACTTCAATTAATTTCAAACTTGAGGCATAACTTCACGAAGCCAGGCTTGTAACTTCATGTTTTCCATACTTCGAATTGGTTTCGATTCGAATCTGTTCGAATATCGTCTATAATACTATATATAGCTAGCACTTTAAGCTATCGACTACTATTCGTTCTTGGTCTAATCGATGATATTATGACTTCGCCAAAAGGCAGGATAACACTCTCTACATTAACACAGTTCCTAACTCAGTTCCACATGCATCAGTTTATACTACCACATCTTGATTCCCTTCCAAAACAACCAATATAGGTGCATGAGTCAATAAGTGTTTGAGGAACTGGAATGCTGCCTCACACTTATCGATCCACATGAACTTCACATCCTTTCATGTTAGCTTGGTCATCGGTGATGGTGAACCTCCAATAATATCTAGCTCAATCCAAGAAAACTCTTTATCTCGGTTACTGTCTCGGGTCTCTTCCAATTATTCACTGCTTCAGTCTTTGTCGAATCTACAGGCAACCCTTTCTCCAAGATTACATGACCAAGAAACTTCACTTCCTTCTTCCAAAAATGACACTTCGAAAACTTCACTTTCGGCTGATGCTGCCTTAGCGTCTCAAGCATAACTCTGAGACAAACTTCATGCTCCTTCTCATCCTTAGAGCATATCATAATATCATCTATAAAAACCAACATGAGTCTATCCAATTGCTCCGGTAAAACTCGGTTCATCAAATCTAAAAAGAATGCCGGTGCATTAGTTGGTCCGAACAGCATAACTAACCATTTGTACGATCCATACCTAGTCCTAAACGCTGTCACTCTATCGTCTGCTATTCTATGTTGATGAAACCCTATTGCCAAATCTAACTGAGAAAATACCTTGGCTCCACTCAATTAATCGAATGAATCTTCAATTCTTTGCAATTGATATTGATTCTTCATCGTCTTCTCATTCAACTTATGATAATCGATACATAACCTTAACGATCCGTCCGGCTTCTTAGCAAATACTACGGCTGCTCCCTAAGGTGAACTACTTGGCATAACAAAAATCTTGACTTCCAAATCCACCAACTACACCTTCAACTCCCTCATCTCAGTAGGTGTCATCCTGCTTTTTGGACTACTCATTGGTTCTGCTCAAGGCAACAAATCTATCCAAAACTCAATGGCTCATTTCAGAGGCAATCGTACTACTGGTTCGAAAACATTCGTGAATTTTCTAACTGCAAAAACTCGATTCAACTCATCTTCTAACTCCATAGCACCCAATAAAGGATTCACCTCACAACTAGGGTTTTCCATGGTATAAAAAATCCAATCGCTGCAATCGGGGTGTCTAAGCGATATTTTTCTGTCAAGGAAAAATATCCTAGCATCGTACTACTTAACCATCCATAAACAAGATAATTTCAAACCCTAAAATGTCAAACACATGCATATTGCAAACAAAGGTATCACCTAACAAATCAAACTCTAAGTGGTCACACTTCATCCCAAGTGTCGCATACCCTCCTATCGAATTTGCAGCTCTTAAGGAAGAAACTAAGTATGAGGGTTCTAGGTTAAGATTATCTATCGAACAACGAGATACAAAGAATTTGATGTGCCAGTATCAAACAAAATGCTAATAGACTTACCATGGACGTGAAGAGTACCTCCCAATGTTGCCTTTCCATTTTCCTCTGCCTTTAGCCTTGAAGTTGCTGCTTCCAATGCATACACTTTGCCCAATCCATTCTTAGTAGGCTCTTTGCACTAGTTCTTGTAATGACCAATCAGATCGCAATTGAAGCATCTAATATTCTTCTTCCTAATCACTTCCTTCGCCTTTCCAGTACGACATTGATCAGCGAAATGCCCTTTCTTATCGCACTTAAAGCAGACAACTTCTGACTTTCTTTTCTTCACGGGTCCACCTTTCTGAGCACCCGCACCCTTCTTAATAAAGAACTTTTTTTTTGAATCTACCCCATTTGAACCTCCTTTACGCTATTCTTCTCCAGAAAAGAAAACATTTCTTCATATCTCAATGTCGCCTCAATTACGACATCACAAGGTTCTATGATATGCGGTAATGTAGCCTTTGCCGATTCAGGCTTCAAATACCTTATGAACTTCTCATTCCTCATGATCAAAGTATCAACAGTCGCATAACCATATCTATCCAACTCCTCAAATCTTGTAGAATACTCCAACACAGTCATCTCGCCATGCTCCAACTCAGCAAACTTTCTGAGCAAGGCTAACTGCATTATCACAGACATGAACATCTCCTCGAACCTCCTCTTGAATTCACCCTGTGTCATCATTTCTTCATTCACTCCAGTCGTCACACTATTCTACCAAAATAAAGCTGCTCATTGAAGATGTCTCAAAGAAAGCTTTCTCCTATGTCTATCATTGAGCCCCAAATTTGCAAAGATCCTCTCACAATGCATCGACTAGGTCTCCACCTCAATAGCATCTTCAGTTCCAATAAATTGCTTTCCTCCAAGCCTAGCATAGTCTCCACTAAATATAACATAGTTGTTGACTACCGGAGCTTCCTGAACTCCTAACCCAGCATTTCCTCCAACTACTCCAGTAACAACATATGCCTGCACCATATTGACAAAGAACTAATATACAGCTTCCGTATCCACTTGTTGGACTCCAGCACCAACATTTCTTGCTTGTGCTTGACCTTGGTTCCATCTAGTATTTGGTCTGGCATTACCATTTGTCGTGGTGCTTCCTCCAAGATTCACTCTTCCACTTCTAGCATCCATGTCTGCATTCAAGCCTCGTGAGAAATAGAGGAATAGCGTAAGAGAGACAGGAGAATAGAGATATAGCATATACTTATGTATAGCAAATACAGTATGTTATTATAGGGTTATCCCATACCCCGATCTTATCTATAATTACTTAGGATTATGTTTCAAAAATCATTTTTAGTTTAATTTTTTTTCATAAACCTATGCTCTAATACCAAGTCGTAACATCCCCTACCTTGAGACCCAAAGCTAAGCGCTATAAATGATGCAGTTATCTATAGTATTAGCTTTCGATGACAAAATACGGCTATGTTAATGGTATCCATAATACTAGAAGCACTAGAATATGAAACAAATCTTAGATTTTAAAAACAACATTTTTAATTAGATTTCAAAGCATAAGTGTCATATCCAGATTACATAATTCCATAACATTTCCAAGGTTCATTTATAATTATTACATAAATATGCCAAAAGAATATGCCCTCTTGGTTGAATAGAGCACTACATAGTCATATCTAACATAATACGACACATCAAAAATAAACAAACAAAAACAACAACTCATAAATAGCTATCCCCATCCTCTTGCTCGTCTCCGAAAGCTTTATTCGCTAACCTACTAAAACCTGTAAAACTTACCCCTCAACCTACTCAATCAATTTTGAGCATCCGAGAGTTTAAGGGGTAAAACACAAACTTCGAGTCCAACATAGAGTCTAGCGCGAATAATACTATACATCTTGGTTATTTGATATTACGTGAGAGCACATGGCTTAGCAGAATGAGTTTCCCCTCACTAACATCCTTTTAAAACATGTCTTTTGCAAATCATAATCCTGCAACTGAAACAGGTTAAAAATGTAAAGCATTATCATGTAAACAAACATATTAGGTAACAAATGGACTATTGTCAGAACATTATAGTTTTGTTTGGCTAACTACTGACCTTTGGCTGGCTCGGACCTACCAGAAAATATAAATAAAATAACCTGACATCAGTTAGATACTCCTCTTTTAGACGGTCCACCTCTATTTATCTTCTTCTAGGGTCACATGATCCTAGTGACTTTGCGGGCTCACCAATAACCTATCTTTACACAAATATATTTCTTTCTGTGTGTAACATCGTTTTAGTCTAACCTATGAAAAAGCCCTACACATTGGAATTTTGGACTAAATTAGGTAGGGGCTAATAGCTAATGTATAGGGCACGACCCTATACCAGTCCCATCTAGTGTGTGTGTGTGTGTATCTGAGTCATTTTACTTAGGGAAATATTTTCTTAAATTTTCCTTCAAAACCTTTTAATATCAAATTAAGTTAAACCTTTGAATCGTACTTAAACAAGGAAAATATATACTCTATGATTTACTTAAATCAGCTTGCCATGTTATATATACTTCAGAAAAATCTTTGTTGATGAAAACATCTAAACCTTCAAAAGTACCCCTTTTGAATCCATTGAAATTATCCATTCCAAAATCATTGAAGTACCCCTTTCGCAACCAAGTAAACCCTTTATAGCCTAGGCCGAAAGGCCAAAACATTCGTTTCGAAACCATTCATAATCGCCTTTTGAAAACATTGAAAAACCTTCCCTTCGAAAGCTTTAAAACCTTAGGCATCCTATTTTCAAAACCTTTATGCATTGCCTTTAGAAAACAGTGGAAACCTTCCTTTTAAATCTTTCGAAACCATTGGGGAACCACCCCTTCAAAATCTTTCTTTAAATCTTTCGAAAGCATCAAAACCATTGCGAACAATAAATCTTTCAAAAGCATTTGCATTCAATTAAAACATGTGGAAACCTTTCGAAACTACCAAAAACTAAACCTTTCAAAACCTTTGGGTTCTACCTTCAACTGAACAAAAGGATCAAAAACATTTAAGTCGAAAGCGCTCTTCCAAAAGCAACTCCAAAGTTAAGAAGTGATGGTGTCAAAACCAACCCTTCGAAAGCATTGGAGAAGTGTCTTAGTTTTAAAATCAAAGTATTCCCTTATAAACCATTTGCTTCAAAAGGGAAGAAAGTGGTTGTAACAACCATAATTTTTGTTTAACATTATTTAGGACATTTAATTGGATATATTAAATAGAATAATGTGGTTGATTAAGGAGTTAAGATTAAATTGTCAATTAACTTGGCCGTGGCTAAACTAATGAATATAAAAGTATGGTTTATGATATATATGTTAGGAAAATAAGAGGAGGCCAATATGGGAATAGCCACATCTATATACCCTTAAACCCTCCTTATTCCCACATAGCACTTCATAAATCAAAATACACATGGAAGAGAAGATATAGACAGCCTTTAAAACACATTAGGAGATCAACAAACTTGGAAGATCCAAGAGAGAAAGCTAGAAGATTAAAGCTACAACAAATCTCAAACTCCAACAACTTAATAAACATGAATAATAGTGTAAATCATCTCATTTTTCCTTGTTTTGGTTTGGTTATGGATAGTAACTGAATTTATTTTACTGTTTTTATCATGTTTGGATCTAATAATCTTTGTTTGGAAAGAATAATAATTTATAGTTATTTATTGGAATTTTTATGGAATTAAAATGATAGGTTTTAAATTAAAAACCTTAGTAAACGACTTCCAAATGACTTGATTTTTGGTTATGTTGTGTGAAATGTAATTTTGGAGAAGATTTTTTAATTTCATAATTTATAGAGTTAGAAGGAATATTTTATGAATTTCCTAAGGTGAAAAAGGCATTTATTTTGGATTTTAATTATTATAAATAATAAAATAATGAATTTTGTTCTAAGATTTTTGTTTGTTGTATAAAATGTTATTTCAAACTTTTGGCAAATTTTTAGGATTTTTCATCAAATGGTTTCAATTTATTATGAATTTTCTAAGCTAAAAAGGCTTAATAATTATATTAAAATATTAATATAATAAATAATTTTGAAAATAATTATGGAAATAACAAAATATGATCTATAACAATTTTCTATAAAGAAAGTACTAAGTTTTGTCACTAACTAATAGAAATTCGACAAGGAATAGGAGTTGTTGAAAAGAATATAATTTAATTAGCAAAACAGTAGTTTTCAAGTTATTTGAGACTCTACCCTTTGACCTTTTCGATAACACCTTTCGACTGCATTATTCTGCAGTAATTACGGATCCTTCTGTAACAGTTTCAAAAGCGCCTTACGACCTTATCGACAACACCTTTCGACTGCATCATTCTATAGAAGTTCTGGATCCTTTTGTAATATTTTCGGAAGCACCTTTCGACCTTGTGGACAATGTCTTTCGACTGCATCATCCTACAATTGTTCTGGACCTTTCTGTAGCATTTTGGAAGCACCTTTCGACCTTGACGATAACACCTTTTGACTACATCAGGTTGTAGTAGTTCTGGACCATTCTATAGCACCTTTCGACCTTGTCGAAGCTCCCTTACGATAGCAGTCGTAAACGTAGCGAAAGCTGTTTTGTAGCAGTTTTCTCCATCTTTGTTTGCAAACTTTAAATAGGCATAACTCTCTAACTATAAGCCCATTTTTCTGTTGTGACCACACTACAAAAAGGGAAATCATCATTTGAACGTGAATCGGTTAGAAACCTTAATTACAGGCCTATAAAAAGTTATAGCTAAAACAGAATTTTATATTTCCGACGGAGTTGGTTTATTTGCTTTCGAATATGTTTATTTGCTTTCGAATATGTTTTCTTTGTTCTCTTTGCTTTCGAAAGGGATTCTTTCGAAGAGCTGTAAAATTGTTTTCATTTAACCAAGTTTTATACTTTTGAAAGGGGTTTCAACTGGTTTCGAAGCTAAGCTTCTAAAGTTAAATGCTGATACTTTAGTATATTCGAAAGGTTTCGAATGGTAGAATTTAATGTGTTATAAGGCAAGAGCCTAATGATTTTAAGAACTTTCGAAGGAGGATATCCTATAAAGTCCAAAGCTAGGTTTTAAAGGTATCAAAAGGTTTTTTGACCCAAACTTATTTTTAAAGGAAAAACTCATGGCTATATTAAAGGAGTTTTTATAATGGTTTAGAAGAATCTATCTTTGATAAATTTAACCCACGGGAGTGGTATTGCTATATTGTTATATCGCTTCTTCTAATATGAATATATTCACTTTATAGTGGACCCATAACTGCGTATTGGGGAAAAATGGTAGGAGAACTAGTTAGGTTAACTCAGTAGTGAATATAAATTGAAAAACTCCTAAATGAGTAGACTTGCATCCAAAAAGTCAGGGAGACCAAAATAGGATGCTAAAATATAAAGGAAAGATATTGGCATGGGCCAATAGGTTTACAGTAAACCTATGAAACTGTATGATATTGGTAGAGACTAATAGGTTCATAGTTAGCCCATGAAAAAAATGTATAAAAGATGATACCAAATAGATAGGTTCATTGTAAGCCCATGAAATCTACGTGCATATGAAGCTGTTAGATAAACGAGTTCATAATTAGCCCATGAAGACTATTTGTAAATGAAGATGTCAAGACAGGGTGTCCTTAAATATTTGACAGATTATTTGTTAGCCCATGAAAACTAGTAGGTCAATAGTAATCCTAGAAACATAATTGAGACAGATAGTCATAATGAACGGAGATGAGTAGTCCAGATTTGATTTGCTTGTTTTACGTGTCATCATAATGTTTTAAAATACTTTGTTTTTAACCATTGTGGATGCAGAAGCACAATATATGGTTTTATAAAGGTTTTAAGATACTAGTGACGGTAAAAACCGTTTCGCTATGCGGCGTGATCTCACTAGATATCTATTTGGTTTGAGATGATAGAATATTACTCATACCAGGCTTTAGTTTGACTCAAAGTTTTTGTTTTCCCTTAAACTCTCAAGCACTCAATTGATTTTGAGTAGTTTGAGGTTTAGGGTTTTCAGGTTCTCTTCTTAGACAAATAAAGCATCTAGAGACCTGTAGGCGGCATATAGTTATTTAGAAATATCTTTTCCACTGTGTTTTTGTTTGTAAAGACAGATTTATTAGCCTTATTACTTATTTTTATCAATCGAGGGTGCATCTTTATATATCTCTCTTGGTGTATGTGTAATGACTATATTTTGTTGAACCTGATTAACGTTATGGGATTATGTAATGAATATAAAATGTTTTGAATCGAATGTGGAAATATATTTTTGAATTGTTAAATTTTTTCCATATTTTTATAATATGTATATCAATGAAACTAGCGCTTTCGTATTTGGTTGCCGAAGATTAATAATTATGGATGACTGCAGCATCAATAGCCATTAGTTTTGGGCCTCCAAATAGGGGGATGTTACAAATTGGTATCAGAGCATTGGTTTATGAAACTTCAAAAGAAAGTTAAGCCTTAAAAAATTTCAAACATCATCAAATGAATTTAAAAATATGATCAAGGTTTGGGTTAACGCTATAATAACATACTTGTATTTGATATATATATATATATATATATATATATATATATAGGTATATATGTATAAGTACATGTTTCCGTCTCTCTTAGGACATTCTTCTGTATCTTACTGAAGCTCATATGCAGATTTACGAGAAAGAAGATATAGAAGGATGAAACGAAAGAGGAAATCTAGGTGGAGGAGCATCCCAACAAATGGTAATGCTCAACCTAATACCAGGAGGAACCAAAGTCCACAGGCTGATGCTAATCCAACAACAGAGGCCAATGTAGGTGCTGGAACCCCATCGATAGATATGGGGATGATGTATTAGTTTTTCGTCAACTTGATGCAAGCTGGAGCAGCTGCAGGGGTAGTTACAGGTGTGAATGCTGGAGGGCCAATCCTATAGCCCCTATTGGCAATAACTATGCCAAGCTGAGCATGCATTATACTAGTCTGTGAGGGAGGCTTGTCTTAGTTCAAAGGATGCTATTGAGGTTGAGAACTAGCTTTGGAACTGTGAAAGGATCTTTATGGATTTAGGCTTGGATGATGGAGAGATGAAGAAGATAGCCTCTAGATCGTTGCAAGGGTTAGCGCTTCCATGGTGGAACAGTGTGACAGATGGAGTTCCGGAGGAATAACTGACATGGGATGATTTTAGAAGAAGGTTCGAGTAGTGGTTCTTGTCTGAGATTGCGAAGTTAGCATTGATGAGGAAGTTCATGGATCTTCTAAAAGGAGAGATGTCAGTGATCGAGTATGCTGCTAAGTTTGATGAGCAGTTGATATGGTTATGCATTGGTTGACACTGATGTTAGAAGGAATGAGAGATTCATTCGAGATTTGAGGCCAGAGCTAGGTAAAATGACCATGAATCATAATAGAGAGCCTTTTCATATAGTGGTGGAGATGGCCATTCGCCATGAAGAGATGCTTGCTGTGCCTGTTAGGAGAAACCAGGGTCCTCATGGAAAGAAAAGTAAATTCTTCAAGAAGAAAGGAGCCCTGAAAGTGGATGCTTCCAAGAAAGCGAAGGCTGATTTAGTGTGTTATAAGTGTGATAAGAAGGGTTATTATGCAACGAGTGCCGAAATGATAAAAGAAATAAGCCTGTAAAGAAGAAGAATGTGAAATGCTTCAACTGTGGCCAAGTTGGGCATTATAAGAGCCAGTGTCCAGAGCCATTCTAGGTGAATAGAGGGAAGGTGTTTGTTATTGGATCACCATCTTCTTATAGACCTACTACAGTAGAGAAAGGGAAAACTATGATGGAAGGTACGCTTTTGATTCAGAGTAAACTAGTTATAGTACTTTTTGATACCGGTGCATCACATTCATTTATATGACAGTATTTGCTTGATAGGTTATAAATAGAACCCATATACCTTGTTACTTCCTTAAGGATTGCAAATCCAATAGGAGGGCATGCAACTCTTGGGATGAGATGTGACCATTTAGAACTTGATTTATTAGGTCATAAGTTTGCATGCAGCTTGTACGTTTTTGGTTTCATATTCGGGATCATTTTGGGTATGGATTGGTTGGGTAAGTATGAGGCTAAGATTTTTTTCCAAAATAGAGAATTATCGTTGAGGCACCTAGATATTCATAACCGAATCATTTTCTCAGTGCAAAATTCTAGTAAGAGTGGTTGCGGTTTGTTGGTGGGAGACAAGCTTAGTCAGGTTCACGTAGCAAGAGAATTTGCAAATGTATTTGAGCCGATCACTAGATTACCACCGAAACGTGCTGTAAAGTTTCAGACAGATCTTGTATCGGGAGCTGAACCTGTTAGTAGGCCACCTAGCAGAATGAAACCGATAGATATGAAGAAATTGAAGGTGCGGCTAGTGGATCTTGAGAGAAGGAATTTTATTAGACTAAGCGGTTTGCCTCGGGGAGCGGCCATGGTGTTTATAAAGAAATCTGATGGGTCATTAAGGATGTGCATCAAATATTGTAAGTTAAACGAAAGGATGATCAAGGGTAGGTACCTTCTGTCAAGGATAGATGATCTGTTTGATCAGTTGAGTGGAACCAGAATATTTACCAACTGTGATTTGGCGACGGGGTTCCGTCAGTTGTGAGTGGCGGAGGACCGCATTCCTTTGACGGCATTTTGAACTAGATATCGTTCGTATGAGTGGTTGATGATGCCATTTGGATTGACAAGTGCACCTGCTTTCTTCGTTGATTTAATGGACTGAGTTTTCCAAGAGCATGTGGATAGGTTCGTATTGGTATTTATAGATGACATTTCAGTATACTAAAAAGATGAAAGAGAGCATGAGATTCATCTTAGAGTGGTGTTGGAGATGCTGAGGTAGAATCAGCTGAAGATGAAGTTTTTCAAGTGTCATTTCTATAAGAAAGAGGTTAAATTTTTTGGTCATGTGGTTTCAGAGGAAAGGCTGTCCGTTGATCCAGTTAAGATCGAGGTAGTCAATAAATGTAAGAGACCAGTGACGGCAACCGAGATCGGGAGTTTTCTTGGACTTGATGGTTATTATTGGAGATTCATTAAGGATTTCTTGTGGATAGCAGTACCTTTGACTAAGTTGACCAGGAAGGATGTGAAGTTTGTTTGGTCCGACAAATGTGAGAAAGGGTTCCTTAAGTTAAACCATTTGTTAACCAATGCACCAGTATTGGTAGTTCCAAATGGTAATCAAGGGTTGGTAGTATATACTGATGCATGTGGGACTAGATTGGGAGAAGTATTGATGTAGAAGGGAAAAATTATTGCTTATTTACCTAGTCATCTTAGACCGTACGAAGTAAGATACCCCATACATGACTTGGTTTTGGAAGTGGTAATTTTTGCATTAAAGATTTGGAGGCATTATCTCGTAGGGGACATATTTGAATTGTATACCGATCATAAGTATTTGAGATGCATATTCTCTCAGAAGTAGTTGAATATGAGATAATAAAGGTGGCTAGAGTTTTTAGCTGCTTATGATTTTGGTATAGAGTATACCTTAGGGAAAGGTAATAACGTAGTGGATGCTTTCAACAGAAGACATTAGAATGTGGTGTTGTCTATGATTCTTGGGGTGGAAAGATCTGGAAGCTTTCGCTAGTTATGGTGTGTAGTTAAAATCGACTACTAGTTCTAGTCAGAATACTGCCATGTTGTCCTGTTTGGAAGTTTGACCAGTGTTGATCGTGAGAATTGCTTCTAAACAAAAGGAGGATCCATTATTAGTAGAGAGGATCAGAAGGTTTTAGGTTGGAACTGAGGTCGATGATTTGAAAGATTTTTGTCTTGACCAGAGAGGATAGTTGAGAAAGAAAGGACGGTTATGTGTTCCAGATGTGGAGAACTTGAAAAGAGAAGTTCTTGAGGAATGCCATCGATCCAAGTTTATGATTCATCCTGGAGGGACCAAGATGGATCAAGAAATGAAGAGGAGCTTTTATTGTGAAGGCATGAAGAGGGATGTTGGCTTGTGGGTTAGGCAGTGTGTAAAATGTCGACAAGTGAAAGCCGAACATCAGAAGCCGAGTGGGTTACTTTAGCCTCTAAATATTCCAGTTTCGAAATGGGATTCTCTACCGATGGATTTTATAGATGGGTTGCCAAGATCAAGGAGAGAAAATGAGAGTATAAGGGTTATTGTGGACAGGCTGACCAAGAATGCTCATTTCATTCCAGTAAAGTCCTCCAGAACGGCACCTGTTTTAGAAAAATTGTCATAAAGAACAGGTTAGACTTCACGGGTTTCCTAATAGCATAGTCACCAACATGAATGCATTATTCACTACCAAATTTTGGAGGATTCTACAAGTGGTGTTAGGTACCAAGCTCAAGATGAGTACAGGTTATTGCCATAGATGGATGGCTAGACAGAGAGAATCAACAAGTTACTTGAGGACTTGTTAAGAGCTTATATATTGGACTTTTTTGGATCGTGGGAGGACCACCTACATTATATTGAGTTTTGCTACAATAATAATTATCAAACTAGTATAGGAATGACGCCTTTTGAAGCTTTTTATGGAAGACCATGAAAATCGCTAACAGATTTGTTAGAGACTAGAGATAGTCTTAAGTCTGGAATTGTTAGAGAGGCGTTAAAAAAAATTGAGTTAATCCGAGGACGGATGAAGGAAGCTCAATCCAGGCAGAAGAGTTATGCAGATAAGAGGCGTAAAGACCCAGAGTTCCCGGTAGGAGAAATAGTTTTCATTATAGTATCACCATTGAAGGGTATGGTATGGTTTGGAAAGTCAAGAAAGTTGTCCTCGAGATATGTTGGACAGTTCCAGATTTTAGAAAGGATTGGAAAGCTTGATTACAGAGTAGAGTTACCAAGCAGTATAGCAAGTGTCCATAATGTATTTCATGTGTCTCACCTTCACAAGTATATGCATGATCCAGAGGATACTATTCCTAAAACACAGTTGGAGGACTTGATAGTAGAGCCTATTTGACCTTTGTTAGACAACCAGTTCGGGTTGTAGCGAGAGATAAGAAAAGATAAAGGGCCAAGACCGTCAAGTTTGTGAAAGTTCAATGGAGTGATAATAGGAAGGTCTGTACTAGGGAACAGATGATAGGATTCGAGATGCTTATCCTAATCTTCTTTAAGGATATGTTCTATATTTGTTTTATATAGACTTATTGGGTGGTAGGACATGGTAGCTTCTGTTTGCATGATTGTTATGCTTGTTTGTAGTCCTTACTGAATTTCAAGGACGAAATTATTTAAGGGGGAGCCCGTAACACCGCTAATTTTTGTTTAACATTATTCAGGACACTTAATTGGATAAACTAAGTAGAATAATGTGGTTAATTAAGGAGTTGAGATTTAACTATCAATTAACTTGGCTGTGGCTAAACTAATGAATGTATAACTATGGTTTATAATTTATAAGTTAGGAAAATAAGAGGGGAGAAATATGGAAATAGCCACACCATATACCCTTAAACCCTCCCTTATTCTCACTTACCATTTCATAAATCAAATACATATAGAAAAGATGTTATAGCTAGCCATTAAAACACCTTAGGAGATCAGCAAACTTGGAAGATCCAAGAGAGAAATCTAGAAGATTAAAGCTAAGGCAAATCTCAAACTCCGTCAACTTAATCAAGGTGAATAATAGTGTAAATCATCTCATTTTTCCTTGTTTTGGTTCGGTTATGGATAATAACCCAATGTATCTGCTGTGTTGATCATGGTTGGATCTAATAAACATTGTTGGGAAAAAATAATGATTTATGGTGATTTATTAGAATTTTTATAAAGTTAAAATGATGGGTTTTATAGTAAAAACCTTAGTAAACAACCTCCAAACGACTTGATTTTCTGATATATTGTGTAGAACGTAATTCTGGACATGGATTTTTAAGTTCATAATTTTTGAATTTAGTAGGAATATTTTATGCATTCCTAAGGTGAAAAAGGCAATTATTTAGAGTTTTAATTATTAAAAATAATAAAATAATGATTTTTACCTCGAAATATTTACACAATGTGGAAAGTCTTATTTAAGATTTTTGGTAAATTTTTGGGATTTTCCCCCGGTGATTTCGATTTAGAATTTTCTAAGCTAAAAGGCTTAACAATTATAACAAAATATTAATACAATGAGTTATGTTGAATATAATTTTGGAAATAATAAAATCTGATCTATAGCAGTTTTTTTGCGAAAAAAGTATTAAAGATTGTCACTAACCAATATAAATTTGACAAAGATTAGTAGTTGGTGAAAAGAATATACTTTAATTGGCAAAATAACAGTTTTCAAGTTATTTATGACTCTACCCTACAACCATGTCGACAACACCTTTCGAGTGCATCATTCTAGACGCTTCTTATAGCATTTTCAAAAGCACCTTTCGACATTGTCAATAGCACCTTTCGATTGCATCATTCTGCAGCAGTTCTGGACACTTCTATAGCATTTTCAAAAGCATCTTTCGACCTTGTCGACAAAACCTTTCAACTACACCATTTTCCAGTAGTTCTCCATACTTCTGTAGCACATTCGGACCTTGTCGAAAGCACCTTTTGATCTTGTTGAAAGCTCGTTTTCAATAGTAGTTATAAACATAATAGAAGCCCTTTTGTAGGAGTTTTCTCCAGCTTTTTTTGCAAACTTCAAATAGGCATAACTCTCTAATCGTAAGCCCGTTTTCTATTATGACCATTCTACGGAAATGGAAACCATCATATGAACACAATGAAATAGGTTAGAGACCTTAGTTCTACATCTATAAGAATTTAATAGCTAAAAAAAAGTTTTATATTTCCAAAGGAGTTGATTTATTTGCTTTCGAATATTTTTGCTTTGTTTTCTTTGCCTTCGAATGTGATACTTTCAATGGAGTTGTAAAATTGTTCACTTTTAACCAAGTTTTATACTTTCCAAAGCGGTACTTTCAACTGGTTTCAAAGCTCAGCTTCTAAAGTTAAATGCCGATACTTTAATATATTCTAAAGTTTTGGAAAGGTAGAATTTAACATATTATAAGGTATGAGCCTAACGTTTTTAAGAGATTTCAAAGGAGGTTATCCTATAAATTTCAAAGCTAGGTTTTGAAGGTATCAAAAGGTTTTATGACCCAAATCATGTTTTTAAAGGAAAAACCCATTGCTATATTAAAGGAATTTTTATAGTGGTTTAAGACGAATCTATCTTTAATAAATTAAACCCAAGGGAGTGGTATTGCTATGTTGTTATATTGCTTCTTCTAATATGAATATATTCACTTTATAATGGACCCATAACGTCATTTTAGGGAAAAATGGTAGGCGAACCATTTAGGTTAACCCAGTAGTAAATATAAATTGAATAAACTCCTAAATGAGTAGAATGACATCCAGTAGGTCAGGAAGACTAGAATATTGGATAATAACATATAAAAGAAAGATATTGGCAGTGGCCAGTAGGTTTACAGTAAACCTATGAAAATTGTATGGTATTGGAAGGGGCCAATATGTTCATAGTTAACCCACGAAAACTATGTATAAAAGAGGATGTCAGATAGACGAGTTCATAATTAGCTCTTGAAAACAATGTGTAAATGAAGATGTCATATAGATATGTTCATAGTAAACCCATGAAAACTATGTAATTGTACAGGGAGTCCTTAAATGTTTAACTGATTATTAGTTAGCCCATGAAAACTAATAGGTTGATAGTAATCCTAGAAACTATAATTGAGACAGATAGTCAAAATGAATGGGGATGGGTAATCCATATTAGATTTTCTTTTTTTGCATATCATCATATTGTTTTGAAATACTATGTTTTTAACAATTGTGATGCAGGAGCACACTATATGGTTTTATAATGGTTTAAGGATACTAGTGAGGGGAAAACCCATTTCTCTATGCAGCGTGGTCTCATTAGATATCTAGTTGGTTTGAGAAGATAGACTATTATTCATACCAGGCTTTATGTCTGACTCGAAGTTTGCTTTCCCCTTTCAGATACTGAATTGATATTGAGTAGTTTGAGGTTTAAGGTTTTCAGGTTCTCTTCTTAGACGACTAAGCCTTTTGAAGGCATGTAGGAGGCATATAGTTATTTAGAGATATCTTTTCCGCTGTGTGTTTTATTTGTAAAAGCAGATTTATTAGCCTTATTATATACTCTGATCAACCAAGGGGGCATCTTCATATGTCGCTCTTGGCATAGGTGTAATAATTATATTTTGCTGAACGTGGTTAACGTTTTGGGATTATGTAATGAACATGAAATGTTTTGAATGGAATGTGGAAATATGTTTTTGAATTGTTAAATTTTTTCCATATCCTTATGACCTGTATATAGATGAATCTAGCACCGTCGTATTTGGTCGCCGAAGATTAATAACTGTGGATGACTGCAGCATCTATAGCCATTAGTTTTGGGCCTCCGAATATGGGAATGTTACAACGGCAGCTGGGGGTTTCGACCCCTTCGAAAGCATTTACTTAAAACAAAAGGCGCAACCCACTTTGAAACCATTCCATTAAATCAATTTGACTCAATCGAAAGCCAAACAAGTTGAAAGCATACCCTTTGAAAGCAAAGCAAGCGCATTTTCATTTAAACCCAATGTAACGGTTCAACCCTATGGGAATCAAATGCTTTGACCCAGTATCCTCCGCCTAAGTCCAATTCACTACATACCAAGTCACTGATACTATGCGCATTGGTTTCGATGGCGATAGTTGTGGAAGTACTTAGTCGTAACCCCTGGTGCCGAAAGAGTCGAAATAGGTAAAAAGCTTATAAAACCTGATTTTTATCTTTTTAAAGTAATATTTTTGACTAACTTGCATTTTTTATCAAAATCTGATTTGTTGCTAATTTCTTTTCTAGACGCACTACCAAAATTTCAGAAACAAATAATTTAAATAATTTACGAAATAACTCTTCTCATTTTATAGATATATAAAAATTTATATCCCATACCTTAAATAATTTTGTATATCTATTAAAACACTTAGGAAAATTCTACAAAAATTTAAGCAAATCAATTTTAATATGTTTTCTAACATATATTAATTTCAAACCTAAAACATACTTTATTTAGCCGTAAATAATTCTTTACCAAATAATCATTTTATTCACTAGAAAATTAATATAAAATCCACATTAATTCAGAAAATTATGAAATTCTAATTCCATTTCTAAAATATCATTTCTGATCAAAATCTAATATCACAAGGCATTTGGATGTCATTTAATAGGGTTTCCACATTAAAACATATCATAAAACCTATATGTATAATCATAAATCATCAATAAGCATATATAAACATTTAATCATTCAAAAACGTGGCATAAACTTTTAAAATAATTTGGATGTCCAACTTTTCCTGACTTATTTCTATAGTTTATATGAGCATTCCTTCTAGCATTCAAGTCATTTCATCTTTGACCCGAAGCTTTAACTTTGATTAATTTCTACCTAGTTAAAATCCCAATCAACATTTGTTCACTAGAGTACGCTTTCATTTAAAACAAAGTGTGCTATGGAACTTGGTAAGTTCTGGACCACTAAGTGGTGACTTCGGGTTAATCATTTGGATTATGCATTTAGATGTTGCTATTACTTGGTTAATCGTCCATTAACAATTCGATCTGGTTTTCATTAGACTACTAATTCTTTGCCTTGATGATGCAACCCTAGATCCATTGGTCGCATAGTTCTAATTTGGCATATAAGTTCGATGCAATGATTTGCAGCCGACTTGGGCAAGAATTGACAACTTGGTGCCGAGTTATGCCCATAAATCAGTTCTGAGTTATAGACTTAGTAAAATTTTAAGATAAAATTTCCTCTACTTAAACTATTTTTCCAAGCCCTTTTTTCACTTGCTTTTGTCTAAACAGAGTCTTCATTGCTTCCTACTCGAGTTTTCATGGCCATGTCTTTCTGTACCGTGCTTCGACCATCTTCTAGCACCGCCACTTACTTCTGCCACTGCCTGAACCGCTCGCATCACACTGCTTAGCCACTACCACCAAAGTCGCCGCCAAAGAATTCAGACCTAAATTTTGACCTGAAACCCTATGCCCCAACCTAACTTTCAATTCGAATTAAAGGTTATCATTCGAGAACTCTTTCCTAGGCATGGATCGTGATGAAAAAGAGGAGCACATTCAATTTTAAATTGGATGGAGATGAAGATGGTTGAGTTTGGGTGTATTCGATTAGTGTTAGATTTAGGGTTTGCCTCTGTCGAGTCCATGCAACTCTAGAGGCAAATCGTGTTCTCCAGTCTTAACTATCTTCCTTCGTGAAATTGCTGAAGTTTCAATCATCGAATATCTTCTAATACATCAAATTATACGAAATTCACATGCTTTAGATGGTCCTATTGCACTGGCTTTCTATTTCTGCACTTTTAGTGATCTTGAAAAGAAAAGTTATCCACATCACTTTGGACAACAGATCTATTATCAATCTTTGATCGATAACGGTTGGTATAGAAATATAATTTCAAAGGGCGACGGAGATTGTTTTCTCAAAATGAGCGAGCTATTTACACGAAATGGTCCATTCATGCTGTTTGGGATACTAGACTCACTACATATAGATAACATACTAAAGTTGCCCCTGTCAACACTTAGAGTCCAATTGGTCAAAACATGCAGAATTCCTTTAGATTCCAAGCGTTAATTACACATGAATTCTACTAGAAATAAAGCATACCTTACCATGATCAATGAGTTTTATTATCTAGAATGACATGTCGATCAACCCATGCAAGTTCGATGAAGGAGCATCCACATCTTCAAATTTTGAATCATCAACTAAGCCAGTTTCTCCCTCTATTCCTATAGTAACAAGTCAACCTATCTTCTTTGAATTCTATGGCCTGCTAGTTTTTGTTAGACCTGTGCTTAATTAGTTGCCTTTTGGGATGAAAATGGGCCCATCCTCTGAAACAAATCCCTTCAATTGTGTCAGCAAGATCACTTAGAAACATATGAATGAAGCATGGCATTCCAGATAGCGATGTTAAACTGCCCATTCGAGCCGAACTTGCACACGGTCCCATAAAAGGTTTCGGTACATGCAATCAACACATGTGCTTGAGTGGTGTCGTGCCACCATTCAATCACTTCTTGATGGTGGTGCTTCTAGAACTATGACTTATGCCGTTCTAATTTCATCCTAACTATTATGCACTCATGAGTTCGTTATATATCCTTTTCATGATCAGGCATGAGCAACCCCTAAGAATTAATGAGCTAACATTCCTCCTACATTTCAGCTGGAAATAAGATTGCATGTCCTTCATAATTATAGAAACTTGGAGGGATGCAAGATGATAGGAGATCTTCACAACAAATGCTCAGCTTTCAAAATTGAATATTTCTTCACTCGGTGTCTAGAGGGCTTCAATCATCTTTGGATATCAGAAAGTAAGCCTCTATTTCTTAGCTCGTGCACTATCATCATGCTTTACATCTCTTGCTTTCTATACACTTCATTATAGTCATCCCAAGGTAGGAATGCAATCATGAACTCAAGGCAACGCTTGAACTCTTGAAGACTGTAAGAGCGTTTAAATGCTCAATTGAGTTCTGTTATCCATATAATTTCATAGTAGTATATGGTTCCTAATTTGAAGCTTTAAGGAGAAGATGTCGAACCTCATTGCAAGAAGAAGTGATTAGGCCATTATAAAATTGAGTGTTGCCACCAAAGCTAACTTCGAAAATGTAGGGCCGCTCTTTGATCATGTCGCCTTTTATCACCATTCATGAAGACATGTGTTATTACTGCAATTCTCATCGAAGAAGTTCGATGTGCGACGACTTTGAAGCCCACCACTATTATCGAAGTGATAGTGTCGATATTAGTAATTGCTTCGGAATCACATCGCATGCCCTAGCTATTGACGAAGACACCAAACTAGTAAGACACTTATAGAATAATGACAAAGAGATATGATATTATATTTTACTAATGCTGCATAAGATTTGCATCAACTATTGTTGAAGTCATTGGCACATTTATTAGGTGACGCTATTCATCTACATCACCATTCAAAGCCTGGATAAGGATCACGCTCTACAACACTTTGAGGGTATTGATGTTTGTTACTACTATCATCATCATGAAAGATGTTCGAAGAAATAGTGTCGAAGAATAGCGACATTGTGGGAAATCCATTACCCTTTATAAAGCCTAAAACTATAAAGCATGAACATTGTCTTCCACCAATCATGATGAATATCGATTGATCATATGATTAACGTCGAGAGTCATGATTTGGATGGAAATGTTGAATAAAGACATCTCCTATGAACGTCGACGTTATCGATGTCATCAATGCTTAGCACCGCATATGATCAAAGTTGTTAAATAATGACAGTATATTCACTGAAATGTTGCCATTCATTGAATCATTTTGAAAGAGGAACCATAAGGAACGAATGTCACTAAAGGTCATTATCATTATAGCATCGACTGTTATATATGCCCTTAGAAAATGCCGTAAATCTACTACATATGGGATGTTGATGACTGTCATTGTCAATTTCCACAAGTGTTGTTAATGCTGTATTTTGTCAGCTACTGATTATCAACATTGAGAGTCATTAATGTCACCGTCGTTTAATGCCTAAAATGCCACTAACCATCAATCAAAGAAGGTCACAAGATATGGAGTCATCATCGTAGATATTCGTTAGACATGTTGAGAACCATCAATGCATCCAAAAGGGTTGGCAAAGCCACCTTTACTAATGTACCTTTCATCAATGTTAATATGTAGTGGTAATGAAGTCGATCAAGGAAGAAGAGATTACCAATGTTGATTTAGAGATACTAAGTATTGACTCTATTGAACCAATGTCTAAGTTTAGCTATATGAACACAAGAATGATGGCCTTGATGTTCAATGGCGCTGCTAATGTTAAAGCCAATAAAGTACCAACGTTGATGTTCGACGACGCTACTAATGTCGAAGTCAATAAAGTACCAACATTGATGTTTGACGATGAAGTTAATGCCGAAGCCAATGAACGCCCAAGCTTGCTACTTGCCAAACCCTAAAAATATGGACCTAGGGGCTTTGTGGGAGGGGATAGGCATTCTCTCTTCTCACTTATTACATGTTTCCGGTTTTGTAAACCTTAAACTAATTTAGAGATTTTGCCAATTGTAGTACTTGAGTCTTGTACAAATAAGGAATTGGAACCAAATAATCGCATGGCCCCACCATAGACTACGATTTATGACTAATATATTTGTCTTTGATTATAATTTGTACTTTGACTTGACTTTGAACTCGAACAAGCACACCATATTGACTTTATTCGAGTTTGAGACTTGCATACCCAACTTTGACTGCAACTTGACTTCGACCTTGATCTTGCATAGCATATTTAGACTTACATATTTAAACTTGCATATTGACTATGACCCTATATTATATTTTACATGACTTCGACTTTGACGGTTAAAAAGAATTTCGATGGAAATTAAATCGTGCACATCTCAACCTACGACTTCGACTATCTTCGAAGAGGCTACTCTTTGATTAACCTTCTTTTATTCACTTGTTGATATTAACGAATTTAGTCATTAAAATATTGACACTAGAAAGAGGGTCTAAACCTCCGAATCCTTATAATTTTCTCCATAAACTGATTACATAAATTCTTTTGTTTTAGAGAAAATGGTGAGAGCCAAGGAAAATAATAATCTCCCAAACTTGAATTTAGAAAACATGGAAATTGAGTGGTCTGTGACCCTAACAAAGCTCAAGAGTAGTGAAGCTAAAGTTCAAAATTTAACACGGCAATTAATGGTTACACAAGAACTCTTGAGCAAGCCCCGTCTCAAAGATATTCCAATATGGTAAAGCTTATGGAAGAAGGAAATGAAGTGGAATCTCAAGCAAAATCAAGATGAAACACATTCTTTAAAGTAACAAGTAAAAGAAAGTAGTATAGCTAAGATGAGTCAACAAAACTAGAATCAAGAAGGCCAACGATAAAGGTTACTTGAACAATTAGATAGCTCAATCTCATATCAAAAGCATAGTCCCTATGAGAGAAACTACTACGATGACGAAACCAGTCAAAAGGACATTCTCAACTAGATAAAAAGGGTATGCTTAAGGAGGAAGGATCCCTGACCTAAGAAAAAATAGCTTTAAAAAAAAAATCCTTTTTTAAAGGAAAATTTTACTATTGAATTCCATCTCACATCAAGATTCCTTCACTAAAGTATGACGGAAACACTAATCCAGATGATCGCCTTCTAGCTTTTTAAAATCGAATGGATTTGTATAAGGCTACTAGGG
Source organism: Allium cepa (assembly GCA_030765085.1). NCBI lineage: Eukaryota > Viridiplantae > Streptophyta > Magnoliopsida > Asparagales > Amaryllidaceae > Allium > Allium cepa. The sequence continues at coordinate 307,935,813 of CM060931.1, forward strand.
TAGTTCTTGAAAGCTCTTCCTCAAAAAAATTCAAGGAGTAGCTATAAAATGGTATAGGCACTAGTAGAAAATAATTATCTAGTCTTACGAACAATTCTTTTATGAATTTGTCATGCAATTTCACTTATACAAAATCCCAACTACATATTCTAGTATGTTGGCTAATATCAAGCAAGGACCAAGGGAATTGCTTTGCGGATATCTAAAAAGATTTATCATAGAGGCATTAAAGGCATAAAGTGCAACTGATAGAGAGAAACTGATAGCAATTCGCTTAGGGCTAATTAAGCAAACTTTTTTCTAGCACGATCTTTACATTAGTATATATATAAATCTACCATACTTCCATTCCCGAGTAGAGAAATTCATCGACATGGATGAGATGTACCACACCATCGAAAAATTGTAAAAAGACACACAAAAAGAAAAATCTAGTTTCTGTCATTCCAAGAAAATGCCAAGATGGGATGAAAGCAAAGGGAAAGATCAAATGGAGACATCGAAATCTAGTCATGTAGGCTTAAACAAACCCCTTTCATATATTTATGTGATTGAAAAAAGTAATGGAAGTTTCCCATCACCTATAAAGCAAGAAAACCTCATTAACCTAAGAAGGAAAGAGGTTATTGCGCTTACCACAAAGTAAGTTGGCATAAGACTAATCAATGCCATGTCTTGATAGAAATAAATCTGAATATGGTTAAGTCGAGATCTCTAAAGGAATTAATTCAGAAAGCCTAAAGGAACTCTCGTTCTGAAATTAATAGACCAAACACTTAAAGTCTAACATTTCTATAGGAGAAAAACAACTCTTGCCACTACAGGCTCAGATTCCAACCAAAATATGAACTTTTCTAGAAATTACTCGCTATAGACAAATTTTATTCATGAAAATTTCTAATTTGATTTGTACTTGAAATCGATCATTTATTAGCATAAATTCGAGTGCCTTTACAGGTTAAAACAAAACCAATCTACTTCGCTCAGAAGATTCAAAATTTCCCTATCAAAAGCATAACAAATTTATAGCTGCACCTGATGGTAGATGGCTCAATTCGATATAAAGTCGCTCTCTGTCCCAAACCCTGAGCCTGTGCACTACAAAGAATATCTTATGTGGAATCCAAAATTACCCTTATATGGATTCCTGGGAAAAAGAAAGCATGTAAATCTTCCCAAAAGAGGAGATTTTTAAGATAAAGCATTCCCTTGTCCATAAAAGTCTATTAGTTCATGAATCATTACTTTTCAGACTTACAAACAAGGCATTCCTTTTTGCTAGCAAAACCTGAAGAGGTACAATTATATATATCATATAAAGGTAAAAGTAAATACACCGAACTTATTTTGGACAAGATATTTTATTTCCAAAATGGATTTGCTAAACACGTCTTCGAAAAAAAATTATTTTCCAAAAATCAGAAAGGATTATTTATGGTTACCCTACAGATCAGGGAAGACAAATGTTTGTTTGTTTCAAGAAAATGTTTATACAATCTATGAAAAATGTTACATCGCATTAGTAAATGTGCAAAAGATATTTTGGTTGAGTATGCCCTGACAGAATCATCTTCGAAGCTTTCTTAGATTATTAGTAAAGAAAGACCTAGACGCATTTTCTCAAGAAACTTTTTACCAAGATTCTTTAGCGCAAACTATAATCGAAAGAGCCTATTTTCGATTAAAGGACTATTAATTCATGGGACATGGCCACTCAGTCTCTTATTTAAGACTCGCGTTTCTACTATGAGAATGGCTTAAAAGCCCATCTTGGTGGCAATGCTGAGAGGAAACTTCTTTATCAAAGAATTCAAATGTCTAAAATCTTATCAAAAGAAAAACTGACTTTTAAGAAAAATTCTTGGTTTGTCAAAGAAGTTCTTTTTCAAAGATCCTTTCTTCTAGAGGGAAATTTCGTACAGAATAGATTAAGCTCTTAGCATTCAAATAGATTTTCCCAAGTTTATTATATGGCCAATGAAGCAATAAAATTAGTTTTACAAACAAGATTTAAGCCTTCAACCAGCCCAAAATGCCTTCTAGAGGGAGGAGGGTCCAGTACCCTCTAGAAAGCCTTCAGGCAGTCTGAAGCGCTTCCTCGAGGGAGGATGGTCCAGTACCCATAAAACGCCTTTGGCCAGTCCAGAGCATCTCCTAGAGGGAGGAGTGTCTAATACCACCAAAAAGCATTTGGCCAGTCCAAAGCGCCTATTAGAGGGATGTGGGTCCACTACTCATAAAAAATCCTCCGATGTCCATTTCGAAGCATCCCCTAGAGCAAGGGACAAAAGCCATAGGGCGGTCTAGAGCACTTCCTAAAGGGAAGAGGGTCCAACACCCACCATAGCATTTGATGAATTCCTGGAGAGCATTCAAAACCAAAAGGGACGAAGATGTTTGTAGCCCGAATCAAAGGCAAGAACCAAGAAGGGGAAAAGGTAGAAGGATGAAGATGTCCAAAAGCATAAAACAAAATGAATGACGGTGTCCACGGCCTAAAATAAAGGCCAAATCCAAGATGGGACACAAACATGTAAATGGACGAAAATGTCCATAGCTAAGCAAGAACTTAAAAAGATAAAAGACAAAATGGAATCCAAAGACCAATGAAGAAGAAAAAGGATTAAACAAAAAGAAACTCCTTACTAGAAAGATAAGAATAGTTCATTAAAAAAAATAGATCAAAACAGACTTTTGTTAGATCCGATTTAGATCTAGAAATAAAGAAACCTTCGAAGGAAGGCCAATGTTTAATAAGTATCAATAAATAATTGGGCCCATTGAAAAATAAACAGCCGAATGGAACAACCAACCAAAAGGCCAAACAACCGAATGGAAGCACCTGTAGAATGGTTGAACGGAACTACCTGTTGAACGATTGAATGGTCGAACAGAACTACTTTTTGAGCTGTTGAATAGCAGAATGAAACTACTTTGCTGAACCATCGAATGGTTGAATGGAACTACTTGGCTCTAATATAATAATAGTGATAACAACAATAAATAATGAACACCTTGACACCTATATATCTCCTAATAAGAAGTGTTCCTTTAGACAACAAGAATCTTCATCGCTATTTAAACTATCAATCCATGGTAATGCATCTAATACAACATTTTAGGTAGGGTTACGAAACTAGTGTAAGATAAAATTGTGAATCTTTTGCTTAAGTGTACTCGAATTACTATTAGTAGATGATTTCATGATGAGTTTTTGAATTTCAGCTAAAATTCTGACCAGCTTTTGATTGAGCTTTTTTGATTTAATTTTTTTATTATTTCTTAATAATTGAATTCCTAGTTTTCTTGGTGGTTTTCTTAATGATTTTTGGATTTCCTATTGAATTTCTGGTTTTCTTGTGGAATTCAAATTTTCATATTATTATTGAATTGGATTTCTAGCCTTCTATTACTACTAGCCAGAATTTTTGGTCTTCTATTATTAGCATGTATGGATTTCTGATCTTCTGATATTGTCAGATGGGAATTTAGATTTCTTATTATCGGACAGTTTTCTAGCCTTCTAATCACTGAAGGATATTCTGGATTTCTTATTGCTATATTTTTTTGGATTTTCTTATTATCGGATAATATTCTAGATTTCTAATTGCAAGAAGATGGAATCTTGAATTTATTTTCATCAGACGATATACTAAATTCTTAGCCTTCATATTATCAAATGATTTCCTAGCCTTTTCTCCATAACTAGTAGTAGATATTTCTTCTAATTGTCTATCAAATGAATTATCACTTACCCATTACTAAAGTAAGTTTTAGGTCTAAATATAAAGATGATATGGGAAAATAAGTTAAGTGTTGCATACAATCTTACATCATATTAAAGCTATAAAAAAAAGGCTATGCGATGCATTCGAAAAAATGAATACTGAAAGCTAATTTCTGACAACCAAAGGAGAATTAGCTCGGGAAATAAAATTTCAAAGCCTATATTAGTCTTCTTAAAGAATTTATTGCCTAGCCCTTCCTCCTTGTACCAGTGATATATCCAAATTTGAATACTCACTCTTAAAAGCATGAAGGAGATTTCATGATATCTAAACAATAAAAGGTTTAAAGTCCAAAATAACTCTTATAACAAGTCAATGACGGTTGAATAACCGACATTGGGTTCACAAGAAAGTTTGAACTTTTGGGTTAACAAAAATAACACAAATGCTAAACTGATGATGAAGGAACCGGTTTATGGATATGTGCAAGAAACTTGTATAATAATTAACATAGAGTATCCTAAATATAATACTGCACCAATAAAGTCATGTCAAGTAAATAGATTAATAATAAATGCCATATGAAATACACTATAATAAAAGCTTTAAAACCATAATTAGTAGTGACCTAGGTATGTACAAGTTAAGATGTTAAGTGGTCTCGATTATTTGAAATTATCTCTATTTGAGTTGGTATCACAGAAGAAAGAGAAATTCCATTAGATTGAATAGATTTGAAAGATGTCAAACACCATATTTTGGATTATTGACTTGAAGAGTCAACGTTTTTACTACACTTCCAGGAGGCAAATGCTATCCATATAATTTCAAAGGAGAATATGGTTCCTAATTCGAAGCCTAAGGAGGTGATGTCGAAGCTCATTGCAAGGAGAAGTGATTAGGCTATTATAATAACAAGTGTTACCACCAAAGCTAATTTTGAAAATGTTAGACCCGCACTTTGATCATGTCCCCTTCTAGCATCATTCCCGAAGACATGTTTCTATTGCAGTTCTCACCGAAGACGTTCGATGTGCCACGACTTTGAAAGCCATCACCATTATCGAATTATAGTATGGATATTATAATTGCTTCCCAATCACATCGCATGCCATCGCTATTGACAACTAGTAAGGCACTTATAGACCAATGATGAAGAGATAAGATACTACATTTATTTAAGACCATACAAGATTTGCATCACCTATTGTCGAAGTCATCGACACATTTATTAGGTGACGCTATTCATCGACATCTCCATTCAAAGCCAAGATGAGGATTGCACTCTATAACACTTCGAGGGTATTGGTTTTTGTTACTACTATCACCATCATCGAAGATGTTCAAAGAAATAATGCTAAAGAATAGCGACATCATATGAAATCCATCTGCCTTGATGAAGCCCAAAACTTTGAAGTGTAAACATTGTCTTCCATGAATCAAGATTATTACTGAGCGGTAATATGAATTAACATTAAAAGTCATAACTTTGAAGGCAGTGTTGAATAAAACCATCTCATATCAACACCGATGCTATTTATGTCATCCATGCTTAGCACCGCGTGTAATCTAAGTTGTTAAATAATGATAGTTTGTTCATTAGGACGTCATGATTCATTGAAGTCATTTTGAAAGAGGAACCACAAGGTATGAACGTCACCGAATGCCAAGGTTGTTATAGCATGACTCTCATATATGCTTTTAGCAGACACCACAAATCTGCATATGTGATGTAGATGACGGTCATCATCAAAGTCCACAAGTGTTATTAATGCTGCATTTTGTCAGCTATTGAATATTGACACCGAAGGTCATCAATGCCACCGTTGTATGATTCCTACAATGCCCCCAACCATCAATCAAAGAAGGTCGCACGATATGGAGTCTCCAACACCGATATTCATTAGCCATGTCGAGAACCATCAATACATCCAAAAGGGTTGCCAAAGCCTCTTTTACTAATATCTCCTTTTATCAATGTTAATATGTGGTGGTGATGAAAGTCGATCAATAAAGAAGAGATTACCATCGTCGAGTTTAGAGATACCAAGTACCGACTCTTAGAACCAATGCCAAAGTTTAGCTATATGAACGCAAAAATGCTTTTCTCAATGTCCAATGGCATTGCCAATGTCGAAGCCGATAAAATACCAATCTTGATATTCGAAAATGCTGCTAATGTCAAAGCCGATAAAGTACCAACCTTGATGTTAAAAGATGTAGGTAATGTTTAAGCCAATCGATGCCGAAGCCTGCCACCTGCCGAACCCTATAAATTTGGACTCAGAGGCTTCATGAAAGGGTATGGGCATTCTCACTTCGTACATTTTTTCAACTTTGTAAACCCTAAATAAATCATAGGATTTTGCCAATTGTAATACTTGAGTCTTATACACATAAGGAATTAGAAACCAAACAACTTCTTAGCTTATAGACTATGATTTATAACTAGCATATTTGTCTTTGATTATAATTTGTCTTTTATGTGACTTGTAACTCGAACTAGCACATCATATCGACCATATTCGAGTTTAAGACTTACATACCAACTTTGACTGTAACTCGACTTTGACCTTAACCTTGCATAGAATATTTGACTTGTATATTGAAGTTGCATATTAACTTCGACCCTATACTAGAATTTACATGACTTCGGCTTTGATGGTTAAAAAAAAGAACTGCAATGGACATTAAATCATGCACATCTCAACCTATTACTTCAATAAATTTGACTATCTTTAAAGAGGCTATTCTTTGATTAACCCATTTGTATTCACATTTAGGTGTTGATGAATTTATTCTTTAACAAATTCCTTTTGATAAATGAGAACCATTGAAGGTTTGACATAATAGACCCTAAGAGATTCGCTTTGGATGAAGAGCCTTCAACTTCGAGTAGCTTGAGGATGCAAACATGTTTTTCCATCACTGTGCGTAATTCCAACGAGGATGACCGGGGGAAAGCAGGAAGTTCATCGAATGAAGTCCAACTCGATGAAGTTCCTAAAGCTGGCGTAGATTTACCATTCAGAGAAGTCGTTTTGAGGGATAAGGATAAAATACATAGGATGTTCTCAATCGTAGGGGAAGAAGATGAATCATTTCAAAGGAGAGAAGGGAAACAAAAGATGGCCGTGGAGGAGAAGGAAGAAGCCACAAACAAAGATGATGATAATGACTTTCATACTGAGGAAGGAGATGAGTCTTGTAGTGAATTACTGGGAATGAGCCCAGATCTTATTATCCTAACTTCTTCGGAATTACAAACTGCTAAGGCGTTGAGTCTCAAGCTACCAATTTCTTCTACTCAAGAATAGCTAACTATCAAAATTCTTCAATCAATTATGGGCCAACCTGCTGAAACCCCCATTGGAGATACATCAAATTCGGATTTCCTAAGAGACATCTCTATTCACTTGAATGAATTTAGGGATTTCTCAATTAATGGGATGATAGGCAAGATTGACTTGATATCGGTATATCTTCTAGTGCTTTCGTATGCGAGGGTGAAAGGACTCCAACTTTAAAAATATGCCAATACGGTTGGTAGAATATATATGGGGTCATCGGCACTACACACTCCACTTTAGGATCATGGGCACACATTTATGTATTAAGTTAAGTTTAAGAGTTCAAGTGTTAGTATCATTCTCCTTTCCATTTCAAGTGCCATGGGTCGTGGACTGTACCATCAACTACATCAACAATCTAGCTCCTAGACGGATCAAACCCTAGATCCATGTCACCATTCTCATTGTAAAACTAATGAGGGGAGGAGGAAGAGAAAAGACGATGAGGCTCGCCATTTAGAGAAAGTGTGTGAGAGGGTAGAGAAGCAAAGAAGGAACAACAAAGGTAATGCCCCCGATAATACACATAATTGCCTCGAGGACTCCCATGATCATTGTGCGACTTCGTTATCCATTTATCATCCTTACACCAAGGCTTAGACTGCTGCGATGCAAGAAATTCCATCCTATCGTGATATATCTATTATGGTTGCTCTTACTTCTTCTAAATGGGGCAATGGTTCACAATCCTACTTGGTCTACTCAAACATCAAGCTTCCTATCCTCACCTATTCCTGCATGGTGTTCACTTTGATCAGACCATAAAGCCTACAATTAAAGTTATTTCTTTTCTTAGTCTTAAGGCAGTTTGCAATGACTTGGAAGCTAAGTTCGAGTGGTTGCGTCTAGTACGAGCTTTTTCTAACAAAAACCGTATTAACTACCAAAAGATCCTTTCATTTGAGGCAGAGAAGGATGCATTTGAGGCAGAGAAGGATGCTCACGATAGGATGATTAAGCACCACGACAATGAGATAGATCAACTAAAGATTGAGAGAGACATGGCCTTAAAAGGAAATGCCACCAATTAAAAGCTGTTGACTGAGGTAAACCGAGCTTACGATAGAGCACTCCTCGTGATTAACGATCAACATAAAGATGCTTATAGGGAGCCTTTCAAACTGAAAGAGCAAGTTACTAAAAGAAAGAAGGCCATCAAAGCCCAAGACCAAACTATTACCGAACATGCCACCACTATTGCTAAACAGGTCACCTAACTCACTTGACCCTACGAGGAGAGCAAAATATTGATCCAAAAAAATGGATTAACAACAAAGCTTTAGTTTGAAAGTACCAGCCTTGTTTATTAATGAAAAAAAGATAGAAAAAATAATAGCAAATCGCAGAAAAAGTAAATGAACAAGAGATTTTTATAATTGTTTGGCTGTTAATGAAGTCTATGTCCACTTTATGGATTTTATTGGTATATTGACTGTTGATCACAGTTACAAGTTGATTATGATTTTTATGTTTGAATTCAAGGAAATCAAACTACCATTAAAGGAGCCAAAATATCATTTGTCCCATGGCAGCCATTGTAGGGAAGAAGAAGGCTGAAGAATCTTCATAGCAGAGTTTCTCTAGTGATCAAAGTAGCTAACCCTTTTTCCATTGATGGTAGGATGATATCTATAGGATTTGGGAGCGCTTGGATCGAAACCATAGCACCGGAGGCCTCTAATCATCACTATGAGGCAACACATACATTTTGCAAGCAAACTTAGCTAACTATTTGGATTGATACTGATCCAATTGGATTTGACCGATATTTATTCAAATAGTTAAGCAATTCTTGCACAACTTCTATCATGCAAGCTTCCTTGTCTACTAGCGAGTCTTTCCTTGCAATTCTATGACTTGTTGACCTGTTTTGACAATGAGTTACTAGTAGGTTAGACTGAACTGTAACTTGCATAGGGTAAGTCTTGATTTCTTCAACTCGGTTGCTCGGGATGTTATAAAATTTGGTAGATAAGCTTTGATGTGATGTAGGGACATAATTCAACTGGTTCAAAGCACTAAAAATTTAATACTTTGGATCAAACCGATCCAATAGGATTGGATCGATGCCGATCCAATCAATTTTTTCATCCAAAATTCCTAAAGTTGATTCTTTATGTTCTTTTAGGTCTTCCAGCCAATTTTTGAGTCGTTCAAGCTTATTTTTAATGTTCTAACTTCTTTTCACCTAAACCGAGTTAAAATCCCAGTTAACATTTGCCGCTCAAAGCATGATTTCGTTGGAAATAAGCCATGCTTAAAACTGCCTATGACGTTTCGGCTAACTATCCAGTCTTTTCGTGGAAATCTTCATTAGTCGCAACTACATAATGATCATGACTCAATAATTTCCAAGTTGAATACGAATATTAAATTGGGCAAACAGGAGAATTTTGACGTCATTCTAGGCAAATAAATTGGATCGGTACCGTTCCAGCAGGATCAAATCGGCACCAATCTAAGCACTTTGGAAAAAATTTCGCCCTTTCTCTTTTTTTATGACATAAAAATGGGAACAGATATCCATTTTCTTAATCTACATCTTTGAGCCCAACTAATCCAGTTGCAACCCTACTCCATCGATCCGTCTTCTGACGCTACCAGAACGCCGCCGTCGACAGTCTTCACCTCTAGTACCATTGACCATCGCCTTTAGACGCTCTTGCACCAATTTTTTGTAGTAATTTCGCATACCCAAAGTCATTGTTGATTCAATTATGGTCGATGCAAAGAACTATGATTCAAGCCTTCCTGAATCAAAGACCTTATCAATATTCTTCTCAATCACGAAGGTGAAGGTTGGCCAAGTGAGTTTCGGTGCAATATTAAGTTATTGATTGGTTAGGATGCGCCAGCGATGGTAGTAGTGGAAGATCCAAGCTAATTGCGATTTTGGGAAGGAAGATATTGAATCGAGTGTGATCACAGACCGATGTCAAGGTTTTTCTCTGTTTATTAATATATTTTTCTATCTACATCCTTAGAATCCGAATTAGCTTGCATCGGGTTTCACGATCGATTCCGACATGACATCCTAAGGATTGCGGATTGATTTACGATTTTCTAGGAGGTGATAATAGCTTAAGATAGAATATTGCACACATAGGTTGGTATCAACTTATAGGCAACTAAAATCGGATTATGCTGATATTTTCCTTTATCATCTGGACCCATTAATCTACGGTTGCTCGATTTGGATTGCACTTGCTTTTGAACAGTCAGCATACCAGGAATGGAATAATCTTTCCATGTCGTAATGGACAACGAATCTGTTGTCGATCAATGATCGACAATAGGTAAGTGTAGAAGAAAATACATAAAAAACTAACAAGGATTGCTTTTTCCGATGTGGGCAAGCCATCTACACGGAATGGTCTGCTTGTAGCATTCAGAACGATGTGCCCCTTATCGCATATGCACTTGACTATTTTGAACACAAGCTTTCTTATATAGAATGCCACGTAAATCTTCCCATTGCATGTCAATCGAAGGGAGTTTACCTGCTTCCAAAGCGGAGTCCTCGTCGATTCCGGCTAGATCTACTACCTCTATAACTTCGGGACAGTATGGCCGCCTAATTCCATTCGACCCCATTAACGACCGCACTCCCCCTAACTTCAAGGTTCTGTTGGATCCCCGGGAGAATGCCTTCTCGATTCCTACACACAGAGCGCTGTGAAGCATTTTATTGTAATATGGTATTCCGAAGGACGATGTACTTCTGACATTAAGAGTTCAATTTGCTCATCGATCGCCTTCTAGATATGTGGGGTGCCATCACTACATGCATACGACAGTGCGGTGTCCCCATTTAATTATTTTCTGGTGGCGACTCTTTAGAATATGGGATTGGCTCTGTTTTAGATCCTGCCGAATGGTTGTGCCTTATTGATCTGTTTATATGTTCTGTTCATATAAACGCTCAGTCGTGCCCCAAACTTGACTGAGTTTCAGTATCCTTTGCTATTTAAGTAAAGGGAGGCTAAGCCATCTCTTATTTTCATTAAGGCGTAATGTAGTAAAAAGCTCATCCTCAGTCTCCCTAGCAAAGTCTCCTCATTCGAAAATCAATTTTTCTTTGTCAAGTGTCCTGAGGGGTTCACTCGTCTATGGACAACGGGGGTCAAGTTTCTCTCACTTGGTATAAAATTTTCTTTAGCTGTTAAAAAGACTTCTGAGTGGCCATCTATTCTTTTGCAGTCCTCTCAAGGATTAACAAGGATCAAACACTCATGCATGTTCTCAGTGCACTTTAGGCGATTGATGCCCAAGAGCGCACAATCAGATTTTTGCTCACCGACGAGAATCTTCTTCAATGAGGGATTTTGCATCTTGGGAGATCAGTTGGGTTTGTTAGTGCCCTCGCTCGCTCTAATGCTCGAGCTCGCTCAGTTTCTACCTTTCGCAATTCTGATGGAGATGACGATGATGAGGAGAGAGACAGCGACTCGTCCGGAAAGTGCAGAATCATCTAAGGAAACCCAAGTAAAAATTAAGACCATCAGTCCGCCCAAGATGCCAATCCCAAAGGAGAAGGAGGAGTAGTTAGTCCATCGAGAAGGTAAAGCTCGGGTAATCATGAGAAAGGAGAAAGGAGGAGCCGATGAGGGACTCCATTCAATCGGCAAGGAAGAAAACTTGAATATAGATATTGATGAAGGTGACATCGATTCAGATAACAAGTTCCCAAAGTTGGGTCATAGGCACACTCCATCATTCATTACAAAAGATCATTTGATGTAGTCCCCTAATGACGAACCTTCCCCAGTCATTCGTCGGAAAAAGCTGAATTTGACTTTGGAGATGTGAGTGACATCTATGTGGATGTAAAGGATCCGATGAGTGATTCTACTTTGGAAGGGTTGCCTTCTTAGCCCGCCCAAATCATTCCCACCTAAATGAATATCTCGACATTAACTGGCAATCGATCTACTTAATGTTATTTTGCTGGGGTCGTTAAATTATAGCACACACTTCACTAAGGTCGTGCATTTCATCATTATTCTTTTAGATTATTTATCCATCAAATGTCTTTTCTCCTGAAGTCATTCTGTTATTTTCTACAAAAATCATGTCTCGAGGATTCTATAATGATCTTAACCAAGCGCTTGAGTCTCAGCATTCGCAGAGACATTCATCTTGATATTAATTACTTCCCCCGGGAGATCGATGAAGAGAGACGGAGGTGAAAAGAAAAGGAGGTAAAGGAGCATCAAAAAACTGGGAAGGATCAAGACAGCGACAGGGGAACTGGCCAAAAAAAACCCCGATTGAGCGTGGGGACCCATCTAGAAAGTCAAAGAAAGATCAAGAATGAGTTCTTGCTTCCACTTCCGGGGCCATGATTCCCTCCACTTACACATCTACTGTTCCTCTTCTAATTTAAAGGCGAGCTCCTTACATTCTCCCTATCGATCCCCCTCTTCTTCGCGCTTAATTTACTCACTTATTTTTAAAGCGGGGCTATTTTCGATAAGCCCAATCTGAAGTTTGTCCATGCAGAATCTTGCTCACCCTATCTTCAGGCAATCTAAAGCGGCTTGGAGCAGGCTGATGGGTGGGAGAAACCATGCATGCAACTTTCTACAATTAACTAAAATAATTACCCAGAGATCATCTCATTTGAGTCCAAGAAAGAGGAATCTAAAATGCAGCTTGCTGATCGCAACTCGAAAATTGAAGATTGAAGAAGGGGAGATACAATGCCTTAAATAAGGAAAGTAAGAGCACTTCTTTGTTCGAAGAGCTGAAGCAAGCGAACGAAAGAGCCGCGATCATATTCAGAGACAAGATAAAAAAATTCCATGCTAATGAGGCAGCCCTGAAAGAGAAGTTAAGTGTAAGTGAGGCGACGATGGAGGCAGAGAAGAGAGTCGTAGCTGAACAATCCCAAGAAATTACCTCTCTACGAGCACAAATTTTGGCTTTGGAAGCTGAGAAAAATCAACTAGTTATGGAGAAGGCTAGCATGGAGACAAGCTTTTAGGCTCGAAGATACTTTTGCAAGATAAAAGGAAGGCTTGGACGCACTATTCTTGGTTTTTATATACTTCCATGCTTCATCAAGGTAGCCTCGGTTATTTGGGTCCATTGTTCCTTCGCATGCTCATGGTGGTTTGCTAGGAATTTCTAGCCTGGTTCGATGACATGGGTGGTGGTTATTTCAGAGAGGAGCTTGTCCAGGATTACCTAAATGAGGATCCACGATTTCTATGGCCACCACCGAGCTGCCACCGAACACTTTCCCTCAGGACCAGGTGAGTCATCGTCACATTTCCATACATATGAGGGGACCGCTGCCACTTCTCCCGTAATCATGCAGCCATCGAAGGAAGGCAAGGGCAAAGGATTCAAAATCGTTGCACACGACCAAAGCCTCTGTAGGTAACTTTCTCCTCTTTTCCATGCTTAAATATTTTTAATTCATACCCGATGAAATCACTAAATAATCGCCTTTTTCTGATATCGTAGATCAACCTCCTCCCCCCACTGCATTGCCTTCTCATCACGACACTGGTCTGCTGCTATTGTAACTATGTCGACTACTATCTTTGATTGTGGCTTATAGCCTGGTCCGTATTTTGAGAAAATTGAGGCTCTGCATGGTTTGAATGACCCCTCTATTTCTTAAAAGGAGAGCTTGGCAGCTACTGATGCGCAAGAGCAGGCAGACCGAGGCAGCCAACCAAAGAAAGTGGAAACAAAGCAGTCGAAGACTAAGGAACAGATGGTTGGGGTAAAAAAGGAGAACATTGAGGCATAGAGGAAGTCATCTAAAATCTCTCACCGATATTGTAAGCATAAGGGGAAAGGAGGCTCCACCGGTGGTCATGCTTCGGAGAGTGAGGGTGCCACATGCAAAGATATGTCCGAGAAACTACAGATTAGAGGCGAGAAAGGAGACCAGGGCAGCGGTGAGCAGACGTCCTGATTTGATAGCAGACGTCCTGATTTGACATGTCTTACTCTTAATATTTTGTTTTTGATTACCTTTTGTACCAGTGCGGAGTGTGCGCCTATTGTTCTTTTTTTTGTTTTTGTAGTGAATCTTTGTATTTTCATTTCATTGGCCAATAATGTAAGGGTACGGCCCCTACAATTTGACTTTGTATTTGATTGTTACTTTACCTGTCTGCTTATCTATGTTTCATACACTTATGTCAATCTTATTTACTACTAATTTATCTAGTTGTCTAATTACTGCCAAAATTCTCTGTTTGGAGTAGTGGAACTATGAAGTAGTTAAAAAAAAATTGAGTATTTTTTATTTGATTATCAATGTGCCCTTCAGTTTACGAACTGCTTACTTCAAACACTTGACAAATAATTGGTTGATCAGAGTGATTTTTTTTGGATGTCTGTAAGCAGACCTATTTTGAGGTTCCTATCTTCGGGGACTTGTGATTTGAATGGGTTGATTTCAGATATATTGCCAGTCAACAATCGGAATTCTCTACTGACACGTAGTTGTTTGACATTGTTTGATTCATATCCGTTGCCCTCGATAGTGGAAGTGGCTTGATTCTTGTTATTCCTACAATGGACGAGTTTTTAGGTATTGCCAGGGCAATATCAGTACGTAAGAGTGTGCGTAGCTTATAAAATGCATGGATTTTGACAGTGTGTGCGCCTTAAGGGATGCACGGCTTTTGGAAGTATGAGTGGCTTATGGGATGTGCAATTTTTAGGAGTGTGCGTGGCTTAGGGGATGTGTGGCTTTTGGGATTGATACGACCTATCAAATCGAAATAGTTTGGAATTTTCCGATATTATCAATCTTCCGGCAACATGAGGAGTTTATCCTTCTAGAGCACGATTCCATGGCTCAAAATATAATGCGTGGATTATGGGATGCTCGATTTTGATTTGGGCCTTCCCAGCACCGCCGAAACAACACCGGTTCTTAGAAGGCAGGGATTGGGTTCCACCGATCCATCTTTTGAGTCGATTTGCTTCCATAGACCGATGGGTAAGTGGGGTGTACTTGAGCGTGATTCCACTATCTCAAGCAGCAATAGGATGGGTTTGAGCTAATTTGACCTCGTCGACTCAACAGGTTACATTTATGAACGCAGTTTCACTGGTTCAAAAAGAAAATAATTTTATTAAGAAAAGTTGGGAAAGTTCGTCCTATTTACAATGTCTTTGGTATCCCGAGATAGCTATTTGCTGAAAATAAGTACACAAGTTTGTTCATATAAAGTAACAATGCAATGATTCGTTGTTCCATGCTCAGGGAATATGAATTCCGTCGACAGTTGTTAGTTAGAATGTTCCGTCCCCTAGCTTTTAGCTTATCACATCCAACCCTTTCCAGTTTTGTCCAAATGTTCTTGATATGAATTAAACTTGTTTAAGTAAGAGTCTCCTACTTCGAAGGTTCAGTTGTGAGCCTTGGAGTTGAAGTACCATGTTACCCTTTTTAGTGGGAAATTGTCCTTAACTCGGCTTCCTCCCCTTTCTCATTGATCAAGTCGAGCGACTCGAGTAGGAGCTACTTGTTTTGCCTTTGATTGATATTCTAGGTTCGATAAGAGAGGGCTTCTAGTTTGATGGGTATCAATGCTTTTGAACCATACGCCAAGGCGAATGGTGTCCGTCCAATTGCTGCTTTGTGTGTTGTTCTGTAAGCCCATAGTGCGAGTGGAAGTTTATCAACCCAATTCCCTTTAGCTTTAGTTAGCCTCTTTTTGAGGTGGACTTGATGATCTTGTTTATTGCTTCTACTTGCCCGTTTGCTTGCGGATGAGCGGTTGCGGAAAAGCTCATCTCGATTCAGAAGCATTTGAAAAAGTCTTTGAACTCGGTGCTTTCGAATTGGGTCCCGTTATCAGTGGTGATTTTCTTTGGCACACCAAAACTACAAATAATGTTTTTAGTAACAAAGTTAATGATTTTCTTTTAGGTATTGATGGCTAGTGGTTTTTTTTAACCCACTTGGCGAAATAGTCAATGGCAACTATAGCATATTTAGCTCCTCCTTTAGCCACTGATGATATGCTAATCAGATCAATTTCCCATATCATGAACGGCAATGGGCTAGCCATCTAGCTAGCTCTGTTGAGGAAGTTCTTTTGATCTTGCTGAATCTTTAGCATCAATCACACCATTTGACGTAATCTGCTGCATCATGATTTACTATTGATTTGAAATACCCGTATCGAAGGATTTTCCTTATAAGGGTTTGACCCCCGGTATAGTCTCTACGGTCGATTTTGTGAACTTCTCTTAGTATCCTTTAAGCTTCGTCATTTTTCACATATCTAAGCAAGGGGGTAGAGAACCCCTTTCGGTAGAGTATCTCATCCTGTATTATGAATCATGCTTCTAGAGAAGCTTTTTCCGCTGGTTCCTATTTGTGGAAAGAGTTCCTATCTGCGGGACGAGTTCATATAAGCAAGTAGTCTTTGATTGGCATCATTGTAACATTGTGACGACCCGGAATTTTTGAGCATTTGAAATTGGAATATTTAATTAATTTTAAATATTTGAAAGTTAATTTTTAACTTGAATTCAAATATCATGATTTATTTGATAATTAAATTATTGAATTAAATAATTGGAAAGTGGGTAAAATATGAAATCTGGGATTTTAAGCCTGTTAAAAATAATTTGAAGGTTTGTAAAAAAAAATTATATTGATAATACTAAAGAGAATAGAAGTGTTGAAATCAAATTTAAAATGGTTTGTTCAGTTTTGAAATATATCGTTTAAATTGAATTTAAAAATAGCCTTCCGAGGCACAGTCTCGGAATTCGACGAAACAGGTTCCATTGGATCCGTAATATTGTATTATTATCGGATTTCAAATTTCGTATTGGTCGGAGTTGGTGTGTGAGCGTACGATAAGTAAACGCGTTGAAATCTATGCCGAATTCAATTTAAATTTATATTTATATTGGTCAACATTAGCCTACATTCTTTCCCATCATAACTTTTCCCTTTCACATTCGAAGTACTGTAGCCGACAATCTTCTGAAGCAAGCCGTTTCTCTTCGTTTTAAAATCACACTGTCTCCTTCCATTCCTCTCAGAATGAATTAACTTCAATAGGAAAGAAGAAAAATGGCCGCAGCCTTCTGTTTAAATGAAATCGAAAACCACTTACTTCCTGTTCGAAATCGAAGTCACAAAAAAAGGGAGAGTGATTGAATTCAGTCGCATTCATTTATATGGGGGGACTCGATCGTAAATTGAAAGGGAACGGCGAGCGAAATCGAGAAGTTCGATCAATGAGTCGGCGACGTAAGCACGATAGGAGTTTAGGGCATGGGCTCATGGCTCTCGAGTTCGGCTAGTAGAGAGAGATTCGATCTACCTTAGGATGATAGCGAGCGACGTGGTATGACAGCAGTAAGGGAGGGAGGTTGCGACTGTTTGGGCTCGTCAATCACGATGGTGGGGTGGCTCGACGATCTGGGTTTTGGGATTTCTACGAGCAGCAAGCCGAGTTTTGGGTGAGCTTTTATTCCTTCCTTTTTAGTTTTTATTTATTTATTTAATTTTTTTTATACGGTAAAGATAGGTTCTTTTTTAAAAATATACAGAGAAAAAAATATTGAAGTACAAAACCCTTTCTGTTTTGATTTAAATAAAATATAGGTATGTATATGTAGGAATTTATATACAATAAGGTTTTAGAAAGGAAGCCTGTTTTAAAGATTAACTGTAAGGTAAAAGTTTTATTTTTAGGAAAAGAAAATAGAATTTTTAAAATGTTTGGAAGTTGTATTAAGCCAGACTTTGGAATCCATACAGATTTTTTTAAGTGTATATGTAGTTTCAAAATAAATAAATAAATAAATAAACATATATACCTATTTCCGTTTACTAGTGAAATTTTTAAATAATGAATTATGGAAATTAATTTGTTCTTAGTTACTTAAAGAAATTTAATAAAGGAAATTAGTTAAAAATTAAATTAATAGATGGTAATAGGCTGATTTGATTGGTTCAAATGTTAATAAACTGTAAATGTTTATTCAAGGTTTGAAATCTGCAAAGAAAACAAGCCGGATTGGAATGGGTGCATGCGTAGTCAAAGGTGAGTTAATCTCACTCAGCTAAATTTAAATTTAAATGATTAAATTTAAATAATTGTTGGATGGTTGAATTGATTGATGTGATCTAGTGTGATATTTTGGAATTGATGCATTATATTGTACTAACGTCTGTGGATGCAGGGAAACAGGTTGGAGGGATCCAATTGGATCCCTCAACATTTATTTAAATTATTTATTATCCACTTCTATGATTAATTGATATTCTGTGAGGAATTATATTAGACTATTGAATGTTATAGTCTGCTTAAATATTTCGGTACTCTGTTTTATCCAAATATATAGAATTGGCCTTTGAAAGGAAATAAAAGAAGTGAACTCTTAAGAAATAATTATAAAGGATGTATATAAATTAAAGTGAATTGGATAAGAATAATAGTGGGTTCAAAATACTAATTAATAAAATTATGTATATGGAAAGGAATTTTTTTTGAATAAACAGAAAGTTAATGAAGTTTGAAACCTCAGTGATATTATCTAATAGAACAAAACATTTATTTAATATTTTAAGATTTAAATTATTTAAGAAGAATAAAGAAGAAACTGAAAAAAAATCTGAAATTGGTATATTCCAGTTAAAAGATTTTAAATCTAACAGAACATAATAACAATAATAGTAAGTCCATAATTAATGAATTAGGAAATGAATTGAGTAATTAAAGGAACCTATTTCAAAATAAAATAAATAGGCAATCAATTTGGGGAAATTGATTTAAGTGATTGAAATCGGGATTTTCTCTGGATAGCCAAGTACATGTTTTTAAAAGTAAATTTTTTTTAATATAAATTAAATGTTTTAAAGTTGTTTTTATTAAAGACAGCAAGTTTGTAAAATTTATTATTTCTAATATTTAAAGTCTAAAGTAAGTATTTTGTTTTAATCTATTATCGTAATAATTATTTAAAGAATGATTTTGGTATTTTGTTTAAAGAAGAAAATCTAATGTACAGTTATAAGGTAATCTTATTTTAATTATCTCCAGTGTATTATTTTAAATTAAGTACTAAAGTAAAATTTCTAAATTAAATGTTAAACATATTTTATAGTAAAGTGTTTTGAAATTATTTTAAAATCCAAAATCTTGTGCTTGGTGATTTCAGTAGAAATAGAAATACTTGAAATTTATTCTGAGAAATGAAGATAGTTTGAAAGCTATTTTCAAAGGGGTTTGAAATTGGAAATATATCTTGTGAAGATATTTTTGAGATTTATAAATAATTTGGAAAATTATTTATTGGTTGATGGATGTTTGTGAATGTTAATTGATCGTTAAATAACCGACTATCAATATTGGACAAATGCGTTGATTGTTTCGAAGAGACTGAGATCAAGATTTATTTCTCGAAAACCACATCGATCTGGTTTGTACGTTTCGTGAAAAACGATTTTGGATTCGAAGATGGAGCAGTGAAGTGCAAGGGCTAGTCGTTACTAATCCTGAGGATATTTCCAAAATGGATGTAGTAGGACTAGTGCCTTCGGTTCCGTTCGAACCCGGGACGGACTTGTATAGATGAATGCTTGCGAAACACGTCAGGTGGACGATGGGCATTCTAAGGAATATGTTCTAAAAAGGTAACGCTTAGCCTCAGGCCTCATCAAATGGGAATGACTGAAAATCAGGGGTTATGCAGCAAGGCTAGGTGGGTAGCACCCAAGCAGGGTGAGGTCATCCCTGTCTAGATGTCTCTTTTTATTTTGGCTTAGTGGGCGGTTGCTGATCCCAACCGCAGGGTGATCTCACTCGGGATTATCCAGTAAGGGGCAGTCCCGGCCTTGTGTTGCAGGGGAGCGAGCGTACTCCTCGGTACGGTGATCTAGGCCCCGTACTGTGACAAGTGGTGCCCCAGTGCCTAGTCATTAGTTGGAAATCCATTCTCCCAACGAGCCTTGTACGAGTTTTGTTTGTATTACCCACTCTGTGGCTAGTAGCTGGAATTTAATAGATGTAACAATTTCGGCTATTTTATAAGTATTTGTCTATAGACCCTATTATAATATCAGAGGATTTCTATAAAAATTGTTTTAGCTGTCGTAAGGTAAAAACCCGACATGTTTATTTGTGGCATGGTCTTACGAGGTGCTTTTGTTTTCAAAGGATTTTTGAAACTTTAATAATAAATTGGGTGTGATTTTCTCATGCTGGTATTTCAGACTGACTTGGGTGTTATTTAACTATAATGCTCGGGTCAGACCGAGTGTTATAGGATACAGGTTTCGATGCTGTGGAGCTCAGGAGACGAGCAGGATGGCGATACGTACTTCCGTACTCTGTTTATATATATTCCGCTGTATTGAGTTGTTGTGTATCCATTTGTATGATATTGATGTTAAGTTGTGATTGATGTACTCTGATGATGTAATATATATAAACAAAGATATTTGATGTTTGAGTAAAGAGTATTTATTATCTATTATATTTTATTCCGCTGCGATGGTTAGATTCTATTGTTGTTTTCTATTTTCTTCTTCTACCTCTTCTTCTTTAACCCAAATGGTTCGTATTTCTGTACACCTTGAGTTGATTTAGGTAGAATAGTCTTGACTCAAGGGGTATGGATTTGCGGTCTGTTACAAACATCCCCCTCCTTGGAGGCCCAAAAATAACGGTTGTGGATGCTATAGTCATTTATAGTTATTAATCCTCGATGATCAAATATGGTGACATTAGATACATTGATACACAAAAACACAAGAATATGGAAAAAAAATAAACAGAAAACAATTTCCATATTCCATTTCAAAGTATTCAAAATTTATTACATAATCCCAGTGGACCTTGTTCAGGCAACATATGTTTATTACAAAATACACCAAAAGTGACATATGAAGAAGCCCCCTTATTTGATCAGAGTATATAACAGGACACTTAAAATTTTGCCTTTACAATCAAACACACAATGGAAATAAAAGAACACTAATAACAAGTTTACCTCCTGCATGTCTTCGGAAGATTTATTCATCTAAAAGAACTCCTGGAAACCTTAACTCTCAACCTACTCAAAATCAATTGAGTACCTAAGAGTCTAGGGGAAAACAAAAACTTCAAGTCGGATATAAAGATTAGTATGAGTAATAATTTACCATCTCAAACCATTTGGATATCTAGTGACACCGCGCTACAAAGAGGAACGGATTTTCCCCTCACTAATATCCTAAAACATTTTATAAACCATATACCGTGTTCCTGAATCCACAATAGTTAAAAACATAGTGTTTCAAAATATTTTGGTGATACGTAAAACAAGTAAATCAAATAAGGATTTCCCAGTTTTAAGGGTCGCTATTGATCTGTTAAATGTTTGTTGACTATATGTCTGATTTCATAATTTTCATGGGATCACTAAGAATCTATTTGTTGACTTTTTTGAATTAAAGGCTGAAATTTAGCCACTTTTAGTATTTGCTTTATAATCACTTTCCTATTTGTATATCTTCGATTGGTTGCCACAAAAATTTCATATACTTTCCATTCAAAACTGCCGTATTCAACCAGATCTAAATCAAAGGAATATAATATTTAATCCCTTCCATATATTAAAACTAAAATTTGTACAGAAGTCCCTCTTTTAAAATAATTTATTTTCCGTAGCAAATTAATTGGGAAAAATCCCCAAAAATTATAGAAATTCATTTTCATCATGAAATCAAACTTATTAAAATTTCACACCAAATTTCTTCCAGAGATACACGAAATAAAATTTAAACCCAATTATATCATATTTACCTTTAGAAATTCATAATAATTTTTCTATTGCTCGAAAAATTATAAAAATTAAAACCATCTCCAAAATCAGGTTTTACTTAACCTAAGAATTTTTTGTTACATTCTAAAATTATAAACTTTCAGTTTTACATCAAAACCACGTAAATTAATATGTAAATTAATTAAAATAAATCAAACATGATATAGTTCAAGAGTATCATCATCCATGTCATCATGAAAATGAATTTAATTATAAAATCGAAAATATATAATCATAGAATAAAAGAGAGATGGTAGGAAATTATTATTCATCTTAGATATGATAAGGAATTTTAAGATTTTCTATTGATTCATCCTTCCTACCTTTGATCCTTAGCTTTAGATTGAATTTTCCTCTTTACTTCCTTGGTAATGGCTGGCTCTATTTTGTGTTTTAGATTTGCATTTGTAAAAAATGAAAATACAACGTGAATGATAAGGGTTAGATGTGTATAGCCATGTATGATAAGGAGGCTATTTTACTAATATTCCCATGTAATTTAATTAGTTAATAACCTAATTAAAGCCCATTTTATTTTATTAATAATCATCACCATATATATGTGTTTTATTCAAATCTCAATCCCCTTATCATCATTATTCTATTTGATTTATCTAATTAAATATCCTGAATAATGTTATCAAAAATTAGAGATGTTACAATCATCCACGTTCTTGGTTTAATGGTGGTTTCAAAAATCCTATTGATATGCTTGGAGGGGTTAAAGTTTCAAACGGGACAAGTCCCAATGGTTGAGCTTCTCCAAAATTGCCTAGTTTGGATAATTAGTCAGCTTTGTGTTTTGTTCCCTTGGGATGTGAGTTATGGTGTAATGTTTGATGTTGTTCAACAACTCTTACACTTTAGATGGATATGGGGTAAGGTTCTCCCCTCGAGCCTGATATTCACCTTTCACCTGACAGACGACTAACTGGGACTGGCTATAGATGTGTGTGGATTTTATCTCCACTCTTTTGTAATTCTTAGCTCAGCTATCAATGCCTCTTAATCTTCTTTGTTAGTTATCGCTGGGAAAGTTAACTGCAAGGCGTAGCAAAAGGCTCATCCTTTGGGAGTTTCAAGCACTACCCCTGCCCTTAAGTAGAAGTCATTAGACGCACTGTCGATGAAGAGCTTCCATCGTGTTTCCACTTCTGATGTAAATTTTTTCATCATCCCTTATGACAAATTCGACGATAGAATCTGCTAACTCTTTCCCATTAACTGCTCCTTTGGGATGGTAAGTGATTTCATATTGACTCAAATCAATATTCCATTTGATGAGCCGCCTATAAGTCTTAAGGCGGTACAATACTTGCTTTAAGGGTTGATTGGCCAATACTTTGATCGGGTGTGCATAAAAATATGGTCGAAAATTCATGGATGTGATCAAGAGGCACTAAGTTAGCTTTTCCAGTTTTGGGTGATTTTTCTCATCTCTAGTGAACCATTAGTGTACGGATCGCTAGATTCTAGCTTCTCCACATACAATAGAAACACTTAAGCGTGAGGTGAGACTTCTAAGTAGATGAACAAGTCCTCTCCTTCTACTAGCTTTGATAGGATAAGCGAGGTTTCCATATGTCACGGCATCTCCTCAAACACGGTTTGGCAAGCTTCATTCAATTTGAAGTTATTCTTTCCTTTCTTTAGTGCATCAAAGAATGCTATACATTTTTCAGTGGCTTTTGAGTAGAATCGACTTATTGCCACGACTTTCCCATTCAGGCTTTGTAACTCCTTGTTCTTTGGGGCTTCAACTTCTCATGGGGTAGCAATTTGCCTTGATGCCTCTGGTGCTCAATATGATCCCAAGAACTTTCCGGAGGCTACCCCAAGGTGACATTTAAGTAAATTGATCGTCATCCCATATTATCGGAGTATTTCCAAAATTTCAAAGAGATTATCTATGTGATTGGAAACTACTCACGATTTAACCAGCATGCCATCCACGTAGACTTCTATGGTTTTTCTGGTCTAACACTTGAACAATGCATTTACCAGTCGTTGGTAAGTTGCCTCAGTATTCTTTAATCCAAATGGTATTACTATTTAGCAATACATTCCTAGGTCGATAATAAAATTGGTATATTCTTAGTCTGCTTCATGCGTCATGATCTGGTTGTATCGCAAGTATGCATCTATAAATGATTGCAATTCATTCCAGCCATCCCATCCATAAGCTAGTCGATTCTGGGCAGAGGAATACTACCTTTCAGGCTGGCTTTGTTTATGTCTAAGTAGTCGATACAAGTTTGTCATTTCCCATTGCACTTCTTGACCAAAACTGGGTTAGATACCCATTCGGGGTAAATTTCATCATGGATAAAGCCATTGGCCATCAGCTTATCTACTTCTTCTCTAAATGCCTTGGACCATTTGGGACCAAAGCTGCGTTTTTTTTTGCTTTACCGGTGTAAACCTAGGATTGATGTTGAGTGCATAGCATGATATTTTCGATGACATCCCATACACATCGGAATGTGTCCAAGCGAAAAAATTCAAGTGGCGCAAAGAAATTAGTCGATTTTAATCACATATTGTTTCCATTGTGCGATCTTTCAAGACTCGCGTCAGGACATCTATGTTGACTGGAACAAGCACCGTTAATTCTGCCAGTGCTGCTTGATACTCCCCTGAACTTCTCTTTCTAGGCTCCACAGCCTTATCTGATCGGCTTTGGTCCTTAAGCCAGGGGCGGCTCTATAATTGCTATCCGAAAGGTCACAAATGTGAAGAGATCTCCCACACATTCTTTCCTTTTTCCTTTTTTTAAATTTACGCAATTGTGCGCTGTAACATTCTCTGGAGGCACATTGATCTCCTTTGATCACTCTAGTTCCGTTCACTATTGGGAATTTCATGGTAAGGCACCATTGAGCTAAAGTGATTCTAAAATCCACCAGCGCAGGCCGTCCTATGAAGGAATTGTATGAAAAAGTTTCATCTACAATCACGAAAGTTTAGATGAGGGTGGCTTTTTGATCTCTTTCTCCAAGTTTTATAGGCAACTCAATCGTCTCGCTAAGTTGTTTGGGTTTGTCGGTAAATGCTTGAATTTTTGTTTGGTAGGCAGATACGTCTTTCATGCTGATCTTCATATATTCAAAGGTATGTTTTAAAAGGATATTCATAGAAATACCCCTATCAATCGATACTTGTTGAACTATGGCAAGTTTGATCCCTATTATTGAAACCGTGGGATCGAGAGTCGAAGCATCAATCCCTTCGATGTCTCGATTTTGGAATACTATATCATCGTTCAGAGTTCTCTACCGCTTGGTTAGGACTCCATCTTCGATCGCGAGGCATGAATCCTTCAGAGCATGTTTTAATGAGCTCGCATACCGCTCCATTTCTTCCCAACTCGTCTATAAGGAATGAGGTCTTCCAGATATCGTTCCAATGATGAGGCTCCGGTCAGTTCGTCTAGATCGCACTTCGCTG
Organism: Allium cepa; assembly: GCA_030765085.1. Classification (NCBI taxonomy): domain Eukaryota; kingdom Viridiplantae; phylum Streptophyta; class Magnoliopsida; order Asparagales; family Amaryllidaceae; genus Allium; species Allium cepa. Next base: position 307,961,146 of record CM060931.1, read on the forward strand.
GTTCCAACTTAGTTTCTTTGGTCCATAGGAGTTGGAGAGCCATGGGCTGGCTAGGATTTTGCGATTTTCTCACATACTGCTTAAGCTTGTTTTCCTTGATTACCTCCTTAATTAAGTTCTTTATGTGATGGCGCTTATTCACATTATGGCCATGCATTTTTTGGAAGGGACAATACTTCTCGGAACGCTTTTGTTGTTCAATTGCTTCATTTTATGGGGTTTCTTGTACTCCTCCATCCTCTGTGTTGTGAGATGGTCGTTTTTCGGAGTATCATTGAGCGGGGTGTAATGTTCGAGCCTGAAGCCTTTAAGCCGCTTATTGTTACCATTTCGTTTGTTGGAATTCTAATTTTTCTTTTTTCGGTTTCAATCTTTTCTTGCACTTCCTTCAACCGCCCCTGATGTATTATGTCCTAGATCATCGCTATGCCACTCTACCCAGTGTTCATCGGTTGTAAGCTGGTAGATTTTCTTTCTAACTCCTACACTTCTTCTAATCTCAAGAATTGACTCGCCTTATGGTTGAAGTCCTTCCTAGTGGTAGGTTGCTTCATATTGATTCATTTTCCGAACTCAGTTTCGGAGTGAATGGTGCGCACCAAGGATATAAAAACCGTATCCTAATTCGGATTGCTTACTTCGGTCACCGTATTGTTGAAATTATTCATAAAAGACTTCAGAGATTCATTTCGTCCCTGGAATAGATCGGACAAGGACATCACATCTTTAGGCTGCGCCATGTGAAGTCTGAAATGATAAAGCAATCTTGTTACTAGTTGATCGAAAGTGGAGATGGATCTTGGTGGAAGCCTAGTGAACCACAAGGAAGCAATTCCCTCTTGAAAGATTAGGAAGCATCTACATTGAAGGGCGTTCAAAGCATTCACTTCATCTATGTACTAATTGTACTGGAATAGATAGAGTTTCGGGTCTCTCATTCTATCATTGGGCATAATATTGGCATAGTGAACCTCTTTGGGGACCGCTCATTCAAGATCTCATCAGTGAAGAGAGTCCAACGTGGAGCGGATCCCCATTCATCATGCCTTCTATTCTTTCTCTCATCCATCAGTCGCTGGACCATGTCCGTATTGTATGCCTCAGATGTCCAATAGTAATTGGGTCGACTATCAGTAACTACACTGAGTGTTTGGCTTTGCAAACAATCTTTGTGGGTAGACTGAAGCCTAGGCTCTCCTATTTTTGGAAGAACCATTCCCTTGGGATTTTATTGGCTTACGGTTAGCTTGATTGGGGTAGTTTGGAGATCCTTGGAATCATCGAATGCATTGGCATTTCCTTCCAACTTACCATCATTAGTATGCTCTCCATCTTCCAAATTCGAGAGCTCCATGGCCTTATTGTCCTGTAGGGCCTTCGCTTCTAGGTTTAAGTTCGTAGCTGAATGCCTTACAGTCGGTGGAGTGTGCTTGTTTCCTCTAAGTTGATTCCCATGGCTCCATCCATCACTCTTTTTTGCGACTGCTTCCCATTTTCTTCTATTTAGGTTAGAAATAGATGAATTTTATGGTTTTAAAGCATCCGCAGGTTCTGCCATGGTTCTTGAAGAAGGATGTGATTGTAAGTTCAAGAGAGCATTAAGTTTTTCCATAAGATCTCTCTGACTACATTCCATTTTTCTGATTGATTTCGTCAACCATTTTATTAAATTCTTTTCTAGTAATAACTTTGCATTGATTAGAGGATCATATCACCTGATCTCCTATGTTGGCACCATTTACTTCGATTTGTTGATGATTCACCTCTTCTCTGGTGATTACCACCCCTATGGATCTACTAAAAGTAGTTCTCTTCCTTTTCGAATCCATTGATTCCTAATATCAGATCTTTTGAATAGAGATTAGGGACCTAACTTCTGAACCTGTCTGATCCAAAGTAGATAGCTAGATCTTTGCTTAAGTTCAACTCTCAACGAAAAGCACCAAAAAGCTGACCCAAAAAATGGATCAACACCCTGGCTTGAGTATGAAAGCACCAGCTTTATTTATCGAGGAAAATAAGATTAAAAAGCAATGATAAATCATAGAAAATGTAAATGAACAAGAGATTTTTATAGTGGTTTGGTTGTTAATGAAGCCTAAGTCCACTTTATGGATTTTATTGATATATAGCTGTTGCTCATGGGTAAAGTTGATTAGAACTTGTATGTTTTAATTCAAGGAAATCAAAATTTCATTGAAGGAGACAAAAGGAAGGATCCAATTGCCCCATGGTAGCCATTACAGGGAAAAAGAAGGTTGAAAAATCTTCGGAGCAGAGTTTCTTCGTTTACGGACCATCCTGCCCTATTTTTATTGATGATAGGATGGTATTTATAGCATTTTAGGACCACTTGGATCGAAAATAGCACAGTAGAGGCCTCTAATCATCAATATAAGGCAACATAAAAATTTTGGAAGCAAACCGAGCTAACTTTTTGGGTCGATACCGATCAAATTGGATCGGATCGGTACCGATTAGAATACTTGAGAATTCATGGCACAACTTCTATCCCACAAACTTCCTTGTCTGCTAGCGAGGCTTCCCTTGCAATTCCATGACTTATTGACTTGTTTTGACCATGAGTCACTAGTAGGTAAGATCGAACTGTGACTTGCATAGGGCAAGTCCTGACTTCTTCAACTTGGATGCTCGAAATATTATCAAATTCGCTATATAAGCTTAGAAGTGACATGTGGACATAATGCAGATGGTTTGAAGCACTAACAACCAATAATTTAGATCAGTACTGATCGAATTGGATCAGGTCGGTACGGATTGGATCATATCAGTGTCGATCCAAACACTTGCCTTATTTTCATCCTAAATTCCTAGGGTTCATTTGTTACGTTCTTTTAGGTCTTCTGACTAAGTTTCGAGTCGTTCGGGCTTAGTTTGGATATTCTGACCTGTGAACGAGATTGACCATTGGTTTACACGATTGGAGCTTTCGAAACTTTAGAAAGAGCATGATGAGGTGATGAGCCAGATAAATGCCAGCATGATGCATCTCTATACTTGCAACATAATGAACATGGGCTGTTTGAAGCAGCTTAGAAATGTATATCCCCCGACTCTCACCATTGTCTAGGAAGAAGTGTTAGTTAGATCAGCGCGGGCTAAGGATATGCGCTCTGAAGAAGAATTAATGGCCACTAATCTTAACTCTGAGGATATAGAATTTATGATGGTTGTAGGGAGATTCTTTGAGAAGAGAAGGAGAAGGAAATTATTGAAGCTTACACGAGCTCGAGTTCTCCATATTAGGGCAAAACTTCCATTCCTAAATCTTAAGAGCTAGCGGTAACCATTGCTTCATTTACAGCAGTTATCCCTGAAGCTGCCCTACTCCTCCATCTTCTAAAACTCTACATGAGCCATACTTTCATCCACTTATCGAGCGACCTGCCAAAATTAGGACCGGAGAGTTCAAAGTTCAAATTCATGATCAAACTCCTGGTTCATGTACTTCTCTCATCTCCCCAATGTCACATGCTCCAATTCACTTCGAAATCCTTTTCTAAACAATATTACTGTGTTTCTCAACTTGTAGGTCAACCATCTCCACCGTCTCTTCCTCAAGCTACTCAGAGCTTAGGAGCTGCTACTATCTTCACCGCTTCCACCACTATCTTCACAGTGGGTTCTGATGCGACTCCTATTTTCAGCTCCAGGACTAGACCCGACTCTGAGCAGATAGTAGTGTTGCAAAATCTGAAGGACATCTTCATATCTCAGGAAGAAGAGGTGATTGTCGTTGGCGAATCTGGACTGAAAGGCAAAAAGAAAATGGCAGAGAGAATGGGAAAAGAGAAGGAAAGACTTCAAATAAAGAAGGAAAAGGAGGAGGAGAAGCACAAGACTCCAACTACAAAAAAGCTCTGAAGGTCAAAGAATGGAGGTGCCCAGCTCGAGGGTCTAACGGGTCCAGTCTTTCCATAAGAGAAGAGTCTACTTCCATGGAGGATTTCAATGCAATTGACAAGGAGCATAAGAGGAAGAAGATACAAACCTGTTCGGGCAAGGATGGTAAAGGTGGCTATGGTGGAAAGAAGTGATGGTGCAATCGAGTGCTGGTGGAAATGTAGCACTTGTTGCTTTTGTTTATTATTGAGTTAATTGAGTCTTGTACACGTATAGAGTCTATACTTTGTTTTTTTTGTGTGATATCCAAACAGTCCAGTATTATGTAGGAATGGACCTTGCTTTTTGTACTACACATAAAATGATGCTAGTAAGGAAAGATTAGCCTTCGCATTGCAATCTCTCTTGAGTACTTTTCTTACACTTTATGTATTGTGCCTTTTTGTGACTGCACACATATATAATACGATCGCATGTTTTGCAACTTTTATATTATATACTGTTGCACTGTGTGATGTGATACGTGCATTTACCACTGCTTTGTACGTGTAATAATGTTAGTAGTGTAACTTTTTGTCTAGTATACTACTTTACTTATTTCTATTATGAATGCCAAAAAAATTTGCTCGACGTGATAGAATTATGGTATGATTTAATCAATTTCGACCAAGCGTCAGTATATGCACCCTCACTCAATAGGGCTAGTTACTCTGAATGCTTAATCCACTTGACAAGAGACCGAGTACACTAGGCGACTCTCTGGTTTACCTCGGTTTGAGTTGTATTGTAGCTCCTATCTCTAAGGACCTATAGTTTTAATACTTGATTCTAAGCATTTTGCTTTTAGACGGCGACCGACCTTTTCCAAGTTCAGTGTTGAGATCCAACTCAAATATCAGTTTCTATCTTTGAAAACTTACGAATAGCTCAAACTTGGATTTTCTTCGATGTCACCTATCTCTAGGTGATGCCAAGTCATTGATAATTATGAGTTGATTTCTTAACCGACTTGTGATTTTCCATTTCCTAGCATTGTCAGGGAAATGTCTGTACCTAAAATATAAGGATTGAATTTCAACATCGATCTTATGGTTATGAATTTTCACAGCACTGCTGGGGTAGTGCTAATATTTCAGAAAATAGGGATTGATTCCTACCAATCCTACATTAGATAAATTTCCTGACGTTGTTGAAGCAACATCGGTACTTAGAGAGTTTTGACAAGTTCTCGGTGTTACCGGGGTAACATCGATAACTAGAAAATATAAGGGTTTCTCAGCATTGCCAGGGCAACACTGGTACTCGGGAGGTTATGATCGATTTTCCTCGTTGATCTGATTGTTTAGTAGTTCGTACTCCTATCCCGAGATTAGGAAGTACTGTGTAGGGCTTTTGCATATCGCTTATGAGAATATGGTTCCATTAGTTCAACGAGCGATGCATAAATTGTAGTATATGGGAATATCGCGTGCTTGAATACGGTTCCACTGGTTCAGGCGGCATCTTGCAACTAATAGTGCAGCACATAGGAGATTATGCTTACAAGGAAGCAATTCCATTGGTCTAAGAAGCGACGTGTGGCTTACGGTGTGGTGCATAGGGGCATTGCATACTTGAGCGCAATTCCATTGATTCAAGCAGTGACGTGTGGCTCTCTGGTTGCACACAAGGAGATGGGAAGTCTCCCGATGTCGTCGAAGGAACATCGCATCTCTCAAGGGATGGAAAGTTTCACGATGTCGTAAGAGCAACACCGAGGCATTAGAGTGTTGCAAGTTTCCCGATGTTACTAGGGAAATATTGAGGCTTTAGATGTTATTGGCCTTCCCGATAGCAGTGGAGCAACAGTCATTCCCAAAAGGCAAAGATCGAGTTTCACGGTCGATCTAGTGGTTTGAGCCGATTTTCCCCATCAAATAGATCGTTTGCTTGCAAGAACATGGTTCCATTAGCTCAAGAAGCTAATTTTACTGATAAAATTAAAAAGCATGTCTTGCCTATTTATAATGTCCTCAACGTCCCTGGGTGGCTTATTTGTGAAAACAGGAAGTACATATATAAATATTATATAAAGTAGTGCCACGTCTAGTCACTGTTCCAAGCATTGGGAATCGAAATTCCATCGACCGTCATCAGCTTGAATGTTCCATCTCCAAGTTTTCGGTCGATCATGAAGGGTCCTTCCCAATTCGGGCCAAGGCTCCCATACCCGATGAGGTTCTTTTCGAGAAATGATACCCCACTTCGAAGGTGCAATTTTGAACCTTGGTGTTGAAATGCCATGCTACCTATTCTGGTGGGCAGTAGTCCTCACTTGTACTTCCTTTCGCTTCTCATCGATCTGGTCAAGTGACTCAAGTAGAAGCTACTCACTTTCTCATTGATTGAAGTGTCATCTCTGATGAAAGGGAACTTCCAATTCTATTGGAATCAAAGCTTCTAACTCATATGCCAAAAGAGAATAGTGAGTGCCCGATCCAAGATCTGTATGTTGTTCTATAAGCCCACAGTGCAAGTGAAAGCTCAATAACCCAATTTCCTTTAGCTTTCGTCGGCTACTTCTTGATGGTGGATTTGATGATTTTGTTTGCTTCTTCCACTTGCCCATATGCTACTGTGGTAAATATCTTCTTGATCCGGTGATGCTTGTAGAATTCTTTTAATTCAGTACTCTCAAACCAAGTTCCATTATCCATGATGAATTCCTATAGTACTCCAAACTTGCAAATAATTTTTTTCGTTATAAAGTTAATCAATTTCTTATTATTAATTATGGCAAGCATTTTTTCTTTAGCCTATTCTGTAAAGTAATCAACTACAACAATTTCATATTTTACTCCTTTTGCTACTAGTAGTACACCAATTAGGTTGATCCCCCAAATTGTAAACGGCCAAGGACTGACCATCTACATGAGTTCGGTGGATGGAGTTCTCATAATCTTTTCAAATCTTTGGCACTTATCACATCTTCTGGAATAGTTTGTTGCGTCTTGGTTGATCATTGGACAGAAATACCCATAGCAGAAAGCTTTCTTTACAACTGTTTGCCCCCAGCGTGATCACTGCAGCTACCCTCACAGATCTCCATGAGGATTTTCCAAGCTTCATTTCCGGCTACACACCCAAGGAAGGGGAGGAGAATCCTCTGCCGTATAGCACTCCATCTTACATTACGAATTATTGCGCCTTTCGAAGGAGCTTCATTTATTTATTTATTTAGGTCTTTGGCGAGTGTTCCTCCTAGAAAGTAATCCTTGATTGACGTCATCCACGATTTATTCTCTTCCGTGGTCTCTAGAATCTAATCGATGTCCATTTGGTTTATGCTTGGAGCTATTAATACTACTAGAAACAGTACCAATCATTGTGCATCTCCGAAAAAGGCCAATTTGGCTAAGTAGTCGATTTCATATTTTGCACTTTGGGAATATGAGTTAGTTTTCAATGTCATTAAGCAATCTCATGCTTTTTACAAGTAACGAGCAAGATTCGCTCCCATAGCTTGATATTTATTTTTTACCTTACATACGACTAGCTTAGAGATGATATAGATATGCAAAGATTTTATTCCTAGTTCTTTTATATTTTTCAACCCGATTATTAATGCCTCGTACTCCACCTCGTTGTTAGTAATAAGAAACTATGGTCTTAAGGCATTATAGATTTACCATACTTTGGGGGTCTCATGCACAACTCCCAGTCCTGAGAAAAATTCGTTTGACGTGCCATCAACAAATGATCTCTATTATGATACCACTACCATAGTCTCCTACACCTCATCGTTTTTAATTGTGAAGTTGGTGATGAAATCGACAAATGCACATCTATTAATTGCATTCCGAGGATGATAAGTCACATCATATTTGCTCAATTTGATGTTGCACTATAGAAGTCGTCTTAAATTCTCAGGTTGGTAAAGTACCTATTTCAATGTTTGATTTATCAATACATTGACTAGATAAGATTGGAAGTATGGTCACAATTTCCTTGATGCAATAAGTAGTACGCTAGTTTTTCAAACTTCGGATAGATTCGTTCAACTCCAGTGAAGCGTTTGCTGATGTAGTACACTGGTTATTGAATTCTAGCTTTCTCACGCATAATTATTGCACTTAGAGAATAGGAAGATACTACGAATAAATGAATAAATCTTCCACATTCACTAGTTTAGATAAAATCGACGGGATCTCCATGTTTTGTAATCACTTGTCGAAATCTATTTGGCAATTCTGATTCCACTCAAAGTTCTTCTTACCCTTCATTAATGCATTGGAAAAAGGCTACACTTGTCCATCACTATGGAAATGAATCAACTCAATGTAATGATTTTTCCATTTAGACTTTGTAACTCCTTCATTATGGGGGCTGTGACATTCCATGAGATGACGATCTGCTCTGGGTTTGCCTCAATGCCCTTTGCATTCACGATAAAGCCAAGAAATTTTCTAGAGGTGATGCTGAAAGAACACTTTAGCAGATTCGGTCTCATTCCATACTTATGAAGGATCTCAAAATCCCTTAGAGATTGTCCAAATGGTTTCCAAATACATGTGATTTCACAAGGATGTCATCCATATATACTTCCATTATTCTTCTGATCTGATTCTTGAACATGGTGTTTACCAGTCTCCCGTATGGAGCACCGATGTTCTACAGACTGAATTGCATTACTCGATAATAGTACAGTCAAAAGTCAGTAATGTAGTCGATGTTCCCCTGATCGGCTTCATTCATTATGATCCGGTTGTACCTTAAGTAGGCATCCCTAAATGGAAGTAGTTCTTGACCTAGGGTTCCATCAGCAAGTTGTTCGATTCTAGGTAATAGGAAGCTATCCTTTGGGCAGGCATTGTTAAGCTATTCTTTGGGCGCGCTTTCTTCAAGTTTGAGTAATCGACATAAGTTCGCCACTTCCAATTGGATTTCTGGACTAGCATAAGGTCTGATGCCCATTTAGGATAAGTTGCATCATGGTTGAAGCTAGTATCCAACATCTTATATACTTCCTCTTTTAGCACAGCGGATCACTCCGAACCCAGACGGCATCTCTTTTGCCTCGTTGAACTGATCTTGGGATCAATATTAAGTGTGTCACATGATTCCCCGGTGATATCCCACACATGTCGAAATCCGTCCAAGCGAACAAGTCCATATTGGCACGAAGAAATTTAATGAATTCCAATTGCATTTTGATTCCGAGCTGTGAAACTATCTTTAAGACTCGAGTCGGGTCATCTATATTGGTAGGGTCAGCCACTGTAAACTCGACTTATGATGCCCATTCGCCCCTGAACTCTTCTTCTTAGGGTCCAAAGCCTTATCGAAGTGACTATGATCCTTATGCCAGAGGTGGCTATGTAGTTTCTATAATTGTGGTTTATGAATGTGGAGAGACTTCCCCACATTCTTCCCCTTCTCAATTCGTTTAGCGTCGTGTAGTTTGATGATATAACATTCTCTTACGATGATCTAGTCACCTCTTACTACTCTAACCCGTTATCCATTAGGAATTTTATGGTAAGGTACCAGGGAGCCAAAGCTATCTTGAAATCAGAAGGGTTGGTCGGCTCAAGAAAGCATTGCAAGCTGAGCATTCATCAACTATTACGAAGGTTTGGATAAGGACCGTTCTCAGTTCTCCTTCTCCAAGTTCTATAGGTAAATCAATCGTCCCAACTGGTTGTATTGATTAGATGATAAATACTTGAATCTTTGCCCCGCAAGTAGTCACACACTTCATGCTAATCTTCATTTAATCGAACGTTTGATGAAATAGGATGTCGAATGAATTTCCACTATCAACCAATACACGATGCATAACCACCGGCCTGATTCCAACAATTACCGGAATCGGGTTGGGAGTTGGCGCATTTATACCTTCAGTATCCTGATTCTGAAATACGACGTCATCGGCAATCATTTTGTGCTATTTGGTCAGAGCTCATCCTCGATGGCATAATAAGTTATCTAGGAGCATTCTTCAAGGAACTAGCATATAGCTCCATCTTACCCTAACTTTTATGCATAGGGTGAGGTCCTCTATTGATGGTACTCATGAGTCGCCTTTGATCTGTTTGTCTAGATCCTTCTCTACTAGGTCTGGGATGATTTTCCTGAGTGTTTAGAACTTAAGGTCCAGCAGGGTTGGTTAGGATTTTGCAATTTCTTCACATACTATTGGAGCATGTTGTTCCTTATCAGTTCCTAAATCTATCTTTCAAATGTCTAAACTCATTTTTATTGTGCCCATGAGTTTCATGGAAGAGGCTAAACTTCCCCAATTTCTTCTATCGCTCGGATTCTTCCTTTCTGAGCAGTTTTCTATAACGCTCGATTCCTTGAGTAGAAAGATAGATATTTTTCCAAATTATTAGTCAATGGTGTGCATTTCTCAGGTCTTAATTCCGGATTCTCTTTTCCTATAACGTCTACAAGAATTTTGGTTTCTCTTTTTCTGGTTCACATTCTTCCCCACATTTCCTTCAGAGACTCCAAAACAATCTCCATCCTGCTTGACCGCCACATTACTTTGAACCACTTCTTTTGGTTGCTTATTGGCATTTTTGCCTTCCATTTCATCTGCCTCTTCTAATCTTAGAATTGGCTCACTTTTTAGTTAAACTCCTCCAAGATAGTTAGTTGTTTCATCCTAATCCATCAACTGAAATCTTAATTCGGATGAATAGCTTGGACCAGAGCCGTGAAAATCATGTCTTCTTTTGGATTGCTTACTTTAGCGACCATAATGTTAAATAAGTTCATGAAGGATTTGAGTGACACATTAGGTCCTTGGAAAGAGGCATAAAGGGACATCACCCTTTTGGTCGGGCAGAATGGAGCCTAACTATTCTAGGAACTTTCTTGCCAATTCTTCAAAGGTAGAAATGGATCTCGGTGGGAGTCTAGTAAACCACATGGAAGCGATCTCTTCCAAGAAGAACGGAAAACATATACAACGAACAACATCGGTAGCTCTAACTCCATATATGTCATCCATATTTGTATAAATGATATTTAAAGTCTGTCATTTCATTGTTTGACGGCATAGTCGGCATAGTGAACTTATTGGGATATTATTTTCTTATAATGTTGTTTGTGGCTTGACATGGAGCCCCAGTCTTCATTCTTCCTACCCCTACTTTCCTGTACCAACTATTTGACCATGTCGACGATGTACTCTTTGCTAGAACGGTAGTCAACATGTCGATTGTTAGGGGCAACACTGAGTTTTTGCCTACACAAACGTCTTGCCTATTAGTTGAAGCCTATGTTCTCCATTCTTCGGTAGAACCATTCCTGTAGAGTTTTGGTTGGAACGCGATTGATCTTACTATAGCAGTTTGAACTTCATTTCTGCCATTTTGCCTGTTTATGTCAGTATTCGGTTCCTATTCACCACCTTGAAGTTGGATGTCGTTTCCAGAATCAGCGGCAAGCACCACTATATTCTATTAGGGGGGTATTTACTCCAACAGTTGGGTTCGCAGCGGGCTGTCTTTCAAAGGGAAGAGTACATTCGTTTCCTTCTATCCCTTTAGTTGCACCATCCACTTCTTTCTTTTTTGTTTACCATCCCTTTTGTTCAAGCCCAAAGCAGAGGAATTTTCCAGTTTCATGGCAACTATAGTTTCCTCCCTAGCTCTTGTAGCACTTGGTTGCTCAGTGCTAGAAAAGCATCTATCTTATCCATGAGAGAATTATAGCTGTCAACCATCTTTTGATTATGTTAGTCAACCATTTGGTTCAACTCTCCTTTAATGATAACATCCTGTTGAGTGGAGGATCATGATGCTAGGTTTCTAGTGCTAACCTCCACTTGTTGATTGTTAGTATTTTTAACTTTAATTTGTTAGGGATTTGCTTCGTCACCTCCAACCATTGGTTTTGTAGATCTTTCTAGAAGTTGTTTTTCTATTTCCTAGGTGCCATCAGACTTCAATAGACGGCCTAAAAATCCTCAAATTAAATTCCCTGGATCAAACTTCTGGATTCCATCTAATCGAAAATAGAAAGCTAATTTTAGCCTAGGTTCGGTTTTCTCAATCAATGCACCGGAATTTTAATGCCAAAAACGGATCATCGCCCAAGAGTGAGTTGTAAGGGATCTGTGTACCATAGATCTAGTGACAATGGTAAAAGGAAAATAAACAGGAATAGGAAAGAGAGACATGAGATTTTATAGCGGTTCGACAATCTTTGGCCTATGTCAACTTTATAACTTTTTTGCATATTCATTTGATGTTGATATCTTAAGATTCCAAGTGGTTTTAGAGAGAATAATTCACAAGTATAGGTGTTAGACAAGTTCTAAGTCTTTGAATTTCCAAGAATAGCTACTTTGGTGACTATGGTGTAGTGGAAAGAGTTAATAAAGAGACAGAGCTTCCATGTAATAAAGGCATAAACCAGCCTCTTTTAGTTGCTCTATGGTTCATATTCATAGGGTAGCATTCATATTGGAATAGAAGCCTACTACCAGAGAGGTCTAGATATCGACCCAGAGTTTGCAAGGAATTTGGAGAGCAACCGAGTTAAAGTGATAATTCAGAATTGGGTTATCCCTTTAACTCAGTACTGAAGTATCCCCTTAGGGGGGACTCAATTTTTTCTCGTGGACTGTGTTTCTTACTTTATTTTGAAGTGCACCTTGAGTTTTTGTAGTCCGATTATTTGCTTTGATGATCATTCGTCCCTAACTTGGTTTGTTTTGCAGCTCACTAGACCTAACTTTTCAATTCTTGAGATAAGTCATCCAAAACTTTATGAAATTGCTTGGGCTCACATATAATGGTTATAACATGGCTTATGAAAACTTGGAGTTTCCAACTATGAAGCACCATTACTCGGTACCAGGTTATATCCATAACTCGATGCCGAATTATGGACTTAGCTCCACATTTGTCCAACTTTTCCTGACTTATTTCTGTAGTCTATATGAGCCTACCTTCCAGCTTTCAAGTCCTTTGTCTTCGTCCCGAAGCTCTAACTTCTATTGATTTGTACCTTATTAAAAACCCAATTAATACTTGTAATATCACAAACGCCTCCTTATAGTCTTTGTGGATTTTATTTGCTGGCAGCACCTTGATTCTAGCATCTTTTCCTCTCCAATGCCACTTTGAGAAGTCCCTTCATTCTCCACCGTTCTCCCAAACAATGTGTACACATTATTGCTTCCCTATTTTGGATGCAGTACCTTCCTGTTGCCCTTTCAAACCCTTGTGACTCTATGTCAAGTTAAAAAATTTGTAGCCTTTTACATCTAACTATCCTATAGAAACAAAATTCATTGTAATTTCTTGGATGTGTCAAACCCCTGTAAGGTTCACCACCCTTCTATCATGCATGTTAGGCCTAATAGAACCTATCCTCTTAACATGCTTGTCTCCACCATTGGTAGATTCCCACTTAGAATCTTGCTCTTCATAATAGATGAACGCCTTCTTTTGATTGCATATGTGGAAGTATGCAACTAAATCAAACACTCAATTTTTCTTTTGCCTTAATCTACACATAGGACATTGTTAACAAAATCCTCACTATAATTCACCTCATCATCGCTACTATCATTTTGTTCTTTTTGATCTTCTTCCAATGCCTCCACCCTCTCCTTTTCCTCTTTAAACTTATAGCAAATTTTCTGCTAATGACCAGGTTTTTTACAGTAATACCAAATGAAATTCCTCTTTGTGTTTGATCTATTTGATCGCCTTTCATGTTTGGTCGGTTACCCTCTATGTAAGATCCACCATTCCAACTAGAATTCCAATTTCTTCCTTTTCCTTATATTTTTCTTCCATTAGGTTCATCCTTCGTATCTCCACATTTAATAGGCTATTAAACACCGATCTCCTTAAAATAACTCCATCTAAATTTACATTATTCAATGTCACCACAAGCGTCTTCTAACTTTCCCATAAAGCACTTGTCAATGGTAAGGCTTGTGTCTCGTCATCCACTTTGTAACTTACAGATGCTAATTGATTTATAATTGCTTGAAAATCATTATACTGTTCTCCAATTGATCCTCCTTCCTTAAGCTTCAAATTTACCAACTTTCACATTAAAAGAGCCTTGTTTGTTGAAGAGTTCTCTACATAGATTTTTTCCAAATTCTAAAAGCAGATGTTGCATTAACAACACTATGGAATGCTTTGTTGTCTAAAAAACACCAATTTTAGCCACTATGGCCTTACTATCCAAAGTTTCCCACTTTGTCGCAGTAAAATTACTAGGTTTTTCCCTTTTAGTCTCCAATGGTTGGTGCAGATTATTGAGATATATAAAATTCTACATCTTTTTCTTGCATAACCTCCAATACCTCATCTTAAGTTTTTTTAACACTTATCTTCTCCATGACTAAACTAGAAGAGATAAGAAGTGAAGAAGAAATAATGATAAATAGATTCCTCCAAATAACACATTTATTAATTGACCAAAGGATTACAGAGAAAATCTAAAAATTAACAAGATATCTCAATAACGAAAACCTTAGAAAATTTGACTTTTTCCCACACACATCTAATGAACATTTTCGTGCCCATTTACAATAGTGTTGATAAAATATCAACTTAAGAAGCTATTGAATACTTCCATAAATCTTTCCCATGTGGATATTTCACTGCCTTCTTTAATGCAATAAAAGAGGAATTAATCACCCTCTAAATTTTATAAAAGAGGCAATGTATTTAAGTTACAATTCCAGCTGAACTCAAACATCTTAAAATCTACTTTGATTTGGAAACATTGTATCACAAAATCCAACATATGCTACCTAATTTTTTTTTCAATTATAGAAAAATTGTTTTAACCCATAAACCAATTTGAAATAATTATTTATTCTGATGAAAATTCCTAAACTTCGAAAACATATTTTATTTTACAAATATATATTTCAAAAGGATTTTAAGATTTTCAAATTTGAATTTTACATTTTAAATTAATATTATCCTTTTGTTATCAAATAAATTTGAAAATTCCATTTATTGAATTAAACTCTATAAAATATGCAAAGTAACTTTTTAATCTTATTTATCTACATAAAACACTTACTCAACATTTGAATTCAATTTAAACATTAATTCTAGAATTTTATATTCAAATATTTGAATTTCTTTCAAATATCCAATTAATTTTCAAAATACATTTTAATGTCTTTATTTTATTTTAACTTCAAACTAGGATGTTATTCTAAGTAACCATAAGCATGTAACATTTTGTTCTCCAGTAAATCACTGTCCATCATATGGAGAACATAAAGTTCCAAAGGCCTATTTTGATTCATATTGATTTTTTTTTAAATTTACCCATGTCACTTGCTGCCAACATGAGCTAGATGCGATATCAATATCTCATAAATTTTACATCATTTAAGCTAAGTAGACTATGTAGCAAAGTTTTTTGTTAAATACAAATTTAATTATTAAATAAAAATTAGCGGTTATATAGTAAAACTAGCTAATAAATTAATCGGTTAATATATTAATTAAAGGAGTTAATTAATATTCTTTTACCGGCTGATAATCAGTTAAAAATGAAATAAATTAATCAACGCATTAATTCTCGAGTGATTAAGTAATTTAATTTCCATGTTTGGTTTATTATTTTTTAAAGCAAATCTTCTCATTGTATGTATACTAAGTATAGATAACAACTATTTCATCGCTAAAAAATATAATAAGCAAATTTCTTACGTGAAAAAAGGGCAGGGGAGACAAAAAATCATTTTCATATTTCTAGGCATAAAAAGGAAAGCAGTCGAGAGTGGAAAATAAAGGTTAGTGAATCAAAATTTGTTAATTTACATTTTCTGTTTGAACATCACTTGGGTTTGAATTCCATTAATATATTTTTATAGCAGAAAAAGGGAACTTTATTTAAGAACATAAAGGAGAATGGTGATACGAATTATTGAGAGATGCATAGTATTATTATCGATATTTATATGACTAAATGATATTGATAAATAATTACACAAAATAAAGTACAGATACTGCAAGGTTATAGTCTATTGTCTACTTAACTAGAAGCATTTGCTAGTTGTTATAATTAGTGCAAACCCATGATATGCACATAACGTTTTCCATGACGTATTTATGGATGTAGTGGATAATTTCTTTATTATTATTATTATGCACACACATGAAAGCATTGGTTTAAGGTTCAATTTTTTCTTCTTCTATGTTAGTTCATTTTTCTAAAATTAAGGTCAAGAAAGAGTAATAGATAATTTGCTTAATATAAACACATATATGAATGTAATGTATGTTGTTGCATTAACCATTCATGAAGGATAACAAACAAATAGTTCTCAAAGACAGATTTTGATTTTGATTGCACTATGTACATAGATGAACCATGAATCTAATTAGTAAAATTGCTATATCGATCCATGAATGTGAAAGTTGATAAAAATATTTACAAATGAAACACGACTAATATTTTAACTTTATGACAATATTAAACGCTTTTAAGACCAAATAATCCTCCATATTTCCTATCCTAATGCTCAAATGTTAGGGCGTAGAAAATATTGCTACAAACTTCTTCATCTTAAATCTGCCTCATTTATTGTTTCTTCATTTCTAGCAAAAAAATTGTCTGCCGATATTTTTCATCTATGTAAATCCATTGTTAACTGGGTTCAATGCCATTATTTATTATATATCAAGTGATCAGAGCGACAAACATATTATAAAATTTGCAAAGAATCAAAAAGTTTGTTATAAATGCAGCAATATTTTCTTAGTTATATGAAAGTACCATGAACCTATGCATACATACAAGGTTCATCACTCACTTAACTATTCATTTTTAAACTTATTATTTATATATACCTAAAATCAATGTCATTAAGCATTTAGTGGATACCATTGACAAACATTTATTGATAAATCTTCTTAAATAATCATGTAGTATATAAAGTATGGTTAATATTTAGGGGAAAATTGCTTTATAAAACAAACAATAGCATCAAATACTAGTTGCTCCTAACTTACTTAACATTAGTTACTTGGCATGCTTATTAATTGAATTAAAATACAAAAAAAAAATAGTTTAGCATTTTTTTATGTCTTTAATATCTAAATTTAAATGTGTATAGAATTTGGTACGATAATAGTGTTCAAAACCTAGAATAGAGAAAGTATGCTTAACATGAAATAGAGTTTATTTTTGTTTTAGAAAAATAACATTCCAACATTAGCATTGTTATACTTTTTGACATTGCATAATGGTAAATAAATTGGAGAAAATATTAATATTAGTAGCTTTGAAATGTCATAATATAAAACATATCGCATAATACAACATGATAATTACATGTATATATATGTTGCGTGTCATATTTTTAGAATAATGAAATAATTTATTCCTTTTACTTCATATATTAACGCAAACATAATAACTGAAATAATACGATAATAAACATAAATCAAACTAGAATAATATCAAGATTAACGAAAATACATGTGGATATACATAAAAATTCTTCATATGACACTTCGTTGAAGTTAAATTTAGATCAAACTTGTATTCGAACATAGTCAATGAAGAAAAATAATAAAAATAATCAATAATTGTTATTACAATAGAAAATTAGATGAATATTTTATAGAGTAGAACAAAGTACTTTAAAAATTAGAAACCTACACATGCAAAAAAGCAATAATATTGAAATGAAAATAACAATATTAGTGGCAAAATAATGATTTTATAAAATTCAAGAAGCGCCCAACATTACCTTGTTTCATTATTAACTAATGCATGTGGAAATACTGGCTTGAAAATAGATAAATTATTCCATTTTCCACAAAAAGCAGAGTTAAGTATCAGTATCAACTAGATATGTTATAATTTTTTGTTATTTTCTTGCAAATTCTTCAAAATAACCAATTGAATGGAACATTCCTATCTTCCTTTAACAAAATTACATGACATAATAGTTAACATTACATTCAAATAAATTTTCATTTGCTTTTACTTTACTTTAATAAATTACCACCTTCACCTTGTTTGTCCACATAATAAGCCGTCATTCGTTTTTATTCTTTATATGGTATTGTGTCCAAAAAATTGACTGTTGGTTTTCTTTATGGAAATACTTAAATATTGGACATGATTTTTTTTAGAGTATCAACTTAATATCAGTATGATTACACATATTATATTTTACTTATTCATCCAAACATTATCCCAATATAGTGTTTATGAGCCAATTCATTTGTTTTGCACTTAAGATAAAGATTATGATCATCTTTTATAATAAATATTACCATAACATCATAACGTTGCCTTTAACATCATAAACAAATATTACCATAATAATATTTTTTCCTCTTGTTAGTAAATTCTCTATAAACATTTTTTCATCATTTATTTTGTTTTATTACTTGATTTGTGAAAGAAATGAAAAATATTCGCTAAAAATGGATACTGAGTTCAAATTTTAGTATTTCTTTATAGTAAGAAAGTGTTTGTCTAAGTTATAAAACAATTCATACTATATAGTCTTGCATAGAGAAAAAAGGTATAATTCCTTCTAGTATGCTCCTGACAAATGAAACCAATCAGGATGAATTAATTAATTAAAAATCATTAATAATTGATTGAAATTAAAGAGAATTCATATATCTATTTTCTTTAATATGTTTAATTTCAATGAAAGAGAATTTATAATATATATAGTTCTCTAGCTAGTTTAAATTCATGTTATATATAGATGATCATAATTGATTAACATGAACTCTACTATTTGAATATGTTTTAAGTGCATCCATTGAACATGTATGATTAAATACGTGATTGAATAATTACTGTGTATTACACACATGTATATACAACTCTTGAGCGCATATATTAAAAGCAAAATGAATGAATAATTTGTAAGAACATTACTATACCAATCCTATGCAAATCATTTTAATATTCAACCCGTAAGGTTCATATTTATACTGTAAATTTTGAAGCATACCACCATGTTATATTGTCAACTATTAACTAACTAAAAGGTAATATTATTGATTTTCCAAACTAACCGAGTTACACATGTTTTGATAGATTTATACATTTATTTAAAATAAAGGATCATCATACATAACATTGATGCATTTTGAGAAAGAAGCATCTGTGGCATAATTTTTCTAATTTATTAATAATTACCATTATCAATGAAGACTTTTTAAAAATATCTTTGGTACCAATAGGATCCTAAAATATACGAAAAATAGTGGCTACAATTAGAATGAGTTTATATTTAACTTAGTTTAGAACGGAGAGAACGGAAAATTATGATAAGGACAATTACCAATCTAAACTTAAATTTAAAGTAATTAGAGAATTGTTTATAATATCCTCCAATCAATTTTTAATTAATTTATGAAATAAAAAATTTATTTGAATAGTTTTAATCTTTTAAAGTAGAAAGTAGGAATTTGGAAAAAAAAATGCATTAAGAGAACCAAATAAAACATTATTCCTAAAACCGACAGCATAGATAATTAATAATTTCACCAATTGGTATTTTTTCTACTGCAGCGCATATACAATATAATCTGCAATAAGTTTTGTCTGTGTTACGATAATTATAAGAAAGAAGTAATGGCATAAAATATAAATTTCAATTTGCAGGCAAATGTTGATATAAAATTTTCACATATTAGTAAACATTGGATCGACTGGTGATTATATATTTATGTCATATGGAGTTGAAAGGTAAAATTAATTAATGTATGTTTTGTTTTAAATTTGAATTCAAACTAAGTAGTGAATTAATTTCGGTTTCTACTTATTTTCTTCAATTTTATTTCTTTTTTTAGCAAGGCTAGCCGACTGTATAGTAGGCCATACCACTATTATTAATAATATAAAATCGCTTTTCTACACATGCATAGAACAGATGATAGCTACATTTATAGTGGCCAAAATACTAAACAAGAAAAATGTAGATGAGTGGCAAAAACGCCTCATCGACTAAAAATGCCAAGCTAGTCTCCCTCTGAGGAGGAAGTTCCATTACCTTAATCCGAAGATTTAGGCCCAATAACATGATAGTATCTAAAGAATAGAGAAGCTAACATTGGAACAAAACCAACAGAATCAAAACTATAAAGGAATTTCCTTTCTCATGAGGACTGAGATAATAGTGCGATTCAGTTTACCTAATTGACCAATAACTAAGAGCACTGGGCCTTCACCCTGAATATAGTAAAATAGTCTGCTTTCTTCATCATATCCACCAACATAATTATACAACATTTTCCCTTTAGGTTCAAATCTCACCTCTATAGATTCATGTATCAAAGCCTGCCCAGACGAGCCCTAAAGGAAATTGTCCAAGGAGGGAGCCAAATCAAAAGGAACCTCCAAGTAGACCTCGACATCAATGGAGTGAAAATCAATAACAACATCAGTAGAATAATCATCAATGGGGGACACCATCGTAGGAGGTAAAAACCCATCAGCATCAGTTGAATGAACATCAGCAACATCATCAGTGGAAATAACCAAGTCCATAGGCAAGGAAGCATAAGTCAAGATCAAAGTAGCGAGGGAGACTTTTGAAACCCACTTAATGATAGGATGAGGAAGTGAGATCCTATCAAAAGATGAATAGAAGCAATATTAAAAGATAGAGAGCAGGCTTCCATAAGGTGTCCAAAAGACTGACAAGATGTGCATATATCAGGGTCCTAACTGTACTGAACAATAACCTCAGCATCCAGCCCATTAGCAATTTTGACCTTAAGCGCAGAAGGCAAATGCCTCTAAACCGATCAATCAAGGCTTTGTCATAGACCAATCTTTTCTAGCCATAATATTAGTATCAAAACAAACCACCTTGCCAACTAGGAAAGAAAGCCAGTTGTTTGAACCAAAAATGACAAAACCCCCAGTAGATTATCTAGGGAATAAAAAGTGAAGAAATTTAAATGAAAACGAGTAAGAGAGAACACATAGCAATTTATAGTGGTTCAGCTAACCTTGGCCTACATCCACTTAATATTTTATTGCCTATCTTGCTAACTACAAGCATGATTTTTTATGAATTAATGTAAATCTGACAATGGTTATAAGAAATTAGAGTTAGAGAAAGCAAGAGCCAAAAGATCCTTAGAAAGGAGCCATGGCCCTTTGTTTATAGACATAGGATGCCTAAAATCTCACCTAAAAGATTTCAAACTCATTTTCTATGCCATAGACCATTTCTATGGACACCTCAACAACTGATGTGGATCGTACCGATCCATAGGCTTGGATTGGTACTGATGCAAGAGATGGCAAAACCTGTTGCTTTGAAGTCTTTCTTGGTTAGCTTCATGATTCCATAGTTGTTTGCATTGATATCAGCTTATTTTTGAGTTTAAATGATGGATCCATAAGAGAAAAAAATTGCATATTCAAGTGCTCATAGAGATCGATAGAGAATTGCATGGGATCAACAAAATAATCCTAGGAATATGCTTTTACCACCAAAAAAAGTATGTATGCAAAAGGTAGGAACTTTGGTAGAGGAAAGTTGGATCGATACCGATCCAAGGGTTGGATCAGTACTGATCCACTACTTAGGTGGATTCCTGCTCTTTTGGTCTTAGGTTGGTTAGGTATTTATCCCATGGCTGTATTTATGCTTTATTTCTGGACTCTGTGGCTATCTTTCTAAGCTTCTTGCCATGAGAACTCCAAGTTCATCTTGTACAGTCTGTCCACATATTGCCTGGTCGAGAGGCTAGATAACACTTACCACCAAAGTACATCTCGTTTCAAACATGGTGTGCTTTGAACCAAGATAAGCTGGGATTGCAATGAAGGACTCCACTCTATGTTGTAAATGGTTATTCCTTCCTATGGATCATCTCTATGAGAAGTTATGTCCATAGTCATTTGTTATGATGCTTTTCCAGCATCTGGCGGTACAAGCCAAGAGTGTGCTCCCGTCGTCCATCATTCTGAGCTTTGTAATTTTGAACTCCTTTCATGGATTGTTTGGGTTTGAATTAGATTTTTTGAATCTTTTCATTAGGAATTGGATATGTACACGTACACGTATACACGTATATGTTCTCGGATAATTTATGGCTTACACATATATGTAAATACATGGGGTATCATCACCGTACGTGCATACATATATTTGGCTATATTGTATATATGGTTTTTTTAATAAGTGAAGATCAGTACAAAGCCAAGTCCTTGGATCAGTACCAATCCAGGACATAGAAGATTTTTCCAATTTTTGCCTAAAACTTGGGTCTTGGTTATATAACCCATTCTTTCCTATCTTCCTCCTCACTTCAACTTTGCTTATCGATCCAGGCTTTTCGATTCACCACTAAGGAGCCTTATCTTCTCTAATCAAACCCTACCTCCGTTCAAACCATGAATCTTCATCTCCCTAGATCATCTGAACATAGTCATGCTTAGCTCAACATGGTTGAACTCCAACTACCGATCCAAGACTTAGGAGAATCGCTCCTTGGCTTTAGCGTTCCATAATTGAGCTCACTCTCGACTCGCATGAATAGGTAGGTGGTAATGGACTGGAACCGCATATGTACAAAGGAGAACTCAAACTTGGATTAATTTTCTATGCAAATGGCCGTGCTTTGGAGATAGGGGAACGATGGAAGAAGTTGTCAAAACTCCAATAAAGGGTTTGGATCATGTTGACCCAACCCTTGGTGGGTTTTTGATTTTTGAAATTCCAGTTGCACTTTATTTTGTTGGCTGAACATGAACTATGCTGAACACTTCCTCTTGAACTCCCTAACATTTTCAATGCAGCGCCGATAATGTGAAGTCCGTTGGGATGGTCAGCAGTCACGGTCACTTTGGATGATATCCAAAATTGAAATTGAACTGTTATATAATATCGAAAATTTGAACTACGCAACATTGCATGAAACCACACTGGATTCCATTTAGCATAGGGGGGTATAGCTTGTAATTATCCTAATGTAGGTTATATGTTGAGTTTTTATAGAAATGGAGCACAGACGTTCCAAGATTCTTTCCACCCTAGTTGCAGGTCCATCTACTTCCAAATACATTGAATTCGATGCCAAGTCAAGTTCAACTACAACTCCGCTTGTACAATAAACTCTAGCACATCGTGCAGATCAATAAGAAAATCCATGGGTTTAACCAAAAGTTCCTAAAAATCCTGTAGAGCCCACGGAAGGGCCATAGGTTGAACCTGATCTCAATACTCTCAAAGATGCTATTCTTTTAGATCATCCAATAAATTTCATTTCTTCAAAGATCGACGAGGGATGTCTTTATAAAATACGAGACAAGCATTGAATTCCATTGAATGACGCACTGGTACCTTTCAACCAAAGAGTTTATAACCCCCCAGAAGGCTACACTACTTGCAACTAATACATGTGTTTGGCGGGTTACATTTCACTATTCAGCTTATACATTTGTTGAGTTCTAAACTTTATGATATTATCTTTGATCAAGTTACACTTGAATAGCTATGCCTTTCTTATCAGTACATATATTGTTTTTGTTGAACATTTCACCGAGCATCCGGTGATGAGGAAATCTGGCATATATGCAATTTTAAGAGTCGAAAGGGAAGTCCTTCCCTGACTTACTTGGAGCCAGCAAAGAATTTCCTAGTTATCACTGGTATATGAAATAACTTGAGTGATTTGAAACGCGAATGGTTTGTATGTTATCCACCTAAGCTTGCTCGAAGATGCATATCTAAACGTAAGTTCTACTTCATTCATTTACTATGAGTTTTCCTTGTTGGTTATCAAACTTAACTCATATTCTTTCTATCATTTAGATGTTTCGACAAGGCCCAGTTCGAGACTCTTATGGATGCTGTCAGAGCTCCCATGACACTTCCAAAGGGGGACAGAGACATTAAAGTTCTTCTCTCCAATGAGAATCTCCTAGCCCATAATCTACTAGAAGTAGGCCAGAACACTAGTCTAGTCCAAGTGCCGCTAGCGATGACGATGGTGATGACAACAACTTGGCTAAAGGAGGCGAAGCAAACCGAGATGTGCCCCTAGTCCCGAGTCCAAAGGAAGAAATTAAAGAAAATATTTAAGAAAGCGTAGAACACATCGAGGAAGGAGAAATTTTAGGTGGAAACGATGAAGCTTGCCATTATCATAATGATGTGGCCCCGAGACCTTAGCTGAACAACCCTTAGATGACTAACAATCTACCGTGAATAAGAGACTAGTCATGAAAATATCAAAGGCACAAACTTCTACACTGCCTCCACCCATTTCGACTGTTGAGAAACTCCTCTTCCTTCCACAAATACATTCTCTAAGTTAGGGCTGATTCCTACCTAGTTCTTCTCCTTCGGCATTGGTGACATAAGCCTCGAATGTCTCAACTCCCTTATCAGCTTTAACGATGACATTCTTCCCATCAGCATGGGGGAGACCACTCCAATGATCAAAGCTCCAAAACATGGTCCATCAGGGGGACGCTAGGACACTCATGCGCATGCACACTTCATGGTACAACGTTGCACTTGATTCGCATCCTTTCTAGTCGAAACTAATTCATTCTTGTTCATTTATAGGATCCATAGAAAAGAAGCAATACATATATCAACCTCTTAATGAAAATGTATCTCGATCATATAGGCATCGTCCAGGCTCATATCACTAGGGCAGTGGTCGAGATTCTTTGTCAAGTTACCGATCTAGCTGGGGTAGAGGAAGTCGTGACGGAGGAAATTACGATAGAGATTATCCATCACATAACTCTGCCTTCAAACATTGTTCCAGGTCCAGGTCGCCTCCGTTAAGAGGCTTAGATGGGCATTCTGATCACCATGATGACTTGCTACCAGGCGATGCTTTTTACACATCTCCACCAACTTCCATTCCTATGTAGCACTTGGCACCTTCTCACTCCACCCGGTCCTCTGACAATAGGCGCAATCAAAATAGTTTCGAGACCCCATCATAGAGCTAACAAACAATCAAGCGAAGCTCTAATCGTCATTGTGGAGTAACAACTTACTGCCAACAACCGAATGGCTGAACTGAATGAACAATTTCCAGGTGTTTGTTTTGATGGGATCATGTTCGTGCCAACTTAAAAGAAATCCACTTTATTTCCAAGACATGAGCAACTTGAGATTGATAATTTGAATCCCATGGAAGCACAGAACAAAAGAATCATTTCCTACCTCGATGTTGTGGTCAAAAACTAAAGAAAATTACAAGCCGAAGCTAAGAAGAAAGTGGACGACGCCATCAAGGCGCTTAAAGATGAGAGAAAAAGGTAGCGAGATGAGATTGAGCACATTCATCGTTGGAATCACGCCTTAGTGATGGAAAGAGATTCCTCAAATAATAAAAAATGATTGAGTTATTGACCAAGCTCGAGAATGAGATAAAATAGTAGGATGAAGCAATCCAACAAGCCTAGGGCTATTGTGAGGAGCTGCTTGCTGCTCGTAGTGAAAGAGACAAGGCAGTCGAGCATGTTAAAGACATTCATTCACTTGTTAAGAAGGAGATTGAAGCTGCTGAGCAACTGATAATGGAGAAATTCAAGCCATTACTTAACAAATATAGTGTTAACATGCTTAGATTTTGCAACTTAGAGTGGTTCAATAATGATTACCCCAGAAATCATGCCCTCGCTTGGGAATAAATTGTCGAGGAAGAAAAGGAATTATCTAAAGGTGGTGAGGCGGATTTGGCTCAGCTAGTGGAAGAAATCTTAGTTGGAGACGAGCCCAAGATGTTGAAAGAGGGTCAGCTTATTCTGCATCCAGAGCTACCCTCTATAGTGCAAAAAGTCTTATTTGATTGCTCTGGATTGTCGCCTCAGGATGCTACTGCTGGGGACACTACTGGACCAAAACCATTCCTAATCCATCTTCGGTCCTAAGATACAATCTAGATTAACCCCTAAATGCATGAACCTGTAATCCTTCCTCTCATCCTAGAGGGGAACTCTGGCGGCACTCCGGCCCATATAGCGACCTAAATTGAAGGAGGTATCTTGCTGACCTCGCTTGTATTTCAAAGAGTCCATATATCATCGATTGACATCACTAATCTCTCTTTTTATATCTCTCAAGTTTTAGGTCATCCTCAAATTGTCCCACTTTTGATAAGGAGCCTCAAATGGGACAATAAGCACCTGCAACAAAATCAGTAACCGTTATAACTTCGACGATGGTGCTGACTACTCCACTTACCGAGACTCCTAGGCCTGATGAGCAGATGACAGATGCTCTGTAGGATGAAGGAAACAGTGAGCTCCATTCAATGTACTTTTTAGGGAGCTCTATTTAACGATAATGTGAATAACTAAGACGTTTATTTTGTTAAGTCTTGGTGTGAATTTTCCTAAGTTATTCAAGAGATACACTTTCCATTCGATGTAATCGTAATCCATCACTTTTTATTATCATCTATAGACTAAGTCATCAGCCCATTTCCTAATTTGTCAGCCTTTCGTCGCTCTAGCAAACATATGCCAACTCCAGGGAATAGTCGAGGTAGACTACTTAAACTAGTAGTTCTAATATCATTTTTCATGATAGAAATTTTCGATCAACCCTAACTTTGGGCATCTATTAAAGTCCATACGTAAATCCTACCTTACACCGATCATGGAACTTCGACCTTGCCTATTTCAGCCAAGATTTCAATGATCGAATGGTCGCATCATATCAAATTCAAGTAATACTGTTGCCCTTATATTGGAGCGAGAATTTTTGGATGAATGATCGTATCACGTTCATTTTGATTTATATTCCTGCCCTCACATTAAGGGCTAGAGTTCGTCAATAGACGGGCAAGTCAAATCCTTTCTGCGTTTATACTCATCTCCCTATTGTAACGGAAAGAGTTGGCAGATGGACGATCAACTCACGTCAAATTGGGTTTATACTCCTGTCCTCAAACCAAGGTCATGAATTAATGGATGAACGGTTGTACCACATTCTTTCAATTTATGATCCTGCCTCCATATTAGGGGCAGGAAATAGCATACAGACGGTCATGTCATGTCCGTTTTGAGTTTATGCTCCAGCCTCCATATTAGGGGCAAGGGTCAGCTGGTATCGATCTTTGGACACCAAGAGTGATTGAACTTCAAAGGTCCTACCATGTATCATGGAAGTTTGGTTGGCACTATCTCCGGGTACTTGCGCACTTACATTGCACACATGTTGATTCAATTCGAGATGGTCATGTTTCACAACTCTTTAGCACTGTAAAGACAGATTTGATAGGCCAGTTATTGAAAATAGGAAATGACATATTCTGTCTTATTACATGGCTTCATTCAATTATATACAAATATATCATTAAGTGAAATAGCATTGTAAATGCCCACTATTCCACTCCCTTGGAAGCGAGTTCCCACAACTGTTGCATAACTGAAAGCGCCATCTCCAAGCTTTTGTTCTATTTCATATGGATCTTCCTATGTTGGGTCCAAGTTTCCAGTGCCTGGGAAGATTCATTTGACACCCAAATCATTGACTCCAAAGGTCCGATTCCTGAACCTAACATTGTAATTTTGGACGACTCAGTTGCGATGCGCAGCTGCTCTCAGGTTAGATTTATCTCATTTCTTATCAATCGTGTCAATGGATTCCAGAAGGATTTTCTCATTCGTCTATATATTGTAATGAATTACCCGATGAGAAGGTACTGCTAGTTCAATCGGAATCAGAGCCTCTATTTTGTAGGCTAGGGCGAATGGAGAATGGTTAATCGCTGACTTATGGATCTTTCGATAAGCCTAAAGTACCAATGAAAGTTCATTGACTCACTTGCCCTAGGCCTTTTCCAATTGCTTCTTAAAAATGGACTTGATAGTCCTGTTTGCAGCTTCAACCTATCTATTCACTTAAGGTGTGACACTATAGCAGATCTCTTCCCTATGCAATGCCAGTGGAAAAAATCCTTAAATTCGATCTTGTCGAATTGGGTTCAGTTATCGATAGCGATCGCGTGTGGAACTTTAAAACGATAGATAATATTTGGACTACAAAGTTGATCACTTTCTTCATGGTAATTATGGCTGGTGACTCCACCTCTAATCCTTTCGTGAAGTGATCACCCTCAACGATGGCGTATTTCATGCCATCTTTAAATATCGGTAACATGCCGATAATACCAATCCCCAAACTGTAAACGGCCAAGGACTGGACATTTGAGTAATCTCGTCGTCGGGACTTTCAAATCTTTGCAAAACTCTTGCATTTTCCACAATTTCTAGTTTAATCAATTGCGTTTTAGTTAACAATTGGCCAGAAGTACGCATAGCAGAGAATCATCTTTGCTAGGGTTTTTCCTTCAATGGTCGCCATAGGCCTCTTTGTGCACTTCTTACATGACTTCATTGGCCTCATCATGAGTGACACACCGAAGCAAAGATATAGAAAAACCATTCCTAAACAACAACCCTTCCTTTGTGATATATATTAGAGCATGGTGAAGGAGTTCCCATCGCTTATTCCTCCTATCGAGAAGGATTCCTAACAGCAAGTAGTCTTTAATAGAGTCATCCATGACTCTTTTTCAAGTTTGGCATCCAAGACCCAATCAACATTCATTTGGTCAATGCTTGACATTGACAATATTTCCACTAGAACCAAGCTCATGAGTTGCGCAACTTCGAAACTGGCTAGCTTAGCCAAATAGTCGACTTTCATAGTTTCCACTTTGGAAATATGCATTATCGTATAATATTCGATGCCAGTGAGTCGACTTTCGTAGTTTCCACTCTGGGAATATGCATTATCGTATAATATTCGATGCCAGTAAGTAGCTCAAGGACTCGATTTAAATAAGGGGCTAGCCTTCTCCTTTTGCCTGAAACTCTTTCCATACTTGGCACACCATTAGCTAGGAATCACATAAAATATGTAAAAAAATTATCTCCGGTTCTTTGGAAATTGTGGGTCCCACAATCAAAGCTTTGTACTCCGCTTTATTGTTTGTTGTAGGAAAATTGAGTCTCAGGGCATAACAGATTGAATGTTCCTCGGTAGCGACAAGCAACTCTTGCACCGGAATAGTGTCTGTCTGATGAAACTTCCATGTACATCTTTCACCAATCATTTTGTTCACCACTCCTATCCGGAGTACCATCTTAAGCCGCGAATTTAGGTATGAAACTCGCCAAATCTTGACCTGGATAGCCCTCCAAAGGTGATAGGTTATACTGTACTAGCTCGTTCAATGTTCCATGTTAACAGCCTTCTAGAAGTCTCGGGTCGTTGCAAGATTTGTTACAAAGGTTGGTCAGTAAGAACTACAATCAGATGAGCTAGAATGTAAGGCGAAGCTTCCTTTAAATAATCAACATACAATATGCAAGCTTTCAAAACTATGGGTAATTTCTTTCTGCTCTTATCAATCGCGTATTGATGTAATAAACCGGTCATTAGATGCGGGCTTCCTCATGTATGAGTGCAGCGCTAAAAGCATGCATCGATAAGGCCAGATATATAAACAAGTGCTCATCATCCACCGGCTACGAGAGGATGAGGAGTCTCTCTAAGTGATCAACCATAACTTAGAATGCATCTGTGCACTGCTACTCCAAGCGAAAGTTCATTTTACCTTTGGAATTTTACCCTTCTTAATTATGTTAAAAAATGAGATGCATTTGTTTGTATCTCTATAAATGAATCAACTCTAGGCATCTACCTTCCCATTCATGCTTTCGACCTCCTTAAACATTTTTCGGCCTCCATATCCCTTAATGCCTTTATATTTTTTGGATTGGCTTCAATTGTATGGGAATTCATAATGACGCCTAAGATCTTCCTTAACGCAACGCAAAAGGAGGATTTCAAAGGGTTGAGTTTTATAACATATTTTCGAAGAATGCCGAACATTTCTACCAGATCATCAATGTGGTTTCCCAAACATTGTGAATTCACGAGCATATCATCCACATATACCTCCATCGAACATTCAATTTGATCTCTGAACATCTTATCTACCACCCTTTGATATGTTACTTCAACCTTACTCAACCTAAACGGCATGACCAGATAGTAATACAATCCCGAGCCGATAATAAAGCTGGTATGTTCTTTATTTGGAATGTGCAATGGAATCTGGTTGTATCCAGAGTATGCATCCATGAATGAAAGCAATTCATGTCCAGCTGCTGAGTCCACCAACTGATCAATCCTTGGAAGCAAAAAGCTATCTTTTGGGCATGTTGTATTTAGGTCGGAATAAATGATGCACGTCCCCCATTTTCTATTAGCCTTCTTCAATAAGACTTGATTGAATACCAATTTCGGGTATATAGAGTCACGGATATAAAGCCATTGTCCTTCAGTTTCTCCACTTCTTCTTTAAGCATAAATGATCTCTTCGGACCAAGGATGTTGTGCTTTTATTTCATAGGAATGCATTCAGGATTTACGTTCAATGCAAGGCTCGCTACGTCCAGCAAAACCCAATACATATTAGAGTGCATCCAAGCGAACACATCTAGGTTTTCCTGGAGAAACCAATCAACTCCTTCATCATCTTAACACCAAGCTGTGATCCATCTTTCAGGATCCATATTGGGTCATTCCGACTAACTAGGGCATTAATCATTAACTCAGCTGGAGCATCTCTTCCATCCAGTAGCTCTTTTCGTGGATCCATGTCCTTATGGAACCAACCATGCTACCCGAGCCAGACTCAAGCATTGGTTGCTAGGCATCCAAAACTTTGATGCAAAGAGTCCTGTCCGAACCTTTTTCTATTTACCTCACCTCACTTAGCACAGCGACATAACATTCATGGCCAAGCCCTTAATCTCCATGTACTACTCCAACACCATCCTTCGTAGGAAACTTAAATGTGAAACACCAAGGAGCTATAGGCACACTGAATTCAGCTAGGGCCTATTAACCAAAAATGCATTATAAGAAAAGTAAATATCCAACATAACAAAAGGCAGGACCCGTACTCGCCTGCGGTCGTGCTTTCCAAGCAACACCGGCAGTTCCACATATATGACCAGCTACATAGATATCCCGTTAAATCCCTGGATCTGAGACTTACACATTTTCAAGTCCTTACCCTCTAGAAGCATCTTCCATATACTTTTTTGAATATAATTTTAATCAAACTCCCACAGTCAACTAACACCTTTCGTATAATAGCAGGGGCAATCGTGACCATTATAACTAACGGGTCAATCGTTGGGGCCTCCACCCATCATCATCTCTTTTCTTAAAAACAATGTCATCTATCATGGCTTTGAATTATTTTCCAGAGTTCCATCCTCAACTGCTAAATAGCTCTCATATGTTATATGATTTAAATCACCAGCATATATGTCAATCTCATCCAAACTCTTGTCGACTGGAAATGGTCCATCGATTTTGTTCATCACCAAGCGTTTTTCAAGTCGTCTAGGCTCTTCACCACTAGGACCAGCTGCCCCCATTAGTATGTCGAACCAATGTGATTAGAATTTCCTTGCCTGCCATTCCGTAGGAATTTCACAAATTGTTGTAGTTTTTTCTTTCGAATCAACTCCTTAATCATATCATGCAAGTGCCTGCATTCATTAGTATTATAAGCACACATCTCATGAAACCTGCAGAACTTTCCAGGTCTCTTCTCCTTCTCAGTAGACTCTCTTAAAGCTAGCTTCCTGTACTGCACGGTACCTTGAGTTGCTAGATATATGTTCTTGATTGAGTTATTCAGTTTAGTAAAATTATCATATTTAGGAATCCTGGGATAATTCCTATAATCTAGCTTTCATTTCTTGGCTCCATTATCGCTCTTTTTCTAGCTATCATTTTTGTTGCCAATGCTCGCATCCACTTTCTAGAACTTACTCCAGATTGCTTTACAGCAACATTGCTTTGTATCACTTCATTTAAATTTCCAACACCGCTTCACTAGGTTCGATTACGCGCTTCTTCCAAGCATAAGTACTGATTAGCTTTTCTATAGAATGCATCCATCATCGATAAGGGTTTTCTCCCAACCACTCCTCTAAATCCATCTTGGATGAATCCCCAAATCAGAGCCATCGATCGAATATCATCATTGGGATTTGTTACTTCCATCATAGCTATATGGAATTGATTCAAAAAATCTTTAAATGACTCTCTCACTCCTTGGAAGAGGTTTGATAATGACACAGATCCTTCGAACATGCGGTGTGTAAATGGAACTACTCTAGAAATTTCCGCCACGACTCAACGAAAGACAATATGGATCTCAGTGGGATCCAAGTGAACCACATCATCGCTACTCCTTCCAAGAAAATTGGATAACAATGACATCTCATGGAAAATGCTCTGACAGAGACCATATGCCATTCTTACTTCATCAAGTGCTGCCTAGGTTCCGTCTTTCCACCATACATTGGCACCAGTGGCATTACACATCTTCGTGGATACTTTTCACGCAAAATGTTCTAAGTAAACAGATTCCGAGTAGGAGAAGTACCATATCTATCATTGCTTCTAAATCTATTTTCACTCACAAGTCCCCTAATGATATCCTCAAAATACTCCGGGTCCATAGGTTTGGCTGAATGGAGGTGATTGGGGTCTATTCTGAGTGTTTGGATCGATAATTATCTCAAGCATACTCCCGAAACCTAGGTTCTCTAGACTTTAGGAGATACGTTCATACAACAGTCCCTCCTGTTTGATTCTCATATGCAGTATTATCAGCCATTGTCCTGTATTTAACATTCTGATCATCCATGGTTTTTTCGAAAGTCATATCCATGCCACCATCCAAAGGACAAGCACATAGCCCACCATCGGCTGGATTGATACTGATTCACCCTTTTGGATCGATACCGATCCATCCTCTTGGATCGGTAATATTCCATAATGTCAAGCCCTAAGTTTGTCTTCCTTCGTGATATGACATCCCAGTAGTTTTTTGAGTTTTCTGTTGTTTTTATCTCTTCGTCTCTTGTCGGATGGTGAGAAACTTTTAGATTCTATACTGGAATCAATCCTGGTCCTTCTTCGTTGTTCTATGTTAGTTCATTCAATAGCCTCAGACTCTATTGCATCTTCCGGTTTGTCTAGTTATGAATCTCCTGGAATCTATCCTTCATCCGCTTCATCATTCGATCCACTTCCACTCTAGTCACGACATCTGTTGGCTTCTGGATCTTTGGTTGTTCTGCTTGGGCAGCTCCATCCACATTAATGTCCTGATTCTCAACATTATTAATAGCTCTTGAAGTTGTAGCACGCTCTCCTCTTGATAGGGCCATAGCAAATAGCTTTTCTTAGATTTTTGAAAATTTGAATTGTAGAATAGTAAGGTTCAAAAATTGGATCTATCTCTTGGCTCTATGAAACTCAATAGTAGATGATGGATCCAAGTAGCCTAAAATAGAAGTTCTCAGTGAAAGCACCGAAATGTTTGAACCAAAAATGGCACAAACATGCAGAAGACTAAGTAGAGAATAAAAAGTAAAGAAATTTAAATGAATATGAGTAAGAAAGAACATGCAGCATTTTATAGTAGTTCGTATAACCTTGATTTACATCTATATAGTGATTCTATGGATATCTTGCTGATTATAAGTAGGAGTCTTACGAATCGGTATAAATCTGATGGTGATTACAGGAAACTACAATTAGGGAAAGCAAGAGCCAAGAGATCCTTAGAAATGAGCCTTGCCCCTACATTTATAGAAGTAGGAAATCTAAAATCTCACCAAAAAGATTTCCCCCTTGTTTTCCATGCCATAGACCATTTCTCTGAAGAAATAGTGGGACACCCTAGCAATTTGAATGGATCGGTACCAATCCATGGGCATGGATCGGTACCGATTCAAGAGATGGAAAATTTGGTTTTTTTTCACTCTTTATGTTGGATCATCTATTGGTTAGCTTCATGATTCTATAGTTGTTTGCATTGAAATCAACTTGTTTTTTAGTTCAAAAAATGGATCCATGGGAGAACAAAATTGCTGATTCAAGTGCTCGTGGAGATTGATGAAGAATTGCATAGGATTAACAAAATAATACTAGGAATAGGCTTATATCATAAGAAGAGTATGTAGGCAAAAGAAGGGAACTTTGGTGGAGGAAATTTGGATCGGTGCCAATCCAGGGCGTTGGATCGACACCGATCCACCACTTGGTGGATTCTTGCTCTTTTAGTTTTGAGTTGGGTTGTCATTTGTCCCATGACACTATTTTTTTTGATTTCCATAGTCTGGGCTATCGTTCTGGGCTTTCGGCTTGATAACCCCAAGTTCGTCTTGTCTAGGCTGTCCGAATATTGCCTGGTCAGAGGCTGGATGGCACAGTCGAGACCAACGATAAGTTTCAATATAGATAGGATATCAGAAAGTGAGCCCAGACTGAGATAGATAAGACCTATGCCTTTGCTTATCCATTGATGGATTCTAGGTATTGATAATTAATGGCTTGCACCTATAATAATCGAATCAACTTCTAGAGCAAGAAGTCTTTCATCACTTCTTGAAAATTAAAAGAAGAACATCTCATTACCAAAATACATGTTAAGATTACCTCTTTAAGTTTATTTTTATCTCTAAATTAGAATACTTATATGTATATTTCTTATTGATGTTAATAAATTAAATTAGTTTGCCATTAATTTGATTGAAAAGTATGATCATATAAATTTATAATGTCGACAACAACTAAACTATAAAATAATCATATTACCAAAATTTCAAATTAATCGAATTACACATACTCTATACAGAACTTTATAAAAACTGTAACAAAGCTTTTAGGTTTAATGCTAAAAACGTAATAAGAACTAAATCTAACATATTTTTAAAATTGAAGGCATATATGAGAATTAGTAGCTTTACCACTTGGTCTTCTAACTTTCACATCTAGTGTATCATTTAGGTTTATAGGTAATGTAATAATATTTAACTAATTATTATGTTTTATATAGTACCCACTGCTTCATTTTTACTATAATTGATTTCCTGAAGGAACTTGACTCATCAACTAAGCATACTCCAACTTTGATGATTCCAACTTCTTGAAAATGATCTTAATTTGCTTTAAAATATGTAATAATACTAATAAGAGCTACATAACATGATTTTTAAAGGTAACTTGGAATATATGAAAAGTAAAAAGTCAGATATAATCCATCAAAAATCAGATGTTATACCGAACTAAAGTAGACACTAATTATTAGCATTAAAGAGAATTACTACATAAGTGATTGTCTCATTATTGAGTTTAAATAAAATTATAACCAATTTTAATAATTCCTAATTGATTTTAATTCAAATTAAATGAGATACATGTCGACTAAATTCATTTAGATATGATCCTTTCCATTTGAATTTAGAATACTTGTAGACGTTGTCAATAACGATATTTTCATCAATAATGATCTATGAAATTTCAAAATATGAAAAATAAAATACAATATAACATTAAAATAGTCATATAAAGTATATGATAATTGTTAGTGTTTTATAAGATCCTCAAGAATTCAGTGTTAGCGATGCACTGAACGAAAAAACGTATGTTGTTTATGAAAATTTCATGGTCTATGAAGCACCACTATAAAAATATGTATTTACCCCTACTTTGAATAAGATAGATATTATCTATTATTACAAAAAAGGTTTAGTTTGAGATAAATAATATAAAGTATTTGAATAAAAGTTAAGATATACAAAAAGCATATTTAGAACTAAACTATGAACATAAAGTTGCACATGGTAAAATGAATATAATGGTTATTTATTGTACTTTTTTTCCAGAATATGAGATGGAAATTTATTATTATTAACACACTATTTCCCCAAAGTTGATTACTTATATAATTATATTTCAAAATGAAAAAACATCCACTTTACTTTAGTGGATAAAAATAAATTAAAGATTCTTCGGTTTCTAGGTGTTTGTTAACCAATTATGTCTTATAAAATGGGTAATGGAAAGATGTTCATAATCATACTAAAAAATTAAGAAATAAAATAAATATTGATGGAAATACAAAACATATGAACATAAAAATAGTTCTGCTTTAACTATCATATACTTTACAAAACAATCTAAGATTTTATTGCATCTACATATTAGTAAATGTTATATCCTCTTATAGTATATGAATGAAACCAAACTCATAAACATACAAAGTGAAACAAAGTTATGAAAAATATTATAATTTACCCAACTTGATTATCTGAAAAAATTATATTTGACCCAACTTAATTATCTTGTATATTGATATTTCTAAATGAAAAAAAAAATTATTCGTTTCAACTTATGTAAAATTTTAGATTCTTTATCAATGTTAATAAGAAAATTAGACCCAAAATGAATAAAAAATGAAATTCATAATCGTACAAGACCAACTAGAACTAGATGAATGCCGTCGTGGATGTAAAGCTTGAGAACAAAAAATTAGTTATGCTTTGCACATCATAGTTTTATGGAAAAAAACCTAATATTCAATGGTACTTATGTATTAGTAAAACTAACAACCTCCTTCAAAATATAAAGAAAACCAATTTCATAATCATATAAACTAAAAAAAAATAATAAGAATATAGACACCTTTACAAAAGTATATATTTAGATATAAAGAAAAAAATCCACATAAACTTAAATAAAGAAAATAATAATAAAATAAAATCCAACCTTTGAATAAAGCTTGGCTATTTTAGTGAGCCAACTTTAGATGCTTTTAGGCAATTTTCTCATGAGAATGGTAACATTGAAAGCAATGGGTATAAACATAATCTTTTCAATATTTGAATAAACTAACAAAAATTATGGTGAATGGAATGTTAATAGCTACTAATGAATTCATCTATCTTATAATTAAAAAATCAAAGAGATAGTTAAATTATTTGGAAAAAAGACTCTGATTTGATTCAAATTAATGATAGATACTTTTTCTAGTTGGAGTATGCATGTGAAATTGGAAAATACGAGGAGATAAAAATTAAGGAAATTAATTGAAAGAAAAAGGAAATGGACATATGAAATAACCATGAAAATAAAAATATTATATTGAAGAAATGCAACAGACCAAAAGAGCTGTTATTATACTATAATGGAATAATGCAAAATGATTATGAATTTATAAAAAATATGTATAGAATAACTTTAGAGATATTTTTTTGTATTTGGTGATACAATTTTCCACATTATAAAAGATTTGGAACATATTGTTGATTTTAGTGATACAAGGTTTCCAACTATAGAAGATTTGGAAGATATTTGAGATAATAACTCAAGTATATTGCCTCTTTAATGGCAGTGAAGAGAGCAACAAACTACATATGTAGACGAAGATTTATTTTGGAAGATTGAAGTAATCAATTAATTGCCTAATTATCTAATTAAAAAAGGACTCTTGTCAAGCGTATGTAAATTGGAGAAAATTGAAAAATCAAATGGATAAATGTTTCTCGTATGAATAGGAGAATTGACGAGACATTGATTTATGACTAGAAATCAATTACTTCAACCCCAAATAATAATCTCTATATAAAGGTAAAGATTAGCATGAGTGGAATCATCACCTTAAGTTGTATTTATTATTCTTCTTCTTAGCCTCCATTATCAGTCTTGTAAAATTCTCTTTTCTAAGAAATAATAAAACTTCTCTCCTCAAGATGGATGTACATTATCTCACGATAATAGAACCACTATAAGTCCATGTGTGAACTACATATTTACTTTTTCTATGCTTTTCTATTTTATTCTCTTGTTTTTGTATATATTACCACACTATAATACGATCTTATTGTTTATGCATTTATTTGGACTGACCTACCATCATATATGTGAAATCTACCCCAACAGTCTGGTATTAGAGCTTTGAAGATTGTTATTGAAGCCTAGGGTTAGAAGGTGATCGATAAAATGGTAGGATCTAGAGTTGGAAGCGAGGTTTGGCCTACTCAGGAGTATGCACTCTATACTAGGGGTTCATATGCAGCATTCGGTTAATAGTTAGCTATAGATAAGTGGAATGAAATAATGATTTTGAGAAGTGGCAATGGTAGATGAAGGCGGTGCTGAGGAGAAATCATGTTCATTAGGTCGTGTTTGAGGCAGAGTCATTACCAGCGAAAAGGAAGGAGATGGAAGAATGGGGATTTGCTACCTTCCGATTGGCCATAGGCGAGAACTTCGTCCTATAGATTAGCAATGAAATTACTGTTAGAGGCTTGTATAAGAAATTAGAGGGCCTTTATATGAAGAAGTCGCTCAGAATAGGCTGATTTTATTATAGACTTTCTTCACTTATAAGACGCAGGAAGGAAGGTTGTTGAAAGCATATCCTAACTTCTTCGATGACTTGATGATGAAGATGAAAGCTGTTGATCTATATGTGGACGAGGAGCAAAAGGCAATAGTGGTATTGTTCTCTCTTCAAAAGCGATACACGGTATTTGCTAACAGCTTGATCTATGGTAAAAGCACGTTGACATCCGAAGATGTGAAAACGGGACTCCTAAGTGAAGAGATGAGTGATCAAATGAAGCTTATGAAGGAAAATGGAGAAGTTAGTAGTAGTTAAGGACTATTCGTAGAAAGAGGAAGAAAGGAGAAGAAGGAGAGTACTTTTAAAGGGTATTCTATGTTTAGACAGCCAAGAACTGGTTGGAGAGGCTAGCTTAGAGACAATATGTGTTATCATTGTAAGAAGCATGGCCATTGGAAGAAAGATCATCCAGATTTAATGAGGAGAAATGAAGTAGATGGTTCTTCATCCATTGCGATGAAGAAGGTTATTTCTAATGATGTGCTAACTGCGTATGTTTCCAATGTATAAGACCATTAGGTGCTGGTTCAGGGGCATCTTTCCACATGACGCCTAGGAAGGAGTATTTCTTCTCTTATGAAGACAAGGAGGGAACTGCTACATTAATAGGGAACGATGATACTTTCAAATAGGAGAAGGATCAATTCCTATTCGCATGCATAATGGTGTGGTGTGCTCACTGGAGTCCGCTATGTTCCATGCATAAGGAAATATCTTCTATCTTTAGGTCAGCTGGCATCTCAAGGTTGTAGGAATATGATAGAGTTGACTAGCTTGAAGGTGACATGTGGTGCTCTTGTATTGATGAAAGGAGTAGTGATCTGAAATCCTTATCTGTTGAAAGGATCCACAAATCTTGGAGAGTTGTGTGCTAGAGTAGATAGTTCATGAGCTTTGGATGCCACCAGACATTGGCATCTCGGATTAGTTAATGTTTCGAAGAAGAGCTTGGA
This sequence comes from Allium cepa, assembly GCA_030765085.1. NCBI lineage: Eukaryota > Viridiplantae > Streptophyta > Magnoliopsida > Asparagales > Amaryllidaceae > Allium > Allium cepa. The sequence goes on from CM060931.1 coordinate 308,000,213, forward strand.
GTTGCTTCACAAAAGAAAGATGACGAAGGGTTAAAACTTCAACCATTTAGAATTCTACCATAAGTAGGTATTTGGGAAACAGAGGAAGGTTTTTTTCGATGTCGGTAAAAATGAGTCCAAAGGAGTACTAGAATATATCCATATGGAAGTTTGGGGAACAGTAGTTACTGTTTCTATTAGAGGAGCTAAGCATCTTATCTATTTTATCAATGACTACTCTCGGGAGGTTTGTGGTGTTCTTGATGAAAGCTAAGTCGGAGTCATTTGAGAAGTTTAAAACTTGGAAGGCATTGGTAGAGAATGAAGTCAGAAGGAAATTAAAGATGATGTGATCCGATAATAACGGTGAGTTTGTTTATAAGGAGTTCATAAATTTTTGTAAGCAGCATGGAATTCAGATGCACTTCACTGCACTAGGAGATCTACAATCAAATGGATTCGCTAAAAGGATGAATAGGACTCTACTAGAGAAAGCTCATTGTTTAAGATTGATGATTTATTTACTTAGAGAAACTTAAGATGAAGCTTTATCGACTTTAGCGTATATTATCAATCGAATTTCATGCTTGAAAAATGGAAAGATAAATATATACATATCAGTTATTTTCATATATTTGGTAGCCATATGTATGTTCACCATATACGAAATGATAAGTTAGAGGATATAGCCTATAAAGGAATATTTTTGGGCTATGTAGAAGGAATCAAAAGGTATTACATTTGGAGCCTCGTTGATAGGAAGGTAGGGCACTCTAGACATGTCACATTTGATGAGTCCTCTATGTTCAAGTCGAAGGGGAATCCACCTAATTAAGTAGATTCAGAAGCAGAAAAGTACAAGGAGATGGAAACTATTCCCACAAATCATCCTAGTAGTAGAGTTAGAGCTGCAAAAGAAGATAGAGTAATTGCAATCATTGACACATCATATCATGTTCCACAAAATTCCTCTAGTAATGATGGTAATGGTCGTGAAGCCAGAGGTGATTCAGCTCAAGATGGAGTTGATAAAAGCTTAGGTGATGTTACACCTATTGGGCTAGTTCTAGAGCTAGAAGGTCACCAAATAAGCATGAAGACTGGAATTATGCAAATCTTAGCCTTGATGATCAATTTGACAATGCACTGCATATAGTGCACGATGAGCCTTTAAACCATGAAGAAGATATGAGTTCGAGTGCCAGCTCGAAATGGATGCATGATATGGAGAAGGAGATTGATTCATTAAAGAAGAATCAGACTTGGGATTGGTACCACCCCCTCAAGGAAGCCAAGACATAAGATGCAAGTGGACATTTAAGGTAAAGGACGATGGGAGATACAAGGTTAGTCGAGCATTACTTGAGCTAGATTCGCTTGTTGAAGTGCTAGGTGTCACTTAATGTCACATGGGAAAAGTAAGTTGGTAGATGATGATTTTTCAAGGAGAGGGTACTTTCAATGCTTTTTTGATGCGCGGTGGCCTTATCGGAGTTCGTTGGAAAAGTACAATTGGTGATGGCCATGCCAAAGCTCATTGAGGAAGTATCTGTGTTGTCTTATCTGAGAGCTTCTTGGAGTAAGAGGTGTAGATAGGTTTTCGGTTGCAAAAGAGTTGAAAGATATTTGAGATAATTACTCAAATATATTACCTCTTTTATGGCATTAAAGAGAACAATAAATTACCTACATGATAAGAAGAATTATTTTGGAGATTGAATTAATCAATTAATTACATAGTCATTTATTTAAAGAATGAATCTTATCAGGCATGTAAATTGGGAGAAAGTACAAATAAAATAGATAAATGTTTCCTTTATAAATAAGAGAAATGATGAGGCGTTGACTTATGACCATAAATCAATTATTTCAACCCCAAGTAATAATCTCTATATAAACGCAAAGATTAGCATAAGTAGAATCATCATCTCAAGTTTCATTTATTTTTTTTATTTCTCTTATCTTCCATTATCAATCTAGTAAAATTCTCTTTTCTTAGAAATCATAAAAAATCCACCTCCCAAAGTGGATGTAAACTATCTCCTGATAGTGGAACCAATATAAATCCGTATGTGAACTCTTTATTTACTCTCTTTTGTGATTTTTGTTTTATTTCTTATTTCTGTTTGTTTTATCACACTACAATGCAATCTTATTGCTTCCGCGTTTACGTGGGTTGATTTACAGTAATTTGTGTTAAATCTACCCTAACAATTGTTTGTTACATAATCTAGGGACGGAATTAATTGTTGTTGTTATTATGCTTTGGGGAAATAGTTTTAGTCCTTATAGTACAAATAAAAACCATCAAATGATTATTTTCAAAAAATTACCATTTGAGGGGGAACTTTAAAGAGGCTATTATTTTGGCCAATGTGAATAATAATATGAGGAAAAATCAATGCATTGATGTAAACATACTTTTTCTTATTTTGTAGTACAAAATTATTATGTCCTTTCCATCTTTACCATCTTATTCTTTTTATCATTTTTCTTTATTTAAGTCTTCCAAGCACAAACCCTTTTCCAAACTAGTAGCAACCCCAACCTATTAGCCTCTCATTCCCCTTTTTGATTAGTTTCCCTAATCACCTTCTTTTAATTTGTAAAATCTCAATCTCCTCAACATTCTTAAACTTTTCATTGGTTTAAGAAAATACAAAAATCAAAATTTATGAATTTCAATGGTAGATGCATAAAAGAAAAATAGTTGGAATTTGTTCAATCGATAAAAACATAGATATGTATTTTATTATTTACATTTTTTATTTCCTATCGATTTCTTTTTTTCAAATTGGTATTATTGTTAAATTTAGTTGTAATTGGTTCAAAAAAGCATATAAGATTTGGTTGTAGAAATAGATGTTGAACAATCTATAGAAACATTTGTTGCGGTCTAATATTTTAATGATTAGAAGTTGTATTTTTAGGATGAAAAAAGGTAGAAGATATACATGTGAGCTTGTCAGTAGAAGAAGAAGATTAATTAATGTTAGAGGCTAATATGACAGTTTCCATTCTTCCCTTATAGAATATCTTAATAATGTTGGCATTCACTTATTCCCCTTAACTAAGATAATTGTCTTTTTAACATATTCTTATAACAATAATAAAAGGTTAAATTATCAACTTAATGATATAGTGCTTCCCTTTTAAATAAGATATTTAATAATTAAGAAAATCTCAATAATGATGTTAAAAAATAAATAATCTTTGAAAACAAGAACCAAGATAAATGAGGTATCCTAAATTATTCCTTTTTTGGGAAAAAAATACAAGTTATCAAGTAGTATGTTGATTTATGCACATAACATGGATAGCTATAGAAGCAAAAGAAAATTTCAATGCTGCTTATAATACAAGTTGCCAAGGTAACTAATTTGCCAAATTTTATGATTTGGCTTTTCAGTATCACAATTAAATGAGGACATTTCTAAATTTTCATTGTAACACTCATCATAATTTAAATGCCACTACTAAATTTTTGACACACTACCATAAAACGTTAAAAAATAATTGTAAATTTTTTATGACTTCAGAATTAATAGAAATAAGCATAAAAATAATCAAACTACTAAACTTTAATAATACTCATTTGATAAGAAAAATCTTTAATTTGATTTAAACCGAGGATGAGTATTATTTGAATTATAGTATACGTAAGAAATTATTAATTGGAAAGAGATAAAATTAAGAAATATAAATAAGGATGAAAGAAAATGAAGATATTGTAACCCTTATTGACTTATGTGAAGTATTTTTTGTGGGGCAATGCATACTGCCTTAGGATGTTAAATATGATTCACTAAATTGACATTTGGTGCAACTGAGCGTTAAAAATAAATTAAAATATAAAATAACTAAAAAATGAAAATAATCTACTTAACACAAGAAGAATGCAAAGAGAATTGATATATTCGAATGGAATAATGGTTATGACTTTATCAAAATTAAAAAATTAAAATAAATATTAGTGTGCACCGGAGTAGCTTTTGAGATTTTTATGTTATATAATTGATTGGGATACCATTATTTCCAAGTTAGTGAGGGGGAATAATGAAAATTTTTATGCGGGCTAAAATGTAAGATATATCTTATATTAAGAAGAATTCAATATTCATGCTACGATAAAATGAGAAAAAAAATGTCAAGGAGATTCAATATAGTCCTTGTAATATAAATAATGTGTTGTTATTGGCAACCAAACATGCTCCTAGCCACTAATTTTATTAAGTAGATATCAACTATTTTATATGCTGCTTCTCATGAAATTCGGCGTTTTTCATTTGAACCTAAATATCCCTTTGTTTTTCATTTCCAATGAATGTTCACTACCATACGACAATAAACAACCATGTGTCTTTGATTTCAAATGGTCATTCGTTATCGTCTGGTGATAAATAGACGAATACTACTAGGGTACCTATTTGATAAAGAAAATTATGTATGGTACTTCTAAGCATGTAAATAGAGTTTGTTTGGTGCATTAAGTTATTGGAGCTAGAAGGGATTTTCTGTAGGCCTATATATGACACTATACATAAGAACCTCAAAAGATCATTTTTCAAACAAATTAATGTTTGATAACTAAGAAAATAAATTTATTAATTTTATGACGTTAGTGATACTAAGTCATGGATGAGCTTATCTAATGTAATTAATCTAAAATAATTCACTTTATTAATAATTAAGAAAGTAGCGATATCAATGTTAAGGAAATCATACTGTCATAAGACAATAATTTTACGAAGCAAGACCAATAGAACATCCTAGGACATTACAAGTGGTGTTCTATCTTTTCTTCATATAAGTTTAGCACGCTTGTTAGCACTTCGTGATGCCTCGTCCTTTTGTCTATGCAATAAGAGCGTAGAGGGGTGTTCAATCCCTCGTAGCAAAATTATAGGATCATGTTATGTTGCTTTGAAGCAAATAGGTCGATAAATTCTCTAATCGGATCACAGCCGTTCCAAAAGAAATAATAAATAACTATAAAAGAGAATAGGAGATACAAGAGATTTATGGTGGTTCCATTGTCGTCGTGAGAATGTATGTCCACTTTAGGGAAGAGGAGCTTTATTACTTTCAATAAGCAAGTGAGATTGCAGGAGATTACAGAAAATAATAAAAATCCCTAACTTTATTGATTAGGGTTACAATTTATTTTTCTTAATGAGTTGTGTGTATGATAAACTCCATGTGACTATCTTTTTTATTTATAGTCTTCTCTATATGGAGAAATAGAAAGTTTTAAATAAGGTGGTTGTAATTAAAGAAGTTTCCATAAATTCCAAATTTTGAAAATTAGGAATGTTTCCATATATTTCAACTTGCAAATTAAGGAAGTTGCCATATGTTTCGAATTGCAAATTATGAAAGTTTCCATATATTTGAATCGCGTAAAAAATTAAACATCCATCTTAATTCAAATTATCTCAACCAACTCCCATTGCATGCTTCATCTTAATATTAATACCTTCTTGATAGGTTTTGGCTCGGCCATCCCCAATCACACTTTATCAACAAGTTCCAACAAGGCCACCCCCCGCCAACATAGTGTTAAATTACTCAAAACAAAGGTTGAGTCAAAACAATCTCCAAACAAGAAGTATACCGCAACTTCTACCTCTTCAACAAAAAGAATGCTACGACTTCCTCTAGCTTAAACTAAGCTACTCTACCCTTCCCCGTGATGCCACCATATGGCACTAGAACTTCAATAGGAGGATCAATTTCAAGCAATGCTCGAACTTAGCAGCCAATATACTTTAGTAAACATGTCCACCGCATTGTCCTTTGTTTGATCTTCTAAAGACAAATCACATGTTCTCCATTCATGACAACAAGGAATGACTCCCCGACTTCTATGTGCTTTCTTCTCGAACTGTATTCCAAATTCGCAGTAAAATGAAGTCCACTCTGAATATCACAATACACTACCACACTATCGTATGCAAAGTCTGGATTGTACAATGGACGCTTCAAGTAAAGCACCACCTAAGCTGCTTCAACAACAGTTATCAACTCTGATTCTGTAGTACATAATGCAACCTCAAACCGCAACTTTGCTTTCCAACTAATAGATGTACCTTTAAGAGTGAATATGTAGCTCGAGGTTGGCCTCCTTCTGTCTCTTTCTCTTGCATAGTCCAAATCACAATACCTAACCAAGCAGCAACTCTTTTTAGTTCCAAAAATACACCCATAATCCAATGCTACCTTTACGTATCTCAGAATAACTTTAATAGCTTCCTAATTAGTCTTCTCCGGATTAACCATGTAGCGAATAACCATACTGACAACATGAGCTATATCTGATCTTGTGCAGACCATGGCATATATTAAGCTCCCAACTGCACTTGCATAAGGCACCCTCTCCATCTAAGTCTTCTCTTTAACTGAAATAGGAGATCCTTTTTCCAACAGCTTTACATTTAAAGGCGTAGGTGTTGAAATAGCCTTTGCTGTATCCATGCTAAAGCGAACAAGCACCTTCCATGTATACTACTTTTGGCTCAGTATCAAAAGCCCAAGCTTACTATCTCTAAGGATTACCATGCCTAAAATCTTCTTTCTTCTCTAAGGTCTTTCATTTTAAATTCTTCGTCCAAACATATCTCTAATCAGTAGATTTCTTCTCTATCCTTGGAAGAGATAAGCATATCATCCATGTATAAGCGTAGGTGCACCTAAACTCTGCTTTCTAAGTGTTTATAATATACACAAGCGTCTTTTATGCTCTTATCAAAGTTAACTCTCAACATAAAATAATCAAACCTCTTGTACAATTTTCTCGACAACTACTTCAGACCATACAATGACTTCTTTAGTTTGCAAACCCAATCTAACTTATCATCCACTATAAACCCACGTAGCTGTTTCATGTAAAGTGTCTCTTCTAAGCCTCAATGTGGAAAAGATGTCTTCACATCTAGCCGCTCCACCTCTATATTGTGAGTAGCAACTATAGCTAGCAAAATCCTAATATATATGTGCCATACAACCAGAGTAAAGATTTCATCGTACTCTTTCCCCTTTCTCTATGAAAACCCTTTTTCTACCAATCTAGTCGTATACCTTCCACTGTCTTTTAACGTGAATATCTATCTGTAGCTTGAGGATCTATTTTCCTTAGGTAATATGACCAAATCACATGTCTTGTTCTTTTACAATGACTGCATTTCCTCCTTCATGGTTCAAACCACCTCAAACTGTCTGTTGACTTCACGGCATCTTTATGGTCAAACAGCTCCTGGTGAACCACATTCAAAGCATAATCGAACTGATCACGAAAGATGAGGTTTACAAACTGCCAATCTCATATCTGTTAGGTGCCTTCCTAATTTGCTAACTAGCACAGATGGCTCTAGCATTGCCTCCCACTCTTTCAGCTCTAACTTGAACTTAATGTTATCCTACTTCATGACTGTCACCATCATCGTCAGAAGAAACTCTTTTAGCTCTAACTTGAACTTAATGTTATCCTACTTCATGACTGTCACCATCACCGTCAAAAGAAATACGTGGACTGTTATATGATGGTTCTTTGGCTGCATTTTCTTTGTCATCAATAATTTCAACTCGACTAGTTGGCTCAAATGTGGGAAAAATCTCTATTCCCTTAGGCTTGTCTTCTTCCAAACTTGAGATATCTGATGTCTCCTCCAATGATCTGAACATGGATGACTCATCAAAGGAAAAATGTATAAAGTGTATCACCTTATTCGTTTTTGGGTTCCAAATATGATATTCCTTTATTCCATCTGTATAATCTAGCAAAACACACATGGTAGCTCTCATATCGAACTTACCAAATCATGTGCTATGCTCATAAAAATGGCAACCAAAAATAGGAAAGTAAATTAATATAGTAGACTTCCCTCTACGAAGCTCTTATGGAATCTTCCAACAAATAGCTGAACACGGAATATAATTAATGATATGAGCAGTAGTCGATATAGCTCTAGCTCAAAAGGCTTTATATAAGCATGTAGTCATTCTTAATCCATGAGCCTTCTCTATAGAGTTATTCATCCTCTTAGCAAACCTATTAGATCTGGATCACTGGATGCAGGAAAATATCTCCTGATGCATGTTGTCTATAGTATCTTTGAGACATATTTTCCGCCATTATCGGATCAAAAGATCATCAATTTCCTTTCACTTTAGTTTTCAAAGAGAATCAAACTTTCCTTAAACTTTCGAACGCTTCTGACTTCGCCCTCATTACATACAGCCAAACGATGTGCAAGTAGTTGTCAATGAAAGATATGAAGAAGTGAGCTCCACCAATGGAAGCTATAGAAACTTGTCTCCAAACATCTAAGTTCACATAATCTGGTGCCCTTCTAGAAGTATGCTCTCCAGAGCCTAATGATACTTTGGTTTGCTTACTAAGAACAAACTCCTTATATAAATCCAATTTGTTGAAGCTTTCTCCTTTGATCTTCTTCTTCCTATGAAGTAATTCTAAGTTATTATCCGATGTATGACCTAATCTTAAGTGTCGAAACTTAGCGGCATCCGAACTTTTAGCACTATCAACTCCAACACACTATTCCCCTTGAACAATGATACCCTTTAGCAAACAATGATTTGAGACTTCTATACTTTTGTCACTATAAGTGCCCCTCTAGAAACCTTCAAATCATCTCTATCGATATTAATCATGCATACCAGTGATGTTAATTTCCCAAACAATATCAAATGCTTCTGAAGACCTACTACATAACGAAAATTTGAAAAAGTGTGATCAATCCCATCAAACATGTGAATGCAAATTAAACTAACTCTCGTCGACTTACATGTAGTATTATTACCTGTAAGGATGGAACTTCCTTTATTGGTGACAAAGGAAAAAATTAATCCTTATAAAGTGTTATGTGGAATGAATTTCCCAAATCAAGGGCCAAGTGGTCTACAAGATCTGATACTATAGCTGTCAACACATCACTATCTTCATTCTCCACTGCAATAAATGAAGAACTACTAGTCTACTTCTTCAAATCAGGACAGTCTTCTCTAGTGACTTGTTTTCTTATAGTGATGACACTTTCCATCTTTAAAGTTACTGCGTCAGTGGAGCTTCTTCGAATTAGAACAATCCCTAAAATTCATTTTCTTCTTCTCCATTTTTCCTCTCTCAACAAACAATCATGAATTACTATCACTTTCTCTACTACCATCTCCTAAACCTAAACCCTTCATCTGATATCTCAACTCCCGACTAAGCAAAACACTCTTTACATCATCCAATGTCGATGTTTCTCTACCGCTATGAAAATGATTATTAACCAAAAAGGTGAACCTCTACAGAAGCGAGCATAATACAACCATACCTTTTTGTTATTAATTAATCTTTAAATCAACTGACTTCATCTCCATCAACCGGCCATCAAATATACTCAGACGTTCCTTAACTGGAGAACCTTCCATCATCTTATAGGTAGAGAAGTTCTTTTGAAAGATCACTCAGTTGGTTAAAGATTTCCTTATGTCGAGGTCTTTCAACTTCTTCCATATTCCTCAAGTAGTAGTTTCCTGACTAATTTTAGAAATAATATTCTTACACATAGCAAACTGGAATGTGGTATAAGCTCATTCTCCATCTCCTTCTTCCCTATAGAGATATAGCTGGATTTAAATCCTCTAAGTCATAAACTACATTGTGGATGATTTCGTTTTGGTACTTCCCTTATGATCCACTGCCACTTTTCAAAATCTCCATGTCGATTCCACTTCTCTATCAATAACTATATACTTGAAGCCATATAGGAACCCCTAGCATACGAAGCTACTACTGGAGCTGAACTAACCTACAATGTATTATCCTCACCTGCTATTCTACCCAACATCATATATGCAATAGTAAACCTAAAAGCCTAGTACTAGTTATAAAAGGGTGATCAATCCCTTGCAGCGGGAAGCCTTAATTATAGGATCATGCTATGGTGTCGTCAGATCAATCAATTCTTCAATCAGGTCACAGCTATTTCAAAAGCAATAGTAAGCAACTACAAAGGAGAAAAGGGGACACAAGAGATTTATAGTGTTTCCACCATCGTTGTGGCAGCTTACGTCCACTTTGGAGAAGAGGAGATTTATTACTTTCAATAAACAAGAGAGATTACGGAAGAATAATAAAAATCCAAATTATTTTTTTTTCTTTATGAATTGTATATATGATAAACTCCATGTGACTGCCCCTTTATTTGTAGTCTTCTCAAAGTGGAGATATGAAAAGTTTTAAATAAAGTAAGGTGGTAATTAGGAAAATTTTCCATAATTTCCAAACTTTAAAATTAGAAAAGTTTCCATATATTCCAAACTGCAAAATAGGAAGTTTCCATATATTCCAAATCGAAAATTAGGAAAGTTTCCATATATTTGAATCGTACAAAAAATTCAAAAAAAAAGTGAAAACCATACTAAAGCATAGATATTAGGACGCTTGATGAGAACATCATCACACACATTCGCTAATTATTATACATTATAATAATAATAATAAATTTCAACTCAGTGTACGCAATATTCGCACAAATCAATGGTATGAGGAATTTCATAAAATAGAACAACATAAACTGTGAATAACAAGACCTAGTAAATTAATTGCAATAAAAAAATGTTATAGGCATAATATAAAACTAACACCAATATTTTGCCTATAATATATAAAAAATACCAACAATATTAGAATTGTTTATACATGACCTAACACATAATTATATAACCTTTTGTAGTAATAAATAAGAAACATACCAATAATAAAATTAATATAACAAATCCCTCTAACTAGGTCCACTAGAGTACATTAGCTAATTAATATAAATAAACCAAAAGTTTTCATACTATAAGTAAGAGTACCCAAGAATTGTACAAATAATATAAAACATGGCTTAGAGATATAATCTAGTGTGAGTGACATTACTACCCTGATATAATAGGTAAACAAGAAATCATATAAAATGACACAATGGGTACCTCTATAAATGTGGTTTTGGATTTAAATTAAATCATCCGCAAACAACCATAACATACACATAAAGCGTGTAGATAAAGGTTCAGACTTAAAACTGCACCCCTGGAGTTACGTAACACAATTATAATAAATTCCCTTCTCATACTCTAAAATTATATAAACAGCCCATTACGTGTATCTATAACAATAAGGTAGGTACTTTGCATTCCATTATTGTGATCTACCCTACTCCAAAGTAATTTATAAAATTGATAATGCATATGCGTGTCACCAAAGGTCATTACCTATTGGTTAAAATTTGTATACTTTTATTTTCTAAATGTTTAATATTATCACCATCTCTATTAATACATCAATGTTTGAGGTTAAGTCATAAAGGTAAATGCTTAATAAATCATGAATGCATCCTCTTTCAATCTATTTGTTAACCCAAATCGTAAATTTGGTTATCATGAAATTTTTTTTCCATTTAAAATAATAACCAAAGCCATGACCTAGAATACCTAGGTGATGTTCGAGTAGAAAATTGTTTGATTAGTGAGAATCAGGCTAGGTAATCACAAATTTGTGGTGATACCCCATATTCGGTTAGTAAAATAGATATTAGTCTCTTTGGAATTTTACATGATAAGTTTCTTATAACATATTTCTATAAAAACTCTAACATAAAATCTCATAATATCTCTACGATGAAATTTTAATCATAAAAGTATATTCCTCATCTTACTTATTAATATTTGACGACCTTGATTTATTTATCCTTATAATATGTCATGTCATATAAGGATAATGTTCATATTTTAAGGTAAGTGGTTTTATAAAATAGCATACATATATATATACACAAACAATATATATGTATATATATCATACAATGATTGGAGATCTGTTAAGTTATAAAATGAAACAACATACATACATAAAAGCAAGTATTCACACAAGTGTTGCCTCATATACATGGAACAAAGCTTGATTTCATACAAAACTCAATAAATGACCCTAATTTGAGAAATGGATATCATACATTAAAATATGTTGTATGATAATAAAAATAATAATAAATAGGAATACATGTTATAGTTTTTCTTAATCATTATCCCTTATCATACATAGTATTAATTAGATAAATAATTAACAATTAAGTGTCCTATACAACTTAATGTCAAACACTACCGATTACAGTGTATGCATTTTAGTTAACAAATCTCTGAATATCATATCTCATCAAGTATCATTAAAATTTAACAAAGATAACCATTTTATTAGGATTTTTTCATGAAACTTGACAAAAGAATATATATGTGTTGTGGATGTTTATTTCAAGATCTAATATTACCCAAGTTATAAAGGGATAATATCAGATAAAAATAATAATATTTTAACACACAAAAATGGTGATAATTATTATCTAGTCTTTTGATCAGGCATTTTTCAAACAGACTAGATGGATCAAACATGGAGTCATTGAGGCAGGAAGCCTAAGGAGATAGCACAAGAGTCCAAGAACCAAGCATAGATAAGATCGCTACATCAAAGCTAAAACAACCCGAGCCAAGACAATCACAAATGCACAAAAGTTAAGGTTCGTTACCGACCGCACCCTATGATCGGTACTAAGTCCTACATTCACCTTAGGTGGACCCCATCTTCTGCTTATGCCTTCTACAAGATTCCTTGAGCCTATTCCAATGTCGTTCTATTGGGTCAATGCAATTCTCCATCGATCTTCACGAACATTTGAAATTGCAACTTTGTTCTTCGACAACTCCATCATTTGGTCTTGAAAATAAGCTAATATTGGTGCAAATAACTATGAAATCAAGGGCTAACAATAAGGCGAGGCAAGCTAAGAGATGAGAGTTGCCATTTTGGAAAACTTAGGGATCAGTACCTACCCCTACCTGTAGATCGGTACCGACTCCTGCTTCCTTATGATGCGATGCCTACATTCTTGAGAGAATAGGTCTAAATCGTGTATAACATCTTGGAGATATTTTTTACGAGATATTAGTCTCCTTGTGTTTATAAATAAAAAGGTAAATCTCATTTTATAGGATCTATTGGCTCTAGTACTTCCTTAGGCTATATTATTGTAATTTTGAAAATCTAAGTGTCAAACTGACCTCTAAGAACTTCTGCCTCCAAAATAGATATAAGAAATAAAATTTGGACGTAGGCCTTGCCATTTCGAACCACTATAAATGATTGTGTCTTCTTTATTTTTTATTTTCATTTACATTTCTTTATATTTTATTCTCTATTTAAACTTCTGGGTGTTTGTGCCAATTTTGGTTCAAACATTTTGGTACTTTCACTAAGAAACTCATATTCCCATGCTACTTGGATCCATCATCTGCTATTGTATTTCCTATATCTAGGAAATAGATCCAACTTCTCAACCTTTTAATTCTACTACTTCGATTTACAAGATCTACTAGAAGCTTTCTGCCATAGCTCAATCAGGAAAAAACCATTCTACCAACTCTAGAGCTACTACTAAAGCTGAGAATCAGAATCCTCAACAATGGGATAAAGTTATCTAATTTACATAAACGGAGATCCAGACTCCAACCAACATCATGACTAGAGTGGATAGGATGTTGAAGCTGATGTAAGATATATTCCAGGCTAGTCAAAATGAGATGAATCGAACGATGCAACAGAAGAGGACTCAAAATGCTTTTGAAACATTGTACAAGGAAGGCTCAAGCTTGGGGATCAATACCATCTCAAGGTTAGGGCCAGTATCGACCCCTCTAATGGTGGGCCCAGAGCCCATCCCCTAAAAGGTGTCATGGACTTGGCTTTAGGATGCGTTGCTAATGGTCAGAATTTGAAAAATCATGCTACTACTAATATTACTCATGTGAATCAAACAGGGTGATTGTTGGATGAATAGATCTCCCAACGGCTAGAGAACCTAGGTAATGAGAGTCAAACTAAGAGCTATAGGCGGAACACTCGAAGCGGAGCCCGATAACCGCCATTTAGTCTAACCTGTTGGCTTCGACTATCTAGAAGATTGGGCAGAAGACTTGTTAGCAGGAATCATTTCAAGAGTAATGATATGGGTACATCCCACTGTCAGAATTTACAAAGAACATTCTACACGGGAGATACCCCTAGAGATTCGCAATGCTAACTATACCATTATAGGAGGGACAAGGACCATGAGTAGCACTTGATGAGATATGAATGGCATATGGATTCAGCCAAAGCTTCCAATGCCATCAAGTGATGTTGTTTTTTGAAGTTGTTAAAAGGAGTAGCAACAATATGGTTCACTTGACTTCCACCGAGTCCATATCATCTATTGTTGAGTTATCATAGAATTTTGTTAACAATTCTGTTTACATATTGCATTTCCAAAGCATGTGATGTCTTTATATAACCTCTTCCAAGCCAAGGGAGGGTCACCGAAGGATTTCATGAATCGATTCCATATTGCCGTGATTGAAGTTACAGATCCTATGGATGACATAGTACTGATGGCACTGATAAAGGGAATTCATCCCACTACGTAGTTCAGGGAATGGTTGGAATGGAAGCCTCGATAAAGGATAGATGCTTTCTATAGAAAGGCTAATGGATACTTATGCTTGGAGGAAGCAAAGGAATGTCCATGGAGGACCGGTGCTGGAAATTTGAATGAAGTAATACAAACCAATGTTGCCGCAAAGTAATCCAAAGGAAGCTCTGGTAGTGTGGATGTGAATGTTGGTAACCAAAACAATAATCGAAAATGAAATGATGGTGGGGCTAAGTAGAAGACGTCAAATAATAGGAATTGTATTAAGTCTACTAAATATGATAGCTATACTAAACTGAACAACTCGATAGAAATTACCTTCCCGACGACTCAAAACATCAAGCGGTATAGAAAGCCAACTCTAAGAGAGTCGACTGAGAAGGAAAGAAAGTCAAGCAAGTTTTGGAGGTTTCATGAAACTCACAGTTACAACACAACAAACGCAGATACTTGCCGGATATGATTGAGGAGTTGATTTGCAAGAAAAATTACAGCAGTATGCGAAAGTCATATAAAATGGCGGGTAGCAAACTCTAATGCCCTGGGCATCTTCCCAACAGAGGTAAGTTGAGATTTGTGCTAATGCATTCAGGCGGTCAGAAAAATGATTGGCAATTGGATATATATGTTATTGCTATTAAACATGCGGAAAGTGAAAGTTACTTCACTATTAAAAATGAGACTCTGGAAAACAATGTAGAACAATTACTAACAATACTGTTTTTCGAAATAGAAATGATAATGGAGTGGAAGACCAATGATTGACCCACTCGTGATCATAGCCATGATTGGTCCCACTATTATTCAAAAGGTGTCGGTTGGCTGTGGGAGTTTAGTCAATATCTTGTTCAAAAGAGCTTATGATCAAATGATGCTGGAAGAGAAAGATTTGGAATCTTATAAGCCTCGAATACAGTGGTTCAATGGGGTGGCTATTAAGGCCACAGGATTTTTTAAATTACCAAAGGTACTTGGTGAGGGCGACCTTAAGCGAGTGCGGGTCTTGCCATTTTTATTGTTGGATATTTACTGAATCTATAATGCTTTTCTAGGCCGACCGGCCTTGGTAGAGTTCAGAGCGGCGTTCCCTCGCTCATGCTTAAAAGTGAAGTTCCCTATAGAAAATGGATTAAGAAACATGCAAGGAGATCAAGTGGCTAGCTGTGAATGCTATGTCGTTGAGCTAAAAAAGGAAAGGCGAAGGGAGAAAGGAAAAACTGTGGGGAGGACCCTCTGCATTAAGGCTTTAGATGCATAGCAACTAAATTTTGAGTCCCATCTTGGGCAGTCTAGTCAGTTCCACGATGACATGGATCGACAGAAAGAGCTAGAAGGTGGAAAAGCAACTCGCATTGAGTGGACAATCGCTGTTTTGTCAGCCAGGATAATCCGAGTTGGGTTTAAAAGGTCATATCATAGCTTGGTCCAAGAGTGATGAAGGAGTTGGCTGGTTTTCTTCAAGAAAACCTGGATATGTTTGTCCGGAAACACTCAGATATGTATGGGATCTCGTCGGAGATAGCGAGCCATGCATTAAATATAAATTTCAAATGCATTCATGTGAAATAAAAATGCCACAGCCTAGGTTCGGAGAGATCTGCTGCATTCAAAGAAGACGTGGATAAGCTAAAGGATAACTGCTTCATCCACGATGCCTTATACTCGGATTGGGTATCTAACCCTGTCTTGGTCAGGAAAGCAAATTGGAAATGGAGGACATGCATCAACCATTCTAATTTGATTAGGGCATCTCCGAAAGATAGCTTTCCTCTGCTGAGGAATGATCAGTTATATATTTGACACCTGGACATGAGCTACTTTCATTCTTGGATACATACTCAGGATATAGCCAAATCTCGATGCACGTCCCGAATCAAGAAAACATCAGCTTCATAACCGACCTAGGACTGTATTGGTACCTAGTCAGGCACATTAGATTGAAGAAGCGGAAGCAACTTACTAGAGGCTTGTTAACCGGATGTTCAAAGACAAGATTGGATGCTCGATGAAAGTCCATGCGGACGACATGCTTGTGAAGTAATGGTTCTTAAGAAACCACACTGATGTCTAGAAGAGATATTTTCTATCCTTCAAAAGTTTAGGATGAAGCTCAATACCTTAAGTGCTCTTTTGGTGTTGGGCTAGGGACATTCTTGGGCTTTATTGTAAACTCCTATAAAATTGAATCCAACCTAAAAAGATCGAGGCACTAAGAAAAATCGAAGGCCCAAAGTCGATCAAGGAGGTACAAAGCTTAAATGGTAAGGTCGCCTCCTATAGTCGGTTCATTTCCAGAGCTACAAATAAATGCATCCCTTTCTCTGAGGTGATTAAGAAGGGAAAAAGGAACTTCAAATAGAATCAGGAGTGTAAAGACGCATTCCAACCTTTGGTGATCACTTGGAAAGATCTCCCACCCTTTCAAAGCAAGTGGATGATGAGGACTTATTTATATACTTGGCGATGTCGGTGCATTCTTTGAGCATCGCTCTTGTATGTGAGGAATCTCACATTTAATGATTGGTCTACGATGTCCATATGCGGTTGATAAGCGCAGAACGAAACAATCCAAAGGTGGAAAAGCTTGCATACTATCTTTTGATCACTTCAAGAAATCTCCACCCTTATTTGCAAGCTCATCCAATCGAAGTTATTACTGACCAGCCTTTGCGACAAGTCTTGCGGTGACATAAGACTTTTAGAAGGATGTTGAAATGAAACATTGAATTGAGTCAATAAGACATTACTTATCACTCTCGAAGAGCAACCAGGGTCACACCTTGGCGAATTTCATAGCTGAATTCATTGAACGAAATAATCCTTTAAAGAAAAGTGGTAAGAAAGAAACTGGATGGACGATGTATACTGATAGTGCATCCAACAAACAGTGTTTCGATGATGAATATGTACTTGTTACTCTTGAGGAACACCCGAACTTCCACACCTTGAAGCTTGACTTTCCAGAAACTAACAATGAAGCTGAATACGATGCCTTGATTGCAGGACTCAAGATTTCCAAAGAGCTAGGATTAAAGCTGCAATTTCTAGCTAGTGTTTTACCAAGTTCGAAAAGAGTTTCAAGCAAAAGGAGTGACACTAGCTCGTTATTTAAATTGAGTCCTTGAATTGCACATAGACATTGAACATGACACAATTACTCATATTCCAAGAGTGGAGAATGAGAAGGCCGATTCACTAGCTAAATAGGCCAGCTCTAGAGATGCGCAACTCATAGGCTTGGTTTCGATGGATGCACGTTCGACTTCGAGCATCGACCAGATGGATATTGATTGGATCTTAGAGACTGAGCTTGAAAGGAATTCATGAATAACTCTGATTTGAGATTATTTACATAGGGGGATCTTTCCAGAGAGAAGGAATCAACGATGAGAGCACCTTCTACAAGCCTTAAGGTATATAATGCATGAAGGAGTACTTAACAAGAAGGGTTTCTCTATCCCCATGCTTCGGCGTTCCCCTTACAACAGGCCAAATGAACCCTAAGAGAGGTTCATGAAGGTACCTGTGAAGATCACACCGGATGGAAAATCTGTGAAGAAGATCCTCCATGATGGATACTTCTGGCCAACTGTCAGCCGAGATGAAGCTGATTACACCCGTAGATGCAATAAGTTCTAGAGGTCTGCTAAAATACGGAGAGCGCCGCCAGCAGAGATTACTCAAACGGTCGGTCCTTAGTCTTTTGCAGTCTGAGAAATCGATATCATCAATGTGTTGCTGATATCCAAAGATGACGTGAAGTACTCCATCGTTGCAGTTGATTACTTCACTAAGTAGGCTGAGGCAAAGCCATTAGCCATGATTACCACAAAAAAAGTAATCAATTTTGTTGTACGAATATTATCCATCATTTTGGAGTTCTATAGGCAATCGTTACAGATAATGGGACCTAATTTGACAGTACCTAGTTTAATGATTTCTAGCACCAGCACAGCATAGATAAAAGATTTATTGTTATGGCTCATCTTCAAGCGAATGGAAGGTTAAAGTTATGAATAAGATTATCAAGTCCATTCTTAATAAGCGGTTTGAAAAGGCCAAGGGCAAGTGGGTCGAGAAGTTCCATTAGTACTATGGGCTTATCGAAAAACTCACAAGTCAGCGACTAGCCACTCTTCATTCGTTCTGGCCTACGGGCTAGAAGATACGATCTCGGTTGAACTGGAAGTACCTTCTTATCGAGTAATTCACTAAAATCAGACTAATGAGAAACTTCTATTAGAGTCTCTAGATATGATCGAAGAGAAGTGCGATGTGGCCGAGTTTACGGCAGTTGCACATCGACACCAAGTCATACGATATTACAACACTAAAGACAGAAATTGGACTTTCAAAGTTGGCGACCTGATTCTCAAACAAATCTTCCCTAGCCCTAGAAATTTGTGCCTACCATAGGAAAGTCTGTATGTTATAGAGCAGAAAATTGAAGATGGAACTTTCAAGCTTGCGACGACAGATGGGATTCCACTCCTGAAGGCATGGAATATCAAGCACTTACGATGTTATTTGACTTATAAATAAATTCATAAATAATTAGCTAGAGCATTGTAATGAGATATATTCTGTCATTTCCTATCTTTTATGGAATAAAGTGGCTTTTCGAGTCCAAGACTCTTTCTTTCCATTGCTTGAGAGTTGTGACTTGATCGACTCAAATGAATCTGCATGTCAATAATGCAAGTATGTAGGTATTTAGAGTTAGTTGCTAACCAAAAATTCTATGGTTCATGATCGAACCCTCAAAGTTCTTTTCTGTATCCAAAGATAGGTACCAACTAACTCTTGTTCTCGGATTGGGGGAAGGAGTATGAACTCAATAGACGTAATCCGACCATCCATCGGTTAACACTCGCTCCTGCTATAAGAGCAGGAGTATAAACTCAAACCGGATGTTACACGACCACCCATACACTAACTCTTTCCCTTGGTGTGAGGGTAGAAGCATAAATTCAAAACAAACATGATACATTTATTTACTCACACGACTCTTCTCCTCAGAGTAGGAGTAGGAATATAAACTAAAGTGGATGTGAAAAGACCGCCCACTCTTAACACTTTTTCCTGAAGTAGGTGAAACCAAAGGTGCATGCCCGGCATAAGGCGGGATCTTGCCTTCGAACTTCGAATGAATGCCTGGAGTTAGGTGCGATTGGAAATGTAAATTCTGGACGAGGATGTATGAACTATAAAAAGTTAATTCAGATTAGTGCCCAAAGTTCGGCGCAGTTAAATATTGTGATCCTAGAAAAGGATACCAAAACCGTTGTTCTAAGTGCTTAACTCGAACTGATGCCTAGAGCTTAGCACATCAACATTTCTTTATGTTCCTAAAAATAATGAAAGACCGGTAAATTATAGAACTGGCTATAGGATTCGGTCCGACAATAATAACTAAAGGAAATGGATCACACGTACATTGAATGGATAATGTGTTTCTTAAGTACTTAAACAAATCTATAGAAGGAGTTAACGGAACAAAAACCTTTGTTATTCACATGAAATCTGGAAAGCTAAGTACAAGTGCTATTTACACTAGAAGCAAAAAGAAAAACCGAGAACCAAACTCCCAGAAAGCTGGCCAAAAGACCAAAATGGACTGCAGCTATTATTAAAAAGTAAGTCTACCTACACCAAACAAATCGGTGCTTACTTCTTCAATTTTGTTCTCCTGTGTTTTCTTCTTAGAGCCGAGAGAAATGTCGCTCGAGCTTTCATATTATCTCTTTATTTATTTTCCCCCCACTTCCATTACCTTTGGATGGGGTGCTCTGTGGCGATCCAACCAGCATGCTTTGAGCACTCTTGGGAGAAGAAACGGAAGCCAAAATGCTTTGCAAGGATCCCATAGATATGCTTTGAGAACTACCGGGCAGATGGATATGGACAGAAGTGAAGATAGTTTGCCCGGGCAAGGCAACGGATAAAGGAGGAGGAATAACATCAAGTTTCTCTTACTTGATATCTATAGCTAGGAGGACGTCTTTCTCAAATTTATGCTCAAGCTCTTGCATGGTGAGATGCGACAAGGGGTTGAAGAACCCAGTAATAACAACATCTTCGTCAATTTGAATTTCCTGAGTCCCAACAAATCCTTCATCCAATAAAGCATCAATCATCTACTCACCAAGGCCAGTAGTATCTTTAACCGAGATGGTTGGAATCATTGTTGAAGTGGCGATAGTATCTGACTCCATTATAGGCACTTTAGTCCCGGTTGAGAGTCCTTATTGGGAAACGGAGCAATATGGGCTAACCTAAAGCTTGAGAAACAAAGAGAGAAAGATCAGATATGTTAACCAGCAACACATCAACTTTCTGGAATACAAGAGAAGTCAATCAGATACCTTCTTCTCTTTGGAGTTTTGCGCGAGCCATATGCCATCGGAGTTCCCTTCAAGAATCTAAGAGTTGATGGTAGGCCTGTGGATCACAGGCCTTTTGTGATCATATCCAAACATCGAGTAACTTGGGACCTAAGAGTTTGGCTGGCAGTAGCATCGTGTGGCATTATCCAAAGCCTTCGCTCAAGTCTTTATATGCTGTCGAGGAAAGCTCTGGGTAAAGAATAAGCTGGCCATCCTTTAGAATCTTAGGCTCATCTCCTACCAAGACTTCTTTCTCTAGCTGCATCAAGTCCGCCTCACCACCTTCGAGGAAAGTTTTTTTTCTCAACAATCCACTCCCAAGCGAGGGTAAGAATTTTGGGATAATCAAGTTTGAACATTCCGGATCTCAAAATTTGAGCATGTTCACATTGTACTAGTTTAGTAGTGGTTCAAACTTCTGTATCGCATGCTCTTCTACCCATAGTTCCACGGCCTCAACTTCTTTTTTGATGAGTATGTCCAAAAATTTCACACGCTCAAGGACTTTGTCTCTTTCCTCCTTGGCATGGAGCAACTCATCACAATAATTCTAAGCTTGTTGGAGCGCTTCATCGTTTTCTTTTGTTTAATGCTCTATCTTGGTTTTTAGCTTAGCCGCATTTCTATTTGCAATATCCCTTTCTATTACTAGAGCATAGTTTCGGTAGAAAGCCTTCTCCATTTCATCCCAATGCTTAATCCACTCCTCTTTGAGTGCTTTGATAGCCCCATCGGTTTTCTTCTCGGCTTTGGTTGGGAATGCTCTCAATTTATCGACCTCAGCATCGAGATTAGAAATGATTCTATCATAGTTAGCTTCGATGAGTTTCTGATTGTCAATCTCTAGCTACTTATCCCTGAAGACTTTGAATTTTTTTAGTTAACCTCGTCCATTCATTATACTGGTTGTGAAAAATGATCATGCAATCTATGGTAATCTTTTGAACGTCGTCAGGAATTCCTTTAGATTAGGCACAAACATAGGACCACCAAAGCAACTGTTTGGAAATTCTTTAGATTAGCCTTTTGGGAATTGGCCACAAGCTGTTCCCCAAAGGAGATAGGTGGGACTATGGCAGTCTCTTTGCCAGTGTTAGTGTTGGGAAGTTTTAGAGCCACTCTTATGACACCTACAGTTATAAGACTAACTGGAGTGAGATGGCATCGGGGGTGCAGGTGGATGGAGGCCAGAGGTGGAGCACGAGAAGCGTTACTAGGAAGGGGATGTCATCATAACGTTCAAGTTGCCTGTCTGGACTTCTAAGAGGAGGTGACCTAGACCTAAGGCGCATCTAGAAGCAGAGGTGACCTAGACCTAAGGCGAATCTAGAAGCAGAGTCATGTGATAAGCAATCTCTATCCTAACTACTTCTATCTCGATCATCTCTGTCTCGGCTAGATAGATAGCCTGACCCATAATCAGAACCGCTCCCCTAGTGGTACGAGCTCGACCAAGGCCTTTGTGCTAGGGATGCTTTCTCCTTCGAAGATCAGTATATGTACTTCCTTTTCTCCATCAGTACTGCATAGAAGACAAGAACAATTTAGATCCAACAAGTAAGGACATAGATCAAGGGCGAGTGTCATGAAGTGCGCAAGTGTGTGTGAGTGTCCTAGTGTCCCCCAGACAGACCATGAGCTAGAGCTTTAGTCATAGGAGTAACCTCTTTTATACTGATAGGAATAAAGTCCTTATTGACGTGGATAGGTGGAGTTGATTCCCTCAATACTATTATTACCGACATCGAAAGAGCCAAAATCGGTAGGAATTTCCTCTAAGCCGACAAATATGCATGTCGAAGGAAGAGATTGAATTTTCTCTTCATCTATGACTAACAAAGGCTAGGTAGAAGTCTGCACCTTAGAGATTTTCATAATAAGCCTCTTCTTCAAAGCAAGTCGTAATTGTCCCTAAATTGTTCATGCAGAGACTCATGACCCGCATCGATGTTACCCTAGCTAGCCTCACCACTTTCACCAATAATTTCACATTCCTTGACATCCTTTAATACTTGTACAATATTTTCTTCAACTCCAGCCCTAGGATATGGGCTAGGAGAAAATTTGGATCAGCCCCGCCTCCTCTAAGATATCTATTATGGTCATCGTTGTTATTATCACTGGAAGCTATTTGGACAATGCCAGTGCCGCGACCCTCTTCCACAAGCCATAGGCAAGAAGATTTTCATCTGAAAGGAGAGTTCTGTTATCTCTATCTCCTATCGGAATTGCCATAAGAGCTTTAACAACGTATGAAAGCATTGAGCTATTGGGTATCCCCGAAACATCTGGATAGTAAAATAAGGATATAAGTTAAGTCTGCACACTATAAGACAAAATTCATGTAAAGTGTTTGGAATGGAACTTATGTTTGGATATCCATCTCTATGCGAATCCAAGTGGGCAGTGGACATAGAACCACTCAAACTTAAAGTAGCTCAATTTGTTCTAAGCCCCAGTAAGCACTCTACAACCCCTGATTGGTTTCAAGTAAATCAAAGATGGACTCTCTTTTTGGCTCTTGAAGCTATAATGCATCGGTTCTCATCATGATTGGGTATTCGATTCAAATGCTTAGAGAAAACCATTTATGTGCTAAGGAGGAAAGCGTAGCTATTCAAATGCAGCTGGATAGGATCCAATCACATAAAGTTGAGAACTCGTCGCATAAACTGATTAAAACGGTGGGACATAGCCTACCAAGCACATATATTTTGCGGGTAGCTACAATGTACCCTTCTGGTGGATTGTGTGGTATTTGATGATGGGAAGGAACTAAAACTTCCTTAATTGGAATCTCGTGCTTATCACATATTATCTAAAGAGATCCTTCGTCGATTTTAGAAGTGATTGGATCAACGGGATCTTTTAATATCATGGCACCTTCAAGAGTGTCGGGTGTTGGATCTATTTCTGGTTCACCCATCAACTCTACTGAATTTTTAGAAACTGGTTGCTCGACTTCAAGATTTTCTAGATTTTGATGTTCAACCTATGGAATCTCTTGTTGTTACTCTTGCAAAGCTAGAGTTTGTTGTGCATGCTCAACCAGAGTTTGCTGGAAATGTGGAGTTGTAGTCGAACTCGATTCAGCATCGGAATCAATACATTTGGAAGTTGAGATACCTGTGGCTTAAGCAACAAAGTGTTTGAATGTCTTTGATCCATTTCTATAAAAAAATCGATAAATAATCAACATTAGAAGACTAATTACAAATTGTACCCTCCATGCTAAAATGGATACTATTGCAATGTCATGTGGTGTCGCATAGTGCAATTTTCTGATATAATTTAATGGTTCATTTTATATTCTGGATATCACTCGATATGACCGTCATTACTGACCATCCTGACAAGTTTCACATCTACAACCATGCTTTAGGAAAAATTCAAGACCGAGTACATATTCTCCTATGAAATAAAATCTCCAAAATTTACCTTAGTGTTGGAGTTGTATAACTCCAAATTGGAGAATTCCCAATCTTCTTCTTCAACCTTCACTACTTCCCAAATCATGGTCGTTCATGTCCCTATTCACCCACTTCCATTCAACCACGTCCATCTCCATCACTAAGTTCATTGTTATCCTAACTAGTTCTATGCAATATGGAGTTGAAGGTAAGGACCGATTCAAGTTAAAATGGGTTCCAAAAGCAAGTGCTTGGTTCGATGGACCTTCAATCAAGGTAAGGAGGAGGGAGCGGAGTCAGGTAATGATGGGGATTAGTGGCAGTGTTCTAAAGGTCGGGTGGAGGTGAGATTCGATTTGGGATTTGAAGTTTTTAATGGCTAAAGGTCAAAGCTTGAATAGGTTATCAAATGAAGGAGTGAAGAAAGTGAAGTGAAGGGTTTGGGTTATATACCCTACGGAGCCTATGTTCTCAGGCAAGACTTGGAAAACTCTTTGAGTCCAGAGTAGATACCAAACCCTAAGCTATAGGTCGATACCGAGTCCTAAAAATGATAACTAAAAAGATATAAACATACATATATATATAGCATATGCACGTGTGTGGATATATATGCCTGTATAAACATGTGATGGACTGTGTGTGTGCATATCCAATACCCAGTAACTGGAACCAAATGGAAATTAAGTTTGAACCTGAAAAATCCATGGATGGAATTAGTTTAATCATCAAGCTCAAAGTGATACATTACAAGATTACATTCCAAACTATAATTTCAAATGCTGGTAGAGCATCATGGCAGATGATTATGGGCATGAATTTTCATGGAATCGATCTACAAGAAGAATAGCAGCCGTTTGAAATATATAGTTGATTCCTTCATGATAATTCCAACTTGTCTCGATTCAAATTACATCATGTTGGAATGAGATATACTATGGTATGCAAGTGTTATCCAGCCTTTTGACAATGTAATGTTCCAACAGACTGGACAAATCAAACTCGAAGATATCAAGGTAGGAAGCCTAGAGAGATAGTCCAGAATCCAGAAACCAAGCACAAACAAGATCACAAGGTCAGAACCAAAACAACCGAAACCATGGCAGCACAAATGCACCCAAATTAGGAGTTGGTATCGACCCTACCCAATGGGTCGGTACCGAGTCCTACTGCCACCTCAAGTGGACCCCATCTTTTGCTCATGCCTTCTACAAGATGCTTTTAGCCTATTTACAATGTTGTTTTGCTGCTAAAATGCGGTTCTCCGTTGATCTCCAAGAGCACTTGAAATTACAACTTTGTTCTTCTGCAGCTCCATCGTTTAGACTCGAAAACAAGCTAATATGGATTGGTACCAACTCCTGCTTCTAGATGATGGGGCACCTACTTTCTTTGGAGAATTGGTCTAAATCGTGTATAACGACTTGGAGATATTTTGTGAGAAATATTAGGCTTTCTACCTCTACAAATAGGAAGGTAGGACTCATTTTTAGGATCTTTTGGCTCTAGCTCTTCCTTACGGTGTATTCTTGTAATTCTTAAAATCTAAATGTCGGAGTTGTACCACCCCTAAGAACGTCTTCCTTTAAGTCAGGTATAAGCAATAAAATCTTAAAGGGGATGTAGGCCTTGCTTTGCCGAACCACCATAAAAGATTGTGTTTTTTTAATTTCTAATTTTCATTTACATTTCTTCTATTTTATTCTCTACATAAACTTCTGGGTGTTTGTGTCATTTTTGGTTCAAACATAATAATTTCTAACATGCAAACTAGTCAAAAAGAACAAATACGCAAGATTCCACTCAACACCCTTATATCTATTCTCAAAAATAATTGTTCATAATTAATCTACCAAATAAATAGAAACAAAAAATAGAATCAATAACCTAATTGAATGGTGTATTGGTCTCTATGGCAATGGCTTCTTAGTGTTTGGAGAAGAAGAACATATATGTAAGAAGAGAGAAACATAAAATGTTCTACACACTTTCACAGTCTCTTTTAAGCTTTATTTATAATAATCAAATTATTCTAAGCTAGTCAATATGTATACTGTAGAAAAAAAATTGGTTATCCAATTAGGTGGTAAATGTTCATATCCATTTATGCATATTAATTAGGGAAAGTTCAATTTACTCATTCCTTTTTTGATATATTTTTCCTTTTAAAAATGTAATTTTGGTTAGTCCAAATTTAACGTTTTGCTCTAATTCAAAATCACATATCTCTAATACATGCTCGATATCCATTTTAAATCAAGTTTCTTTATCAAAACAAAAAAATAAGAAAGTGGTCTCATCGAATAAAACACATAAGCATACCTTCTTCATACCAATCAGAAATCCTTTTTTATAACAAAGTGATAATTTATTTAAGAAGATATCTCATTATGATTTCTTAAGGGCTCAAAACCATGACCTCTAGAACCTTTGTCTAAAGCATTAGTCCTCTAACGACTTGAGCTAGGGGTTCTTTACCATAAATCTCTTTTCCTAATCATAAAAAATAACTACAACCACCTCCTAGACGTGATGCATCTCCCACCATGAGATACACTAAACAACTTGACCTTGTGCGTTTTTAATAACATGTAGACCTCCATAAGGTCTTTATGTATTTTCCAATTTGACACCCGTTTACCCCTTGACCTAATTTCTCCATACAATCGATATCCATACCCCGAGCACGATGAACATGAAGACCGCTGATTAAAATATGATCACCTTGCAATCATCACAAGTAGTACACACATTAACCTCTCCACCTACCAGTTACTAGACGGTTTAACTATCACTCTCTTCCTATTACCAATTACATGACCAACCAATCAGTAAAGATTTCCATAATTTGATACTTCTCCCATCTCATGTGCCACCCTTCGTCGCGTTCAAAACTCCACCTTGGGACTTTCAGCTGACCAAGAAAAATGCGATTATGCAAACAAATAGGTACTTGTCGCGAGCTAGAGATCTCACTAACCACACATGCATATGAAGTCGATAGATACAATATCACAAACTAGTGTTCTAACTCCATTGATGGTCCTAACCAAGTCAAAAGTCTTTTCCAAAGAAGAAAAACACTTCACTACATTATATATGTGAACACTAGCAACTAAATCATTCTTCAAAGGCTTGACATCACTACTGAAGACATCACAAGAATTATCACTATCACTGCCTCTAGTTATATAGGCATATATATTGGTATAATTATTATTACTTATAGTTATTTTTCATACCTCTTATACGCTTCACACTTATTATGAATATGAACAATTTTATGAAAATAATAATAAACAATACCTTTTGACATATTTTTATCATTAGCGAACTCCTTCTCTGAATGTGTATCATTCTTTGAATCCTTTCTACCATAGCCTTATTTTGAACTAGTTTCATGGTTGTCCTTTTCCTTCTAAGCTCTTTATTCAAGAGACTACTTCGAACAATGTCTAATAAGTATAGTTCAATAGTATTGGAATTATTCAATGACATAACCAATGTTTTATGACTCTCTGAAAGTGAACTCATCAAGTACAGCTTGTAATTCACATCAAATTTCACATCCATACTTGTTAAACATTTTATTACAATTTGAATTTCATTCAAATGTTGTGCCATAAATTTCTCCCCGTCTTGCTTAATTGAAAAAAATTCTAACAAGAAAAGCCTTGCTTGTAGCACTTTTAGACTCATATAATGATGCCAATTTGTCCCAAAAAGCCTCTATAGATTTACAACTAGTTACATGGTGGAAAACCGAATCATCAAGGAATGGGAAAAACTATGCAATCTTGTTCTTGTTCATCTTCTTCTATCTTCCCTCCTCTATTTTTGAGGGAATCTTCCCAATATCAAACCATCGACTAATAAAGACCATTGCATATAAATCATCCTCCATCTTAGACTTTTGAATAATCCCATTGTTTCTAGTCAAAAGTGCATTCATCAAGAAGGAAATTAAATCTGACATCTTAACAATAATCTAAATCCAAAACTAACCTTAGCCCCGCAATGTTCCAGTTTTGATACCATTTCATTTTGATTTTGTTGTGCAAAACATAAAAAAAATATAATTTTTCAAAGCCTATCTCAAAAGCTAATGTCACCCAAGTCCCAAAGATATAATATAGGATAAAAATAATAATAATACTTGAATACAAACAAAGGTGAAAACGGTTCTAAAGACATAAACCAATCAAAAAGAACATATAAAATTCCACCAACTACCCTTTATAGTGATTCTCAAAATAATTATTTACAATTAACCTACTAAATAAATGTAAAAAACAACAAACATAATCAATAACTTAACTGAAAAAAGTCTTAATTTCTATGCTAATGGCTTCTTAATGTTTGGAGAAAATATAAAAGATGAAGAAAGAACACCATATGTTTTCCATGTTATTACACTCTTTTTTAAGCCATATTTATAATAGTCAAGTAACTTGATTCCCAGTTTAATATATATTGGAAAAGATTAATTTGACTATCCAATTAAAAGGAGAAATATACACACACATATATGCATGTCCATATATGCATATTAACTAAGTAAAGTTGAATTTTACTCTTTCCTTCTTTTGTATATTAATTTGGGTGATTTTGTATCAATTAAATTTAAAGTTATAAATCAACAAATATCAGTAAAGAATTCAACTTAAATAAATATAATAAAAATCATCCCGGAAGGTCAAATAAAATTAAACAAAGTTTTTACATACGTAGTATAAATAATTGCACTAGTTAAACTTCAAAATTTAAGTCGAATATTTATATGGCTAACTACTCATACATTCAAAAATAAATAGTTCGAGTTGATTAACTATACACTTAGTCATTATAACATATTTTTAAAAGTACATATTTATGATTAACTCATAATTCTATTTGCGGTTCAACAACTACATGATCCCAATGTACCAATTACTCTAACAAACACATATATTACTAAACATAATTCCTTTATATGCTTAAAAATGCACTAATAGTATAATTATGAATACTTCGTTTTTGATTAAAGAGATAACATTAAAAATGTTGGTTTATTATTTCTCATTAAACTCAAAACATCTTATTAGTTGGAAACATTTATACCATTTTTTATGGAAAATAAAACTATAAATTTGTTCACATAATTTAAATACTTTCCACATATCCTGACCTGTATGCTTATTGTAGATGTAATCTTTATATTATATAAAATAAATTTATTCTTTTAAACCATATATAAATATGATCTATGGAATTCACTTATAACTGTGTACTAGGTGCATATGCAAATAACTTTCCAAATCCACCTTACATGCATGCATGTTTAATAAGCCATTTAAATATTCATAATCGTAACATACCAAAATATATGCATAATGCCTTTCCTTTTCTCATATATATACCCATTATTTGATACAAAAAGCTATTTTTATTTACACACATATGAACACTACTAATACCAGTTAAACATTTAATATAGTTAAATTAGAAAACCTATTTTCAAATCCAACTTTACACTTAAAATCATATCTAGAATAAAAAATATTGGGCGTGCATAAATTAACAATGTAGAATAGAATGAAATCTGAACCTCAATATCGCTATTTTTTGTCCAGTCAACCCCGGAAGAATATGAGATGAACACTTAAGTGAAAATATTTTATCAACCTCGAATTAGAAGTTAATCAGTTAAGATATTTACTTATATTTAGAATATGCCTATAAATCAGCATTTTTTTTAACCATATTGATTTTCTACAAAAAGGATAATGACAACTAATTTATTTGATCTTAAGATAATGTTTTCTATTACAATTAGTTTCATTGTTCTTTTTTGATTTCATACTGAAATGAAGAATGTTGTAATGATCTGGTATATTGATCAAAATAGTAATGATGGTTCTTTACTATACTCCACCATAGCACCAAATTTGAGATGTAAATTTTTATAAATTACGCTAATTTTAGTGAGTGCTACATAAATAACAATAAATATGGAAAACTTACTTACAACAAAAGTAAATGATAGCTTAGTCACAACCATATTCATATTCTTTTATATTTGAAACATATATGAAAAATTAATCAGTTGTAAATGAGTTAGATGGATAAAATTTTATTTCGATGTCCGAAGAGAGATAGAGGAGAAGTAAAATTATGAATTTGAGAAAATAAAACAACTAAGGGAAGGTGGGTGTAAATGGATAGGTGAAGTATTTTATTGGGTGAGAGAATAAATAGTTGAAATGACATGTTTGGTGCGTGTAGATAACATCACCCTATAAAATAGAGTGTATACTTATTATCCATTTACATTTTTACCAAACAACATTTTGTATCCATAATATTATAAGTTATTCCATATATAGAAATAAAAAAAATTATTGCATCATGAACGCTAGTCTTATTAGTTTCTCATTTCCTTACTAATAGTGTGTGATACATAGATCTTTATACCCTTGATCAAACTAAAATTATCAACAAATATTTACTCGTGCCTCGATAGAATTAATATTATTCATTTGTCAGATGCAACATAATCCAAACTTGCATATTCATGATGAATCGTGTGAGTAAAATGACTACACAACAAGTTGCATGCACAATGCCATATTTATAAGTCTCACGTATCACATTTGAGTAGTTTCTTATTATAGGTAGTTTTACTAATACTAGGTGAATTTAACTTAAGCTTCACTAACCATTTAGTCAGTATACAACACATATAATGTATGATATAACATATTAGATTTACAAATGAGATAATATATAACCTAATATCATTATGTATACCATAGGACAACCATTTTATATATCGAGTAATACAAAACTATTGTATGTCCTCTATATCAACTTATACATACATGGATATAAAAGTCAAAATTTATATAACAAATTTCTCATCTATATCAGTAGAACACTTTATCGTAAGGGCATTAGAATCTAGGATAGTGTGTAGCAGCTAAACGACCAAATATGCCTAAAAAATAATCATCCTAACGACCATTTATAATCCTACTATGCTACTAAAATTTGTTTAATATGCACTTAAAAGGACTGTTACTTATTCGAAGTATCACTGCATAGACCGATGTTGAATGTTTAAGCTCCATACATGCATATTAAAAAGTGAAAATTATCTAACGGATGGTGACTATAGAAAAGAATAGGCACTCTGTCTTAAACATTCCATTAGGTTAGCATTGATGTGTTATACTAATAATAACTTACAACCTAAAGTATCCAATACTAGTATAAACAAGGTTTTAAGGACTTATATAGAATCAACAAACACAAATTCATATATAACAAGATTGTTCCCAATGAATAAAGTAAATAAATTATGCTACATTGGTGGTGGATATATCGAAATTTGGTCAAAGGTTATATCTCCATTTAATGACGACCCGCCTTTTTGACCCTCAAATGTTGACACTAATACATCCATGATATTCACATGCCAAGCACCCAAGTTCCAGAAAGATAGATTATTATGATAAAATAAAAAAAACAAGAAAGATGGAACACGGTATCAAAATCTCATAACGGAACGATAACATATAATATTGAAAGATAATACAAACTATCACTCTAAGTTACATATCATTTTAGAGCTACAATTCTAAGTATTTTCATCATCCCATATAGTTAAAACAATGTGTCCTTCAACTAAAATCCACCTTTCTAAAACTGCTCGAAATCGCGCTTGAGGGATTAAGGGAAAAATAAAACTATGAATAAAATAAAGTCTGGTGTGAACAACTCAAGAAACATCAGCATAATGTACAACACCTTTTGAGACCATTCTTATTAATATAACGTTTTACTATACTCAAAAGTGCCAAACCATCTAATAAGTACATATGGGCAATATAATAGATAATGTGTAGTATGTGGCATATAAATCAAAAAATAGTTGTGATGCATGTATACCACAATGGTATTTGGTATACAATCAATATCGCTAAGGTGCATTCATATATCTGTAAGGATTTCTATGAGCCGCCCCCATTAAACTGAGGCAAATCTTCTACACAAGGATAAAAGATATCCTTTCGAGTGTCTTATATCTCGAGATAAAATATACCATGGAGAAGCCATAACTAGTCCATGAATCATCATGTTGCTCCGAGTATCATCACTCCTACATGAATATCGGAAAGATTCACTAGATACAAAGTTAATATACCCTTTTGTTTGTTAAACCCTTTAAGTTATGCCCCATACTCTGGTTTCAATCATTACCGATGGTGAATACATATTCATCGTCTCATTACACGGGTCATCGTTACTTGAAAATATCTTGAATCTCTCTTAGGATTGTAACATCTTGAATAATTCACGAATCCCCACATGGATTCTAGCATCTCAAACAAATCACGAGTCTCTACGTGGATTCGAGCATCTTAAAAAGATCTCGAGTCTCCACATAGATTGCAAAATATTGATCACGTATGAAGTGATTATGGTTTCAAATCATATTATATATGTACGCCCCCTTTGCACTTACTGGATGCTCCAAAACCAATCAATAAATTTCTAGTCAACTTAACCCCATAGAAATAAATGGACAATGCATAAAGGTGGAGATCATCTACTATCAAAGTGGATTTCCTTATTGTTTATCTTAGAAGAGCAAGATGAGTTCATACGTACAGTATGTAGCACCAAAGATAACTGTACTATATAACCCTCATGTTTCTTTTAGATACATCCCAAGTTATTTTGGTAAAATTCAATAACAATGAGAAAGATTGCATGTGGAAACTAAGTCTTATATACTTAGCATGTTTTTGGCCATCTTAACTTATACCATCTCTCGTTCAAGAGTGAAGCCGATAGGTTAAAGCATTACTTCTTCTACACCCTATTCTATTGTTAGTCTCATTCTTATAGATATAATAAGCCTACTTCATCAGCTGTTTGTGTGAAGTACAAAACTAAATACTTTCTATAAACAAGTAAACACAGAAAGCATGATTAAGTCACATAAAGCACGATTACGTCACATAAGCGACTTCTAATCCCTTTTTATTTAATTAATCCTTTTGTTAATTAAAACTTCTTTTATTATTAAAACTTCTTTTAACTAACAAAACTTTGTCCATCTATTACTACTTCCTATTTTCTACTTGTGTGTATGTATGTGTGTGTGTATGTGTGTGTATTACCTTATCGAAAGATATATACATGTATTCTATGATTTGACTATTCATTTGTAATCTTTCAATACTTCAAAAAGTACTCATTTACTTATCTTAAAAGATACAAATATATTCACAAATCTTTAACAAGATTTCTTACTTTAAACCCTTACTTTTTCTACCTTTTTCCAAAAGATTTCATACTTGTTATTAAAATTAAAGTACCCATTTAAAAGATCTAAGTACATTCCCAAATCTATTTCAAATGGTTTAAGACAAATGTTAGTTAAACATTGGCACTAGATCCAAAACCATTTTACTTATAATCATCTTTAAAACATTTTTAAAGATCTAATTATGTTCATAAGTATAAAAAAAATGGTTAACAACAAATGTTGCTCAAACATTATTTACAAGAAAACCAAAATAATTTATACTTAAAATTATCGTTAAACATTTCTTTTCAAAGACCTAAGTACATCTACACTTATTAAACAAGGTAACATACTTTTATTTAACTTCCCAAAAACATTCATTACAACTAAGTGTTATAACCAAAACCACTTAACCTTTTATAAAATATTTCACTTACTTTTCCAAGCTTACATATACACTTTAAAAATACATATAAATAAGTTTTGAATATCCATATAAAATATTACTTAAAAATATCAAAATTATAAATTTGATAAAAATCAATGAAAAGCATGTTTTACACCTTACAACACTTTACTTTAAAATTTATAAAAAAATATTAAAACTATATTTAAATTTCTTATCTTTTTTTTCATATTAAAATACGTTTTAATGGAGCCAGCATAAAATTTCTTACAAGGAGGTAGTTTATAAACCATTTGAATCATGAAAAACTAGTCGAAATGTCGCATTTCAACAAAATAATGCAACGTGCCCCGGACTGTTGTAGTGGAGCAAACACATCATTTATAAATGCTATCTAAAGTTCTAAGTAGTGGAACAACATGAAAATGCCTGATCATTATGGCCAATTTTCATCATTAAATTAACGACTAAGACATGAAACTTTTATAGTAAGTACTACACTTAGGGTACTTAAAACCATGAAAAGAAATACTAAAGGACATTTGCTCATATAGTTATAAAAATTCCCAAAAAGGCTATCTGCTAAAGTGTTCGTATATCGACCATTTTACTTCAAATTTTAGACACTTTGTTCAACCACTTATTAAATCCTTTAAATCATAATTTTTTTTCAGTAATAATTATTTACCTTCAACTGTTTTTATAGAAACCCTTAAGGATTTCTTTTAAATTAATTATAAAAATTTCAAAAATTAAGTCAAAGTACTTATACAGCGACCTTCTTCTCGCTATAACTATTTGCAACTTTGTTTAATAAGTTAATAAATGATTTAAACATCAATATTTTTCCATTAATAAGTACTCTTACAATACTTATTAAAAATTCAAAGAAGCCCCTATGATGTCTTTCAATGTTGACTTCAAAAATCATCGAACACAAGGCATTTTCGTAGTGCATCCATAACGACCTTTTCGCTTCTAACTTTCACAACTTTGTTTCAAAATTTACATAACTTTCCAATTCAATTCCTTGTTTCACTATACAGTGAAATATGTGTAGAGAACAATTAAAATATATTTTACCATAATATATACGCAAATGATTAAATAGACCAAGTTTAAACATAAGGGATTCAATGTGCACGTATAGCGACTATCACTATACAGACCATTCCATATCCATTCCAAATTAACAACATAATCAAAATAACCATTTAAACATCAAGCCAAGCTATGCCACATATTATAGAAGGTAATATAAGTGATGGTGTACAATTTCAAGTTGTCATTTGCTTTCAAAAGGGTCAAAGTTTATAGCTTTAATCAGTTAATGTCACTTTAAATTTATATTTATTGACATATACATGTATACACAGTATATACATACAAGATAGTGAGTAATCTCACCTGGATCTGAGCCAAATACAAGCTCAAGCACACAAAAACTCAAGAACATATCCTTCCATCGCCAAACACCTAAAGATCATAGCTTTAGCACCAAAACCACAAGGCAACACCACCCATCCACATTGTTTCTCATGGCCTAAATGGAAAACCTCATGTCCTCTTCATTTCTTCCACTATTTACATTTGATCCATGTTTAATATAGTGTTCTAAGGTATTGTTGAAAGTTTGATTAAGTTTGGAGAGTATTTGAACTAATTAGAGCAAGATTAGTGAAGAACAAAGTGGATTAGTGCTAATCCCTTTCTTCCATTTTTTGTCTTTGAATTCATTTCAAGCCTTAAAAAAAATTGAAGTGTAAACATAGCCTTAACCCCCTTTGACACCCCTTGCCATTGCCAAGAGAGCCCCCCATCTTCTTTGCATGCTTTCCACATACACCTTATTACTTAAAAATAAAATATCTAAAACACTATTCATCCAAATATCTTTTCCTTGTTCCTTTTAGAAGATTTAGATAATTTTATAGAAAAAAAAATGTAGTTACTAATTACCTAAACAATGATTAATTATACAAGCATAAAATTTTTGAACAAATTCTGTTGAGAAAAAACTGTTTATCAATAAAACAATTTTCGTTCAATTTATCGATATTTCTTCGAACTATATATTTTTATAAACATTTTTAACCATCATCGGTGATTACTAAAAAGGGTTAACAAGATTATTAAATAAATTTAGTCACATTTAATCCAAGATTCGAATAATTAAATTATTCAAACATTCAAATACAAAGTGAACAAAATTTCAGATCTTTACATTAAGACTACATAAGTGCAAATTTTTAGGAAAAATTCGTGCAACCGCAATTTTGCATGCTATGTGGAATTTTTTTAAAATCATTCCCAATTGTTGATTTTTGGTGTACACCCTAAAAATTTCAACATCCAAAATCAAGATGAAAGCGCCAGTTCATATGAAAAGTAAAAGGAAAAAAGAAAAAAGTGGGCAAGAGCACATAGACTTTTTTATAGTGGTTCAGCATAATCTCCAGTCTTCATCCATTTTAATCTTTTATTTATTGTTCTCTCTCTCTCTCTCTCTCTCTCTCTCTCTCTCTCTCTCTCTCTCTCTAGATTACAACTAGTTTCTCAGTTCTAACCACGATATCGTGGATCTCTGATTTACAATGATGTTTCTAACGATTTTGAAAGTCACTAGTACTGTGAATTTATTGACCTAAGTCCTAGAACAGCTTATAGTTGTCTCCTTAGTGACTTTGATGGAGGAGAGGTTACAGTTGAAACCTCGACAGTTAAAGAATCTAGATCATATTTTGGTTGCTGATAGGCTTGTATGTATAGAGGAAACAGTCGTATTGGACCAAAAATCCACCGAGGGCAGAGTCCAAATATCGGTATGAAGTAGTGCGCAAAGTTGTAAAATCTCCCAAGCTAACATCAAATGTCGACACCAACATGATCATGTCGGGGTTGACTTCTCATAATAGTTCAAATCACTTCGATTCTTCTTGCATCCTTCATCCTACTTGATTTTAAGATGTTCCATGTTGTTTCCATTGATTGTTGGTCATCCAAAAAAAATCGGTACCTACCTCTCTCTAAAACAGTCCAGAATCAGCCTTTTTACCCAAGAGGTCGGTAGTGACTTTTATCCTTAGCTCAGAATAACTTGTAAGTTTTACAGCACTCATCTAATTCCATATGGAGGTGCCCTAAGAAGTTGCGACATCTATGGACTTAACACGAGAGGTCAAGGTTGACATGAGAGTTCAGGGTTGACACGAGAGGTCAAGGTTGACATGAGAGTTCGGGTTGACATGAGAGGTCGGGTTTGACTTCTCTCCTTATTGTATTTTGAGCCCAAATTCCTTGAGCACTCTTAGAATTGATAAGCAATGAATCCTGTGAAATTTGTATGAGAAATACAAAAATAGGAGAAGTCGCTACTGATGTGATCATCTCGGCACCGACTTCTCTCCTTAATATTTTGGGGTAAAACCGCTCTTAGCTATTTCTTTGTTCCATCCAAGAGTGCTTGCAAATTGTCAAGTCATTTTGTCCTCGTCTGAATCTTGTAGGTCCAGTTGAAATCTGCTTTGCTAAAACGCGATTAACACTTGCACCCCAAAGTACGTCTTTCGAATGTAAAATACGTTTTTCTCAAGAACAAGTTTCAATAATCAGTCTTCGACAGTTGGGCTCTTCGGCTACTTCAACCTTGGCGAATCATGCAGTTTCTTTAGATTCTCTTGTCAGTCATAGGTCATTCCAAACCTGTTACAGCCTAGGACTCTAGAGTCTGACTAAATATAATCTATACATCATCATCATTCCAAATCCATTTGGAGTTATTACATCTTATATATTACATCACATATCGAAATCATCCTGTATTCATCCAGGATTATCTATTTGGATTATCTATTTAATTCCAATTACAAAGCATACAAAACCTTTTATCAAATCTTTTTATGTTCTAAGTTTGATCTCTCTGGATCATCTTTGATTTAACATGTAGTCTCTCTGGATCGTTTAATGTTTATGTTAAGGGTATGATCTTGCCAAATCGTTTATTATTTAAGTTTAAGTGACGATCTCTCTGGATCCTTGCCGAGTTTGTTCGCACTTTGGAAAAGGGACACAATGACGAAGCTAGCCTATCCGCTCACTCTTCGATGAGGAGACTTACTTCCGGCACTCTGGTCTTGTCTCTCTTGTTGGGACTCTAAGGCAATTAATATCATTCGCTGTCTGACGAGGGGACTTGCACCTTTCACTCTGGTCCTGTCTCTCTGGCAGGGACTCTAAGGCGATCAAAATCGGTCATCATTCTCTAGTAAAATTTCAAAATTCAAATGTCCAAATAAAATAAAATAAGTAGAAATTCGAATTATCCATTCTAGACATTCGACTTAGAGCTGACTAAGGACCAATCTAGGTTTTATGCATGCCTGAGTAGTCACAGGCTAGTATTATCCTAAGCATTCACCCTAGAAATCTAAAATAGAACATGACTAGATACCAATCTAGGCTTTGTTCACGTCTAAGTGGTATGGGGTTATTGCTGTACTAAATAGTCATCTCAAGCATCCAACTTAGAGTGTGCCAAAATAACCATTGAGATCCCATACACATGTAAGCGGCCTGATGTTATATAGCATCATTTATTCAAATTCAGGTAAAGGAAGCGAACCTGACCCCATTCCATCCCGATCGTAGGGTTGTCATCCA
Organism: Allium cepa; assembly: GCA_030765085.1. Classification (NCBI taxonomy): domain Eukaryota; kingdom Viridiplantae; phylum Streptophyta; class Magnoliopsida; order Asparagales; family Amaryllidaceae; genus Allium; species Allium cepa. The sequence goes on from CM060931.1 coordinate 308,038,858, forward strand.
ATGGAAATCTCTAATCGATAACTTTATTTTGCACCTTGCTCTAATGGTGGGCTTCTGGTTCTAGCTTCTGATGTCACGTATTTGTATTCTGATTTGCCACTCTGGCTCCAAGATTTCCTTTTCAGGGTATTAAAGCTCATCCTAAATCCTGATCGATTGTGTCCTCGAGTCATTAAGGCATTGTTTCAGTTTTCTTTGCTCTGTCTCCAAATGACCCTATGTTGGTTTCTGGTTTTTGGTTCTAAATTCCAACAACTTTGGTTATTTCTTATTGTCCTTTTCTTTGGCAGAATCCTTTAAGCATTTACTACTGCCTAGTTATCACTCTGTCCTTTATCCCCTTTATCATTCTTTCCATCTCTTTTCTAGTCACGTAGGTAGAACGATGAGGGTTCGTAGGAACCTCCTAGCTGGCCCTAGGCTCTACTTGACATGCTTTGGTTATAGATTTAGCATTTGCCTCTTTGTCTTTTCCAAATTTCAAATTCAAGCTTCAATGTTTTAGATCAGGCTTTAGTTTTCAGTCAAAGCACCAATATGTTAACACAAAAAACGATTAACACCCAAAATCAAGTTGAAAGCTCAAGATCGAATTAAAGTAAAAGAAAATGCAGAAAGTAGACAACAACATACAGAATTTTTTACAGTAGTTCGTCATAATCTCTGGCCTACATTCACTTTAATCTTTTTTGAGTTATTCTCTCTTTGGACAACTATTTTTCTCAAATCTGACCATGATATGTGGATCTCAGATTTGCAACGGCATTTCTAGAGAGTTTGAAGGTCACTAGTACTAAGAATTTGCTGAGCTAAGTCCTAGAACAACAAATAGTTTTTTCATAGGTGACGTTAATGAGGAGATGTTAGATATCAAAAGGTTGAATGATCTCGGTAGTTAAAGAATCCATGTCCGAATTCGGTTGCAGGTAGGCTTGTATTTATAGAGAAAATAGTTGTGTTGGGGCGAAAATCCACCTAGGGTAACGTCCAAATATCGGCCCGAAGTAGTGTGTAAGTTTCAGAATCTCCCGAGCTAGCAGTAGACATCGAACTGACATGATCATGTCAGGTTTGACTTCTCATAATAGTTCGAATAGCTTTGATTCTTCTTGCGTCCTTTATGCTACTTGATTTTAAGGTGCTTCGTGCTATTTCCATTGATCGTTGGACTTCCAAAACAAGTCGATACCTACATCTCTCCCAAATAGCCCAGTATCATCCTTTTTTACTAAAATGTCGGTAACTTTTTACCTTAGCTCGAAATGACTAGTAATTTTCACAAAACTCTTGTAATTTCATATGGAGGTGTCTCAAGAAGTCACGGCATCTACAGATTTAACAAGAGAGATTGGGGTCAACATGAGAGGCCGGGGTTAACATTAGAGTTCGGGGTTGACATGAGAGGTCGGGGTTGACTTCTCTCCTTAATGTATTTTGATCCCATACTTCTTTTGCACTCTTAGAATAGGTAGACAATGCTTTCTATGAAATTTGAAACCAGGACAAGTCACCATCAATATGATCATTTCGTTACCGACTTCTCTCCCAAGCATATTTTGGGGTGAAATTTCTCTAAGCTATTTATTTATTCCATCTAGGAATGGTTGCCACTTTTCAAGTCATTTTGTTCTCATTTGAATCTTATAAATCCATTTGAAATCTACTTTTCTAACAAGCGGGTAAACAGTTAGTTCATAAATGTTGTTGATTGAACATAACCCTTGCTTGTAAACAAATGAAGTATGCAATAAACCCACAATATATACTCAAAAAATATCAAGTGACATATAGTTGATGTAGATCAAGAACTCATCATCGCGTGTAAGCACCACATGTCATAACCAATTATGCTATTCTTGCAAGTTATTTAGTTTATCATTTCAATAAGAAACTAGTTTGGTGTGTACTTTTTGTAAATGAAAAATGCAAGTAGGAGTGGACACGAGTATGCATTTTTGATACTGTTAATACAACGACTAAATTATTACTAGAAAATTTCTTATTATATATAAATTTGTGTAAAAGATAATTGTATATTGCATTATAGCAAATAAAATATTTTTTAATCAAAATTTACAGTCTCTTTACCTTTGATACAAAATTATGTGTGTCTGTCATCTTGCATTTAGCTAGTGATCAAATAGAAAATGATATTAACTTTTGTAAATTAATGTTTCCGCATTTAAAATGCTAATACCCTTGACCATTTGATTAATTTTGTTTGCATTCAACTTTTAAACAAAATATGATTAGTGTTAAACAAAGATAAAAATAATTTTCTCTGTATTATACAAAACACTGATAATATTATAAGACATAATTATAGATGTGAATTCACTTTTATTTTGGTCTGGTAAAATTTATATTGTTTGCATAGTTCCTTTTATTCTCAAACCATGTGTTCTCAAAAGTATGATTTCTTGACTTTCACTCTTTCGATTTTTCATCGGAAGATGCATAGTTTTATCTTCATGACCAAATATTCTATTGTCATTCTAACTTAGTAAAACAGATTTACTGAAGATTTATTTTTCATTTATTTCACACTGTACATGGTTTTTTTTCCTTTAAATAAAGAGATGATACAACTAAAATTCCACTTAAATTGAATAATAAAATTGCAAATTGCATAAATTCAGTTGACTCGGATTATCCATTAACAAGCTTGAATCTTCTTATTTACTATTTCATTATCATTAGTATGATTTAGAGATTGATTATAATTTTTTATTTCATGTTCTTAGAGAAAGACCTTTTCCCTTCACAATAGTGGGTTTGAAAGAATAATAATTATTATATGTCCCTTCCGTTTATAGCATGACCATATAATAAGATAAGTATTTTGTAATTATTTGATGCAAATATTTAGTTTTTCAATACCTTAACTTTATCCCGACGTAACCTGTAACGACTCGATATTTTGAACCATTCAAATCGACAATAATCCACACATGTTAGACTTAAATAATTCAAAATACCAGATTGTTAATTTAAATTTGGCACAACTCAGTATATACAGTAAATAAATCAATCACAGAATCACAGACACAGAGTAATATAATAATAATGCAGTGGAATAGACAAATAGTAGTTCATGAAGCTACTATACAAACATCAGAGCTAGAAACAAAATACAATGGAATATCTCAAATGTAGTGAAGTCTCCAGTACGAAAAGATGACTTCTCTGAACCAATCAACTGGAAAGCGGAAAGCTGAGTCAATAGTTGGATCTTCAAACGAAGCTCCAAACTCCAAAGGTGAGTCTCAAAAGCTGCATCACTCAGTCTGACCCGAGCGTAAAGCAAAACACGAAACACTCGAGTCAGAATTAACATTCTTATATCAAAAATCCAACTAAAAATGAATGTCAACTGAAATACAAATAACTTAGAGGATGTTTGAGATAACTATCCCCTAAATATCCATGGAACTATCTACAATGCAGAAAATACACTATAACACCGTGATCATTCAAATTAATTCATACTTCAAAACCCAAAATATCATTTTCATTAAATATATCTATACTTCCTCAATTTCACAAATCGCTTCAAAATCACTCGACTTTCCCATTCAAATCAAATTCAAACTCACCTTATTAATTTTCATTCGATTCAGTTTTCTAATAACAAATTCAAATCATATTGATTTCAAATACAGATTCTGAATCACAAATAAACCATTTAAATTCCAGTACATTTCAAAGCTTTAATATTCAATATTTCAATATTCAATTTAACAGTTTCATATAGATCCCGATTTAACCTCATTATTATTTAGTCTTGAAATATTGACTTAAAAAATTCAATATTATTTATATGACCTTAAATTACACTTCTACATTTACCTTCGGTTTCTTTAGTCGGGAAATATCCATTATATTACTTATATCAAAATAAAGTTATAAGATCATATTTTAAAGTTTCAAATTCAATAGTTCCAAATCGAATTAATTAAGTAAAATTCATAACTAAATACAATTTTGACCAATTCAACCTTGTCTTCCCTACTTATACAAAATATTGAAAAATCGATTTAAGAATATAATACTTAACATATTATATTTATTAAATCAGACTTTATAAATATAGGTTTACTACAACCCATTACTTTATATTCAAAACATATTGATATAAAGTATTCCAATATTAAATAAAACCATATATATCCCTTTCAAAACCATAGATTTCATTATCAAAATATTTGTAGATATATAGACCAACGGTGTCTGCCTATAGAATTATATCATATGGTCAAGTGAAATGGATATTTATCGTTTCAATCCGTAATTTAAATATATACAGGTAGATATCATTTCGACCCGTAATCCCAAATTCAATTCAAATGAAAATCGCTTGGGTCTATCATTTCAACCCATAACGATTTTCTCATATTCTAAATTCCGTTCAGGTATGTATCATTTCAATCCAAAGTGAATTCTATACTAACAGGGAACTTGCAGAGTGATAACAGATATGAAAATAATATAACAGGCATATATCATCAACATAATTAACAGATAATGGTGTCAGATGTCATAGGTGAACACATACAGGTAATAACATAAATATAACAGTGTAAATAATAACAGTATATTTCAATTGTCATTTCAATTGAAATCAAATTTAATAAATAAAAGAACGTTAATCGTGAGTGATTGCTCACCTTTCGAGGCTAGAGAATACAGAAGATGACACGAATACACACACTGATACAGACACGAGCGTATCAAAAAGATGCTACACCACTTGGACATTGGCAAGCCAAGAGTAAGGCACAATTTCAACGAACAAGGCTGATAACACGAATCGATGTAAACAAATAAATTAAACTAGATCGACGAAGATAACTGAGATAACTGAACATATATATACATAATTAAAATCTAATATTTAGATATTTCCATTATACGAAGCCCAATATTAAATTTAGTATATGCCAAATGTTTATAAATATATACAAAATTAATATCACTTAAAAATCAAGATAACTTTATACATTAAAAACCCAAGCTGTCGAAACTAAAAGACGGTGTACCATAATAATATACAGAAGATATATAAGTCCATATATTTACTCAAACCGACTTACATCATTACACTACAAACAAATTCAGCACGTCATAGGAAAGCTAATATAAATACACTAACATATACTATATAATATATATATAGAAACTGGACTATAAACAGCTATATTATAACTAAAACGAAACTTGTTAAATAGATATTTATATACTAAACTTTGTAAACTAACATAGAAAACTGCCATACTTTACACAGCCGATCATATATACAACCTTTATATATGATAATAATATCTTAATAAATAAACATACTTTTATATATCAATTAACACAACATAGCATATATATATATATATATATAATATCCTTGTATTGAAATCATGGCTATAGGTCACAGCGTACAACATGCATATAAACATACAACTACAAAACTAGCCTAGTAAAATAGCTTTCATACTCTACAAACTTAAAATATACCACTAAGAAAAATATAAAATGTTATGTAATATACATATATTATATAAAAAAGCACTAATGAAACCAGTATGAAAATATCCACATATATTATATTACGGTATAAAAAAATATGCTATAAATTTTTAGTTTCGATATCAAAGAATAAAATACGAAATTTATATATAAACTACAGCCTCGATTTAGTTTAAAGATATACATATACTATCATATATATATATATATATATATATATCCACTTACTAAATATGAACACAAACAAAATAAAAGCGAGCTTCAGTAAATATATATACAAGCTATATACATACCCAGTACACGGCAGAAAACAAAAAGCACAAGATGGTTGGGGAAGCAATGCAAGGGGAAGGAACTCGGGGCGGTACATGCGTGAGGCTGAGGGAAGATGGGTTTGCACAAATAAAGTGTGGCGTTATAGTATTCATGTGGAGGAAAGGCGGGCTGATGGCTTCGGTTGCCGGCGAAAGGAAGTAAGTGGAGAGAGAGGAAATGTTGTGGCGTGAAATGAGGCGGCAAAGGGTGGCAACACGTGGAGGATGAAGATGAGGAAGGTGTAGGAGGCCGGTCGGCTTTGGTCTATACTGTGTCGGAGGGGAGGAAAAAGTGGTGGTTCGACTGTCTAGGTGTGGAGGAGGGGCAACCAATGTCAAGGGGTGAGAGAGGTGCAAGCGATGAAGGGTAATGGTTTCGGTGATGGGATGTATGGGCTGTGGCGGGGAGAAATACTCGGGTTTGGTGGCACCGGTGAGGAGATGTTTGGGGAGAGGGAAAGTCGAGAGTGGGTGGAAGAAGGAAGTCGAAGTTGGGTTGTGTGCTTGCGTTGGTGAGTGGTGATGCCGCATAAGCTATGGGATGGGAAAGAACTACAGGCTCTAGGAAGAAAACATGCATAAATTTGAAAGCTTGCAATTTTTTTATATTTGCAATGAAGAAAGTGGGAAAGCGATTGAGAAAGAATAGAAAATAAATGAACAGTTTATTTTCAAATGAAAGATGAATTGTTGTCTCGAAACAACAAATATTATAATGAAATTTCCAAAAAATTGCTTTACAGAAAGCATAGTAACAGGTAACCAAGAGAAGCGAATCAACTTTTATATTTAAACCAAGAAAAATTGAAATTCAAGAATTGAAATTATTAATATCTGATGGCTATTCATTTATACATGGATAATGGAAGACATACGAACCCAAAAGGTTCAAATACGAAACCGATACGATTGATCGTTCCATAGATTTCACCGTCTTCCAAACTCCGAAATACACAAACGAATACACCGCGGAGATCGGTACGACGAGACGATCAAACTGGTATACAGATATCAGTGGTACGATCGAGTTATCAAAAGTCGATAATCGGTACCGGAAATGCTGCTAATTTGTTAAAAATAAGATAAATGGAGCAACTGAAGTCAAAATTTGATAAAATAAAGGATGTCTCACTCAAAAGTTGATTTAGAAATTTTCTATAGAAAAATATTTAGATTTGGGAATAAATTTATTATCATCAATTTTAACTGATTTAAATTCAAATAGAATTACACAATAAAATAAACTTCCATATTATCCGATGAAAATTTACCAGTTGTTATGTTTAAATATACGTATTCCAAATAATAAATTTTTATTTTAAAATTTCATTAAAATTTCAATTAATTTAATAAATAAAAATCACAAAAATCTTGGGTCGTTACATTCTCCCCGACTCAAAACTTTTCGTTCCCAAAAAGGAAGGAGGTGGGAGAATAGAACGACCAAAAAGAAAAGTAGATTAAAAGACAAGGATAGACAATAATTTTTTAAATTTATATAAATTTCGTTTTTAAGTTATTTAATATTCAATAATTTGGTTAAACCTGTTTATTATGTCCATAAATAGTCATTTATAAACTTTTCAAATCAAAATATTTCCATTTATATGTTATTGAAACCTTAAATCCATAATTCATAGATCTGTTAATTTTTATCTAAAATACCTTTCAGATATTATTAATAAATCAATAATTATTTACTTTAAATTTTTTTATTTAATTAATACTTCTAAAATATTAATAATTTTTTTCTTTTTTTTCCTATTAAACCATGTAGTATATAAATAAACAATATTTTAAAGGATACTTTCAAAAAGGAAAAGAAGGTAGATTCAGAAAGACAGAATATAGGTGAATAAATTAGCTGAGCAGATAAGGTAGATTCAAAAGAACAATATCGAGCACGAATAATTAATTTAAAACCATAAGAATTTCAATTTTAAATATTAATACAAAATTCCTTTGTTGGAAATACTTTTATAATGGAATACATTTATAATAAAATACTTTTATATTGAACAAATTTCTTTTCAAAAATACTTTTATAACTCGATGTTTCGATAAGTTTATCCGCGTTCTTGCAGACTCTGGCCATGCGTTGATCAGACGCAAAGCTAGAATTCTTCAAGTATTTAGTAAACCTGTTTCGACACCCGGTGAAGATACTGGAAAACTTTTAAAAACAGATATGGAAAGTACAATCCAAACAAATCAACCAAATCATTATCTTACCATGGATCACCGATACACAATGGTTACGCATGGATCCCCCAGGAAACATCCGTATCCATAAGCTATCTCAGCCCTGCGAATTACGCCATGATGACTAGTAGACCATAGATACACAATGGTTACGCTTGGAACCCCCCAGGAAACATCCGTATCCGTAAGCTATCTCAGCCCTGCGGATTTCGCTACTAAAAACGACCTACATAGATCGCAGATACATAATTGGATCCCCCTGGAAACATCCGTACCCGTAGGCCATCTCAGCCAAGCGAATTAGCTATGCAGTCGTGCTCGTAAGACCATGGAGATCGCCATGGAATTCGATGGACACTCGACTATCACATCCAGAAAACCAAAATCAGAGAGAATAATATAGAAGAATGAATCCACAATATGGCCACAAAGCGTATATCAAGCAGAAGACACTTTCCATATATTTACTTTGAAAATATGTATCATATAGTACCTTTTCAAATCACTTTCAAATATCATACTTATATAAAGCCCATTTTATATAAGATTCCATTTTCAAATCGACTACTTTTCAAAATCAATAGTATATCAAATCATACTTATATAGACTTCGATTATACTAGATTTCTCTTTCCAAATTGAGTACCTTTCTAAATTGATAGTTTTCAAATCAACTTCATACTTATACAAATCAATTTTATATAAATTCGACAACTCCCAAATCAAGTATCGAGTGAAACAATGTTTTCAATTTCAATTCCTTTGAATATCGGTTCAGTTTCCAAATCACATACGATTTCACCAAATCATTTCTTCCAAATTAAATAACTTTAGTTTCAAAGTTCCCAAAATAATAGATTTAGAAAATGCTCCAAGTTCCAAATCAATTCAATTCAAATTCATTTCCAAAATCATCAAATAAATACTTGGTTTTAAATTCCAATCTACTTTCGAAACCAAATATTTTTCTCAAAATCAATTATACCCAAAATGATTTTCAAGTTTAATCCCTTTAAAACTTTTAGTCCATTTATTTCTATTTGAAAGATCCAATTTTCCTCTTGCTCATTATTATTCTAAATATATATAGTTTTATAAAAGATGTTCAACGTCAACAACATTCAAACTAAACTTTATTCAAAACATTTCGAAGCTATATTTCATATTAGTATAACTTAAAATTGTCTTATTCATTTTCTTAACAAAATAGTTTCAAACTTATTTAAATCATATTACTTCATACTTAAACGTACAAAACTATACTTATATATTTTATCAAATAATTTATACTTTTCGAAATCACTTAGCTTTGGAAACTAAACCTCGAATTTGGAAGTGTTCGAACATTCAAAATAGTTGGAAAAATCAAATTTCAATCTAATAGTTGGTAATCAACAACAAATCAATAAATCAATTTCAAAAGATAGGGTCACACAAATCCGAAACTCGAGGACTGAACACCGAGTTCACTTCAAATCATTTCAAATATCTATACATATATCTTTCGAATATCAAATCATACTTCGGAATTTGAAATCAAAATCGGTTTCACAAAATCACCCGCATAGCAAAGCTACTTAAGTGGCCTCTCCCCCACTCTCAAACTGGAAAATCAATGTCGATGATGCGTGCACTCATCGCCGAAATTATTTTCCAGCAACATAAGTGAATACTGGACTTCAATTTTCTTGAAAACTTCTTTGTAATTTCTTATTCAGAAAATACTTTTAAATCGTATTATTATATATTTTCAAATCCTAAAACCAGTTTCAAAACACCGAAATTCAACTCCTCGAATTTCAAATTTAAAATCCTTTACTTATAAATCATTTTTAGATAAATCAAATTCTTATATAATTTCACAATTCCAAAATCTTATGAAACTTCAAATTCTTGTTTTAAAGTACATTATCCTTATCGATAGCATTTTCTCTTTTATATATAGAATATAATCATTCTTATCAAAATAATAATTTCGATATATAAAACAATTTCTAAAATACAAACCCGATTTCTCAAAGAATGATTCAAGAATGTATTTCGAAAGAAGGATAGTGATTCAAATTAGAGGGACTCTAATCAAATAGAACTCTGATTCGAAGATAGGCTCGAACAAAGATGAGATAATTAAATTTCAAAATAGAAGATGGATATACTCATATAAATCGTGGGTGACCTTAACCGGGTCAACCGTGACTTCAAGAACAAGGTCGATGCAGAATTCCAAGGAAAATCAACATTCGACCGCAAGAGATAGCGGCGTCTAAACCAAGGATATAGAAATCTCTGGTGAATCAATGTCAATGGTAAAGGAGTTTCACCCCTTTACAAATCATTCAAAGATTGGCGGGGTCGCCTATTCTTGTAGAGATCCTTCGAAGTGGAGTTTATGGAATACTCCAAAATCAAGAAACACGAATAGGGAGAGAAGATAATGGATTTTGGAACTGCAGGGAACGTTCAAAAGTCCAAAGGAAAACCAAATCAAAGAGGAAAAAATTCAAGCTCGAACGAACATGATTCTGCAAATAAATTTACTATATATGCTAAGTTTGCCTAGAGCCAAAGCTCTGATACCAACTGTAACGACCCACTATTTTGGACCATTCAAATCGACAATAATCCACACATGTCAGACTTGAATAATTCAAAATACCAGATTGTTAATTTAAATTTGGCACAACTCAGTATATACAGTAAATAAATCAATCACAGAATCACAGACACAGAGTAATATAATAATAATGCAATGGAATAGATAAATAGTAGTTCATGAAGCTACTATATAAACATTAGAGTTAGAAATAAAATACAACAAAATATCTCAAATGCAGTGAAGTCTCCAGTACGGATAGATGACTTCTTTGAACCAATCAACTGGAAAGCTGAAAGATGAGTCAATAGTAGGATCTCTAAACGAAGCTCCAAACTCCAAAGGTGAGTCTCAAAAGCAGTGTCACTCGGTCTGACCCGACCGTAAAGCAAAACACGAAACACTTGAGTCAGGATTACCATTCTTATATCAAAAATCCAACTCAAATGAAATGTCAACTGAAATACAAATAACTTAGAGGATGTTTGGGATAACCATCCTCTAAGGATCCATGAAACTATCTACAATGCAGAAAATGCACTGTAACACCGTGGTCATTCAAATTAATTCATACTTCAAAACCCAAAATATCATTTTCATTAAATATATATATATATACACACACACACACACACACTTTCTCAATTTCACAAATCGCTTCAAAATCACTAGACTTTCCCGTTCAAATTAAATTCAAACTCACCTTATCAATTTTCATTCGATTCAGTTTTCTAATAACAAATTCAAATCATATTGATTTCAAATATAGATTCTGAATCACAAATAAACCATTTAAATTCCAGTACATTTCAAAGCTTTAATATTCCATATTTCGATGTTCAATTTAACAGTTTCATATATATCCTGATTTAACCTCATTATTATTTAGTCTTGAAATATTCACTTAATAAATTCAATATTATTTATATGACCTTAAATTACACTTCTACATTTACCTTCGATTTCTTTAGTCGAGAAATATCCATTATAATACTTATATCAAAATCAAGTTATAAGATCATATTTTAAAGTTTCAAATTTAATAGTTCCAAATCGATTTAATTAAGTAAAATTCTTAACTAAATACAATTTTGACCAATTCAACCTTGTCTTCCCTACTTATATAAAATACTGAAAATTGATTTAAGAATATAATACTTAACATATTATATTGATTAAATCAGACTTTATAAATTTAGGTTTATTACAAACCATTACTTTATATTCAAAACATATTGATATAAAGTATTCCAATAATAAATAAAACCATATATATCCCTTTCAAAACCATAGAATTCATTATCAAAATATTTGTAGATATATAGACCAACATTGTCTGCATATAGAATTCTATTATATGGTCATGTGATATGGATATTTATCATTTCAATCCATAATTTAAATATATACGGGTAGATATCATTTCGACCCGCATCCCAAATTCAATTCAAATGAAAATCGCTTGGGTCTATCATTTCAACACATAACGATTTTCTCCTATTCTAAAGTCCGTTCAGGTATGTATCATTTCAACCCATAGTGAATTCTATACTAACAGGAAACTTGCAGAGTGATAACAGATATGAAAATAATATAACAGGCATATATCATCAATATAATTAACAGATAATGGTGCCAGATGTCACAGGTGAACACATACGGGTAATAACATATATATAACAATGTAAATAACTAACAACGGTATATTTCAATTGTCGTTTCAATTGAAATCAAATTTAATAAATAAAAGAACGTTAATCGTGAGTGATTGCTCACCTTTCGAGGCTAGAGAATACAGAAGATGACAAGGATACGCACACTGACACGGACACGAGCGAATCAAAAGATGCTACACCACTTGGACATTGGCGAGCCAAGAGTAAGGCATGATTTCGACGAACATGGCTGATAACAGGAATCGATGAAAACAAATAAATCAGAACTAGATTGACAAAGATAACTGATATAAGTGAACATATATATACAGAATTTAAAATCTAATATTTAAAAATTTCCTTTATACGAAGCCCAATATTAAATTTAATATATGTCGAATGTTTATAGATATATACAAAATTAACATCTCTTAAAGATCAAGATAACTTTATACATTAAAAACCCAAGCTGCCAAAACTTAAAGCTGATATACCATAATAATATATAGAAGATATATAAGTCTATATATTTACTCAAACCGACTTACATCATTACAGCATAAAAAAAATCAACACGTCATAGGAAAGCTAATATAAATACACTAACATATTCTATATAATATATATAGAAACTGGACTATAAACAGTTATATTATAACTAAAATGAAACATGTTAAATAGATATTTATATACTCAACTTTATAAACTAACATAGAAAACTGTCATACTTTACACAACCGATCATATATACAACCTTTATATATGATAACAAAATCTTAATAAATAAACATACTTTTATATATCAATTAACACAACATAGCATATATATAAAATACCCTTGTATTGAAATCAAGGCTACTGGTCACAGCCTACAACATGCATATAAACATACAACTACAAAACTATCCCAGTAAAATAGCTTTCATACTCTACACACTTAAAATATATCATTAAGCAAAATATAAAATGTTATATAATATACATATATTATATATATAAAAGCACTACTGAAACCAGTATGAAAATATCCATATATATTATATTACGGTATAAAAAAAATATGCTATAAATTTTTAATTTCGATATCAGAGAATAAAGTACGAAGTTTATATATAAACTACAGTCTCGACTTGGTTTAAAGATATACATACACTGTCATATATATATATATATATATATATATATATATATATATATCCACTTACTAAATATGAACACAAACAAAATAAAAGCGAGCTTCAATAAATATATATACCAGCTATATACATATCCAGTACACGGCCGAAAACAAAAAGCACAAGATGGCTGGAGAAGCAATGCAAGGGGAAGGAACTCGGGGCAGTACATGCATGAGGCTGAGGGAAGATGGGTTTGCATAAATAAAGTGTGGCGGCTTTGGTATTCATGCGGAGGAAAGGCGGGCCGATGGCTTCGATTGCCGGCGAGAGGAAGTAAGTGGAGAGAGGGGAAATGCTGTGGCGTGAAATGAGGCGGCAGAGGGTGGCAACACGTGGAGGATGAAGACGAGGGAGGTGTAGGAGGCCGGTTGGGCTTTGGTCTGTACTGTGTCTGGGGGGAGGAAAAAGTGGTGGTTCGACGGTCTGGGTGTTGAAGAGGGGCAGCCGATATTGGAGGGTGAGAGAGGTGCAAGCGATGGAGGCTAAAGGTTTCGGTGATGGGTTGTATGGGCTGAGGCGGGGAGAAATACTCGGGTTTGGTGGCATCGGTGAGGAGATATCTGTTTGGGGAGAGGGAAAGTCGAGCGTGGGTGGAAGAAGGAAGTCGAAGTTGGGTTGTGTGCTTGCGTTGGTGAGTGGTGATGCCGCATAAGCTGTGGGATGGGAAAGAACTACAGGCTCAAGGAAGGAAACACGCATAAATTTGAAAGCTTACAATTTTTTTAGTATTTGCAATGAAGAAAGTGGGAAAGCGATTGAGAAAGAATAGAAAATAAATGAACAGTTTATTTGCAAATGGAAGATGAAATGTTGTCTCGAAACAATAAATATTATAACGACATTTCCAAACAAAGTGCTTTTCAGAAAGCACAGTAACCGGTAACCAAGAGAAACGAATCAACTTTTATATTTAAACCAAGAAAGATTGAAAGTCAAGAATTGAAATTATTAATATTTGAGGGCTATTCATTTATACGTGGATAATGGAAGACATACGAACCCAAAAGGTTCAAATACGGAACCGATACGATTGATCGTTCCGCACATTTCACCGTCTCCGAACTCTGAAACACACAAACGAATACACCATGGAGATCGGTACGACGAGACGATCAAACCGGTATACAAATATCAGTGGTACGATCGAGTTATCAAAAGTCGATAATCGGTACGGGAAATGCTGCTAATTTATTGAAAATAAGATAAACGGAGCAACAGAAGTCAAAAATTGGCGAAATAAAGGATGACGTCTCACTCAGAAGTTGATTTAGAAATTTTCTATAGAAAAATATTTAGATTTGGGAACAAATTTATTATCATCAATTTTAATTGATTTAAATTGAAATACAATTACACAATAAAATAAACTTCCATATTATCCAATGAAAATTTACCAGTTGCTCTCTTTAAATAGACGTATTTCAAATAATAAATTTTTATTTTAAAATTTTATTGTTTTAAATTTCATTAAAAACTCAACTAATTTAATAAATAAAAATCACAAAAATCTTGGGTCGTTACACTACTCCTAGTTGAATAGAATATAAAAAGTTATTTTATTTGTCATCTACAACGTTAGAGACCTAATGTGCTTGTTGGAAATAAAAACCCTAAACCAACTATATCACTACATTTTTTAAAAGAAATTTAAAGTCGAATTTAATAAAACACACACACACACACACACATACACGCACACACACACACACACACACACACACACACATATATATATATATATATATATATATATATTGACAATTAAAACAATATATTTTTCAAAACTTCAGTCGTTGACCTAGTTGATTGCACCAGCATATAAGCTTGGTATTTGCCCTTAGGGCGAGTCATGATTTCTGCCTAACATGGTACATGATAAAATGTAATAAAACAATTTGGTTTATTATTTTGAAAAATATATTAAAAAAACCTTAGGATACTATTGGTCAGTTTTTCTTTTTAAATTCTAGAAAAGCAAAAGAAACGTAATGATCGATAAAAAATTTCTATTAAATAGTTACTTGTCTCCAGTAATAGAATATGATAAACATGTGAAAATGATAAAATGTAAGTGTTTAAAATTATTGACTTTTGATAAAAATAGTAAAAACGAACGAATCAATAATGCTTTATCAAAACTCTTTTGAAAGCATCATCGTGTACTACCATACCATATGTTAAGTGCTAGAAGGTTTTAAAATGCAACATTAAAATTTGGTGAAGTGGCATTAATTACCTAATTTTAGAAATGGTTTTTAGGTGTATCACACTATATATAGGTAATAGGTGTAGACTGGAACTAGTATTCCAACATCATGAAAAATAAAGAGGTGGATTTGTGTGTATATATATGGGATTTCTTCCGTTAAAAGATGTTGAACAAACTCTACGTATCTGCCATAGAAAGATGAGTGGAAGTATCCTAAAATTTAACATAGTATCGTAATCAATGGTGACACCCGAAAAAGCAAAAATTCATATAGATCTGTTAATCGTAGCGGCTAGCCGTTTATGTTTAAGTGTACAGAGTTAAAGTGGACATAAACAATGACCTATAGGTGTTGCAAGGATTACAATGAACAAGTCTTGATATGGTACATGCACAAGACTAGTATACCAAAAGGTGCATGAATGGTTGTGAGCCAAAGTGGGATTTAGTTGGTGTCCCATAATGTATTTGGGTAAAAGGTGCGGGTTTGAACTTATAGTCCCATGTCATGATTAAATAGAGAGACATATGGAAGGATCTCAAAATTCAACGTTAGTCACTTGTAATTTCTCCATAGATCAGGATAATGAAAATAATTTGAACCCAAGCTAAATCCCTTGCTAGTTTTATCTGTATAAACATCCTAATGAAATTTTAGTTTGTGTTATCGGCTAAAAGCATCATGATTAAAACACGCTACACATTGTTGGAAAGTAAACTAAATAGCTAAAAGAGCTTTCTTCTCATATTGTCTTGCATAAAACAATAACTATAAAGAAAAAAAAGGAAATTAACTACAATAATAATTCAACTTCATAATATTCATGACATGCAAACTTAACAAAAGGTTATCCAACATTTGATGTAAGTATCTTGATCGATTATTAACAATGACTGAAAATATTATATTCTAAAATGATAAAAAATGATCAGATTAAACTAAAATAAATAATGGTGGAGGAACAAATAAATTATGAAGGAGTATAAACTTTTCGTATATAATGTGAAATATATAACAATTCATGGTACGAAATAAGCTGTGCATTGTATTTCATTATGTCATTAGTCATAACCCTTTCACTCATTCATAAATAAGCTCCACTTTATAGTTTGCCATTCAAATGAGCGAAACACATTATGATTAATAATATGACTAAATACTTTGTGGAGCTTATATTTTACCTTAGTTATTATATATTTCACATGATATAAAAAGGTTTACACTCTTTTTCTATATTTTTGTCCCTGCACCTTTGTTTACATTAGTCTTATCTTTTCTACTGTTTTTAGAAAATAATAATATATTCGATTATTTTTAGTCTTTAGTTTAAAAATAAAAAAATGAAATTAATTTTTGGATCAACCTTTATTATGTTTACATGTCGTGAAATAGTATTTTGTTGTGAAGTTCTAGTGTAGTGTGTTTCAATTATTTAATTTATAATTACTATTTGTACGCTAGACAAAATATGGCAAATATGTTATATCGATTGAAATTGTTACTCATATATGCTAAAGAAATTTAATTTCTTTTTTTATAAAAATGCTAGTGCAGCTATGTGGAGACATTCTAAGCAACACATGCCATATTCATACTTAAAATAAATAAGCATATTTATAACACACACCATACATCCTATAAAAATGCTAGTGCAGCTATGTGGAGACATTCTAAGCAACACATGCCATATTCATACTTAAAATAAATAAGCATATTTATAACACACACCATACATCCTATAAAAATGCTAGTGCAGCTATGTGGAGACATTCTAAGCAACACATGCCATATTCATACTTAAAATAAATAAGCATATTTATAACACACACCATACATCCACACAAATGCCAATGCTGCCGTAAGAGCAACAAGATACATATAAACGCACTTACGTTAACTCACGTAGGAGCCTAGCACAACACAAAAACAAGACGTAAGAACAAATTTCACAACATACATACAAACACAAAAACATTGACACAGTATATAGCTTAGTATACATACAGAGCATCCTAAAATAAATCCGCATATGAGCTTACAAAATACGATTAGCCACAAAAACTTCAACTTAAATAAAGACGCAAATACAATACAGTTGCCCATCTATGGTAGTTCCAAACTATGAAACAAGCACTATCTTCAGTTGTTGTTGCTCCTTCCCCTTCTCCTGACTCTAGCTCCAATGCTATCATCATTTATCTCCACATGCCTCCAACTATCAATACCTGCCAATAGATATACGTATTTGAGTATTCAAAATATATAAATTTCTATTTAAGCATTTGCTATTTCTTTCATGCCACAACAACCAACAGAAAGCAAAATTTAGCCTAACGAAGTTTTTTAACTCTTCTTGGTTGGTGATGTCAGCTCTCTTGTAGGGCTAAAAATCAAACTGGTAAGAATAAAAGGACTCAAGTTCAGATTAATGTCAAGTTGAACCATACATTCGGTCAACACATAAATTGAAAAATAACAATGACAAAACAAGTGCATGCAATTCTCAACATCTTCGCCACAAAATACGCATTTTTCAACAATGTTCATCCTCTTGATTTTCAACATGTTGTCAGTGTTAAGTTTACCATGAATAAGTATCCACATGTGCATTTTAACCTTCATAGGAACACCTTTGAAGTCCCACATATATTTGAGTCCTAAACTCCATTCAAAAATATCCTTTTCACCATTTAAATTACAATTCTCCAACAATCCAATGATATTCATTAATTGAGTAAGATCTTTCCCTTTATCACCGTGTTAAAAGATAACTTCCACTTAAAATTTGTTGCATTTTCATCATACATTCGGCTATGGTACTTTCTTTATTATTAGCGAACTCACATAAATGACTAAACTCAACAACAATAGGAATTGAAAGTATCCAACTATCAATCCAATAAGAAATGTTAATACCACTATTCACTACAATATTAACATCCAATTTAAGAAACTTAATATTGCTCATAACTCCTTTCCAAAAAATAGAGCAGTTATTTACATTGTTGAACCAAGAAAATTTTCCATCGTAACAAGTATTTATCACCCGTTCTTTGCAAAAAGCC
Organism: Allium cepa; assembly: GCA_030765085.1. Classification (NCBI taxonomy): domain Eukaryota; kingdom Viridiplantae; phylum Streptophyta; class Magnoliopsida; order Asparagales; family Amaryllidaceae; genus Allium; species Allium cepa. The sequence continues at coordinate 308,057,592 of CM060931.1, forward strand.
TTTTTGCTACTAATCATATCCCATATCCATTTGCTAAGAAGAGCTGGGTTTATATATTGCAAGTTTAAAACTCCCAAACCTCCCTGGTCATAAGGCTTACACACTTGATTCGATGAAATCAAACAACTTAAAACCATAGTTATACTTTTTTTTCTAGTCAAAAAGAAATTTCTTCTCAAAGTATCAATCTATTAAGAACTTATTTAGGGCATTTATAAAATGAAAATCAGTATAAAGGCAGAGCAGATAAATCATAATTCACCAATATCAACATGCCTACTTTTGACAAAGAAGTACCCTTTCAATGTGCATATTTGCTATCGAAGTGATCAATTAGTACATACTACATAGCAGTCTTGGTTCAACAATTTATTCGGTCTTATGCACAAACCCAAGTAATTTAATGGACATTTCTCCACTTAAGCATTTCGATAGTTTTAATTGTAATTGACTCTGAACAACCAATGTTGATCGTTGAGCTTTTATGAAATTTATTTATAGCCCTGTCAAACTCTCAAAAGTTTTAGAGCCGCAATATATTTATAGTCCAGTTCACTTTATCATCTGCATAATGAAGATAGCTAATGTCTCCAACTATATAGTTACACCAAATCTTTTCAAGATCCCATTACTACTACTCACTCTCAAAATTTAGGTGTAGACATCTGCAGCTAGATCAAATAGTAGAGGAGATAATGGGCTATTTTTTCTCAACCCTCTTCGAGACTTAATTGTTTTCCCCGCTGCGTCATTTACAAAAATATTGGACCTACTGGAACTGAAAATATTTGACATCCGTTTTAAAAAATTCCAACAGAACCCTTTGGCCTTTAAAACAACATTGAGGAAGTTCCAATGTACTGTCTCAAATGCTTTGGCAAAATCAAACTTCAAAATAGTATAGGGAATTGAATTTTTTGTAACCATCTGGCTTTTGTACACCTAAAGACGACACTTTATACATCAATGGTTTTCGTGTGCCGATCAAATATTTGTCCGAAAGCCAGGTCATTAAGGGGAAGGAAGAAGCTATTAGATAAGATAAAACTAGAACAATCATAGAGTCTCATAACGCACTGGAACAACATATATTAATCAAGACAATACTTTACAGAGTCATTTTCAAAAGATACATTGACTCATATTAACACGGATTTTACCCTAAGAAAGTTATAACAGTTTGTTCCTACCTAACTGATACAATATACATATAGTACAATGCAAACAAAATAGTAACTAGCTATCAATAAAGCCTCCTGCTCCAAACTCCTTTAAAATGCATCCGTGGAAACCTAAAAAACTTGGTTGTCCATATAAATTTTAAGCACCTAAGAGTTTAAAACTCTAGGTCAAATATAGGTCTAATGTGAGTAAACTCAAAACAATTGAATTATCACTTTAAAAACTCTTTTGAAATTAAGGGTATCTCGTAAGACCATGCCGCACATAAACAGGGAAGAGTTTTTACTTTACGATAACCAAAACTCTTTAATATAAAATCCTCTAATATTATCATAATGTCTAGAATACAAATACATATTAATTGTACTCGAAATTGTCAAATTATGAAATTTCAGCATACTATGATCTATAATCAAAAATGTAAGGCATGTATTAGAGGTTCCAACAAGTGGCAAAATAAGAGACTACCTTTCGAAAATGGTACACCTCTAGATAAAATGCACCGGAGTCAGACCCTGAACTAAGTGTACTCCTACCAACATAGAACAAGCCTACCCCTGAACTTGGATAGTACTTAATATGTCATCACCCTGGTTGTTCCCAACCTTTATCGAAATATTTCATGCACAACCAATTCCATAATAGGATAATCTAGAAAAGTGATGATACACCCTAACTGGAGCGATCCAAACAACACTGCTGCATCTACTCAGTTTTAGCCATTACCGAGGTGTGAGGCTTGAAGTAATGATTTACCTTCTTCTTAGTAGAACATCTTGAAATGCTAACACTGTCCTCAAGTAGAAATGCAATGCCAGCAATTATCCATACAAGTTCGTTCTAGGACCGAACGAAACTAAAGATACTACCTCTACTACATCCATTTTGAAATCACCCTCAAGATTAGTAGCAAGTAGCCATTGTACTTCAAAAGCTCTATCTTCAATCATCTTTAAGATATCTTCAGTTCGAAACGCTTGAGTTGGATTGAATTGGTTTTCGAATAATTTATACTTATTCGATCCCGGTCTTTTCGAAACAACATTCGATATTTCTGGTAAACTCAAACCCGCTTCATTTGGACATACTTAGACAATGCATTGGAGCAGGGTTCACCTCTTAACCATTTAAGTGGACGAATCTCCATAACATTTGTCCTAAGAGAATAAAACGAGATTTATACGCACAGTACAACATCATCGAAGATGACCGCGCCTTGTAAATCACGTGTTTTTCCTAGATATTTTCAAGTATTTGGTCAAGATTTGATAGTCGAAAATTTAACTATCAAATAAACATTGATAAAATTCCAAATGGGATCCACTAAGCCTTCAATAATTAATCTTTAATTAATTAAAATCATTTAATAAAACTTTATCAATGGATTTTCTCGAAAACGCTATTCCAAAACCCCTTACATCCCTTTAGACTTGGAAATCACTTTTTTATAATTATCTCAAACATGTAAGTATATTACCAAAGCATTTGGCCAATTTTCTCCTTCAAATTCTCTTTTTAGAAACACTTCTTATATAAGACCAAACAGTTTATCCTTTATAAGAATTCTTTTTAGAAGCTAAATAATTAACCTCTAATTAAATAATGATTAATTAAATGATTAAACTTGATTAATATAAAAATTAATACTTAATTATCTCTTAAATTTATTAATCATTAATTAAAAATTACTTAATTAATTAATAAAAAACTTACTTAATTTGTACTAATTAGTTACTAGATACTTAACTTGATTACTAATTAATTAATCTTAATTAATTATTTATTATTTAATTAATTATCAAAACATACTTAATTAAGTAATAACTAACTTATATGCTTACTAATTTAGTTTGAAAATGGTTTTTCAAAAACATTTAAAAGAAACACTTTTAAAACTTGAAAATCGTTGAATTTCCTGAACTACATCCATAGCGACTGTCGCTATGTATGTAATAACTTAGAATTACTTTTCTAGGTTATCCTCTGAAATATTAACTTTTCACTTTCCTTACTTTTAAAACGTAATTTAAAAGAGTTTTTAAAAAAACTTTAACTAAAGTTAGAAACTAAAATAAAGTAAAACAAAACATTTACTAAATCAAAACTAGTAAATGATTTGATTTTCAAAATGGATCTCAAGTCCTTTTCAACATCTCAAGTTCTAACTTCTAAACCATTAAATAACATATCCAAGATTATGAATACTAAATCATATCATCATCATGCATCACAAAGATCACAACTTTAAATCCAAACAAATCACTTTAATCCATCGATTCATGTCAAAATGCTAAAAGACAAGCAACTCCATACATATACATCCAAACCATATCACAATCCAAATATTAACATCACATATAAGTAACACAACCCAATCATATATGCAAACGCAAGATCTTTCCAAAAGTTAAATGTTCACTCATTGAAAATTTGCAAAATCTTTTTGAAAACTTGAAAAAACTTTAGAACTATGCAAAATTGATCTTTGGACTTAATACTTGGAAATAGGCTCGGCCATGGTTGAGTATGGCTGGGCCATGACATGTTAGGTGATGTGAGAACTTGTTTTTGGAGAGGTGGAGGGATTTCAAATAATGTTGACTTCATAAAACCGGACCCAAAATTTAGTCATCTTCTCTTGAATCATTGGCTATGTTACTTTCGGAATTTGGAGAAGTTGTCAAAGAGAAAGTTCTTGCAAATTCTCTTCTCTACCATTTAAAAAATAAATTACTCAATTAGATTTTTTTAAGGGAGGTGTGGTCAAAAGACGAAGAAGTATTTTCAAACTTGAAAATATGGGTCCGAAAACATTCTACAAAGAAATAATATTTTGACATGGCTAAGATCAAAATTTGAAGAAATTATACCAATAAAAGTTGTACCTATTGGAATTTGCTACGATTTCAAAAAAAAAATTCTCCATTAGGATAAAAGATGTGGAAGATATTATAAAAAAAAGCAAGGGAAAATTTGGAAAAGTGAATAGCTATTTATAAGCAAGATAAAAAGTAAATTACCTAAATGCCCTTGTCCTTTACCCTCCACTATCCTCTTTCCACCGCACCTAGCCTCCTCCACCTCACGTACTCATGCCCACATCCTTATTCAGGCTAGCCCATAACCGAGTCCATAAAAATGTCACCCTACAACAAGCTCTAACCAGAGTAATGCCATCTCACTCTAGGTACATCCACGTCACGATGGTTTCCATCATACCCTATGCATCTCGCTAATCTACGTCAGTTATGCTCACTGCCTTTTTCAATTAATATACTAGCGGGCACCACAAGTAAAACTCGGCAGGCAAGCCCTTTCATTGAGAATCTAGGTCTATCAAATGAGGATCACACACATATATACATATACAAACTTATTTACAAATGCGTATGCTAATACTAAAGAGTTTACAATGTTTTCGATCACTTTCAAGCAAAGAAAAGTTGAAAATTCGAAAAACGAATTTCAGTCGCATTTTTGATCTTTCTTCGAACTAAATATTTTGTAAACAAATTTGGAAAAATATTTCACCATTATTTTTCATCATTTAAAAGAGTTTTATTTCCATTATAAAATCAATTATTTGAATATTTAAAATTAATTAAATATTCACAAATCAAAGCAGTGAAATTCCGGGTCGTTACATTTGTACTACAGAAAGAAACTACCTTTTGTACCATTATTGCCTCCTTTAAGATCGATCTTCCTTTAATGAAAGCAATCTGAGCTCTACCAATTAAAAGAGCCATTTTACTTTTAAGTATATTAGCAAACACTTTAGTAGCTAACTCCTAAATGTTATTTAAAAACATACAGGTCTAAAATCTAACACAGTAAAATTTCCTTCTCTTTTTGGGATTAAAATTGTTAGGATTTCAATATACTTTAGGATAGACTAATCATAAAACACTACATCTGAATAGGTGACCTGTATTAATTTTATTACGAAGAAATTATGGTAAAGTAAATGAATTAGCGGAAGCCATACCTGAATCCATAGTTGCTAATTGGAAAGTAAATTCGGTTTGATTTTCCATATTGACACTAGCCCTACATCTTATATTAGATCTGAATTCATTACTGTTGCTTTCATGTGATGATTAAGAGAAAGATCTAAAAGATAAAAGTTGGATCTGATCTTTCAAATTGACATAAACCTATATCTGAATTTATCCCATAGAAGAGATTAAGAGAATAACTAAAGCATATGTAATTTAAGGGCCATAACCCTTTATTTATAATGGTGGCATTGTCTAATTTGGCCCTTCAACAAATTAGAATTTGCTTGGTATCTACAAATTAATAACATGACAATTATATCTTTATGCCTTTTAACTTAATTCATAATTTGATCACTTTAATTAGGCTTTACACCAAAATAGCACAACACATCTTATTTTACATATGTGACCCATATGTTGGAATTTTTCAACAATCTCTCCTAGGCCATATATGTAATAACTTTATAAGTGCATATAATTTTATGAGCTTCAAAATTTGCTATTTACATAACATATGGTATTTCTGAAACAATCTTGTCCATTAACTTTGCTAGTAAAGGATCAAAACGGCTTGTGTTACAACGTAACTAAACCAATCAATGGTCACATATACCAATATAATCAAACGACATAGATCGAACATGGATATGTAGCATGAAAATTACATGAGATGTGATCTATACATGTTTATTTCCAACTGGTCATTCTTTAGTGAGATTAAAACGTTTAATATTTAAATACCCTAGAGAGAAAATAAAACTTTGTTACTTTATTTCTAATCAAAAATAGAAATTGATATATTTTATGGCTGAAATATAGAGCAATCGGTCATATGAGAGTACCAAATACAAACTTCCCCCTGAACCAAAATATTCTTACATAAAAGTTACACTAATTGAGCAAGATGCTCATGAAATACCTTGGATGATAATCTTTTGTAAGCAGATCTGCCATAATGGAGTTTGTCGTAACATGCTCTATATATTACAATTTATTTTGCACGCTCCTTACTAGAAAATAATATGTTGTTTATTACCTTAATATTACTTTAGTGGTCTTTCAGTTCCTTTTTTAATATTCCTTAACTTTGTGACAAAATTTTATAGTTATTTTCCATTGTTCGATGCCCCATAACAGAAAAATAAGTGTTTCAAAATAGAAGAGGCTATAAGTGTCAGTATGACAACTTTCTTTATATAATTTCACAAGCAAAAATTATGTAACGATCCCATTTTTAAATCAAATTTAAATTAGTAATTGATATGGATTTTGGAATTTATTTTGGAGTGAATTTGAATTTAATTTGAATTTTTCAAAATAAATAAAATACGAGTTGATTTATATATATATATATATGAATAGATTTGAATTTGAATTTGGATTTGAATTTGAATTTGAATATAAATATTTTGGTAAAATAATTTAGATTTGGTAAAATAATTTAGTTTCAAATTTATTTTCTTTAAAAATTATATGTATATATATAAATAAAGGAGAATGTATTTATAAAATAGGAAAAACAATTTAAAAATAATGTATAAACATTTTCTCATGCAAGAAAATTTACAAGTGTTAATATTTAACATATCGATTAACAAGTGTAAGTGTGTTAGTAAGAGGATTAACAAATATAAGCCATGTAATTTAAAAGATGAACAAGTGTCATTTAGTTCAACTATTTCTAAAATAATAAATAAAAAGGAAATGTGATTATATAAATAGAAAATGCAATTTAGAATAATATACATAAATATATTCTCATGGAAAAAATACAAGTGTAACATTACAATGAGAAATTAAACAAGTCTTAAAATTTTGATACATGTAAAGGCAAGTGTCAAACTTTTTTTTTTCTTTTTTCTTTTATTTCTAAAAATTAATAAAACAAGGCTACAAGAATTTCTACTCCTACACTTTCATTTTTCTTTTATCTTCACTTTCAAAAAAAATCAGAAAAAGCAAGAAATTCTAAAACCAAAAAAAACACAAGAGATTAAAGACAAATTCCAGTAAAGAAAAATCTGAAACCTGAATCACATTCAAAAATGAATCAAGGTAAAACATCAAGCAGCTAAACACAGCAAAGCCATCAAGTAATTAAGCAAAATTCAAGTTTTAACTCAGCAATCAAGCCATTCAACTCAACCAAAATCAAAGCTTTCAAGATTAAAGAGCTCAGATTTTCAAAATATAAACACTTCCAGATTCCTCTCTGTTTCAAGTTGACAGGTGAGAAAACTTCTTTAAAAAATTGGAATGGCACTTGTTGTTTGTGATGATGCTTGAGTTAAAATTGTGAAGTGTTTACATGCAAGTAGATATATGTAGTTATATGTAAGGATGACCGTGCATGTCTGTTATCAAATATATTGCCTCTGTCTGGAAACAAGTTTGCAAAACCTGATTCAAAATTAAAATCCTTCTCCTCTGATTCCTGTTAAACTGTAGGATCTAAACAAAAATTATTTTTCTAAACATGTTTTAAGCTCTAAAAATAAATCCAAGCATAATTAACATAAGAATTTTCTGCAAATCAAGAAATATAGATAAGCACAGAACATATCAAAATCTCGAGAATCTTATTTTCTTATTTCAGGTATAACATCTGAATCATTTTTAAAAATGAGGATTTTTAAAAGTAAAATTAAAAAATTTAGTGAAGTATTGATCAAAAATTTAGGGTGAACGTATTTGGGATTTTTAACGATTTCTGGTCATCGACAAATTATGGTTTGACGCGATCGTGGATGAAGCTCGCTGGGATGTCGGGGAGTTTAAGAAAAATGCTCGGAAAAATTTCCAATCATCAGGGTGGCTAAATTTTGATGATTTAGGGTTTAAGCCACGTTTCTGTATTAGTCGGAATTCGACCAATTGCAACAGACGTTACATCGGACTGGTCTAGGACGAATGGAAGCGTTATGTGGTTGATAGAAGGGCTCTGTACAAGGATGCATGGCCTCTGGTGGTCTATGTTGCCGACACGAGGAAGATTGGGTGATCGAACTTTTGTTCGAGGTTGGGTCAGGTTACTCATTTGCGACTTCGTCGTAGTTTATGGTTTCTGGGTGGTCTGGAGGTTAGGTCGAGTTGTCGCCGACTCCATGATGGCCAGAGTTTGGGTCGGAGGTGGCTGTTCCGTCTGTGCATGTGCAAGAAGCCAGTTTTGTATCAGTAGCCTGGTAAAGGAGGAAGGGTGGATGTCTCGAGGTAGACTTCGAGAAGCTCGTGTGCTGTCCCGAGGGAGGTCTCGGGTGCTTATGGATGCATACCGAGTTTTTTTTAAAACTTAAACAAAATTTAAAGATTGAAAAGTGACTCGGATTGTTTTGGGAAAAAATTGAAGCAAGTAATGTTTTAACTCAGGGGACACCCGAGCGGGTCTCGGGTTGCTGAAAGAAAACAGTTTTGACTTTAAAACAAAAATTAAAATTTCAACATTTTTAATCCATGATTTTAAATAATGATTTTTGAGTGAGCTTAGATTAATAAAGGTTTTAAGTAAGATATTTTAAAAGTAATTAAATTTACTTTATTTAATTTTGTCACATTATTTTGTTTATTTATTTATTTTTGATGAATAATGTAATTAAAAATGATAATTAAGATAAAATGTTATTTAAACTAACCTTAATCTTTTAAGTTAATTGATGTAATAATAATGATTTATCAAATAAGGTTTAAATGATAATTAAAGTAAATAATAAAGATAAGATTGTTTATCTTTTAATTTATTAGTGATTTGTTAATATAATTACTTAAAGATATCACTTAATTAATAATTAAAGGTTAATTAAAAGATAATTAAGGTTAATTAATTATTATTAATTGAATAATAATTAAGGACTAATTAATTTATAATTAAGAATATTTAATCATTAATTAAGATTAATTAATGAAAATAATTATGTGATCAATTAATTATAATCACATGATTTATTCATCTTAATTGTAGATGATTGATTATTGTTTAATGCCTTGCATTGATAGATATCTCTGATATGTGATTGTGATACCATGTGATATGAATTGCTTTGTGCTGAGATGTGATATTTGTGATTTGTTTCTGTGTGAATGTGAAAACCAATTGGCCGTATAACGGCATTTGAATTTCGATGCGACAGGGAGTTGGACTCCAGTTGGTTATCCGAAACCCACATTGAACCTTAATGGTGAATCTTTGTGATTGAAATATCACGTGTTTTAAATTAAGTGCTCACTATTCGGTTTAGGCGGGAGAGGAATTTATATCATATAACCCATTTTGAATAGTGAGACGACGAGATGGATAGCATTTGAAGATGGCGGTGAAGACCGGGCGTCTTCGAGAATGATAGGATAACCTGTCGAATGACTTTGCACTGAGTTGCTCCGGTATAGAGATCTCCATATGTGATGGGGAGTCCAATTGGGATTGTGGATGCCCGGATTGCAAGGGCTTCTTTGGAAGTGCCTTCGGTTCTGTTCGAACTCGAAACAGATTTGTATGGATGTATGTCTGATGTTACATTTTGAGATGTAAAGCTGGTTTCTATCAAATACATTTCTGTTTGGTGGCGGAGAATAATTCTCTTAGCTTAACACCCTTCTCTAAGACATACGAGCTCAGACGTTATGTAGTTGATGGTTACTAGTGATACATTCCCAATTTGGTAATATGGCATACGAAGTGTTGTTGATCATGTGTTAATCGAAGCATGGCTTTTGTGTAAAGCGTAGCTTTGTGGATGAGACTTCGTCGAACCTCACAACCCGGAAATGGTCGAAACAGGAATGTTGCGGCTAGGTTTTTAGGGGTAGCCCCCTAGGGTATGTCCATTTTCTTCTGGATAAGAGGTGGTATCATGGTATGGAGCCCAGATATTTAACTGTGTGTTTGTTGCTATTTGTTGGTGAATCCCAGGATAAAGGTCGGTAATGATCGGGGATGGCATACTTGTAGGTGTTACCAAATTACAGAGGTAATCCGGCCTTGTGTTGGCAGAGATCCGGTATGGTTCTTGGGGGCATCCCTCCAAAGGCATCCCATTTAGTAAGGAAGTTCCTTAGTCTGACCATTGTTGGAAATCCAATCATTCAATATGAGCCATGTACGGTTTTAGTTGTAGAACCTGCCATCTAATATGATAGCTATAATAGGCATACTATAATGGTACGTATGCTGACTAAGATTAATATTATACTTTCAAAATGATTTCACACTATGCACTAATAATAATATCAAAAGAGTTTCCTCGTATCAAGCATGTTTGACTATCATAAGGAGAAATCTCTCTCAAGTGTGCGATTGCATTATGTGTGTACCAGTAGGCCTTATGGTAGTTTCATTTTCCAAAAGCATATCGGATTTCTTTTAAAATTGTTTTCATACAAACAACTGTTTTTGTTTACTCATACTAGTCCCATGACCCGGAGTTTATTGTTCCTTTCCTAAACTGTGGGTGCCCATAATTTCCACACGGGCAGCCAAGAAGCAGGTTATCCGTGTTTTAGAGCAAGCTTGGATTGTAGAAGTCTTTTTGGTTTGGAAGCTTTTGGTTTGAATTCTTGGAAGCTTTTTGGATCTAAAGGTGTTTAGTTGGGATTCTCTCTCTCTTTCTTTTGAAGACTCTCTTGAAGTTGTGATAACTCTGTTGTACCGCTGTGGAGTTACCATATTTTTGTTTATCATATGTGTAGTACTCTGATATTGGTGATAAATGTTGTAATGAATATTGTATCAGTGTTGTATCTGTGTTGTGATAGATGAAATCATCTTTTGTTTCCGCTGTTTATTATCATCTAACGTTGTTGTAAGCTCGATCTTGTAGGATCGACTTCACCCTAGAGGGGGGGTGAACAGGGTGATAGTATAAATTATAAAAATTAATTGCGAAAGCTTATAAAATAATTTCAACACAGATCACAGAATAGTAGCAGCACAGATAAAAGCAGAATAATAAATGCAGAAATAGAACGACACAGAATTTACCCAGCTTCGGCAAAAACCTGCCTACGTGCTGCCCCCAAGGTTTCTACTGGAAATTAGATAGTCAACGCTTACACACGTAAACTCGCGACACCCGCTACTGACTAACCTAACTCTACGCTCAAAACCCTGCCACAACTCAGCCACTGAGTTGCGAATTCTCAAGCTACGCCACGTAGCTTGTCCCCTAGTCACACGACTAGCAAATACAACGGTTTGAAAAGGGATTTAAAAATTAAAAAAAATTCAAAACTAAAAATAAGATAAAGCCCTTATTTATAAAAACTAAAGCCCTTATTTAAAACAAAACCCCTAATTTAAAAGGCCGGCCCCTTTTATTATTTAGACCCGTTCCTTTTCCCTGTTCCTTTGAGAAAAATGCCGACCGTTGCTTTCTTTGTTCGATGAATTAGGGCTTCGTTCCTTGTGGAAATTAGGGCTCTTCAATTTAAGCCGCCGCTCTTGATTGCTGGTTGGTTGCCTTGTCGATCACTTGTTTCTTCACGGCGCTTCAACTGCATCGAATTCTTATTTGATTTCGGTATGTACTTTTCTCCTCTTGTTTTCTGATTTGATGCTTGCTCGAACTCCGATGCTTTTTCAATTGCCGATGATGATGATTTGGGTTTTACAGTTTGAACATGATCGATGGATTAGTGCCGATGATGACTGTGGGTTTTATAAGGATTTGATTTCCTTTAATTCGTTCGTATCACTTCCCTAATATTTGCGACTTGATGCGCACGGCTTTCCTGATATATTTTTTTGCAACTTGCTACTCACGGCTTTGATGTTGATGCGTTCGATACTTACTTGATTCATACGGCTTTGTTTTGAGAACGTTCGATCCTTCTTGAATAACAATGCAGAAACTTTCCTCCTTTTAATTGCTGACTATTTCAAAAATAAAGATACGATTGTTTTTTCCTTTTTCCTGTTTCGTGCATTCTGTAACTTGCTTCTCTGCTACTATATGTATTCATCAATGTTGGCATCTGCATTGCATTTCTCAGTGAACTCCATTTCACTTTGTTGCATTTGGTCTCGAGTTTCACTGTTGCATGCACTTGTTGTCGCAGTATTGCTGTTCATATGAACTTGCATTCATTCGAGTTGTATTTACACCATCTCTTGAGCTTCAGTAGTTGTCTGTTTCACTACCACACTGAAATTCACTGTTGCACTTGAGTTTTTGCTTGCATTGTCACTTGGTCGACACTTGCATTACTCTGGTTATTCTTCACTGTTTTATAATTGCATTTGGTCTGCACTGTGTACTTTGGTTTCATGATACATTGTTTCTTGGCATTGACCACTATCTTCATTGCATGTCACTGGATGTTGCTGCAATCTTCACTTCTGGTTGGCCACTGTTGCATTATTGTATCTTGTGGCACGTTGATGCATTTGCGTGTACTCTGTCATTGCTATATTGAGATCACTGTAATGGTATTCATGTATCTGCTATTGCACTTTGCATATGAACTTGATATTGCAGTCTTCATTAGCTTGTATGCTTCTAGTGTTGCCACTGTGTTTCATTTGCATAGCTGAACTTGGTCTACTTAATGCTGTGGCTTCAAGTATTTTTACATGTGCATCACTTGACTTCATTCCACCACGCATTTCTCTGGTTTCTGTAGTTGTAACTGGTTGTTCGAACTTGTTTATGTGATTCCATGTATCACTGCACTTTTATTCATGATTTGGTCCACTGTATCATGCTTGGCTTTGGTTCTGCACCATGTTGTATGCAGTGTTGCATTGACATGTTGTAGCTGTACTGTCTTGAGCTCGAGTATTTGTTGTTGCATACATGAGTTTGATACTGTTGGTCGACTATCTCCTTGAGTTGTTGTACTTCATGTTGTATTCATCCCTGTTGCACTCTTTGATGATTCATTGGTGAATATGTTGCATTGAGCTCGACATTGTTGTTTACTTGCTTTGATGCATTTGCATGCTGCCATACTTGTTCATGCCGCTGGACTTATTTTTGTACATTATTTGAGTTTGCATTGGTGCATTGCCTTTGCATTCCATGTTGCATGCATGATTTCCATTGTTGCTTGAGTAGTTTCATTTATGATCTGCCATGCTTGTTGTTGCCAGTTTGCCTGTACTGTCCACTGCCCTTGGAAACTTTGTTGCATTCATGTCATGTTTCCTTGTGTTGAACCTAGTTTCAAAACTCGGGTTTGACCTTGTGCTCGTGTCGTGATTTTGAATATATTGCACGTGAGTTGAACCTGGCTTTTCGTTTGGGTTTGACCTGTGCTCACCTGTCCCTGTAGCATTATCAAGTGTATATCGACGTGCACGGCCTTGTGGCATGTACAGTGATACACTGTGCATGTCACACTGTTCGTGTGTGATGAATTCAAATGTAAATGATGACGAACAACCCAAATAACTCAGGCAAATCATACTTTCAAAAATCATATTTTATTTTATATTGCAAAAATATTTCTTTTTCAATTTTACTGCGTTAGTGAATATTTTTGCAGATTGTTCAGATGTTGGATTCAAACTGGAATGCAGTTGAAGACAAAATACGAGTGTGAGTGATATGTAGTGAGGTTATAAATGTAAATTGAAATCGTGATGTATTCAAAAATGTATATGTATAGTGAGAGCTTGAATTTGTACTATTCAATATTGTAATAAATATTTGTTTGAATAAAATTTCTGTTTGAATTCAAAATCTGTGTAATTTATTTTATTCAACAAATATTTATTTAATCTATGAAAAGCAAAATAGTACATTACCAAATACATTTAAATGAATATATATATGTTTATTATCATCAAACAAAAACATATAAATGCATATTCAACATTCTCCCCCTTTTGATGATAACAAACATATATTTAAGATTTTTGACCTGTTAAATGTATTTGACCAATTTTATACTCTAATTGCTCCCCCTATTTAAATGCTTCCTCTCTACATGATGCTCCCCCTATATATATGCATACAAATAGAAATATTCAAATAAGCCTAGATGCAAATGAAAAATAATTTGACCTTTGCTTGATTTTATTTGACAAAAATCTTAACTTTTCTCTCCCCCTTTTGTTATCAGCAAAAGAATAATAGTGTTAGAGAAAAATAGAGATAAGGTGATCAATATTAATCCAACATTAAACTCAAATTGAATATAAATATTAAACTCCAATAAGAATCAAACAAAAATCATAACTACCCTTGTTAGGCGCATATTTCACTTTTAGAATGAATGATGGAAATGATGTTCTAATATAAAATCATACAATTGTATCAACTTGTGGTACATTTATATCAGGAATTTGAATACCTACTAATCATGCATAACCGTTAGGACTTTTAAATGAGATTAGTAGTATTCCAATTTAGTTTTAAAAATGAAATCAAGTATCTTCTAACCACGCATGACCGTGAGGACTTTTAAATGGGATTAGAATCAACTTGTCTATTAAATCAATTAATTTTGATATGCGTTCCATACATGCATAACCATAAGGACTTTTAAATGAGCATGGAAGCACATAATAAAAAATCCAAGTAATTCACCCATGCATAACCGTGAGGACTTTTAAATGAGAGTGAATACTTTGGATATTTATTTATTTTTAAAAAATATATGAAATGAAAAACAAATGTTCCCTGATTATAGTACCACATATCGACCAGCTATATATAAGTTTTGATAAACCATGGTCGATAGAAATGTGATAGATATAGAAATGGTCATGGAATCTTCACCCAACAAAAAGTTTTATAACTCTTGTTTGAATTCCTAAAGAAATTTTCCAAATATACTCTCTTGAGTAATGCAAGTTAAATATCAACACTTATCACCTTTTCAATCACTATTTATCTTTTTGATAATTAGCAGGGAATCGGATTAGTCAAAATTTGTCATTTAAAATCAAATAAAAATGACTAATATGAAAATATGGTCAAAAATGATTTTCTTGAAGAGCTTTTATGAGAAAAAAATTCTGCTAATTGAAAATTATTTGTAATGAAAAATATGCAGATAATTTCTTTGAAAAACGATGCAGTTACTAAATGTCTCACCATAAATCACATTCAACTAGTAATTTTTCTATCAACTAGATTACCAGTGTAATCTGCATCTGAATTTCTCTTTTACTCCAAAATATCACTAACTATATTTGATAGACCAGATCATGAAGTGTGCATGAAAACTCAAACAGCATTCTAAATGGCATTCACTTGAATTTGGATTGAAGCCGTGTAAATAATCAGAAAATCGTGAATATAGAGTTAGCCGAATTATAACCAAATGCATTATCATCCAACAAATCACAATATTTAATCCAAACAAATATGTATGAAGTAATTCAAAGATTAGTGTTTTTGGCATAAATATAATTGGCCAACTATTTTGAATAAGTCAGAATCAAAGTCATCATCTTTTCATCATCTCGATATTGGCTGATTCAGAGTATGGTGCAGATTATCACATTTAATATATCGTTCAAATAAATATACCATTACCTGTTTTACCTTTACAATATTTTTTGTTGTTTATCCATTGTGATTCTGTCACCTTTATAATAGGCTAAGGAACTTTGCTTTGTCGCCCATTGTGTTTCTGGAACAACCATAAATCCAGAAAACACTGTTGTTGTTCCTTAGCCTGCCACCACACCTACACGGGAAAAGATTTATGTGACCTATTTGTTTTTATAGGTCCATGGTTGTTAGTGGTAGAAGATTTAGAAAAATAATTTTGTGGAGACCCAAAACTATTTATATATGTTCCTTTTGGCACCCAAATTTGTTTAACTTTGAGAGATTTTATATTTGTGCCTTTTGGAACCCAAATTGGTATGGTTTTCACATGTTTGGGTCTATACCAACAATTTTTGTGATCGTGTCCATGTTTTCTACAAATTTTGCACGTGGAATTTTCTTGATTAATATCACTTTCAACATTTTCAGATTGATTATATCCAAGTCCTTGTCTAGCTGTATTAACAGTTTGCTTCCCTAATAGCAGATTCAACGATTTCTCACTTTTTGAAAATTTATCTAAGGTTATTGACAATTGTTGGACTTGTATTTTGAGAGATTCATTTTCGTTCAATAATTGTGTGCACTTTTTGATAGAATTTTCTCTCCTAGTATTTTCGTTCTCTTTCAAAATCAGAATTTCATTTTCAAGTGATTTTATATTAATTTCTGATTTTTTAATTTCTTCTTCAAATGTTGGACACTTATCACACTTAGGGATCCTACTTTGATAGGTTTTAACTAATTGGTCAAGTTGTTTATTTAAATCTATCAAAGTATCCTTTTGTGATTCAAGTTTGGCATACTTCTCCCTAAGTCGTTCAAAACAACCATTCACTTCGTGGAAATATATGAGTAATTCCGAATGAGAAAGTTTTGATACCTCACTTGGCTCGTCATCGTCACTGTCAGTTATTTCACCATGAAGACACAAGTCTGCTTTTTCATCCTCACCGTTAGCACTTTGATTATCTTCATCACTTGTATTCCACGTGGCACCAAAACTTCTCCTTTTTGATTTCTTTTCAAAGTCGCGTCGATTTTGAGGACAATTGGGCTTGATGTGTCCGGGTTGGTTGCACCTATGACAGATGATCTTTTGTTCTTCTGGATTGTCCAATATTTTATTTATTCTGCTTTTCAATTTTCGATTTAGAGCTGAATTTCCGTATTTGTAGTTCCACCTTTTGACTTTCTTTATTATCAGCTCCAATTCTGCTGCTCCGTCGTCATCATCATCATCACTATCACTTTCTATTGTTCCTTTAAGAGCTATTGATTTCTTTCGAGTATCATCTCCTTCACGTTCTTCCTTGAATTTCATTTCTAGCTCATAAGCAGTGAGATATCCGATGAGTTCTTCGACTTTCATTTGTTTCAAATCTTTTGATTCTTGAATGGCAGTCACTTTGGCTTTAAAACTTCGTGGAAGGACTTTGAGGATTTTTCGGACTATCTCCAACTCTGTATATGGTTTTCCAAGGGCTTTTGATTTGTATACGATATTGGAAAGTCGTTCATGCATCTCTTTGACATTTTCTTCTTTTGCCATTGTGAAATTTTCGTATTCGCTGCTTAGCATGGCAAGGTGAGATTCTTCGACTTGAGATGTTCCTTCGTGAGTCACTTCTAGTGTGTGCCATATTTCCTGTGCAGTTAGACAATGTGAGACACGATTAAATTCAAATTGATCCAATGAACAGATAATAGAATTCATAGCTCTAGCATTAGCATTTTGTAATTTATTTTCTAGTTCTGTCCACTGATCCATCGGTTTATCTATTTCCTGATTATCTACAATTATAGTTGGTGCTCTATAACCTGTTTCAACAATGTTCCAAGCGTCAATGGTTTTCAGAAAAATTTTCATTCTATTTTTCCAATAAGCATATTCACCATTGAACATTGGTGGTCTAACTATGGACTGACCCTCAGCAAAAGCATTATTAAAAGAAGCCATTTTAAAAATTCAAATTTTTAAGATAACAATTGGTTTATGCAAAACGAATTTTTTTTAAAATAGAAGTTGACTTCTATTCCTAGCTCTGATACCACTTGTAGGATCGACTTCACCCTAGAGGGGGGGTGAATAGGGTGATAGTATAAATTATAAAAATTAATTGCGAAAGCTTATAAAATAATTTCAACACAGATCACAGAATAGTAGCAGCACAGATAAAAGCAAAATAATAAATGTAGAAATAGAACGACACAGAATTTACCCAGCTTCGGCAAAAACCTGCCTACGTGCTGCCCCCAAGGTTTCTACTAGAAATTAGATAGTCACACGCTTACACACGTAAACTCGCGACACCCGCTACTGACTAACCTAACTCTACGCTCAAAACCCTGCCACAACTCAGCCACTGAGTTGCGAATTCTCAAGCTACGCCACGTAGCTTGTCCCCTAGTCACACGACTAGCAAATACAACGGTTTGAAAAGAGATTTAAAAATTAAAACAAATTCAAAACTAAAAATAAGATAAAGCCCTTATTTATAAAAACTAAAGCCCTTATTTAAAACAAAAACCCTAATTTAAAAGATCTGAACTGGAGTACAACGTTTGAATCTCCGGCAGTCGATTCCAAGTGAGGTATTTGATGTCGATTTTCAATCGCTGGATTTTGGGTCATGATAAGTGGTACCAGAGCTAAAGGTTGAGTAAGAACTTTAGCTACAGAGTATAACACATTAGGTGGCTCATTAGATATAGGGCGAACAATACCCTAGAATGAGTATAAACCAAGAGACCGAGACCCTAAAATTTCTTGGTCTGTTTCTTTAAATTGTTGACATTCCCTAAGATATCTCGTCCGTATGGTCTAAATTAAGTTTTCTTACTATTTACAGATAGTGAGAATGAGCATTAGAAAAGGACGAGGTAGGGGACGGGGAAATACCACTACAACTGGTCAAGTCCCTGCAATAGCAGAAGCAGCTAACCCACTCAGCCTTAGCCGAATATGGCTGATCTATATAGAAGTTTTTCCAGACTGGGTGGTAAGCCGTTTATTGGCAAGGAGTCTATTGTCGATGCACAAGCCTAGATCCGATCGTGTGAAAGAATTTTTAGAAGATTGAAGTTAGAAGAAGATCAAATGCGATTGATAGCTTCTTGGGAACTCCAAGAGGAAGCTCTAGCTTGGTGGGAGACTGTTACAGTGGATAAGCCGGAAGATGAGCTCACTTGGAGTCGATCCAATGAAGTGTTCGAACAGCATTACATGTCGTCTGCTGGTATCTCCATAATGTATCAGGAGTCTATGGACTTGAAGCAGGGAAGTTTATCATTTGAGGAGTATTTGAATAAGTTTAAAGAGTTATCTCGATTTGGTCCGGAGCTTGTGAATACACCTTTGGAGAAGAATGAAAGGTTTATACGAGGGATGAAAAAAAAGTACCATGAAAGAATGACAGCCTATGTGAAAGAATCCTTTTCCGGCTTCATCAATATGAGTTATCGATATGCTACCCTTGATATGCAGGAAGTTGCGATGGAGAAAGGAAGATCAAGCAATCCAAATTGGAAGAAAAGGAAGTCCGTAGGGAAGAAACCGTATCAAGGCAAGGAGAAGAAGAGCTATCAGGAAAACCCGGCTAGAGATATTACTTGTTACAACTATCAGGAGAAGGGCCATTATTCAAACGATTGCAAGAAGCCAAAGAAACAAGAAAAGAAAGATCAACCTGTAAAGACAGGCCAAAGAACCAAGGAATGCTTTTACCATCACAAGCTAGGTCACGAAGCTAAATTTTGCCCGAAAAAGAAGAAAGCTCAAGTAGCGAAGGTGTATGCGATCGAAGATAAACCATCAACCTCTAAAGTAGATAAAGGAAAAGGAGTTTTGGAAGGTAACCTTATTATTTATGATAGATTTGTTAGAGTTTTGTTCGACACGGGCGTAACACGTAGTTTTATCTCCCAACAAACCGTAAATGAATTAAAACTAAAACCTGAATTTGTTGACGAGCCCATTTGCGTGAAAAATCGAGTTGGTAGCCATACGAACCTTTGTCTACGATGTAGAGACGTTCCTATCATGTATTCTTTTCATCAATTTCCTGTCAGTCTCTTTGTTCTCGATTTAAATGAATTTGAAATCCTACTCGGAATGGATTGGCTAACGAAATACGAAGCCAAATTAGATTTTAATAATCGAACAATTTTGATCAGAACCAAATTTGGGAATTTCATTGAAATATCTTGTGAGGATCCATGTCCTAAGAGGGATAAGCTGATGTATACTTTGGGATATCCCAAACCTGGTCTAGATTCTATACCTATTGTCCAGGAATTTTCATACATATTCGAAGAGGTCAAATCTTTACCTCCACACAGAGAAATTGAATTCAGAATTGATTTAGTTCCAAATTCTCGTCCTGTTGTTCATGCAAGTCGCAGGATGGCACGCAGGGAAAAGATAGAACTAGTCAATCAAACCCAAGATTTGCTAAAGAAAGAGTTAATACGTCCTAGTGTTTTCGATTGGGGTTCAGTTGTGGTCTTCGTAGCCAAGTCTGTCGGATCCTTGAGATTGTGTGTGGACTACCACGATCACAATAAATTAACTCTCAAAAACAAATTCCCTTTACCCAGAATCGACGATCTGTTTGATTAGCTGCACGGCGTTCAATTCTTTTCGAAGATGGATCTAGCTCATGGATTCCATCAGCTACGAATTGCTGAAGATTGTATTCACTTAACTGCTTTCAGGGGTCCAGACACATTCTACGAATGGTTAGTCATGTCTTTCGGACTAACCCATGCTCCCGCATACTTCATAGATTTAATGACCCATGTATTTCGAGAGGTATTGAATAAATTTGTTCTTGTGTTTATTGACAATATTTTGATCTACTCCAGAACCGAAGAGGAGCATGCTGGACACTTGAGAATTGTTTTGGAAATTTAGTGGAGAAACATTCTGTTCGCCAAATTTTCCAAGTGTTTTTTTGGGTCAAGGAATTTGTATTTCTTGAGTACATTTTTAACGAAGAAGGAATCTCTGTAGACCATAGCAACGTTTCCGCTATTCTAGAATGGAAGCGACCCATAACTCCGAAAGAAGTTGTAAGTTTTCTAGGTTTAGCGGGATATTACCGGAAGTTAGTTCAGGATTTTTCTAAGATAGCTAGTCCATTGACTAAGCTAACTATGAAGAATGATAAATTTGATTGGACTCTGAAATGTGATGAAGCATTCTAAAGGCTTATCTATCTAGACTGACGCTTGTGGTGATGGTTTGGGTGCTGTGTTAATGTAGAGTGGTAGGGTAATTGCCTATGCAAGTAGACAGTTAAGTCCACATGAGAGAAACTACCCAACCCACGATCTAGAGCTCTTGGCTGTTATTTTCGCTTTGAAAATCTGGCGTCACTATCTTTTGGGTAAAAATCCCTTTTAGCTTTCCTAAAAGATTTAAAAGTTTAACTTAACTAAATATTTATACTTAATAAACTCTCTTTGTTTTAGGTGAAAATTTTGAATTATTCACCAACCACACTCTTTGTTTTAGGTGAAAATTTTGAATTATTCACCAACCACAAATCTCTGAAATATCTCTTTACCCAGAATGATTTGAATCTACGGCAACAATGCTGGTTGGAGTTTCTAGCGTCTTATGTCCTAGATATTTTATATACGCCTAGAAAAGCCAACGTTGTAGCTGATGCCTTGAGTAGAAAACACGCCATTCTTGCTCATCTTGTTGTCACTCCTACACTTCTTGAGAAAGTCGCTAGCAGGCCAAAAGAAGACAAGTTTCTTCGCGATATTTATGAGAGAATCCTTCAAGGCGAAGATACCGATTTAGAAACCAATCATAGTGGAACTATTAGACTGAAAGGCAGGATCTGTGTCCCAGACATCCCGGATCTAAAACGGGAAGTTTTGGATGAGTGTCACATGTCCAAACTTAGTATCCATCCAGGAGTTAATAAGATGTATCGAGATATCAAAAGAACTTTCTGGTGGAAAACAATGAAGAGAGATATATCTATTTATGTCAGTCAATGTACAACGTGCTAACAAATCAAAAGTTATCAGAAAAAGATGGCGGGTTTGCTCCAACCATTGGAGGTGCCTAATTGAAAATGGGATCAAGTATCTATGGATTTCATAGATGGGTTGTAACATACTTGAAAGGGAAATGAAGCAATTTGGGTAATTGTGGATCGTCTGACTAAGACAGCCCACTTTATCCCAGTGAAATCTAACCGGACAGCGGCAAGTTTGGCTGAATTGCATGTGAAAGAAATTGTTCTTCTCCACGGTATACCCAGCAGTATAGTGAGTGATCGTGATCCAATCTTCACTAGCAGATTTTGGGAGGCATTTCAAGCTGCATTTGGAAATAAACTGAACTTCAGTACTGCTTATCATCCGCAGTCTGATGGGCAGACTGAAAGGATCAATTGAATCTAAGAAGACCTGTTGCGTGCTTGTATTCTAGACTTTGGTGGTTCATGGGAGGACCATTTACATCTGGTTGAATTCTCATATAATAATAACTATCAGGCCAGTATCAAAATGGCTCCTTTCGAAGCTTTATATGGTCGTCCATGTCGATCACCAGCATGTTGGAACGAGTCAGGGGATAGACTCGTTCTTGGACCAGATATGATTAAAGAAGCTATTGAAAAAGTTGATTTTATTCGAAAGAAATTGATAAATGCACAAAGTCGTCAGAAAAGTTATTACGACCGCAGGAGAAGAGCTCTAGAGTCTCAAGTTGGATATACTGTTTTTCTAAGGTGTCTCCAATGCGGGGTGTATTGAGGTTTGGGAAAACTGATAAGTTGGCACCACGATATATTGGTCCTTTTCCTATACTGGAAAGGATCGGTCCTTTGGCTTAGCGAGTGCAACAACCCAATTGGTTATCTGGCGTACACGATGTGTTTCACGATTCACCTCTTCGAAAACATGTGCATGATCCAGATTATTGAAGAAACCACTTAGCAGGATTTGGAGATCACATCAAATCTAGCAGCGAAAAGAGAACCGATAAAGATAATTGATCGAAATGAAAAGTAATTGAGGAATAAAATTGTGAAACTGGTTAAAGTGCAATGGAGTGGTGATCCAAATGATTGTACTTGGGAAACAGAGGATAACATGCAGAAGTCCTATCCCAATTGCAGAGCGGATATTCCGGCTTGATTAGTAAGTCATTTCTCTATCTTTTTATGTATTCATGTATTCTTTGTTTCTCTCTCTCTTTCAAATTTTGAGGACGAATTTTCTTAAAGGGGAATCTGTAACGATCTCGTTTTTCAATCAAATTTAAATTATTAATTGATATGGATTTTGGAATTTATTTTGGAGGTAATTTGAATTTAATTTGAATTTTTCAAAACAAATAAAATTGGAGTTGATTTATATATATATGTCTATGAATAGATTTGAATTTGAATTTCAATATAATTATTTTGGTAAAATAATTTAGATTTGGAAATGATACATGTGATATTTTATTAATATATAATTTAGTTTCAAATTTATTTTCTTTAAAAGTTATATGTATATATATAAATAAAGGAGAATGTATTTATAAAATAGGAAAAACAATTTAAAAATAATGTATAAATATTCTCTCATGCAAGAAAACTTACAAGTGTTAATATTTAACATATCAATTAACAAGTGTAAGTGTTTTAGTAAGAGGATTAACATATGTAAGCCATGTAATTTAAAAGATGAACAAGGGTCATTTAGTTCAACTATTTCTAAAATAATAAATAAAAATGAAATATGATTATCTAAATAGAAAATGCAACTTAGAATAATATACATAAATGTATTCTCATGGAAAAAATACAAGTGTAACAATATAATGAGAAATTAGACAAGTGTTAAAACTTTGATACATGTAAAGACAAGTGTCAATCTTTTTTTTTTCCCTTTTTTCTTTTATTTCTAAAAATTAAGAACACAAGGCTATAAGAATTTCCACTCCTGCACTTTCATTTTTATTTTATCTTCACTTTCAAAAAAAATCAGAAAAAGCAAGAAATTCCAAAACCAGAAAAAAAAAACAAGAGATTCAAAACAAATTCGAGTAAAGAAAAATCTAAAACCTGAATCAAATTCAAAAATGAATTAAGGTAAAACATCAGGCAGCTCAATCACAGCAAAGCCATCAAGTAATTAAGCAAAATTCAAGTTTTAACTTAGCAGTCAAGCCATTCAACTCAACAAAAATCAAAGCTTTCAAGATTAAAAAGCTTAGATTTTCAAAATATAAACACTTCCAGATTCCTCTCTGTTTCAGGTTGACAGGTGAGTAAACTTCTTTAAAAATTTGGAATGGCACTTGTTATTTGTGATGATGCTTGAGTTAAAATTGTGAAGTGTTTACATGCAAGCAGATATATGTAGATATATGTAAGGATGACCGTGCATGTTTGTTATCAAATATATTGCCTTTGTCTGGAAACAACTTTTCAAAACCTGATTGAAAATTAAAATCCTTCTCCTCTGACTCCTGTTAAACTGTAAGATCTAAACAAAAATTGTTTGTTCAAACATGTTTTAAGCTCTGAAAATAAATCCAAGCATAATTAACATAAGAATTTTCTGAAAA
Source organism: Allium cepa (assembly GCA_030765085.1). Taxonomy (NCBI): domain Eukaryota; kingdom Viridiplantae; phylum Streptophyta; class Magnoliopsida; order Asparagales; family Amaryllidaceae; genus Allium; species Allium cepa. Next base: position 308,081,855 of record CM060931.1, read on the forward strand.
TAAAGAAATATAGATAAGCACATAACATATCAAAATCTCGAGAATCGTATTTTCTGATTTCAGGTATAACAACTGAATCGTTTTCAAAAATAAGGGATTTTAAAAGTAAAATTAAATTTTTTAGTGAAGTATTGATCAAGAAATTTAGGGTTGAACGTATTTGGGATTTTTAACGATTTCTGGACATCGACGAATTTTGATTTGAAGCGATCATGGATGAAGCTCGTTGGGAGGTTGGGGAGTTTAAGAAAAATGCTCAAAAAAAATGTCCGATCATCGTGGTGGATAAATTTTAATGATTTAGGATTTAAGCCACGTTTCTGTATTGGTCGGAATTCGACCAATTGCAGCAGACGTTGCAACGGACTGGTCCAGGACGAATGGAAGCGTTGTGTGGTTGATAGGAGGAGCTCTGGACGAGGTTGTGTGGCCCCTGGTGGTCTATGTCGCTGACACAAGGAAGATTGGGTGATCGAACTTTTGTTCCAGGTTGGGTCAGGTTACTCATTTGCGACTTCGTCATAGTTTATGGTTTCTGGGTGGTCTGGAGATTAGATCGGGTTGTCGCTGACTCGTTGATGGCCGGAGTTTGGGTTGGAGGTGGTCGTTCCGTCTGTGTATGTGCCCGAGGCCTGTTTGTATCAGTAGAGTGGTTAAGGAGGAAGGGTGGATGTCTCGAAGTAGACTTCGGGAAGCTCGTGTGCTAGCTCGACGGAGGTCTTGGGTATTTGTGGATGCATACCTTGTTTTTTTTTTCAAAACTTAAACAAAATTTAAAAATTAAAAAGTGAGTCGGTTTGTTTTCGAGAAAAACTTGAAGCAAGTAATGTTTTAACTCGGGGAATACTCGAGTGGGTCTCGTGTTGCTGAAAGAAAATAGTTTTGACTTTAAAACAAAAATTAAAATTTTTACATTTTTAATCCATAATTTTAAATAATGATTTTTGGGTGAGTTTAGATTAATAAAGGTTTTAAGTAAGATATTTTTAAAAGTAATTAAATTTAATTTATTTAATTTTGTCACATTATTTTATTTATGTATTTTTTTAATGAATAATATAATTAAAAATGATAATTAAGATTAAATGTTATTTGAACTAGCCTTAAACTTTTAAGTTAATTAATGTAATAATAATGATTTATCAAACAAGGTTTAAATGATAATTAAAGTAAATAATAAAGATAAGATTGTTTATCTTTTAATTTATTAGTGATTTGTTCATATAATTACTTAAAGATAACCACTTAGTTAATAATTAAAGGTTAATTAAAAGATAATTAAGGTTAATTAATTATTAGTTAAGATTAATTGATTAATAATTAAGGACTAATTAATTTATAATTAAGAATATTTAATCATTAATAAAGATTAATTAATGAAAATAATTATTGATTAATTAATTATAATCACATGATTTATTCATCTTAATTGTAGATGATTGATTATTGTTGAATGCCTTGCATTGATAGATATCTCTGATATGTGATTGTGATACCATGTGATATGAATTGCTTTGTGTTGAGCTGTGATATCTGCGATTTGTTTCTGTATGAATGTGAAAACCCATTGGCTGTACAACGGCATTTGAATTTCGATGCGACAGGGAGTCGGATTCCAGTTGGTTATCCGAAACCCACATCGAACCTTAATGATGAATCTTTGTGATTGAAATATCACGTGTTTTAAATTATGCGCTCAATATTCGGTTTAATCGGGAGAGGACTTTGTGTCATATAACCCTTTCTAAATAGTGATACGATGAGATGGGTAGCATTTGAACGATAGGATAACCTGTCGAATGACTTTGCACTGAGTTGCTCCGGTATAGAGATCTCCGTATGTGATGGGGAGTCCAACTGGGATTGTGGATTCCTGGATTGCAAGGGCTTCTTAGGAAGTGTCTTCGGTTCTGTTCGAACTCGGAACAGACTTGTATGGTTGTATGTCTGACGTTACACTTTGAGATGTAGAGCTGGTTTCTATCAAATAAATTTCTGTTTGGCGGCGGAGAATTATTCTCTTAGCTTAATACCCTTCTCTGAGATGTACGAGCTCAGAGGTTATGTAGTTGATGGTTACTAGTGATACATTCCCAATTTGGTAATGTGGCATACGAAGTGCTGCTAATCATGTGTTGATCGAAGCATGGCTTTTGTGTAAAGTGTAGCTTCATGGACAAGATTTCGTCGAACCTCACAACCCGAAAATGGTCGAAACAGGAATGTTGCGGCAAGGTTATTAGGGGTCGCGCCCCTAGGGTATGCCCATTTTCATCTAGATAAGACGTGGTATCATTATATGAAACCCAAATATTTAACTGTGTGGTTGTTGCTATTTGTTGGTGAATCCCGGGATAAAAGGTCATTAACGACCGAGGATGGCATACTTATAGGTGTTACCTAGTTATAAAGGTAATCCGGCCTTGTGTTGGCAGAGATCCGTTTTGGTTCTTGGAGGCGTCCCTCCAGAGGCATCCCATTTGGTAAGGAAATTCCTTAGTCTGACCATTGTTGGAAATCCAATCATTCAATACGAGCCATGTATGGTTTTAGTTGTAGAATCTGCCATCTAATACGGTAGTTATAGTAGGCATACTATAATGGTACGTATGCTGGCTAAGATTAATATTATACTTTCAAAATGATTTCACACTATGCACTAATAATAATATCAAAAGAATTTCCTCGTATTAAGCATTTTTGACTGTCATAAGGAGAAATCTCCCACAAGTGTGTGATTACATTGTGTGTACCAGTAGGCCTTATGGTAGTTTCGTTTTCCAAAAGCATATCGGATTTCTTTTAAAATTGTTTTTGTACAAACAACTGTTTTTGTTTACTCATACTAGTCCAATGACTGACCCGGAGTTTATTGCTCCCTTCCTAAACTGTGGGTGCCCATAATTTCTACACGGGCAGCCTAGAAGCAGGTTATCCGTGTTTTGGAGCTAGCTTGGATAGTAGAAGCCTTTTTGGTTTGGAAGCTTTTGGTTTGAAGTCTTGGAAGCATTTGGATCTAAAGGTGCTAAGTTGGGATTCTTGCTCTCTTTCTTTTGAAGACTCTTTTGAAGTTGTGATAACTCTATTTTTCTGTTGTGGAGTTACCATTTTGTTGTTTATCATATGTGTAGTATTCTAATGTTGGTGATAAATGTTGTAATGAATATTGTATCAGTGTTATATCTGTGTTGTGATAGATGAAATCATCTTTTTTTTCCTCTGTTTATTTTCATCTAATGTTGTTGTAAGCTCCATCCGAATTGGATTTCAATGTTTGAATCTCCTGTAGTCGATTACAAGTGAGGTATTTGATGTCGATTTTCAATCGCTGGATTTTGGGTCGTGACAAGTGGTATCAAAGCTAAAGGTTGAGTAAGAACTTTAGCTATGGAGTATAACACATTAGGTGGTTCATTAGAGATAGGGTGAAGGATACTCTAGAATGAGTATAAACCAAGAAACTGAGAACCTAAAATTTCTTGGTTCGTTTCTTTAAACTGTTGATATTCCCTAAGATATCTCGCCCGTATGGTCTAAATCAAGTTTTCTTACTATTTGGAGATAGTGAGAATGAGCACTAGAAGAGGACAAAGTAGGGGTCGGGGAAATAGCACTACAACTGGTCAAGTCCCTGCAATAGTAGAAGCAGCTATACCCACTCAATTACAGCTGAATTTGGCTAATCTATATAGAAGTTTTTCCAGACTGGGTGGTAAGCCGTTCACTGGCAAGGAGTCTATTGTCGAAGCACAAGCCTGGATCCGATCATGTGAAAGAATTTTTAGATGATTGAAGTTAGAAGACGATCAAATGCGATTGATACCTTCTTGGGAACTCCAAGAGGAAGCTCTAGCTTGGTGGGAGACTGTTACAGTGGACAAGCCGGAAGATGAGTTCACTTGGAGTGGATTCAAAGAAGTGTTCGAACAGCATTACATGTCGTCTGCTGGTATCTCTAGAATGTACCAGGAGTTTATGGACTTGAAGCAGGAAATTTTATCGTTTGAGGAGTATTTGAATAAGTTTAAAGAGTTACCTCGATTTGGTCCAGAGCTGGTGAATACACCTTTGAAGAAGAATGAAAGGTTTATACGAGGGATAGACAAGAAGTACCATGAAAGAATGACAGCCTACGTGAAAGAATCCTTTTCTGGCTTGATCAATATGGTTTATCGATATGCTACCCTGGATATGCAGGAAGTTCCGATGGAGAAAGGAAGGGCAAGCAATCCAAATTGGAAGAAAAGGAAGTCCGGAGGGAAGAAACCGTATCAAGGCAAGGAAAAGAAGAACTATCAGGAAAACCCGGCTAGAGATATTACTTGTTATAACTGTCAGGAGAAGGGACATTATTCAAACGATTGTAAGAAGCCAAAGAAACAAGTAAAGAAAGATCAACCTGTGAAGACAGGCCAAAAAAACCAAGGAATGCCTTTACTGTCACAAGCTGGGTCACAAAGCTAAAGTTTGCCCAAAAAAGAAGCAAGCTCAAGTAGCGAAGTTGTATGTGATCGAAGATAAACCTTCAACCTCTAAAGCAGATAAAGAAAAAGGAGTTTTAGAAGGTAACCTTATTATTTATGATAGATTTGTTAGAGTTTTTCTCGACACGGGCGCTACACATAGTTTTATCTCCCAACAAACCGTAAATGAATTAAAACTAAAACCTGAATTTGTTGACGATCCCATTTGCATGAAAAATCCAGTTGGTGGCCCTATGAACCTTTTTCTAAGATGTAGAGACGTTCCTATCTTGTATTCTTGCCATCAATTTCCTATCAGTCTCTATGTTCTCGACTTTAATGAATTTGAAATCCTACCCGGAATGGATTGGCTAACAAAATACGAAGTCAAATTTGATTGTAATAATCAAACTATTTTGATCAAAACCAAATTTGGTAATTTCAATGAAATCTCTTGTGAAGATCCGAGTCCTGAAAGGGATAAGCTGATGTATACTTTGGGATATCCCGAACCTAGTCTAGAGTCTATACCTATTGTCCGGGAATTTCCAGACGTATTCGAAGAGGTCAAATCTTTACCTCCAAACAGTGAAATTGAATTTAGAACTGATTTAGTTCCAAATGCTCGTCCTGTTGTTCATGCAAGTCACAGGATGGCACCCACGGAAAGGATAGAACTAGTCAATCAAACCCGAGATTTGCTAGAGAAAGAGTTAATACGTCCTAGTGTTTTCAATTGGGGTTCAGGTGTGGTCTTCATAGCCAAGTCTGTCGGATCTTTAAGATTGTGTGTTGACTACCACGATCTCAATAAATTAACTCTCAAAAAAAATTCCCTTTACCCAGAATCGACTATCTGTTTGATCAGCTGCATGGTGCTCGATTCTTTTCGAAGATGGATCTAGCTCAAGGATTCCATCAACTACGAATTGATGAAGATTATATTCACTTAACTGGTTTCAGGGGTCCAGACACATTCTACGAATGGTTAGTCATGCCTTTTGGGCTAACCAATGCTCCTGCATACTTCATTGATTTAATGACCCATGTAATTCGAGAGGTATTGAATAAATTTGTTCTTGTGTTTATTGACGATATTTTGATCTACTCCAAAACCGAAGAGGAGCATGCTGAACACTTGAGAATTGTTTTGGAAATTTCGAGGAGAAACATTATGTTTGCCAAATTTTCCAAGTGTCATTTTTGGGTCAAGGAATTTAGATTTCTCAGGCACATTCTTAACGAAGAAGGAATCTCTGTAGACCATAGCAAAGTTTCCGCTATTCTAGACTGGAAGCGACCCACAACTCCGAAAGAAGTTAGAAGTTTTCTGGGTTTAGCGGGATATTACCGGAAGTTTATTCAGGATTTTTCTAAGATAGCTAGTCCATTGATTGAGCTAACAATGAAGAATGATAAATTTTATTGGACTCCGAAATGTGATGACGCATTCCAAGAGTTTAAGAAAAGATTGGTGACCACTCCTGTTCTCGCTATTATTAATGGGAACCAAGGCTTATCTATCTATACTAATGCTTGTGGTAATGGTTTAGGTGCTATGCTAATGCAAAATGGTAGGGTAATTGCCTACGCAAGTAGACAATTATGTCCACATGAGAAAAACTACCCAACCCACGATCTGGAGCTCTTGGCTGTTATTTTTGCTTTGAAAATCTGACGTCACTATCTTCTGGGTAAAAATCCCTTTCAGCTTTCCTAAAACTTTTAAAAATTTAACTTAACTTAATATTTATACTTAATAAACTCTCTTTGTTTTAGGTGAAAATTTTAAATTATTCACTAACTACAAATCTCTGAAATATCTCTGTACCTAGAAGGATTTGAATCAACGGCAACAAGGCTGGTTGGAGTTTCTAGCTTTTTATGACCTAGATATTCTGTATACGCCCAGAAAAGCCAACGTTGTAGCCGATGCCTTGAGTAGAAAACTCGCTATTCTTGCTCAGCTTGTGGTCACTCCTATTCTTCTTGAGAAAGTCGCTAGCAGGCAAAAAGAAGACAAGTTTCTTCGAGATATTTATGGGAGAATCCTTCGAGGCGAAGTACCAGTTTTGAAGCCAATCATAGTGGAATTATTAGACTGAAAGGCAGGATCTGTGTCCCAGACATCCCGGATCTAAAACGGAAAGTTTTGGACGAGTGTAAAAAAATCCAAACTTAGTATCCATCCAGGAGTTAATAAGATGTGACGGGATATCAAAAGAACTTTCTAGTGGAAAACAATAAAGAGGGACATATCTATTAATGTCAGTCGATGTGCAATGCGCTAACAAATCAAAAGTGATCAGGAAAAGATGGCGGGTTTGCTCCAACCATTGGAGGTGCCTAAATGGAAATGGGATCAAGTATCTATGAATTTCATAGATTGGTTGTAACGTACTCGAAAGGGAAATGAAGCAAATTGGGTTATGGTGGATCGTCTGACTAAAACAGCCCACTTTATCCTAGGGAAATCTAACCGGATAGCGGCAATTTGGCTGAATTGTACGTGAAAGAAATTGTTCGTCTCCACGGTATACCCAGCAGTATAGTGAATGATCATGATCCAATATTCACTAGCAGATTTTGGAAGGCATTTCAAGCCGCATTAGGAAATAAACTGAACTTCAGCACTGCTTATCACCCGCAGTCTGATGGGCAGACTGAAAGGATCAATCGAATCTTAGAAGACCCGTTGCGTTCTTGTATTCTGAAATTTGGTGGTTCATGGGAGGACCATTTACATCTGGTTGAAATCTCATATAATAGTAGTTATCAGGCCAGTATCAATATGGCTCCTTTCGAAGCTTTATATGGTCGTCCATGTCGATCACCTGCATGTTGGATCGAGTTAGGGGGTAGACTCGTTCTTGGACCAGATATGATTAAGGAAGCTACTAAAAAAGTTGATTTTATTCGAAAGAAATTGATAGCTGCACAAAGTCATCAGAAAAGTTATTATGACCGCAAGAGAAGAGCTCTAGAGTTTCAAGTTGGAGATTTTGTTTTTCTAAGGTGTCTCCAATGCGGGGTGTGTTGAGGTTTGGGAAAACTGGTAAGTTGGCACCACAATATATTGGTCCTTTTCCTGTACTGGAAAGGATCGGTCCTTTGGCTTACCGAGTGCAACAACCTGATTGGTTATCTGGCGTACACGATGTATTTCACGTTTCACCTCTTCGGAAACATATGTACGATCCATATTATATTATTGAAGAAACCGCTCGGCAGGATTTGGAGATTACACCAAATCTAGCAGTGAAAAGAGAACCGATAAAGATCATTGATCGAGATGAAAAGAAATTGAGGAATAAAATTATGAAACTAGTTAAAGTGCAATGGAGTGGTGATCCAAATGACTGTACTTGGGAAACAAAGGATAACAGGCAGAAGTCCTATCCTAATTACAGAGTGGATATTCCGGCTTGATTAGTAAGCCATTTCTCTATCATTTTATGCATTAATGAATTCTTTATTTGTTTCTCTCTCTTTCAAATTTCGAAGATGAAATTTTCTTAAGGGGGAAATCTGTAACGATCCCCTTTTTAAATCAAATTTAAATTAGTAATTGATATGGATTTTGGAATTTATTTTGGACTGAATTTGAATTTAATTTGAATTTTTCAAAACAAATAAAATAGGAGTTGATTTATATAAATATCTATGAATAGATTTGAATTTGAATTTGGATTTGAATTTAAATATAAATATTTTGGTAAAATAATTTAGATTTGGAAAATTGTATATTCGATCTTTTATTAATATAATATTTAGTTTCAAATTTATTTTGTTTAAAAGTTATATGTGTATATATATATATATATTAAACAAAGGAGAATGTATTTATAAAATAGGAAAAACAATTTAAAAATAATGTATAAACATTTTCTCATGCAAGAAAATTTACCAGTGTTAATATTTAACATATCAATTAACAAGTGTAAGTGTTTTAGTAAGAGGGTTAACAAAATGTAAGCCATGTAATTTAAATGATGAGCAAGTGTCATTTAGTTCAACTATTTCCAAAATAATAAATAAAAAGGAAATATGATTATATAATAGAAAATGCAATTTAGAATAATATACATAAATGTATTCTCATGGAAAAAATACAAGTGTAACATTACAATGAGAAATTAAACAAGTGTTAAAATTTTGATACATGTAAAGACAAGTGTCAATTTCCTTTTTTCTTTTATTTCTAAAAATTAAGAAAACAAGGCTATAAGAATTTCTACTCCTACATTTTCATTTTTCTTTTATCTTCACTTTCAAAAAAAATCAGAAAAAGCAAGAAATTCGAAAACCAGAAAAAAACTAGAGATTCAAAATAAGTTCCAGTAAAGAAAAATTTGAAACCTGAATCAAATTCAAAAATGAATGAAGGTAAAACATCAGGCAGCTTAACACAACAAAGCCATCAAGTAATTAAGCAAAATTCCAGTTTTAACTCAGCAATCAAGCCATTTAACTCAATGAAAATCAAAGCTTTCAAGATTAAAGAGCTCAGATTTTAAAAATATAAACACTTCCAGATTCCTCTCTGTTTCAGGTTGACAGGTGAGTAAACTTCTTTAAAAATTTGGAATAGCACTTGTTGTTTGTGATGATGCTTGAGTTAAAATTGTGAAGTGTTTACATGCAAGCAGATATATGTGGATATATGTAAGGATGACCGTGCATGTCTGTTATCAAATATATTGCCTCTGTCCGAAACAGGTTTTCAAAACCTGATTGAAAATTAAAATCCTTCTCCTCTGATTCCTATTAAACTGTAAGATCTAAACAAAAATTGTTTGTCTAGATATGTTATAAGCTCTAAAAATAAATCCAAGCATAATTAACATAAGAATTTTCTGAAAATCAATAAATATAGATAAGCACAGAACATATCAAAATCTCGAGAATTGTATTTTCGGATTTTAGGTATAACATCTGAATCGTTTTCAAAAATGAGGATTTCTAAAAGTAAAATTAAAATTTTTAGTGAAGTATTTATCAAGAAATTTAGGGTTGAACATATTTAGGATTTTTAACGATTTCCGGTCATTGACGAATTATGGTTTGGCGCGATCATGGATGAAGCTCGCTGGGAGGTCGAGGAGTTTAAGAAAAATGCTCGAAAAAATTTCCGATCATCGTGGTGGCTAAATTTTGATGATTTAGGGTTTAAGCCACGATTCTGTATTGGTCGGAATTCGACCAATTGCAGCAGACGTTTCTAAGACTGGTCAAGGACGAATGGAAGCATTGTGTGGTATATAGGAGGAGCTCTGGATTAGGGTGCGTGGCCTTTGATGGTCTATGTCGCCGATAAGAGGAAGATTGGGTGATCGAACTTTTGTTCCAGGTTGGGTCAAGTTACTCATTTGCGACTTCATCGTAGTTTATGGTTTCCGGGTGGTCTGGAGGTTAGGTCGGGTTGTTACTAACTCGATGATGGCCGGAGTTTGGGCCGAAGGTGGTCGTTCCGTCTATGCGTATGCACGAGGCCTGTTTTGTATCGGTAGCCTGGTAAAGGAGGAAGCGTGGATGTCTCGAAGTAGACTTCGGGAAGCTCGTATGCTGGCTCGAGGGAGGTCTCGGGTATTTGTGGATGCATACCGCATTTTTTTTAAACTTAAACAAAATTTAAAGATTGAAAAGTGAATCGTGTTGTTTTGGGAATAACCTGAAGCAAGTAATATTTTAACTCAGCGAACACTCGAGCGGGTCTTGGGTTGCTGAAAGAAAACAGTTTTGACTTTAAGCAAAAATTAAAACTTTAACATTTTTAATCCATGATTTTAAATAATGATTTTTGAATGAGCTTGGATTAATAAAGTTTTTAAGTAAGATATTTTTAAAAATAAGTAAATTTAATTTATTCAATTTTGTCACATTATTTAATTAATTAATTTATTTTTAATGAATAATGTAATTAAAAATGATAATTAAGATAAAATGTTATTTAAACTAACCTTAATATTTTAAGTAAATTAATGTAATAATAATGATTTATCAAACAAGGTTTAAATGATAATTAAAGTAAATAATAAAGATAAGATTGTTTATCTTTTAATTTATTAATGATTTGTTGATATTATTACTTAAAGACGATCACTTAATTAATTATTAAAGGTTAAGTAAAAGATAATTAAGGTTAATTAATTATTAATTAAGATTAATTGATTTATAATTAAGGGCCAATTAATTTATAATTAAGAATATTAATCATTAATTAAGATTAATTAATGAAAATAATTATGTGATTAATTAATTATAATCACATGATTTATTCATCTAAATTGTAGATGATTGATTATTGTTGAATGCCTTGCATTGATAGATATCTCTGATATGTGATTGGGATACCATGTGATATGAATTGCTTTGTGCTGAACTGTGATATCTGTGATTTGTTTCTGTGTGAATGTGAAAACCCATTGGCCGTATGACGGCATTTGAATTTCGATGCGACAGGGAGTCGGGTTCTAGTTGGTTATTCGAAACCCACATCGAACCTTAATGGTGAATCTTTGTGATTGAGTATCCACATGTGTTAAATTAAGCGCTCACTATTCGGTTTAGTCGGGAGAGGACTTTGAGTCATATAACCCGTTTCGAATGGTGATACGACGAGATGGATATCATTCAAAGACGGTGGTGAAGACCGAGCGTCTTCGAGTATGATAGGATAACCTGTCGAATGACTTTGCACTGAGTTGCTGCGGTATAGAGATCTCCATATGTGATGGGGAGTCCGATTGAGATTGTGGATGCCCGGATTGCAAGAGCTTCTTTGGAAGTGCCTTCGGTTCTGTTCGAACCTGGAACAGACTTGTATGGATGTATGTCTGACGTTACACTTTGAGATGTAAAGCTGGTTTCTATCAAATACATTTCTGTTTGGTGGCGGAGACTTTTTCTCTTAGCTTAACACCCTTTTCTGAGACGTACAAGCTCAGAGGTTGTGTCGTTGATGGTTACTAGTGATACATTTCCAATTTGGTAATGTGACATACGAAGTGCTGCTGATCATGTGTTGATCAAAGCATAGCTTTTGTGTAAAGCGTAGCTTTGTGGACGAGACTTTGTCGAACCTCACAACCCGGAAATGGTCAAAACAAGAATGTTGCGGCAAGGTTATTAGGGGTCGCGCCCCTAGGGTATGTCCATTTTCTTCTGGATAAGAGGTGGTATCATGGTATGGTGCCCAGATATTTAATTGTGTGGTTGTTTCTATCTGTTGGTGAATCCCGGGATAATGGTCGGTAACGACCGGGGATGGCATACTTGTAGGTGTTACCTAGTTACAGAGGTAACCGGCCTTGTGTTGGAAGAGATCTAGTTTGGTTCATGGGGACGTCCCTCCAGAGGCGTCCCATTTGGTTATGAAGTTCCTTAGCCTTACCATTGTTGAAAATCCAATCATTCAATACGAGCCGTGTACGGTTTTAGTTGTAGTACCTGCCATCTAATATGGTAGCTATAGTAGGCATACTATAATGGTACATTTACTGGCTAAGATTAATATTATACGTTTCAAATGTTTTCACACTATGCACTAATAATGATATCAAAAGAATTTTCTCATATCAAGCATGTTTGACTATCATAAGGAGAAATCTCCCCCAAGTGTGCGATTGCATTGTGTGAGTGACGGGAGGCTTTTATGGTAGTTTCTTTTTCCAAAAGCATATCAGATTTGTTTTAAAATTGTTTTTGTACAAAAGCCAATTTTTGTTTACTTACACTAGTCCCATGACTGACCCGGAGTTTATTGTTCCCTTCCTAAACTCTGGGTGCCCACAATTTCCACACGGGCAGCCTAGAAGCATGTTATCCATGTTTTGGAGCTAGCTTGGATAATAGAAGTCTTTTTGGTTTGGAAGCTTTTGGTTTGAAGTCTTGGAAGCTTTTTGGATCTAAAGGTGCTTAGTTGGGATTCTCGCTCTACTTCTTTTGAAGACTCACTTGAAGTTGTGATAACTATGTTGTTCCGCTGTGGAGTTACCATTTTGTTGTTTATCATATGTGTAGTAATCTGATGTTGGTGATAAATGTTGTAATGAATATTATATCAGTTTTATATCTATGTTGTGATAGATGAAATCAACTTTTGTTTCCACTGTTTATTTTCAGCTATTGTTGTTATAAGCTCCATCCGAACTAGAGTTCAACGCTTAAATCTCTGGCAGTCGAATACAAGTGAGGTATTTGATGTCGATTTTCAATCGCTGGATTTTGGGTCGTGACCAATTAATACCTGAAGTGGATCTTTTATACTCTTGACATCCAAAATATTCGAATCATAATGCTTTATAATATCCAACCAATTTGGCCTTCTATCTAAGGCCATATAACCTTTTGTTTCTTAAAAATATTTCACAGCCATTTTGGCTACTAAACATTGACCCATTTTCTGTGTCAGTAAGATATTTTCCAAATAATACATGCAATATTCATATGTCTATATGCCTTAACATGCATTAGACTCCACATGCAAATGTATGAGGAATCTTTTGCATTTCTTTTGCTTTAAGGATCTTTTTATAAATCTATATAAGACAATATTTGTCACTTTTGGCAAAAAAGAACCAACTGATTCGCAGTTTGCATACCCAACCTTTTTATGCATTTATCCGTCTAGCTTTTTTAGGATAATCCAAATATCACCTCATGAATAATAATGGTGTATTTCAATCCCTAATACAAAAGAGTAATACATAAGTGGATTTCTTTAGTTGTTTCATCAATATCTCCATTTAGGATATGACCTTATATCCTTCTGATATTCCATAAAATTATAATCTGTAAAAAGTTCCAAAATAATTCTAAAGAGTCTTTCAGTAAAACCAAAGGGAAACAATCTTTATAAAAAGCATTTTTCCACTTCAATGTAGTATTTTTTGTAACGAGCTTATATCTTTCTACATTACACTCAATCCCTTTAGGTTTTTAATAATTATTCATTAACAACGATCTTGTTATCTTAAGGTGAAGGGAAAGATCTCAAACTTTATTGTTTGTTACAGATTTATACTATACATTCATACCTTAAATCCATATTTCAGACTAACAGCTTGTGTGGATTTATGTAACCCAACAGAAACATCTTTACCAATCCATTATTTATCTATACAGAGAAATACTACACAATCATTCGGAATAGTATTTCTTCTTTTCTAAGTGGAATTCTTTTATTGAGTTTGGTTTCTTGAAATATCAACCTTAGTTTGAAGAAAGTTTTTTTAACATTGTCTTATTATGTTCCTGATTTACTTCTTATCGATGTAAGGAAATAATTATATACATTATATGAAGAAATAACTGTAGTTGAATCAAAGACAATGATACTCTTTAAAGACAGTGATCTATGTGAAATTTTTATCTAACATTGTCTTATTATGGCTCCCGGTTTACTTCTTGTCGATGAAAGGAAACAAATCATATACATTATCCGAAGAAGTTAGAGTAGTTAAATCAAAGGTAACGATTCTCTTTAAAGACAACGATCCATACTTTTTTTCTCTCCCCAAACTCAACATCCTAAAAAAACTGTTGCATTTTCCATCTTAATTTTTTTCCTTATTATGAATTTATAAAACTTGTAGTTTTTAAGTCGCATAGAATATCAATAAGTTATTTGCTATCTTTAGTGACTCAATCTAAAATTATTTAGTAAACTAAAACTAATAATCATATAAATCACCAAATCAAAATTTGATACTTCATTATAAAAGGTATTTAACATAAGTAGATATAAATAAGCTATATTTAAAACATAAAACTTGTAATTCCAACAATGTTTGAGTTATTCATAAACCAATCTTATTATTTATAAATGAACAATAACAACCTAGTTTGTTCATATTAAAAATAGAAAACCGAAATATGTTTAAATGACAACATAACAAAAATATAAAATAAATCCAATCGATATAATGGAAATCTCGGTAATATCTTAAAAATATCTAACAAACTTTGTTTTATATGCATGTATTTCTTATTAAACGAACAACTATAAATATATCTATATGTTATTTCTTTTCTTCTAGATCCTTATTTATACATTTATTTACAATGTATGTTAAATGAGTACTTACAATCTTGCATGCTTCAATCTCTATTCTTCTTATCACAATGCTAAACAAAATAAGTAAGAGGTCATTTTTTCCTTAAAAAATAATTTAACTATAATCCTAAAATGGTTATACTGTGAATAAAGAGAGTACCAAAAAAATAACTTGATTGCCTTTAACTTTTAAAGCAACATTTTTCCATATAGTACTCATTTATTTTTCTCTTATTTTGACTTTATGGAATCAAGTAATATAATGCGTACGTGTTCCCCTTATCGTTGTTCTTTTTTTTGAAAAATTGCTTTTCAATTTGTAAAGAACTCCTTTAAATTGATTATTCCTATGGATATCACACCCTTGAAAGCGTTTGAAATATTATACCTTATGATCATTTGACTCTTGCAATTTAAATAATCCCACTTCTCAGTGTTCTTCATAACATTATAAGAACATCCAACAGTGATTGGCGCGGTTGTGATCCTCCTAATTGCAAGAGCAAGATCCACGAAGTCTTGAAAAGCCAAAATGTTCTCTTACTAATCCTTAAAGTTATTACCAAACAAGACGAGAACATTATTAAAATCGGTAGACTCTTTAGTCGAATTAGTTTAAATTTAACAAAAATAATGATTAACGGTATATGCTCGTGTCCAAATATTAGCCAGAGTAATTCAAATAATTGGTAAGTCTCATTTCAAGATACCCAGCACAACATTAATATCAAGTCTTTGGAGAGTAATATTAAGTGCAAGGGTTACTCCTAATGTAATGATTAAACACAGACAATAAATTCAAGTCAAATAATGATAACAATCTTTGTTTAGGCCTATTAATTATTCACTTGTAAAACATATAATTGTCACATATTTATCATCACATATGTGTAAGTTATTCTGCCAAATATTAGTCTTCCTTTGGGTCGGCTAACATTTTTAGAAATATGCATACATAAATATCAAACATTTTCATGAATAACTAAAATAAGAGAGGTCACTTTGGTGACATGATATTTTAGTTAGCTCACTTAGAATGTTGGATATCTACAATTAGTTTGCAAAAAGACACCAAAAATAAATTTGAATTTATTTCTTAGTGTATGTACGATATTTCGAGTGCTATAAAACACTGCCAAAGTGCTTTAGGTCTATGTGACACTCGAAAATCACAAAATAATAATTGTGGCACAACTTGTTTTAATCATAGCTGTTATAATCTTTTACTTAACTATGTGGTTACGTTCATGACATTTCCTAAATAAATATGATACAGGGCATCATAACTAAATTACATAACAAAAGTCGTGGATGAACGCCAGAATTAAATGTCATATGAAGTTGAACATAAATGACATAGTAAATGTCATATGAATAACATGAATGAATGTAGTAGTTATGATATATATCTAATAATAATATAGCTATATAGAATGCTACCGTATCACTTTATCTTTAGTTTATTATTTGAATACTTAATTAAGGTTAGTAACCATGTATTTTGGCAAGATATGAAAACTGCTGCTCCTTTTATTTTATGATAACCAAAGCATGAAAGTGAAACATGTTTTCAATGAGCATGGATCAAACATTTAAAATATTTGTAATTATCAAACATAAATGCATCTAATGAACTATATGCCTTTTCTTATTCCAAATACTAACATGCTGCTTCATTAAATTAATTACACCCGATACATTTAGTGCATTTATGATAACAAATTAATTCATTTGTTACTATAACAACCACATTTTATGCATTTATGACAAAAATAAATGCAGTTGACCATTATGTGGTCTAAAATCTAAATTAATGTCATGGTAAAATTTATTTCAATAATAAAATTAACACAAACACTTTAAAGGATCATACTTTATTTCTAATTAATCAAAATTTTTGAAATAACCAAAATACCCTATATATATATATATATCCAAATACTTAATCAAAAGTTGATTAATGTAAAATAATCATTGAACTGGATTTATATCACTTGTATAAATGATTTATAAATATATATATCATTTATAAACATTAAAAAAATGAATATACATAGCAAATCATAATGTATTCCTTACATAAAATTCACAGTTTATTTACAAAATACAAAATAATAAACATGTGGATGCTTTAACCAACATAAGTTGTTTTCGAAATTTAATGCAATTTAGGTTATTTCTCATAATTTGGTGATTTTAAAATTCTAATTTATTTCGTAAATAACTTACACATCATTTAGATCTAAATTTCTACACCAAAACAGTTTCACAAATCAGCTTTTCAAATTATAATATATAGAAAAATTGACACTATACCAATCCAAAATCATCAAAAAAATATCCTTGGTACATAAATCAACCAGATCTGGAACTTAAGTGGAATTTAATTACTTCTAAATGAAGTTTAATTTAGAACTTACTCATAATTGAAAAATGAAAAAAATTCCAACGAAATCAATGATGGATGCCTCTGATACCACTTCTTAGGATTTCAATACCATGAAATGCTAGATCTGAATAGGTGGCCCATGTTGATTTGATTGAGAAGAAATTAGAGTAAAGTAAATGAATTAGTGGAAGCCATACTTGAATCCATAGTTGCCAATTGGAAAAGTAAATTTGTTCTGAGTTTCCATATTGATACCAGCACTAGATCTTATGTTAGACCTGAATCCATCATTGCTGCTTTCGTGAACTGATTAAGAGAAAGAGATATCTAAAAGATAAGAGTTGGATCTGATCTTTCAAATTGACAGAAAACCTAGATTTGAATTATTTCCATAGAAAAGATTATGAGAATAAATAGAGCATACGTAATTTGGGAACCACAACCCCAATTTATAATGTTGGCATTTTCTAATTTGGCACTTCAACCAATTATAATTGCTCTGATATCTACACATTAATACCATGACAATTATATCTTTAAGCCTATTGGGTTTAATTCATAATTTGATCATTTTTATTAGGCTTTACACTTGCACAACATGTTTTATTTTACATATCCGGCCCACATATTGGAATTTGCCAATAAAACCACATTAGCATAATTCGACTTTGCCAAGTTCAAAGCACCTAAGTCTACGTAACGACCTGCCTTTCCGTACCATTCAAGCCAACAGTAACTACACATATCTAACCCAAATCAAATAGGAAGACAGATAGTTATAAGGAAGAAAGAAGAAAGAAGAAGAGAAGAAGAAGAAAAAAGAAACTAAAATAACATAGAATCTCACAATCGCAACGGAGCAATATATAATATAATATCAATGATTTTTTACATAAGAGAACTGTTATATAGATAAATCCATCAGAATACAACAACAATCACAATTATCATCCTGGATAGTTATAACAAACTATCCTCACAATTGCTGATAATTTCAATAAGAAAGTAGCATAAAATAAACATATACGAGAATATAATTTGAAGACCTCCAACTTGTCTCCCGAGCTTCAATGCATCCAAAGTAATCTGTAAATATACTCGGTCTGACTCGAGCATTATAATTAATAATATCAGAGTCAATCTGGAAAATAGCATGAAAAAACACACCCAACTGGATTTTAAAGTTATATAAAAATCTTTGAAATCAAAGGTATCTCGTAAGACCATGTCGCACATAAACACGGACTGTTTTATATAGAAAATCCATTTATATTATAATAGTTTCTAGCCAAAGTAAAATATGAGTATAGCCGAAATGCTTGCCTCTCACGTTTTAACATAGTTGGGCACAACTAAGTCCGTACAGCACTTATTGGAGAATGGATTCCATACAATGACTGGGCTACTAGTGTATCGCGCGTCACGTTCTAGATAAAATAACATTGAAGACCTCGCTCGGATCCACTACCAACAGAGGACCGTCCTACCCCTTGCTGGATAGTACCAAATATGATCACCCCACCGTTATGGGCCCTAAAGCTTACAATTGAGAATTAATAGCGACTCTAGATAGGGATGATCGTACCCTACTTGTGAGACACCCGCTTTGCCCTGTTGCATCTCTCATGTTTTAGTCATTATCAGTTGATGAGGCTTGAGGCCACGATTACCTTTATATAGCGCTCCCCATTTGAAATGTTAATACTACCCTCCAAGCAATAATGCAATGCCATACATTCATCCATACATGTTTATTCTGGGACAGAATGAAACACTTGAAAGCTCCATCTCTAGATTCCCATCATCCTCAAGATGTCTTTATTTTGCAACGCTTAAGTTGGATCGAAGTGGTTTTCAGATAACATATCTGATTCTGGTCTCTTCGAAACAACATTCAACAGTTTCCAATAAATTCAACCCTGATTCTTTAGGAAATAAAAGTTAAAAGCGGAGATTACCTCCTAACCGTTAGTGGACGGATTTCCTTATCATTATCCTAAGAGAACGAGACGAAATTTACTTGCATAGTACAACATCATCGGAGAAGACTGTGCCATATAACTCATGTGTTTCTCCCAGATATTTCTAAAGTTACTTTTGGTCCAAATTCGATAGTCGGTTATTTAACCATAAATAAACAAACATTCAAATCATAGATTTCATTTCCTATGAAACCCACTAAGCCGAACCACTTTTCAAATAGTTGGAAATCACTTCCATAAATTTATCTCAACAAAATAAGTATATTCACAAAAAGAAATATTTTTGATACTTAGAAAATATAAACATGTACTTATCTTAACGGTATAAGTATATTTTCAAATCATTCATTTTGAAACTTGATGTACTTTTTCCATATACTTACTTAATGGTTTAAGTATCTTAACCGATCACTTAGAATGATCTACATATTTCAAGATCATATTTAAAATGATAAAACATAAGTATCCCTTAAACAAGGATATAAATATTTTTAAAATACCCTTCCTTTATTTAAATTTCTTTTGTATTTATTTTAAAATATCTTCTTAATGAATTTCCACAGTCTATTTATAGAATTCGTTATGAATTCCCAAGTTTTATTTATAAAAGTACTCTTTTATAACCTTCTAACACATTTATAAGACTTCCCTTTCCAATTACTAACCATTTAAAATCCTCGCTTTCACAATCTTTCAAAATCCAACTTCTTTTCCAATTCCAGTCCTCTTCCTAATTTTTATATTATAAACTCCTTAGCATAAATCCTTTTTATAAGATAAATTCTTCTATAACAATTTATTTTATTTTATTTTTATAATAAGTAAACTAAAACATCATAAACTTAGCTTTAATTATTTTCAAATAATATAAAAGAAATATAACCAAAAACATTTTTAATAATATAATAAATAAACTCTTAAACTTTTGAAACATCTCCAATAGGTAAATAAAATAAAATAAATTTAGACAACCTTTTAAATAAAACTAATTATTAATAGAGATACTTATATATAAAGAAATAATTTAAAACGTTTTCCTTCCAATTCATAAAATTGAAAGTAATCAAATCCAAAGTTTTCGAATCTAGAAAAGGCTTGGCAATCCTAGTAGTACTTAACAAGCTGCCATTGCCTTCCTTTCAACTTCTCAAGTCAAATTGTTGGTATTTACATAAGCAAGCATATATGTATACCAATCAATAATTAACGATCAATTGACAGTTAAATAAATGTCCAAATCAATATAATAGTAGAATGGGGATTTATTCTGCTTACCAATGTCATTCAAAGGTAAACCCTTACATTTATTAAACGATGTCTATTTGGCTAATAGATAACACCAAAAAGTATACTTACATTAACTACCTTATAATTTAAACAACATAATTATATTAATCAAAATCAATATCAATTTATCACCACATTTATATGATCCATTATATAAAACAGGTTTGACTATAAATTTAAAACTCTAACAATATAATAGCATTTCAAGATGCTATATTGTGATCCTAGATCAAATTCAACTAATCTAATAACATTTCAAGATGTTATATCATGATCCTAGATCAAATTCATTCAATTTAAGTAGATATAAATTAGTTTAATATACATAATATTATACTGGTAAATAAGAAAGAAGAGTTCAACTCACCTTTATTCAAAAGCTTTCGCTTTTGCGTTTAGTTGATCTATAGTCGAACAATGTTCAATTATAGCTCCAGATTCAGCTAGTTCCAAATGCAATTAATTCAACTCCATCGCATAAAGATGGCGACACGATTCCAATGCGACTGGCAGTTCCCAATCAATCAGACCTAGTACAAACAATTTATTCGATTTATAAGTTAACGATTTAACTCCACCTGTGTAGTTTTCTATGCAGCCTGTCCCAAGCCAGGATAAAGGAGGAGGGTTGTGATAGGCTTGGCGAGCCAACGTAAAAACCCCAGCCTCTCTTATGGATATGGAACCTAATTATATTTCGTTGGGGCGTAACCCTCTTAGCGACGCGCCATATCGAGGCTCGGGTATGGTGAAAAGTGAGCAAGGGCTGGGTCGCTACTCCCTTAGTGGCACGCCATATCGAGGCTCGGGTATGGTGAAAAATATGCAAGGGCTGGGTCGTCACTCCCTTAGTGGCGCGCTGCATCGACGCCCCGATGTAGTGATAAATGAGCAAGGGTCTTCGCTCTTTACTCGGCGGGTGCGAAGGGCAAGAAAGCTAGTCGATGAAAGTAGGATTCGATTAGGTAGTTGGAATGTAGGATCATTAACAGGAAAACTAAGAGAGATAGTTTATACTATGACTAGGAGGCGTGTGACTATCTTATGCGTTCAGGAGACCAAATGGACGGGCCAAAAGGCAAAGGAGGTAGAGAACACAGGCTTCAAGTTATGGTACGCGGGAAAAGAGCGTAACAAAAATGGGGTAGCTATATTAATTGACAAGAACCTTAGAAACGGAGTAGTCGACGTTAGGAGACAAGGGGACAGGATCATCCTAGTTAAGCTGGTAGTGGGTGATATGATTCTGAATGTCATTAGTGCTTATGCCCCACAAGTAGGCCTAAGTGAAGCCGTCAAGAGGAATTTCTGGGAAGAGCTAGATGTCATGGTTATAGAGTGCCTAGTAGCGAAAAACTTTTCATGGGAGGAGATTTCAATGGCCATGTTGGTGCAACTAGTGGGGGTTTGAGAGAGTGCATGGTGGTTTTGGATATGTCGATAGGAACCAAGAAGGAGAAGAAATATTGAATTTCGCTATTGCTTATGACCTCATGATAGCTAATACCTTCTTTAGGAAGAGACAGTCACACTTAATTACTTTTAGTAGTGGCCAACACTTTACCCAGATTGACTTTGTCCTTACTAGAAGAGACGACAAACAAGCTTGTGTAGATTGCAAAGTCATACCTGGAGAATGTGTCGTCTCACAACATCAGTTTTTGGTTTCCGAGTTTTGTCTCCGAATACGTGTTCAACATGGTAAAGGAGCCAAGATTAGTCGGACGAAGTAGTGGAAGCTCAAAGGAGATGCCTCATGGGTGTTTAAGGATAGAGTGATGGCAGAAGGGGCATGGAATATGGAAGGAGAAGCAAATCACATGTGGGGTGAGATGGCAAGACGCATTCGGAAAGTGGCTACCGATGTGTTTGGGATAGCGAAAGGAAATAAACGCGAACTTAAAGATTCTTGGTGGTGGAACAGTGATGTGAAAAAGGCTATTAAAGAGAAGAAGGAATGCTATAAGTGCTTACACCATCTCAGAAGCGAGGACAACATGCAAAAGTACAAAGCGGCAAAGAAGAACGCAAAGAGAGCGGTGAGTGAAGCATGAGGTCGGGCGTATGAAGATCTATACCATAATCTAAGTACGAAGGATGGTGAGAAAAACGTCTATAGGATAGCTAAGCTCCGCGAGAGGAAGACAAGAGACTTCAACCAAGTTAAATGCATCAAAGATGACAATAATAGACTTTTGGTGAAGGACGAGGAGATAAAAATAGATGGAGAGATTACTTCGACAAGTTATTTAACGAAGAAGATGATAGCACTATGATCGAGATAGACGACTCTTCGGATGACACGTGTAGACATTTTATTCGGAGATTTCAAGAATCCGAGGTAAAAGAGGCACTAAAACAGATGAAAGCAGGCGAGGCATTGGGGCCTGATGACATCCCCATTGAAGTGTGGAGATGCCTTGGAGATGCAGGGATAGCCTGGCTAACTAAGTTGTTCAACAATTTTTTCAAATCAAACAGGATGCCAGATGAGTGGAGGAGAAGTATACTAGTTCCAATTTTTAAGAATAAAGGAGACATCCAAAGTTGCAATAACTACAGAGGAATTAAACTTATGAGTCATACAATGAAGCTTTGGGAGAGATTCATTGAACATAGATTAAGAAGAATGACAAGTGTTTCAAAAAACCAATTTGGCTTCATGCCTGGGAGGTCAACCACAGAGGCGATTTTCTTGATAAGACAACTTATGGGGAGGTTTAGGGAGCAAAAGAAGGATCTACACATGGTATTTATCGATTTGGAGAAAGCTTATGACAAGGTACCGCGAAAGGTGATGTGGTGGGCTCTGGAAAAGAAGAGAGTCCCAACAAAGTACATTACACTTATTAAGGATATGTGCGATGATGTTGTGACTAGTGTCAGAGCATGCGATGGTGAAACTAGCGACTTTTCCATTAACATAGGATTACTTCAAGGGTCAGCTTTGAGTCCCTACATTTTTTCTCTAGTGATGGATGAGGTTATGAAGGATATACAAGGCGAGATTCCTTGGTGTATGCTATTTGCTGATGATGTTGTGCTAATTGATGAAAGTAGGATTGGGGTTGATAGACAACTGGAGTTGTGAAGACAGACTTTAGAATCGAAGGGATTTAGACTTAGCAAAACTAAAACAGAGTATATGAAGTGCGGGTTCAGCGGTGTCAGGTCGGAGGATAGAGATGTCACTCTGGCCGGACAATTAGTTCCCAAGAAGGAATCATTTCGATATCTTGGATCAATGTTGCAGTATAATGGTGAGATTGATGAAGATGTTAATTTTAGAATTCGAGCGGGATGGGTGAAATGGCGACAAGCGTCTGGAATTCTCTATGACAGGAAGGTCCCACCAAAATTAAAGGAAAGTTCTACAAAATGGCAATCAGGCCTGCGATGTTGTATGGTGCAGAATGTTGGCCTACTAAAAGCCAACACGTCCAAAAGATAAACGTAGCAGAGATGCGTATGTTGCGATGGAGCTGCGGTCATACAAGAAGAGACCGAATTAGAAATGATGATATACATGATAAACTTGGAGTATGGACCGAATTAGAAATGATGATGTATAATTTTAAATTTTTTGGTACCCCGCTATACCCTTTTTTGTTCAAGTATGGACTCGAAACGATAAAACAAAAATATCGCCCGCTCAGAACTGCGACGTGGTCCCAAAACCATAAAAATATACATCAATTATTGAGTTCTATAAAATCACAAAAACAAAGCCATTTGCCGATAAAACATCAGGTGAGAATTTCAATAATTTTCAAATTAAAAATTATGGAAAAATCAAATGAAATAAATTAAAAATACGTCAATCAAACTCAAGTCGTAGTAATTAAAATTTATTTTCCTGGTTATTTTTTAAAAAATTTATTACTGTAACTAAATTTACAATTGAATTCAGGATAAATATTCGTTAATTTAAAAGAGTTAAACAAGTCCCTTAAATCCATAGAATTTATATTCAAATAAAAAATCTCAATATTTAAATAAGTGTTCAAATTTTTGTTCACAATTCAAGGGTTTTAAATAACCTCTATGATTTAATTCAATTTTTAAAGCCTTTAAACCAATATTTAAATAAATATAATTAATTAAATATTCAAAATTAAATGACCAAAGTCCAGGGTTGTTACAGTCTAATTCACTAAAAAAATTCATATATCAACTACGATCCAATTCCAATATTTTTTTAAAGAAAAACTTTTGGAATCCATCTAGGCCTAGGGCTTTATCATTAGGCATTTCATTAAGTACATGCCATACTTCCTCCTGTGTAAATTCAGTATCAAGTTCTGACAAATTCTGAATATCATGGTATAATTTCTTCTAATCCATATCAACTCTCCTACTTCTACATTCACCAAATATATTGATATAATAGTCTAGCAATGCATTATCTAACTCACCTTGACTACTTATCTACTCATTACCTCTTTTCACACTACAAATCAGATTCAACCTTCTCCGCCCATTAACAATTCTATGAAGATACCAGTATTTCTATCTCCCTTTTCAAGCTACCATGTTCTCGATCTTTGCTTCCAAAATAATTTCTTCTGATCAATCAGTTTCAACAAGTCCTCCTCTTTAACTTTCAACTAAACCCTTTCCTCCTCATTAAGTCCCCTACTTTCCTCCATTATATTAAGATCTAATATAATGTTCTTTAATTTCTCCTTCTTCATTCTAATATTTCTAAACACCTCTTTGTTCCCTTTTTTTGAATATTTTATAAGATACTTTAGCAGCTTCTATTTTCCAACTCTCATTTGATTTATTTTTATCATATCAGCAAAAACTTACTCTAAACACCATATTTATTTCGGATCGAAAAAATTTACTTCCTTTTATTATTATATCACAAAATTAAAAAAAGGACATTGATAAAAAATAACTGTGACTAGTCCGTTTTGAAATGACAAAGGATGAATATCTTTGAACTCTGAATTAATAAGAAAACTTATTTAGTTTAACAAGTGTAGGTGAATCTCTTCTATTGCTCCAAATGAACTTCTAATAGTTATAGGCAGGTCGATCAAATTATGTTCTCTAACAAAATCACTAAAATCCTTCATATTGCCATTGTAATCTCATGCCTTTTTGTTTCTTTCATATGCAAATTTTGTTACATTAAAATCACCACCAATTATCCAAGGACCATTAATAAATTTTTGAAAATTAATATCTTCCTCCCACGACAGTTTCCTCTCCTCTTTTGTATTTGAGCCATGTACACTAGACACAAAAAATCAGCCTTGATCCTTTATTCTCTAATGCAACATGTACATAGTGACTTTGTTTAATTTCCTACCACAACTTCCGTTTATCACTATTCCACCCTACGAAAATACCTCCTGCACTTCCTCTTGTTTCAAAAAATACCAAACATCCAACTTTTTCCACCCAAAAGTTGAAAAACGAGCATTACGGCACGAGCTTCATGTGAAAGTATAAACTGTATACCTTTATCACATTCAAGTAAAAATGATTTGCGCAAATAGTTAGCCATATTTTTCCTTGGAATAAAGTGTGGTTAGTTTAAATTCTTATTTCTACATTTAATTATTTTTGTTAGTTTGAATTTTTTAATATTATTAATTAATAAAAGAATTAAATTTGTAAAAAAAATTATTTGTCAGATCCTATTTTTAAGTGATATTAAGAGTTGATAATATTTGTAGAGGGGCGTTTTGAATTTGTAGAGGAGTTTAATGTTCGATCCTATTTTTAAGCTGTAATAAAATTCAATAATATTTCTAGAGGGGGTTTTTGGTAGTTTACGCTGATACCAAAAAAGTGTGACACCAAAGATATTACAACTGTTATTAAATATATTTATATTAGGACTTGAAATTTTAATTTCTTATGAAAGTATAATATCAGGTTTAATAGAGATAAGTGTATCTTTGACTCAAAAGTGCCCAATCCCTATAAATTCCAAGACACTAATATCATTTAAAAGAGATAACCTTCTCTAATTCTTTATTTTAAATTCATCAATATCACCTTCTTTGTTACTCAATATAAAAACCAAGCAACTAGCTAACTCATAGATTTGATCATGAGACAAACTTGTTCAAAAAGGCAAGAATGAAAACACTACCTCCCAGCAGATGTTGGGTTTCCATCCCTCTAGCACTCCTCTTAAGTATAGCCATTCTAGTTTGCTCCATTTCTTTTTTGATTTTCCTCTTTTTCATCTTTGACCTTTCTCCAATTATTGCTTGATTAGCATCAATTTCTCCATCCAGCTCTATCACCTGATTGTTTTCCACTGCATTATCTTTAGCATTAGTAACTACTCCCTCGGTCGCTATAAAACCACCAAGATCTAAATCAACCAAATTAGAATTACTGCCAGCATTAGAGTTATCGATTGTTTTTCGCTATCTTTCATTTCATATAAAATATATATAGGATTATTACAAGTTCCAACATAATTATCTACATCTCCTGCTTGCATCTCTGATTCAAAAACTTCTAGGTTCCCCTAGTACGTCCAAGTTTTCAATTTCCCTGTAGTTCCAGCGAGTAAACATTGTTTTTGAAACTCCTATTACCTATAATAACCCTTGTATCTCCCAATACCTCCTCAAAGAAACTTCATGGAAAAATTCATCAATGTAGAGCTTGATTGAAGAAGGGATCATGTAGGGGGAAACCACTTCAATTTTGGTTTTTAAGCTGGTGTAATCAGCAGCAGTTACCACATCAGGTTACAGTCTTTTAACATCCTCAATTTCATCAATACACATTTAAGAACATCCAGACTTCTACAAATAACTGGGATATTTTTCAATGCAATCTTTATTTTCACTTTAGTCCCCATTAGTTTTCTACCCACCTATGAATTCCATCTTCTTAATTTTAGAATTCCACTAGCTATAATGACCAAACCATAGTTCTTATTGTTTGGCAGTAAATTAGGAGAGAATTCCACAGTAAACTCATCGTTTAGCCTTTTCACTTCCCAATTCCAGTTTTCGACCAAATTACCAAATCTTGATCTTTGATGTTCTGCAATCAAGAACGTTGAAAAAGAACCTCTTACAATTGAGATAACCACCCTCGAATTTGTGCTTCTTACTTCATTTTCAATGTCCGTCGAAGGGAAGAACACCTTGTAGCCCTTTTCTACTTCCATTTTTGGTTTATAATTAAAAAATAAGAAGTGTTTTGATTTTGTTACAAAATAAAGAGAATGGAGACCATTAGAGAGAGAACAATTTTATTGAATTGAGATAGATATTACAATACAATCAAGCTCCATATTTATAGACTCCTTATGCAGTGCAGATTACAATAATGCCCTTTCTTATTTAGCATATTCATCCCTATTATCAATGTATATTACAACACTCCCCCTTGAATATGCGTATGTAAAGATGATAAGAGTAATTGCCTCATTAAAAACCTTGTTATGAAAAACCTAGTGGGAAAAAAATCATAAACAAGGTAAAGAGTACAACATGATTTCATCTTTAAGTAACATATATTTTATAATGTTACTATGAGGGTTGATACTTCTGGTTCAAGATAATGCCTCATTAAAACCTTACTAATAAAAACCCAGTGGGAAAAAGTATTAGTGAAGGAAAAAGAGTACATTATAGCATATTTCATACGCTTCCCTTGAATTATAACGCATTATTCAATTAGTTTATTGATGCAGCCGACGCATACCAATTTTGTACACCATCTTCTGAAATGTTGATTTTGGAAGCGCCTTTGTGAATAAGTCCGTCGGATTTTCTTGGGATCGGATTTGTTTCACTTCTATCTTCTTATCCTTTTGTAGCTCATGTGTACAGAAAACTTTAGGAGAAATGTGTTTCGTCCTATCACCCTTAATGTAACCCGCTTGAATTTGAGCTACACAAGCGCATTGTCTTCATAAATAATGGTTGACCCTTCTGTTACTGATGGAAGTTGGCAGCTTTTTCGAATATGCTCAATTAGTTATCTCAGCCAAATACATTCTTTACTTGCTTCATGTAGTGCTAGTATTTCAGAGTGATTGGATGATGTTGCTACTAATTTTTGTTTTGTAGATCGCCATGAAATTGCTGCATTGTTGTTATTAAACACATATCCAGTTTGTGATCTTGCTTTATGTGGGTCAGAAAGCTAACATGCATCAGCATAACCAACTAGATTTGGATTATTGCCTGAGTTAGAGTAAAACAAACTCAAATTTGTCGTTCCGCGAAGATATCTCATGATATGCTTTATACCATTCCAGTGCCTTTTTGTTGGTTCTGAACTGTACCTTGCTAGAAGATTTACTGAAAATGCAATATCTGGTCTTGTGCATTGGGCCAAATATAATAATGCACCAATGGCACTAAGATATGGCACTTCCGGACCAAGCACATTCTCATCTTATTCTTTTGGGCGGTAAGGGTCCTTTTTAATATCTAAAGATCTAACAACCATCGGCGTACTAAGTGGATATGCTTTATCCATTTGAAAACGCTTTAGAATTTTCTCAATGTAGTTTGATCGATGGATTAATATGTCATTAGTACTATGCTCAACTGTAGACCGAGACAGTGCTTAGATTTTCCAAGATCTTTTATTTCAAATTCCTTCTTTAAATAATTTATTGTTTCATCAATCTCTTCTGGAGTCCCAATCAAATTTGTGTCATTAACATAAACTGCTAAGATAGCAAATCCCTTTACCGATTTATTTATAAAGACATATGGACAAATGAGATTGTTTTCGTATCCTTCTTTTACCAAATATTTACTAAGATGGTTATACCACATCCTTCCAGATTGTTTCAAGCCATATAGCGATCGTCTTAGTTTTAATGATTACATGGACTTTGATTTTGCTTCAGGAAATTTGTATCCATCTGGGATTTTCATGCAAATATTGGTATCTAATTCACCGTAAAGATAAGCTGTCACAACATCCGTTAATCTTATATCGAGTTTTTCAGAAACTACAAGACTTATCAAATATCGGAATGTTATGACATCCATAACAGGGGAGTAAGTTTCCTTAAAGTCAAAACCTGGTCTCTGCAGGAGACCTTGTGCGATAAGTCGTCATTTCGTTTTCTAACGAATACCCATTTATAACCTACTGGTTTAACATTTTCTGGTGTTTTCTCTATTGGTCCAAATACACCATGTTTTTGAAGTGAATCTAGTTCCACTTGGATAGCATCTTTCCATTTTGGCCAATCATGTCTTTTTCGACATTCATTTATGCTATTTGGTTCATTATCATCATTCTCATTATTCTCATTGTGGTCATGACTTTCAATTATTTCAGTAGCTACTGAGAATAAGAATACATCATCAATTATTATTTTACTTCGATCCCATATTTCTCCATAGTTCGTATAAAATATTGAAATCTCATTATTATTAGGTATCATTTTATCGTTGGAATCTTCTTTTATCTCTTTTGGGATAATATTTTCTTCCATACTTCTAGAAGAATTGGGATTTCCATTTGAGTGATCCTTTTAATCATTTATAACCTCTTCAGGAGGTTCTTTAATTGATGATTTTTCATTAGACTTTCTTTTTCTGGGCGCCAAGTCTTTTGAACCAATTGGCTTTCCATGTTTTTGTCTTGCTTTAGATTCTTTTGCTGCTATATTTACTTTTGATCCTTCAAGGACACCAATTTTTGCAGGTGCATTTGTTGCTGGAATGTGAGATTTAGTTATTTTTGCAGTGTCACTAAATGCATCTGGCAGTTGATTTGCAATATTTTGAATATGCAAAATTCTTTGTACCTCGTATTGGCATTATTTGGTACGTGGATCCAAATAAGACATAGATGGATTATTCCATGATATTTCATGCCGTTCTATTGTTTAACGGTCTTTCCTCCCCCTAACGGCGGGAAGATTGTCTCATCAAATTTACAGTCTGAAAATCATGCAGCAAAGACATCACCTGTAAGGGGTTCGAGGTAACGAATTATCGATGGAGAATCAAATCCCATATAAATTCCCAACCATCGTTGAGGACCCATTTTAGTACGAAGTGGGGGATTAATAGGTATATGCACAGCACGTCCAAATTTTCGTAAATGTGAAATATTTGGTTGAGATCCAGTTAGGAGCTGTGATGATGAAAGCTGATGATAAGCTGTTGGTCTAATTTTAACCAATTTCGATGCATGCAAAATTGCATGCCCCCAAGCTGAAACGGGTAGTTTTGATTGCATAAGCAATGGTCTTGCAATAAGTTGCAAGCGCTTAATTAATGATTCTGCTAGACCATTTTGAGTATGAATGTGAGCTACTGAATGTTCAATTTCAATTCCCAATGATAGACAATAATCATCAAATACTTAAGAAGTAAATTCTCCTGCATTATCTAGTCGAATTGATTTAATTTGATGATCGGGGAAGTGTGCTCTCAATTTTATTATTTGAGCAAGTAGCTTGGCGAATGACAAATTTCTTATAGAAAGTAAACAGACATGTGACCAACGAGTTGATGCATCAATCAATACCATAAAATATTTGAATGGTCCACATTTAGGGTGGATTGGGCCACATATATCACCTTGAATTCTTTGTAGAAATGTTGAAGATTCAGATGTGATTTTACTATATGAAGGTCGAGTGATTAATTTTCCATGTGCATATGGGGCACATAAGTAATCACTTGGTAAATTCAATTGGTTTGATAAATCATGTCCATTTGAGTTTTTGGCAATTTTACGCATCATAGTTGATGCAAGATGACCCAAGCGATCATGCCAAAGAATCAATGTCTTTGTATTTGTGAGCTTCTGGCTCGTGTTTATAGAGTGAGATTCAACTATGCTAATTTTTGTAAAATATAAACCAGTTGAAATTGTACCAAATCTTTCTAGGATAAGCTTCTAGCTTTCAATTCTAGAAATAATACAAAGATATTCTTTGTTTTTTTTCATTTATAGTTTCAATATGGTATCTATTCATTCTTATATCTTTGAAACTCGGCAAATTTCTTTTAGAGTTTCTTGAGTATAATGCATTCTGAATAAAGATATGCGTACCATTTGGTAATATTATATGGGCTCTTCCTGTAACGACCCGCCTTTCATTCCATAGAAAGACGCATCATTAAGAAGAAAGAAAGGGATAGAAAGAGAAAGATAGAAAAGAAAGAAAGAAACAACATCAGAATCTCTCAGCGGAATTAATAAATTATATTATATCACATAAAACATTACATAGTATCATATACATTAGAGTTATACAGCTAATACAACACAAACTAGACAGTTATAAACA
Source organism: Allium cepa (assembly GCA_030765085.1). Taxonomy (NCBI): domain Eukaryota; kingdom Viridiplantae; phylum Streptophyta; class Magnoliopsida; order Asparagales; family Amaryllidaceae; genus Allium; species Allium cepa. Next base: position 308,113,296 of record CM060931.1, read on the forward strand.
CCTGTCTAGTTATTACAATTCAAGTACATCAGAGAAAACAGATACAACTCAATCACAGCGGAACCACTATATATATCTACACGCTGAAGCCTACTGCTCCATTTCTCCTCTAGAACTCGTCAAAGCAATCCTGAATCACTTGACTACTCATACATAATATAAGTACCCAAGATTTTAATAAAACAGTAAATAAACACTCGGGTCGGACATGGGTCTGGTGTGAGTAAATGGGTTTAAAATTGTTTAACTTTAGAAAATCTTCTGAAAAGAAAAGGTATCACGTAAGACTTCCCACACATAAACATGGAAAAGTTTTTACCTTACGCTAACCAAAACATTTGATAGAAAATCCAGTGATATTATAATAGTGTCTAGGGCTTTCAAAATAAAATACAGATATAGCTGGAATGCTTACATCTCACGTTCCAACATAGTTGGGCACAATCAAAACCGCACAGGCACTTATTGGATGTTGGATTCCATCAATGGCAGGGCTACCAGGGTACTGCCCGTCACAGTACGTGGCCTAGATCACTGTACCGAGGATCACTCTCAATCCCCTACAGCACAAAGCCGGAACCATCCCTTACTGGACAGTCCCGAAAAAGACACCCCCCCTCCCCCCCGCAGATTGGCCGTCACCAACTGCCACACAACCGAAATATAAAGGGACCTCTAGACAGGGGTAAATCTCGTCCTACTTGGGCATGACCCACTTAGCCTTGCTGCACCACCCCTGTTTTAGCCATTTCCGGTTGATGAGGCTTTGAGGCTACGATTACCTTTATAGGACACATTAATCTTAGAATGCTCATCGTCCACCTGACGATCTTCTGAAAGCATTCAATCCATACAAGTTCGTTCCAGGTTTGAACAAAACCGAAGGCATTATCTCGTTACACTCATTTTGGAATCACCCTCAGAGTTAACGATGATAACCCTTGCACTCTGAATCTTCATCTTCACTTGAGATTCACGACCTAACGTTTAATTTGGATCGATGTGGTTTTCGGAATTCCAAATTTTGAAACCCGATCCCGGTCTCATCGAAATCCGAACGCCATCTTAATGTCCAAGTGAATTTAGTTTGAACAATTAATTCAATTCATCATTATCTATTACACACAGATAGATAATTCACATATCACAATAGATAATCACATTCTCATCATAAACAGATAACCCATATTATCATCACAAACAGATAATCCATATTATCATATTTTAACTAAGCATCCATATCATATAGATATTACTCATCTCATTACTGAGATCACAACCATCCAATGGAATATCAATAGCATCCATAAGCAATGATTTATTAACCATCATCTATAATTAATTTAAAATGAACGAAATTAATTATTACTATCTCTAATTAATTTAAAATAAATTAAATTAATTACTACATCTATAAATCCTGCTTATATATCCATTAATTAATTAACCTAGTTAATTAATCATTCTCTAAGTATTCATCTTGATTAAACACTTTTGATAAATCATTCTCTAATTACATTAAGTAATTAGTCTTTAATTAATTTCACAAATTAATTAACCTTAATCATAAGTAATTAACATTTAATTACTTCATTTATTAATTAACTATAATTAGTTACATTTATCCTTCATTAATTATATTAATTAATCACTTTATTATTAATTATTACTTAATTAAACAATTCTTAATTACATCATTAATTATATTAATTAATGATCTCTAATTTATATTTAAATAAATTGCTTTATTTAAATTAATTACATTTAGTAATTAATCTAAATTTTAAAATGCAATTATTAATCACCCTTGATTAATATCAATCCAGTAATTAACTACCCTCAATTACTCATAACAAATTAATTATCCCATAATTAAGTATGTTCATAAATTAATCCCTTGATTAATTACAAAAGTAATTATCCAAATTACTTTATTATAAATCATCTTCACTAATTACATTCTGGTAATTATCATTTATTACTTCTCTAAGTAATAATTCTCCATTAATACATTAAGTAATTGCTCTTATTAAATCATCAAATGGTTTTCTTAAATTAATTAAACTAAATTAATTAATTTAAACAAATCACATTATCAAACTTAATCACATTAATTAATTACCTAATAATCCTTAGATAATTATCTTTATTAATTAACAACATTTTCTTTAATTACTTACTTAAGAATTTTATCTTAGATTAATTATCATTAATCGTCCCTAAATATAAATTAATCTAAAACATTAATTAAAATCAAATAGTTAAGACAATCCTTAATTAAATTCTTCTATTTTCTTAAATATTTCTAAGATAATTTATTTACTTATTAATGACTTCATTGACATTCAAATGTAGTTAAAACAATACATTTCTTGTGACGACCCGGCTTCCTACGCCCAGAAAACCGTTTCGTCTTGAAGAAAGAAAGGGGTGAGAAAATAGAAAAGATAGAGAAGAAAGAACAACAACATCAGAATCTCACAGCGAAACGAATAAATTATAATAATCACATAAGTATTTACATCATGTACAACATCAATCAAAGATATACAGATACTACATCACATACTAGACAGTTATAAACACCTGTCTAGTTAATACAACTCGATACAACTCAAACAACACAGATGGATACCAACACAGCGGAACTATATGTATATCTACAACGCTGAAGCCTCCTGCTCCATTGCTCCTCCAGAATTCGTCAAAGCTAACCTGAATGCCTTGGCTACTCGTAAAAATTTGAGTACCCGAGAGTTTATGAAAAAACAAAAATAAACTCCGGGTCAGACATGGGTCTGGTGTGAGTAACAGGTTAAAGTTGCTTAATTTTGAAAATCTTTTTAAATAAAAGGTATCACGTAAGACTCCCCACACATAAACATGGGTAAGTTTTTACCTTACGCTAACCAAAACATTTGATAGGAAATTCTGTGATATTATAATAGGTCTAGGGTTTTCACCTAAATAGAAAATAGCCGAAATTGTTACAGCTATTAAATTCCAGCTACTAGCCATAAAAGTGGGTAATACAATCAAAACCGTTGGCACTTATTGGATTGTGGATTCCATACAATGGTAGGGCTACTGGGGTACCGCCCGTCACAGTACGTGGCCTAGATCAACGTACCGAGGATCACTCCCGACCCCCTGCAACACAAGGCCGAAACCATTCCTTACTGAACAGTCCCGAACAAGATAACCCCGCAGTTGTTTGCAACCAACTTCCCACACAGCCGAAAAATAAGGGACATCTAGACAGGGGAATATCCTTGTCCTGCTTGGGCATGACCCACCTAACCTTGCTGCACATCCCCTGTTTTAGCCATTCCCGGTTGATGAGGCTTGAGGCTGCGATTACCTTTAGAGAATACATTTCTTAGAATGCTCATCGCCCACCTGACGATGTGTTGAAAGCATTCAATCCATACAAGTTCGTTCCAGGTTCGAACGAAACCGAAGGCATTATCTCGTTACACTCATTTTGGAATCACCCTCGGAATTAACGACAATAACCCTTGCATTCTGAATCTTCATCTTCATGTCAGATTCACGACCTACCGTAAATTTGGAATCGATGTGGTTTTCGGATGTTCCAAATATGGAAAACCGATCCCGGTCTCATCGAAATCCAAAATGTGTCTTTTAAGGCCAAGTTGTCTATTTAGTCTTAACAGTTCAATTCAATATTATCAATATACACACAGATAGATAATTCATAATATCACAGTAGATAATCATATCATCATCACATACAGATAATCAATATTATCAACCAAACAGATAATTAAATATTATCATACCTAAACCAAGCATCCATATCATATTGATATTATTCATGTCAGATCTGAATTCACAATCATCAAATGAAATATCAATATCATTCATAAGCAATGATTTATAAATCACAATCTATAATTAATTTAAAATGAATTAAATTAACCACTTCTATTCTTTAATTAATTTAAAATAAATTAAATTAATTACTTCATCTATAAATCCTACCTATACAATCATTGATTAATTATAAATCAAATTAATTAATCATCCTCTAAGTATTCATCTTGGTTAAACACCCTTGATTAATCATTCTCTAATTACAATAGGTAATTAGTCTTTAATTAATTTCACAAATTAATTATCCTACATCATTCATAGTAATTAACATTTAATTACTTTATTTATTAATTAAATATAATTAATTATATTCACTCTTAATTAATTACATAAATAAATTACCACATTATTAATTATTCCTTAATTAAACAATTCTTAATTACATCATTAATTATATTAATTAATGATCTCTAATTTAGATTTAAATTAAATTACTTTATTTAATTTAATCACATTAAGCGATTAATCTTTAATTAAATACAATTATTAATCATCCTTGATTAATATCAACCAGTAATTAACTACCCTTAATTACTTATATTAATTATTCCATAATTAATTATCTCCACTAATTAATCCCTTGATTAATTACAAAAGTAAATATCCAAATTACTTCATTTACAAATCATCTTGTATTAATCACATCCAGTAATTATCATCTAATTACTTCCCTAAGTAATTTATGCTCCATTTAGTACACTAGGTAATTACACTCATCAATATATCAAATGATTTTCTTAAATTAACTAAACTAAATTAATTAACTTAATTTAATCATTTTACCAAAATTAATTACAATAAGTAATTAATCTCTTAATTACTTTTATCAAGTAATTTCATTTAACAATTTACAATAGATTATCTAATTAATCTGATTAAATATTAAAATTAATTAATTAAGTAATAATCCTTAGTTAATTATCTTCATTAACTAATACCATCTCTTAATTTACTTCTTAATTTATCTTTATTTATAAATTAATCTAAATTATTAATTTATAACTTTAATAAATACACCATTCCTTTATTATCTTATTAATTAAATCATTTAATGCCTCAATTATTCTTAAGATAATTTATTTCTTATTTAATGACTTAATTAAAATCGAAGTGTATTAGAACATTACACTTTAAATTTTAAATTCAAATTCCATTCTGAAGTTAAGATTTCAAAAGGATTATTTATTTAAACATTTACTAAATTTTAAATTCAATTTAAAATCTTTTAAAATAAATGTAAATAACATTTATTACTCACATATGAAACTTATACAAGAAAAGCCCTTTTAAATTCAACTACCTAACTTTTATTTAAATTTAAATTTCCAAAATACATTAATCTTTTGACTTGCAAGTTCAAGTTAAAACTATTTATTTACTTTCCATTTAAAAACTTTTCTCAACATCAAGTTAAACATTTATTTGAAACAAATTTACTTTTCAAAACTATTTAATTAACTGGTTCTATATATTTAGATTTAAAAACTGATTTAAAATTTCAGATTTGCATTCAAGAGAAACTTGAATTCAAGAGTTAACTTTGAATTTAAAATTTTGGTTTGGCTTACTTTTAAAAATTTGATTTTTAATTCTTGATTCAAAATCCAAATTTATTTATAAAACCTTAGATTCAAAAGTTCTATGTGAATTTATACTTTAACCCTTAAATTTAAAACTCGGTTTAAAACATGTTTTGAGAAATTTGAACAAAATTTAAACCTGGGAAAATCAGGTTTATTAAAACCTGAAACCATCCTCTGCCACGAGACAAAACCCAGCTTGCTTCGAGTCTCCACCTCCCATGCTTCGAGTTAAACACTCGAATAACTCGAGTCTTCCGGAGGCAAAAACTCTGCACCCAACAAATTCCTACAGAACTGCAATGGGCACGGTGCGCGTGCACCATGGCCCCATCCACCTCCGGCCACCCACTGGAACTCCAACACGACGCCGACCATCACCAGATACGACCACGACCGCCCAAAGCCACCACGGCAACCTGAAACGAGGACAAGTACGAAACTCCACCTGGAAACAAAAATCAGGTTCCTCTCGAAACCTGTCAACAGCTCGCCGCTGCTACTCCGACCATCAGGGGTCTTGAAACTTCGGCCCTGCCTTCCTCTACAATCCAACCACCATCTCCCAAAAACACGAAACGCTCGAACATCATAGTACCCACGGTGGATCAAACAACCAAACCCGGTTAAACTAGGGTTAACAACTGAAAACATCCACCATCATCAACACAATGATCATCCACCTCTTCTACCATTTTTCCTAGATACTTCATTCACTACTCCATCTCCCAGCAGAGCCCCGGCCCTTCCGTTCTCATAGCTCATCAGAGTTACCCAAATTTCCTTTCTCTGATGAACCTAGAACTGCACTTTAGTCCCTTTACTAAAAACCTTGATTTTTGTTTCAAAATTCAAATTTTTGCATGGTGTTTCAAATCCTAACTCTGGAATAAAAAATTAGGATATTTAAATTTCCTCTTGTTTTAAACTTGATCAGTTGAATTTTGATTCCAAATTTTTATTAATATTATTTTGACTTGAATAAAATTTCAAACTAAATTTTGCAGTTAAACAAACCATTTTCATTTAAATCTTGAGTTTAAATAGAGATTAAATAAAAGATTTTGAATTTTTTAACAAAACAAGGCCTGGAAGTTAAATACAGAGAGTACTCTGATAATACACATGCATTACATATCATACAACAGAATTGAATTTATATTATACACATTACATACTTATTCAAAGATGAATATGCAACAGATATATATATACTTAACCATTTAAAAGCGAGGTTACTCACAGTTTTGAGAAGACAGAACAGAGCACACTTGTTTGTTCAGCTTTGAACTTAAAATTTTAGAATGTTTTGCTTTGATCCTAATCTCCTTGCCTTGTTTAGATACTAATCCTAGCAGTCATTGGGTCAAGCAGAAATGATTTTGAATCAAGTCTGAGTTGAATTTTAATACATAGATGTTTTACAGGTTCCAATGTGCTGATATTCCACTTCACAATCACACAGAGTAATGAACTTATAAATATTCACACAAATATTTAAGCATTCAAATATTAACATGCAAAAAGTTTAAAAAACTTAGGTTAAAAGTGTTACTCACAGTTTTGTAAAAATGAACAGAGCATCCTGGTTATTGAAACAGCTTTGAAAACTGAAATCCCCTCTGTTAAATCCTCTAGTTTGCATTGATGTATTGTTGTTGTACAAAGCTTCAGTTATAAAAAGGAAAAGCTTGCTATGTTGAGTTAAACGAATGAAAATATAAAAGAAGACATGATATATATAAAAGGTTTCAGGGGAAGGTGGCACCTGGTTTAAGCACATGCAGGTACACTATGTTTTTGTTTGTATCAGGCCAGATCTTTGCATTAGGGAGGCTGAAATGATGTTAAACAATTCGAAATGATTTTATTAGCTGCTAAGAGATGAAAGCATTCATTATTTGAGTACTTTATGTTTCCTACTACTCATTCCTATGTATAGATATTTTTACTTAGCTTTGCACTTCTCTTCTCTAACCAGCATTCTATATTGCGGCTATACACCTGCTTATTCATTTGCCTGCATCATATTTTTCTTACTTTATTTTGTTTTATACTTGATGTTTATACTTGTCTGAATCTTAATCTACAAGCTACTAGCATTTTATTTTATTTTGTTTAATTGCCAACATAACTATCGTACAGACACGATTACATGCTTTTGTATTTTACATACACATTTCAAAATTTGGTTTAGTCATTTACTTTGGTTTATTATTTTATTTACTTATTATTTCTTATCCTTATGTTAATATCACAATTTCTTAAGTTTATGTATTCAAACTTATTTTTATAACCATATACTTGGTTTACACTTATGTTTCATATTTATAAAGTTTATTTTATTTTTAAACATTGTTGAAAGATTTTATTTTAAATCATAGCTTTCCAAAATATGTTTATATATACATATACATAAGTTTAAAATAACAAATTTCGATTCATTTAAAATCCATTTTAAAGATATTTCATTATTGTTATTGTTTAAAAATAACTCATTATTAATTTAAAATAATTCATAAATGAAATCACTACATAAATAAATTACTTATTTTATAAAGCTAAAGTAAAAAGAAAAATACAATCTTTTTATTTAAATTTAAACCTAGGCTAGAATTTATTTTTAAACAAATTAAATTTATCTTGAGTATTTTTAAAATCATATTATTATTTATTCAATATTCAATTTCCAAATTATCAAAAATAATAGAATTAGAAAACATAGCTTTATCTATTAAATTTAAAAACAAAACTTATCTATTTATAATATATACCAATATATACATATATACATTATAAATAGAAACAATTTATATTAGCTTTTAAAAGATAAATTATCAGTTAAATATGTATTTAAAAGAAGATTATTAAATCAATTCAAATATTATTAACAAATATTATCAATTTAATTTTTAATGTAGATTATTAAATTGATATTACCCAAATTTCCGGGATGTCACATTCCTTCCCCCTAAAAGAATTTCGTCCCCGGAATTTAAAACAAAGGTAATTTAATAATCCAATTAAATATTTAATATAAAACACAAGCATATATCAATCATATGCTAACAACCATAGCAACCAATTCATCCAAACAAACAAATCTAACTATCCAGACAAAATTCCGGATAGAATTTTCTCGAGTTTCCCAAGTATAAATACCGGTACACTCGCTCTACTGAACTTCTACTCATCTAGATCTACAAAACAAGACAGGATATCAGACTATAGACAAGTCTGAATCAACAACCAAAACTTCCTGAACTGCTGATTCTACAAACAGAGATAGATCTTACACGTACTCCCTTAGAGATACGTGAAACACAACGAATTCTAGTTATCCAAACTGACAATTCAATCCTGAAGACCAAACACTTAACCAAAATCAAATCCCCGATTTCAGAATCCAAATTCCTCCGTCTCTCATCCACAAAACTCTCTGACGATCCTGGGCAGCCTTCATCCTTACTGATTAGTTTAACTCTTGTTGATGCCTTAGAAATAAACTGAACCAAAGTCAAACCAACAAAATGATCTTTCCAAGATCAACAAAAACTCAGAACACAAACTGTATTCCAAATCTGAAAACAGAACTCACTCCTCTCATCCAGAAAAGATAAAACAAGTGTACTCCAAACTGGCCCTAAGATCCTGAAAAATTTCCTGTAGAACTCTCCAATCCAAACATTGATACATCCATTTGCTTCCAAACTAAAACAGCTGCCACCATGCTTCCACTGCGCAACTCTGACTGAACAGATGAAAATGCTGATGATGAACTCAAGCATAGATTGGAAAACACATTCCAAAAATAAAGTTCACATATCCAAAAATAAAACTCAGAAGTTCCTTCAAAATCTGAGCTGCCCAACTCGATAACCATCCAATTACTAATCTAATCCATCAGTACCACTCCTGAAATCCAGTCGATACCAAACTTGTAAGGACCCGATTCTTCGTCTTTCGAAAATTCAACATCGATACTCACTTTATCGACTGCAGAGCAATCGAACGACGGAAAACTGAACACTTAGGGTTTTAAGAAAAAGAAAAGGAAGAAAAAGACAGAAGAGATAAGAAGATAGAAAAATAGAGAGAGGAGAGAAAGGAACATAGAACGGAACAGAAAGAAAACAACTGAACAATAACAGAATCTCACAATTCGCAGCGGAACAACATATAATAATAAATGAATAATCTTTAAACAAAGAACTATATCAGTTATTACATTTTATACTTTACATTTCATTACATCAGAGTGTACAACATCAAACAACAACAAACAATGCAGCGGAAAAAGAAATACTATATACTAGTAATACGCCATGTCATCCAGCTTGCCTCCAGCAACTCCAGAATATCCAGAATATCCTGATAAACCTTAACTCTTGACTGCCCGTGTGGAAATTGGTGGGCACCCAGAGTTTAGGAAGGAAAACAATAAACTCCGAGTCAGTCATGTGACTGGTGTGAGAACTCAAAACAGATTATTTATCTTTAAAATCAAAATAGAGGAATATTTTTAAAGTCAATTCGCAATGCTTTTAAAAATGAGACTACCATAAGACCTCCCGCACACACACACAATGCAAACGCAGAATCGGAAGAGATTTCTCCTTATGATAGTCAAAGATGCTTGATACGCATTAAAAAGAAACATTTGATATTATTATTAGTGCATAGTGTAGGAAAAATTCATTTCGAAAGTAGAATATAAATCTTAGCCAGCATAGGTACCATTATAGTATGCTTACTATAGCTACCATATTAGATGGCAGGTTCTACAACTAAAACCGTACAAGGCTCGTATTGTTTCTTTGGATTTCCAACGAATGGTCAGGTCAAGGAACTTCCCATTGCCACATGAGAATGCCTCTAGATGGACGTCCCCGAGAACCAAACCGGATCTCTACCAACACAAGGCCGGGTTACCCCTAACTGAGTAACAACTGACTGAATATGCCATCCCCCGGTCCTTTGGGACCTTTCAACCGAGCGCTCGTAATCAATTCACACAATCATAAAGTGTTTTCAACATGAGTAAGTATCTGGGCTCCATACCATGATACCACCCTTTTCCAGAAGGAAATGCACATATCCTAAAGGGCGCTACCCCTCATAACCTTGCTGCATCTTTCCTGTTTTGACCATTCCCGGGGTGTGAGGCTCGACGAAGTCACGTCCACAAAAACATACTTTATACAAAAGCCATGCTTTGGGTCAACAAATGATCATAGAAATGATCACCAGGTTAGACGATCAAACAAATGATCCTATCACAAATAATCAACACAATGATCATTTCACAGCAACACTCAGCATGTCACATTACCAAATTGGGAATATATCGCTGATAACATTCAACTACATAACCTCTGAGCTCGTACGTCTCAGAGAAGGGTGTTAAGCTAAAAGAATAAATTCTCCGCCACCAACAGAAATATATTTGAAAGAAATCTGCTTTATATCTCAATTTGTAATGTCAGACATACAATCCATACAAGTCTGTTCCGGGCTCGAACAGAACCGAAGGCACTTACAAAGAAGTCCTTGCAATCCGGATATCCACAATCCTGATCGGATTTCTCATCACTTAGGAAGTCTCTATACCGTTGCAACTCAGTGCAGAGACAATCGATATGTCATCCTATCGCTCTCACAAATATCCGGTCTTCAACACCGGTCATCAATGCTATCCATTACGTCGTATCACTATTCGGAATGGGTAATCCGAATAACGAGCGCAATAATTTAAAAATGAGTGTAGCATTCAAATTCAGGCAAATCACAACAAATACCTTTCAAAGGTAATTATTGATAGTCGGTTATTGAACTATCAATGGATATGCACAACATCACCAGATTCCAAATAATTTTCCAAATTATTTAATTCCCAAAGATATCTTTACAAGATATATAATTTTCACACTTCAAAAATAAATCAATATTTATTTTTAAACAAATTTGCCCATTCTTTTATAAATTCCATAGTGAATTTTCATTCCAAAATATCCATGCATATACGATTTCAATTATTCATTTCAATTTATCTTCAAAAAGATAAATTCTCAAAATATTCACTTTATATTGGAAAAACATTTCCTTACTTACTTATTCATAAGTAATTCACAAATTTTATTTATTTTCAACACTTAGAAAATATTCAATATACTTAAATCGAGATTAAGTATATATTTCATTCTTTAAGGAAATCATTCTCTTAAACATTTTTATTTGGGCTAAAACGAATGTTACGTAAAACATCGTTACGACAACCCAAAATCACTAGTATAGGGATTCGAAATTAAAATAGATATATAAATCCCAATACTATACAAAACATTTCCTCTCGGAAATCATTTACTATAACAATAGTGCTATAGTCCACCATTTCCTTTTATTTCTCGAAAACGTCTATTTCAACAATGAATGTTGAAATCTATGGTTTCGAATCTTAACACCTTTTAAAACATCGTTAGATCGTTTTAATTCAATTCAAAATATCACATCCTAAACATTTTCTTTAACATATTATTCACTATTCAAAAACGTGAATATACTACGTTACAAATTTCATCACTTCTATTCATTTTATTTCAAAGGATCATTCACAGTCAAAAATGTGAATATAACTCCATTGATAGGTTTCAACAATTTACTTATCAAAATAAGTCGTTTGCGAATTTATAAAACAACGTTTATAAATTCCTTTTATTAACCTATTCAATTCATAATTCAATTATAAACCAAAGGTCTATATTTTAAGTTAAACACTTAAAATTTATTTGTTTACTAAATCGTTCCTTTAAACTTCATAATTATAAATCTTATAACTTATAAGATTCGTTTATTTACCCAAATATATTCTTTAATAACTTCACGAAATTTATAATCTTATTATTTATAAATTTCACTTATAACTTCACCATTTATAATTTTATAAATTCCATTCACTTATGCAATCCATTTTCACTTCATTCAAACACTTATAAAAACTCGTTTTATAATTCAAATATTTTCATTTATAAATTATCAATTTATAAATCTTTTTATATAAATCAATTTATATTATTCTTTTAAAACATCTTTAATCTCCTTTATAATTTCATCATTTTGATTCATAAAATAATTAAATTTTATAAATCCTATATTTTCAACTCTTTATAATAATTTCAAAAATCCCGATTAAACTATTTTATAAAAACATTAACCCATATTTCTCAAAAATCAATCTTTAACCGTATTTCTCAAAATCATAATTTTTATAACTTTAAAAATTATAACGTTTATTTATTTAAAATGGATCAATTCCAAAAATATTTTATAAACGTATACTTTAAAAAATCACTTTAAAAACATTTTAAAGTTCCAAAATTTGGTCCAATGATGCTACATACCAAATGGCCAATCACGACTACAACGATATCATATATCGATATGATAATCAATCAAATATCAAAATATCTGAAATCAAATAAATACTGTTGAGGAATCCAGTTGGATCCCTCCAACCTGTTTTCCTGCATCCAAAAACATTAGCACAATACCAATTCCGCTCCAGTACGGAATTATCGCGGTATATGGGATTTAAAATATTATCCGCTTAATAGACGGCGCAATAGGGTCTCATCCGCTATACAAATGCGGGAAATCAATAACTGCAATATATACATATGCCAATATATATATATTGCTATTATATATAATACCAATTTCACCGTTTATGAAATATTCGCGGTATATGTTTTTAATAAATAACATCCGCTTACTAACGGCGCATAATGTCTATTTTAACAATCAATAGATAACAATCATCATTCAAACATGCATTCAAGTATTTTAAATCTAACTATTTAAAATAAAATCGAAACTGATTCGATTGAGTGAGAAGTTCTCACCTTGATTTTATTTTTGTTTTAGCGATTTATTTCGAATAAAATTAAACGGACGTTTAATTTTACCCGAAATTCTCACTAACTCCAAACGACTCCAATCCAACTCCATAGCGTAGTGCTCGTCCATACGATTCCAACGCAACTGGTTTCGCGCGTTTTCGAGCTCGTACGAAAAAGATATGATTTTATGAAGTTACACGAATTTTTTTAACTTATATAAATTTACAAATTTTAAACCTAGCTAGATCAGGGTCGTTCATCACGATGCCACATCCCAGGCCCCACGCACGCGCTACATCTCCCTCTCCCATCTTCGAACGCGACATCTTCAGAGAAGCCGAACCCATCATCATATTTAGGGTTAGTTTTCTCGACCACCACACCACGCTACAACACGATCAACAAGTGCCATCTGGAAGCCCCCAAGCTCCTCTACCCTCGCCCCCAGTAGCATCGAGCTCGGTCGCCTCTAAAGCTCGAAAATCGAGGACGAACGCATGGCCTTTGAGCCCAATTTCCCATCGATCCAAAGCACTAGAACGAAAACCCACCGTTGGATGTATCAATCACACTGCCCTCTATAACTTTCATGTAGAAAGTTTTTCGAATTAATGAACGGATTTAAAGAAATTCGAGGGAGAAGGAAGGAGCATTTTCGGCCTTCGGTTCTGGGCAGTGGCGGCTAGGGTTAGGTTTATATATTTTTTTAGAGAGAGAGGGGTTATTTATAGAAGAACGAACGACACTATTCATCCCGGATTTTCCGAACTCCGATTCACGCGCCGTAACCAGCGTTTCTAGGGTTTACGCCGCGTTCCGGACACAATGGAACAAGTTTCGAAAGCTAATTCGAACATCTGTGCAAATTATGGCAATAAACGTTCAATTTAAATTAAACCGGTTTAAACGATTTTCTAGGCGTTTTAATTTGTACCGGACAAAAGGTAAATCCAATTGACACGAAATTTGAAACCTTACAATAATATCACATTACGGATCCGATGAAACTGGTTTCGTCGAAATCCGAGACTTTTTGAAAAATGGCTATTTTAACTCGCTAAATTAATATTAAAAACAATTTAGATGCGTTTCGAGCTGCTACGATCAAACGATAACTCCGATTGCTACGAAAATTGAAATCCGGTAATAACTAACTATTATGAATCCAATGGAACTAGTTTCGTCCAATTCTGAGACTGTTCAAAAATTGACTATTTTCACTAGTCGATTAAATATTAAAATATTCAATTTTCACAAATTAACTCTTAATTCAATTTTAAAAGTTCTAAAATATCATTCTAACTCCAATATGATAAAATAAAATTTTACAAATCATTTTCAATCATATTTAACCCAATTTTCAATTATTTCCATAATTTAACATATTAAATTATTGATTTAATTATTCAATTAAATCCAATTATTCGAAATAAAATTTATTCGACTTATAAATTTCACTTATTAATATTTAAAATTAATTAAATATTCAAATTTTAATTAATAAAAATCCTGGGTCGTTACAATCTTCCCCCCCTTAAAAGAATTTCGTCCTCGAAATTATCAAGTAAGAAAAGTTACAGAATCTATTAACTTTCCCAAAATTCATAGTTAAATTTCTTACAATAACTTTACTAAGTTTTCAAATCATACTTAGTTATCTTTTCAAAAACAACTACTATTGTTTGACTTTCAATTCCAAAATCAAAGTTAAAGTTTTCAAAACTTTCCAATTTTCTCAAATTTATTCTAACGCCTTAAATTTCCGAAAAAATTCGCCATAGTCTCTTTGCGCGGCTCGATCCGAAAAAAAATGACAGTATATATATATCACAAATATACATCTCATTAAGTAATGAGGCATCCCGCAGGGAAAAAATTGTAAAAGTACGATATTTAATCCGAGATATGTACCTTATATTTTATTAGCGAGCATATACGGCTAATATAGCGCGAAAGCGAGCTCCAAATGCGAAGCAAACGCGATCCGCACCTACTAAACATTCAACAAACAACATGAGAACATGTATATAGACAATAGTATCAATATACAACATATAGCAACATAATAATTATATATGCCAACATAGCAAATGTAGTAAAAGCAACAAATGCAAACATCAACCAACTATCATCCAACTAACATCCATAACCAATAAATATTCATTCATATTCTCATTAATATTCAATGAATTGGTTTTCAATTTAAATCACATTTGATTCATTAATATTGGATGTTTCTTACTAACATTCATTTTCAATTAGTTTATATTCACTAATTCATATTCAAGTTGGTTTACTTCCAAATTAAATTCAATTCTATTTAAGATTCACTTAACTTTCAATTGGATTTCAATTACTTTAGCTTCCAATTTCATTAACTCTTAATGAATTATATACAATCAATCAACTAACAACCATATAACAATCAATGTATATTAATTATAACCAAATTCCTTTGCATATATTCATTCAATTATTCAACTTCCAATAACATTAGATTTTAATGAATTAACACTTACATTCATTATTCCATATCAACTTTATTTACATTTAATTGATTAATATTCAATCCATTCATTCAATTCGATTACAAAAGTTGAATTTCATTTACATAACTCAGGTTCACAAATATATTCATTAGTTTCACTTCTCATATATATAAGTTTATTTCACAATTGCAAATCACTTTAATTATAATTCAATTCTTATAATTCATTTGCCTATACAATTATTCTTCAATTTAGATTATTCAAACAACTAAACAATCCACTTATATACACTTTAATAATTCTGAAAAATTATTCCTCTATATACAAAATATAATCAAGGTAAAATTATTTCATTTACCCACTTTAAAACAATACTGTGTCGAATTGTTCTATTCAAGTGTTTAGAAACTCCTTCGGCATAGTTTTGCAGACCGTGCTGACGAAAGTTCATATGCCACTCAATAAATCAATCATCACAATATAAAACAATTTTATATTCACTAACAAATACGCTCTCATAGCTATTATTACACTCAAACTCATTCTAGAGTACTACTGACTCTATCTCTAATGAGTAATACCCAACAGAACCATGGTTGTCGCTTAACCATAAGCTCTGATACCAAATGTAAGGACCCGATTCTTCGTCTTTCGAAAATTCAACATCGATACACATTTTATCGACTGCCGAGCAATCGAACGACGGAAAACCGAACACTTAGGGTTTTAAGAAAAAGAAAACGAAGAAAAAGACAGAAGAGATAAGAAGATAGAAAAATAGAGAGAGGAGAGAAAAGAACATAGAACGGAACAGAAAGAAAACAACTGAACAATAACAGAATCTCATAATTCGCAGCGGAACAACATATAATAATAAATGAATAATCTTTAAACAAAGAACTATATCAGTTATTACATTTTATACTTTACATTTCATTACATCAGAGTGTACAACATCAAACAACAACAAACAATGCAGCGGAAAAAGAAATACTATATACTAGTAATACGCCATGTCATCCAGCTTGCCTCCAGCAACTCCAAAATATCCAGAATATCCTGATAAACCTTAACTCTTGACTGCCCGTGTAGAAATTGGTGGGCACCCAGAGTTTAGGAAGGAAAACAATAAACTTCGAGTCAGTCATGTGACTGGTGTGAGAACTCAAAATAGTTTATTTATCTTTAAAATCAAAATAGAGGAATATTTTTAAAGTCAATTCGCAAAGCTTTTAAAAATGAGACTACCATAAGACCTCCCGCACACACACAATGCAAACGCAGAATCGGAGGAGATTTCTCCTTATGATAGTCAAAGATGCTTGATACGCATTAAAAAGAAACATTTGATATTATTATTAGTGCATAGTGTAGGAAAAATTCATTTCGAAAGTAGAATATAAATCTTAGCTAGCATAGGTACCATTATAGTATGCTTACTATAGCTACCATATTAGATGGCAGGTTCTACAACTAAAACCGTACAAGGCTCGTATTGTTTCTTTGGATTTCCAACGAATGGTCAGGCCAAGTAACTTCCCATTACCACATGAGAATGCCTCTGGATGGACGTCCCCGAGAACCAAACCGGATCTCTACCAACACAAGGCCGGGTTACCCCTAACTGAGTAACAACTGACCGAATATGCCATCCCCCGGTCCTTTGGGACCTTTCAACCGAGCGCTCATAATCAATTCACACAATCATAAAGTGTTTTCAACATGAGTAAGTATCTGGGCTCCATACCATGATATCACCCTTTTCCAGAAGGAAATGCACATATCCTAAAGGGCGCTACCCCTCATAACCTTGCTGCATCTTTCCTGTTTTGACCATTCATGGGGTGTGAGGCTCGACGAAGTCACGTCCACAAAAACATACTTTATACAAAAGCCATGCTTTGGGTCAACAAATGATCATAGAAATGATCACCAGGATAGACGATCAAACAAATGATCCTATCACCAATAATCAACATAATGATCATTTCACAGCAACACTCAGCATGTCACATTACCAAATTGGGAATATATCGCTGATAACATTCAACTACATAACCTCTGAGCTCGTACGTCTCAGAGAAGGGTGTTAAGCTAAAAGAATAAATTCTCCGCCACCAACAGAAATATATTTGAAAGAAATCTGCTTTATATCTCAATTTGTAATGTCAGACATACAATCCATACAAGTCTGTTCCGGGCTCGAACAGAACCGAAGGCACTTACAAAGAAGTCCTTGCAATCCGGATATCCACAATCCTGATCGGATTTCCCATCACTTAGGAAGTCTCTATACCGTTGCAACTCAGTGCAGAGACAATCGATAGGTCATCCTATCGCTCTCACAAATATCCGGTCTTCAACACCGGTCATCAATGTTATCCATTACGTCGTATCACTATTCGGAATGGGTCATCCGAATAACGAGCGCAATAATTTAAAAATGAGTGTAGCATTCAAATTCAGGCAAATCACAACAAATACCTTTCAAAGGTAATTATTGATAGCCGGTTATTGAACTATCAATGGATATGCACAACATCACCAGATTCCAAATAATTTTCCAAATTATTTAATTCCCAAAGATATCTTTACAAGATATATAATTTTCACACTTCAAAAATAAATCAATATTTATTTTTAAACAAATTTCCCCATTCTTTTATAAATTCCATAGTGAATTTTCATTCCAAAATATCCATGCATATACGATTTCAATTATTCATTTCAATTTATCTTCAAAAAGATAAATTCTCAAAATATTCACTTTATATTGGAAAAACATTTCCATACTTACTTATTCATAAGTAATTCACAAATTTTATTTATTTTCAACACTTAGAAAATATTCAATATACTTAAATCGAGATTAAGTATATATTTCATTCTTTAAGGAAATCATTCTCTTAAACATTTTTATTTGGGCTAAAACGAATGTTACGTAAAACATCGTTACGACAACCCAAAATCACTAGTATAGGGATTCGAAATTAAAATAGATATATAAATCCCAATACTATACAAAACATTTCCTCTCGGAAATCATTTACTATAACAATAGTGCTATAGTCCACCATTTCCTTTTATTTCTCGAAAACGTCTATTTCAACAATGAATGTTGAAATCTATGGTTTCGAATCTTAACACCTTTTAAAACATCGTTAGATCGTTTTAATTCAATTCAAAATATCACATCCTAAACATTTTCTTTAACATATTATTCACTATTCAAAAACGTGAATATACTACGTTACAAATTTCATCACTTCTATTCATTTTATTTCAAAGGATCATTCACAGTCAAAAATGTGAATATAACTCCATTAATAGGTTTCAACAATTTACTTATCAAAATAAGTCGTTTGCGAATTTATAAAACAACGTTTATAAATTCCTTTTATTAACCTATTCAATTCATAATTCAATTATAAACCAAAGGTCTATATTTTAAGTTAAACACTTAAAATTTATTTGTTTACTAAATCGTTCCTTTAAACTTCATAATTATAAATCTTATAACTTATAAGATTCGTTTATTTACCCAAATATATTCTTTAATAACTTCACGAAATTTATAATCTTATTATTTATAAATTTCACTTATAACTTCACCATTTATAATTTTATAAATTCCATTCACTTATGCAATCCATTTTCACTTCATCCAAACACTTATAAAAACTCGTTTTATAATTCAAATATTTTCATTTATAAATTATCAATTTATAAATCTTTTTATATAAATCAATTTATATTATTCTTTTAAAACATCTTTAATCTCCTTTATAATTTCATCATTTTGATTCATAAAATAATTAAATTTTATAAATCCTATATTTTCAACTCTTTATAATAATTTCAAAAATCCCGATTAAACTATTTTATAAAAACATTAACCCATATTTCTCAAAAATCAATCTTTAACCGTATTTCTCAAAATCATAATTTTTATAACTTTAAAAATTATAACGTTTATTTATTTAAAATGGATCAATTCCAAAAATATTTTATAAACGTATACTTTCAAAAATCACTTTAAAAACATTTTAAAGTTCCAAAATTTGGTCCAATGATGCTACATACCAAATAGCCAATCACGACTACAACGATATCATATATCGATATGATAATCAATCAAATATCAAAATATCTGAAATCAATAAATACTGTTGAGGAATCCAGTTGGATCCCTCCAACCTGTTTTCCTGCATCCAAAAACATTAGCACAATACCAATTCCGCTCCAGTACGGAATTATCGCGGTATATGGGATTTAAAATCTTATCCGCTTAATAGACGGCGCAATAGGGTCTCATCCGCTATACAAATGCGGGAAATCAATAACTGCAATATATACATATGCCAATATATATATATTGCTATTATATATAATACCAATTTCACCGTTTATGAAATATTCGCGGTATATGTTTTTAATAAATAACATCCGCTTACTAACGGCGCATAATGTCTATTTTAACAATCAATAGATAACAATCATCATTCAAACATGCATTCAAGTATTTTAAATCTAACTATTTAAAATAAAATCGGAACTGATTCGATTGAGTGAGAAGTTCTCACCTTGATTTTATTTTTGTTTTAGCGATTTATTTCGAATAAAATTAAACGGACGTTTAATTTTACCCGAAATTCTCACTAACTCCAAACGACTCCAATCCAATTCCATAGCGTAGTGCTCGTCCATATGATTCCAACGCAACTGGTTTCGCGCGTTTTCGACCTCGTTGAAAAAGATATGATTTTATGAAGTTACACGAATTTTTTTAACTTATATAAATTTACAAATTTTAAACCTAGCTAGATCAGGGCTGTCAATCATGATGCCACACCCCAGGCCGCATGCACGCGCTACATCTCCCTCTCCCATCTTCGAACGCGACATCTTCAGAGAAGCCGAACCCATCATCATATTTAGGGTTAGTTTTCTCGACCACCACACCACGCTACAACACGATCAACAAGTACCATCTGGAGCCCCCAAGCTCCTCTACCCTCGCCCCCAGTAGCATCGAGCTCGGTCGCCTCTTAAGCTCGAAAATCGAGGCCGAACGCATGGCCTTTGAGCCCAATTTCCCATCGATCCAAAGCACTAGAACGAAAACCCACCGTTGGATGTATCAATCACACTGCCCTCTATAACTTTCATGTAGAAAGTTTTTCGAATTAATGAACGGATTTAAAGAAATTCGAGGGAGAAGGAAGGAGCATTTTCGGCCTTCGGTTCTGGGCAGTGGCGGCTAGGTTTAGGTTTATATTATTTTTTTTAGAGAGAGAGGGGCTATTTATAGAAGAACGAACGACACTATTCATCCCGGATTTTCCGAACTCCGATTCACGCGCCGTAACCAGCGTTTCTAGGGTTTACCCCGCGTTCCGGACACAATGAAACAGGTTTTGAAAGCTAATTCGGACATCTGTGTAAGTTATGGCAATAAACGTTCAATTTAAATTAAACCGATTTAAACGATTTTCTAGGCGTTTTAATTTGTACCGGACAAACGGTAAATCCAATTGACATGAAATTTGAAACCTTACAATAATATCACATTACGGATCCGATGAAACTGGTTTCGTTGAAATCCGAGGCTTTTTGAAAAATGGCTATTTTAACTCGCTAAATTAATATTAAAAACAATTTAGATGCGTTTCGAGCTGCTACGATCAAACGATAACTCCGATTGCTACGAAAATTGAAATCCGGTAATAACTAACTATTACGGATCCAATGGAACTAGTTTCGTCCAATTCTGAGACTGTTCAAAAATTGACTATTTTCACTAGTCGATTTAATATTAAAATATTCAATTTTCACAAATTAACTCTTAATTCAATTTTAAAAGTTCTAAAATATCATTCTAACTCCAATATGATAAAATAAAATTTTACAAATCATTTTCAATCATATTTAACCCAATTTTCAATTATTTCCATAATTTAACATATTAAATTATTGATTTAATTATTCAATTAAATCCAATTATTCAAAATAAAATTTATTCGACTTATAAATTTCACTTATTAATATTTAAAATTAATTAAATATTCAAATTTTAATTAATAAACATCCTGGGTCGTTACAAAACTCAATCTCCAAATGCTAGCAAATCTCTGACTTCTTGAAGATGTCCAGAAAATCTCAGAAACATAAGAGAACACTCAAACTATCGCAAGTCACTTTTGCGATCACTCCAGCCTCATTCCAAAGATACTGCTTTCTCTTTACAAATCAGAACAGCTTACACTTATGTGGTCAATCCATTGAAGAAATGGAACTACTCTGCTGCTTCTGAAGTTACCCAAGAAAACTGCTAAGCCAGAAGACTTCCTAATCCAAAGCTCTTCGAGAAACTCGGACCTCAAACCAACAGAAACATTCTACTGAACTCAGCTACAATACTGAAGCAGACACTCTTCCTTACTTGTCCCAAAGAAACATCTTCGGAGACATCCATAGTCACTGTGTCTCATCACACAGCTACTACACCTTGATGTATCAAGATACCATGACTTGCTTCTGTCCACCCGATAGATCAAACTCTAGCTCATCCAAACTCTTACACATCAAAAAAAATGAACATCAAATCTTAACAAGCTTTCTTCAGAGATTAATAAAATCCTTACACCACTCAAAACTCACTCGAGACGGTATTAGGTCTACAGTCTCGACAAGTACACTTCCAACCTCAATCATTTAAACTCCAACTATTGGTAGTCGTGTTACGCACACCACTATCCTATCTACCTTTATAACTTATATTGGAAAAACCGAACAGGTAATCCAACAATAGGTAGAAATAAATAAATATATATATCAAAATTACAAATACGCTCTCTCAAGAAGAAATCACTCAAGAGCCTAGGCATTCACTCAACCTAGCGCTCTGATACCAACTGTGACGACCCGACTTCCTATGCCCAGATAACCATTTCGTCTTGAAGAAAGAAAGAGGTGAGAAAATAGAAAAGATAGAGAAGAAAGAACAACAACATCAGAATCTCACAACGGAATGAATAAATGATAATAATCACATAAGTATTTACATCATATACAACATCAATCAAAGATATACAGATACTACATCACATACTAGACAGTTATAAACACCTGTCTAGTTAATACAACTCGATACAACTCAAACAACTCATATGGATACCAACACAGCCGAACTATATGTATATCTACAACGCTGAAGCCTCCTGCTCTATTGCTCCTGAAGAATTCGTCAAAGCTAACCTGAATCCCTTGGCTACTCGTAAAAATTTGAGTACCCGAGAGTTTATGAAAAAACAAAAATAAACTCCGGGTCAGACATGGGTCTGGTGTGAGTAACAGGTTAAAGTTGCTTAATTTTAAAAATCTTTTGAAATAAAAGGTATCACGTAAGACTCCCCACACATAAACATGGGTAAGTTTTTACCTTACGCTAACCAAAACATTTGATAGGAAATTCTGTGATATTATAATGGGTCTAGGGTTTTCAAGTAAATAGAAAATAGTCGAAATTGTTACATCTATTAAATTCCAGCTTCTAGCCACAAAAGTGGGTAATACAATCAAAACCGTTGGCACTTATTGGATTGTGGATTCCATACAATGGCAGGGCTACTGGGGTACCGCCCGTCACAGTACGTGGCCTAGATCAACGTACTGAGGATCACTCCCGACCCCCCGCAACACAAGGCCGGAACCATTCCTTACTGAACAGTCCCGAACAAGATAACCCCGCAGTTGTTTGCAACCAACTGCCCACACAGCCGAAAAATAAGGGACATCTAGACAGGGGAATATCCTTGTCCTGCTTGGGCATGACCCACCTAACCTTGCTGCACATCCCCTGTTTTAGCCATTCCCGGTTGATGAGGCTTGAGGCTGCGATTACCTTTAGAGAATACATTTCTTAGAATGCTCATCGCCCACCTGACAATGTGTTGAAAGCATTCAATCCATACAAGTTCGTTCCGGGTTTGAACGAAACCGAAGGCATTATCTCGTTACACTCATTTTGGAATCACCCTCAGAGTTAACGACGATAACCCTTGCATTCTGAATCTTCATCTTCACTTCAGATTCACGACCTATCGTAAATTTGGAATCGATGTGATTTTCGGATGTTCCAAATATGGAAAACCGATCCCGGTCTCATCGAAATCCAAAACGTGTCTTTTAAGGCCAAGTTGTCTATTTAGTCTTAACAGTTCAATTCAATATTATCAATATACACACAGATAGATAATTCATAATATCACAGTAGATAATCATATCATCATCACATACAGATAATCAATATTATCATCCAAACAGATAATTAATTATTATCATACTTAAACCAAGCATCCATATCACATAGATATTATTCATGTCAGATCTGAATTCACAATCATCAAATGAAATATCAATATCATTCATAAGCAATGATTTATAAATCACATTCTATAATTAATTTAAAATGAATTAAATTAACCACTTCTATTCTTTAATTAATTTAAAATAAATTAAATTAATTACTTCATCTATAAATCCTCCCTATACAATCATTGATTAATTATAAATCAAATTAATTAATCATCCTCTAAGTATTCATCTTGGTTAAACACCCTTGATTAATCATTCTCTAATTACAATAGGTAATTAGTCTTTAATTAATTTCACAAATTAATTATCCTACATCATTCATAGTAATTAACATTTAATTACTTTATTTATTAATTAAATATAATTAATTATATTCACTCTTAACTAAATTACATAAATAAATTACCACATTATTAATTATTCCTTAATCAAACAATTCTTAATTACATCATTAATTATATTAATTAATGATCTCTAATTCAGATTTAAACTAAATTACATTATTTGATTTAATCACATTAAGCGATTAATCTTTAATTAAACACAATTATTAATCATCCTTGATTAATATCAACCAGTAATTAACTACCCTTAATTACTTATATTAGTTATTCCATAATTAATTATCTCCACTAATTAATCCCTTGATTAATTACAAAAGTAAATATCCAAATTACTTCATTTACAAATCATCTTGTATTAATCACATCCAGTAATTATCATCTAATTACTCCCCTATGTAATTTATGCTCCATTAAGTACACTAGGTAGTTACACTCATCAATATATCAAATGATTTTTTTAAATTAATTAACTTAATTTAATCATTTTACCAAAATTAATTACAATAAGTAATTAATCTCTTAATTACTTTTATTAAGTAATTTCATTTAACAATTTACAATAGATTATCTAATTAATCTGATTAATTATTAAAAGTAATTAATTAGGTAATAATCCTTAGTTAATTATCTTCATTAATTAATACCATCTCTTAATTTACTTCTTAATTTATCTTTATTTATAAATTAATCTAAATTATTAATTTATAACTTTAATAAATACACCATTCCTTATTATCTTTTTAATTAAATTATTTAATGCCTCAATTATTCTTAAGATAATTTATTTCTTATTTAATGACTTAATTAATATCGAAGTGTATTAGAACATTACACTTTAAATTTTAAATTCAAATTCCATTCTGAAGTTAAGATTTCAAAAGGATTATTTATTTAAACATTTACTAAATTTTAAATTCAATTTAAAATCTTTTAAAATAAATGTAAATAACATTTATTACTCACATATGAAACATATACAGGAAAAGCCCTTTTAAATTCAACAACCTAACTTTTATTTAAATTTAAATTTCCAAAATACATTAATGTTTTGACTTGCAAGTTCAAGTTAAAACTATCTATTTACTTTCCATTTAAAAACTTTTCTCAACATCAATTTACCAAATTTACTTTTCAAAACTATTTTATTAACTGGTTCTATATATTTAGATTTAAACACTGATTTAAAATTTCAAATTTGCATTCAAGAGAAACTTGAATTCAATAGTTAACTTTAAATTTAAAATTTTGATTTGGCTTACTTTTAAAATTTTGATTTTTAATTCTTGATTCAAAATCCAAATTTATTTATAAAACCTTAGATTCAATAGTTTCATGTGAATTTATACTTTAACCTTTAAATTTAAAACTCGGCTTAAATCCTGTTTTGAGAAATTTGAACAAAATTTAAACCTGGGAAAATCAGGTTTATTAAAACCTGAAACCATCCTCTGCCTCGAGACAAAAGCCAGCTTGCTTCAAGTCTCCACCTCCCATGCTTCGAGTTAAACACTCGAATAACTCGAGTCTTCCTTAGGCAAAAACTCTGCACCTGACAAATTCCTACAGAACTGCAATGGGAACGGTGCACGTGCACCGTGGCCCCATCCACCTCCGGCCACCCACTGGAACTCCAACACGACGCCGACCATCACCAGATATGACCACAACCGCCAAGAGCCACCACGGCAACCTGAAACAAGGACGGGTACGAAACTCCACCTGGAAACAAAAATCAGGTTCCTCTCGAAACCTGTCAACAGCTCGCCGCTGCTACTCCGACCATCAGGGGTCTTGAAACTTCGGCCTTGCCTTCCTCTACAATCCAACCACCATCTCCCAAAAACACGAAACGCTCGATCAATCATAGTACCTACGGTGGATCAAACAACCAAACCCGGTTAAACTAGGGTTAAGAACCGAAAACATCCACCATCATCAACACAATGATCATCCACCTCTTCTACCATTTTTCCTAGATACTTCGTTCACTACTCCATCTCCCAGCAGAACCCCGGCCCTTCCTGTCTCATAGATCATCAGAGTTACCCAAATTTCCTTTCTCTGATGAATCTAGAACAGCACTTTAATCCCTTCACTAAAAACCTTGATTTTTGTTTCGAAATTCAAATTTTTGCATGGTGTTTAAAATCCTAACTCTGGAATAATAAATTAGGATATTTAAATTTCCTCTTGTTTTAAACTTGATCAGTTAAATTTTGATTCCAGATTTTTATTAATATTATTTTGACTTGAATAAAATTTCAAACTAAATTTTGCAGTTAAACAAACCATTTTCATTTAAATCTTGAGTTTAAACAGAGATTAAATAAAAGATTTTGAATTCTTTAACAAAACAAGGCCTGGAAGTTAAATACAGAGAGTACTCTGATAATACACATGCATTACATGTCATACAACAGAATTGAATTTATATTATACACATTACATACTTATTCAAAGATGAATATGCAACAGATATATATATATACACACACTTAACCATTTAAAAGTGAGGTTACTCACAGTTTTGAGAAGACAGAACAGAGCACACTTGTTTGTTCAGCTTTGAACTTAAAAATTTAGAATGTTTTGCTTTGATCCTAATCTCCTTGCCTTGTTTAGATACTAATCCTAGCAGTCATTGGGTCAAGCAGAAATGATTTTGAATCAAGTCTGAGTTGAATTTTAATACATAGATGTTTTACAGGTTCCAATGTGCTGATATTCCACTTCACAATCACACAGAGTAATGAACTTATAAATATTCACACAAATATTTAAGCATTCAAATATTGACATGCAACAAGTTTAAAAAACTTAGGTTAAAAGTGTTACTCACAGTTTTGTAAAAATGAACAGAGCATCCTGGTTATTGAAACAGCTTTGAAAACTGAAATCTCCTCTATTAAATCCTCTAGCTTGCATTGATGTATTGTTGTTGTACAAAGCTTCAGTTATAAAAAGGAAAAGCTTGCTATGTTGAGTTGAACAAATGAAAATATAAAAGAAGACATGATATATATAAAAGGTTTCAGGGGAAGGTGGCACCTGGTTTAAGCACATGCAGGTACACTATGTTTTTGTTTGTATCAGGCCAGATCTTTGCATTAGGGAGGCTGAAATGATGTTAAACAATTCGAAATGATTTTATTAGCTGCTAAGAGATGAAAGCATTTATTATTTGAGTACTTTATGTTTCCTACTACTCATTCCTATGTATAGATATTTTTACTTAGCTTTGCACTTCTCTTCTCTAACCTGCATACTATATTGCAGCTACACACCTAGCTTATTCATTTGCCTGCATTATATTTTTCTTACTTTATTTTGTTTTATACTTGATGTTTATACTTGTCTAAATCTTAATCTACAAGCTACAGCCATTTTATTTTATTTTGTTTAATTGCCAACATAACTATTGTACAGACACGATTACATGCTTTTGTATTTTACATACACATTTCAAAATTTGGTTTAGTCATTTACTTTGGTTTATTACTTTATTTACTTATTATTTCTTATCCTTATGTTAATATCACAATTTCTTAAGTTTATGTATTCAAACTTATTTTTATAACCCTATACTTGGTTTACACTTATGTTTCATATTTATAAAGTTTATTTTATTTTTAAACATTGTTGAAAGATTTTATTTTAAATCATGGCTTTCCAAAATATGTGTATATGTATATACATAAGTTTAAAATAACAAATTTCGATTCATTTAAAATCCATTTTAAAGATATTTCATTATTGTTATTGTTTAAAAATAACTCATTATTAATTTAAAATAATTCATAAATGAAATCACTACATAAATAAATTACTTATTTTATAAAGCTAAAGTAAAAAGAAAAAAACAATCTTTTTATTTAAATTTAAACGTAGGCTAGAATTTATTTTTAAACAAATTAAATTTATCTTGAGTATTTTTAAAATCATATTATTATTTATTCAATATTCAATTTCCAAATTATCAAAAATAATAGAATTAGAAAACATAGCTTTATCTATTAAATTTAAAAACAAAACTTATCTATGTATAATATATACCAATATATACATATATACATTATAAATAGAAACAATTTAAATTAGCTTTTAAAAGATAAATTATCAGTTAAATATGTATTTGAAAGACGATTATTAAATCAATTCAAAATTTATTAACAAATATTATCATATCAATTTAATTTCTAATGTAGATTATTAAATTGATATTGCCCAAATTTCCAGGATGTCACATTCCTTCCCCCCTAAAAGAATTTCGTCCCCGAAATTTAAAACAAGTTAATTTAATAATCCAATTAAATATTTAATTTAAAACACAAGCATATATCAATCATATGCGAACAACCATAGCAACCAATTCATCCAAACAAACAAATCTAACTATCCAGACAAAATTCCGGATAGAATTTTCTCGAGTTTCCCAAGTATAAATACCGGGACACTCGCTCTACAGAACTTCTACTCATCTAGATCTACAAGACAAGACAGGATATCAGACAATAGACAAGTCTGAATCAACAACCAAAACTTCCCGAACTGCTGATTCCACAACCAGAGATAGATCTTACACGTACTCCCTCAAAGATACGTGAAACACAACGAATTCTAGTTACCAAACTGACAATTCAATCCTGAAGACCAAACACTTAACCAAAATCAAATCCCCGATTTCAGAATCCAAATTCCTCCGTCTCTCATCCACAAAACTCTCTGACGATCCTGGGCAGCCTTCATCTTTACTGATTAGCTCAACTCTTGTTGATGCCTTAGAAATAAACTGAACCAAAGTCAAACCAACAAAATGATCTTTCCAAGATCAACCAAAATTCAGAACAGAAACTCTATTCCAAATCAAAAAACAGAACTCACTCCTCTCATCCAGAAAAGATAAAACAAGTGTACTCCAAACTGGCCCTAAGATCCTGAAAAATTTCCTATAGAACTCTCCAATCCAAACATTGAAACATCCATTTGCTTCCAAACTAAAACAGCTGCCACCATGCTTCCACTGCGCAACTCTGACTGAACAGATAAAAATGCTGATGATGAACTCAAGCACAGATTGGATAACACATTCCAAAAATAAAGTTCACATGTCCAAAAATAAAACTCAAAAGTTCCTCCAAAATCTGAGCTGTCCAACTTGATAACCATCCAATTACTAATCTGATCCATCAGTACCACTCCTGAAATCCAGTAGATACCAAACTCAATCTCCAAATGGTAGCAAATCTCTGACTTCTTGAAGACATCCAGAAAATCTCAGAAACATAAGAGAACACTCGAACTATCGCAAGTCACTTTTACGATCACTCCAGCCTCATTCCAAAGATACTGCTTTCTCTTTACAAATCAGAACAGCTTACACTTATGTGGTCAATCCATCGAAGAAATGGAACTACTCTGCTGCTTCTGAAGTTACCCAAGAAAACTTCTAAGCCAGAAGACTTCCTAATCCAAAGCTCTTCGAGAAACTCGGACCTCAAACCAACAGAAACATTCTACTGAACTCAGCTACAATACGGAAGCAGACACTCTTCCTTACTTGTCCCAAAGAAACATCTTCGAAGACATCCATAGTCACTGTGTCTCATCACACAACTACTACACCTTAATGTATCAAGATACCAAGACTTGCTTCTGTCCACCCGAAAGATCAAACACTAGCTCATCCAAACTCTTACACTTCAAAAAAAAAAATGAACACAGAATCTTAACAGGCTTTCTTCGGAGATTAATGAAATCTTTACACCACTCAAAACTCACTCGAGACGGTATTAGGTCTACAGTCTCGACATGTACACTTCCAACCTCAATCATTTAAACTCCAACTTTTTTGGTAGTCGTGTTACGCACACCACTACCCTATCTACCTTTATAACTTATATTGGAAAACCCGAACAGGTAACCCAACAATAGGTAGAAATAAATAAATATATATATATATATATCAAAATTACAAATACGCTCTCTCAAGAAGAAATCACTCAAGAGCCTAGGTATTCACTCAACCTAGCGCTCTGATACCAACTGTGACGACCCGGCTTCCTAGGCCCAGAAAACTGTTTCGTCTTGAAGAAAGAAAGGGGTGAGAAAATAGAAAAGATAGAGAAGAAAGAACAACAACATCAGAATCTCACAGCGGAACAAATAAATTATAATAATCACATAAGTATTTACATCATATACAACATCAATCAAAGATATACAGATACTACATCACATACTAGACAGTTATAAACACCTTTCTAGTTAATACAACTCGATACAACTCAAACAACACATATGGACACCAACACAGCCGAACTATATGTATATCTACAACGCTGAAGCCTCCTGCTCCATTGCTCCTCCAGAATTCGTCAAAGCTAACCTGAATCCCTTGGCTACTTGTAAAAATTTGAGTACCCGAGAGTTTATGAAAAAACAAAAATAAACTCCAGGCCAGACATGGGTCTGGTGTGAGTAACAGGTTAAAATTGCTTAATTTTGAAAATCTTTTGAAATAAAAGGTATCACGTAAGACTCCCCACACATAAACATGGGTAAGTTTTTACCTTACGCTAACCAAAACATTTGATAGGAAATTCTGTGATATTATAATAGGTCTAGGGTTTTCAAGTAAATAGAAAATTGCCGAAATTGTTACATCTATTAAATTCCAGCTTCTAACCACAAAAGTGGGTAATACAATCAAAACCGTTGGCACTTATTAGATTGTTAATTCCATACAATGGCAGGGCTACTGGGGTACCGCCAGTCACATTACGTGGCCTAGATCAACGTACCGAGGATCACTCCCGACCCCCCGCAACACAAGGCCGGAACCATTCCTTACTGAACAGTCCCGAACAAGATAACCCCGCAGTTGTTTGCAACCAACTGCCCACACGGCCGAAAAATAAGGGATATCTAGACAGGGGAATATCCTTGTCCTGCTTGGGCATGACCCACCTAACCTTGATGCACATCCCCTGTTTTAGCCATTCCCGGTTGATGAGGCTTGAGGCTGCGATTACCTTTAGAGAATACATTTATTAGAATGCTCATCCCCCACCTGACGATGTGTTGAAAGCATTCAATCCATACAAGTTCGTTCCGGGTTCGAACGAAACCGAAGGCATTATCTCGTTACACTCACTTTAGAATCACCCTCAAAGTTAACGACGATAACCCTTGCATTATGAATCTTCATCTTCACTTCATATTCACGACCTATCGTAAATTTGGAATCGATGTGGTTTTCGGATGTTCTAAATATGGAAAACCGATCTCGGTCTCATCGAAATCCAAAACGTGTCTTTTAAGGCCAAGTTGTCTATTTAGTCTTAACAGTTCAATTCAATATTATCAATATACACACAGATAGATAATTCAAAATATCACGGTAGATAATCATATCATCATCACATACAGATAATCAATATTATCATCCAAACAGATAATTAAATATTATCATACTTAAATCAAGCATCCATATCACATAGATATTATTCATGTCAGATCTGAATTCACAATCATCAAATGAAATATCAATATCATTCATAAGCAATGATTTATAAATCACAATCTATAATTAATTTAAAATGAATTAAATTAACCACTTCTATTCTTTAATTAATTTAAAATAAATTAAATTAATTACTTCATCTATAAATCCTGCCTAAACAATCATTGATTAATTATGAATCAAATTAATTAATCATCCTCTAAGTATTCATCTTGGTTAAACACCCTTGATTAATCATTCTCTGATTACAATAGGTAATTAGTCTTTAATTAATTTCACAAATTAATTATCCTACATCATTCATAGTAATTAACATTTAATTACTTTATTTATTAATTAAATATAATTAATTATATTCACTCTTAATTAATTACATAAATAAATTACCACATTATTAATTATTCCTTAATTAAACAATTCTTAATTACATCATTAATTATATTAATTAATGATCTCTAATTTAGATTTAAATTAAATTACTTCATTTAATTTAATCACATTAAACGATTAATCTTTAATTAAACACAATTATTAATCATCCTTGATTAATATCAAGCAGTAATTAACTACCCTTAATTACTTATATTAATTATTCTATAATTAATTATCTCAACTAATTAATCCCTTGATTAATTACAAAAGTAAATATCCAAATTACTTCATTTACAAATCATCTTGTATTAATCACATCCAGTAATTATCATCTAATTACTTCCCTAAGTAATTTATGCTCCATTAAGTACCCTAGGTAATTACACTCATCAATATATCAAATGATTTTCTTAAATTAATTAAACTAAATTAATTAACTTAATTTAATCATTTTACCAAAATTAATTACAATAAGTAATTAATCTCTTAATTATTTTTATTAAGTATTCATTTAACAATTTACAATAGATTATCTAATTAATCTGATTAATTATTAAAATTAATTAATTAGGTAATAATCCTTAGTTAATTATCTTCATTAACTAATACCATCTCTTAATTTACCTTTATTTATAAATTAATCTAAATTATTAATTTATAACTTTAATAAATACACCATTCCTTTATTATCTTATTAATTAAATCATTTAATGCCTCAATTATTCTTAAGATAATTTATTTCTTATTTAATGACTTAATTAATATCGAAGTGTATTAGAACATTACACTTTAAATTTTAAATTCAAATTCCATTCTGAAGTTAAGATTTCAAAAGGATTATTTATTTAAACATTTACTAAATTTTCAATTCAATTGAAAATCTTTTAAAATAAATGTAAATAACATTTATTACTCACATATGAAACTTATACAGGAAAAGCCCTTTTAAATTCAACCACCTAACTTTTGTTTAAATTTAAATTTCCAAAATACATTAATGTTTTGAATTGCAAGTTCAAGTTAAAACTATTTATTTACTTTCCATTTAAAAACTTTTCTCAACATCAAGTTAAACATTTATTTGAAACAAATTTACTTTTCAAAACTATTTTATTAACAGGTTCTATGTATTTAGATTTAAAAACCGATTTAAAATTTCAGATTTGCATTCAAGAGAAACTTGAATTCAAGAGTTAACTTTGAATTTAAAATTTTGGTTTGGCTTACTTTTAAAATTTTGATTTTTAATTCTTGATTCAAAATCCAAACTTATTTATAAAACCTTAGATTCAAAAGTTCCATGTGAATTTATACTTTAACCCTTAAATTTAAAACTCGGCTTAAATCCTGTTTTGAGAAATTTGAACAAAATTTAAACCTGGGAAAATCAGGTTTATTAAACCTGAAACCATCCTCTGCCTCGAGACAAAACCCAGCTTGCCTCGAGTCTCCACCTCCCATGCTTCGAGTTAAACACTCGAATAACTCGAGTCTTCCCGAGGCAAAAACTCTGCACCCAACAAATTCTTACAGAACTGCAATGGGCACGGTGCACGTGCACCGTGGCCCCATCCACCTCCGGCCACCCACTGGAACTCCAACACGACGCCGACCATCACCAGATACAACCACGACCGCCCAGAGCCACCACGGCAACCTGAAACGAGGACGAGTACGAAACTCCACCTGGAAACAAAAATCAGGTTCCTCTCGAAACCTGTCAACAGATCGCCGCTGCTACTCCGACCATCAGGGGTCTTGAAACTTCGGCCTTACCTTCCTCTACAATCCAACCACCATCTCCCAAAAACACGAAACGCTCGATCAATCATAGAACCTGCGGTGGATCAAACAACCAACCCCGGTTAAACTAGGGTTAAGAACCGAAAACATCCACCATCATCAACACAATGATCATCCACCTCTTCTACCATTTTTCCTAGATACTTCGTTCACTACTCCATCTCCCAGCAGAGCCCCGGCCCTTCCGGTCTCATAGATCATCAGAGTTACCCAAATTTCCTTTCTCTGATGAACCTAGAACTGCACTTTAATCCCTTCACTAAAAACCTTGATTTTTGTTTCAAAATTCAAATTTTTGCATGGTGTTTAAAATCCTAACTCTGGAATAATAAGTTAGGATATTTAAATTTCCTCTAGTTTTAAACTTGATCAGTTAAATTTTGATTCCAGATTTTTATTAAAATTATTTTGACTTGAATAAAATTTCAAACTAAATTTTGCAGTTAAACAAACCATTTTCATTTAAATCTTGAGTTTAAACAGAGATTAAATAAAAGATTTTGAATTCTTTAACAAAACAAGGCCTGGAAGTTAAATACAGAGAGTACTCTGATAATACACATGCATTACATGTCATACAACAGAATTGAATTTATATTATACACATTACATACTTATTCAAAGATGAATATGCAACAGATATATATATACTTAACCATTTAAAAGTGAGGTTACTCACAGTTTTGAGAAGACAGAACAGAGCACACTTGTTTGTTCAGCTTTGAACTTAAAAATTTAGAATGTTTTGCTTTGATCCTAATCTCCTTGCCTTGTTTAGATACTAATCCTAGCAGTCATTGGGTCAAGCAGAAATGATTTTGAATCAAGTCTGAGTTGAATTTTAATACATAGATGTTTTACAGGTTCCAATGTGCTGATATTCCACTTCACAATCACACAGAGTAATGAACTTATAAATATTCACACAAATATTTAAGCATTCAAATATTAACATGCAACAAGTTTAAAAAACTTAGGTTAAAAGTGTTACTCACAGTTTTGTAAAAATGAACAGAGCATCCTGGTTATTGAAACGGCTTTGAAAACTGAAATCTCCTCTGTTAAATCCTCTAGTTTGCATTGTTGTATTGTTGTTGTACAAAGCTTCAGTTATAAAAAGGAAAAGCTTGCTATGTTGAGTTGAACGAATGAAAATATAAAAGAAGACATGATATATATAAATGGTATCAGGGGAAGGTGGCATCTGGTTTAAGCACATGCAGGTACACTATGTTTTTGTTTGTATCAGGCAAGATCTTTGCATTAGGGAGGCTGAAATGATGTTAAACAATTCGAAATGATTTTATTAGCTGCTAAGAGATGAAAGCATTTATTATTTGAGTACTTTATGTTTCCTACTACTCATTCCTATGTATAGATATTTTTACTTAGCTTTGCACTTCTCTTCTCTAACATGCATACTATATTGCATCTACACACCTAGCTTATTCATTTGCCTGCATCATATTTTTCTTACTTTATTTTGTTTTATACTTGATGTTTATACTTGTATGAATCTTAATCTACAAGCTACTAGCATTTTATTTTATTTTGTTTATTTGCCAACATAACTATTGTACAGACATGATTGCATGTTTTTGTATTTTACATACACATTTCAAAATTTGGTTTAGTCATTTACTTTGGTTTATTACTTTATTTACTTATTATTTCTTATCCTTATGTTAATATCACAATTTCTTAAGTTTATGTATTCAAACTTATTTTTATAACCGTATACTTGGTTTACACTTATGTTTCATATTTATAAAGTTTGTTTTATTTTTAAACGTCGTTGAAAGATTTTATTTTAAATCATGGCTTTCCAAAATATGTGTATATATACATATACATAAGTTTAAAATAACAAATTTTGATTCATTTAAAATCATTTTTAAAGATATGTCATTATGGTTATTGTTTAAAAATAACTCATTATTAATTTAAAATAATTCATAAATGAAATCACTACATAAATAAATTTCTTATTTTATAAAGCTAAGGTAAAATGAAAAAAACAATCTTTTTATTTAAATTTAAACCTAGGCTAGAATTTATTTTTAAACAAATTAAATTTATCTTGAGTATTTTTAAAATCATATTATTATTTATTCAATATTAAATTTCCAAATTATCAAAAATAATAGAATTAGAAAACATAGCTTTATCTATTAAATTTAAAAACAAAACTTATCTATTTATAATATATACCAATATATACGTATATACATTATAAATAGAAACAATTTAAATTAGCTTTTAAAAGATAAATTATCAGTTAAATATGTATTTAAAAGAAGATTATTAAATCAATTCAAATATTATTAACAAATATTATCAATCAATTTAATTTTTAATGTAGATTATTAAATTGATATTGCCCAAATTTCCGGGATGTCACATTTCTAAATTTAATTCAAATTCCATTTTAAAATTTAAGATTTAAATTGTTTAACTATTTAAACATTTATCCAAATTTAAATAAATTTATTCCTTAAAATAAAAGTGAAGAACAATCATTACTTATATAAGATATTTATACAAGAAAAGTGTAAAACAAAATTTCTTAATTTTATTAAAGAAATCAAGCTTTTAAAATAAATTGATTATTTTAACTTCTCAAATTTAAGTTAAAGACATCATAACTTTCATTCAAATATTAAAGTAAATAATTTTTTCAGGTTTAAACATTTACTTGAAATCAAATTCATTTTTAAATCTACCTTAAAACATTTGAACTTGTTCAACATTTTAAATTTTACAAATCTGATCTAAATTCAAAATTCTGGATTCATAGAAAACTTGAAACCATATTTAGACTTGATTTTAAAACTTATTTAAATCTTTCTTAAATTTAAAATTTTCATTTTAAAAACTTTGAATTCAAAAGTTCATTTGAATTCAAATCCATCTTAAACTTGGAATTTAAATCCCTATTAAAAACCCTACTTTAAAATTTTAAATTTCATTCATATTTTAAAAACTGCATACTGACAGGTTATAAAAACCTAAAGCTAACATAACCCGAGTTCCCTTAACAAAAGTTTCGGGTTAAAGCCCTATTTGCTTCGAGACAGATTCTCGAATTACCCGAGTGAAACTCGAGACACATCTCCTGCACATACCCAAAAGTTCATCAGAACTTAACATATGCACTGTGCATATGCACCGGCACTCAGGCTACCTCCAGCCACCCTAACTGACTTCACCAAGTCGTCGACCAACCTCTGACATGCTTACGACCATCAGATACCCTTCCATAGCTCGAAATCAAAATCCAGTAATCCAATGCAACGTGGAACATCACCCAGCAAAACATTCCCAAACCTGTCAACCATCGCGACAACCTATCTCCGATCATCAGAATCAACTACGACTCTGGCCATTCCTTCATCTACGTTCCCTCTGCCCAATCCCAGAGTCTTGTATCACTCGATGCAACAGAGAGATCAAGAAGCTACAAAACTTCTTCCACCAGCAAACTAGGGTTAGAAACTGTAATTGCAACCACGGTCGTCACCAACCCTTGACCATCTACCTGATAATTTTCCCCTACTCACCCATCATCCCTCCATCTCCAGGAAGAACTACAACTTCCAAAAATCACTAGATCACCAGATAAACCCAGAAACCTCTATTTTGTTCAGCTCGGTAATGCTCACACAACAGTTAACTAAAAAATGTGGTTTTTGTTTTTTTTAAAAATCATGATTTCCTACATGCATTCAAATTATAACCCTGATTTAATAATTTATATAGTTTGATATTCTTGCTTATTGCA
Source organism: Allium cepa (assembly GCA_030765085.1). Taxonomy (NCBI): domain Eukaryota; kingdom Viridiplantae; phylum Streptophyta; class Magnoliopsida; order Asparagales; family Amaryllidaceae; genus Allium; species Allium cepa. The sequence goes on from CM060931.1 coordinate 308,151,355, forward strand.
AATGTTGACTGTTGTTATTGTTTTCAGAGGCAACAGATTTTCAATTTAACTTAATTATATTTTAAAAACTTAAATCTATACTAAATGGACAATTTTTGTTTACATATCAATTTCTAACTGAAATCAAATCATGTGTAAATGGATTTTTATTAAAAATCTTAGTTTAAAAACAGAATCAGGTATGCAGATACCTGGCATCACACACATATGTATATTTATACATATACACACAGAACATCATCACAGTACAATTATACAAACATGATTATTTCTATCAATACACATGCATCAGATAAATCCACATTTTTATAGCAGTTTAATATTTTTTTAAAACAGAGTAGGTATATTCACAACAGTTTAATTCATAGCAGTTTTGATTTTTAGAAGACAGTTTGAATCAGAGACTTGAGTAATGGAAATTTGTTTAGCTTTGATTTTAAAAAAAGAACTGTCTTTAAAAATAGAAATTTACTCACCTATTAATGAAGAAGCAAAGGACAACTTAGATGCATTATCATTTTCTTGAAACAGATTTGAATTTGCTTGTTGAACTGTTGATTTCAAGTTGAAAATCTGGGTTTTGCATTTGCTGTTGATTGATCTGGTAAATTGCTTCCCAATTTGATTACTGTTGAAGTTGATTTTAAACTGCATGCTGACCTCCATTCTTCTTTTGCTAGAGTTTGAAGTTGACCTCATACAGATTACAGATTTTGAAGATTGAACAGATTGTTATTTTGCAGATTTGGTTTGCAGATCTTTGATAGAATTATATTTGGTTTTTGCAGATTTTTATATTAAATTTGGTTTTCAATTTTCTTTTCTAAAATCTGAATTTCAGATTTCTCATTTGAAAATAAAATGGTTTGAATGAATTGCTAAGTTTTTCTTATCTATAATAATTAATTTCAAAAATAAATTAACATTGTCACTTGTTATCTTAGTATGACAAATGTTTTACAAGTGTCTCCCCTATTAGTTAAATGCTTAACACATGTACAATTTAATATAAAAATAAATTTATTAATTTATAAATGTATTTAAAAATTCTTCTTAATCAATTTCTTAATAAATTTAACATGTTTTTAAATGTTTATTACATTTAGCCTTTAAATGATTACATATAAACTTCCTTTATAACATTACACATTTTAATGTTTATTTGAATATTTTAAAATAATATTTTTAAAACTAAATTTTCAAGGGAGAAAATTTTAAAAAGAAAAGAATGTTGAATTACATTTATTCCAAAGTTTCAAACCAAAATATTATACTCTAATGTAAATAAATTAAGTTTATTTCAAAAGAAAACAATTTTTAAAATAAAACAAAATAAACTTTTATTATAAAATACAATTTAAACTATTATATTTTTAAACAAAATAAATATTTATTTTAATTTCTTTGAAGATATAAGAAAGATTTTTTTTAAAACAAACTTATGAAAAGTTTCTATACTAATTTAAATCAAATTTACCAATTCATAATTTATTCACATACACATATATAAATTTGAAAATATCTTTATTAAATTTAAAATCAAATTCTCTATTTAAAATGTATACACGTATATACATTATAAATAAAATATTCTTTAAATTAGCTTAGAAAGATAATTTTATCATTTAAATATTTTTAACTTTTGAAAAGAATAAAATTCCCAAATATAAAATTATCATTATTATAAACTTTGAAAAGAATATCATTTGACAAACTAAATAACTATTAATCTTCAAAAGATAATTTTTGTTTGAATTAGATTATTAAATCAATATTTCACATTTTAAAATAATAATTAATGAAATTATTAAATAAATATTGTCCAAATTTCTGAGACATCACATTCCTCCCCCTTAAAAGAATTTCATCCCCAAAATTTAAAAGCAAAGGTAATTTAATAATCCCATACAGATTTTAATTTTAAAATAGCAACCATATGCTATCTACCAAATACTAGCAACCATAGCAACCAATTTAAACAAACAATTCTAACTATCTAGACATAATTCTGGATAGGAATCCCTAGAGTTTCCAAGGTATAAACACCGGAACACTCGCTCTACAGAATCTAAACTGGCTACACTATTCAGATCTAGAGCTCCTATGTATCTAGATCTACAAATCTAAACAGGATACTGGACCACAGACAAGTCCTGATCAACTTCCAAATCTCCCAGAACTACTGACTCTAAAACCAGTGATAGACCATACACGTACTCCCTCAGAGACACGTGAAATACATAATAAATTCCAACCGTCCGAACTGGAAATTCAATCCTGTAGACCAAACACTTAACCCTTAAGAGAAAACAGAAAGATCCCATACTCTTATCCACAAATCTCTCATGTCGATCCTGGCCTGCCTTCAACCTTCTTGATCAATCCAATCTTCGCAGATGCTTCATGGAACAAATCTGGACAAGAAAAAAACGATCTCCAGATCCTACTCAACAAAATGGTTCTCCCAAAATCCATCAAAATCCACCACACAAACTCTACTACACAGATATCAGAAGACTTCACACATACTACTCCTATAGAAATCCTATGATCCCCGATAAAACACAAATTCCCAATGAATCGGGTGTTGCTTCTATTCTGGAATAGCTGCCACTATGCTTCCGCTGCACAACTCTGATTTGAGAATGTTGTTGATGAACACAAGTACAAACTTGATCAATCCACTCTGGAAACATTGTCATCAAATTCCATAAAATCTCAGTGACCTATCTGATCTATCCTACCAACTTAAACAGACATCTCTCTCAAAGAACCCTCCTTCTAGGCTGAACCACCAGTAAAGCTCCAAGAACCAAGTCGAAACAGAACTCAATCTCTCGATGCAGATGCAAACCTTGACTCCTTCGAAGATATCCGGAAAATATCAAACTACTCCGATAACTCAAACATACTCTAGAGATGCTTCAATCCAAACAAAGATTACTCGGAGAACTTTCGAACCATCGCAAGTCACTTTTGTGATTCCACTCAGTTCAGATTTCAAGAAACTGTTCTCTCTTCACAATCAGAACAGCTTAAGCCTTCTAACCAAAGAAGAAACTAGTGGTCCACCTCCAACCACAAACATCACACCCAGCTGAGCTTCTAGAATAAATGGACAAGCCTCACCATCTGCCTGGCCTACCGACCCAAAAGAATCCCAGAGATTTCTGAACCATCAAAGAAACAGGCCACTCTACTACTTTCGGACTCCACTCAAGGATACAGCTAAGCCAAGAGACTATCCTGATAGCAGACACAACACCTTCGAACTGCTACTGCTGCCAAAGACTTCCTTATCCAAAAGCTCATCGAATCGCAAAGCTACACCAACCACTTCCACAATAGAGCCTTCAGTAGACAGATATCCCTCAATAAACTCGGCCTCAATCCAAGCACTAAACACTCTGCCAAACTGAGTCTCAAACTCAAATATAGATAGAAGTCCTTCCTAAGGTTGCCAAGATTCCATCACTGCTTCAACACCTCCTACTGATCCAAACTCAAGAAAATCCACTTGCACGAGTGCAACCAAGCTTACATTCCAAAGATAAACTCCGAACCTTGAAATGATTTCCTTCAGAGATCGGTGAAATCCTTCACACCAACTGCAAAACTACACAAGATGCCCAATACTGCCCTAACAGATTCACTTCCAACCTCAAACACTTGGACTCCAACCATTGGTAGTTGTGTTACACACACCACTTCCTTATCTACCTTTAAAACTTATATTGGAAAACCCGAACAGGTAACCCAATCTAATAGGTAGAAATATATATATATATATATATATATATATATATATATATATATATATATATTCAAAATTACAAATACGCTCTCTCAAGACAGACACCACTCCAGAGCCTAGGTATTCGCTCAACCTAGCGCTCTGATACCACAATGTAACGACCTGCCTTTCATTCCATAGAAAGATGCATCATTAAGAAGAAAGAAAGGGATAGAAAAGAAAGAAAGAAACAACATCAGAATCTCTCAGCGGAACGAATAAATTATATTATATCACATAAAACATTACATAGTATCATATACATCAGAATTATACAAATAATACAACACAAACTAGACAGTTATAAACACCTGTTTAGTTATTACAATTCAAGTACATCAGAGAAAACAGATGCAACTCAATCACAGCGGAACCACTATATATCTACACGCTGAAGCCTCCTGCTCCATTTCTTCTCCAGAACTCGTCAAAATAATCCTGAATCACTTGACTACTCATACATAATATGAGTACTCAAGTGTTTAATAAAACAGAAAATAAACACTTGGGTCAGACATGGGTCTGGTGTGAGTAAACGAGTTTAAAGTTGTTTAACTTTGGAAAATCTTTTGAAAAGAAAAGGTATCACGTTAGACTTCCCACACATAAACATGGAAAAGTTTTTACCTTACGCTAACCAAAACATTTGATAGGAAATCCAGTGATATTATAATAGTGTCTAGGGTTTTCAAAATAAAATACAGATATAGCTGGAATGCTTACATCTTACGTTCCAACATAGTTGGGCACATTCAAAACCGTACAGGCACTTATTGGATTTTGGATTCCATCAATGGCAGGGCTACTGGGGGTACCCCGTCATAGTACGTGGCCTAGATCACCATACCGAGGATCACTCTTAATCCCCTGCAACACAAAGCCGAAACCATCCCTTACTGGACAGTCCCGAACAAGACCACCCCGCAGATTGGCCGTCGTCAACTGCCACACAACCGAAATATAAAGGGACCTCTTAACAGGGGTAAATCTCGTCCTACTTGGGCATGACCCACTTAGCCTTGCTGCACCTCCTCTGTTTTAGCCATTCCCGATTGATTAGGCTTGAGGCTACGATTACCTTTATAAGACACATTAAACTTAGAATGCTCATCGTCCACCTGACGATGTTCTGAAAGCATTCAATCCATACAAGTTCGTTCCGGGTTCGAACGAAATCGAAGGCATTATCTCGTTACACTCATTTTGGAATCATCCTCAGAGTTAACAACGATAACCTTTGCACTCTGAATCTTCATCTTCACTTGAGATTCATGACCTAACATTTAAATTTGATCGATGTGGTTTTCGGAATTCCAAATTTTAAAACCCGATCCCGGTCTCATCGAAATCCGAACGCCATCTTAATGTCCAAGTGAATTTAGTTTGAACAATTAAATCAATTCATCATTATCTATTACACACAGATAGATAATTCACATATCACAATAGATAATCACATTCTCATCATAAATAGATAACCCGTATTATCATCACAACCAGATAATCATCACAAACAGATAATCCATATTATCATATTTTAACTAAGCATCCATATCATATAGATATTACTCATCTCATTACTGAGATCACAACCATCCAATGGAATATCAATATCATCCATAAGCAATGATTTATTAACCATCATCTATAATTAATTTAAAATGAACTAAATTAATTATTACTATCTCCAATTAATTTGAAATAAATTAAATTAATTACTACATCTATAAATCCTAATTATATATCCATTAATTAATTAACCTAGTTAATTAATCATTCTCTAAGTATTCATCTTGATTAAACACTTTTGATAAATCATTCTCTAATTACAATAAGTAATTAGTCTTTAATTAATTTCACAAATTAATTAACCTTAATCATAAGTAATTAACATTTAATTACTTCATTTATTAATTAACTATAATTAGTTACATTTATCCTTAATTAATTATATTAATTAATCACTTTATTATTAATTATTACTTAATTAAACAATTCTTAATTACATCATTAATTATATTAATTAATGATCTCTAATTTATATTTAAATAAATTGCTTTATTTAAATTAATTACATTTAGTAATTAATCTAAATTTTAAAATGCAATTATTAATCACCCTTGATTAATATCAATCCAGTAATTAACTACCCTTAATTACTCATAACAAATTAATTATCCCATAACTAATTATCTTCATTAATTAATCCCTTGATTAATTACAAAAGTAATTATCCAAATTACTTTATTATAAATCATCTTCACTAATTACATTCCAGTAATTATCATTTATTACTTCTCTAAGTAATAATGCTCCATTAATTACATTAAGTAATTACTCTTGTTAAATCATCAAATGATTTTCTTAAATTAATTAAACTAAACTAAATAATTTAAACAAATCACATTATCAAAATTAATTACAATAAGAAACTAATCCTTTAATTACTTTTATCAAGTAATTATGCTTAACAATTTACAATTGATTATCTTCAATTAATTAATCTAATTAATAATCAAAATTAATCACATTAATTAATTACCTAATAATCCTTGATAATTATCTTTATTAATTAACAACATTTTCTTTAATTACTTACTTAAGAATTTTATCTTAGATTAATTATCATTAATCATCCCTAAATATAAATTAATTTAAAACATTAATTAAAATCAAATAATTAAGACATTCCTTAACTAAATTCTTTTATTTTCTTAAATATTTCTAAGATAATTCATTTACTTATTAATGACTTCATTAACATTCAAATGTATTTTAAACAATACATTTCTAAATTTAATTCAAATTCCATTTTAAAATTTAAGATTTAAAATGTTTAACTATTTAAATATTTATCCAAATTTATATAAATTATTCCTTAAAATAAAAGTGGAGAACAATCATTACTTATATAAGATATTTATACAAGAAAAGTTTAAAACAAAATTTCTTAATTTTATAAAAGAAATCAAGCTTTTAAAATAAATTGATTGTTTTAACTTCTCAAATTTAAGTTAAACACATCATAACTTTCATTCAAATATTAAAGTAAATAATTTTGTCAGGTTTAAACATTTATTTGAAATCAAATTCATTTTTAAATCTACTTTAAAACATTTGAACTTGTTCAACATTTTAAATTTTACAAAACTGATCTAAATTCAAAATTCTGGATTCATAGAAAACTTGAAACCATATTTAGACTTGATTTTAAAACTTAATTTAAATCTTGTCTAAATTTAAAATTTTCATTTTAGAAACTTTGAATTCAAAAGTTCATTTGAATTCAAATCCATTTTAAACTTGGAATTTAAATCCCTATTAAAAACCCTGCTTTAAAATTTTAAATTTCATTCATATTTTAAAAATTGCATACTGACAGGTTATAAAAACCTAAAGCTAACATAACCCGAGTTCCCTTAACAAAAGTTTCGGGTTAAAGCCCTATTTGCTTCGAGACAGATTCTCGAATTACCCGAGTAAAACTCGAGACACATCTCCTGCACATACCCAAAAGTTCATCAGTACTTAACGTATGCACTGTGCATATGCACCGGCACTCAGGCTACCTCCAGCCACCCTAACCGACTTCACCAAGTCGCCGACCAACCTCTGACATGCTTACGACCATCAGATACCCTTCCATAGCTCGAAATCAAAATCCAGTAATCCAATGCAACCTGGAATCAACATGTTTACATATCAATTTCTAACTGAAATCAAATCATATGGAAATGGATTTTTATTAAAAAATCTTAATTTAAAAACAGAATCAGGTACGCAGATACCTGGCATCACACACATATGTATATTTATACATATACACACAGAACATCATCACAATACAATCATACAAACATGATTATTTCTATCAATACACATGCATCAGATAAATCTACATTTTTATAGCAGTTTAATTTTTTTTTTAAACAGAGCAGGTATATTCACAGTAGTTTAATTCATACAGTTTTGATTTTCGAAAGACGGTTTGAATCAAAGACTTGAGTAATGGAAACTTGTTTAGCTTTGATTTTTAAAAAAAAAGAACTGTCTTTAAAAATAGAAATTTACTCACCTATTAATGAAGAAGCAGAGGACAACTCAGATGCATTATCATTTTCCTAAAACAGATTTGAATCTGCTTGTTGAACTGTTGGTTTCAAGTTGAAAATCTGGGTTTTGCATTTGCTGTTGATTGATCTGGTAAATTGCTTCCCAATTTGATTACTGTTGAAGTTAATTTTAAACTGCATGCTGATCTCCATTCTTCTTTTGCTAGAGTTTGAAGTTGACCTCATACAGATTATAGATTTTGAAGATTGAACAGATTGTTATTTTGCAGATTTGGTTTGCAGATCTTTGATAGAATTGTATTTGGTTTTTGCAGATTTTTATATTAAATTTGGTTTTCAATTTTCTTTTCTAAAATCTGAATTTCAGATTTCTCATTTGAAGATAAAATGGTTTGAATGAATTGCTAAGTTTTTCTTATCTATAATAATTAATTTCAAAAATAAATTAACATTGCCACTTGTTATCTTAGTATGACAAATGTTTTACAAGTGTCTCCCCTATTAGTTAAATGCTTAACACATGTACAATTTAATATAAAAATATATTTAAAAATTCTTCTTAATCAATTTCTTATTAAATTTAACATGTTTTTAAATGTTTATTACATTTAGCCTTTAAATGATTACATATAAACTTCCTTTATAACATTACACGTTTTAATGTTTATTTGAATATTTTAAAATAATATTTTTAAAACTAAATTTTCAAGGGAGAAAATTTTATAAAGAAAAGAATATTGAATTACTTTATTCCAAAGTTTCAAACCAAAATATTATACTCTAATGTAAATGAACTAAGTTTATTTCAAAAGAAAACAATTTTTAAAATAAAACAAAATAAACTTTTATTATATAATACAATTTAAACTATTATATTTTTAAACAAAATAAATATTATTTTAATTTCTTTGAAGATATAAGAAAGATTTTTTTTAAAACAAACTTATGAAAAATTTCTATACTAATTTGAATCAAATTTACCAGTTCATAATTTATTCACATACATATATATAAATTTGAAAATATCTTTATTAAATTAGAATTAAAATTAAAATCAAATTCTCTATTTACAATGTATACACATATATACATTATAAATAAAATATTCTTTAAATTAGCTTAGAAAGATAATTTTATCATTTAAATATTTTTAACTTTTGAAAAGAATAAAGTTCCCAAATATAAAGTTATCATTATTATAAATTTTGAAAAGAATGTCATTTGACAAACTAAAAAATTATTAATCTTCAAAAAATAATTTATGTTTGAATTAGATTATTAAATCAATATTTCACATTTTAAAATAATTATTAATGAAATTATTAAATAAATATTCCCCAAATTTCCGAGACATCACACTTCCGGACCCGTTAATTATATTAGCAGATCCAGCTATAGTGGAGACTTTAGCTGAGAAATTTTCAGATAGTTCAGAGAAAAACTTTTGGTTTTTCAAAAATGTATGAGTAGTTGCACTATCTAGTAAGCATATATCATCACCCAAATGGCATTCCATACCTTAAGAATTAAAGGCAATAATTAGTCAATCGTTAAAAGTTTGTATGCATAAATAAATGTAATGTAAACAAACAAAGTAATATGATTAAAATAGGCTACTGATTAAGAACAACATCCACGTTACACATTATTTTTAACTAGTACTGCAAAGGGAAATACAATTAAACAAACACAAACTTCAAACTGATTTATTGATGCAAGATAATGAAATAAAAAGAAAGCCACATAACAAACTTCAAGATATTTCTAATTGATCAACTCGGTCATATCATTGATCATTGCACTTTGATTTTCATCATTAATGAACTTTCCATTGTCATCTTCGAAGAAATCATCTAACTTCAGGTTAGTGTTTTTAGGTAACTATTCGGCATTATTTGCCTCTATATTCTTCGAGCGATGATATTCTTCAACTGTTTTCTTTGATGATCTACATGTACTGACTAGTGACTAGATCGTCCACATCTATAACAAACTTCCTCATAGTGCCTTTTATTTTCTGAAGCTGAATCATTGTTTTTTACAGGCTCAATTTTCTTTTGTTTCTTTTTAAAGTTGGTGGTTTTATTATCTTTAAAACCACCATAACCTCCTCTGCTAGATTTATATCCACGTCCATGACCATGTCCTCTACCTCGACCTCAACCCCTACCTCTTCCAGAGTGGGCAAAATTAGCATTAACCTCAGGTAATGCAGTCGAACCAGTTGGTGTTGAGGAGTGATTTTTTATAAGCAATTCATTATTTTGTTCAACAATTAGTAAGCATTCTATGAGTTCAGAATATTTTGTAAAATGATGCTCTCTATATTGCTGCTGCGGGAGTATATTCGAGGCATGAAATGTTGAGAAAGTCTTTTCAAGCATTTGTGCGTCATCCACCTTTTCTCCACATAATTTCAGTTTAGAAGTGATTCTAAACATTGCAGAATTATATTCTCTTACAGACTTAAAGTCCTGAAACCTCAGGTCAACCACTCTTGCCTAGTGTTTGGAAGTATGACCGTCTTTTGGTGGTCATAACGCTCCTTCAGGAAGTTCCATAAGTGGAGAGGGTCTTTTTCAGTCAAATATTCTGTTTTTAGATCGTCATGGATATGGCGTCCTAAAAATATTAGAGCCTTTGCCTTGTCCTGTTGGGACATAGTATTGCCATTTTTAATGGCATTTTCTAATCATTGAGATTGTAAATGAATCTCAGCATCCAGTATCCATGATAAGTAGTTGTCTCCAGATATATCCAAAGCTTTAAATTCAAGCTTGGCGATGTTTGCCATTTTGTGAACTGTTCATAAAATAAATTGCATAAGGTGAAAATATTCGCCACAACAACATTCACTATTTGTTTGTTTCCAGCTAATAGGTAAAAAAAAATGGAAAGTCTTCATTCTGGTATTAAACAACTGTACCCCAAAAAATGTATCAACAAAACCAAACATTTGGATTTTGCATTTCATGTATTTATTATATAAGAAAGGAAAGTTAGCTTTTGCGTATATTCCATTGCAAACTTTTGAATTTTATTTGGCAACAGATCCGTAAAGAAAAAAAAGTAATATTGAATTTAGAAGCCAAAGAATTAAAATAAAAGTGATACAAGAAAAGACATGAAAAATATAGAAGCAAACCCCAAACCAGACAGCTTTATCAAAAAAAACATGATATTGACAATTACCTTTTTGTAGAGAGCAAAAGTAACGAGTTTATAAAGAAATGCAAGAACAATTCCTTTACCTGCTTGTTGTTTTAAAGGAAATAAGAAATAGAACGTATGCAGATATATTATAAAAGACTCGTTTGCACCAATATATAATTGGATTTTGAATATCAATAGCCTTAGAATTGGAATGGTCAGAAGTGGAACAGTCAGAGTAATTAATATATAATTACTTGTTGAGAATTTGGAAAGTTTGAAGGTGAACAGGTTGAGAACAATAATTGATTCGCATTCCTATGCAGAATATTGAGAATGCAGTATACAGAAAGTTTGTGCTACTCAAAAAAATCCTAGTCGAGCAGCAAGAAAATAAAAATAAAAGAAGAACACCTTCGTGCTGATAACATGTTACAAAATAAAGAGAATGGAGACCATTAGAGAGAGAGAACAATTTTATTGAATTGAGATAAATATTACAATACAATCAAGCTCCATATTTATAGACTCCTTATGCAGTGCAGATTACAATAATGCCCTTTCTTATTTAGCATATTCATCCCTATTATTAATGTATATTACAACAGATTTTGAATTGTGAGAAAATTTTCATGTGAAGCCTTTGTGACCTAATATTTTACATTTAAAATAGATAAGCGAGCCTCTATGATCTTTAACCCAATGATGAGCCAATATGTACCTAAACATTTCTTTTTTGATTTAACTTCACTTAGAAATCACTATAGCTTTGTTTTCTTTTTAGGAATACAATGATTTCTCTTGTAACTCATGCCAAGATTTTGAAACAAAGCATCCCTATAGCTAGCCATCTGAGATTCATAAGCGTATTACATTGTGCAACAACATCAATTTTATGTACACTATCTACTTTATGATAGATGTATATTAGCTTTTGTAGAGTTAAGCATAAAACATTTTTTAGTAATACCTATAATTTTCTAATATTGGAGATAACGTTCATAAATATTATAGATACATTAAATATGAAAAAATTCAATCCATAAAATTATTATATGCTCACATATGATTGAAGCTTCAACGGTGATTTGTACCATTATAAAGATGGATATGAGGCTAAAATATCAATTATTATTTTTAGCGTTAGAAAGCCTTTCTTCAACATATTATAAGTAAATAATCATTATCCTTTTCAAGTCCAAATTTAATAACTTTATATAATAGAAACTACCAAATTATACAGAGTAAATTTTCCTTAACTAAAAAAATAAACATGACATGCATTGGTAATTATTATGAAGAAAGAGTTTTTACTAATTGTAACATGCTCAATAAAGTAAAAGCATCAAAAATTCTAGATACATAAAATTCATCTGATATCAAAACACAAATTTCTATGCATAAAATTCATGTAATAGCACGATTTCTATACAATCTAACTAAATTGAAATAAGGCGAAAATGCCTAAATTTCCATAGTCTCTTCGGTAGCATACTAAAGCATAAGAAAAATAAACAAAATTTAGGTTATGCATTTAAAAGAATGGACCTTAACTTGAATCAAATTTACCAATATTATCTAAAAATATCAATAAATTAAAATAAACGTAATTTATAAAAAGATATTTTTGGTTGTTCTTATATCATTAATACCATTCTATTTTTGGGCTTAATGTTTCAAAATAAGCAAATATGATATTTAAATAGGAAACTTGAATGAAAAAGAAGGTCAAACAACTAACATATTATACACACGCACATATATGTATATGTCATAGTTGCATCATACAACATGATTAGTTTCTTTGCATTTCTAAATCTATGCATATTTTTAACAAAAAATTTAAGAATACAAATTTATGTAGATTGGGGTTTGAAGAACACAAATTTATGTAGATTGGGGTTTGAATAAAGATAGTTGGAAGCAAAAGAGTAAACAAAAATCAAGAGGATATAAATTAGGAAGATGAACATAAAGATAATAATAGTACGAATCCATTAAAAAAAGAAGAGAATGAGACAATTTAATATTTGACAGTATAAAATTTAGTTTCATAAAGGGTATATTAAGTATTTTATTACTAAAATATAGTGAAAAACGAAGATGAGCAATAGAAGATTAGGATTTTTGTTAAATAATGCAAAGTACGACTATTTTATCAGTATAATTAAAAGTAAGAAAAAAATTGATACATCATTCAAGCTATCTAGTTAGAAGGCATAAAAGGTAAACATATAACAGAAAATAAGAAGAAATAAATTTTGTATCTAAAAGCATAAGAAAAAAAAGATGTAAAAACTAATGTAATTTAATTAATAAGGCAGGAAAAACAAATTCTTTTCTCAAATGAGAATATAACAACTTACACCAAATGTAGTACTAACCAGTATTAAAATTAAATATATACATAATCATAGACCTAAAGTACAACCACTTGTAGACAAATAAAATCATATATTCTAGCAACTATTAATTAATATAAAAAATATTATAAATATAAAGAAAACTTCACCATTATTATTATAAAAATATTAGTTTTGAATAAATTATATATAAAGATAATATTATAAAATAATCAATAAAGTTGATGATGAAATAATTAGGATGTAATCAAGAATCCATAAGATCCAGCAAATGGTATGTTATTACTCTCGAAATAGTTAATTTTACAATTAGTGTTATTAATTTTTCTAAAAAATTTAATTTGTAACTAAATTTGTTCTATTATCGCAAAAAATACTTCCATTAATTAATCCAAAAAATATCCTTTTACGTTTGTGAATATATAGCTGATCTATAAGTATTCATATCTCTGATACACTTTGGAGGTTTATATCCTAGACTTATTTCTATAATTTCTATTGTATAAACTTCAGATCTTCCTTGGATATGTTAAGAAAATATTCCTCATTGACAATATAATTTTCATCACGTGATCAAAGTGAAAACTAAGGATATAAAACGCATAAAGTCACCATAAAACGTAAATAAATCAAAAATAATTATCGATCTACAATTTAGCTTCATCATTCAACTGTAAATCTGAGAATACAAAAGGCATATTAGTAGTTATGTAGCGGAATATTATTAGAAATGACCATGTGATGATAGAAAATTTTATCATATCTGATTAGAGATTAATATAGTTGGCTATGTTTGAAAATCTGAAAACAAAATCTGTTGGAAATATTTAATTAACACCATAATTTTAATACTTTAGAATGCTAGAAATTATGGTTTAGTACCTCTCCATGAATCGGAATTTGTTTGCAGGACGACCGTTCAAAATCTTAAGTTTCTAGGAAAGAATTTCAAGTTTATTACGAATTAAGTACTCAATTAAACATTATAAGTTGTTTTAAGTACTAAGCTAAGTTTTCAAATTCCTAAAATAACCTTCTCATTCGTTTCTTTTATTTTTGTTTACTGTCTCTGTTTCAATCCTCTATCAGACATATTTCTTAATAAAAGATTTTATCTTTATCTCAGATACTGTTTCTTAACCAAATATTTAATTAATATTTCAACATCTATTTCAATTTTTCTATGTTGATTCATGTTTCAATTTCAGTTGTGGATCCAAAATCAAAGATTCAATATTGATTTTTTTTTCTCGATTTCAATATCAGAAACCCAACCGTGAATAGTCCTTTTAGTGTTCTCCATCGTCGTTTTGATTTGAAAACCCTAGGTAATCAATTTTTTATTATTACTTAACATATGCGAACAAATACATGTTAAAATATATTTCTAAAATGCTAATTGTTGTTTATTGTTCTTATTCGATATTTGAAGCGATTTACTTTATGTTTACTTTAATAGTTTCTAAAGCACTTTCTAATCTAGTTTTCATAGAAGAGAAAATCAGTATTATAAACATAGTGATCAAAAGAACAGGTATTGATTGAAAAAAGGATAAATGCAGGAACATAGGTTTTTTTCAAAAGAATACATGGATAATAAAGACAATAAACAACTGGCCTTTATCATTCATGACGAACAAATCTTTCATTTTGTAAGATGTACAAAGTGTTATTCTTCAAATAATAGGATGTCTTATGGTTCTGTGAGGTATAAAGAATTGAATGTGGATAGTGTGATCTTTTTTTCATAATTATTTCCATCCCATCAAGTCAATTTCATCCCTAGTGGATTTGTAAAGTTTTGAGTTTTTGAGTGATGTCTTGTTCATTAAAGATGGATGCTACCTAGGCATAAAATGTTTCAAGCAATGACCATTTATCCTCTATGCAGTAAATAATTGAAATTTCCATTTGTTGTTACATTGTAACGACCCGATATTTTTAACAATTTAAATTGGAATAATAAATTGATTTTAAATATTAAAAGTTAATTGTAAACTTGACTCCCGAATATTTATATTTACTTGATAATTAAATTATTGAGTTATATAATTTGAAATTGGGTAAATTATTGAATATGAAATTTTAAGCCTGTTAATAACAATTTGAAGGCTTATTAAATTTATAATGATAGGACTAAAGATAATAGAATGGTTGAAATTTAATTTAAAGGTGATTTGTTCGGTTTTGAAAATATACTATCTACACCATCTCTATTTTATTTATATATATGTATGCTTTTAAATAATACAAAAGGTATATGTGTGTATACATTTATAAGTATAGGATAAGTGGCATGACATGGTGAAGACAAGTGGCATAATATGGACCATACACCTATATTAGGATGAAATAGAATTACGACACATATATCAGTTTGGTGTACACTTCTAGAACACCTTAAATGATTACTAAATAAGGTATGTGTCATGAAATAAGGCTTGCATAAAAAAATGAAGGACATGTGTCACAAGATTAAATAAAATAGTGACACATAAGCCCATTAGGTGTCCATGTGTAGAAACATCTTAAGACACCTAAGTAGACACGTGTCAACATTCTAAAGCTTGTGCAAAGAGAAGTAGACAAGTGTCCAAAACTAAAATTACCAAACTAGCCTTGAAAATTACTATATAAAGGGTGGAAATGTTCACTTATTTTTTTTTTTCACAAAGCAAAAACAAAAGTAAGATAAAGTGAAAAAGCTTGGAGAAAGCTAAAGAAAAAAAATCAAGTCAAATACACAAGTTTAAGGTGAGAAAAACTATTTAAATTTCTAGTATTCATATTATTCTTGAAGAGATGATAGTTGTAAGTAAAAGTGGCTCGGTTTTATCAAAAATGCAGCTTAGTAATTTGACCATAACTTTCTCACTTCTTAATGAAATTTCGATTTCTTGGATGTTCTGGAAAGCTTATTTCATGTGCTACAACTTTTATGTTTTGTGTTTTCTGTACTTTGGATGTTAGATATGTAAAAATTGAATTTTTCAACTGTAATCCCGAGAGAAAAACCAATATTAGCTCTGTGCTTAAGGCTGAAACTAAATTGGCCATAACTTCTTCGTTCCTTAACCGATTTCGATAAATTTAGATGTTCCAGAAAGCTTAGACTTTGTTCTAAAACTTTGAAGTTTTGAGTTTACCAATATTTCGATGTTATCTTGGCCAAAATTATAATTGTTTATCGCTGTCCCGAGACAAAATGATAGAAGTTGTGAAATTCATATCTCAGAATTGTTTTATCCATAGCTTTTACAATTCTTATCGGAATTCGGTAATTTTTAATGTTCCGGAAATTTAGAAACTAAGCTACAACTTTTGCTTTATTCATTTTGCCTGATTTTGATGTTTTCTATGCTAAAATTGCAATTGTTGGTCGTTGTCCTACAAATGCATAAGTTCAGGCTAAGCTTGATGTTTTTAGTAAAATGGTCATAACTTTTGAACCGTTGATCCAAATTCGATGATCTTGGTCATATTTGAAAGCTAACGGAAAGGCCTATAACTTTCATTTGTATCACTTTTTAAAATTCGGTCATCTATATATATGAATTTGAGGTGCAAGCTCGGATTAAATTTCTACCCGAAATGAACATGTTTGTTTCTAAGAAAATGCCTTACTTGTTAGATTTTTATCTTCGATTTGATAAACAATTTGATGGTTTCTTTTTATGGTGGTTGAGTATACTAAGTAAATTACTTTAAAGAAGTATTTTCACACAGAAGAATTAATCGAGGATGCGGTATAAGACCATAGAAAAGATGGGTATTAAATATAAGTACACCATATTGAATATAATTCAAATCTTGATAGTCAAAATATAAAATACAAATGTAAATAAAAGCAAGAATTAAGTGATTTGGATATGCTTGTAACATAAGCTGAAATTGTACATACAAATGTAAAGTTTAAAAAAAATGTCAGAAGAGCTGAGGACACTCGGGTATTGTTGAGTAATGCTTGGTTTTCCTCAGGTATAATTGCTTATGTTTTAGGTGTTAAAGATAACATAAATAATTTTTTCTATTATTTCACTTAAATCGATATTTTAAATAAAGTTGTTGTTTTAACATTTAATGATAATTTAACTTCAAGATAATTTAGTGAGTTTGTTAATGGAAACTAAGAAGTTAATTAAGATGAGTAGTTAATGATTATGAACAATTAATATAATATAATCAATTAAAGGTTAATTAATTCTAGAGTAATTAATAATTTGGAATAACCATTGATTGATTAAGGTAATTAATCAATGTAGTTAATAGAATTTACTAATAAAAGCAATCGAAGAAAAATTACTTAATATCATAAATCAAAGGGGGTAATTATTGGTAATTACTTAGTTGAGGATTAATTACTTGTTTAATTAGTGTAACAAAATTTAGGGAGGGTTAGTAATTTATGAGCATGATAAATTCAAGGATTTCAATCAATGTAAGTGATTTTAAGTTAATGAATCTGAGAACTTAATCAAGGATAGATGTGATTATTGTGAAAAGGGAAGGTAAACTAATAACAGTGAATTCGAAGAGACCGGAGTCGGGTATTAGTTAATACCCAAAATCACTTCAATTCTTTACAAATTGATACGTGGAACCAATAGGGTATATTGGAATGATTTTAAGTGAATTGGACCATAAAATCTAAGTTCTGGCACTTAGAAATTGATGTGTGGAATAAGTGACGTCTATAACAACTTATGAAGTGGAAATTGATATAAGTTACTTGGGTTTATATGAGTTGTAAACTTTTGCATTCCATGTTAGTTGGGTTTACTCACGCTGGTTTCCAGCCTGACCCGGGTGTTACTTTGGTGTAATGCTCGGGTCAGACCGAGTATTACAGATTTTCAGGTAGGTACGTTCTGGAGCTCAGGAGACGAGCTGGATGGCAAGTACGTATAGAGTATTTCCGCTGCATTATATTATTATATATCCGAGACATGATTTGTATATGATCAGTGACAGTATATATGTGAAACTCTGATGTATTAAAGTGTAATCAACAGATAAAATATTCTTTTGTAAACTGTTATTATTTATTATTATATTTTATCCGCTGCGAATGTGAGATTTTGGTGTTCTGTTCTTCTTCTTCTTCTATCTCTTTCTTCTTTTCCATAACTATCTGGAATTTTCGGGTTCGAAAATTTCGAGTCGTTACATTTGGTATCAGAGCTGAAGGTTAAGTGAGAACCTTGGCTTTGGTGGGGATTACTCATTGAATAGAGTCCGTAGTACTCTATAATGAGTTGAGTATATATATATATGAGGGCGTACTTGTTATTTTCTTATGAAGATTTTAAATGAATTTGCATAAGGATATATTTTATATATAAAGCAATATTCCCTTCTAATGAATATTTAGTTGATTGGTTGTTAAGTTATTGGAATTAAGTTAAGAAGTAATATAAAATACGACCAAATTGAAACTTATAACCAAAGTTGAAGAATAAACTTGTATGACAAAATGGAATTTGAATTATAGATTGTGAATGTAATTTATAAATTGAAATAAACTTCATAATAAATAAGATTATAATTTGAAATAGAATTCCAGAGAATATTTGGAAAATAAAGTATGATGAAAATTCCAGAGTAATGTTTAAATATGAATTGGATGGATTGGGAATTTGGAATTTTTAGGAAAATTTAAAATTCCTTTGGATTTGGAAGTGGTTTCCAAAGGTTTTGAAAAAAATAATAGTATTATTTCAAAAATATTTTTGTGTTGAATTTGAAACCTGGGAGATTTGAAATTAAAAATGTTTGAAAATATTTTTAAAAAGATAAAAGCATTGAACTCTTTCGGTAACTGGAAAATAACGTCGGTGATGACTGCAGCATTATCGATGTTTATTTTCGAGTTTCTAGAAGAAAAATTGCTACCAAACTGTTTTACATTGGAATTGTTTGTGAACTGGGTTTGATTTTGAAATTCAAAGGTGTAATTGAATTTGCCGAAGAATTTTGGGTATAGTTGAATTCTAAGGTGCTACTGAAATTTTGGAAATTTGTTTAAACTCTGGAATCTTGATTGAAATGTTTATGGAATAATAAAAATATATTGGCTAAATAAAATGTATAATTCCGAGTTAAAAGAAAAATGTGAATGTAATTGATTATAAATAGAAATTGTAAAATTGAAATTGTAATTAAAGTTGTACAAGTTTAAAGATCAAACGGAATTTGATTTGAAGTTGGAAGGAAATTGAGAATCAATTCAACTTGAATTGGGATTAAATCATTTCAATGGAAATTGAAGATTATTCAATTTGGAATTGGCAATTTAAATGAGAGTGGAAATTTAAATTGAAATGTTGGGGCAGTGAACAGTTTTGACTCTGGATTGTTTTCCATATAAATTGTTTTAATATAAACTTATTTTTCCGAGTTACTTAATATATATATATATATAACCCTTCTTTCTTAAAGCCAAATTATTTTATACTTGTTTTGCAATTATTTTTGGACCTATTTAACCATTTTTCAACTTTTTTATAAACTAGTTACTATTTTTTTAACTAAGTTACGAATTAATTATTATTTTACAACTATTTTGCAATTATCTAAGATTTTAATAACTACTTAGCTATTTTCCAACTATTTTATAGATATTTTGTAAACTAATAATTATTTTTCAACTACTTCTCTATTTTTAAAATTTTTAAGCTGTTTTCTAAATATAAACTGGTCGGAGTTCAAACTGTTATTGATTAAATACCCAACTGGGATAAGAATTGAGGTAATAATCCAAATAAGGATTAAGGCCAATGTGAATAAGTGAATGAAATTTTAGGTGAATGTGAATAGAAAGGAAATTGATATTGGAAAGAGTAATCAAATTTGAATATTTGATTTTGGGTAAACAAAGTTATATCTTTGTTATATATTCTCCCCTTGTTGAATCTAGTGTTGGAAGAAAAAGGATTTTGGAAGTGTTTGAAGTATAAAAAGAATTTTATGCGAGTTTAAAGTGATCCAAAGTTTTAAAAATTATATATATCTGTAAATATCTAAAGGATCTTATGAGGATTTTGGAAAGGGTTTTGGGAACCTTTGGATTTGGAAAGGCTTTTGATTTTTGGGTAAAATCATTATATGGAATTTGGAAAGCCTATTTTGAGAATTATCAATTTCGAGATAATCGATTTTGTGTAAAGGAGCTTTGATAAAATTCATACTAGGTGTATGATTTGAAAGATCCTATATGTGTATAGTATAAAGTATTTTGATGATGGCTCTGGGGGGAAAGGTGCTCCCTTGGAATGAACTTCTCAAGAGTGCCACCGGGTGGTGCTGCCTTGAGCCCCAAGGGGGGGTTCTAAAGTTGATCATGTGAGGAGTCCGGACAAAACTAGTTCCTGAGGATTATGAGTTGAGTATACCATAGTGTAAGTCGTGTGTGCCGCTGAGAGCCAACAGTTACATGGACTTTTGCTGCGATAGCAACGTAACCCAGGATGTAACTGCGACCTATGGTATAACGTAGCGAAAGTCGTGTGTGCCGCTGAGAGCCAACAGTCTGCGTTTGATTTTATATCCGCAGATTGCGACCTATGTAGGAGTGGAGAGGTTTCATTTCGACAGCGAAAATCAGAGGCCGCTGAGAGCCTGCAGTTGCATGGACTTTTGTTGTGACGGCAACGTAACCCTGGATGTAACTGTGATATGTTGTGTGGGTTCCATGGCGTAATCGAGAGGCCGCGGAGAGCCTGCAGTTGCATGGACTTTTGCTGCGACGGCAACGTAATCCTGGAATGTAACTCTGACCATGGATGGGGGTGATGATTTTCAGAGCATTGTCACCAAAGATATTTCCTCTATTTTCAAAAACTGTTTTCTATATTTTTAATAAATTATTTTCAAGTATTTTCACTGGATGTTGAAAACGGGTTTACCAAGTACTTATGGATTTTCAGTTCTACGCCTGATCAACGTATGACTGAATTTCTGTGAGAACAAGGATGGACTGATTGAGACATCGAGTTATAAGAAATATGTTTTATAAAAAGCTATTTTAATTGTATTATCTGAATTTAAAGGCATTTCTAAATTTTAATAATTAAAAGGGAAATCCAAACAGGAATTATAAAATAAAATTTGAACTCGAGAAAATTTAATGAAGTAATTTTCTTTGTAATAAAAGTTGGAAGTAAGCTAATAAATAATTATTTGATAGAGTATGTTAATAAAAATTTAACTCGGTTAAATAAATGGATGGTAAGTTAATAAGGGAGTTTGGATATGAACTTGAGTTAAATAAAATAGGGTTGGATCAAATAGTGATGGTTTAAATTACAAATGAACATTTAAGTGTGTTATAAGTAATATTTAACGCAATGTACAGGTAACTTAGGTAAAATGGAAGTGTTGTTGAATGAAATGAAAGTGATAATAATAGAAATGGTTTGAATTTCAAACAAAACCCAAGTGAGTAGAAATAAATTGAGAATGGTTTTGTATAAATAAAATAAATTCGCAAATGAATTAAGTAAGTGAAATTAAAAATCTAAAATAAGGAAATAAATGGGTTAATGGAATTAAAATAATAAATGGATGAGGCCTGATTGAATAACAACTAAATCAAAATTGTAACTGGAATTGGGTTATCAGACTGAACTTAAGTTCGGTGACATATTAATTTGAAGCATAAATGAGTTAAGTGTGTGCTTGGATATTATTTTGACAAATTGAGAAGGTGAATTAATGTTAAAGTAAATTAACTTAAGTTTAAAATTTATGGAAGCTTGGCTTCGAATAAAGGTGTAGACCATTAAATAAAGTTTGGGTTAAATTAATTTGGGAATGGTTATAAATTTATAAGTATTTTAATGTGCCAAGCTTACTAAATTATTTTAAAATGAAACAGTTGCGGGAAAGAAATGGAATGCAATGTATAGTTGGTGAATAAATTAAAAATGAAATGAACTTATGTACATAATGGGTTGAAATTAATTTGAAGTAGTTATAGACTGAAATGAATACTTTATCAAGCGAATATTGTCAAATTTGCATGGAATGAATTGTTGTTTGCCGTGAATGAATGTAATTAAAATCCTATGGGTTGAGAGAAGTAAAATAATTTGATTTGGAATCAATTGAATGGAACATGAGCTTGTTCGGATTAAAAATAAATTGAATGTAAGCGCTTGAGTTGTAAATTATTAAAATGGAATGAAATGGCATATGGATTGGATGAAAGCATTTGAATTAGCTTTAAAAGTTAAATAAATCGCTTATGGGAAGCATTTCATACTTATTGTTTATGTAATACTTGTGTTTAGCTATTGAAAGTGAGTAAATGCTTATAAATTCTCTATATGTGGCACTTACATATTTAAATTGAGATAGTACAGGTACCTGAAGGCTGTTTGGTTGGTTTGGATTGCGCTAATTGCTTAAATAATTATAGCCGCTTGCTTAAAATGTGAAATAAAGGTACGTCTACGCAATAAAAATAGGAGATATGAACTATTTTTGCTTTTTCCGACCGTGTGGGTCGATGTATACATATTTATATCTATTGTCAAATTGTAAAAGCTCCTCCGTACAAAGGAGACTGCCAAAAAATTTTGAAAATTTTGGGAGTTAGAATATTTTTGGAAATTTTTGAAAAATTTACATTAGCAACAAAACGATCTCAAATTTGAAACTTAAAGTGAATTAGTAGATGAAACTAATATGAACCAGTTATAAATGAAGGATAAAATTTAATGTTCAAAATTGAAATAAATTGAATTTGTATGAAAAAGGAGAAAACTAGTTGGCATAGAAGAAGATGTGAAAACCTATATAAGGAAGGGTAAAAAGGGATTTGAAAGGTTACGATTGGATATTGTTGTTAAATAGAATACGCAGGTATTAAAGGGAAAAGAAATTGGATTCCAAAAGATAAATGGGAATGGCCCGGCAAATAGGTATGTATTTAAAATTCTGTATGGAATTGGAATGGGTTTTGATGTGGCCACTTGGCATTTGTTTTCTTTTGGAATTTGGGAGCCCGTAGAGGCCTTTTGTAGTAGTACCAAGCTAACCGTGCAAAGGAGACGCTGGCAAACTTTTTCGGAAATTTAGAGAGTTAGAAAAAAAAATTGAGAAAATTTCGATGACTCAAAATTGGTTTTAAATTGAAATTTAAAGGATTGAGCAAATGGGTATTGCGTGAAAACTATAGAAGGTTTTAGGAAGTTGGTTAAGGTTAAGTGTCTTTAATAAAAGATAATTGGTAGAATGTTGAATTGTGGGTTTTGGAAAAAGTAAACGGGTTTTGAACCATTCATCCTAACTATTAATTTCGGGGACGAAATTCTTTTAAGGGGGAGGAATGTGACGACCCGATATTTTTAACAATTTAAATTGGAATAATAAATTGATTTTAAATATTTAAAAGTTAATTGTAAACTTGACTCCCGAATATTTATATTTACTTGATAATTAAATTATTGAGTTATATAATTTGAAATTGGGTAAATTATTGAATATGGAATTTTAAGCCTGTTAATAACAATTTGAAGGCTTATTAAATTTATAATGATAAGACTGAAGATAATAAGATGGTTGAAATTTAATTTAAAGGTGATTTGTTCTGTTTTGAAAATATACTATCTACACCATCTCTATTTTATTTATATATATGTATGCTTTTAACTAATAAGATGCTTTTCAAAACCTACTTAAAATAAGAATAATGGCAGCCACATCTCCAGCCGCCGCCGCCGATGACAAAGATCGGGAGGGCTGGCAGGAAGTTCGCCGTCGCGGGAAGCAGAAACAAATTGCAGCCTCTAATCCATGGTCTAACCCTAAAACTACTGCTTCTCTTTTTAAATTTAATAAGACTCAGGGTATAAGATCCTGGTCAGATCTGTTTGATAAACACGTTTCTATCAAAGAAGATGTTATCTTCCATCAACCAGCAAGTGATGATACAGGTAATTTCGCTAGTATAGATGACTTGGATTATCAGTTATCTAATGAGATGTGGAATAATTCTATTTTCATCTATCTTACGGGTAAACGACCTTATTATGTGCATTTTAATGCTTATATTAAAAGAGTTTGGAAGCCAGAAGGTACATGGGAAATCTATTCTAGGGATAATGGTTTCTTCTTGGTAAAATTTGAAAATCATGCAGATTTTGATAAAGTTTTAAATGGGGGTCCCTGGTTTATGGATAGCAGGCTTATATTTATGAAAAAATGGGATGCTAACTTTCAATTCAAAAGAGATATGTTGGACTCATACCCTATTTGGGTGAGATTAAATAACCTACACCTATCTTTGTGGAATGCTAGGGGCATTAGTAAACTTGCTAGCCTTATTGGTAAACCTTTGGACATTGATGAGTTCACTAGAAAAGTTAACCGACTTAAATTTGCAAGAGTATTAATAGAGGTGACAGCTGATGCCACTTTTCCCAAAATAATTAGAGCAAAAGATAACAAAGGAAGAATTTATGAGCAAGAGGTTGAATATGAGTTTATTCCACCGCTGTGTAAGTTATGTAGTTGTTTTGGACATAGTGATACACAATGCCCAAACACAACTACACAAAAGTGGATCCCCAAAGCATCAGCACCAGATCATAATACTTCTACCACTAAACTGCCTGAGCATACTGAAAACCAGGGTACAGTCTCTAACCCCAGCAGCTCAGTGCCAAAAAATACCCTAGATCATAATAATTACAAAGATTTACAACGACATAATTTTGAAGCTTGCTTTAGTACTTGTAGTCCCACCCCTGAGGGAAGTCAGTCCATTCTGGAAGAACAGAATTGTTTGACAAAGCAGAATAATGGTTCTCCACTTCAAAATCTTGCACAAATGAATGAGTCTTCACCACTGGATAAGCATACCCTTCAGAATACTGCTGAGCAGAGAAATTCTTGTACGGCTGAAGCTCTTGTTTCCATATATTCCCCTGAGCTTTCAGCAGCTGCTGATATTGAGCCTCCAACTGAACAATCTGATCAGTCCCCATCAAAGTCTGCTGCTGTTCATTCTGCTGATCACACAAAGGCCTCATCACAGGTGGATAATGATGATACACCTAATAACATTCAGGAAATTAATCAGTTGGGAATTGAATTGGAAGTTGAGTCCATAAATTCAGAAGAGGAGCTTTATTTTTCTGACCAATATACTAAAGATAACCCAAAACATGAGGAGCAATTTATTACCAAAAATAGGAAAAAAGTGAAAGGA
This sequence comes from Allium cepa, assembly GCA_030765085.1. NCBI lineage: Eukaryota > Viridiplantae > Streptophyta > Magnoliopsida > Asparagales > Amaryllidaceae > Allium > Allium cepa. The sequence goes on from CM060931.1 coordinate 308,176,948, forward strand.
AGAAACACTTTGGCTCGGGTGACAAGGAGCCAATCTCGACACTCTTAATGTCTATTATTTGCTGGAATGTTAGGGGTCTAAATGGTGATGCTAGAAGATTAGACCTCTTTAAACTTAGAAATAAATTTAATCCTACTATAATTGCTTTTCTTGAGAATAAGATGGGAGATCATAATATTAAGCTATTTGCTACTATGTTTGGTGATGATTGGGGATGGATAGACAATAATTCAGCATCTTCTAAAGGTCGTATACTTATCACTTGGCATAAATCCATATGGGACCTTTCTATTAAAGATAAATCTGAACAATTCATCACTGTTACTTGTACTAATGTTGGTGGCTTGAGCTTCATATGCACTTTTGTTTATGCTCATAATTGGGCTTCTCTTCGTAGACAGTTATGGTCCTATTTAATTCATACATCCAAGCATATTAATCATAACTGGATGGTCATGGGGGACTTTAATGCTGTTCTTAAAACAAATGAGAAAAGAGGTGGAAGTACCCTTAGATTATCCCAAACAGAGGAATTCAACAAATGTATTGTAGCAGCTGGCCTCTCTGAAGCAACCCACTCTGGCCTGAAATTTACTTGGTTTAGTGGTGTAGTAAAAAAAATTGCTTGCAGACTTGATAGAGTACTTATTAATGACAAAATCCTGTCCAATATCCCTAATTTGAAAATTTCTGTACTTCCTAGTTCAACCAGTGACCACTCTCCATTACATATTCAATTTAATCAACATATTAACATTACTAAAGGAAGGCCTTTCAGATATGGTAACCACTGGCATTTAATTGAAGGTTATGCTGATGTTGTAGATTTCAATTCTATCCCTAAAACAGATGGAAATGGTTGGTTTTCCATGGTCATGATGTTAAAAGAGCTAAAACATAGATTGAAAATTTGGAACAGAGAAAGATCAAAAACTCAGGATACTATAAATCAATTACAACAGGAATGTGAACAGCTGCAGACTCTTCTTGATGCAGACCCACTTAATGATATTTTAATTTCTAATTATTTCTCTACTCAGGAGCAACTTAAAGAGGCCATTCATTTACAAGCTATACAAGCAAAACAAATGGCTAAAGAGAAATGGCTCACTCAAGGGGATGACTGTACCAAATTTTTCTATGCTAAGATGTCTTTCAGGAGGAACTGTAATGCTCTTATTAATTCTATGAATGATCATGGGGATTTAGCTACTGATATTTCTCAATTTGAACAGGGAGCCATTTCTTATTTCACTAGTTTATATAATAGTGAAAATAAGATAACATTACCTCATATCACTTGCAGGGCACTTATAACAGATGTGGGCAGGAAGATGCTGCAAGACACTGTTACTGAGGAGGAAGTAAGAGCTGCTGTTTTCTCTATTCACACTGATTCTTCCCTAGGGCCTGATGGGTGGAACTCTAAGTTCTATCAACTCCATTGGCAACACCTGAAAAATCAACTGTTAGAAGCTATACAGGAATCTTTCAACACTGAGCTTCCTCATCTGCTGCTCAGGGTTTACTTCATATTTTTAATCAATTGCATCTATTTGTGGGTCTTGAGCTAAATACTACTAAGTCCAAATGCTATTTTAGCAAATATTGCACCTCTAAAATAGCCATTTTGGACATTTTGCAAATTAAGGAAGGTCTGCTTCCTGTCAAGTATCTTGGGGTTCCTCTCTCAACTAATGTCATTACTGACCGTGAATGTGGTGAACTAGTTGGAAAGATTAGAGACAAACTTAATGGTTGGAGTTCTAAATTACTCTCTTTTGCTGGTAGAATTGAATTGGTGCATACAGTTATTACTGCTAAAGTTAGATTTTGGCTTCAAACATTTCACATTCCTGACATTTCAATTGAGAAGATTAATTCAGCATGTGCTAACTTCATTTGGAGGGGGGGATTACATAAAGTTAGTTATGATATTCTTTCCAGACCTAAATCTGAAGGTGGTGTTGGGCTTGTCAACCTGAAAGACCTTAGAAGGACTTATCAAATTAAACATGGATGGAAAATTCTAACTTCTAACACTCTCTGGGCTAGGTGGATGAGAAGCAGATATCTAAAGGGGAATTTCTGGACTATGCATGAGGATAATAACTCTTCTGGGGTCTGGAAATGCATTTTAAGGAGCAGGGATGTTTTGAAAACATGTATCTCAAGGAGAATTGCTAATGGTAGGGATACTTATCTTTGGAGGGACCCATGGATTAATGGACACTCACTTGCCGACAAATATGGCTGGGGTATGATTTCATGTATTGGAGATTATTGATCTAGTTGCTTCCATTATCTAACATGGTGATTGGATACCTGACCAGAAAGGGCTTCATGTTATAGCTGAGAATGTCAAATTTGTTCATATCTACTCCTCTGAACCTAATGATACTTGGACTTGGAACTATACTAAAGATGGTATCTTTGCTACCAATAGTGCTTGGGAAGCTCTACGAACTAAACATAATAACAAATTTTGGGGAGCTCCTATCTGGTCCAGATCAAACAACCCTAAGATGGCATTCACGACTTTCAAAGCCATTAATTTAAGACTTCCTACATCTGACAGACTAGCTAGATGGGGTATGGAGGTCAATCTAAACTGCAAATTATGTAACTCCCACCCAGAATCACACAATCATCTATTTTTTGAATGTGAATACTCTACTCGTGTGTTAAGTCATGTTAAGAGTAAAAATCAAGACATGCAAGCAATTTCTACCCTGGAAGATGAATTATTGTACCTGAGTTCCCGCAAGAAAGATGATTTGCTGACCCAACTGCAGCTTATTTGCCTCACCACAACAGTTTTCCATCTCTGGAAAGAGAGGAATCGAAGAGTTTTCAATAATACTGCAAAGAATCATCACCAAATTCAGATCGTAATTGAACAAGATGTCAGGATCCTAATGAAAAGAATTAAAAGCAAGATCTTTACCTGTGCGTCAGAACTGGAGAACAAAATCCTTCGAGAATGGAAAGTGGATCCGCCATGACTTTTACCTTCAGTGTTTTAGCTTCGAGAATAGAAAGTAGGAGGCAATACTTATGTGCTTTGCTGTGGAATATATGTTTAATATTCCAGTTTGGTTTTCGTGTTCTTTTTGTCGCCTTCATTTCATTTAAGCTGTATGAGACTTTGTGAGTCCTTGTATTGGTATCTGTGAGGCATCAATAAAATTTACCATTCTTAAAAAAAAAAAAACTAATACAAAAGGTATAAGTATGTATACATTTATAAGTATAGGATAAGTGGCATGACATGGTGAAGACAAGTGGCATAATATGGACCATACACCTATCTTAAGATGAAATAAAATTATGACACATATATCACTTTGGTGTACACTTGTAGAACACCTTAAATGATTACTAAATAAGGTATGTGTCATGAAATAAGGCTTGCATAAAAAAAATGAAGGACATGTGTCACAAGATTAAATAAAATAGTGATACATAAGCCCATTAGGTGTCCATGTATAGAAACATCTTAAGACACCTAAGTAGGCTTGTGTCAACATTCTAAAGCTTGTGCAAAGAGAAGTAGACAAGTGTCCAAAACTAAAATTACCAAACTAGCCTTGAAAATTACTATATAAAGGGTGGAAATGTTCACTTATTTTTTATTTTTTTCACAAAGCAAAAACAAAAGTAAGATAAAGTGAAAAGGCTTGGAGAAAGCTAAGGAAAAAAGTCAACTCAAATACACAAGTTTAAGGTGAGAAAAACTATTTAAATTTCTAGTATTCATGTTATTCTTGAAGAGATGATAGTTGTAAGTAAAAGTGGCTCGGTTCTATCAAAAACGCAGCTTAGTAATTTGACCATAACTTTCTCAATTCTTAATGAAATTTTGATTTCTTGGATTTTCTCGAAAGCTTATTTCATGTGCTACAACATCTATGTTTTGTGTTTTCTGTAATTTAGATGTTAGCTATGTAAAAATCAAATTTTTCTACTGTAATCCCGAGAGCAAAACCAATATTAGCTCTGTGCTTAAGGCTGAAACTAAATTGGCCATAACTTCTTCGTTCCTCAATCGATTTCGATAAATTTAGATGTTCCAGAAAGCTTAGACTTTGTTCTAAAACTTTTAAGTTTTCAGTTTTCCAATATTTCGATGTTATCTTGGCCAAAATTATAATTGTTTATCGCTGTCCCGAGACAAAATGACAGAAGTTGTGAAATTCAAATCTCAGAATTGTTTTATCCATAACTTTTACATTTCTTATCGGAATTTGGTAATTTTTAATGTTCTGGAAAGCTTAAAAACTAAGCTACAACTTTTGCTTTATTCATTTTGCCTGATTTCGATGTTTTCTATGCTAAAATTGCAATTGTTGGTCGTTGTCCTGCAAATGCATAAGTTTAGGCTAAGCTTAATGTTTTTAGTAAAATGGTCATAACTTTTGAACCGTTGAACCAAATTCGATCATCTTAGTCATATTTGAAAGATAACGGAAAGGCCTATAACTTTCACTTGTATCACTTTTTAAAATTCGGTCATCTATATATATGAATTTGAGGTGCAAGCTCGGATTAAATTTCTGCCCGAAATGAACATGTTTGTTTCTAAGAAAATGCCTTGCTTGTTAGATTTTTATCTTCGATTTGATAAACAATTTGATGGGTTTCTTTTTATGGTGGTTGAGTATACTAAGTAAATTACTTTAAAGAAGTATTTTCACACAGAAGAATTAATCGAGGATGCGGTATAAGACCATAGAAAAGATGGGTATTAAATATAAGTACACCATATTGAATACAATTCAAATCTTGATAGTCAAAATATAAAATACAAATGTAAATAAAAGCAAGAATTAAGTGATTTGGATATGCTTGTAACATAAGCTGAAATTGTACATACAAATGTAAAGTTAAAAAAAATGTCAGAAGAGCTGAGGACACTCGGGTATTGTTGAGTAATGCTTGGTTTTCCTCAGGTATAATTGCTTATGTTTCAGGTGTTAAAGATAACATAAATAATTTTTTCTATTATTTCACTTAAATCGATATTTTAAATAAAGGTGTTGTTTTAACAGTTAATGATAATTTAACTTCAAGATAATTTAGTGAGTCTGTTAATGGAAACTAAGAAGTTAATTAAGATGAGTAGTTAATGATTGTGAACAATTAATATAATATAATCAATTAAAGGTTAATTAATTCTAGAGTAATTAATAATTTGGAATAATCAATGATTGATTAAGGTAATTAATCAATGTAGTTAATAGAATTTACTAATAAAAGCAATCTAAGAAAAATTACTTAATATCATAAATCAAAGGGGGTAATTATTGGTAATTACTTAGTTGAGGATTAATTACTTGTTTAATTAGTGTAACAAAATTTAGGGAGGGTTAGTAAATTTATGAGAATGATTAATTCAAGGATTTCAACCAACGTAAGTGATTTTAAGTTAATGAATCTGAGAACTTAATCAAGGATAGATGTGATTATTGTGAAAAGGGAAGGTAAATTAATAACATTGAATTCGAAGAGACCGGAGTCGGGTATTAGTTAATACCCGAAATCACTTCTATTCTTTACAAATTGATATGTGGAACCAATAGGGTATATTGGAATGATTTTAAGTGAACTGGACCATAAAATCTAAGTTCTGGAACTTAGAAATTGATGTGTGGAATAAGTGACGTCTATAACAACTTATGAAGTGGAAATTGATATAAGTTACCTGGGTTTATATGAGTTGTAAACTTTTGCATTCCATGTTAGTTGGGTTACTCATGCTGCTTTCCAGCCTGACCCTGGTGTTACTTTGGTGTAATGCTCGGGTCAGACCGAGTATTACAGATTTTCAGGTAGGTACGTTCTGGAGCTCAGGAGACGAGCTGGATGGCAAGTACGTATAGAGTATTTCCACTGCAGTATATTATTATATATCCAAGACATGATTTGTATATGATCAGTGACTGTATATATGTGAAACTCTGATGTATTAAAGTGTAATCAACAGATAAAATATTCTTTTGTAAACTGTTATTATTTATTATTATATTTTATCTGCTGCGAATGTGAGATTTTGGTGTTCTGTTCTTCTTCTTCTTCTATCTCGTTCTTCTTTTCCATAACTATCTGGAATTTTTGGGTTCGAAAATTTCGGGTCGTTACATACATATCCAAGTTAGATATAAACATATTTTCCATATGAATTTCTAAAAAAGCTCTATTGTCAATGCAAGTCCTTATCTTCAATGAGACCAACAAAACTAACACATGAGTCCATGTTAGTTTCAATTTAGCTTATTTCTGGTAAATAATAAAAGTTCATCTCCGCTGATACATCACTAATCCTAGAGACTGCAACCAGTGGAGACAAATGCATAATGGAAAGCAGGTTTCATCCTGGTTTCTGCTGGTGGAACGCCATTCAAATATCAACATAAATTTGAGATAATTGGCGTTGAAATCCATAAATTGGACTGAATCCAAATAGAACACAAATTCATCGCAGACATAAAAACCATGACGTGTAATCCATGAAGATAGGGAAGTTGTATACATAAATCCAAATATGGAGAGAAAAATGTGTGTGGGTGCATACACAGAGAGAAAAACATGAAAAAGGTGTGATTATGGAAGAGGGTTTCCGATGAGGAGCAATAAAGAGAAAAAATGTATAACCAAAACAAGGGAGTACCATGAGCTAAAAGACAGGTACATTAAGCTAAAAATTTGCAAAGTGATACTATTAGTAGTATAAGCAAATGATAAAATATTTGTTAAGCAGTATGTTATAGAAGTGTTATGTAATATCCCTCTACTTGGAGGCCCAAAACTAACGGCTGTAGATGCTATAGACATCCATAGTTATTAATCTTCGATGGAAAAATACGGCGGTGCTAGATTCAATGGTACACATATCGCAGAAATATGGAAAAAAAATTAACAATTCAAAAAAACATTTTCATATTCAAATCAAAACAATCCATGTTCATTACATAATCGCAAATTACGTTAACCACGTTCATCAAAATATAATTATTACAAATATGCCAAGAGCGACATATGAAGATGCCCCCTTGGTTGATCAGAGTATATAGTAAGGCTAATAAATTTGCATTCATATCCAAATACACAGTGAAAAAACACTAAATAACAATCTGCCCCCTGAACGTCTCCGGAAGCTTTATTCGTCTAAGAAGAGAACCTGAAAACCTTAAATCTCAAACTACTCAAAATCAATTGAGTACCCTAGAGTTTAAAAGGAAAACAAGAACTTCGAGTCAGACATAAAGTCTGGTATGAATAATAATCTAACATCTCAATCCTTTTGGATATCTAGTGAGATCACGCTTGGCGGAATGGGTTTTACCCTCACTGGTATCTTAAAACTTTTATAAAACCATATACTGTGTTTCTGCATCCATAATGGTTAAAACATACATTTTCAAAATATTATAATGATATGCATACTTGAGAATAATTAGGAATTCCCATTCCTAGTTTAATCCAAAACCCTGTCCTTTCATAGTTTCCATGGATCACTAAGAACCTATAGGCTCCTACCGGTTGACTTAATTAATTCATGGGTCCTTCTGAACCTATTGGACTTTCCAACAACTAATCACCTTATCCTAGTTTTCGTGGGTTTACTAGGAACTTATGGATTTATCCAGTAACTAACTTCACATCCTAGTTTTCATGGGTTGACTAGGAACCTACTAGTGCATCCGTTAACCACTTACATATCCTAGTTTTCATGGGTTTGCTAGGAACCTATTGATTGATGTCAATTCTTAATCCAAATATAGTTTTCATGGTTTCACTATAAACCAATTAGCCCTTGTCAACTACTCTTAATGCATAGTTTTCATGGGTTAACTGTGAACCATTTGGTATGCACAACAACTAACTTATCATAGTTTTCATGGATTTACTATGAATCTCTTGGTATGCACCAAAAACTATAAAGTTTAGGCATCCTATATTTTTGGTCATGATGACTTCATGGATGCAATTCTACTCATTCGGGAGTTTAAGCAATTTATATTCACTATTAAGTTAACCTATCTGGTTCTTCTATCCCTTTTCCCCAAATTCCATTATGGGTTATCATGTGAATATACTCATATTTGAAGAAGCAAGACAATTTTTTAACACTACCACTCCTGTGGGTTTAAAGTACTTGATATATATATATAACATCTTTAACTTATATATTTATCGAGGAAATACTACTTCAAAATCACATACTTAAAGCCATTATAAAACTCCTTTGAACAAGTCGTGTCCTTTAAAAATTTGAGTACAGGTTTTTAAAACTTCAAAACCAAACCTTTCAACCTTGTCGCAAGGTCTACAAAACAACTTTTTGAAACCAGTGAAACCATTCGGCAATTTTAACCTTTCGAAAGCATTCAGCCCTTATAACATAAACCTTTCGAAACCAATGGATTAAATCTTTCGTAAACTTACTGGGCTCAGGTTAAAACATCCAAAAAGTCCTCTTTTAAAACCTTTCGAAACCAATGGATTAAATCTTTCGTAAACTTACTGGGCTCAGGTTAAAACATCCAAAAAGTCCTCTTTTAAAACCTTTCGAATATAAAGGAAGCAACCATTTGACCTTGCTGGAAGGTCTACTTCGAAAGCTTAAATCATTTCATTTAAAACAATAGACCTCCATCTTTTACAGCAACTCCTTCGACATCTTGTGTTATGCTTCAATTATAATACAAGGTAAGTCATTCAAGTCGAAAGCCTTGAAACCTTTCAAAAACAATGGGAGAAGTAGATGGTTTTTAAAACAGGTAAATCTTTCGACTAAGCTAAAAGCTCCTGCTTTCGATCCCTTAGAAGGGTCTTAACAAAATAAAGGCGGTAATTCTTTTCAAAGTCTCTTTGAAACAACCTTTTGAAACCAAACCTTTCAACTATGTCAGAAGGTCTTATATAAAATCAGCTTACAAAAACCATACCGTTTGACTGTGTTGGAAGGTTCAAAATAGAACAATAATAAGTAGCAATAATCTTTCGACTTTATCAAAAGGTTTGAAACCTCTCCTTAAAAATTTGACCTGATTGGAAGCAACCAAGTCGAAAGCTCTAATTCAAAAGCAAAGTAGGTAAAAAAAAATTAGTTTGTAAAGCAAACATATCCCAACCTCTTTGATTGTCAACCTTTCGACTACAAACCTTTCGATTCTGTCTAATTCATTACGTACCAAGTACTTGGTACATATGCATTAGTTAGACCTTATCGAAAGGTTTAACCTTTCGACTTAGACGAATAGCATGGGTCGGAAGGTATTATGCCTAAAAGGTTGAAACATGCTAAAAGCATGATTTTCTTGTTTTTAACTTAAAGAAGGTACCTTTTTAACTAACCTGACCCATTTTATCGTATTCTCATTGGTTAATACTTTACTTTTTAGAAAAATGCTATCGCAAATTCAAATATAAATAATAATCTTATTTTTCTAAATGCCCATTCTCTTTAAATAATTATATAAAACATTTAAGTCCTATATCTTAAATAATTTTATATATTTATCAAAATTCTTAGGAAAAATCTGAAAAAAAATCCTAGATAATCCATTTTAATATGTTTTCCAATATATAAAAATTTCAAACCCAAATAATCATTATTTTTCCGCACATAAATTATTACCCAATAAATCATTTTCTTCATTAGAAAATTCGTATAAAATCCATATGCACTCGGAAAATTATAAGCATAGAAACCCATCTCCAAAATCATATGTTCTGTAACATAGAATTTTTCCATGGCATTAAAAAATCATATTCATCTCGATTTTTCCTAAACCTTGTATATCTCTTATTAAACAAACTTGTTTAAACACATATAAATCATAATCAAGCATATCATCATTCAAAACATCATAAATAGATTTATCCTTAAATCTGAAACCATTTGATGTGAAAATCAAAATAGAGATGTAAAAATTATTATTCACCGTGCTTGAGATATGGAGATTAGAGATTGTTTGAGATTGATTTTCCTCTAGCTTTAATCCTAAGCTTTCTTAACTTTTCTTATTCTCTTCTAATGGCCGGCCTTGCTGCCCACGGTTGTAAGAATTTTTGTTTTGGTGTAATGAACATGCAAACCCTAATGAGAATAGTAAAAGGGTAGGAGGTATGGGTGACTATTTACCGTAATGTCGTTATGTTTAATTTCCTAACCATTTATATAAGTTCATTAATTTTAATAAGCACCACCACCTAATTAATCAATCAACCTCCTTCGCCTCATATACATTATTCTATTTAATTTATTCAAATAAATCTCCTGAATAATGTCAATAAAATTAAGGGTGTTATGGGTTCCCCTCCTTAAATAATTTCATCCTAAAAGTTCAGTAAGGACTAACTAGCAAACATAGCAATCGCCTATAACATCTCTTGACAACCTACTAGCCTACCTGACTAGTAACCAATCTATTTAAATCTAAAATAGACATACCATCAAAGTAGACCAGGATAAGCCTCTCATATCTTGTCCTCTGTCTCCCAAGTACAGTCTTTCTCGTTGTCGCTCCGTTGAACCTTTGCCAACTTGAGTATCTTGGTCCTCAACCTTTTTTCCTCTCTCGCTACAACCCGAACTGGTTGTCTAAAAAAAGTCAAATCAGACTCTACTACTAAGTCCTCCAACTCTATCTGAGGAATAGTAGCCTCTGGATCATGCACATACTTATGAAGATGAGATACATGGAATACAATATGGACACCTACCAAACTGCTCGACAACTCTGCTTTATACGCGAGCTTTCCAATCCTTTCTATAATCTGAAATGGACCAATATACCTCATGGCCAACTTTCCTAATTCCCGAAACTGTACCACACCCTTCATCGTTGATAATTTAATGAAAACTCTAACTCCTAATAAGAAATTTAGGTCTTTACGCCCCTTATTTGCGTAACTCTTCTGCCTAGATTAAGCTTCCTTCATCCATCCTCGGATTAACTCAATCTTTTTTTATGCTTCTCAAGCTAAATCTAAACCAAATACCGATCTGATTCCAGTCTCTAACCAATATACTAGCGAACTGCATGGCCTTCCATACAAAGCTTCAAAAGGCGTCATTCCTATACTAGTCTGGTATCTATTATTATAGGAATACTCAATCAGATGAAGGTGATCATCCCAAGATCCACCAAAATCAAACACACAAGCTCTCAATAAACCTTCAAGTACCTTATTGACTCTCTTTGTCTACCTATCTGTTTGTGGGTGATATGCGGTACTCATCTTGATCTTGGTACCTAATACCTTTTGTAGACTTCTCCAAAATTCGCTAGTAAACAATGCATCACTATCGCTAACTATGCAACTAGGAATCCCATGAAGTCTAACTATGTTCTTCATGAATAAATTTTCTAGCACAGTTGCCGTCCTGGTTGACTTTACCAGAATGAAATGGAAAATCTTGGTGAACCTATCCACTATGGCCCATATGCTTTTATTTCCTCTATTTGACCTTGGCAACCCTTCTATAAAATGAATCAATATCGAATCCCATTTTCAAACTAGAATATATAAAGGCTGAAGTAATCCACTTGGCTTTTGATGTTTGGCCTTCACTTATTGACAGTTAACACATTGCCTAATCCACAAGCCAACATCCCTCTTCATTTCTTCCCGATAGAAGCTCCTCTTCATGTCTTGTATAACGACCCATAATTTTCGATAATTAAAAATAGTTAATTTAATAAAGACTTGTGTTTTAATGTTGGAAGAAATAAAAATTTGTGATTTAATAATGACAATATAATTGGAATTCAATGTAATACTATTAATTTAAGATAATTTATGACTACTTTAAATGTGATTCTATTTTAATTGAAATGATTAAAAAGTTGTAATTGGTTATAGATTGTAAATTAATTGTAATAATGTGTGTATTAATTCATAATTGTATTAAAAGAGAAATAGATAATTTAGATGTTGTATTAATTAATGAAATAGTATGTAATAAATTGTAATTACATAAAATTAGTGTTGTGTAAATAATTATAACATTGTGTAAATAATCAACTTATAAATGTGATTAAATTAAGCTAAAGGTGATAATTTTTATTTGTTACCTATTTGTTTAACTTGATGAAAATCAAATTGGAAATAAATTGCAATAAATATAATTAAATATTACGTTAATGTAAATTAAGGTGATAATTGAAGAATATTAACGTAATAAGCTATATACCAATGTTGAATATATACATAGAGTAATAAAGGATTGAATAAGAGGATTGAAATCGGTTAAATCAAGTTATTGGAATTAGAATATAATTAGTTGGAATTCAATGTAATTAAATCTTGTGGGTAATGTAAGAAAAGGCGTCAATTGTAGAAAATGAGGATAAAAGATAGAAACCTATGTTAATAATTTCATAAGGTATTAGTTGATTTAATAATAGGGGTGTAAATCAAAATAAAAGAATAAAAATGATAAGTTTAGTAAAGGGGTAAACATATGTTTATTTATTTGAAACGTTTGGTAGCAGAAAGGTTGATTGTAGAGAAGTGAAACTATCATTTAGTAAGAAATGTATAATTATTGTTTGTATCCAATAGTGTATAAAATATGTTTAAATTACTATTAGATAGGAAATAATTGTTCTACTTCTCATTACATTCATTTAATCCATTTTGAAACTTAATCAACCGAAATTAATGTAAATGAAAATTTTCAATTAATAGGAGAGAGAATACTATATTGTAAATTAATAGGTGTAATTAAAAGTAGCTTATGTTTTGCGAAAATATAAGGAAAATTTGATTTAATGAAAAGAACATTTACATCAAATAAAGTGAATGTTTCATTTGTGAATGTAGGTTTAATTTCATTAAGATAAAGAATAAATTGGTTGATTTAAAAAAAGAAATATATGTTATTTGAACTGTGTGTTAGCTTACAGATTGATCACAAGAATAGGAAAATAATATATTTCAGTAAGTTATTTATTACCCTTGTGTGTAAACAACAAATTTATAGACGTGTTTAAATAAACAATTGTTTTATTTTTCATCCACTTTAGTTGTCTGCTTTAAAATTTAACTTTGTAAGTAATTGCAATTAATGTAATTCAAATGTTTCAATTAAAAGGAAAGAAAATGTTGATTGCAATTAATTGATTTAATAAAAGAAATGTACGTTTTGTGTTAAACGGAGAGGGCGTTTTAATGGAAATAAAAGATCATTTTGGGAAAACCAAATTGAACATTTTCATTTTTAAGGTAAGTATAAAAAATTTATTATGCATAGATAAAGATCTATATGCGAACAAATTTGAATATTATTTGAGTTAATGAAGTTAATTTGGTTACATTTCAGAAAAATTGAATTCCAAAAGGTCGTGCGACGTACATGGTCCCTTCATTTCTTTTACTATTAATTGTTGCATGAACGTTTTAAAATAGTTACCTTATTATTAATACTTAATCCGTTCATTTCTCCTTCTATTTAATACGTGAGCCTAAACTTTTAGGTTGTATTTAATTCTTGCCACCTCATTTTCACGTATACAAAATTTTACTTTGCTTTGGGTTTACAAACTTTTCCATTCCTACGTACATTTCCTTATGCATTATTAACGCCTGGAGCAAATGTAACATTTATTTTGTCCCTCCACCTTCATTTCCTAACCATAAATAACCTGCAGCTTATTTCTTTATTTTCGTTTTGTTTCTCCTAATGCCTCATATTCAAAAGCTCTTATTCTTGCAAACCCAGAAGCTTTCTTTCATAAAACACGATTTTTTTTTCATTTTTCGTACACGTCCTATCCTCATCTTGGTTGTTCTTCAATCTTTTCCTTAAGCCTCATCTTCAGAAAAAAGTAATTATTAAAATTTATTTATCTATTTTTTAATGCGTAATTTTTATTTTAATAATATTTCTTATAACATGAATATCCTTTGAATATAAACTTTGACTCATGCGTAATTTCTTCTGTTGGATTCATATTTAAATTCCGGACAACATGAAATTGATTTAGTTGAATTTGGAGATTGTTGAGTTTTTGCGCTTCTATTTGGATTTTTATGGGCTAAATTTAAAGGTGGGTGTTTTAACCCACTCACAACTATTAAATTATCTTATGTTAGTTAAATAAAATTTATAATGTGATTAGAAATTGATTGATTGATGTTTGGTATATTTAAAATGTCATTCCAGTTAAATATGACTTTTATTGTATTTGATCATCATTTAATTTAACATTGAATTTAATGGTCAATTTAATACCAGTATATGATAATCAGTTGATTGATATTTATTGGTTGATATGGATGATGATTGTGATGGATGTTTGATTGTTGATATTGGATGACTAGATGTTATATTTTATATTGTTATAACACTGCAAGTTCCCTATGAATTGAAATGATACTTACCCGAACGTTCTATAATTAGAGAAAAATCGTTATGGGTTGAAATGATAGACTCGTATGATTTTAAGGATTTTATTTAATTCGGGATTGCGGTTTGAAATGATATATAACCGTAAAACTTTAAATTGCGGATTGAAATGATAAATATCCGTATCACTCAACCATAGGGTAGAAAATTATATATGGACAATGGATTGGTTAAATTAAATGATTTTAAATCTTTAAACATGGATCTAGTTAAACGATATTTTGCAATAGAATTTGACTACTACATTGAATAGTTTAAAATGAATTATTTAAAGTATTTAAATTAAAATTCTTAAGTTGATTTTGAAGTATAAATGAAATTATCGAAATTGATTTATTAAAACATTGAAATTTTGTAACTTTGAAATCTATTGGAATTGGAATAGCTAAAAATTGATATTTTAAGATGTAAAATTTTGAAATAAAAAGTGATTGAAATTTGGATATGGTCCAGATTGGTAGAAATGAAATAAATGGTTAAATATGATGTTAAATTCAAATTTATTTTCTTAATATAAACTGTTAAATGTTCATTAAAATTATAAGTTATTAAGATTTTCAACCTATAAACTAAATTTATCTATTCTAATTATGTTAAACCATTTTGAATCTATGTAAAGCATTTTAATTAATTTTAAATCTATTTTAAATCTATTTAAGGTATTTTAATCTATTTTAAATCTATTAAAGTATTTTAACCTACTTTAATCTATTTAATCTATTTTAAAACTATTTAATCTATTTTAATCTATTTAAACAATATTAATCCTTTTTGACCTACTTTAAACTATATTAATCTGTTTTAATCTATGTAATAGTATTTTAAACTATTTTAAAACTGTCTAAACTATTTCCAAGTTTCACACATGTAAAGTTGAAGTACTTATATTCAAATCCTTGATTTTAAAGCGAACATGGTTAAATGATGTAATAACCTAATTTGAGAATAAAATGACATATTTGAGTGAATAAGATGATTTTGGAACAAAGATGCATTTAACATATGTTATCGATAAATTCAAAATTGAATATGATTTCAAGAATGAATATAGTTTTGAAAGAGAATGTGATTTTGAAGTGAATATAGTTTTGAAAGTGAATATGATTTCGAAAGTGATATGGTTTGAGAATATGATATTTTAATATAAATTGTGAATTGGCTTATGAAAAGTAAAAGAACCATCCGGAGTGAAATAAGCATTTGGTTGTTAAAGAGACCGGGATCGGATATTGTCAAACTTTTTGCTAATACCGAAAACCACTTTAACAACTGTATGCGTGCTGGAGATTCCAAAAATGAAGTAGGATGGTTTGGCGAACGATTTTGTATGAGGTCTTTACGTGACCCTGACTCCCATGAGTCAGTTTAAATGTGACTAAAACAGGAGCTATACCAGGCCATGTGAGGTCGCACCTCCGATCAGGCACATTTCTTCGATACCATGCTATTACTTTATGATTGATTTGGTGGCCACCCCTCGATTTTTATTATAGGAGTGTGTTCCGAGGTGGTCGGTAGTTGCTGCTAGGCATGACCACTAGTCCAAGAGTGCAATTGGTATATCTACCCTGGCATTGCTCGAGTGTCGTGTTCACATACCCCATCGCGCCTTTTATGAGTTTTTTTTGAACCGTGCCAATAGAGTGCCCTCTGTGCAAACCTCCAGTTTACGGAGGAGCGTACGATACTATATAGGCTATGGGAATATAGAAATGTGTTAAGGGGGATATGGATAACACCATAACGCTATTTTAATACTTTACTGTACTGCAGACACTATTATAAGAGCGTATTGTACTACATATCAGGTTGTTTAACGGATCCTTAGGAGATGGGAATCCTGAACATTTCTTAAGTTATTGCACTCACATTGACACTGGATAGGAGATGTCAAACCCCGTAAACATCTCTAATGCCGTTACACTCATATTTTCACTTTTGATTTAACTTACATAAGATCCCTTTTGTTCTGACTCGAGTGTTCTGTCTTTTCAATTCACTCTAGTCAGTCTGAGCTTTTCAGTTTATCGAAGACTGCTTTCTAGAGGATGAAGACAAAGACTATGTACTATTATTATTTATTATATTTATTCCACTGCATCATGTTGTTCCACTGCATTTGTTTATTATTTATTCTTGTTGTATGTGACTCTGACCTATATTTTAAAAGAATAAACAATGTTATTTATAAACAGCTTCATGAACTGTTTATTTGATTATTATATCTTTTCATTTTGTTGTGAGATTCTATATTTTTTTTATTTCTTTCTCTTCTTTTTCTTATTCACCCCATAACAATTTGCCCCTTTGAATGGTTTGAGTCTGATGGGTGTGGTTTATCGTCAATTTAAACCGTCCAAAAAGGCAGGTCGTTACAGTTTGTATCAGAGCTTTGGTTTAGCGATAACCTTAGCTTTGTAGGGCTTGACTCATTAGAAATAGGGTAGTAATACCCTAGAATGAGTTATTGAGTGTATTTTTAATAGCCAGCGAACCCGTACCGCTTGTGTAACGACCTGTATTTTACGTGTCGACTAATCGTAAAATAATGGCTACTAGGTTGTTAGTGTTGTTTATGGCATCTATAGCTTAAGTCGTACGTTTTTTAACTCGTAAGAAATTGACCCGTGTGGAAGTTAGGTTGGATTAGAGGAGTTAACGGGTTAAGAGATGAGTCGTGTACGAGTTAACGAGATAGTGGAGTTTTAAGTCGTAACCGACTTAGGAGTGTGCACGAGTTAACGAGTCAAGGTAGTGAACGACTCATGTATGAGTCGTGAATGACTTAAGGTTTTGACCGACTCAGGGAATAAGGAGCTAACGAGTTAAGAGTTATGAGTTAACTCGTATGGGACGACTCATGGTGGTTAACGGCTTATAGAGTTAGAACATTGCCAGGTTACGAGTTAACGGGATAGGTTGAGTCATGACCGAGTTAAGTGATGAGTCGTATAGTAGATGAGTCGTTGAGGGCTTAGGTCGTTATGTCGCGTGTGGGTTAGGTCGCGCGCTTGGATGAGTCGTAGCTTGTTAGGTCGTATGCTGTTGGGATTCTCTGAGTCGTGGAATATGATGAGTCGTAAACGACTCAGGGATGACTTGTGGACGACTTATGGACGAACGACTCATGGAGTTTTCAGCTTATAAATAGAGGGGTTTGGCTCACTTTTTGGCACCGGTTTTTAAAGCAACGAAGTGCTGCCATTTTGGAAACTCGACTACAACATTTTCTTCACTTCTTTCTCTACTTCAATCTAGTGCTAACATCCATTGAAGATCGAAGATCAAGATCGAAGATCGAAGAGTCAAAGTTGAAGATCTTCATCCGACGAAGCTAGATCTCACCATTTCAAGCGAGATTTCGACGAATCGAGCTTGAGTCCTTGCTGTCCAGATCTTTTGTTGATTGTTTTTGAAGTGTTAGGGTGATTCGGTGAGTGGTGGTTATCTCTCACGCGGACCCAAAGGAGTATATTGGATTGGTGGTTTGTTGAAGTGTTGTAGATAGTGATTTTATGCATATTTCTTTAGATCCAAGTGTAGATCCATTACTTATGAAGATGTTTACTTATGCAAGTTCATTCATCAAGTTGTAGAGACAAAACCCATGATTTATATTTGTTAGATCTATGCTAGAAACCCATGATTCATGTATGTTATATCTATGCTCATTTATTTACAAAATTGCCATTGTAGTAATAAATACCTACTTAGACCATATTTGATTACTTGATTGCTTAAGTTAATGATTGATTTGATTGATTGCTATGTATGTTAGTTGATTGATAGTTAGATCTAGACAAGATGGTCGAAGATGATTCAAAAGCTAAGTGGAAAGGCTCTTGAATGGTGAAAGCTGCTTGTGGCATATGAAGCGGATGTTGAAGCTCATATGTATGGATTAGATGATGTTGAGATGGACTTTACCATAATGCGGGGAGGCAAAGTATGGTATTGAGATGGACTTTGCCATGATGCGAGGAGGCAAAGTATGATGATGAGATGGGACGGGTCATGATGACGTTCCAAGCACGGGCTGCGACGACGTGCGAAGCTATGTTGATAACTCGGTGATGCGATCCGGGTTGATGATAATGGTTAGCTTGAGAGGCGCTTGAGCTAGTATGAAAATAGTCGTCAAGGAGGATGACTAGGAGGCTGAGATCTCATCGTTGTTGAAGGTTCTAGCATGCTCAAAGCAAGAGTACGTTGGAACGGGCTGCGACGACGTTCCAAGCACGGGCTGCGACGACGTGCTAGTACTCTGGGTAGTTGCGAAAATTCCTAGGCACGGGCTGCGACGACGTGCGGAGTTATGTCTAGAACCGGGGTTACCATTAGCCCTTGACAGATGGATAAAGGAATGAGTTGGTCATTCAATTAATGGTGAAATCAAGGCAATGATAACAGTGATAGCCAGAGTCATGGATGTTTGCACGTTTGATTGTATCATCATTCGATCTCAAGAGCGGTGTTTTCTGGGTGCTTATCTGATCTTGGTTTAGGCCTTGGGGGTTTGTATTTGGAAAACATCGACCTTGACTCGAGTGATTATTGCTTTACTCCAATTGTCTGCCATGTTATGCTTGCTTCTCCTTAATGTGTGTCTGGGGGCTACCACTGTAGAAAGAGGCGGAGTGGGATGGTTTGGTTCCTATTCCTTTTATCCCTTATGCTCTTTTGGTATGTTTGATAGTTGATTTACTGCTCACTAAGACTTTGTCTGACTCAAGGTTTTATGTCTCCTCTTATTACCTTGGGCTGTTCATCCATGTTGGGATGGGCAGACTAGGTGACAGGTGGCAGGTGCTGATCTTAGTGACTCACGCTGATGATGACGAAGACGAGCAGGAGGCTTTACATATTATTTTCATATTCAATGTACTGGATATTCCGATGTTTGTTGATTACTCTGAGTGCTATGTAGTGAGGCTTCTTGTATTCATGATTCAGACCATGTGTAAAGCTATTATAATTAGATGATGATATTCTGTTCTATGGGAGCTTCACTATATTATATTTCTCTATTGTATTTTATCCATGCGCTGCGAGTTTTACGATAGAGTCTGCGATGTTTATTTTACCTTTGACGGTCACTCATGGCTGCCTGGCACACTTTCAGCGCACCATTCCCTTGTTTCCGTGCGGGAGTCATGGGCGGTCGTCACATTTGGTATCAGAGCTTTGGTTAATCGATTTTAGCCAACGCTTGCTGACGTAACTACGTAAGAGAGACGTAATTGTATTTTGATGGATGATTACTATATATAATATAGTGGTTTAGATGGATTTGAACTCCTTATGTAGTTGTTCCTCAAGGTGTTCTAATCAGTCCTTTTTGTAGATACTAAGGATGAGTCGAAGAGGGAGACCTGCTGCCGGGGAAGGTCGTGCTGCTGATGGAGTTGCTGATTATGGAGCCATGTTCGAAGCGATGGTGACTTCGATCATGAGAAGGATACCAACTCCAGGGTCAGCGGTAGATGTTGGGATTCAAGTTCAAGCTCCAAAGCCAGTGGATTTTGCTAAGCTTTGTAAGGACTATACTTCTCTTGGAGGAAAGGTTTTCTTGGGAACGGAATCAACCATTGAAGTGCAAAGATGGATTGATGCTT
The DNA here is from genome assembly GCA_030765085.1 of Allium cepa. Lineage (NCBI taxonomy): Eukaryota > Viridiplantae > Streptophyta > Magnoliopsida > Asparagales > Amaryllidaceae > Allium > Allium cepa. The sequence continues at coordinate 308,196,985 of CM060931.1, forward strand.
GTAGAAGGATCTTTGGTGACTTGGGAATTGAGGATGCAACTAAGAGGAAGCTTGCATCAAGGCAACTTCAAGGGAGAGCTTCGGATTGGTGGAATTCTATCACCATTGATACTCCGGAGGAGGAGATTACTTGGGAGCAATTCCAAGCTAGATTTGAAGCTAAGTTCATCTCTACGGCTCAGAAATCTGTCTTGTTTAAAAAGTTTGTGGAGCTCAAGCAAGGTGGAAGACCCGTTCTTGAGTATGTTTCTGAGTTTGAAGCTTTGTCCAAGTATGCCAAGTCATATATTGATTCTCCCTATCAGAAGAATGAGAAGTTTGTGACCGGTTTGGATGCTTATCTTGGAAGACAGTTGGTGGATCATCTGGACGATCCACTTGAGAAGCTTGTGGAGAAAGCTATCAGGCATGAGAGTTTGTTTCCTAGGGAGAGTTCTGTTGTTGCTGTAACCAAGGAAGGGTTTAAGCCACAGAAGGGTGGAAACAAGAAGAGGAAGCAATAGCAACAAAAGGGTAAGGATGGCCAGAAGAAGCCGAGGGGCGAAATGACTTGCTATAACTGCCAGCAGAAGGGCCATCTCTCCAAGGATTGTAGGAATCCTAAGGCGCCGGCAAAATGCCACAACTGTGACAAGCCAGGGCATTTTAGGAAAGATTGTCCAGAACCGATGAAGGACAGGCAGATTGTGCAAGCTTATGCTTTGGGAGCTGTGCCATCGTTTTCAAAAGCTCTTACTGCTGAGGAGAAAGGGAAGAGTGTGGTGGTTCAAGGTACTCTTTCCATTTGTGGTGTTCCAGTTAGAGTGTTGTTTGATACTGGAGCGTCTCATTCTTTTGTTTGTGATGATTTGGTAGGCCGGTTAGGTTTGAAACCGGATATTGTTGATAGGCCATTGGTTGTGACTAATCCAGTTGGAGGTTCGTCATGCTTGTGTATGATATGTCGTGGTCTAGTTGTGTCGAGTCATGATTGCTCGTTTGTTTGTGATTGCTTTGTTCTGAACTTTGCGGGGTTCGGAATTATTTTGGGTATGGACTGGCTTAGGAAGTATGCGGCAAGGATTGATTGTGAGAGGCTGGAGGTGACAGTCGGGAATGTGGAAGGGCGAAAGGTTGTGATACGATGTAAGCATGAAGAAGGCGTCTTCATGAGCTCCATGTATTCGCTGGTTGTTCCACGGGATGGACTGTCATCGGTGCCTATTGTGGATGGATTTGAGGATGTCTTTGACGAGGTCAAAGGGTTACCGCCGCATAGGGAGATCGAGTTTTGTATCGATCTAGTTGAGGGAGCCAGACCCGTTGTGATGCCTCTTAGGCGGATGGCGCCTAGGGAACAACAAGAGTTGAAGGTGCAAGTTGATGACCTTTTACGGAAAGGATTCATTCGGCGTAGTGTGTCCGAATGGGGTGCACCAGTTGTGTTCGCAACCAAAGCGGATGGATCGTTGAGGTTGTGTGTGGATTATCGTAAGCTGAATAAGGTGACTAAGAAGAACAAGTATCCATTGCCGAGAATAGATGACTTGTTTGATCAGCTTCATGAAGCTAAGGTGTTTTCTCAGATGGATTTGGCAACGGGATTTCACCAGTGGAGAGTGGCTAAGGATAGTGTGCCGAAGACTGCTTTTAGGACACCATCCAGTTTCTATGAGTGGCTGGTAATGCCATTTGGATTGACTAACGCACCAGCATATTTTGTGGATCTTATGAATAGAGTATTCAGAGATCAGTTGAATAAGTTCGTGCTTGTGTTCGTGGATGATATTCTGATTTATTCCAGAACTGGGGAAGAGCACAAGACGCACTTGCGTATTGTTTTGGAAATCTTACGGAAACATCAGCTGAAGACTAAGTTTTCGAAGTGTCACTTCTGGAAGAGTGAAGTGAGATTCTTAGGCCATGTTATTTCTGGAAATGGAATAGCGGTTGATCCCGCTAAGGTGGCAGCGATCCAGGATTGGGTCAGACCTAAGAATGCATCAGATGTGAGAAGTTTTCTTGGATTAGCTGGGTATTATCGACGGTTTATCAAAGACTTTTCCAAGATAGCCGCACCGTTAACAGGATTGACGAAGAAGAATCAAGTGTTTAGATGGGATGATAAGTGTGAGCAAGCTTTCGTAATCCTGAAAGAGCGACTGACAAGTGCTCCTGTTTTGACTATTCCAAGTGGGAATGATGAGATGGTGGTTTACACCGATGCGTGTGGTACTGGACTTGGAGCAGTGCTAATGCAAAAGGATAGAGTTGTTGCGTATGCAAGTCGACAACTAAAGCCGCATGAAAGGAATTACCCGACTCATGATTTGGAATTGGCGGCGATTGTGTTTGCTCTGAAGATGTGGAGACATTACCTGTTGGGAGTTAGATTTGAGTTGTTTACAGATCATAAGTCGTTGAAGTATCTGTTCTCCCAAAAGGATTTGAATCTTCGGCAGCAACGATGGCTAGAGTTTTTAGCATCATATGATTTTGGTATAGCTTATACTCCGGGAAAAGGTAACGCAGTAGCTGATGCGTTGAGTCGAAGACATGCAGGATTGGGAGTCATGTTTTCGGAATGGAAATGTCTCGAGTATTTGGCTGGATTTGATTTCAGGCCTAGATGTGAATTGGAACCTGAAATGTTGGCAAACTTATCGATAAGGCCTACTCTTGTGGAAAGAATTGGCGAGAGCCAAAAGCGAGACGATAAGCTGGTCAAAATTATCCGAGATTTGGAATCTGGATTGGACCCAGAAAAGGATAAAGGATTCGAAGTCGATCGAGAGGGTTGGCTTCGGAAGCAAGGACGACTAGTTGTTCCCGATGTAGATGGATTGAGAGATGAAGTTCTTAGAGAAAGTCATCACTCGAAGTTGACAATTCATCCAGGTGGAAATAAGATGTATCGGGATATGAAGAGAACCTATTATTGGGAAGGTATGAAGAAGGATGTTGGAAATTTTATTTCCAAATGTATGAACTGTCAGTTGGTAAAAGCTGAACAGAAGAAGCCAAGTGGATTGCTTCAGCCATTAGAAGTTCCTACATGGAAGTGGGAGCAAATATCAATGGAATTTTATCGATGGTCTACCTAGAACCAGAGCAGGGAATGAGGGGATTTGGGTCATAGTAGATCGTTTGACCAAGAGTGCAAGATTCATTCCTGTTCGATCGACTAGGACTGCATCGAAGTTGGCTGAGTTGTATGTTAAGTGGATAGTTCGATTCCATGGTGTTCCGAAGAATATAGTGAGCGACCGAGATCCTTTGTTCACTAGTGGATTTTGGAAGAGCTTCCAAGAAGTTTTGGGAACTGAGTTGTGTTTGAGTACAGCTTATCACCCTCAAACAGATGGTCAGACTGAGAGAGTCAACCGAGTTTTGGAAGATCTTCTCAGAGCTTGTGTTTTGGACTTCGGAGGATCATGGGAAGATCATCTTCATTTGGTGGAATTTGCTTATAACAACAGTTATCAGTCGAGTATTGGTATGGCACCATTTGAGGCATTGTATGGAAGACCGTGAAACTCTCCGACATGTTGGTTGGAAACTGGAGAAAAACTGATACTTGGGCCAGAGATGATTCGACAGACTTCGGATTGTATAGGGATCATTCGGCAACGTATGAAGGCAGCCCAAGATCGTCAGAAAAGTTATGCCGATAATCGTCGTAAGGATTTGGAATTCGACATAGGTGATATGGTTTTTGTGAAGATTTCTCCTCTGAAGAATGTTATTCGATTTGGAAAGAAAGGAAAGTTAACTCCGAGATTTGTTGGACCATTCCCGATTATCGAGCGAATTGGAAAGCTCGCTTATAGATTGGAGTTACCAGAAAAGATGGCGGGTGTGCACAATGTTTTTCATGTATCTTATCTACGGAAGTATGTGCATGACTCGAATACGGTGGTTTCTGCTGATAGCTGTGAAGATTTAGAAGTTGATCCAGTTGTTTCGAGACCTCGTAAGCCGCTTCGTGTTGTTGAAACCGACACGAAACAGCTTAGGAGGAAGACGATTACGTTGCTCAAGATACAATGGAGTGATGATGTTAACGACTGTACGTGGGAGGAGGAAGAGAGGATGAAGGCAGCTCATCCTGAACTCTTCAAGGTATGGCCCTAAGGTGTCGTGACATCTCATGAATTTGTAACTTGTTCTAATCTTAGAATTCTGCATGCTAGGCTAGAATTGGATGCATGGTTTGTTGATTGCTATGGATGGTAGGCATGCAGAATAGTTTTGATTGCTGTTGTTTGTTTGGAATTTCGGGGGCGAAATTCCTAAGGGGGAGAGAATGTAACGACCCGTATTTTACGTGTCGACTAATCGTAAAATAATGGCTACTAGGTTGTTAGTGTTGTTTATGGCATCTATAGCTTAAGTCGTACGTTTTTTAACTCGTAAGGAATTGACCCGTGTGGAAGTTAGGTTGGATTAGAGGAGTTAACGGGTTAAGAGATGAGTCGTGTACGAGTTAACGAGATAGTGGAGTTTTAAGTCGTAACCGACTTAGGAGTGTGCACGAGTTAACGAGTCAAGGTAGTGAACGACTCATGTATGAGTCGTGAATGACTTAAGGTTTTGACCGACTCAGGGAATAAGGAGCTAACGAGTTAAGAGTTATGAGTTAACTCGTATGGGACGACTCATGGTGGTTAACGGCTTATAGAGTTAGAACATTGCCAGGTTACGAGTTAACGGGATAGGTTGAGTCATGACCGAGTTAAGTGATGAGTCGTATAGTAGATGAGTCGTTGAGGGCTTAGGTCGTTATGTCGCGTGTGGGTTAGGTCGCGCGCTTGGATGAGTCGTAGCTTGTTAGGTCGTATGCTGTTGGGATTCTCTGAGTCGTGGAATATGATGAGTCGTAAACGACTCAGGGATGACTCGTGGACGACTTATGGATGAACGACTCATGGAGTTTTCAGCTTATAAATAGAGGGGTTTGGCTCACTTTTTGGCACCGGTTTTTGAAGCAACGAAGTGCTGCCATTTTGGAAAATCGACTACAACATTTTCTTCACTTCTTTCTCTACTTCAATCTAGTGCTAACATCCATTGAAGATCGAAGATCAAGATCGAAGATCGAAGAGCCAAAGTTGAAGATCTTCATCCGACGAAGCTAGATCTCACCATTTCAAGCGAGATTTCAACGAATCGAGCTTGAGTCCTTGCTGTCCAGATCTTTTGTTGATTGTTTTTGAAGTGTTAGGGTGATTCGGTGAGTGGTGGTTATCTCTCACGCGGACCCAAAGGAGTATATTGGATTGGTGGTTTGTTGAAGTGTTGTAGATAGTGATTTTATGCATATTTCTTTAGATCCAAGTGTAGATCCATTACTTATGAAGATGTTTACTTATGAAAGTTCATTCATCAAGTTGTAGAGACAAAACCCATGATTTATATTTGTTAGATCTATGCTAGAAACCCATGATTCATGTATGTTATATCTATGCTCATTTATTTACAAAATTGCCATTGTAGTAATAAATACCTACTTAGACCATATTTGATTACTTGATTGCTTAAGTTAATGATTGATTTGATTGATTGCTATGTATGTTAGTTGATTGATAGTTAGATCTAGACAAGATGGTCGAAGATGATTCAAAAGCTAAGTGGAAAGGCTCTTGAATGGTGAAAGCTGCTTGTGGCATATGAAGCGGATGTTGAAGCTCATATGTATGGATTAGATGATGTTGAGATGGACTTTACCATAATGCGGGGAGGCAAAGTATGGTATTGAGATGGACTTTGCCATGATGCGAGGAGGCAAAGTATGATGATGAGATGGGACGGGTCATGATGACGTTCCAAGCACGGACTGTGACGACGTGCGAAGCTATGTTGATAACTCGGTGATGCGATCCGGGTTGATGATAATGGTTAGCTTGAGAGGCGCTTGATCTAGTATGAAAATAGTCGTCAAGGAGGATGACTAGGAGGCTGAGATCTCATCGTTGTTGAAGGTTCTAGCATGCTCAAAGCAAGAGTACGTTGGAACGGGCTGCGACGACGTTCCAAGCACGGGCTGCGACGACGTGCTAGTACTCTGGGTAGTTGCGAAAATTCCTAGGCACGGGCTGCGACGACGTGCGGAGTTATGTCTAGAACCGGGGTTACCATTAGCCCTTGACAGATGGATAAAGGAATGAGTTGGTCATTCAATTAACGGTGAAATCAAGGCAATGATAACAGTGATAGCCAGAGTCATGGATGTTTGCACGTTTGATTGTATCATCATTCGATCTCAAGAGCGGTGTTTTCTGGGTGCTTATCTGATCTTGGTTTAGGCCTTGGGGGTTTGTATTTGGAAAACATTGACCTTGACTCGAGTGATTATTGCTTTACTCCAATTGTCTGCCATGTTATGCTTGCTTCTCCTTAATGTGTGTCTGGGGGCTATCACTGTAGAAAGAGGCGGAATGGGATGGTTTGGTTCCTATTCCTTTTATCCCTTATGCTATTTTGGTATGTTTGATAGTTGATTTACTGCTCACTAAGACTTTGTCTGACTCAAGGTTTTATGTCTCCTCTTATTACCTTGGGCTGTTCATCCATGTTGGGATGGGCAGACTAGGTGACAGGTGGCAGGTGCTGATCTTAGTGACTCACGCTGATGATGACGAAGACGAGCAGGAGGCTTTACATATTATTTTCATATTCAATGTACTGGATATTCCGATGTTTGTTGATTACTCTGAGTGCTATGTAGTGAGGCTTCTTGTATTCATGATTCAGACCATGTGTAAAGCTATTATAATTAGATGATGATATTCTGTTCTATGGGAGCTTCACTATATTATATTTCTCTATTGTATTTTATCCATGCGCTGTGAGTTTTACGATAGAGTCTGCGATGTTTATTTTACCTTTGACGGTCACTCATGGCTGCCTGGCACACTTTCAGCGCACTATTCCCTTGTTTCCGTGCGGGAGTCATGGGTGGTCGTCACAGCTTGAGTCGACTATTCTCCATCACATCAACTCAAGGTGAACGGAAATACGAACCATTAGGGTTAAATAAGAAGGAGGTAGAAGAAGAGAAAACAAAACAATATCAGAATTTCACAACCGCCGCGGAATAACATATAATAGACAACAATGGACTTTTATACAAAGAAGTTGTAACTGTTTTATACATTACATCATCAGAGTACAACATCAACCAATAACACAACACTGGACCGTTATGATAACATGTCCACACAAAGTTGAATACACAACATACCATATACAGTGGAAAAAGTCAGATACGTGTGATAGGTCTCGCCATCCAGCGCATCTCCTGAGCTCCATAGCAGTCAATCTAAAATCTGTATTCTATAATACTCGGTCTGACCCGAGCATTACAAAGAAATAACACCCAAGTCAGTCTGGAAAACTAGCGTGAGAAAACACACTCAAATGGATTATTTAAATTTTCAAAATCCTTTGAAATCAAAGGTATCTCGTAAGACCACACCACAAATAAATATGCCAGTTTTTACCTTACGATAACCAAAACATTTTTATCAAATCCATCTGATATTATAATAGTGTCTATAGAAAGCAAAACAGAATCTAGCTGAAATGCTTGCATCTCACGTTCCAGCAATAGTAGGGCACAATTAAAATCGTTCAGGCGCTTATTAGAGATTGGATTCCATACAATTGAAGGGCTACTGGGGTACCGCCTGTCACAGTACCTGGTCTAGATCAGAGTACCGAGGATCCCCCTTGATCCCCTACTGCACAACACCGGAGCTACCCCTTACTTGATAGTTTGAATAAGATCACCCCGCGGTTGGGATTAACAACCGCCCACATAGTCGATTAGAAAGGGACATCTAAACAGAAATGACCTTACCCTAATTGGTTGCTAGCCACTTAGCCTCTTGCTGCACCATCCCTGTTTCAGCCATTCCCGATTGATGAGGATCGAGGCTATGCATTACCTTTTTAGCACACATACACTTAGAATGCTCATCATCCCCCTGACGATGTTCTGATAGTATTCGTCCATACAAGTCCGTTCTCGGTCCGAACGGAACCAAAGGCACTACTCCTACTACATCCATTTGGAATCACCCTCAGGATTAGTAGCGATTAGCCCTTGCACTTCACTGCTCCATCTTCGACTCCAATCTCTAGCCTTCCTCACGAAAACGTTCAAACCAGATCGAACTGGTTTTCGGGAAAATAATCTCGATTCCAGTCTCTTCGAAATGATCAGGGCATTGGCCATAATTGATAGTAGATTATTTAACTATCATATAACATCCACAAACAACCATCACCCTTAATAATTTCCTAAATTATTTATTTCAAAATATCTTTGCGAGATATTTTTCTACACTTCAACCCTTTGAAAATAGTTCCAAATCACTTTTCTCTCGCGGAATAAATTTCCACCCAATTGTTTTATTTGCACTGAAAATCACCAAGTCTTAATACTTAGATTTTTAAATAATTTAAATCACTTTATCCAAAAAAAATATTTACTATCAAATTAAAATAAATAGATTGTAAATTTATGTACCTTGCTATTCAAACCCTAGTCGAGATGCCCAAACACACATGCGGCACCTCAATTTGACCTTCACTGCCCTAACTTCACGACTACGACATCACTTAGCTCAAGAAACCCACCCACGTCCCAAACGCTACTCGAAGCTAAGAAAAATGAAACCCTAGTTTTCGCCGCTAGGCCGAGCAACCCAAACGAGAGCCGCACCCAAAACAACGCGAACAACCAGGCCTCGCTCTCCGATCTCCCCTGATGACACCATGCTCGAGCACGCTTAGGAGTCGCGATCGATTTCCTCTCAAAATCGAGTCGATTTCGATTTGATTTGAATAAGAAGACAGGCAGCCATAGGCGTTGGATCTGGGAGAAAAAACACACACGATTTATTCTCTTTATTTCGAATGAGAAATGAGATTAGATTGAACTACTCGGCCATTATTTTATTTGAATTCAATTTTTTTTCTTTTCTTCTTCTTCGTTTCTGTTTTGAAGAGAAGCTCTGTTGGTTGAAAAAGTGCAGAATAGCAGTTGATGGGAATGCAGATTTAAATGTTGAAATATATATTATATTATATTTTAATTCAAATTCAAATTGTCTCGATTAACGCAGCTTAAAATCGCGAACCACTATCGAGGCGTGTCGCCAGGCGTTTATAAGGTTATACCCCTATTACAAACGCGATGGAAAAGGTTTCGAGTCCTAATTCGATCGAAAGGAGAAGATAACTTTTTGGACAAGCTATTATATTAAATTTTCGATATGGATTTCAGCGCGTTTACACATCGTACAGCCACGTGACAACTCCAAAACCTATGAAATTTGAAATTCGATAATAGAACACTATCACGGATCCAATGGAATGGGTTTCGTCGGATCCGAGACCGTGCCTCGGAAGGCTATTTTTAAACGTCAATTTAAATGATATATTTTTAAAACTGAACAAATCGCTATTAAATTCAATTTAAAAAGTTCTGTTATCTTCAGTATTATTAATACAAATTTTAAAAGCCTTTAAATTATTTTCATCTAGCCTAAAATTCCCGATTCAGCAATTTACCTGGTTCCTATAATTTAAATTCCATATTTAAATTATCCAATAAATAACGATATTTGAAATTCAAGTTAAAAATTAACTTTTAAATATTTAAAATAAATTGAATATTCCTATTTCAGATATCTAAAAATTGCAGGTCATCACATTCCTCCCCCTTAAAAGAATTTCATTCTGAAATTACTAGTTAAGAAGAATATCTAGTACCCATTAACTATTTCCAAACCCAAACAGTTTTTAACAACATCTTAAATTAATCTTTTTATTAAAGACACACTATCCCTCTTACTAACTTTCCAAACTCTTTCATAGTTCCCAAACAACTTTACTTATTCAACCATTCAAATTATAATTCAAATTCAAATTTTAAACTATCAAAATTTTCTCAAAAATTTTCTCTCTAAATTTTCGGAAAATTTCACCAGCATCTCCTTTGCACGGCTAGCTCGGTATAACTACAAAATACCTCTACGTTCCCCCAAATTTCAAAAGAAAACAAAATGTCAAGTGGCAAGAACAGAAAATCATCAAATTGCATACAGAAATTTAAACGCACACCTTTTGTCATCAATTCAATTTTATTTTCTAATATCAAAAATACCAATTTCCCTTTTGCTTTTTAAACACCTGTATATCCTACTCAGCAATAATATCCAAACATAGCTTTCAAAATCATTTTATACATTCCTTTTACAAAAGTTTCAATATCTATTTCATTCAAGCCCGTATGATGTACACATATCATTCGTATGCAATACCAAATTCGACCGCGTACTCGATCACACATTTCACTTCCGAACTTGTATCGTCCATCCGACTTCCTAGTGCAGACTCAGATTTGGTTTCTTGATCGGAAACCGTTATTCTACTTGCATAGTCATATACTATGATAGAGAATTTCCAGAATCAATCAATAATCCATATACGGGGTTCGCCGTCGAAAATCGAGTGAAAAATCCCAACTCGGATCGATATAAATGTCTTGAAATTCTATGCTTTAATCTGGATCAAATCGCTATGCGAATTAAATAATATACGTACATCTTACGTACTAATCTTAATTGATTTTTAGCTATATTGATTCTCTTTTATTCACCTTTATTTCGATTTTCCCTACACTTATTCGCAATTATTATTTCACAACCTTTATTAAATCTTCACTCAAATAATTACTCAATATATTTTCCCGACACCATTTTACTTAAGAATTCCCACCTAAATTTTCTTAAATTTATTATAAATATTTTATATACTTCTTATATTTATTTTCACTTCACCACTTTTGTTTTATATCAATTTTATTCTTGCATTTTCAATTCCATTTGAATTCAATTTACCTTCCAATTTTTCAATATTGAATTCTATTCACTTTTATCTCAAACCACATTCAATTAACCATTTCTTTAATTAGTTCTACTAGTAATTTATTATAAATCTCAAAGGATTTTATTTCCAATCATTCGTTTTATTTAGCCCAAACTAACTAAATTTCCATTTCACTTTATTTACATTGAATTCCCACAATCAATTTCAATTCCATTTACTTACAATTGTAAATTCATTTGTTCATTCACAAATTTATTTCTAACTAATAAATTTATTTTAAGAACCATTTTATTTAGTCCACTTATAATTTTCCTCAAATTCACTTTTATTTAACTAGATTCAATTATATTCCAATTAAATTCAAATTTTAAACTTCTATAAGTTTTTCCCACTTGTTTTCATTTCATTCACTAACCTTTTTAATTTACTTCATTTAGTTGGCTTACCTTCTAACTTATTTTGTTTCCATACTTACTTTAATTTAACTCTTCTTCAAATTAGATTATATTCTAACAAATTTTAAAATTTTCAAGTCATCCAACCCATTTATTTTCCATAAACATTTTAAACTAAACTTCCACAGTTTAAACTATTACCTAAACATTCAAAATCAATTTTGAAAACATATATATCCAAATCAAACTATTCTTTTGCATTTTCAAAAACAAACCCAATTTCGTAAACAAACACCCATCCAAAACATCCAGGTAGCATTCTCTCCCTTGGAAACTCGAAAATGAACATTGATGATGCTGTAGTATTATCGAAACTATTTTCCAGCGACAGAAAAGAGTTCGGTACTTTAATTCTTTTTGAAAAACATTTTCGAATATTTTTGATTCCAAATCTCAGTAGATTTCATATCCAATTCAAAAATATTTCCCTAATAATATCACTATTATTTCTCCAAAAGCTTTGAAAAATCATTTTCAAACCCAAAGGAATTTTAAACTTTTCCCAAAATTTCAAATCTTAAATCCTTCCAATCTAAATTCAACATTACTCTAGAATTTTATCTCTTTTCAATTATAAATCACATTTACAATTTACATTTACAAATTCCATTCTGTTATATGAATTTATTTCCTTTACTTTGGTTATAATTCAAATTCCTTATTCCATTTCCACTCAACAATGATAATAATTTAATATTATCATTCTCTAACAACCAAGCAAACCATATATACTTATAATAATTTATATAAAAATTATTTATTTCCTATATAAAAATAATTTAGGTAAAATTATTTCATTTACCCCATTTAAAACAATACCATATCAAGTTGTTCTGTCCAAGTGTTTAGAGTTCCTATCAATAACGTTAATTACTCGTATTGACCAGAATCCATAAACCACTCAACAAACCAATCTACACAATATAAAATCATTTTATATTCACTAACAAATACGCGTTCATATCTATTAATATGCTCAAACTCATTTTAGAGTACAACTGACTCTATCTCTATGAGTAATCCCTACCAGAGCCAAGGTTCTCACTTAACCTTCAGCTCTGATACCACTATAACAACCCGTGAACCCGTACCCCTTGAGTCGACATTATTCTCCATCATATCAACTCAAGGTGAACGGAAATACGAACCATGAAGGCTAAAGAAGAAGGAGGTAGAAGAAGAGAAAACAATATCAGAATCTCACAACCGTAGCGGAATAACATATAATAGATAACAACAGATTTATATACAAAGAAGCTGTAACCATTTTATACGTTGCATCATCAGGGTACAACATTATCTAATAACACAACACTGGACACTGGACAGTTATGATAACCTGTCCAGACAAAGCTGAATATACAGCATACCATACATAGCGGAAATAAGTCAAATACGTGTGATACGTCTCGCCATCTAGGTCATCTCCTGAGCTCCATAGCAATCCATCTAAAATCTGTATTCTATAATACCCGGTCTGACCCGAGCATTATAAAGAAATAACACCTAAGTCAGTTTGGAAAACCAGCGTGAAAAACACACTCAAATGGATTATTTAAATTTTCAAAATCCTTTGAAATCAAAGGTATCTCGTATGACCGCGCCACAAATAAACATGCCGGGTTTTTACCTTACAATAACCAAAACTTTTTTACCAAATCCGACTGATATTATAATAGTGTCTATAGAAAGTAAAATAGAATCTAGCTGAAATGCTTGCATCTCACGTTCCAGCAACAGTTTGGTGCAATGAAAACCGTACAGGCGCTTATTAGGGATTTGATTCCATACAATGGCAGGACTACTAAGGTACCGCCCGTCACAGTACCTGATCTAGATCAGAGTACCGAGGATCCTCCTGATCCCCTACTACACAAGACCGGAGCTACTCCTTACTGGATAGTCTGAATAAGATCATCCCGCGGTTGCGATCAGCAATCACCCACACAGCTGAATAGAAAGAGACATCTAAACAGGGATGACCTTGCCCTATTTGGTTGCTAGCCACTTGATATTGCTGCACCTCCGTTGTTTTAGCCATTTCCAGTTGATAAGGCTCGAGGCTATGCATTACATTTTTAGCACGCATACACTTAGAATGCTCATCGTCCCCCTGACGATGCTCTGATAGTGTTCGTCCATACAAGTCCATTTTCGGTCCGAACGGAACCGAAGGCACTACTCCTACTACATCCATTTGGAATCACCCTTAGGATTAGTAGAGATTATCCCTTGCACTTCACTGCTCCATCTTGACTCCAAGCTATTGTCTTCCTCACAAAAATGTTCAAGCTGGATCGAAGTGGTTTTTGGAAAATTAATCCTGATCCCGGTCTCTTCGAAACGATCAATGCATTGGCCAATATTGATAGTCGGTTAATTAACTGTCATATAACATCCACAAACAACCATCAGACCTTAATAATTTCCCAAATTATTTATTTCAAAATATCTTTGCGAGATATTTTTCTACACTTCAACCCTTTGAAAATAGTTTCAAATCACATTTCTCTCATGGAATAAATTTCCACCCAATTATTTTATTTCCACTAAAAATCACCAAGTCTTAATACTTAGATTTTTAAATAATTTAAATCACTTTATCCAAAAAAAATACTATCAAATTAAAATAAAGAGATTGTAAATTTATGTACCTTACTGTTCAAACCCTAGCCGAGATGCCCAAACACACATGTGGCACCTCAATTTAACCTTCACTGCCCTAACTTCACGACTACTACATAACTCAACTCAAGAAACCCACCCGCATCCCCAATGCTACTCGAAGCCGAGAAAAATGAAACCCTAGTTTTTGCCGCTATGCCGAGTAACTCAAACGAGAGCCGTATCCAAAATAACGCGAACAACCAGGCCTCGCTCTCCAATCTCCCCTGAAGACACTGTGCTCGAGCTCGCTTAGGAGTCACGATCGATTTCCTCTGGAAATCGAGTCGACTCCGGTTTGATTTGAATAAGAAGACAAGCGGCCATAGGCGTTGGATTCAGGAAAAAAAGAAATGCAATTTATTCTCTTTATTTCGAATGAGGAACGAGATTAGGTTGAACTGCTTGGCCATTATTTTATTTGAATTCGATTTCTTTTTTTTCTTTTTTTCTTCTTCATTTCTATTTTGAAGAGAGCTCAGCTGTTGATTTTAAAAAGAAATAGGGAGACAAGGATGAGATGTTAAAATGTGGAGGGATGGCTACAGTGATTGAAAAAGGACAGAATAGCAGCTAATGGGAATGCAGATTTAAATGTTGAAATATATATATTATATTTTAATTCAAAATCAAATTGTGTCGATTAACGTAGCTTAAAATCGCAAACCCCTATCGAGGCATGTCACCAGGCGCTTATAAGGTTATATCCTTATTTCAAACGCGATGGAAAAGGTTTCGAGTCCTAATTCGATCGTATGGAGAAGACATCTTTTCGCACCAGCTATTATATTAAATTTTTGATATAGATTTCAGCGCGTTTACACATTCTACGGCCACATAACAACTCCAAATACTACAAAATTTGAAATCCCATAATAAAACACTATTACGGATCTGATGGAACAGGTTTCGTCGAAATACGAGACCGTGCCTCAGAAGGCTATTTTTAAACGTCAATTTAAATGATATATTTTTAAAACTGAACAAATCACTATTAAATTCAATTTTAAAAGTACTTTTATCTTCAGTATTATTAATATAAATTTTACAAGCCTTTAAATTATTTTTAGCCAGCTTAAAATTCTTGATTCAGAAATTTACCTGATTCCCATAATTTAAATTCCATATTTAAATTATCCAATAAATAGCAATACTTGAAATTGAATTTGAAAATTAACTTTTAAATATTTAAAATCAATTAAATATTACGATTTCAAATATCTAAAAATTCTAGGTCATCATAGTATGTGTATATATATAAGAAAGCATATTTGTTAGTGTTATAAAAGGTTTTGTATTGTGTTAATTTGTTTTGTTTAGTATTTATCAATTCTGGTCGGTACATAGGACGCTATGGCATCAGTAAGAATTTCAAAACACTCAATAGGACAGACCGACCATAATATTGTTTTGAAATATAGGTAAATGAAATAATTTTGCCTATTATATATTTTTTATATAAAATAAAAAAATTTATAAATGATATAGTTGGATGTAATAGGCTGTTTGTTAGGCAGAACATTTTATATACATTGATTGAAAAATAGGATTTACAAATAAAGAAAATAAAAATTGGAAGTTTAGAACTGAAGTTCTAAGATTTTTGAAAATTTCTTTCTAAAGATTTTGGAATATGATATTAGTAGTATTTATAAGTATTTTCTGATATAAATATTTCAAGATGATTTGAAAGAAATGTTTTAAAAGAAATTTTTTAGAGGAAATAAGCTCTGTACTCCCCTCTCTATCATTGGAAAATAATTTCTGTGATGCGTGCACGCATCATCGATGTTCATTTTCAAGTTTCAAAGTGGGAAGGACACTCTAGTAGTTTTACTACACATTTATTTTGATAAACAAAGCTTGATTTTTTTTATTTTTTGTATGATTGGACATATATAAGTTATGAGTGTATATATATATATTAGTTTAAAATGATTGAAATGGAACCCGGTTATTTAGTACTTAAGTTTCTGTGAATTAGAAATTAATATTATTGTAATGAATGGAATCTTGACTATATTAATAATTCTAAAATAAAAATAATAAATTTGATATTAAAATGATTAATGAAATAGATAAGAAATTGAAAATTTTTAACCTACAAGTTAAAGAATAATGAAATTTTAGAAGATGTAATTATTAAACATTTTGTTTACTAAATTGAATGAGGTAACTTGTGTAACATTCAATTGCATTCTTAAATATGTATACACACACACCCCAAAATGTTAAAAGTTGAATGTTAAATAAGGATATGTAATAGAATACAAGTAAAACTTAAGTAATGAAAGTGTTCAACGAAATTACTTCTAAATAAGATTTCTGATGTTATAAATTGTTATATACTTAAGTTAATAATTTGAAATGTTACAAATTAAATGTAATAGAAAAGATGAATACTGTAAGTAAATAATTATAAACTTAAGTTTATGTTGTAGCCATTTATAATTACAGTGAGTACTATATTAATTAAATGATTATAACTTCAAAAGTGTTGAAATGACGTAGAAATAAATTTAATATTCATTAATACTGTATGTGGAACAAATGGATGTGAAAAAAATAACCTATCAATGATGAATTAAATTGTAAAGAAGCTTACATGGTAATGAACACTCTAAATAATTGAGATGAAAATAACTTACGTAAGCAATGAATGTAAAGTAATGAAAAGAAAAATGAAATTGTATAAATGAATGGAAAATGAATTTTGTAAGTGATAAAAGTAAGGAAACTAAACAAGTATCGTATGAACAAATAATAATGAACAGTGAATAATGTAAAGATTAAAACATAGGTATTATTTGAAATTAATGTTTGTTTGACTTATGGATTGGTTGGGAAAGGTTACTTCTATTGTGTAGGATGTATAAATGATCTATTGAGTTTTATCTAAGACTGTTGAGAGTATGGTTTACTTCATAATTTGTTTATCATTTTATATGATTAAAAGTTCTGAACCCGAATAAACTATTTGTTTTGGTTGCTATGGATGGATGATCAATTCCTTGGTTGAAATGATGTTTGTAGTATTTGTTTGCAAATGATTATTGTTATGTTGTGATGTTTTGTTTGTTATTTATTGAGACAACTTAAATATTTCTCTTTTATATAAAATTATTGATTCTTTTGGATTATATAAGTGAAATACAAGTTATGGAAGCAATTGTTATCGCTTTTGGTTTCATAAAATAAGTGTTGTTTGCCCGACAAATGGGTACATTCTCTGTGATAACCCAGATTTTTGAACATCTGGTAATTGGATAATTTACTGCTTTTATTTGAATAAATAAGTGGAATTCTGGTAATTTAAAATTATCTGGAAGTAATAAACCTTATGGTAAATTAAAAATATGTCAATAGACATATGCAAACTTTATTGAAAATTTTATGTGTGTTCGTATACAAGTGTATATATTTATATATGTATATAGGAAGATATTGTTTAACCCGAGCCTTTCCTTTGTAATTTGAATTGAATTTGAAATTCAAAAACAAATGTCATAAAAAAAAATGTGACTTAGAATAATATATATTAGATTTTTACTAATGTATAGTTAGTTTCAAATTATTTTCTTTAAAATTTTATCAATATTTTAAGGGAAAATATGAATATAAATTTGATAATACGCACATACATATAAACATAAAAATATAAAGTGTATGAACACACATATGTTACAAGTATAAGACTTATAAATATTTATCAAAATATATTCTCATGTAGAATAACAAGTATTAAGATATTAACACTTAAATTTACAACTATAAGGGTTTTATGATAAAATTAAACAAGTGTTGCTATTATAACATAGAATTGAATAAGTGTCAAACTTTTAAATTTTTCATTTTTTTAAGAAATTAAGTTTGGATATAAGTATACTCTCCTCCCTTTCTCATTTCTCTTATCTTCCACTTTCAAACTTTTTCTACAAAAACAGAGAACCCTATAAAACTCAAACTAGGAAGACAAAGACCTGTAAAGAAAACAAACCAGAGGAAAATAAAAATTCAAAACAAACCAGTATCAAATAGTTCAAAGATCATCTCAAACCTCAATAGTCTAAGCAGGATCAAGCAAGTAAGGATCAAGCAGATTCAATATAAATTCAACTCAAACTTCAACAAGTTGTAAAGAAAATTTCAGACTCAAGAATCTAGTTTTTCTAAAAATAAATTACGGAATTGCTCTATTGTCTTCTACAGGTGAGTAACCACTACTTTAGAAAGTATAAACCTGTTCTCTGTTTTTAGATACAGATGGGTAAAACTCTTAAAATCTGAAATATCTAGAATTGGTATGTGATGAACGCTTGAAGTATGATATGAATTTTATTATGAAAGATGTTAAAAATGATTTTTATATTTTATATGTGTTCATGTCTGTAAAAGGCTAAGCATGCCTCTGTTGGAAACATTAAAGGTTTGAAAAACCTGATCCAAAAATTCAAATCTTCCACTTAAGTGATATTTTGGCTTTGATCTCTGAAATAAAATGTTTTTAGGTGAGTAAACATCATTTTTTAAATTTGATTCAAGTAAAAATATTTGTATATCTTTCAGAAATAAAATACTTCAGTGAAGGACATATTAATGTCAGAATTTGATTATTAAATTACCAGATTTTGATTGTATAATTGAATTTGACTTCGAAATCTAAGATTTTTAAAAGCAAAACCATGATTTTTAGACTTGTAATTAGTGAGATAGTGCAATTTGATTAGTTTTGGGTTAACTGTCATTTGCCGTCGATCGGCATGATATAGGTGGTCGAGACTTGGCCTGGAGATGGCTCGTGTGTCAAAGATTTTGGGGAAAATTGGCAAGGAAATTCTTTGAAGTCGTGGGTGGTGGTGGTAGAGATCTAGGGTTTTAGGTCTTGGTTGGGATGTGGATGTTTGCACGGTGATTACAAACTCGTGACGACATCGGAATGGGTCGGTCGTGGGGGAGAGAAAGTTGAGGTTGTAGCGAGTTTGCCGATGGGTTTTTGAGGCTCCGGTGGTCATAGGGTGTTGGTCGAGGCGATGGAAGGAGGTCAGATCATTTCTGTTTGTGGTTTGAGTTTGATTTTTCTGATTTAGGGTTTTTGAGGGAATTCTGGTTAGCCATGGAAGGTGAGGGGGTCGTTAGACTTGGTAATGACGACGGCGGAGGTTTGATCACCTCCGATCATATGTGCAGGTGCACAGTGCACCAGACATCGACAATGGTACTTGAATTATCATTCGAGTTCTGGCGAATTAGAATAGTAGTTTTTGGGTTAGACCCGAAGTAGTTCGAAGTTTACTCGAAGTTGGTTCGACGCGTGATATACACTGGGTTTCCTCGGAAATTTTAGTTGGTTCGACTTAGGTATTTTTAAGTTATTGTAATCAAATTCTATAGGCTTATCAAAATGTGTAGTTTCAAAGAAAATTATAAAACAAAGTTCTAAACAAAGTGTTAGTGAATTTTAAATGAGATTTCAAAGTTTAAAAATGCTTTAAAATCGTTGTTTAATATAAATTATTATAATTGGTAAGTTTCTGGATGTTTCAAAGGTGATTTAATTTAATAAAGTATTAATTATTTAGCGTATTAATGATGGTTAGTCAGTTAAAGAAATAATTAATCGATTTAATTATTAAGACAATTAATAAAGGATTAATTAATCGGTGTAATCAATTTAAAGGATGGATTTATTTATGTGATTAATTAATTAAGGTAATTAATTTAAAAGATGATTAACTTATTAAAGATACTTACTTAATGAAATTAATTAGTGATAATAATGAAAGTAATTAGAAAAATTATTTAATGTCATTAATTAAGGAGGATAATTAATGGGTAATTACTAAAAGTGATTTATTTAATGATAAATACTTAAGGAAAGTAATTAAGGATAAATTACGTAGTGTAATTAATTAAAAAATTTATTAAGGAAATTAATTAAAGGATAGATAATTGTTGAATGTGATTAATTAAAGGTTAATTAATCAATATAAGTGATTATATGGTAATTAATTTGAGTAATTAATTAAGGATATCTGTAATTAATGTGAATGGGTGAGGGTTTATTAATTTGTATAACTAATTAAAGGCTAATTACTTAATGTAATTAGGGATGATAATTAAAGGAGGATTAATTATTTGGTTTGAAATTAATTAATGTAAGTAAGCAGGATTAAAGATGATTGAAGTAATTAGTTTAATTTATTTAAATTAATTAGAAATAGTGTGACTAATTGGTCTTACTTATAGATGATTAAGATATATTGAATGACTTAGATCAGTTGATATCTCTGATATGTGATTGTGATGCTTTTGTGACATGAGATACTTTGGTTGAACTGTGAAAATATGGGTGATCTATCTGAGGTGGATGATTATGAATATGAAATCCTGAATATAAATTGTATCGTTTAAAGTTAAACAATTTGATTTAAAGAATGACACTGGATTTGAAGAGACCGGGGTCGGGTATCAGTAAATACCCAAAACCACTTCGATTTGTAATTTATAATAACTCTTTATGGATTAAATAAATAGGCTGGAAAGGAATAAATGATGTAAACTTGGTCATTTAATCTAAGTAATAATATTTGGATATGATTGTAAGATGTGTATTTGACTATGGTAAGTTAAGGACTCATAGCGAGGTATGATTTACCCGGGTTTTTTTAAAATAAGATTTATGCATTTGAATTTCTTATTAGATCGGTTTACTCATGCTGGATTCCAACCTGACCCGGGTGTTACTTTAATGTAATGCTCGAGTCAGACCGAGTATTACAGATTTGCAGGTAAGGACGTTCTGGAGCCCATGAGATGAGCTGGATGGCAGGAACGTATGGAGTGTTTCCGCTGTGATATATTGTTGTATATCTGGGACATATTGATTTTTTCTGTCCAGTGTTTTGTGTAAATGTTGTAACTCTGATGTATTGAAGTAAATTAACTGATACAGTTTTTCCTTTGTACAAATGCTATTTCATTTAATATTATATTTAGTCCACTACGAATGTGAGATTCTATTTTTCATTTCTGTTTCTTCTTCTACCTCCTTTCTTCTTTTCCTAACCATCTGGAATTTTCGAGATCGAAAATTTTGGGTCATTACATTTGGTATCAGAGTGAAGGTTAAGCGAGAACCTTGGCTCTGGTAGGTTTACTCATTAAGGATATGGTCAGTGGTGCCCTAAGATGAGTAGAGTGTGTGTGTGTGTGTGTGTGTGTGTGTGTGTGTGTGTGTGTGTTTATGAATATATACATGAGCATACATGTTATTTTCTTATATAAAGGTTTTTAAATGGTTTTAATGAATGATTTTTATAAAATCTTACATTTTACATATAAAGCAATAATTGGTTGTTGGATTTTGAAATTGGATAATAATTAACTGATGAATATATATATATATATAGATATATATATATATATATATCCAAATAAGAATTGGATAAAATGAACTATACAAATAAGATGAATTAGAATTAGTTTCAAACCAGAAAATAGAATGGTTATTGTGTTTAATAATGGGATGATTGTCTTCCAATAAATAATAAAAAGTTTTAAGGAAGTAACCATTAGATGAGAATAACTTGTAAATTAGAAAGGATGTAAATTGAGAAATTTGGATTCTAAGTCTAGAAACATTTGAAATTGTTCTCAAAATGTTAAAAGAAATGATATTATTAGACTATTTTGAATGTGATCTCATTTTAAAATAAGAGATGTTTGAAAATTTTAAACAAAATTTGTTTTGAATTAAAACTAAAGGTGGTTTAAATTTTAAGGTATAACTTGGTGTGCAAAGGAAATAACTTTGTATATATAAGGGATATACATGATATCAAAGATGATTTGAAAATAAACTCTAAGTGTTGAGTTATGATTTTTTCCTTGGAATGTGATATGGAAACCCAAAGTGATAAGTCTTTGAACTTATAAGTAAGAAGCAATATTGATAGAAAATTAAAATTTGATATGGAGGATTCAAATTTGAGTAAGGTTAATGGGATTAAATTGAATTTAACTTAGAGGAAGTTAAATAAGTTTGAATGAACAACCTAATATGGAAATTTCAAGACGAAATTGAGATTTAACTTAGGGAAGTTAAATGAGTTGATTTAGAAGGGAGATATATAAGATCTCAAATGGGTAATAGATGCTATTGGTGGATGTTTTATAATAATTTGGATGATATCATCCTGTTGTTATTAATATTCTTTAAACAATGAATTGGATTAATTGAAATGAATTCAGAAATGAATTGAGGAAATATATGGCCATTGTAGAAATTAAATGAAAATAGAACTTTAATCAGGAAATTGAACTTGTGGGGGTGAAATTACATTGAAATTAAGATTTAAATTGTTTAAAGACTTTAAATAAAGGTTAATTTGGTTTCAGAGGTTAAACCAACATTTGAAATTTAACTCAAATTTATATAATTCGAGATGATTTAAAGTGAGATTGAATTTGAAATTAGTTCAAACTGAAATTGATTTAAATAATTTGGATTTGTGATTAAAGTTGAATAGTTTTAAATTCAAATGGAATTTGATTTGAATTTGGAAAGAATCGAGGTTAATTCAACTTGAATTGGGATTAATTCAAAATGGAGTTGAAATGAATTGAAATTGAAAATTGGTTCAATTTGAAAATTATTTGAATAAATCAAGATTGAAATCAAAGTGGAAGAAAGTTAAATTTGGAGTGGTTTGGAGTGGGAATTGAAGTTGTTTAAATTGATGAGATTGTATCAATGTTAAGAGAAAGTGGAAATTTAAAATTGAATTGATTGGAATAAAGATTGGGTGGTGGAACAGTTTGGCTCCAAACTATTTTCAAACAAATTATTTTAATATAAGCTTTCTTAAATATATTTTTCCACGCTATTTAATGTATACAATCTTTCTTTTTAAAGCCAAACTATTTTTACTTATTTTACAATCATTTTTCGAACTATTTAATAATTTTTCAACTGTTTTATAAACTAATTGTTGTTTTTCAACTACTTTATAACTATTTACTATTTTACAATTATTTTGCAGTTATTTAAAATTTCTATAACTGTTTGACAATTTTCCAACTATTTTATAATTACTTAACTATTTTACAGCTATTTTACAAACTAATAATTATTTTTCAACTACTTATCTATTTTAAACTTTTCAAGCTATTTTCTAAATTTAAGCTGGTCGGTATTCAAATTGTTTATGATTAAATATCCATTTGAGATAAGAATTGAGGTGATAATCCAAATGGGGGTTGAGGCAATTGTGAATAGAAAGGAGAAATTGATTTAGCTAATAATCAATAAAGATAAATACATAGGATGTACGTATATTATTGTATTCGTATAATGATTTGATCCAGATTCGAGCATAGAATTTCGAGATAGTTTTTCGATCCGAGTTGGGATTTTTCACTCGATTTTCGACGATGAACCTGGATATGGATTTTTGATTGGTTCTGGAAATTCTCTATCATAGTTAGGCTATGCAAGGGGAATGACGGTTTCTGATCAAGAAACCAGATCTGAGTCCGCACTAGAAAGTCGAGTGGACGATACTAGTTCGGAAGTGAAATTGTGTGATCAAGTGAGCTATCAGATTTGATATTACGTACGGATGATATGTGTACATTGTACGGGTTTGAGTGAAATTGATATTGAAAATTTAAGGATAAGAACTATGAAATGATTTTTGAAATGAAAAGTATATTTTGTGAAATATACAATGAATAAAAGTGAAAGTGGGTATTTCTATGATGATAAGTAAAATGGAAACAACTTTATAAGAGCAATCAAACTTGAATATTTGATTTGGAATAAACAAAGTTATATATTTTTAATATGATAAACTCCCCTTGTTGAATCTATTGCCGGAAGAAAAGGGTTTTTCGAAAGTATTTGAAGTATAAAAAGAGAATTTATACAAGTATGTAGTAATTCAAAGATTTTCAAAGTTATATATGTCCATGTATATATGAAGGATCTTATGAGAATTATTTTGGAAGAAAGGTTTTGGAACCTATGGATTTTGGAAAGGCTTTGATTTTTGGGGGAAAATCCATTTTGGAAATTTGGAAAGCCTAGTTTGAGAATTATCGATTTTGGAATAATCGATTTTGAGAAAAGGAGATTTATATGGGATTCATACTAGGTGTATGATTTGGAAGATACTATATGTGTATAGTATAAAGTGTTTTGAAAATGGTTCTGGAGAAAAAGACGCTCCCTTGAATTGAACTTCTTAGGAGTACCATTGGTTGGTACTGCCTTGAGCCCTAAGGGCGAGTTCTAAAGTGGATCCTGTGTGGAAGTCTAGATCTGGACAAACTGAAGTTCCTGAGGATAATTGGATAGTGAAAGTCGAAGGCGCTGATGCCTACAGAGGCATTTGGGTTATGCTTTGACGATAGTGTAACTCGATGTCGTTGCGATCTACTGTGGACCATAGCGGAAATCGTGTGGAGGTGAGTGTCAACGTTCTACGTTTGATTTTGTTGGGAAGGCAACGTAACATTGGTAGACTGCGATCTATGGTCGAGTGGAGTGGAGAAGTTTCATTCTTTTGGCAGCGAAATTCGAGGGCGCTGATGCCTACAGTTATAAGAGTTTTTGCTATGATAGCAACGTAACCCCAAATGTAGCTGCGATCTGTAGTGGGTTCCATGGCGTAATCGAGGGGAACAGAGTGCCTACAATTATCTATGGATTTTGTCGGGATGGCAACGTAATCATCGGGTTAACTACGACCATGGATGGGGGTGATGATTTCCAGAGCATTCTCACTAAAGATGTTTCCTCTGTTTTCAAAAATGTTTTATATATTTTCAATAAAAAAAGTTTCCAAGTATTTTCACTGGTGTTGAAAACAGATTTACCAAGTACTATAGATTTTTAGTCCTACGCCTGATCAACGTATGACCGAATTTCTGTGAGAACAAGGATGGACTTGTTGAAACATCGATTTATAAAAAGTATTTTTATGAAAACCTGTTTTATAATATTATATAGATTTTTAAAAGTGTTTTATAATTGATCAAAGAAAAATTTATCAGATTTTAAGTATTGAATAAATTTTGGCTTCGTTCCATTTCGAGGACGAAAAGATTCTAAAGGGGGAGGAATGTGATAACCCGGATTTTTGAACATCTGGTAATTGGATAATTTACTGATTTTATTTGAATAAATAAGTGGAATTATGATAATTTAAAAT
The DNA here is from genome assembly GCA_030765085.1 of Allium cepa. Classification (NCBI taxonomy): domain Eukaryota; kingdom Viridiplantae; phylum Streptophyta; class Magnoliopsida; order Asparagales; family Amaryllidaceae; genus Allium; species Allium cepa. The sequence continues at coordinate 308,222,195 of CM060931.1, forward strand.
TATCTGGAAGTAATAAACCTTATGGTAAATTAAAAATATGTTAATAGATATATGCAAACTTTATTGAAAATTTTAAGTGTGTTCATATACAAGTGTATGTATATATATAGGAAGCTATTGTTTAACCCGAGCCATTCCCTTGTAATTTGAATTGAATTTGAAATTCAAAAACAAATGTCATAAAAAAACAAATTGGATTAGAATAATATATATTGGATTTTTACTAATGTATAGTTAGTTTCAAATTATTTTCTTTACTATTTTATCAATATTTTGTTAAAGGAAAGTATGAATATAAATTTGATAATACATACATATATATATATAAACATAAAAATATAAAGGGTATGAATACACATATATTACAAGTATAAGACTTATAAATATTTGTCAAAAAATATTCTCATGTAGAATAACAAGTGTTAGGATATTAACACTTAAATTTACAAGTGCAATGGTTTTATGATAACATTAAACAAGTGTTAACTATTATAATATAGAATTGAACAAGTGTCAAACTTTTAAAATTTTCTTTTATTTTTTTTAAGAAATTAAGTTAGGATATGAGTATACTCTTCCCCCTTTCTCATTTCTCTTATCTTCAACTTCTAAACATTTAAAAAAAAAAGAGAACCTTGTCAAACTCAAACCAGGAAGACAAAGACCTGTAAAGAAAACAAACCAAAGGAAAATAAAAATTCAAAACAAACCAGTATTAAATAGTTCAAAGATCATCTCAAACCTCAATAGTCTGAGCAGGATCAATCAAGTAAGGATCAAGCAGATTAAATATAAATTCAACTCAAACTTGAGCAAGTTGTAAAGAAAATTTCAGATTGAAGAATACAGTTATTCTAAAAATCAATTACAGACTTGCTTTGTTGTCTTCTACAGGTGAGTAACCACTACTTTAGAAAGTGTAAACATGTTCTCTGTTTTTAGATACAGATGGGTAAAACTCTTAGAATCTGAAATATCTAGAATTGGTATGTGATGAATGCTTGAAGTATGATATGAATTTTGTTATGAATGATGTTAAAAATGATTTTTATATTTATATATGTGTTCATGTCTATAAAAGGCTAAGCATGCCTCTGTTGGAAACATTAAAGGTTTGAAAAACCTGATTCAAAAATTTAAATCTTCCACTTAAGTGATTTTTAGGCATTGATCTCTGAAATAAAATGTTTTTAGGTGAGTACACATCATTTTTTAAATTTGATTCAAGCAAAAATATTTGTAAATATTTCAGAAATAAAATACTTCAGTGAAGGACAAACTAATGTCAGAATTTGATTATCAAATTACCAGATTTTGATTGTATAATTGAATTTGACTTCGAAATCTAAAATTTTTAAATGCAAAACCATGATTTTTAGACTTGTAACTAGTGAGATAGTGCGAGTTGATTAGTTTTGGGTTAACTGTCATTTGTCGTCGATCGGCATGATATAGGTGGTCGAGACTTGGCCTGGAGATGGCTCGTGTGTCATAGATTTTGGGGAAAATTGGCAAGGAAATTCTCTGAAGTCGTGGAGTGGTGGTGGTAGAGATCTAGGGTTTTAGGTCTTGGTTGGGATGTGGATGTTTGCGTGGTGATTACAAACTCGTGACGGCATCAAAATGGGTCGGTCGTGGGGGAGAGAAAGTTGAGGTTGTGGCGAGTTCGCCGATGGGTTTTGGGAGGCTTCGGTGGTCGGAGGGTGTTGGTCGAGGCGATGGAAGGAAGTTAGGTCATTTCTGTTTGTGGTCTGATTTCGATTTTTCTGATTTAGGGTTTTTGAGGGAATTCTGGGTAGCCGTGGAGATTGATGGAGGCATTAGCGACTTGGTGACGGTGGCGGCAGAGGTTTGATCACCTCCGATCATACGTGCAGGTGCATGGTGCACCATATATCGGCAATGGTACTTGAATTATCATTCGAGTATTGGTGAATTTGAACAGGAGTTCTCGGGTTAGACCCGAAGTAGTTCAAAGTTTACTCGAAGTTGGGTCGACGCGTGAGATACACAGGGTTTCCTCGGAAATTTTAATAGGTTCGACTCAGGTAATTTTAAATTGTTGTAATCAAATTCTATAAGCATATCAAAATGTGTAGTTTTGAAGAAAATTGTAAACCAAAGTTCTAAACAAAGTATTAGTAAATTTTAAACGAGATTTCAAAGTTTAAAAATGCTTTAAAATTGTTGTTTAGAAGAAATTATTATAATAGGTAAGTTTCTGGATGTTTCAAGGTGATTTAATTTAATAAAGTATTAATTATTTAGAGTATAAAGGATGGTTAGTCAGTTAAAGAAATAATTAATCAATTTAATTATTAAGATAATTAATAAAGGATTAATTAATCGGTGTAATCAATTTAAAGGATTGATTTATTAATGTGATTAATTGATTAAGGTAATTAATTTAAAAGATGATTAACTTACTAAAGGTACTTACTTAATTAAATCAATTAGTGATAATAATGAAAGTAATTAGAAAATTATTTAATGTCATTAATTAAGGAGGGTAATTAATGGGTAATTACTAAAAGTGACTTATTTAATGATAAATACTTAAGGAAAGTAATTAAGGACAAATTACATAGTGTAATTAATTAAATGATTTATTAAGGAAATTAAATAAAGGATTAGATAATTGATGAATGTGATTAATTAAAGGTTAATTAATCACTATAAGTGATTATAGGATAGTTAATTTGAGTAATTAATTAAGGATATATGTAATTAATGTGAATGGGTGAGGGTTAATTAATTTGTGTAACTAATTAAAGGCTAATTACTTAATGTAATCAGAGATGATAATTACAGGAGGATTAATTATTTGGTTTGAAATTAATTAATGTAAGTAAGCAGGATTAGAGATGATTGAAGTAATTAGTTTAATTTATTTAAATTAACTAGAAATGGTTTGACTAATTGGTCTTACTTATAGTTTATTAAGATATATTGAATGACTTAGATCAGCTGATATCTTTGATATGTGATTGTGACGCTTTTGTGACATGAGATACTTTGGTTGAACTGTGATATTATGGGTGATCTATCTGAGGTGGATGGTTATGAATATGAAATCCTGAATATAAATTATATCGTTTAAAGTTAAACATATTGATTTAAAGAATGACATTAGATTCAAAGAGACCGGGGTCGGGTATCAGTAAATACTTGGAACCACTTCAATTTGTAATTTATAATCACTCTTTAAGATTTATTATCTGAAATAAATAGGATGGAAATGAATAAATGATGTAAACTTGGTCATTTAATCTAAGTAATAATACTTAGATATGATTGTAAGATGTGTATTTGACTATGGTAAGTTAAGGACTCGTAGCGAGGTACGAGTTACCAGTATTTTTTTTAAAGAAGCTTTATGCATTTGAATTTCTTGTTAGATGGGTTTACTCACACTGAATTCTAGCCTGACCCGGTTGTTACTTTAATGTAATGCTTTGGTCAGACCGAGTATTACAGATTTCCAGGTAAGGATGTTCTGGAGCCCATGAGACGAGCTGGATGGCAAGAACGTATGGAGCGTTTCCGCTGTGATATATTGTTGTATATCTGGGACATGTTGATTTTATCTGTCCAGTGTTTTTGTAACGACCCAGAAATTATATTAATTAGAATTCATATATTTAATTAATTTTAAATATTAATAAGTGAGATTTAAAAGTCGAATAAATTTATTTCGAATAATTGGATTTAAGTGGATAATTAAATCGATAATTTAATAGTTGAAATTACAGAAATAATTTAAAATTGGGTTAAATATGATTGAAAATGATTTGTAAAATTTTATTTAATCATATTGGAGTTAAAACGATATTTTAGAACTTTTAAAATCGAAATAAAAGTTAATTTGTGAAAATTGAATATTTTAATATTTAATCGACTGGTGAAATTAGCCAATTTTCGAACAGTCTCAGAATTGGACGAAACTAGTTCCATTGGATCCGTAATAGTTTTTTATTGTTGGATTTCAATTTTCGTAGCAATCAAAGTTTTCGTTTGACCGTGGCAGCTCGAAACGCATCGAAATTGTTTTAATATTAATTTAACGAGTTAAAATAGCCATTTTTCAAACAGTCTCGGATTTCGACGAAACTAGTTTTATCAGATCCATAATGTTATATTATTGTATGGTTTCAAATTTCGTGTCAATCGGATTTACCGTTTGTCCGGTGCAAGCTAAAACGCCTAGAAATTTGATTTACCGATTTAATTTTAAATCGAACATTTATTTCCATAACTCGACCAGATGATCGAACTAGCTCCCGAAACACGTTCCATTGTGTTCGGAACACGGGGTAAACCTTAGAAACGCCAACCGGCATGCTTCGTTTGGAGTTTGGAAATTCGGGATGAATAGTGTTCGTTGAATTTTCTATAAAAGCCCTCAATCTTCATTTTTTTGCAAACAAAAACAACCTAGGGTTTCAAAACCTTCAGCCGCCGCCTCCCACTGTTTCAAAGGCTAGAATTTAATCTCGTTCATCCCTCAAATCCTCCAAATCCAGGCAGAATTAGACTAAGGCTTCAACTAAAAAGTTGGAGAGCTTCACGAGCTCGACAAATTTAACGGTGGAGATCGTGTTTCGAGCAGCGAGGACGGGGGAATCGAGGCTGGGACTATGACCAGTCGTGCACGTTTTTCTGTGCTATGGAGGGGCCGAGCTCTGCCGCCTTCATGGAGGTTGTAGCACTCGAGATGGGCTTCGATATGGCAGCATTTGATCAACTTGGAGATGCTTATATTGGTCACGGCAATTAAGGTTAGAGGCGGCCAAGTTGGGTTGTTTTGTTTGAACGTGGACTGGAGATGGAAGAAAGGAAGGTGCAGCTGTGATCTGATGATGAAAACATGCGGCCTAGATTCAAGGTCGAAAAATAATAATAAAAGAAAGAAAATGTTAATTGAATTATATTTAATCGTGTAATCTTTTAACATCATAACTTTTCATACAAGATCCGTTTTGGACAAAACAAATTGCGACGGGTTCGTATTGACGAGCACTACGCTATAGAATTGATTTGGAGTCGTTTGGAGCTAGCGAAAATTTCGGGTAAAATTAAACGCGCATTTAATTTTATTAGAAATAAAAGCTGAAAACGAAATTGAAATCAAGGTGAGAACTTCTCACTCAATCGAATCGGTGTCGATTTTAATTTTAAATAGTTAGATTTAAAATTCTTGAATGTATGTTTGAATGATGATTGTTATCTATTGATTTGTTAAAATAGACATTATGCGCCGTTAGTAAGCGGATGTTATTTATTAAAAACATATACCACGAATATTTCACAGTACAGTGAAATTGGTATTATTTATGTACTTGGAGTTGATTTCCCGCATTATATAGCGGATGAGACCCTATTGCACCGTCTATTAAGCGGGTAATATTTTAAATCCCATATACCGCGATAATTCCGTACTGGAATGGAATTGGTATTGTGCTAACATCTTTGGATGCAGAAAAACAGGTTGAAGGGATCCAACTGGATTCCTCAACATTATTTATTTGATTATAGATATTTTGATATTCGTTGATTATCATATATCGATATATGATGTCGTTGTTGTCGTGATTGACTATTTGGTGTGTAGCATCATTGGGCCAATTTTGGAATTTTAAAAGGATTTTTAAAATGATTTTTGAAAGTATACGTTATAAAATATTTGTGGAATTGATTCATTTTGAATAAATAAACGTTATAATGTTAATGTTATAGAAATTATGATTTTTGAGAAATATAGTTAAAAGTTGATTTTTGAAAATAAGGGGTTAATGATTTTATAAAATAGTTTCAATTGGGATTTTTGAATTTATTGTAAAAAGATTAAAGATAGGATTTATGAAATTTGATTATTTTATAAATCAAAGAAAATGGTGAAATTATAAAGGAGTTTACAGAGTTTTAAAATAGTAATAAAAATTGATTTATATAAAGGATTTATAAATTGATATTTATAAATAAAAAAATATTTGAATTATAAAACGAGTTTTTATAAGTGTTAGGATGAATTGTAAATGAATTTCATAAATGAATGAAATTTATAGAATTATAACGGTGAAGTTATAAATGAAATTTTATAAGCAGTAGGTTTATAAAATTTGTAAAGTTATTAAAAGAGTAGATTTGGGTAAATAAATGAATCTTACAAGTTATAAGATTTATAATTTGGGAAGTTTAAAAGAACGACACTGTGAACAAATAAATTATAAGTATTTAACTTATAATGTGAACTTTTGGTATATAATTGACTTATAAATTTAAATAGGTTAATAAAGGAGATTTATAAAAGGAAGTTGTTATAAAATAAATAGAAATGGAAATTATAAACATTGTTTTATAAATCCGCAAAACAACTTATTTTGTTAAGTAAATTGTTATAACTTATTAATGGAGTTATATTCACGTTTTAGATAGTGAATAATCCTTTAAAATAAAATGTATAGAAATGATGAAATTGGTTAACGAAGTATATTCACGTTTTTGAATAGTGAATAATATGTTAAAGGAATTGTTTTGGATGTGATGTTTTAAATAGAATTAAAACGATCTAACGATGTTTTTAAATGTGTTAAGATTCGAAACCATAGATTTCAACATTCATTGTTGAAATAGACGTTTTCGAGAAATAGAAGGAAATGGTGGACTATAACACTGTTGTTATAGTAAATGATTTCCGAAAGGAAATGTTTTGTATAGTATTGGGATTTATATATCTATTTTAATTTCAGATCCCTATACTAGTGATTTTGGGTTGTCGTAACGATGTTTTACATAACATTCGTTTTGGCCCAAATAAATATGTTTAAGAGAATGATTTCCTTAAAGAATGAAATATATACTTAATTTCGATTTAAGTATATTGAATATTTTCCAAGTGTTGAAAATAAAAAGATTTGTGAATTACTTATTAATAAATAAGTATGGAAATGTTTTTCCAATGTGAAATGAAACATTTTGAGAATTTACCTTCTTGAAGATAAATTGGAAATGAATAATTGAAATCGTATATTCATAAATATTTTGGAATGTAAATTCACTATGGAATTTATAAATGAAAAAGGGAATTTGTTTAAAAATAAACGCTCATTTATTTTTGAAGTGTGGGAATTAATTTACGGATTTTGAACGTAAATATAAAGTAAATCGTTAAGGATTTATTTAATTGGTTTAAATGAACCATGTTGAAATGAAAGTATTTTCGCATAAGGAAATGATTGAAAATTTGTTTTCAAAAGTGGTAAAGATGAAAAGTGATTTGAAAATTTGTTTTCAAATGGTTGAAGTGTGAAAATTATATAACTTGTAAAGATAATTTTGGAAAATAAATAACTTGGAAGATTATTTGGAATCTGGTGATGTTGTGCATATCCATTGATAGTTCAATAACCGACTATCAATATTTACCTTTGAATGGGTATCTGTTGAGATTTGCTTGAATTTGAATGCCACACTTATTTTTTGAATAAGCGCTCACTATTTGGATTAACCGGGAAAGGACCTTGGGGTCTATAACCCATTACGAATATGTGATACGTCGTTATGAATTGCATTTGAAGACCGGTGTTGAAGACCGGATGTTTTTGAAAACGGAAGGATTACCGTCAAATGTTTCTGCACCGAATGGCCCCGGTATAGAAATTCCATATGTGATGGGAAGTCCGGACGTGATTAGTGAATATCCGGATTGCAAGGACTTCTTTGTAAGTGCTTCGGTTCTGTTCGATCCCGGAACAGACTTGTATTGATTGTATGTCTGACATTACAAATTGAGATATAAAGCTGATTTCTTTCAAATATATTTCTGTTGGTGGCGGAGAATTTATTCTCTTAGCTTAACGCCCTTCTCTGAGACGTACGAGCTCAGAGGTTATGTAGTTAATGGTTATTAGCGATATATTCCCAATTTGGTAATGTGACATGCTGAGTGTTGCTGTGAAATGATCATTGTTTTATTATTTGTTATGTGATCATTTGTTTGATCGTTTATCTTTGTGATCATTACTTTGATCATTTGTTGACCCAAAGCATGGCTTTGTACCAAAGCGTAGCTTTGTGGACGAGACTTCTTCGGACCTCACACCCCGGAAATGGTCAAAACAGGAAGGATGCAGCAAGGTTATTAGGGGTAGCGCCCTTTAGTGTATGTCATTCCTTCTGGATAGAGGTGGTATCATGGTATGGAGCCTAGATACTTAACCTATGTTGTTGCTGCAAACTTATTGCTTTGTGGTTGTTGGAAATCGAGGATCCTCGGATGTAGATCAGTTACGATCGGGTGATGGCATATTCGTGTCAGTAGTTACCCAGTTAGGGGTAACCCGGCCTTGTGTTGGCAGAGATCCGATTTAGTTCTCAAGACGTCATTCCAGAGGCGTTTCCATGTTGTCACGATCCAAATTCCAGCGTTCAAAAATCGACATCCGTACTCCACTGTACTTGAATGCCGCAGATTCAAACGTCGAAATTCGAGTCGTGCCGGAGCTTATAACACATTAAGTAAAAAACACAGCGGAAGAAAGAAATGAATATCATTTGATATACAATATTTGATACAACAATGATACAATATGAATCAATATCAGAGATACAAGATAAAATGCTACAGCGGAATAACAAAATGATATAACAGCGGAAACAAAACTTCAATCAGCAACTGCGACTCCAATCCAATGCTCCAAAGCCAAACTCCAAATCACAAGCTCGAACCACCATCTCGTTTCACCAAGATAAGCAAGTCTGGTCCGAATCTAGAGACTCCAATGTCCAAGCCAATGCCAAAGTGAAAGCTGAAAGCTACTGAATCGATATCTATATCTACTATCTGAAAACCCCAACTCTAGACTGCCCGTGTGGGAAATAGTGGGCACCCAGAGTTTAGGAAAGGAACAATAAACTCCAGGTCAGTCATGGGACTGGTATGAGCAAACAAAAACATTTGGTCTTTAAAACAAACAAAAGAATTTAAATTTGAAATCCGCAATGTTTTTTGAAAAATGAAACTACCATAAGGCCTCCCGGCACACACACAATGCAAACGCACACATGGGGGAGATTTCTCCTTATGATAGTCAAACATGCTTACTACGAGGAAAATTCTTTGATATTATTACTAGTGCATAGTGGAAAATCTTTCGAAAGTATAATATAAATCCTATCCAGCATAGGTACCATGATACTATGCCTACTATAGCTGCCATGTTAAATGGCAGGTTCTACAACTAAAACCGTACAAGGCACGTATTGGATGAATGGATTTCCAACAAATGGTCAGGCTAAGGAACTTCCTATTGCCACATGGGTACGCCTCTGGCGGGACGTCCCGAGAACTAACGTTACGGTTAGATCTCTGCCAACACAAGGCCGGGTTACCTCTGTAACTAGGTAACTACTACACGAATATGTCATCCCCCGGTCCTTTGGGACCTTTATCCGAGAGCTCTCCAACAACAACACCACACAGTAATAATGAAGTGTGTCCACATGAGCAAATATCTGGGCTCCATACCATGATACCACCCTTTACCAGAAGGGAATGACACACCCTAAAGGGCGCGACCCTCATAACCTTGCCGCATCTTTCCTGTTTCGACCATTTCCGGGGAGTGAGGTCCTGACGAAGTCTCGTCCACAAAGCTACGCTTTGTGCAACAAAGCCATGCTTTGGGTCCACAGATGACCAAAGCAATGATCACAAAGATAAATGATCAAACAAATGATCATACCACAAACGATCAACCAATGATCATCACACAGCAGCACTCAGCATGTCACATTACCAAATTGGGAATATATCACTGATAAATATCAACTACATAACCTCTGAGCTCGTACATCTCAGAGAAGGGTGTTAAGCTAAGAGAATAAATTCTCCGCCACCAGCAGAAATGTATTTGATAGAGATCGGTTAATATCTCAAAGTGTAATGTCGGACATACAACCATACAAGTCTGTTCCGGGTTCGAACAGAACCGAAGGCACTTCCAAAGAAGCCTTTGCAAATCCGGGTATTCACAATCCCGATCGGACTTCCCATCACTAAGGGAGGACTCTATACCGGAGCAACTCAGTGCAGAGTCAATCGATAGGTCATCCTATCGTTCTCGCAAACACCCGGTCTTCACCACCGGTCTTCAATGCTATCCATAACGACGTATCACATATTCGGAATGGGCTATATGACACAAAGGTCCTCTCCCGGCTAAACCGAATAGTGAGCGCAATATTTTAAAAATATATGGATATGGGATCTCAGTTAAGTCACAACTTAAAACTCAAAAACCTTTCATCAAATGGTTAAGACAAATTACCATTTTACGAATCTTTTTAAATAAAAAGATTTATTTCAAAACCTTTAATGGTTTAACAATTTCTACATTTAAATCTTTTAAACAAAAGATTATCTTAAGGATCCCCTTTAAATTCTATGACAAAGATCACCAATCTTAAATAAAGATTTATTTCTAGCCTTTCAAAACAATTCCACTTCAAATTGAATTAACTCATTGGTCTTTAAATAAAAGAGTCATTCCATAGCTTTCAAAATAATTTCCAAAGGTTCATTCATATTTTGGAAAATTATTTTTTTTTATTCAAACTTGAAATTCCTTATGAATTTGAGATTCATTACTTATGTGAAAGCTACTAGCATTTAAAAACAAACAGTTTTACTTCGGAAAACCCGATTTCAATTTCACTAGTTAAAGCCTTTCAAATATAAAATTCAAATTCCCAAACCAATAAGATTTAGTTTCAAATCTTGAATTTAAATTCAAATCAACTATTTAAATTTCAAAACTTAATCCATTTATTCGAAATAGCTTTTATTTTTGAAAACTTCATTTTTAAAAGCCTTTTCCACTTTTAACCCAATTTCATTTTCCAAACCGTTTAAATTCAAAAATCCAAGATTTAAAACCATTTCAAAAATCTGTGACTTAACCGATTTCCACGTGCAATCCATATTTGTGTGTGTATAGTGTGGTCCAGGGGTTTAACACAATAGTGCAGAACATCAATCAGCACAGATTCAAATACAGCAATATATTTGATAAGCGATATAAATTATAACGCTTATATTTGATAAGCGGTATGAACCATAACGCTTATTTTTCATTTACAGATCACAGGTACATATATCACAAAAAATAAATTACAGTAAACATAGTTCAAATCAAACAAAGTTTAAACAATTAGGGATATCAAGCAGTTCAATCATTCAATAGAATCCAATCATCTATAAACAATATCAATTAATTATCTGATTAATTCAAATCAGATTAGTCACTAATCTTAGTTAATAAATGTTAACTAATTACAACCTATTTAATTAATATTTCTTAATTGATTACTATAATTAATCACTTCTTGATTAATAATTTTTTTCTAAATTGCTTAATTTATTACCTCCAGTAATTATCAATTTATTACTTCACTAAGTGATTACCATCCATTAATTAATTAATATTTACCAAAGCATCCAATGTTTAAATTAATTTCACTTGATTAATTAATCTAAACTTATTAAACTCACTAATTATATTATGTAATTAATTTCTTAATTACTTAATCAAGTTATCATTTACAAGATATTTTAAATCAATTTACTTAAATTTATTTTCAAATATCATTTTAAATTTAAGATTTTAAAATGAATCCAAATTATCTTTAACAAAAATTTTCAACACATTTTTTTTTTAAAACTGCAACAGGTTCTCTGTTTTATTTTAAACCTGTAAGAATTTGCTACCCGAGCCAACCTTGTATTTACTTCGAGCTAATCACGAATCTACCCGATACAAAACATGAGAACCCAATTCCAGTTCCCCTTTCTTCTTCTCCCAAGCATCATCACCCAAATCAAATCACGTGCACGTGCACATCATCCCGTCCATCTCCGACCCACCGTGCCATCTTCAACGTACCAACAACGATCATCTCACCTCAACAATCCCTCGAGATTGACAAATATGAGCAAGAATCGAAATCGAGCTTAATTCTCAAAACCTGGAACAGAAATGACCAAACTTCCACCAAACCTGTCAACGCCAATATCAAGCTCCTCCGGCCACCGTTAGTGCTGCAACTCCGGCCATCCCTCCGCCTACGTCTCCTCTTCCAACCCCCAAAACCTTATTGAACTCGATCGCTCCTATAGGTGGGGTCAGTAAATCAAACTGCCTAGCTAAAAACTAGGGTTACAGAAGAAAACCCTCTGCCATTGCTTCCACGATGAAAATCAACATCTTCCAGTATTTTTCTTGTCAACAACAATCACTCCTCTACCCACAAGTTGAACCCCGACCCTTCAATTTGCCGAGATCACTCAAAAACCCAATATCCCCATTTTTAGTTCAACACTAAACTGTGTGTTAAGTTCTAAACTAAAAATTATGATTTTAATTTTAAAAATCAAGTTTTAGGGTGATGTTTCAGATCTTAGGCCTGAAACAATATATTACATGGTTTTGAATTACACCATTTCAAAGTTTGATCAGCTTTTATAAGATTTCAGAGCCATTTCATAAATAGATATGTACAGTCCTATACATATACTTCTATATCTAAATACAACATGCAGGCCTATTTATCAACTAATCAAGCAATTTCCTTTTCATCATACATCAATGTCAAACATATATCAAAGTGTAGAGGCAAAATTATGTAAGTTTGCTCACCTGTTATGGACTTTGCAGTTCTTGAAAACTGGAACATGCCTCAGGTTGTTTTGTTGAATTTTAGATCTGAAGCTTGAATTCTCATTTGCTTAATCTTGCTCTTGAATCAGGTATGAATCTTGATTTGAATGCAATTTTGTTTTTGTTCCCAGACTTTAGTCTGTTGATGTTTGACTCTTGTTGAATTGCTTGTGAATCAGGTTTCCAATTGAATCAAAAAAAAAAAAAATTGATTTCCAGGCTTCTGTTTATTCCAGGGCTTTAAATTCTTGCTTTAGATTTAAGGTTGAAGCTTGTTAAACTGAAAGAGTTTGATCTTTTGAACATATCTTGTTTTCAGATTTTGTTGAATCCATGCTTAGCTTCCAGGTTGAACTCTTTCTTCAATCTTGTCTTACAGTTTTAAACAGAGCTTTGCAATTCTTTTTTTCTCTCAGTTTTGAAAAAAAAACAGGAAATAGGCTGAGGTTTGAATACTGATTTTGATTTTAATTTGTTTAATCCATATTTTGTAATTTTAGATTAAAAGAGAAAAAGAAACTTGCTTGCCACTTGTATCAATTAGTGTTAACACTTGTCAAAACTTTTGTTTATTTATCTACACTTGTTTTAAAACAACTTAATATACATACACTTGTCTTTTACTAAGGAATTAGTATTTATTAAATGTTAATTAGTATTTAATTAGATGTTAATTATAAAATAAATGTGAGCTTGTATTTAACCAATTAGTTAATATATATACTTATTTGCATATGGAAAATTTTGAAATGAATACATTAGATTTATAAAATAAAAGTTTATACAAATATTATAAAAATCCAAAACAAACTAAAAATATTCATACATTTACAAAATTTTTTTTACATTTTCAAATATATGTTTAAATCCCTTAACTTAATTTGATTTATAAATTTAGTTTTAAATGTTAAAATTTTAGTTCAAAATTTATTTTAATTTTATACATTTTGGTTTGGTCCTTAATTTTGATTCTAATTTATAAACATACTTATCAATTTTATATTCACAATAAAATTTTCAAAGCTTTTAAATTCCAAATTCAATTAAAAATGCATATTATTATTTATTCTGTAAATCTTCAAATTGATTCAACTTTTAAATCTAAAAATTTAAAATTTACTACCAAAATTCCATAATTTAATTCCAAAAATTAAATAATTTGTCAAATTATCTTGTTCAAAATTCAGGAATGTTACAGACTTCCCTCCTTAAGAAAATTTCGTCCTCGAAATTTGAAAGTAGGAAACGACAAAGAATGGATACAAAAAGATAGAGATACAGTTTGCAAATCAAACTGGGTATTTATTCTGCATTTGGCTTACCAAATCAGAATATCAATAATGGATACAAGAACGAATCAAGATACTCGAGTCACCAGATCTACGAATACACAGGGGTATTGATTAGTTCCAATGATAACTAACCACTCGTAGAATTTATCTGGACCCAACTGATATATGGATACTATTCTAACATTTTTAGTTTAAACAGCCAAAATATACTTAACAACCATAGCAACCAAAGCAAACAATTCATCCAAACAAACAATTCTGACCCATCTGGAGTTTATGTCCCATGCAAAGATATCAAAGCTCCTTCCTGGAGCTTCCAGGAATCATCAAAGAATTGAGAAGACGAATCGAAGGAAATTGATAAAGAAAGTTGTTTCCGCTATTGCAGGACATCGACCATTTATAATCATATTCCCTTGTCCCCAATCTCGTCCTCTTCTCGCACTCATACTTACTATCGGTGAATAGTAAGAGAATTTACTGAGGCATTCGAACGAATATCTTAAGGATATACTCATTCTAGGGTTTACTTCACCCTATCTCTAATGAGTTACTTAATGTGTTATACTCCTGAGCTAAAGTTTCAACCTTCCGCTCTGATACCAAAATGTCACGATCCAAATTCCAGCGTTCAAAAATCGACATCCGTACTCCACTGTACTTGAATGCCGCAGATTCAAACGTCGAAATTCGAGTCGTGCCGGAGCTTATAACACATTAAGTAAAAAACACAGCGGAAGAAAGAAATGAATATCATTTGATATACAATATTTGATACAACAATGATACAATATGAATCAATATCAGAGATACAAGATAAAATGCTACAGCGGAATAACAAAATGATATAACAGCGGAAACAAAACTTCAATCAGCAACTGCGACTCCAATCCAATGCTCCAAAGCCAAACTCCAAATCACAAGCTCGAACCACCATCTCGTTTCACCAAGATAAGCAAGTCTGGTCCGAATCTAGAGACTCCAATGTCCAAGCCAATGCCAAAGTGAAAGCTGAAAGCTACTGAATCGATATCTATATCTACTATCTGAAAACCCCAACTCTAGACTGCCCGTGTGGGAAATAGTGGGCACCCAGAGTTTAGGAAAGGAACAATAAACTCCAGGTCAGTCATGGGACTGGTATGAGCAAACAAAAACATTTGGTCTTTAAAACAAACAAAAGAATTTAAATTTGAAATCCGCAATGTTTTTTGAAAAATGAAACTACCATAAGGCCTCCCGGCACACACACAATGCAAACGCACACATGGGGGAGATTTCTCCTTATGATAGTCAAACATGCTTACTACGAGGAAAATTCTTTGATATTATTACTAGTGCATAGTGGAAAATCTTTCGAAAGTATAATATAAATCCTAGCCAGCATAGGTACCATGATACTATGCCTACTATAGCTGCCATGTTAAATGGCAGGTTCTACAACTAAAACCGTACAAGGCACGTATTGGATGAATGGATTTCCAACAAATGGTCAGGCTAAGGAACTTCCTATTGCCACATGGGTACGCCTCTGGCGGGACGTCCCGAGAACTAACGTTACGGTTAGATCTCTGCCAACACAAGGCCGGGTTACCTCTGTAACTAGGTAACTACTACACGAATATGTCATCCCCCGGTCCTTTGGGACCTTTATCCGAGAGCTCTCCAACAACAACACCACACAGTAATAATGAAGTGTGTCCACATGAGCAAATATCTGGGCTCCATACCATGATACCACCCTTTACCAGAAGGGAATGACACACCCTAAAGGGCGCGACCCTCATAACCTTGCCGCATCTTTCCTGTTTCGACCATTTCCGGGGAGTGAGGTCCTGACGAAGTCTCGTCCACAAAGCTACGCTTTGTGCAACAAAGCCATGCTTTGGGTCCACAGATGACCAAAGCAATGATCACAAAGATAAATGATCAAACAAATGATCATACCACAAACGATCAACCAATGATCATCACACAGCAGCACTCAGCATGTCACATTACCAAATTGGGAATATATCACTGATAAATATCAACTACATAACCTCTGAGCTCGTACATCTCAGAGAAGGGTGTTAAGCTAAGAGAATAAATTCTCCGCCACCAGCAGAAATGTATTTGATAGAGATCGGTTAATATCTCAAAGTGTAATGTCGGACATACAACCATACAAGTCTGTTCCGGGTTCGAACAGAACCGAAGGCACTTCCAAAGAAGCCCTTGCAAATCCGGGTATTCACAATCCCGATCGGACTTCCCATCACTAAGGGAGGACTCTATACCGGAGCAACTCAGTGCAGAGTCAATCGATAGGTCATCCTATCGTTCTCGCAAACACCCGGTCTTCACCACCGGTCTTCAATGCTATCCATAACGACGTATCACATATTCGGAATGGGCTATATGACACAAAGGTCCTCTCCCGGCTAAACCGAATAGTGAGCGCAATATTTTAAAAATATATGGATATGGGATCTCAGTTAAGTCACAACTTAAAACTCAAAAACCTTTCATCAAATGGTTAAGACAAATTACCATTTTACGAATCTTTTTAAATAAAAAGATTTATTTCAAAACCTTTAATGGTTTAACAATTTCTACATTTAAATCTTTTAAACAAAAGATTATCTTAAGGATCCCCTTTAAATTCTATGACAAAGATCACCAATCTTAAATAAAGATTTATTTCTAGCCTTTCAAAACAATTCCACTTCAAATTGAATTAACTCATTGGTCTTTAAATAAAAGAGTCATTCCATAGCTTTCAAAATAATTTCCAAAGGTTCATTCATATTTTGGAAAATTATTTTTTTTTATTCAAACTTGAAATTCCTTATGAATTTGAGATTCATTACTTATGTGAAAGCTACTAGCATTTAAAAACAAACAGTTTTACTTCGGAAAACCCGATTTCAATTTCACTAGTTAAAGCCTTTCAAATATAAAATTCAAATTCCCAAACCAATAAGATTTAGTTTCAAATCTTGAATTTAAATTCAAATCAACTATTTAAATTTCAAAACTTAATCCATTTATTCGAAATAGCTTTTATTTTTGAAAACTTCATTTTTAAAAGCCTTTTCCACTTTTAACCCAATTTCATTTTCCAAACCGTTTAAATTCAAAAATCCAAGATTTAAAACCATTTCAAAAATCTGTGACTTAACCGATTTCCACGTGCAATCCATATTTGTGTGTGTATAGTGTGGTCCAGGGGTTTAACACAATAGTGCAGAACATCAATCAGCACAGATTCAAATACAGCAATATATTTGATAAGCGATATAAATTATAACGCTTATATTTGATAAGCGGTATGAACCATAACGCTTATTTTTCATTTACAGATCACAGGTACATATATCACAGAAAATAAATTACAGTAAACATAGTTCAAATCAAACAAAGTTTAAACAATTAGGGATATCAAGCAGTTCAATCATTCAATAGAATCCAATCATCTATAAACAATATCAATTAATTATCTGATTAATTCAAATCAGATTAGTCACTAATCTTAGTTAATAAATGTTAACTAATTACAACCTATTTAATTAATATTTCTTAATTGATTACTATAATTAATCACTTCTTGATTAATAATTTTTTTCTAAATTGCTTAATTTATTACCTCCAGTAATTATCAATTTATTACTTCACTAAGTGATTACCATCCATTAATTAATTAATATTTACCAAAGCATCCAATGTTTAAATTAATTTCACTTGATTAATTAATCTAAACTTATTAAACTCACTAATTATATTATGTAATTAATTTCTTAATTACTTAATCAAGTTATCATTTACAAGATATTTTAAATCAATTTACTTAAATTTATTTTCAAATATCATTTTAAATTTAAGATTTTAAAATGAATCCAAATTATCTTTAACAAAAATTTTCAACACATTTTTTTTTTAAAACTGCAACAGGTTCTCTGTTTTATTTTAAACCTGTAAGAATTTGCTACCCGAGCCAACCTTGTATTTACTTCGAGCTAATCACGAATCTACCCGATACAAAACACGAGAACCCAATTCCAGTTCCCCTTTCTTCTTCTCCCAAGCATCATCACCCAGATCAAATCACGTGCACGTGCACATCATCCCGTCCATCTCCGACCCACCGTGCCATCTTCAACGTACCAACAACGATCATCTCACCTCAACAATCCCTCGAGATTGACAAATATGAGCAAGAATCGAAATCGAGCTTAATTCTCAAAACCTGGAACAGAAATGACCAAACTTCCACCAAACCTGTCAACGCCAATATCAAGCTCCTCCGGCCACCGTTAGTGCTGCAACTCCGGCCATCCCTCCGCCTACGTCTCCTCTTCCAACCCCCAAAACCTTATTGAACTCGATCGCTCCTATAGGTGGGGTCAGTAAATCAAACTGCCTAGCTAAAAACTAGGGTTACAGAAGAAAACCCTCTGCCATTGCTTCCACGATGAAAATCAACATCTTCCAGTATTTTTCTTGTCAACAACAATCACTCCTCTACCCACAAGTTGAACCCCGACCCTTCAATTTGCCGAGATCACTCAAAAACCCAATATCCCCATTTTTAGTTCAACACTAAACTGTGTGTTAAGTTCTAAACTAAAAATTATGATTTTAATTTTAAAAATCAAGTTTTAGGGTGATGTTTCAGATCTTAGGCCTGAAACAATATATTACATGGTTTTGAATTACACCATTTCAAAGTTTGATCAGCTTTTATAAGATTTCAGAGCCATTTCATAAATAGATATGTACAGTCCTATACATATACTTCTATATCTAAATACAACATGCAGGCCTATTTATCAACTAATCAAGCAATTTCCTTTTCATCATACATCAATGTCAAACATATATCAAAGTGTAGAGGCAAAATTATGTAAGTTTGCTCACCTGTTATGGACTTTGCAGTTCTTGAAAACTGGAACATGCCTCAGGTTGTTTTGTTGAATTTTAGATCTGAAGCTTGAATTCTCATTTGCTTAATCTTGCTCTTGAATCAGGTATGAATCTTGATTTGAATGCAATTTTGTTTTTGTTCCCAGACTTTAGTCTGTTGATGTTTGACTCTTGTTGAATTGCTTGTGAATCAGGTTTCCAATTGAATCAAAAAAAAAAAAAATTGATTTCCAGGCTTCTGTTTATTCCAGGGCTTTAAATTCTTGCTTTAGATTTAAGGTTGAAGCTTGTTAAACTGAAAGAGTTTGATCTTTTGAACATATCTTGTTTTCAGATTTTGTTGAATCCATGCTTAGCTTCCAGGTTGAACTCTTTCTTCAATCTTGTCTTACAGTTTTAAACAGAGCTTTGCAATTCTTTTTTTCTCTCAGTTTTGAAAAAAAAACAGGAAATAGGCTGAGGTTTGAATACTGATTTTGATTTTAATTTGTTTAATCCATATTTTGTAATTTTAGATTAAAAGAGAAAAAGAAACTTGCTTGCCACTTGTATCAATTAGTGTTAACACTTGTCAAAACTTTTGTTTATTTATCTACACTTGTTTTAAAACAACTTAATATACATACACTTGTCTTTTACTAAGGAATTAGTATTTATTAAATGTTAATTAGTATTTAATTAGATGTTAATTATAAAATAAATGTGAGCTTGTATTTAACCAATTAGTTAATATATATACTTATTTGCATATGGAAAATTTTGAAATGAATACATTAGATTTATAAAATAAAAGTTTATACAAATATTATAAAAATCCAAAACAAACTAAAAATATTCATACATTTACAAATTTTTTTTTACATTTTCAAATATATGTTTAAATCCCTTAACTTAATTTGATTTATAAATTTAGTTTTAAATGTTAAAATTTTAGTTCAAAATTTATTTTAATTTTATACATTTTGGTTTGGTCCTTAATTTTGATTCTAATTTATAAACATACTTATCAATTTTATATTCACAATAAAATTTTCAAAGCTTTTAAATTCCAAATTCAATTAAAAATGCATATTATTATTTATTCTGTAAATCTTCAAATTGATTCAACTTTTAAATCTAAAAATTTAAAATTTACTACCAAAATTCCATAATTTAATTCCAAAAATTAAATAATTTGTCAAATTATCTTGTTCAAAATTCAGGAATGTTACACATGTGGCGATGGGAAGTTCCTCGGCCTGACCATTTGTTGGAAATCTAAAGAAACAATACGATCATTTACGGTTTTAGTTGTAGAACCTATCATTCACTTATGGTGGTCACCACTGTTTTGATGGTAGTTATAGTAGGCAAAAGTGCAAAATGCCTATGCTGGCTAAGATTTATATCTTTATTTTCGAAATGATTTTTCCTACACTATGCACTAGTAATAATATCAAATGTTTCTTTTTAATACGTATCAAGCATCTTTGACTATCATAAAGATAAATCTCCTCCAATTCTGCGTTTGCATTGTGTGTGTGGGTGCGGGAGGCCTTATGGTAGTCTCATTTTTTAAAAGCATTGCGAATCTATTTTAAAATTATCCTATTCTTTGTTTTAAAGATAAACTGTTTTGAGTTCTCACACCAGTCACATGACTGACTCGGAGTTTATTGTTTTCCTTCCTAAACTCTGGGTGCCCACCAATTTCCACACGGGCAGTCAAGAGTAAAGGTTTATCAGGATATTCTAGAATTCAGGAGTTGCAGGAGGCAAGATGGATGGCATGGCGTATTACTAGTATATAGTATTTCTTTTCCGCTATTTGTTGTTGTTTGATAGTTGTACACTCTGATGATGTAATGAAATGTAATGTAATGTAATAACTGATATAGTTCTTTGTTTAAAGATTATTCATTTATTTATTATATGTTGTTCCGCTGCGATTGTGAGATTCTGATATTGTTCTGTTGTTTTCTTTCTGTTCTATTCTATCTTTTTCTCTCTTCTATCTTTTTCTTTTTCTTAAAACCCTAAGAATTCGTATTTCTGTTCATCTTGAGTTAAGCACTGGAGATTTGTGTATATTCAAGGAGTACGGATTTGTGGGTCCTCACAGTTTTGTGTAAATGTTGTAACTCTGATGTACTGATGTAAATTAACTGATACAGTTTTTCCTTTGTATAAATGCTATTTTATTTAATATTATATTTAATCCGCTGTGAATGTGAGATTTTGTGTTTCATTTCTGTTTCTTCTTCTACCTCCTTTCTTCTTTTCCTAACTACCGAAAATTTCGGGTCGTTACCTTCTCGGATTACGGTTTTTAGTGATATTATATTGCTTTCCCATGGTTTGGGATATATTATTTTGGAAAATATATGGTGTATATTGTTATTATTGATATTATTATTTCTCCCAGACGTCTCCGTACAAAGGAGAATCTGCTGAAATTTTCCATGAATTTTGACTTAGGAAATTTTATGCAATGTTTTCCAAAGTTTTGTCAACTTGAATATAAAAGGGTTTGATTGGTTATAAAGTGATATATTTTATTTAATTGTTTTTAAATTAATATTTTATATATTGATATTTTGAGTGTGATATATTGATTTCTTTTCCTTTTTTCCCTTCTTTTCCTTTTCGTGGACGAAAAATTTTGAGTGGGGGAGAGTGTAACGACCCGTAATTTTCGATAATTAAAAACATTTAATTTAATAAAGTTTTGTCTTTTAATGTTGGAAGAAATAAAAATTATGATTTAATAATAATAATATAATTGGAATGCAATGCAATAGTATTAATTTAAGATAACATATAACTTCTTTAAATGTAATTCTATTTTAATTGAAATGATTAAAAAGTTATAATTGGTTATAGATTGTCAATTAATTGTAATAATGTGTGTATTAATTGATAATTGTATTAAAAGAGAAATTGATAATTTAAATGTTGTATTAATTAATGAAATAGTATGTAATAAATTGTAATTGAATAAAATTAGTGTTTTGTAAATAATTATAACATTTGTGTAGACAATCAACTTATAAATGTGATTAAATTAAGCTAAAGGTGATAATTGCAATTTGTTGCCTATTTGTTTAACTTGATGAAAATCAAATCGGAAATAAATAGCAATAAATTTAATTAAATATTATGTTAATGCAAATTAAGGTAATAGTTGAATACTATTAATGTAATAAGCTATAGACCAATGTTGAATATATACATAAAGTAATGAAGGATTGAATAAGAAGATTGTAATCGATTATATCAACTAATTGGAATTAGAATATAATTAATTGGAATTAAATGTAACTAAATATTTTGGGTAATGAAAGAAAAGACGTCAATTGTAGAAAATGAGGATAACGAGATAGAAACCTATATTAATAATTTCATAAGGTATTAGTTGATTCAATAGTAGGAGTGTAAATCAAAATAAAAGAATAAAAATAAATAAGTTTAGTAAAGGAGTAAACATATGTTTATTTATTTGAAACTAGTGTGAACCCGTGCTTCACATACGGACGTTATGAAATGGTGGCATTGAAATTTAATTCGCATACGGACGTTATGAAATGGTGGCATTGGAATTTAGTGACTCCTGTATGCATATTTTGAAACCATGACGTCACAGGATGAAGGATACGGTAGAAAAGAAGCAATTATATTTTTGGGAAAATAAGTGTAATAAGAAAGTAGAGTACATGATTAAATTTTGGCATGTAGCTGTATAATTCTTGGATTTTGTGCTGGACAGATATATCTCAAAAAAGCAAAGGTTTGTTACCTTGTATAAAACTACAGTTGATCCCATATTGATGCAAAGCATTGCGTAGATTCAAGTAGACATTGGGAGGATAGTCAAATAATGCACAAAAAAGAGCAGATGCAAGGGACATGCATACTCCTTACATACATTTAATGGTATAAAGTTTTTCGCTTAGCGTTAAGTATCTTAAGGCTAATAATTGCTATTTGGAGACATGTAATTTGGGTATAAATACGTATTTTTGAAGAACAATCGATCATAATCATAATTGGAATTTTGAAATTGCATGTCCATATTTTGCTGCCGAGAACTCTACGTGTTTAGATATTATTGTTGAGAATAAAGCATTTGAGAAGGATATTGATGAATAAGAAGGACTCGCTTAAATTTTTGTCTTAAGTGTTCAAAATTTTCATTTTGAATTATGAGTTTGAGTTTGTATAATAAAGATTCGAAGAAAAATAGCTTATGAAAAGAAGTGAATCTGAGTGTAAATATAAAAAGGTTTGATATGGTAAATCAAAATATTACAACTCGCTCAAAATAATACCTTACTCTTTAGTTAACTGTGTAAAATGAAATAAATAGGCGAGGGCACTATTTTCTATTGTTACCGCTTATTTAAGCTTATTTAACCGACTCTAAGAAATATGTCTACGTAGACATGTAAACGGATACTTTCGGGTATGGATAGTGTCCTATCTGTATCCGCAACTAAAATCATGTTCAAATATCGGATATCCGCATCCACGAATATTGGATAATTATCCTATCCACCAACTACCGTTAAATCAAAAAGCAAAAGTGGAAAATTTTCGTTTAACATAAACATTTTTTCAATTTCATTGATTATTAAAGTGTCAAAAATAAAGAAATATAATGATCATAAATAGTTTGGAGCAGTCAATATACATTTAGTGAGCATAATATAAATGTCTAGCTTAATAAAACAATAAGCAAATATATGTATTATACTAAAATACACATAATTTAGACTATATTTGAAGAAAAACCGAATGGATAATTTTCAAATGTGATTGTGTGTTTCGTATCCACAACTGCATCCATTTTTCTAGATATTGGATATTTAACTACATTTCAGATATGGATGCGTATGGATTTTTTTTATTTGAAATATCCGTCGATTAACCTATGTCAAAATGGGAAAAATTCGATGATGTAAAACAAAGTTGAAAAGAGTTTTTATTTATTCAAAACATATCAGTGCTATCTTAATGTGAGTTTGCAAATAACTCATCCTTTTGAAGAATGCTAGTCAACACGCTTATTATCCAAAATTTCATGAAACATATACGGCTGTATAGGGCAACCAAGCAATGACAAATTTTTACCTCCAAGCGGTGTTCCAAACTCTAGAACACACAAAGAAAAATGCTATAAATTTTTTGAGAAAGTTTAATAATAGTGGACACTATCTATGAAAAGAAAAAAATAATACTGATATATTTAAGCCCTTAAGAAAGACAAATCAATATTAACCATCAATACAAAGTAATTGCTATTGCAACAACAGAGAAATGAATGTGGATGTATAAAGAAAGATCATGACGTACTTAAATCCAAATATTATAACGCTAAAAATAGTATATTCCAACACAACTATATAATTAAACATCCAGCATGCTTATCAGGCACCATACATGGGCGAAATCAACAATAACAAAAACACTACCGTACTCAGAAAAATAGAACAATAGAGAAGCTTGATTATGAGCAACATAAACAATGTTTTTCAATATATATATATATATCTTTACATAAGTCTCAACCAGAAGAACAGTAGCTTATAATATTCAGCAACATTTCATAGAAGAGAATTAACAGTTTTGCACGGGCCTATATGAATGGTGAAATAGAAAAAACAACTAAAATATATATAAATAACTGTGATGTAAGTTGGTAAAATGCAGATGAGGGCAACTCGTTGGCTTCATTTCTACCATCCACGTGATGCTATTCCAGAATATGGACCTGCAAAATAAAATCTGTCCATGCATATGAGTGAATAATTTCAAATTTAGCTTGTACTTTAGTTAGTAGGACCGGATAGAGCATGATTGTGTGCCAATAGGCTAAAGTTGAATACAGTCCAAAAATAAGCGGTGTTATAATATAATGTAGTTAATAGTGGATGGTTGAGGTGGTGAACAGTAAACAGAGTTATATACCTTATAGAGTTCCATAGCGGAGGTTACTGTACAAAATAAAGGAGATTGGAGGTTAAGAACAAACTATATCCAAAAAAAATATAGGGAACACCTTTGTACCATGTATTTACAGTTGGAAAACATAATATTGCTAAATCCATTATTAAGGCAAAATATACATAGACATAAAATCTAAGCCTTAACCCTACTATATATTCAATCGGTAAGATATCAACATCATTCATTATATATTTGGCGAAGTCATGTCAGCTAAAAACGCCTTTATTTATACAATCAGGTTTAAAAAACTGACTATCTTTGTAATTATAAGTAAATATTTTCTTAAAAAATAATGTGAATAAGAACATTATCTGCCTGGTGGATACTTTAAATTTTTTGATATAGCAAATGTTCAAGTTTAATTATTCATCAAAACATTTGTCTATGATTGTGTACGTTTGCACAACTACTCATACACACACTATATAAAAGAAAATGAAAGAGAGGCATAATACATGTATAAAACCATGCAAACACACAAATTTGCCTTCAATGTTTGAGATCAATCACTGATATAAGGGACCATAATTTCTATAAAAAAATCAGGCTCAAGTTAAGTTTTTGCGCGCACTATAAAAAAATAATATAAATGAAATGCATAGTATAGGTCGACCATTGTAAATTAAGAAATATACTCTGAATTAGTCTAAATATAAGTAGTAGAATTAAGAAATTAAACTCAAAGACTTGCAAAGCAAAACTATCAAACATATTACAACCTAAAAAAAAATCTTAGGAATAACTAATTGGTGATAAATAATCATTTAGCCTTTTGTTTTTCTTATAACTTTATAAACTATTTTTAATTAAGAAAGAAAAAAGTCTAATCATCACTATAAAAGGATACTGTGATGTCCCCGAATTTTGGGCAGTATCAATTTAATAATCTGTATTGATAATTAAATTGATTTGATAATATTCTTTTATATTTTAATTTTGATTGGCAAGTTTACTCTTCTAAAAAGAAAATGAATATTTAATTGGTAAATTTTATCATTTGAAACTAATAAAATGTTTTCTATTTATAATGTATATATATTTGTATATATTGTAAATAGAAAAGCTTTGGTTTAAATTTAACAAATAAAATCATGTTTTCAAATTCTAATATATATTTTGGTAATTTAGAAATTATGATTAAATTTAATATAAAACTTTTCAAAGGTTCTTTTAATAATGAATCATATAGTTTCAAATTACTTAGGATAAATGTTTATTTGTTTAAATTATATTTTAGCTTAAGTTTAAATTTAAATAAGATTATCAAAAGGTTTGTTTTATTTTCTTTTTAAGTATTGCTTGATAAATGTGATACATTAATTCATTTAGTAAAATAAGTAATTTATAAATAATGGGATAATCTCTTTTATAAATTATTTAAAATTGACAAAATTTCTATTTCCAAATAATAATTATAATTTGTTGTTTTTATATATAGATATAAATAGTTTTTATAGAAAATAGAATAGTTATTTTCAAATTTAATGTGTTGTTATATATGTATATATATAAGTTGATTTTCTGGATTTTTAAATTTAATTTGAATTTGAATTTGGACTTAATTTTGAAATTAAAAAGATAGATATTTTAAAATATTTTGGATTTTAAAATATATGTATAAGATTTTTTTGTATATAAATTGTTTTATAATATTTTCTTTAAAGAAATTTATATATATATATATATATATATATTTAGATAAGAATTTATAAATTAAGTAAAAGCATTATTATTAACATTTAAAATAAATAAAAAAATACATATTACAAGTGTAATTAAATCATGACACGTTAATAACATGTGTAGGCTAATTAACAATGTAAATGACAAATGGTAAGTGTTTGAACATGTGTCATTTTTAATTTTAATTTTTCTTTTATTTTTAATAAGTCATTTTAGCCTTTATAAAAACATGCTTTCTTATCTTCATTCCTTTTCCCTTTTCTCTTTTCAAAAACTAAGAAAAACTCAATCCTATTTCTCAAAACAAAATCTGTAATCAATACTACTCAAACCAGAAATAAAATCAAAACCCAATAACCTGTAAACCATTTTCAAAAATTAAAACTAAAGCCTGAACATTTTATTCAACCTGAGATTTAAACAAAAGCAAGTTCAAGAAGAAAAAATCAAAGCAGGAACATCTCTATTTTCAAAACTTAGTAATCTCTGCAACAAGTTTCCAGATCTCATCAACCAGTTTTCAAAAATCAAAGAAGCATTCTTCAGCAATTCCAGTTTTTAAATCAAGAAGCATTTTTTTTCAACACTCAGGATTTCAAAAGCTATTTCAAAAAGAAGGCTCTGTTCATCTTCTTTAAGCGGTAAGTAACATCCTTTTTAAAAAGCTTAAGTATCTGTAAATCTGGTTGCATGTGAAATTTCTAGAAATGAGTATGCTTTGTGTGTGTGTGTATTGGTGAATTTTCTGTGCGTATATATATATATATATATATATATATATATATATATATATATGAATGTATAGATGTGTGCATGACTGATATTCCTGTGACATTCCTGTTCTTTGTTTTCAAGCTCAAGAATTCAAAAAAAAATTCATTATCTCTTGATCTAATCTTTGTTAGGAATTAAGTTTCAAACCAAATATGTTTGTTTATTCACAGATTAAGATTTAAAATTCTATTTAAATAAATAAAATGTGTAGTGCTCTGGAAAACATAGAAGAAAAGAGCAAGCTTGAGTTTTGTTTAAAATTTGAACTTCTTAATTCATTGATTCAGGAATATAAACTGAAACCTTATGCAAAAAAATGATTTTTAGAAGTGAAATCATAATTTTTAGATTAGGTTTGAGTGAGAATTGCGGGGTTGATCAGAAATTGTGTTTTGGGTGGTTTTTGTCGATCTAGGTGATCAGGGAGGTCGTTCTCTTCTCTAGAGGTAAAGGATGATCGGAGATTATGGGGAAAATGTCAGATGGTTAAGCATGTTACTTTGGCGGCGGTGTGGGGTTGGAGTTGTCTGTAACCCTAGTTTTGGGCTTGGTCGGAAATGTGTTCACCCAAGCGCCTCTGGTGGATCGAATTCCACCAAACTTTGGGGATTTGTAGCATGGAGGTTGGCAAAGGCGTGGCCGGAAGTTCAGACGCTCCGGTGGTCGGTAGAGCGAGCTCGAGAGTCTTTCCAAGTTTTGGTCTTTGTTCCAGGTTTGTGCTAGGATGCTCGATTTCGGTTTTGAGTTGTTATCGAAGTTTTGGTGGTGGGATCTAGTGTAGAGATGACCGTCGACATATGTGGGGCATCGTGGATGGTCGGAGGTGGCTGCTTTGCTGGTGCATGTGCATGACAGTGTTGTTGTGTCAGCAGTTTTGTGTGGGCTTTTGTCTCGAGGGAAGTCTCGTGTTAGTGGGGTATTGACTTGAGTGAGGCCTCGGGTCATTCGAGAGTGTAATTAGTTTCAAATTTAAACTTTAAAACTTAACAAAAATTTTGAAATGAAGAAAGATGTGGTTTTCTCGGGTAAGTGCTCGAGTAATCTTCGGGTTGAACCCGAAAAAGCATTTTAAAAACGATTTTAAAAGTTTTTTTAAAAAAAGGCAAGATTTTGAATTTAAATAATTTGGTTTGAAACTCTTTTAAATTTCTTTTGTATAAGATAAGTGTTCTTTAACATTTGATTAAAATGTTTTTAAATTTATTTAAAATTTTGTTAAGTTAAATTTGTTAATCATTTTGAAATCTTAAATTCAAAAGTAAATTTGAAAGTATAATGTTTGAATGCATATATTAATGGTAATTAAGTCATTGGTAAGGCTAATATTTTATTTTAAAGTTAATTAAGATTTAAGGATTTGAGATTCATTAAATTAATAAGGTAATTAAAGTATAATTAATTAATTTAATTAATTAATGACTAAAGATTATTTAATTAATAATTAAGGGTTGTAATTTAATTAATTTAGGGGTTAATTCATTTGAAATTAAGGATCATTAAATATATAAGTTAAGATTATGAATTAATGATTAGAAATTTATTAATCAAGTAATTAAAGATTAATTAAGTTACAATTAAGCATTAATTAATTAAGTAATCAAATAGGGTTAATTGGTAACTAAGAATTAATTAATTTTTAATTAATAATGGTTAATTAAAGCATAATTACTTAGGGAAGTATTGTTAATAGTTAATGTAAAGATCATTAACTAGAGATTATGAAATGATTAATTAATGTGATTAATTTACTATGATTAATTAGATTAGTTAATTAAGGATAATCATTTGTGGAATTGGTTAAGTGTAATTACTTAATGTAATTTATAAAGTGTAATTACTTAGTGAGGTAATTAATGGGTAATTAGTGGATGTAATTAACTGAAGGATAATTAATTAATGGAAGTAATTTGGGTTTAATAACTTTGTGTAACTAATAAG
The DNA here is from genome assembly GCA_030765085.1 of Allium cepa. Taxonomy (NCBI): domain Eukaryota; kingdom Viridiplantae; phylum Streptophyta; class Magnoliopsida; order Asparagales; family Amaryllidaceae; genus Allium; species Allium cepa. The sequence goes on from CM060931.1 coordinate 308,251,488, forward strand.
AAGGATAATTACTCAGTGGAAGTAATTAAGGATTAATTACTTAGTGTAATTAATTAAAGAATTAGTTAATAAAATTATTTAGAAGTTAATTAAGTAATGTAATTAATTAAGGGAGGTTAATTACTAGATATGATTAATCAAGGTTGACTAATGAACGTGATCAATTAAGGATTAATTAATAAATGTGATTAATTAGAACAATAACTAATTAAGGAAGTAATGAAGGGATCATTAATTAATATAATTAATGAAGTAATTAAGGGTTGATTAATTAAGAATAATTAATCAATGAAGTGATTATAGAGTAATTAATTAATGTAATTAATTAAGGATTAATGTAATTAATTATAGTTAATTAATTAATGAGAGTAATTAAAGGTTAATTACTGTAAATTGTTAAGGATAATTAATTTGTGTAATTAATTAAAGGCTCAATCAATCAAGGATGATTAATTAAGATGGATAATTAAAGGATGATTAATTAATTCGTTTGTGATTAATTAATGATTAAGTAAGCGGGATTTATAGTAATGGAAGTAATTAATTTAAATTATTTTAAATTAATTAGAGATGGTATGATTAATTAATCTTTGCTTATAGATGGCTGAATGATATTGAATGCCTTGGATTGTTTTGATATCTCTGGTATGAGACATGTGCTGATCTGTGATATTGGATGCTTTGGATTGAATTGTGATGATATGGATTATCTATTTGTGAGATTGTGAATTATCTATCTGTGTGAATATAGATAATAAATCAAATTGTTTTAAATTTAAAACAACTTGGCTTTAAAAGACGGTGTTTTGGATTTCGATGAGACCGGGATCTGGTTTCCAAATTTGGATATCCGAAAGCACATTGATCCAAATTAAACGATAGGTTGTGAAATCTCAAGTGAAGATTCAGATGAAAGGCTATGGTCGTTAAATCTGAGTGTGATTCCAAAATGAGTTAACGGGGATAGTGCTTTCGATTGAGATGAAGATTCAAAGTGCAAGGGATATTGTCGTTAAGTCTGAGGGTGATTCCAAATGAGTGTAACGAGATAGTGCCTTCGATTTCGTTCGAACCTGGAACGAACTTGTATGGATTAAACGCTTTCAGAACATCGTTCGGTGGACGATGAGCATTCTAAGATAGATGTGTTCTATAAAGGAAATCGTAGCCTCAAGCCTCATCGACCGGGAATGGCTAAAACAGGGGAGGTGCAGCAAGGCTAAGTGAGTCGTGCTCAAGTAGGACAAGATTTCCCCTGTCTAGATGTCCCTTTTATTTTGGTTGTGTGGGTAGTTGATTGCAACAACTGCTGGGATTGTCTTGTTCGGGGCTATCCAGTAAGGGATGGTTCCGGCCTTGTGTTGTAGGGGATTTAGGGTGGATCTTTGGTACGTGATCTAGACCACGTACTGTGACGGGCGGTACCCCAGTAGCCCTGTCATTGATGGAAACCCATTCTTCCTACATGCCCTTTACGGTTTTGATTGTATACCTATGTATGCTGGAATTTAATAAATGTAACAATTTTGGCTATTTTCTAGTTTATTTGAAAACCCTAGACCCTATTATAATATCACTGGATTCCCTATCAAATGTTTTGGTTATCATAAGGTAAAAACTTTTCCGCGTTTATGTGCGAGAAGTCTTACGAGATACTTTTTGTTTTCAAATGTTTTTCAAAGTTAAGCAACTTTAACCTGTTGCTCACACCAGACCCATGTATGACCCGGAGTTTATTTTCTGTTTTCTTAACTCTTGGGTACTCAAATTTTTACGAGTTGCCAAAGGATTCAGGTTAGCTTTGACGAATTCTGAAGGAGATATAGAGAAGGAGGCTTCAGTGTTTGTAGATATATTGTGTTTCTGCTGTGTTGGTATCTTTGTGTTGTATTTGGGTTGGAATGATTAGACATGCGTTTATAACTGTCTAATGTGTTGTGTTGTATAAGCTGTGTAACTCTAATAGATGTTGTATATTATGTAATACTTATGTGATTAATATAATTTATTCATTCCGCTGTTAAGATTCTAATGTTATTTCATTCTTTCTTCTCTATCTTTTCTCTTTCCTATCCCTTTCTTTCTTAATAATGATGCGTCTTTCTGTGGAGAGAAAGGCGGGTCGTTTTAGATAAAAACCATAATGTAAACATATTAAATTTAAGAATATTAAAATATGAAGGTGGTAATTAATAGGAAAAAATAACATTCAAACTTCATCAAATTCACCTCTTGAAGTCCATTGCCTTCACAATACCCTATAACAAAAAATGAAATAGACAGCCTTTTACTTAAATTAAATAAGCATAAGGTTATTTAGCACTCCGGTTATAGGAAAATCCACCATAGTTTCAAAAAAAAAAACTAAATACAACATTTTATCTTTTCAAATATTGAATTAGCCTTTTGTTTTTGGGAATTTGAATTTGAATTAGCATAAGGTTATTTAGTACTCCAGTTATAAATGTGTATATATGGGTTTTAAACCATTTTAAAAAGTATCTTTTAGGAATTTGAATTTAACCCAAGTTTTATACTTGAAGGGCTTTAACTTGTGCAAATGTAATCGGATTTTTCCGAAACAAAAACTATTTGTTTTCAAATAATAGTAGTTTTATATAAAGAAAGGATTTCCAATTTGTGTTGAAAGATTTCAAGTTTGAAATGAAATTGAAATAGTTTTGAAAGCTATGAATTAAATCTTTGATTTAAAGATTGGATAATTTAATCCAATTTGAAAGGGAAATTATTTTGAAAAGCTATGAATGAATCTTTGTGAAAGATGGGTGAACTTTGTGAAGTGAATCTTTTTGTTTAAAGATTTAGAAATGGTAATTTGTTTAAACCATCTGAAAAAAGGTTTTGGGTAACAAGCTGTGACTTAACTAAGATCCCAATATCCATTTGTTTTTAAATATTGCGCTCATTATTCGGTTTAGCTGGGAGAGGACCTTGTGTCATACAACTCATTCTGAATAATGATACGACGTTATGAATAGCATTTGAAGACCAGTGGTGAAGACCGGGTATTTTCGAGTGCAAAAGGATTACCCGTCGAACGAATCTGCACTGAATAGCTACGGTATAGAGCTCTCCATATGTGATGGGGAGTCCGATCGGAATTGTGAAAACCTAGAACGCAAGGGCTTCTCTTGAAGTGCCTTCGGTTCTGGTCGAACCCGGAACAGACTTGTATAGATGTGTGTCTGACATTACACTTTGAGATGTAAAGCTGGTTTCTATCAAATACATTTCCGTTTAATGGCGGATAATTTATTCTCTTAGCTTAACACTCTTCTCTGAGATGTACGAGCTCAGGGGTTATGTAGTTGATGGTTACTAGTGATACATTCCCAATTTGATAATGAGGCATACGAAATGCTGCTGATGATTTGTTGATCAATGCAAGGCTTTGTAAAAGCGTAGTTTTGTGGACGAGACTGCATCAAGACCTCACACCCCGAAAATGGTCGAAACAGGAAGGATGCAGCAAGGTTTTCAGGGGTCGTGCCCCTAAGGTATGTCCATTTCTTCTGAAAAGGGTGGTATCATGGTATGGAGCCCAGATACTTAACTCATGTGGACACTGCAAATTTATTACTTTGTGGTCGAGAGATCTCGGATAAAGGTCGCAAACGACCGGGGATGGCATACTTGTAGCTGTTACTCTATGGCAGAGAGTAAACCGCCTTGTGTTGGCAGAGATCCGAGTAGGTTCTCGGGGCGTCCCTCCAAAGGCGTGCCCATGTGGCAATAGAAAGTTCCTTAGCCTGGCCATTTGTTGGAAATCCAATCACAAATACGTGCCTTTTACGATTGCAGTTGTATAACCTGCCACCTCAGGTGGCAGCTATAGCAGGCATTATATAACGGTACCTATGCTGGCTAAGATTAATATTATACTTTTGAATTGTTTTCCACTATGCACTAATAATAATATCAAAAAGGATTTTGCGTAGTAAGCATGTTTGACTATCATAAGGATTAATATTGGGCAGTGTTGTATCATATTTGGAATTGTATTCATTGGAGATATATGGAATATTCATTTTTCTTCCGTTGTGTTGTTGCACTTAATGTGTTATAAGCTCCGGCACGAGTCGGATTTCAACGGTTGAATCTGCGGCGTTCGAGTACAAGTGAAGTACGGTTGTCGATTTTCGAACGTTGAAATTTGGGTCGTGACATTTTGGTATCAAAGCTGAAGGTTGAACTTTAGCTAAGGAGTATAACACATTAGGTAGCTCATTAGAGATAGGGACATAGATGCCCTAGAATGAGTATATCCCTAAGATATCCGTGCGTATGCCTTAGTAAATTCTCTTGCTATCCAATGATAGTAAGTATGGGTGCAAGAAGAGGACGAGGTAGGAGACAGGGGAATACCACTACAAATGGTTAATACCCTGTAACAACAAGGAAACAACTTTCTCTATCAATCTGTTTTGATCATCTTTCTATTTCAAATTCTTTGATCGCTTCGTGGCAGCTCCGGGAGGAATTTTTTTATGATGGTGGCCTTGCGAATCGTTGTAGAAAACTCTTATTTCATATTCTCTTCACCAGTTACCTCAATTTTTCATTTTAAACTTTAATGAATTTGAAATTCTATTTAAAATAAATTGGTTAACAAAATATGAAATTTTTTATCACTAAAATGATTTCGGTTAAAACCAAATTTGAAATTCTTTTGTAATTTCATGGGAGTATCAAAGTCCGAAAAGGGACAAGTTATATATACTTCGGTGTATTCCGACTTGAGTTTGGAATCCATACCTAGTGTTTGAGAATTATGGAAGATTAAATCCATTTATCTATTGTTTGGGTCTAGATATATTCTACAAACGGTTAGTTATCCCTTCGAACTAACTGATTCCCTTGCATATTTCATTGACCAGATGACCCAAATATCTTGTGAAGTATTGAACTAGTTGATCTTGAATTTATTATTGATATTCTGATTTGGTAAGCCAAATGCAGAATAGATATTCAGTTTGATCTGGAAATTTGTTTCTCTATCTTTGTGTATCCATCCTTTGTTGTCTCCCTGGCAAATTTCGAGGACGAAATTTTCTTAAGGAGAGAATCTGTAACATTCATGTTTTTAAATCAATTTTAATTTATAATTAATTTAATTTTTGAAATTTAAATATGAATTAATTTGGTATTTTCCAAATTTAATAAATATTTGCTTGAATATAAATATGATTTTAAATAGAATTTCTAATTGGAAATTTAGAGATTAATGTTTTGAATAACATATTGGAATTGAAACTCAAATATAAGTATTTTTAAAATAAATTGGCTTTAAAACTTTATATTTTGGAATTATAGAAACTTTTTTTTAATTATAATAAATATAAATATATGTATTTTGAAAATTTTATTTTAATTTAGTATAGTGAATTTTCAAAAGTTATTTAAAAGTAAAACTCTATATTTTAATAATAGAAAATTTATTTTGTATTTATAATATGATGATTTGAAAGTTGTATTTTGAAGTTGATATAAATAAATTAACAAAAGCTATTTACAAAATTAAAATCAAATGTATACATATCTTTTGAAAAAAATTAATAAGATTTGAATAAAGTATTTAAAAAGGAAAAGTAATTATAAAAATAATTTGAAAATGTAAACATACGGAGATATAAAGCAATTTATAATATGACAAAGGTTTAACATAAATTTTAAAATAAAATCTAACAAAAGGATTTAAACACAAAACTTTCACAAATGACATTTGTAAAACATTAGCATCATGCAAATAACAAGTGTTTATTCAAAATTTACAAGTGTTAGTATAATTTAACAAGTGTCATGTTGTTTTATTTTTGAATAAAATTTAATAAAATAAGAAACAAGATTTTATAAAACATAACATCTCCCTCTTTCTCATTTCTTTCTTCATCTTCAAAATTAAAAGCTTGGAAATCAAATGAGAGTTCAAACCTGAGAATCCGTGTAAATCAAACAAACAAAAGCAGATAAATACTACCAGATAGAAATACATCAAGCAAATCTAAAAGCAAGCTTCAGATTCAAATTCAAAAGCCTGAGCAAATTTAAAAAAAAATCAAAACCTGATTCAATGTCCAGAGCAAAGCAATTCAAATAAAATGATTCAACTCAGTAAATTGCAAACCTAGAAATCAGAGCTAGATCAAACAACAAGAGCAAGTTCAAATCAAAATTTAACTAAGCAATATCAAGCATCAAATAAGAAATCGGATTTTCAAACTCAAATGCAATTTCCAGGTCCTCTGTCTCAACAAATCAGGTGAGCAAATATACCCAAACCTGTGTATATATATATGTTGATGCTTGTGTTAACCTTTGAAGTGTGAAAAGATAAAATTTGTTTAGTTGATATATCTGCCTGCATTTGTTTATATCTATGAGAAAATATGATACGCATATCTGATACACCGGATATATTGGCCTCTGTTTAATTATAGATTTTCAAAACATGTTTAAAAATCAAAAATCTCCTTCTCAAATTTTTTTAGGGCTTTAAGATATAAACAAAACTTGTTTGTTTGATCAAGGACTAGATCTTAAAAATACCCTTGAGAAGAATTAAATTAAGTTTATCTGGAAATTTGAATTTATAATAAAAAATTCATAAGCGTGATCAATTCAAATCTCGTGATTAGTCGATTCATATACATCATCGGGTTTGATTTGAAAAACCATGATTACTAAAACAAAATTTAAGATTTTTGGTTCATTAAATCATGAGAAATTGTGAAGTGAACGGGATTGACATTTTTGTCAATTCCTGGTGATCGACGGCGACCTATGGGTCGTGCTTGTTGTCAGAGGTGGTTGGAGGATAGAAGACTATGGAAAAAAATACTCGCTTAAATTCTTGTTCGTCGTGGTGGCAGAACGAGAACAAAATAAGGTTTTATACCCAAATACGGTCAACGAGGTTGGAGAGGGTAGTTCGTCATCGACGTGGCATCAGACATGACCAGACCAAGGTGGATTGATTCGTAGGTGAGTGGTGAGGCTGTGGCCGTGGAGACGTGGCGTCAGATGGTCGAGATGATTGGGGTGAGGCAAATTTGGTCGATCGAACTTCGAGTTCCATTAATGTCGAGATGCTCAATTGGGATAGCCGATGAATTGATGGATGTTGGGTGGTCAGTTGGTGTGAGTGGAGCATCGGTGTCTTGCTGAAGGTTGTGGTGATGGTCGTACACATGCATAGTGCACTCTCATGTACCTGGATTTGTCAAGATTGGGAAGAAATGATGCCTCGGGTTCAATCTCGGGAAAGTGGGGGTGGAGCTCGAGTTGGTATCGAGACATTTGTATGAGTTTAACAGTATAACAGGTTTTGAAAATTTAAAGCAAAAATTAGTTTTAAAACAAAGAAAAATAGAGGGCTCGAAGCTAATCTTGGGAAAAATGGTATTTGGCTCGAGTAAGTACTCGAGTTATCTTAGGTAAAATAGTAGTAGATTTTAAGTTTTCAAATAAATCATGTTTTTAAGTTTTTGGTTCAACCCAGTTTTGAACCATCCTCTTAAACAAATTACTTTTAAATAATTATTATTTAAATGTTTTGGATAAATAAGAATTGTACAATTTTGTTTTAACTTGGATTTATTAAGATAATTTTCAAGTTTATTTAGAATAAATTAAATGGTGTAATTAATAAATGTTTTCAAGTTTTAATTAACTTAAAGGTTTAATTTAACCTATGAGTTAATAATAAATTTTATTTTAAAGCTTAAATTTTAAGGATTAGTTGTTTTAGTTTTTTTTATTGATTTGGGTTTTAAAATAACTTTTATTTAAGATCCCAAGTGTTTTCAAAGTATAATATTGTAATCAAATAATTAAAGGTTAATTATTTAAAAGTTGAAGGGGATTAATTTGCTAGTGTATTAATAAAGGATTAATTTTGTGAATTACTTAAAGATTTGTTAATTAATGAAAGTGACTAAAGAAGAATTGATTATTGCAAGTGATTAATTTCTTAAAGATGATTACTTAATAGAACTAATTAGGGATAATTAATTAATGACTAATGATTGATAAATCAAGTGATTAAAGTATAATTACTCAATGTAATTAATTAGTAATTATAAAATATAAGTTACTAGGGATACTCATTTATTGTAATTAATTAAAGATAATTAATTTAATGGTAATTAATTAAGAGTTAATTAATTAATGTAATTAATTGAGGATAATGTAATTAATTAAAGGTTAATTAATTAATGAAAGTGATTAAAGGATGATTTATTAATTAAGGATTAATTAATATTTGAAATTAATTAAGGGTAATTATTTAAAGAATAATTAATTTTTTAAAGGTTAATTATTTAATGATTTAAGGTTAATTAATTTAATTAATAAATGATTAAAGGACAATTAATCAAATGATTTGAAATTAACTAATGTTAATTAACCAAGATTGATGATTTATCTGATTTACATTAATCAGATAATTAATTGATCTTACTTATGGATGTTTGAATTCTATTGATTGTTGAATTGTTTGATATCCCTGGTATGTTATGCTTTGTGCTATGAATTGTTTTGATGTGGTCTGTGATGAACGTAATTTATTTATTTGTGATAAATTTACATTATTTATCTATGAATCTCTGAACAGAGATAAGCGTTATTGGATTATACCGCTTATAGATATTGATGTATTTGAATCTGTGATGATTGATGATGTTGCACTGTTGTGTAAAACCCCTGGACTACACCAAACGCGCACAAATATGGATTGCATGAGGAAATCGGTTAAGTCACGGACATTTTGAAATCTAAATATTATTTTTGAAAGTCGAATTTTGAATCCAAATGGTTTTGAAAATGGAATTGGGTTAAACATGAAAAGCTTTTGAAAAGGAGTTCCAAAGATAAAAGTTATTTTAAATAACTTAACAAAGTTTTGAAATTTAAATAATTTGATTTGAGTTTGAATTTAAGATTTGAAATTGAATTTTATATTTGGAAATTATGGTTTTAAAAGGTTATACAAGTTATAAATGTGTTTATATGGGTTTTGAACCAGTTTAAAAATTATTGTTTTGGGAATTTTAATTTAACCCAAGTTTTATACTTGAAGGGCTTTAACTTGTGCAAATGTAATCGGATTTTCCAAAAAAAAAACTATTTGTTTTCAAATAATAGTAGCTTTTATATAAAGAAAGGATTTCCAATTTATGTTGAAAGATTTCAAGTTTGAAATGAAATTGAAATAGTTTTGAAAGCTATGAATTAAATCTTTGTTTTAAAGATTGGACGAGTTAACCCAATTTGAAAGGGAAATTGCTTTGAAAAGCTATGAATGAATCTTTGTGAAAGATGGGTGAACTTTGTGAAGTGAATCTTTTTGTTTAAAGATTTAGAAATGGTAATTTGTTTAAACCATCTGAAGAAAGGTTTTGGGTAACAAGTTGTGACTTAACTGAGATCCCAATATCCATATATTTTTAAATATTGCTCTCATTATTTGGTTTAGTCGGGAGAGGACCTTGTGTCATATAACCCATTCCGAATAATGATACGACGTTATGAATAGCATTTGAAGACCGATGGTGAAGACCGGGTATTTTCGAGAGCGAAAGGATTACTCGTTGAATGACTTTGCGCTGAGTAGCTATGGTATAGAGATCTCCATATGTGATGGGGAGTCTGATCGGGATTGTGAATACCCGGATTGCAAGGGCTTCTTTTGAAGTGTCTTCGGTTCTGTTCGAACCCAGAACAGACTTGTATGGATGTTTGTCTGACATTACACTTTGAGATGAAAAACTGGTTTCTATCAAATACATTTCTATTGTGTGGCAGAGAATTTATTCTCTTAGCTTAACACTCTTCTCTGAGACGTACGAGCTCTGAGGTTATGTAGTTGATGGTTACTAGTGATACATTCCCAATTTGGTAATGTGGCATAAGAAGTGCTGCTGATCATTTGTTGATCTAAGCAAGGCTTTGTGAAAAGCGTAGCTTTGTGGATGAGATTGCATCAGGACCTCACACCTCGGAAATGGTCGAAACAGAAAGGATGTAGCAAGGTTTTCAAGGGCCGCGCCCCTAGGGTAGGGAGTAAACCGGCCTTGTGTTGGCAGAGATCCGGGCAGGTTCTCGGGGCGTCCCTCCAGAGACGTACCCATGTGGCAATAGGAAGATCCTTAGCCTGACCATTTGTTGGAAATCCAATCACCAATACGCGCCCTTTACGATTGCAGTTGTATAACCTGCCACCTCAGGTGGTAGCTATAGCAGGCATAATATAATGGTACCTATGCTGGCTAAGATTCATAATATACTTTCGAAATGTTTTCCACTATGCACTAATAATAATATCAAAAAGGATTTTGCGTAGTAAGCATGTTTGACTATCATAAGGAGAAATCTCCCCCAAGCGTGCGATTGCATGGTGATTGTGCCGGGAGGCCTTATGGTAGTTTCATTTTCCAAAAAGCATTGCAGATTTCAATTTAAATTCTTTTTGTTGTTTGTTTTAAAGATAAACTGTTTTTGTTCGCTCATACCAGCCCCATGACTTACCTGGAGTTTATTGTTCCCTTCCTAAACTCTGGGTGTCCACAATTTTCCACATAGGCAGTCTAGAGTTGGGTTTTTCAGAAAATCAAATAGTAGGAATAGATTTGGTTGCCTTTAGTCTCTGGAATTCTTCTTCAGTCTTTGGATGACTGAACTTGCTTAAGTACAACTTGATGGTGGTTCGAGCCATCTTTGGATTGGAGATGGAGTTGCAGATATTGGAGTTCCCACTTGGTGGTTCTAATTTTAGTTATTTACTCTGCTTTAGCATTGTATTTGTGCTCTAACATATATTGGGCAGTGTTGTATCATATTTGGATATTGTATTCATTGTAGATATATGGTATATTCATTTTTCTTCCGCTGTGTTGTTATACTTAATGTGTTATAAGCTCCGGCACGAGTCGGATTTCAACGATTGAATCTGCAGCATTTGAGTACAAGTGAAGTACGTGTGTCGATTTTCGAACGCTGAAATTTAGGTCGTGACATTCAAATTTATTTTCTTAATATAAATTGTAAAATGTTCTTTAAAATTATAAGTTATTAAGATTTTCAACCTTTAAACTAAATTTATCCATTCTAATTATTTTAAATCATTTTAAATCTATGTAAAGCATTTTAATTTATTTTAAATCTATTTAAGGTATTTTAATCTTTTCAAATCTATTTTAAATCTATTTTAAATCTATTTAAAGTATTTTAACCAATTTTAATCAATTTAATCTATTTAAATCTACTTAAATAATATTAGTCCATTTTAACCTATTTTAACAATATTAATCTATTTTAATCTATTTAAATGCTATTTTAAACCATTTTAAATCCGTCTAGTTATTTCCAAATTTCAGACGTGTGAAGTTGAAGTATTTATATTCAAATCCTTGATTTTAAAATCGAAAATTGTTAAATTATGTAATAACCTAATTTGAGAAAAAAATAACATATTTGAGTGAGTACGATGATTTTGGAACAAGGATGTAATTAACATATCTTATCGATGGATTCAAAAGTGAATATGATTTCAAGAGTGAATATAGTTTTGAAAGAGAATGTGATTTGAAAGCGAATATAGATTTGAAAGTGAATATGATTTCGAAAGTGATATGGTTCTGAGAATATGATATTTTGATATAATTTGTGAATTGACTTTTGAAAAGTAAAAGAACTATCCGGTGTGGAATAAGCGTTTGCCTGTTAAAGAGACCGGGATCGAATGTTGTCATACTCTCACCAATACCGAAAACCACTTTAACAACTACATATGTGGTGGAGATTCCAGAACTAAAGTAGGATGTTCTGGCGAACGATTATGTATGAGGTATTTACGTGACCCTGACTCCCGCAAGTCAGCTTAAATGTGACTAAAAAAAGAGCTATACATGGCCAAGTGAAGTCGCATCTCCGATCGGGCACATTTCTTCAATACCATACTATTATTTTGTGATTGATTTGGTGGCCATCCCTCAATTTTTATTACGGGAGTGTTTCGAGGTGGCCGGTAGTTGCCGCTACGCATTACCACCAGTCCGGGAGTGCAATTGGTATATCTACTCTGGCATTACCTCGAGTGTCGTGTTCACATGCCCTATCGCGCCTTCTACGAGTAAACCTCTAGTTTACAAAGGAGCGTATGGTACTATATAGCCTATGGGAATATATAAATGTGTTAAGGGGGATATTGATAATGCCTTAACGCTATTTTAATACTTTACTGTAGACACTATTATAATAGCGTATTGTACTACATAGTAAATAGTTTAACGGATCCTTGGAAGATGGGAATCCCGAACATCTCTTAAGTTATTGCCTCATATTGACACTGGATAGGAGATCCTAAATCCCGTAAACATCTCTAACGCCGTTACACTCATATTTTCACTGTTAATTTAACTTGCATAAGATCTTTTAGTTCTGACTCGACTGTTTTGTCTTTTCAATTTGCTCAGGTCAGTCTGAGCTTTTTAGTCTATCGAAGACTGCTTTTTGGAGGATGAAGACGAAGATTTTATATAATTATTATTTATTATATTTATTACGCTGCATTATGTTGTTCCGTTGCATTTGTTTATTATTTATTCTTGTTGTATGTAACTCTGACCTGTATTTTAAAAGAATAATCAATGTTATGTGTAAGCAGCTTCATGAACTGTTTATTTGATTATTATATTTTTTCATTCCGCTGCGAGATTCTATATTTGCTTTATTTCTTTCTCTTCTTTTTCTTATTTACCACATAACAATCTGCCCCTTTGAATAGTTTGAGTCTGACATGTGTGGTTTATCGTCGATTTAAACTGTCCAAAAAGGCAGGTCGTTATATCTTGATACATCTTGTCCCTCCAGGATGAATCGTAAACTTCAATCGATGACATTCTTCTAGAACTTCTTTCCGTAAGTTCTCTACATCTGGAATATATAACCGTTCCTTCTTCCTCAACCATCCTCTTTGGTCAAGATTAAAATTCTTTAGGTCATCAACTTTTGATCCTCCTTCAAGTCTTCTAATCTTTTCAACTAAAACTAGATCTTCTCTTTGCTTAGAAGCTATCCTTTCGATCAGCACTGGTCAAACTTCTAAGCAAGATAACATGATAGTACCCTGACTAGAACTAGTAGTAGATCTCAGTTGCACTCTACAACTGGCTAAAGCTTCTAGATCCTTCCAGTTTGCCAACATCACTAACACAACATTCTAACGTTTTCTATCGAGAGCATCTGCTACCTTATTTCCTTTTCTCGGAGTATACTTTATACTGAAATCATAAGCAGTCAAAAACTCCAGCCATCTCTGTTGTTGCATGTTCAACTCCTTCTACGAGAATAAATACTTTAATGACTTATGATTGGTATACAACTCAAATCTCTCTCCCAACAGATAATGCCTCCAAATCTTCAAGGCAAAAATCACCGCTGCCAATTCCAAGTCATGATTAGAATATCTTACTTCGTGCGGTCAAAGCAGCCTAGATGCGTAAGCAATAACTTTTCCCTTCTACATCAATACTACTCCCAATACAGTGCCACATGCATCAGTGTAGACTACCAACCCTTGGTTACCATCTGCAACTACTAACATTGGAGAATTATCAACAAATGCTTTAACTTAAGGAATGATTCTTCACATTTGTCAGACCAAACAAACCTCACGTCCTTCTTGGTCAACATAGTCAAAGGCGATGCTATCCACGAGAAACCATTGATGAATCTACAGTAATAGCCAACAAATCTAAGATAACTTCTAATCTTGGTTACTGTCTCGGGTCTCTTCGAACTATTGACCGCCTCAATCATAACTGGATCAACTGACAATCCTTCCATTGAAACCACATATCTAGGAAACTTAACTTCTCTCTTCCAGAAATGACACTTGGAAAACTTCGCCTTCAGCTGATTTTGCCTCAACGTCTCCAACGCCCCTCTAAGATGAATCTCATGCTCTCTTTCATTTTTAGAGTACACCAAAATATCATCTAGGAATAACACAAACCTATCCAAGTCTCTTTGAAAACTCGGTTCATTAAATCAACGAAGAAAGCAATTGCAATTGTCAATCTTGATGGCATTAGTAACCGTTTATATGTACCATACATAGTTCAGAATATAGTTAAAGGAATACTATCCTCTGCCACTGTCAACCGATGGAACCCCATCGCCAATTCCAAATAGGAAAATACTCTGGCTCCACTCAATTGATCAAATAATTCATCTATCCTTGGCAGAGGGTACCTACTCTTGATTGTCCTTTTTTTTTCAAGTTACGATAGTCGATGCACATCCTTAATGACCCATCTAATTTCTTCACAAATACCACAGCTACTCCCACATGCGAACTACTTGGTCTGATAAAATTTCTTCCCTCAAGATCCACTAACTGCACTTTTAATTCCTTCATCTCTGTGGGTGTCATCCTGCTAGGTGGTCTACTAACAGGATCAGCTCCCGATGCAAGGTCTATTTGAAACTCAACAGCACATTCTTAGGGTAATCCAGTGAACAGTTAAAATACATCTACAAACTCTCTAACCACATGAATCTGACTAAGGTCTTCTCCAACCTCCATGGCACTCAATAAAGCACAAACACTCATACTGGAATTCTCCACTGAGAAAATGGTTCGGTTATGATTGTCTGGGTATCTCAACGATATTTCTTGATCCTGGGAAAATATCCTAGCCTCATACTTACCCAACCAATCCATACTTAAGATGATCCCAAAATCTATGAAATCATAAGCATATAAAATAATGCAAACTTATGTCCTAACAAATCAAGTTCTAACTAGTCACATCTCATCACAAGAGTTGCATACCCTCCTATTGGATTGGCAACCCTTAAGGAAGTTAGAAGGTATGCAGGTTTTATACATAAACTATCAACCAAGCACTGGGATATAAATGAATGTGATGCACCGGTATGAAAAGTACCCTAACATGTATACTCTGAATCAAAAGTGTACATTCCATCACTGTCTTTCCATTTTCCACTGCAGCGGGTTTTAAAGAAGATAGTGGTCCAATAGCAAACACCTTCCCTCTATCCGCCCTGAATGGCTTTGGAAATTGGTTCTTATAATGCCCAACTAGGTCATAGTCGAAGCATTTCACATTCTTCTTCTCTGTGGGTTTCTTTCCTTTTCCAGTTCTGCACTTACGGGCATAATGGCCCTTCTTATCACACTTATAATACATCAAATTAGCGTTTGCCGTCTTAGCAACCTCCATTTTCTAGGCTTCTTCTTCTTAAAGAACTTCTTTTTTCATCCCTAAGAACCCTGAGACTCAACCGACTTCTCCCTAGTTGAAATAACAAGCATCTCCTCATGGCGGATGGTCATTTCCACCATCACATGATAAGGTACTTCGATATGAGTCATAGCCTTCCTTCCTAGCTCTGGCCTCAAACCCCTAATGAATCTCTCATTCCTCTTGATATTTGTGTCAACCAAAGCATAACCATATCGAGATAGCTCATCAAACTTAGCAGCATCATAGACATCTGTCCTTAGACAATATCCATAAACTTCCGCATTAACGCTGATTTGGCAACCTCAGACAAGAACCTCTGCTTAAACCTCATCTTGAAGCCAGCCCATGTTATTTCTTCCTCCGGCACCCTGGCCGTCACACTGTTCCATCAATGAAGCGCCAACCCTTGCAACTGTCTAGAGGCTAGCCTTCTCTTCTTTCCATCGTTTAAGCCTAAGTCGATAAAGATCCTTTCACAACTCAACAGCCAATCCTCTACTTCAACATCATCTTCCATTCCAGCAAACAACATTCCTCCTAGAATAACAAAGTCTCTACTCAGCTTAGCATAGTTATAACTGGTTGGAACTACAAGATTAGCTCCACCAATAATCCCAGTAGCTCCTACTTGCAATAAATTAGCCAACAATTAATACACCATTTCCATATTCATTGGCGGATTTCCAGCACCTATATTGGCCTCGACATTTTGATTAGCATTGGTCTGTCGACCTTGGTTTCTCTGAGTATTAGGTCGAGAATTTCCATTGGTTGTGGTGCTTTCTCCGCCTAGAGTTCCTCTTCCGTTTCCTGCCTCCATATCCTCTTTCTCATATATCTGCATATGAGCCTTAGTAAGATACAAAAGAAAGGTCTAAAATTAAGGGGAATACATTCTTAGATATATACCTATATATCAAATACAATTACGTTACTATAGCGTTAACCCAAAACCCCAGTCATATTTTTAAATTCATTGGTTTATCTTTGAAAAAGCTTTTTAGGCTTAACTTTTCTTTTAGAGTTTCATAAACATATGCTCTGATACCAACTTGTAACATCCCCCTACTTGGAGACCCAAAACTAATGGCTATGGATGCTACAGTCATCCATAGTTAATAATCTTCGGCACAAATACGATGGTGCTAGGTTCATTGAAACACAAATCACAGAAATATAGAAAAAATTTAACAATTCAAAAACATATTTCCATATTCAAATCAAAACATTTCATGTTCATTACATAGTCCCAAATTACATTAACCACGTTCAGCAAAATATAATTATTACAAATACGCCAAGAGGACATATGAAGATTCCTCGTTGGTTGATCAGAGTATATAATAAGGCTAATAAATCTGCCTTTACATCCAAATACATAGTGGAAAAACATTAAATAACAATCTGCCTTATGCACGTCTCCGAAAGCTTTATTCATCTAAGAAGTGAACCTGAAAACCTTATATCCCAAACTACTCAAAATCAATTGAGTACCCGAGAGTTTAAGAGGAAAACAAAAACTTCGAGTTAGACATAAAGCCTGGTATAATAAAAAGTGAGACCACGCCGCTTAGCGGAACCGGTTTTCCCCTCATTAGTATCCTAAAAACATTTATAAAACCATATATTATGTTCCTGCATCCATAATGGTTAAAACATACATTTTTGAAATATTATTTACTTCAGAATAATTAGGAATTTCCATTCCCAGTTTAATCTAACATCCTGTCTTTTCATAGTTTTCATGGGATCACTAAGAACCAATAGGCTCCTGGCAGTTAACTTAATCAATTCATGGGTCCTCCTGAATCAGTTGGACTTTCCAATAACTAATCATCTTATCCTAGTTTTCGTGGGTTTACTAGGAACCTATAGATTTATCCAGTAACTCACTTTACATCCTAGTTTTCATGGATTGACTAGGAATCTACTGATACATCCATTAACCACTTACTTACCCTAGTTTTAATGGGTTTACTAGGAACCTATTGGTTCTTAATCCGGATATAGTTTGGGTTCACTACAAACCAATTTGCCCCTGCCAAATACTCATAAAACATAGTTTTTATGGGTAAACTATGAACCTTTTTGGTATGCACCAAGAACTATCTTATTATTGTTTTCATGGGTTTACTATGAACCTCTTGTTATGCATCAAAAACAACAAAGTTCAGGCATCCTATATTTTAGGTCACCCTGACTCCATGGATGCAATTCTACTCATTCAGGAGTTTAAGCAATTTATATTCACTATTGAGTTAACCTATGTGGTTCTTCTATCCCTTTTTCCCAGAATTCTACTACGGATTATCATGTGAACGTACTCATATTTAAAGAAGTAAGATAATAGTTTAACACTCCCACTCCTGTAGGTTTAAAGTTCTTGAAATATATATCATAACATAGTTAACATCTTTAACTTATAGTTTTATGAAGGAAATGCTTCTCCAAAATAACATACTTAAAGCCATTATAAAACTTCTTTATACAAGCCGTGGGTTTTCCTTTAAAAATTTGAGTATAGGTTTTTAAACCTTCAAAACCAAACCTTTCCACCTTATCGCAAGGTCTATAAAACAGCATTTTGAAACCATTAAAACAATTTGGCAATTTAAACCTTTCAAAAGCATTCAACCCTTATAACATAAAACTTTCGAAACTAGTGAATTAAACCTTTCGAAAACTTACTGGGTTCGAGTTAAAACATGTGGAAGATCCTCTTTTAAAACCTTTCGAATATAAAGGATGCAACCTTTCGACCTTGTTGGAAGGTCAACTTCGAAAGCTTAAATCATTTCATTTAAAATAATAGACCTCCGCCATTTACAGCAACTCCTTCGAAAGCTTGGGTTATACTTCAATTATAATACAAGGGTAAATCATTCATGTTGAAAGCCTTGAAACCTTTCGAAAACAATGGGAGAAGCGGTTGGTTTCTAAAGCAGGCAAACCTTTCGATTAAGCCGAAAGCTCCTTCTTTCGACCCCTTTTAAGGGTCTTAACAAAATAAAGGCGACGGTTCTTTTCAAAATCTCTTTGAAATAACATTTTGAAACCAAACCTTTCGACTTTGTCGAAAGGTCTCCTAAAACTTTTGAAAGCCCTAACCTTTTGACTATGTAAGAAGGTCTTATACAAAAACACCTTACAAAAACCGTACTTTTCGAATGTATCGGAAGGTTTAAAATAGAACAATAATAAATGGCGGCAACCTTTCGACTTTTTCGAAAGGTATATAACCATTCTTTAAACATTTGACCTTATTGGTAGCAACCAAGTCGAAAGATCTAATTCGAAAGCAAAGCTGGTAAAAACTTTAGTTTATAAAACAAAAATATCCCAACTTCTTTGGTCGTCAACCTTTCGACTACAAACCCTTCAACTCTGTCCAATTCATTACGCACCAAGTAATTGATATCATATGCATTGGTTCGACCTTGTCCAAAGGTTTAACCTTACGACATAGACGAAAGGTATGTGTCGAAAGGTATTATGCTTAAAAGGCTGAAACATGCTAAAAGCATGATTTTCTTATTTTTTTTACTTTAAAAAGGTAACTTTTTAACAAATCTGCCCCTTTTATCAAATTCTCATTGGTTAACACTTTACTTTTGAGAAAAATGCTGTCGCAAATTTAGATTTAAATAATAATTTTATTTTATAAAATGCCCCTTCTACTTAAATAAATAAATAAAATATTTAAGTCCCATATCTTAAATAATTTTATATATTTATCAAAATGCTTAGGAAAAATCTAGAAAAATCTCAGATAATCTATTTTAATATGTTTTCCAACATATAAAAATTTCGAACCCAAATAATCATTATTTTTTCTGTAAATAATTTATAACCCAATAAATCACTTTCTTAACTAGAAAATTTGTATAAAATCCATATGCACTCGAAAAGTTATAAGAATAGAAACCCATCTCCAAAGTGCCTTGTATATCTCTTATTAAACAAACTTGTTTAAACACATATAAATTGTTAACGCTAAAATTTGAACGCTAACACCCCGGTGTGTAAAGTGTAGTTATGAAAGCACCACCCGATGATTCGGGAACAGAGTATAAGCAGAAAACCACAGAAAAAGCAGTAAATAACAACGATTTTATAGTGGTTCGGCTCAATAGTTTGCCTACGTCCACTCTGAATATCTTTATTGACGATTTCGTTACAAGTTGATACAATTCTTCCCAATTACAACACACTTTGAACTACTAAACACTTTGAACAAGTGACTTAAACTTCAATGTAAGTGAAAGTCCTCAAATCCATGTCGGATGCATGAGATTTCTTCTTGAAGTTGTTGATAGCGTTCTACGTGTCTTGAAAGCTTTGAGTGTTGAGTTGGTTTGGAATGTAGCAGAGTATCGATGCTTGGAAAGAATGAGCCAAAAGTTCTTTGAACGTTGGAGGTGGTTGCGTATTTATAGGTGTGATTCTGGGCAGTAGTTTTTCTCTCAAGTCATGAGTCGTGCACGACTCATGGAGAGTCGTAAGTCGCGCTCGACTCAAGGTCCAAGAGTCAGCAGGCAGTGGGGTAAGTGAAGTGGTTCTGAGCTATTCTTCGTTCATCTGGATACAAGTCCTAACTCGTTCGCGAGTTAAGAGGTCACGGTTTAAAGTGAGGCAGCACTAAAATCTTGGCTCTGCGGTTTTAGGTCGTGTACGACTTAAACTAGGTCGTAAGTCGTCGACGAGTCATCTTATTGCAGCATGGTATTGAACTTGTCCTCTAAGTCTTAGGTCGTAACGTCTTTAGGTCGTGGACTTTCTTAAGTCGTGACATTCCCTAAGTCGCTTAGGTCTTAATCCTGTTAGGTCGTTAGCTCTTTAACTCGTAAGCTTTCCCTGAGACATGACATATCTTAAGTCGCAGAGGCTTTAAGTCGCGGATTTCTCTGAGATGTGAGTCGCTTTGTTTGCCTAAGTCATTTACGACTCATGCTAGGTCGTAAGTCATAGACAGCTTTAGGTCGTTAACTTATTTCCTTCTTGAGTCGTGCCATCTCTTAAGCCATAGACTTCCTTAAGTCGTCTGGACCTTAGCTCGTTAGGTCGTGGAGACCCTAAGTCGTGTACCCTCCTTGATCCATTGAGTCGCTGTCTCCCTTGAGTCGTTGAGTTGGCCATTTCTTTAACACGTTAAACTGTTAGGTCGTACCATTCATAAGTCGTTCATGCTTTGTCTTGTTAAATCGTCACGCATCTTAAGTCGTGAGGTTTGCTAAGCCGTAGATTTCTCTTGATCCGTTAAGTATCTTATGTCGTAAATCGTCCCAAGCCTTAACTCGTTGTCTTAACGGGGTTAACATTTGCCCCTCGAAGCACACGCCTAAGTCATAGGTCGTGTGGTTCGAGTCACGAGCGACTTAACTGACTCGCTAGCTTGCGTGCCAATGCGTCTTCCTCTCTCTCCCCTATATAAGTCGCTAACTCGCTTCTTCTTCCCCATTTAACTGCTTACTTCTGCCGCCATTGCCATTCCAAAGCTCGAGAATCTTCAAAGCGAAACCACTTGTTGCTTAGCTCATCATTCCAATAACAATCCTAGGTAAATCAATCACCAATCCATTATATCTGCCATCGATTTCTCCATAATCGCTTTCCACACGGTTTTCATTATCTCGCTGTAAAATTTCCTCCTGATTTGCCCTTCGATCGCCATTGACCTGTTTGCAGTTGCCTTAAAAATGATTTGGCCTACGATTGAATGCATTTTTTTTGGAACCACGGATGAAATGGTGGAGTTTTTTTTTTTGGCGTTTGGGGAAGACGAGGAGATTGTGATGTTAACGTCTTAGTGGATAGTGGGTTATGCTGTGATACTTGGTGATGCAATGCATGGCTAAGCATGATTGGAGAATAGGGCTTAGGGTTTCTGATGGGAGATAGCTCTATGTTGCCGAGCTACTTCGGAAGTGACCTAGTAGATTGAACGACCTAAAAAAACAACCTTACGGCTTAAGGAAAGCTATGCGACCTTTAAATCTGCGACTTAACTAACTAAACAACTTAAGATCACTTGCGACCTATGGGATGCTGAACGACCTAACTTCTTGCGATATAAATCTTAGGTCGCGTATACATTTGAGCGACTTAGGACTTAGCCAAATTCGCACTGCCTTGATTTGAAGCCTTATGCCTTGAATTCTTTGACTTGAACAATGTGACTTAAGAAAGTTCGCCTTGGACATTTACAAAATTTTGATAGAACTTGATTGAATTTCCAACTTGAATTGCCGGAATGAACTGGTTGAACTTGTTGCACTTTTCATAGATTATATTAACTTTTAAGCTAACAACCTGTTAAATACAACATTTGTAGAAAAATGAAATGAATATACTCATCATCGACGGCCCACATCGAGTGATGGATTAGTTAATAACAGATAATTAACTCAAATAAATTGTGTGAACGAAGTGCTTTCATCAATTTCAAGTAAAATATTAAAGCAACACTGAAATAGTCAATTGAAACTGACCAGCCTGCACTAATATTATGCTTGAACTTTATATTAACAAGTTCTGAAATTTTGTAATCGATCAATCATCGACTAGTTTAATTCCAGTTATATTTACTTGCTATTTTTATTAGTTTTGCACGACACTTCACACTTTTAGGAAACGTGCACCTTCACATTTGAATATCCAGTTGCTTGTGTAGAATGACTTCTCAGGAAGAAGATACAACGGTTGGAGAGGCAACTGTTATTCCGGCTCCACTAGTCAATCCTCCCGAAAGAGCCTCTTCTACTTTATCGTACAGAGTTTTTCGCCAATTGTGCGCTCAGTTTGGCATTGCTGAATCATATGCCATTCTTCCCGATAGAAGTAACACTGCTGACATAGCACCCCCTGGCTTTGTAACGGTCAATCGACAAATGTGCCTGAGTGGGGGCGTTCCTCCTTTCAATGATTTTCTCCAACAACTCCTTCGTCAATTGGCCATCGCCCCGTCCCAATTACACCCCAATGGTTATGCCATTTTAATGGGGTTGTGTGTACTGTTCAGGAGGACGCTTGATCGATTCCCAAGCTTTGACGAGATTTGCTTCCTATGCTCTTTCACCAGGACTAAAGATCACCCCTCTATTACTGTCGTGAGAAGTGCTCGAAATCGTAAATTGATCATCGGTCTTTCTGACAGCGCTCATGGGTTTTTGACTCAATTTTTCTATGTCCGTTGCCCCCCGGGGTTTTATGCTGTGTGGAGAGAAGGAAGTAGGATCATCTACCTTTTGCTCCTCTATACTCTGAATTTTTTGAAGTTCAAATTACCAAGTGTTAACTTCATCATCACTTTTTTTTTTCAGCGCTCCCCATTCCTTGTAAAGATCCCAGTCACAAGCCAACTCTGGAGAGGCTTGTAGCTGTTCCGGTTGAAGAGCGGGATATGAAATTTTTGCTGAACGACGAATTCCTTCACCAGTTCAGACTTCTTCACCCTTCTCGCTCCACACACCCCTGCGAGGTTCCAGACTCCCCACCTAAAGCATCAGATGCCCTGGTTTCTACAGACACACCCATACCAAAAGGACCTGCTCCTGAGGCTTTGCTAGTGAAGTGCTCCACTTCTGTTGATGTTGCGGGGCCATCTGTCGAACTTGCCCCAGTTATTGAGGAAGAAGAGCCCCAGGGATCTCCCCGACTGTCATAGAAATCTGGCGAAGAGGATGGAAAAACTAGCCTTGCCAAGCAGAGCAGGGACGATACTTTCGAAGGGCTGAGCGACCTCTTTGCCACCTCGCAAGAGATCTTTAAAGATGATCCTATCACTACCGGGGTTTCTTCTTCATTAGTTGAAGTGACTTCTATCCTGCAACAGACTCCGTCGACTCAAGAGTTGACGCTAACTATTACACCCACAACCACTCCTCAATTAAAGAGTGGTTCTTAGTTTGATGCGCGTAGTTTGCACGTCACACACACTTAGAATTTTTTCGGCACTTTTATGCTTCTGACTTTTTGTACTTTGAAGAATTCTAATATTTAGCTCTTTTTTATTTCAGATCCTCCGATGGGGCGCAGCGGATCCTACTATGATGATTTCCAGCGCTACGGGAGGCGTAGCCAGTATGATTACAGGCGTTACCTCCCCTCTTACAGAGAATCTGATGAAGAAAGAGCCGCTCGAAAGGCTCAAGAAAAGAGGGCTTAAGAGGAGTGTTATGAAAGAAGAGAGAGGGAAGAGCGCCACGATTCTTCGCTGAGAGGCGACGATTCCCATAAAAGAAAATCCCATGATGACAGAGGAAAAAGTCATATGGTTGAAGATTCGAGCAAGCGAGCCCGACATGGTGAGAAGCACACCTCTACAACTCCTGAAAAGGTTACTGTCCCTGTCTCGCTTGATATTCCTTCCGGCTCTCCCGCTCTTGGGAAGACAGACATCCAAACAATAATTAGTAGGCCCAAATTCCAAGTCGGACCGGGTCCGGGCACTTTGCAGAGTCGGTTTCCACAGTGGTGTCTGAAGGGAGTAAGGTTTGATGTTGACTTGGTCCCCATTGACAAGTCTGCTATGTTACGAAACCTCGATGCCGTCAAGCTTGATATTGAGAGGATGTCGAACTGGCAGAAACTTGTTGACGAGCTCCAAAGGGTTAATCGTGCAAACATAGAGGCCATGCTCACTATGGAAAATGATAAAGCCGAATGGCAAAAGGTTCTCGAGCAACATGACACTGAGATGAGGAGCATCGCTTCTTACAATGAAGAGCTTGAAGCAAAAGTTGAAGAACTGAAACAAGAGCTTGCTGCTTCTTTTACTTCTTATTCTCAAAAAGAAGAAGTGCTCCTAAAACAAGTGAGAGACGCTCATGCCAGCCAAAGAGATGCCGAAGACAGGCTTGAAGCCCAGAAAAGAATTAGTGAGGGCTATGTTGCTGATATTGAAGAGCTTCGGAAGAAGAACAGCTCCCAAGAGGCGGAGATCCAAATGCTTAAGCTTCAACTTTCTAAAGCTGAAATGGAGCGTGATGAGGCCATTGCCGGCAAAATTGCAGCTGAAGAATCTCACGAGGCAACGAGGGCCAACATCAGCTCAACATTATTTGATTTCTATCTGCATAGCATCTTGGGGCACGGTAGCCTCGCCTTTCTAGGCCCTAAGTATGAAATTACACTGGCTGAAGTTTGGGAGGCCGCACTCGATATGCTCGGTGGTAGCGGCGCTGGCTACGCTGAGTCAGCTCTTGAGGAGCACTATCTTGATGATGATGCTCGTGCCGCTCTCGCTAGGGGGAGAGAACAGCTTGCAAAATTAAGGGCCGAAACAGCGGCAGGAGAATATTCAGGAAAAATCATCTCAACTGCTCCAATTCAACCTTCTCCTTCAGCCGAAATTGACATTATCGGTTCTAGTTCTCATTCTCCATCTCCTACTAAAGTTACCACTGATATCACAAGCATACAAGGTGGAGATGAAGGCGGCGAGAGTGCCGAGGCACAGGCTTACGAAGTTGATGTCAGGGAACCGACTCCTGCAGGTAACCCTATTGACAATCTTGCCCAAGTAGACTGCTCATCTGTTTCTTACGAACTTGATGAGCTTTTTGACTACTTATTGAATCTCAGCGAACCTTTATCTCCGCTTTTTACTGACTTGAACTTTTTTCCTTCTACAGAGAAAACGTCGGGCATTGTTCAGGCTTCTCCTCCTCCAATTATTCCTTCCCCGCCTCTTAAGGTCACTCCTCCTTCTGCCTCGCAACCCGGGTCACAAGAGGAGCAAATAGAAGCTCTTCATGGCTTAGATGATCCCGTTGCTTCTCAAGATCCGAAAGGAGAAGAAACTGAAGGAAGCGAGAGGACTCCAGAACCAACTGGCTCCGACGCTGAACCGTTATCCAAACTTCTTTCTCCAGGCAGTGGGTCTTCCTCCAAGAAGAGAGGAAAGCAGGGAGTTTCCAAGAAGAAGAAGAAGAAGGGATCTTTAACTGGCGAAGAAGAGACGGAAGAAAGTCCGACCGAACCCCTTTCTCCTTCATCCCCTACCCTTACAAGCCGGCCTAAAAAGTTGGTCATTCGGCCAGGTGCGGGCTCGAAAGGTGGGCGGAAGAAGAAATGATGGCTCTGGTTCTGTGGCTTTCATATCGCTTTTTGCCTTTTTTGCATGTACTGACCGGAAATTGTGCGGGTACCGGCCCCCCGCTTTTCTTTTGCTTTTTACTTTGGAACCTGTACCTGTATATAAAATAGTGTTGAACAAAATGATTCTTTTTCTTTGTACAAACTTCTGTCTGTATCTGAGAATGCATTTACTATTCATTTTTGTACAAGTTTCTTTGTACGATATTGCAGTGAGCTTGTGGTATATATTGTTCGAGCGCAATTTTACCGATGTAGTTATGCCATGCTGCCCCTATACCATAAGCCCATTGTAATATTTTATTTTATGAGGAACTTGTGCTTTTATTTTTTAGAGAATAATTATTCCACATTTGGAGGAATATTATTTCATTAAAAAATAGAGCACAAATAAGTTTATACGCTTCAACCTTCGAAGATATCACTTTTTATTTTGTGCATATACACATTTTACTGAATGAAATCTTCTATGTGGTAAAGCGGGTATTTGCAAGGTACTTCAACTTCTTTTTGAGGAAGAGAATTTTCTAGAATAAGTAATTCATTCTTCCTTTGAAAGTTAAAGTGTGCTTTTGATGAGGATTTTTTTTTTACTTGCCATAGTAAAGGGCTTCTTGATTTTTGTTTCTTTGAAAAGTTGCACCTCTGGGGAAGACTTTTTCACGTTTCAACACCTGGAAGTTTTATTTCAATCTTGGTGAAACGTGTGCCTCCGAAGAGGTCTTTCTGCTTGATTGTGCCTCCGGGAGGAGGTCTTTTCATTTCTGCCTCTGGGAAGAGGTCTTTCTGTCTTATTGTGCCTCTGGGAAGAGGTCTTTTTGTTTCTGCCCCTTGGGAGAGGCTCTCTTTTTTTTTTTGCATTTCAACTCTGGTGAAGTGAAACTCCGAAGAGGGGCTGTTGCACTTCAACTCCTGGTGAAATGGGCCTCCAAAGAGGGCTTTTATTTTGTTTTACATTTCAACTCCGGTGAAGTGAAACTCCGAAGAGCGGCTGTCACACTTCAACTCCTGGTGAAATGGGCCTCCGAAGAGGGCTTTATTTTGTTTTGCATTTCAACTCTGGTGGAGTGAAACTCCTAAGAGCGGTTGTCACACTTCAACTCCTGGTGAAATGGGCCTCCGAAGAGGGCTTTATTTTGTTTTGCATTTCAACTCTGGTGAAGTGAAACTCCGAAGAGCGGTTGTCACACTTCAACTCCTGGTGAAATGTGCCTCCGAGGATTGCCTGGAAGTTACTCTCTCATGGTTGGAGGGTCATGACTCCTCCAATCTTTTTTGGTTGAGTAGAGAACTTTCTTTTTTGCGGCATATGCCTCGTTAGAGGTCTTTATCCTCCGAAGAGTTGTGCCTCTGAAGAGGACTTGTGCCTCCGAAGAGGGCTTTAGTTGTTCCTTGTCCACTTGCTTATGCCTTTTTAGCGATCCTCTATTTTTTCTTTTCAAGCTCGCATTCCCTTCTCTTACAAGTAGTTTGTTTAATCCAAAGAAGTGTACTTCATTTCTAGGCCAGTTCGCGAGAACGGGCATAAGCTTCTTATTGGATGTTTGTTTGTTCAAACTTCTCAACCTATTAGCTAGAGCCCGTTTTCGGCGAAATCATTGGCTGTTCAATTGAAGCACTTCTTATCTAGGATTTAAATTCGGGGCTTTTGTGCTTTCGTGACTCGAAATTTGTTTGCTGAATGATAACCAGAATCACTCGGTCTTGTAATGTGCAAGTTTTATTTTCATTGTCTGCAAAAATTTAAATCGACATTTCAGTAATACATTTAATATACTTTTCATATCGAAAATAAAGCAAACATGTAATAATAATAAGAAACACAAGATTTATAGTGGTTCGGCCAAGAATTTGGGCCTACATCCACTTTATAGTCTTTCATTATTCACTTGCATCGGTTTTACAATCGCTTTCAATTACAGGAATCATACATTCATAATTCTTTTTACAATATTTCAACAAAGCTATCAAGTAAAGTATGGGCGCAAGTGATTGCTGTTCCAAGCTCTTGGAATTTGATCTCCTTCGACAGTAGTGAGTTTGAATGTGCCGTCAAGAAGCTTCTGACCTATGACATATGGTCCTTCCCAATTTGGCCCAAACACACCTGTCGTTGTCATAATTCTCTTTAGGACTAGATCTCCAATCTCAAAGCTGCGTTGGCGAACTTTGGAATTGAAATGTCTGGCTATCCTTTGCTGATGAGATGCGATTCTGAGCTCAGCCTCTTCTCTTTTTTCATCAAGGAGATCTAGTGCCTCAAGCTGTAGTTTTTCATTCTCCGCTTGATTGAAATGGATTCTTCTATGTGAAGGGACCTCTGTTTCTACCAGAATCATTGCCTCTGATCCGTATGCCAATGAAAACGGAGTATGCCCAGTCGCAGTTTTGTGGGTAGTTCTGTATGCCCATAGTGCTAGCGGTAGCTTATCGACCCAACCACCTTTTGCTCTTTCAAGTTGCTTCTTGATGGTTGACTTGATAATTTTATTTACTGCTTCCACCTGCCCGTTTGCCTGCGAATGAGCTACTGCTGAAAAAAAAATTCGGATTTTGAATCGTTTGCAAAAATCTTGGAATTCTTCACTTTCGAACTGAGTACCATTGTCTGTAATTATCTTTTGAGGCACACCATACCTGCAAATGATACTTTTAGTCACAAAACTTATCATCTTTTTAGAGGTGATAGTAGCTAGTGGTTCAGCTTCTGCCCATTTAGTAAAATAATCTACAGCAACAATGGCCTATTTAATTCCAGATTTGGCAGTTGGTAACGGTCCTACAAGGTCTATCCCCCATATTGCAAACGGCCATGGACTGACCATCTGTGTGAGTTCAGTAGAAGGTGCTCTAGGAATTTTGGCGAATCTTTGGCATCTGTCACATTTTCGGTAATAGTCTGCTGCATCTCGATTAATTTCTGGTCAAAAATATCCGTATCGGAGAATCTTCTTTGCTAAAGTTTGACCACCTAAACGATCACCACATTCTCCTCCATGTACCTCAGCTAGGATTGTTTTGGACTCTTCCCTGGATACACATCGAAGTAACGGCATTGAGAATCCCCGTCTGTATAATTGGCCATCCTGGACCATATAGTGAGAGGCTTTCCTCGGTAGCTTCTTTCGTTCTTTTGAATTTTCCGGTAAAGAGCCATTGAGCAGATATTCTGTTATTGGAGTCATCCATGATTCTTGCTCTTGAGACACGCTCATGATCCAATCAATATCCATCTCATCAATGCTTGGAGCCGACAGGACCTCCACTGGAGTCAACCCCAGAAATTGAGCTTCGCCTGTGCTAGAGTACTTTGCGAGAGAATCTGCTTTCGTGTTTTCTTCTCGAGGAATATGACTTATCATGTAATGATCGAAATCACCCAGGAGTTCCCAAGCCTTTAACAAGTAGGCAGGCAGATTTCCCCCTTTCGCTTGGAATTCCTTCTTGACTTGGCATACAATAAGCTGAGAATCACTGAAGATCTGTAATGCTCGGATGTTTAGTTCTTTAGCAATTCTTAAGCCAGCGATAAGAGCTTCGTATTCTGCTTCATTGTTCGTTGAAGGAAATTCCAATCTTAGTGCATAGCATAATGACCGACCTTCAGGGGTCTCGAGTACAACTCCGGCTCCAGAACAGTAGTCATTTCTCGCGCCATCAGCATATAACTTCCATTGGATTGAGGAATCATCGATCGTTTCCTCCTCTCTGTTACCCTTATCTGTGAATTCTGCGATGAAATCCGCTAAAGCTTGTCCGTTGATTGCTTTTCGGGGATGATAAGTGATGCCATATTGACTGAGTTCAATGTTCCACTTTAGAAGACGACCCGAAGTCTCAGCGCGAAACAGGACTTGCTTTAAAGGTTGATCAGTGAGGACTCTGATAGGATGAGCTTGGAAATATTGCCTCAACTTCCTTGATGCAATCAGTAGGCAATAGGCGAGTTTTTCCAACTTGGAGTAATTCATCTCTGCCCCAGTGAGTCTTTTGCTGATATAGTAAACTGGATGTTGAATCCTCTTGTCTTCTCGTATCAGCGCTGCACTTAAAGCATGAGATGATACTGCCAAGTATATAAAAAGATCCTCACCATCGCCAGGCCTAGAAAGTATTGGAGGCGTTTCCATATAGAGAATTAATTCATCAAAGGCTTTTTGGCATTCGGGAGTCCAATCAAAGTTTTTTTTTCCTTTCTTTAGGGCGTCAAAGAATGGGATGCATTTATCAGTAGCTTTGGAAATGAACCGACTCAAGGCGGCGACCTTTCCGTTGAGACTTTGCAATTCCTTCTTCGTTCTAGGAGCTTTGACTTCTTTTAAGGCGGTAATTTGAGCTGGACTAGCCTCAATGCCCCTAGCGCTCACGATGAAACCTAAGAACTTTCCGGATTCCACTCCAAATGAACATTTTAAAGGGTTAAGCTTCATTCCGTATTTTCGGAGGACTGCGAACATGTCTGCTAGGTGCTCTATGTGATCCACTGCTTTCTTAGACTTTACTAACATGTCGTCGACGTAGACTTCCATAGTCTTGCCCAATTGTGGTTTGAACATAGCATTAACAAGTCTTTGGTAGGTTGCCCCCGCATTCTTCAGCCCGAAGGGCATAACTCTGTAGCAGTAAAGACCAACATCGGTAATAAAGCTCGTGTCCTCCTGGTCTGGCTCATGCATCATGATCTGGTTATATCCGGAGTAGGCATCCATAAAAGATAACAATTCATGTCCCGCTGTTCCGTCTACCAGTTGATCGATCCTGGGTAACGGGAAGCAGTCTTTGGGGCAGGCCTTGTTTAGATCTGAAAAATCGATGCACACTCTCCATTTTCCGTTAGCTTTCTTAACCAGCACTGTATTTGAAACCCAATTCGGATAGGTAGATTCTTTGATAAAATTATTCTCCATGAGCCGATCAACTTCTTCTTTTAATGC
Organism: Allium cepa; assembly: GCA_030765085.1. Lineage (NCBI taxonomy): Eukaryota > Viridiplantae > Streptophyta > Magnoliopsida > Asparagales > Amaryllidaceae > Allium > Allium cepa. The sequence continues at coordinate 308,281,807 of CM060931.1, forward strand.
TGCTGACCTTTCTGGACCTTGAGTTCTCCTTTTCTGTTTCACGGGTGTGAATTTTGGATCAATATTCAGAGCGTGAACTGCTACTTCTAGGGATATTCCGCACATATCGGCATGAGTCCAAGCAAAAACATCCAAATTTGCTTTTAAAAAAGATATTAAGATATTCTGAATCGACACATGAAGTTGTGAACCCACATTCAACACCTTATTTGGGTCCTTCGGGTCAACAGGTACTGGTACTGTCGTTTCCACTGGTACCACTCTATTCTCCCCTGCACTGGCTTTTCTAGGATCCATCTCTTTTCGTGCTCCGCTGTGCTCGCTAGTGCAGGGTCCGCCCTGTAATTGCTACAAGGCTGGTTCTTTGATGCGGACTGGGGTTACCGCATCCTTTCCCATTTCTCTTTTCCTTGTTTCTCGCAGCTCTGTCAGATAACACTCCCGCCCAGCATTTTGATCCCCTTTTATAACTCCCACTCCATTGTCTGTGGGGAATTTAATGGTGAGGCACCATGGGGCCAGAACAGCTTTGAACGCTGCGAGAGTTGGACGGCCAAGGAAAGCATTATAAGCAGAAAATTCGTCGACAATCACAAAAGTTTGCTTGCGGACTACTTTTCTTTCTCCCTCTCCAAGTTCTACAAGCAAATCAACGGTTCCTATCGGTTGTTTTGGCTCCCCAGTGAAGACAGCGATTTTCTGCGACGAGGCTTGCACATCAACCATAGGGATCTTCATTTGGTCGAATGTTTTCTTGAAGAGGATATTGCAGGATGCGCCACAATTAATGAGAACTCTTCTGACAATAGCTGGCCCGATACCAGCCGAGATGACTAAGGGATCCAGGGTAGGAGCTTCAACACCCGTGGAATCCCTGGCTCTGAACACAATATCGTCATTGAAAGTTCTTTGTTGTTTCAGGGGCGTAGCATCTTCCAAAACAAAGACATCTTCTTCGGACGGTACATATTTCAAAGCCCGGGTGTACCTTTCCATCTCACCCCAGCTCTTGCCTGCTGGGTGAGGTCCTCCCGTAATGACATTGATAACAGGCCTTCCGGATTCATGCCCTGCAGCCTTCTCACTTGTCCTGGGTTGATGAACAGGAGCTCGTTGCCTCTGACTAGACGAAGCAGGATTGCTGCTATTCTTTTCCACAAATTGCTGCAGCTTGTTCTCCCTTATCAACTCTTCAATCAGATTTTTCAATTGGCGGCATTCATCGGTATCATGACCGGGTTGATTATGGAAGCGGCAAAACTTCCCGCTTTGTACGGCTTTTTTCCCGCTTCTCAGAACGGGAGGTTTAGGATAATCAACAGAATCTTTAGTGGCAAGATAAATACGTTCCGGCGTATCTGATAAAGGAGTATATTCCGATGACTTGAAGGAACGAGGCTTCTTCAGATTTTTCTGTTTCTTCCCATCGTTATTTTCCCTTTTCTGTCCTACAGATTCATTCTTGTGTGGAGCAGTAATGTTATCTTCAGCTTTTTCCAATACTGCCTTTACTGGTACAGGACGGCTTTCCAAGCGTATGAACTCATCTGCTTTCTTATAGAATTTTTCAAGGGAATTTGGTTCCTTCATGTTAAGCCATTTTCCAAATTCGCTCGACTTGTCGATGACCCTCATCAGATAGGTCAAGATCATCCGTGGTTCTGCATTGTCTACCTCGGCCAACGCTATATTAAAGCGATTCAAGAAAGATCTGATAGTTTCCCCTGGATTCTGTTCTAAACTTGACAACGACATGATATCTTTGGCTTTTGAAGCATATAGTCTGAACTGCTCCTTGAATTTTCGGGTTAGGTCAGAAAACTGATCTATAGACCGAATTAGTAGCTTGGTGAACCAAAGCAGAGCTACACCTTCCAAATATACAGGAAAATATCGACACTTTATTTCATCAGAAGCTCTGGCACCTGTCATGTGCCAATCATACTTTTACAAGAATTCGTTCGGATCACTTGTTCCCTTGTAAGCTGGGATAGTCAGAGGGACGAACTTCCTTGGGAACTCAGCCTTTAAGATCCTTTCGGTAAACGGGGTTTTACTTGGAGCGAAACCCCATTCCTTCTCGTCTTCATTCCTTTGCATGCTTTCTTTCATGATTTGTCGAACCATTTCAGAAAGATACCCCTCATCATTTCGAGCTTTAGATCCACCAACTTTAGGAAATGTCCGCTCAAAGGGGCTGGCAGCCCTCTCAGGAATGTTTCTTTCTTCAGCTTCATGAATGTTGCCAGCAAAGTTCCTTTCATTACCCGTTGGTTGACGGTTTACCCCAAGCAAATCGTTCAAATTATTCAAAATTAGGGCATTTTGGGCATTCTGAGCCTCCAATTGTGCACTTTGGGCATTTATCTGCTGGTTCAGCCCTAAGATTACAGCATCCAACTCCGCTTTTGTAACCCCAACAGGTGAAGTGGCTTGATTAGGTACTGGGGAAGCGGAGGTTCCCTCTTGAACATTTCCAGATCTAACAGATCTACTCCTTCTCCCCGGAGCCATGATTTCAGATAAACTTCTAGTCTTCAGAGAGATTACTTCAACAAACTTTCATGGAGCAATGATGATAATTCGCCTGAGTTCAATTCTCAGTGAAAGCACCAAAAATGTTAACGCTAAAATTTGAACGCTAACACCCCGGTGTGTAAAGTGTAGTTGTGAAAGCACCACCCGATGATTCGGGAACAGAGTATAAGCAGAAAACCACAGAAAAAGCAGTAAATAACAACGATTTTATAGTGGTTCGGCTCAATAGTTTGCCTACGTCCACTCTGAATATCTTTATTGATGATTTCGTTACAAGTTGATACAATTCTTCCCAAGTACAACACACTTTGAACTACTAAACACTTTGAACAAGTGACTTAAACTTCAATGTAAGTGAAAGTCCTCAAATCCATGTCGGATGCTCTTCTTGAAGTTGTTGATAGCGTTCTACGTGTCTTGAAAGCTTTGAGTGTTGACTTGGTTTGGAATGTAGCAGAGTATCGATGCTTGGAAAGAATGAGCCAAAAGTCCTTTGAACGTTAGAGGTGGTTGCGTATTTATAGGTGTGATTCTGGGCAGTAGTTTTTCTCTCAAGTCATGAGTCGTGCACGACTCATGGAGAGTCGTAAGTCGCGCTCGACTCAAGGTCCAAGAGTCAGCAGGCAGTGGGGTAAGTGAAGTGGTTCTGAGCTTTTCTTCGTTCATCTGGATACAAGTCCTAACTCGTTCGCGAGTTAAGAGGTCACGGTTTAAAGTGAGGCAGCACTAAAATCTTGGCTCTGCGGTTTTAGGTCGTGTACGACTTAAACTAGGTCGTAAGTCGTCGACGAGTCATCTTATTGCGGCATGGTATTGAACTTGTCCTCTAAGTCTTAGGTTGTAACGTCTTTAAGTCGTGGACTTTCTTAAGTCGTGACATTCCCTAAGTCGCTTAGATCTTAATCCTGTTAGGTCGTTAGCTCTTTAACTCGTAAGCTTTCCTTGAGACATGACATATCTTAAGTCGCAGAGGCTTTAAGTCGCGGATTTCTCTGAGATGTGAGTCGCTTTGTTTGCCTAAGTCGTTTACGAATCATGCTAGGTCGTAAGTCATAGACAGCTTTAGGTCGTTAACTTATTTCCTTCTTGAGTCGTGCCATCTCTTAAGCCGTAGACTTCCTTAAGTCGTCTAGACCTTAGCTCGTTAGGTCGTGGAGACCCTAAGTCGTGTACCCTCCTTGATCCATTGAGTCGCTGTCTCCCTTGAGTCGTTAAGTTGGCCATTTCTTTAACACGTTAAACTGTTAGGTCGTACCATTCATAAGTCGTTCATGCTTTGTCTTGTTAAATCGTCATGCATCTTAAGTCGTGAGGTTTGCTAAGCCGTAGATTTCTCTTGATCCGTTAAGTATCTTATGTCGTAAATCGTCCCAGGCCTTAACTCGTTGTCTTAACGGGGTTAACATAAATCATAATCAAGCATATCATCATTCGAAACATTAAACAGATTTATCCTTAAATCCGAAACCATTTGATGTAAAAATTAAAATAGAGACATGGAAATTATCATTCACCTTGCTTGAGATAAGGAGATTAGAGATTGTTTGTGATTGATTTTCCTCTTGCTTTATCCTAAATTTTTCTTAAGTTATCTTCTTCTCTTCTAATGGTCGGCCTTGCTTCTCACGGTTGTAAGTATTTTTATTTTGTTTAAATGAATGTGCAAAACCTAATGAAAATATTATAAGGATAGGAGGTGTGGGCGATTATTTACCTTAATGCCCTTATGTTTAATTTCCTAACCATTTATATAAGTTCATTATTTTTAGTAAGCATGGCCACCTAATTAATTAATCAACCTCAATCCCCTCATTTACATTGTTTTATTTTATTTATTCTAATTAAATCTTTTGAATAATGTCAATAAAATTAGGGGTGTTACATGTTATAAAACTATTACGATTACGTTACAAATTTGCAATAAATACAGGACTACTATGAGCACAGAACTATTAAAATATGTTGCAAAACTATTGCGATTATGTTGCAAAATTGCAACAACATCAAAATTGTCACAACTATATTGCAAAAACTATTACGAATAGAACTGTGCAGTAAACTGATTATGCAGTACATGTAATACCTATTAGATTGTCTGAGTACAACAATAAACTATTTCCTTGAAACAATATTGCTCCCTCTATAGTGCTTAAAGATATCGAGCAATTGTTTCCCAAGGTAAAATGGACCTATCTTTGTGATGTTGCACAACAATCGCAGAGCAACGATGAACTCAAGAGAATGTAATTAAGAATAGATTTTCTATGGGAGAGGAAGGATTGTAAGAAAAAACTGAGTATACAATTTCACGTTTTCCTTCTACCTATATATAGGCGCTGGAAGGTGTCTATTCGTTAATAGGTGCCTACTCGAACGATTATGACTGTTGGAAAAGTTGCGGCCCTATACTAAGCGGTGCAATTGTTTGAGTTTAATTGGACAAAACAAAAAAACTGCTCGGTATGAACAGCCAAGCCAAGGCAACTGCCAATTGCAAAGTGCCTCTAATACGCCTCAAATGTCTCTCTTTGTCTCATAGTAATTACAATATTGTCCACATCTTAGTATATAAACACAAAATGTATATTTTATTCTATGATGTAGGACTATTCATTGCCCAAGGCAATATTTCCTTCACATTTCCCAATGAAACGCTCATTCATTTCGAACAATCCCCCCACATGAATAAGTAATTACTCAATTTATTCATAAATTTTTGCGAAACATTCATCTTATTAGCTAAAGTAGCACACTGGTCTTGAGCTTTCCTAGTGTTTTGTCCTTTTGGCTTACTAGCGAAACAATGGACTAAGGTTGTCTTTAAACTGCAAGCCATTTATGTAAATCTTAGACAATGCATGATAAGTGTTTCTTACCTTCCTTAGTTCTCTTTTTTTGTTTGTTTTTGCCGTGAACACCAGCTTGGTCTCATAAGTGCTGGAAGAATTTGGCCATACAATTCCCTTTGAAGCGACGCCTTTGCACTCGTGTAGGTGATTCTATGAAGGGTATTTCACAATACCCCACTTAATTCTTAATATTACAAAATATAGACATCAATAGAAGCATCAAACTTATCCTATTGTTCGGCGAGTAGTGCACTGACTTATCATAGGAATGGTTTGAATATTTTTAGTTCTATCAAGTTTATTTAAACATAGTTGTCCCTTTGAACCCAGATCTTTAGATCTCCAGTCAACTAGGTGGGGTTTCCGTATAAATTTATGAGCCTTAACCCCATTCCCATCAATAAGATATTAAGCTTCTCTCTAGGTAAATGTTTCGCTAGTGGATCCGCAATGTTATAATTTGATCTTACATAGTCAATTGTGGTAACCTCATTGGAGAGAAGTTGTCTAACAGTTTTATGTGTACGACGAACATGTTTAGACTTGCCATTGTAAAGCTTACTATTGGTCCTTCCAATAGCTGATTGGCTATCGCAATGTATGCTTATTGGAGGTATAGGTTTTTTCCAATTCGGAATACCTTCCAAAGAATCTCAAAGCCAATCCGCTTCTTCTACAGCTTTGTCTAAGGCAACAAATTCTGATTCCATGGTAGATCTTGCTATACAAGTTTGTTTAGAGGATCTCTAAGATATTCCCCCACTAGTTAAGGTAAACACATATCTAGTGGTGGATTTTGCATCTGATGAACTATTTTGCAGTTTGCATCACAATACCCTTCTATTACAAATGGGTGCCTATCATAACGTAGTCCATGACTTTGTATATACGTTATGTATCTTGGTACTTGAATTATAGCTTTTTAGTGATTCTTCCCTGGGTTGCTAGTATATCTACTGAGTATACTTACAGCATATGCTATATCAGGCCTAGTGTAGTTCATTAGTACATAACGCTGCCTAGTATACGAGAGTACACAAGTTGATAAATACTATCATCGTTATTTTTAACCCAGTTTTAGTTCAATTCTTTGGGTGATTTTTCTGAAATTATATTGTGTTGCTTAAACTTTTCTAGTATTTTCTCAATGTAGTGTGATTGGGACAACACATATCCTTGCTTGGTTTTATGTATTTTACACCAACTATCACATTAGTTATTCCCAGATCTTTCATGTCAAATTAGGCGGAGAGCGTATCTTTTGTAGATTTTATTATCTCCTTGTTGCTTCCAAATATTAGCAAATCATCTACATATAGACATACAGTGACATATCCCATATTTGTATGTTTAGAATAGACACATCTGTCACATTCACTTATATGAAATCCATTTAGTATCATATTTTCATCAAAATTTTCATGTCATTGTTTAGGCGCTTGTTTAAGCCCGTAGAATGATTTTCTTAATCTACAAACCTTATTTTCATTTCCAATTTTTTAGGAAACCTTCAGGTTGTTTCATCTATATTTCTTCTTCTAGTTCACCATTTAGAAATGCTGTCATTATATCCATTTGATGTATTTCTAGATCAAGTGTGGATGCAATTGCTATCAGCATTCTTATTGAAGTTATTCTTGTAACAGGAGAGTATATGTCAAAATAGTCTAGCTCTCGTTTTATCTGAATCCTTGAACCACAAGTCGAGTTTTATACTTGTCTATTGAACTATCAGGTTTTAATTTCTTCTTAAATATCCATTTATTACCTAAGGTCTTTCATCCTTGAGGTAAATCAACTAACTCCCATGTATGGTTCGTTGTAATGGATTCGATTTCATTGTTAATGACCTCCTTCTAGTAGGGAGCATCGGTGGAGAACATAGCCTGTTTTATGTTAAAGGATCGTCTTCGTCTTCTAACATAAATGTGTAAAAGTCTATTCCAAAGGTCTTTGATGTCCTTGATCTTTTGCTTCTCCTTGATTCCTCCTCTTGTTGACTAGCATTGAGATTTTAGTTTCCCTTGGTCTCTTTTGAGTATAATTTCCAGTACCCTTTTTAAAAGGGCATACATATTTGAACAATCTAACATTTCTCGACTCAATGTTTTTATTTACGTGAATATCATCAATTTTGGAATTGTGTGCCAAAAACCAGTAAGCGGCACTGTTTTGTGCATATCTAATGGATACACAATCAATTGTTTTTGGTCCAATTCTGACTTTATTTGGTTTAAGTACCTCCATTTCGCAAGATACACCTACACTTTTAAGTATTTGTAGGATGGTGATCTATTTTTCCAAAGTTCATAGAGAAATTCGGATGTTTTCTTTCAAGGTATCTTATTCAAAATATGATTTGCAGAAAGGATAGCTTGTGTCCAAAAGTTATCTGGCAAGCCAGAACTAATTAGTAAGGCATTCATTATTTCTTTAAGAGTTCTATTTTTTCATTAGGCTATACCGTTGGATTTAGGTGAATATAGGGCTGTAGTTTTGTGCATAATACAATGCTTGGTGCAGAAGTCCTAAAAGGGAAATTCATATTCTCCTCATTTATCACTTCTTAAAGCTTTTATTTTCTTGTTGAGTTGATTTTCAAATTCTGCTTTATAGTATTTAAACAAATCGAATGCCTCGTCCTTGCTTCTAAGCAACATACATAATTGTACATTGTACAACCATCAATGAAGGTAACGAACTACCTTTTTCCACCTCTAGTTTGACACATTTTTAAGTCACATACATCTGTGTGTATTAGGTCTAAAGGTTCAGTTTCTTGTTCAACATGGTGAAATGAGGTTCTTGTCAATTTTTCTTCTGCACAACTTGACATTTATAGTTGGAATCTATTCTGTATTTTGGTATAAAGTCAAGATTAATCAATTTTTTAAGGTATCAAAATTTACATGGCCTAATCTAGAATACCGTATGTTAGAAGAGTCAATAATAGAAGCAGAAGATTTAATTTTATTCATATCATTGTTTGGTACAATAGTGGTTACATTTGCTTTAAATAAACCATCACACACATATCGTCTTCCAACATACACTCCGTTCTTTGACAAGACAAACTTATCAGATGCAAAGGCGAGTTTAAACCCTTGCTTGCTAAGTAGTGATCCGAAAATCAGGTTCTTGCCGATCTTTGGAACATGAAGAACATTTACCAAAGTAGATTCTTTTCCAGAATTTTCAGTGCAATCTTTCCTTTTCCTTCGGCCTTTGATGTAGATGAATTACCCATAAAAAGTTGTTCGTCCTCCATAGTAGTTTTGTAGGTTCTAAGCATCCACTTATTTGCACATATGTGTCGTGTGGTTCTTGTGCTACAAACCATTCCTTCGAGTTACCAAAAAGATTTCATTAGGACATTACTGCATATAAGTCCATATCAGACACGCCTTCTGAAATGTTAGCCATGTTTGCTTCTAATTTCTTTTTCTTGGATGCACGACATTCGGTGGCTTTGTGCCCTTTCTTTCTATAACTATGGCACAAACCTTGAAATTTCTTTGATTTCTTAGAAGCATGCTTGCTTTTCATTTTGTTGGGTCTCTCTGACTCGATAACATTTGCTTTGGAAATCATGGTATGCGAAGTCTTCTTATCAAATTTCCTGTTATCTTCCTCAATCCTCAGTCGAAGTACAAGTTCCTCCATTGTCATCTCCTTGCGCTTGTGCTTAAATTAGTTTTTGAAATCTGTCCATGATGGAAGAAGCTTTTCAACTACAGCGCTAACCTGAAAGGATTTGCATAGAGTCATTCCTTCATCATGCAGTTGGTGGATGATGACTTGTAACTCTTGAATCTGGTTGATAACAGTCTTCACATCAATCATTTTGAAGTCAAGAAATTTTCTTGCTATGAATTTCTTCATGCCCGCATCCTCGGTTTTGTAATTTTTCTCCAATGTCGTCCAAAGTTCTTTGGAAGTTCGAGCTGTATGGTATACATTGTATAGGTTGTTGTCGAACCTATTTAACATGTAGTTCTTGCACATAAAGTCAGAACTCTTCCAGACATTCAAGGTTTTAACTTTTATTGCATCGGGTTTTAATTCTTCGACTATGGGAGCATCTTCTGTAAGAAACTTTGCAAGGCTCAAAGTCATCAAATAGAATAGCATCTTTTGCTGCCAGCATCTAAAGTCCATCCATATGAACTTTTCCAGCCTTTCACCATAAGATGGTGCCATCGTTGGATCCATAGTTGCATATTGAGTAGTAGTTACTGTCTGTATTGGTGTAGAATTGTTGCTTTCATGAGACATTTTTGTCTATAAAAATAGTTGACAATAAACCAATATTGTTTCAAGATTGTTAAACGGTACGTTATAGAAGTGTCACGAAACTATTACGATTATGTTTCAAATTTGCAACAACTACAGAACTGTTATGAGCATACAATCATTACAAATATGTTGCAAAACTGTTACGATTATATTATAAAATTGCAACAACAACAAAATTGTCACAACTGTGTCGCAAAAACTGTAACGCATAGAAATATGCAGTAAACAAATTATGTAATAAATATAATACTGATTAGATTTTTCGAGTCCAGTGAGAAAATGTTTCCTTGAAACAACATTGCCTCTATGGCACCTAAGGATATTGAGCAATTGATTTCTAAGATGAAACAAACATGTCTTTGTGATGCTACATAACAATAACAGAGAAATGACGAACTCAATAAAATGTAATTAAGAACAAAGTTTTTGTAGGAGAGGAAGAAGTGCAGAAAAAACTGAGTATATAATTTCTCATTTTCTTTCTGCCTATATATGGCGTAGGGAGATGCCTGTTCGGATGATTACGACTGTTGGAAAGATTGTGATTCTTTACCAAGCAGTGCAACTGTTTGAGTTTGAATAGACAAAACAAAAACTGTTCGGTCTGAATAGCCAAGTCAATCCAACTGCAAATTGCAAAGCGCCTCTAATACGTCTCAAACGCCCATTCGCACGTGCCGCGGAAGCTGGTGGCGCGGACGCACGCATGCAGGGTGGTGTGTTGCACCACGTGTCATGGCTATTTCTCTCTTTGTCTCATAGTGATTATAATAGCATCCACATATTAGTGTATAAATGCAATATATATATATATATATATTATTCTAAGATGTGGGAATATTCATTTCCCAAGGCATTAATGCCTTCACATTTCCCAAAAAATGCTCATTCATTTCCAACAATATTATTCGTTCATATTATAAAAATAAATTAGTGTGCTGGTAAATAAAGTTGACCTTTTATTGCAATATGGTTCTACAAGTGAAAATGTTGCAAGAACATGTTACTCTCATCTTAAAACGAGCAAGGCAGCAGTTTAGGAAGCTACCTACTTAGGGTAAACATATTCATATGTAGTTTAGGGGTCGTTTCAAGGATATTTTTATGATGATGTTTGTATACTTTCAAAGAGGTTTGTGATTTGTTTTGGAACTACATAACTAGCATAGATTTGTATGCAACTATAGATAATCTTAATGATTTTTTCAGCCATTAGAATTTACCGAGTTCTATTTATAGTTAAAAAAGTTGCAAAGTAAAATGATAATATGAAATCATTTTATTTGTTATATTAAAAATCCAAAAGAATATGTCTTTCAATTGTTCAAATGTTTAATTTTTATCTTTTGTTAAAGACATAATGTATTTATTTTTCTGATAAAAAATAACTTTGTGTTATGGGTTTGCTCTACTTGAATAAAGTACCACTCTTATTATCAAAAAATTAAATTTAAAATAAACGATCGGCTGTATATATTTGGAGAAAAAACAAGTGCAAAGAAATTGGTTTGACAAAAAGTATACGGCTATTTTTTTAGAAGATAAATTTATTTATCTTTTTGTTCAAGCTTAATATATGTTTTAATTGTATAATTGAATACGTAAAAGGATAAAATAGAAAAGGTAAAACGTAAAATATAAAAACATAAATTATAAAGATAAAACATAATTTTATTTACATTTAATGTTATATAATTATATTTAAAATGATAAAAGATAAAACATAAAATATAAAACACTTGATAATAGTTATATCTTTATACTTAACATGATATAGATAAAACATAGAATATATAAAGAATACTTTATATATTGTTTTATAGTTATATTTAAAATTTTATTTTTAATTATTTTAAATACGTTTTATCTTAAAAATATCAAACATCAAAGGTTTTAGTTTAAAAAAGGTTAAAATATTTATCATCAAACAAAAATCAATATCCTTTTTACGTAACTAAATATTTAAAATAAATTAAAAAAGAAAGGATAATTTGAAAGTTTAATTATAATTCCAAAAGATAAATATTTTATTTATCTTAATTCAAAAGTTAATATATAAAAGATAAAATTACTTTTATCATTTTAAAATAATTTTTTTCATCTTTAGAAAATTATACCCATATATAGTTATATATAAAATGACAATAATTGGAACATAAAAAATAAAAGAAAAAATATCGTTAATTTAACATTTTTCAAACCATAGTGATGATGGAGGGACGATGGAGAGGATTGAGGGACAATGGAAAGATGGTTGATTTTCGTCCTTCTGCTATTTTCCAAAACATGAAAAGTTAAAAAGGTTATTTTCTATCTTGTATATTAGCTTCGTTTTCTAAATCAATCGTCTTGCACAATATTTATCTCCTCTTCAACACCATTGGTAAGATTTTTCTACACCACTTATTTGCCCATTTTAACTTGATGGAAGTTGCTCAAATTTCCATGAATTCAAATCTCAATAAAATCAAATTCAAGGAATTTATTCAAAATGTAAGAAAGGTTAAACTCAAAATTTGTTCTAGTCGTTCTCAATTGGAATCCGAATTTGTTGATTAGGTTTTGCTAAAAAAAATCTTCATGATTGGATTTTTGTTCCTTAATCTACCATGACTGAAATTTATTATTGTTGAAGTACTAGCTATTAGCTAGGTGGATTGAAATATTGGTTGCTAGATAAACACTCAATGGCTTTCGATTGAATTCAACAGGTGAAATAACTTAGATGCTAATTGAATAACTAAAGTTATTGGATACTGAATTATTGGACAAACTTATAAATTTATAAATAGAAATTCAAAATAGGAAAATGAGAATATGATTAATTTGATGAAACTATGAATGATGAACATGATTCCATTTTAGAAGTAATATTTCAGGGATGAAGTTGTCAATTAATTTCATGCTAATGAAATTAACCCAGGATGAACTAAATCAAGCAATTGATTAATCAATTGAACTCATCATCAAATTCAGCAATAAATTTGGAAGAACTATTTTACCATAAATAAATATATTAATGATAAAGTAAAAGTGTATAGGATCTTTATAAATACTTCAACTTATATATATATATATATATATATTATTAACTATGTTAAGAAGAGAATAACAATTGAACATAAGATAAATAATAGAAACGATCATACCAGATATTGTATACTAATTCAGATCTCCCGTCCTACGTCTAGTCTCGAAACTCCCTTTCGTTATTTCCTCTAACTAACTAACCCTCGCTTTGCCCAGAGGAATAGGCTAATACAAAAATATACCTTTGACAATATTGTGTTCCAAATAACATGGTTTTTGAATGATAGTACAAATCTTCCTATAGTCTCCTTTGAATATGTGAATTTGAGTGCTTTGAGTTGTAGGAAGTGGTTTAAAAAAAATTATATTTTGGTTATAACAGATTGAGAGTATATAAGAAATGTAAGCAATGTATGCACAAGAGAGTGATAAGAAATCAAGAGAGAATAGATTTAATTAATTCAATTTTATTGATCTCTACATCTCAATCATATAGTAATTATAGATTCAAAAGGATGCAGATGAAGAGTTGTTATTATTAGATAAGTTCTATTCATTTTAATGGCTGCAACCTTTCGATGAAGGGTAATTTCTTTTTGTCTCAACAGAAGTGTCTTTTCAAAAATTTAAAGTTTTTCAAATGACGGACGTCTGTGGTAAAACCTCAGACGTCTGTAACTTCAGAATTCTATTTTCCTAAGAATTTCCTCGAACATATGTGGTTTTACCTTAGACGTCTGTGAGCTGTAAATGTAGTTTTTCACCTTAGGTTTAGTGTATATGAAATATTTTGTGATCGTCTATGCATATATACTCAAGGAGACATTAAGAATATTTTATCTAAGACTCTTTTATAGCAGAATACCCTTACTAACTATAGTATGGTCGATATTGTTGTTTATTTTCAAGTCTCAATATCTTCGAGCATAATGCCTTCTTGAAGCCCATAATCTTAAAATGTGTGTGTGTGTATATGTGAATGTATAGTTATTTTCATTGAAACATATACCGGAGCTTCTAACATTCTCCCTCTTTTTAATGATAACAACTATACAATCAAAATGGAAGAATCATTCTATTTTTCTCCCTGTATGTATAGGCATAAATTCCTTCCCCATTTTTCATTATCAAAATAGAAGGAATAATATAAGATATAAACATAAATGTTAAATAGACATTTAACAGCATGTTATATATATAAGATCATGAATATTTGAAACTAAACAAGGAAAAAAGACTATTGTAGTAGGAGGTAAATAGTTAAATACATAAGCCTAGGCATAAATGATGGAAAAATATTAAAAAATAACTAAAAAATGTTAATTGTACTGATTGGAAGAGTAAGATAGGCCTCCATAATTTTCATAGTATTCCCAATAAGATGAAGGATCCTGTTCGTATGTGCCTACCCATTATGTTTGGTCATTGTACTCCTCATGTTCTTGAATGGACAGCCGTTGGAACACCATGTATGATTGATGTTGGAATTGCGAAGTATCAAACACATGCATACCATCACTATCTTCCTCCTCCTTAGGTTGTTCTTGCATAGAAGTCTTTCCTCTGTCACCTCTATCGTGAGAAGTTCCTTCAGAAGAAGCTCGAGGCTGATAAACCGTGTATGTGCCCGAGGGGGCATTGTAGGTGAAGGAAAGGATGATGAGTGAGAAGATGATTGGCCTCGAAAGTTTCTCATAACTTTTCCTAAAGTTGAAACAACCTTTTCTAATGTCTTTTCCATTTTAGTCATTCTTGTAGAAAAAGAACATTCCGATCCAGTCATCTTTTTATTCAAAGCTTGCTGGTTGGCTGTGATAAGTTTTTGGTTTTTAAGCGCTAAATCATGAAGAGATTCGTTTTGCATTGGTTTGGCATGAGCTTCTTTTATTTCATAGTCCGAATAATATTCGGTAACATGACTAGGGCTTGTAGGTTGTTGTGAAGGATGAGGTGAGTTGGTAGGTCGAGGAGTAGTAGAGAGGAGTATCATGATGATCTTGTTGTTGTTTTTGTAAGGACCATTGCTCAAGGGAGATCATTGGGGGTGGTCATGGGGGAAGATGTATCGACGGTAAAAACTGTATACCGCTCTCTTGAACAGGGATTTCTTCAAAATAAGAGATATAAGAGGGTACCTCAAAAGCATTTAAAATACGCGTAATGTATGAAGCATAGATGATAGTGCGTCGATGATGAGAACAAAAGCTTTTATTTTCACCATGGATGAATTTAGCCTAATTTATTTGTATTCCACCTAACATAGAATAAATGTCCTTGTGATCACTATCATAGATTTGTTCATGACAGCCTAGATGTGGGATTATCGTATTTATTATCAGACAATTTAACAATCTAGCTTTTGGACATAAGTGGAAACATTTACATTGGGGCATCTTATCTTCCCAAATTAAATGAGTTATTTCATCTCTTGGAAAGTTTCTATGTTCGGGAATTTTTTCCAAATCGATCACAGTCGAAGAACAATTATGTATATGACCAATAGATTGATGCTAATATTAAAACACATCCATAAACACTTACCCATAACCAACCATCATCATTTCAGGATTCCAAATATCACTACTACATAAATTGGCATAGAAAAGAAAGATAGCTAATTGGTCGATTTGTACCTCATTTTTGTAGAAATTAATTAGATCCCGACGTTTGAAGGTGATAGTAAGTTCTTGAATGTTAGATTCTCCAAACTTGCATAATCTATAGAAAAGGCCTAGAATGAAGCTTCTTTTGTTTTATCTCGTCAAGTCGCTTGTTGGAAATCGTGCTATTGCGAAGCCATTCTCTAATAAGAGCATCAGTAACTATGGGACTGTGAGAAGAGAATAATTGGCCTTCCTTGACTCGTTTGTTAAATGGATTTTTTGGTTTAGAAGAATTTGTGAGTATATAGAGATTGGATGGAGGGTGGGTTTTATATTTTAGAAGTAAATCTGAGGTAGGATGTAACAACACTAGTTCAAAGATTACCTAACAATATTGAATTATAACGGTAGTTATAATTTAATATTGTGTTATAATTCAATATTGTGATTTAAAATAAAATTGGAGATTTACATTGTTTATTTGGAATAAACAATGAATTTGGAATTAAAAATGAGAAAATAAAATTCCAAACCTTATTTTTTTTTGGGTTGATAATAGATGGAAAATGACCTTACTTTAGAGAAAATGCAATAATTATATTAATTATTGCCCATTTACTTCTTTTAATAATTTTTAAAAGAAGTATGTAATTTCTAAAGGTTGTTTACGTAAATAAAAAGGTGGAAATTGGTTTTAAAATATGTTTTGGCTATAAATAAAATTTGAAAATGGTATGAAATATTTTTCTAAGTGAGAAAAGTATTTTTGTTGAATTTTAGAAGTTGAAAATAAGGTTTTATCTATTTATTTGAGTAAATAATGTATTTTTGTAAATGAAAGGATTTTAATAATAAAAATGTTTTAAAATATAAAATAATAATTTATTTCATAAGTATACAAGTTTACATATTTTTCTTGTGTAAAAATTTAAAGGAAAATGCATTTTGGTTTTGTGTATAGTGTAAATGTGAAGCCATTTTGTTATAGGTATGCATTATTTAACCTTAGCCATTTTATTTTCTTTTAATTTTGGGTCCATTGGCCCATTAGACTTAAACTGTCAGTGAGAAAATAAGAGAGCTCTTACTGTACGTTCATTTTATATCCCTCATCTTCTTCCTTAGCCTGAAATAAGAAAACGGCAAACTCATTTTATTAAATCTCAAAATTCAAGCTATTTCTTCAAAAGAATTCAAGCAAATTTAAATCTTTTGCAATCTAGAGAGTAAATCTAAGGTAATCTAACTCCAAAACATATAGTATCGTCAAATTTCTAATTATAGTGGTTGATTTTCTAATTCACCGTATATTTTGGTTTGCATGCACTGTTTATCTCCTCAACAGGTTCTACAAGCTTGTATTCAAGCAAAAAGCTCCCAACTTTGAGCAAAAATCTAGGCTTTAGCATCCTTACAGCAAGGTGAATTGCAACACTCACAAATTCTAGTTGAGCCAAGCTCAAAATTGGAAAAAGCTGTGAATTTCTAGCTACTGTAAATAAATTTCTTTAGTTGCTTTTCTCTGATTGAAATCTATTTCATAGTGCTTCTTTGAAAGCATGTAACTTTTGATTCTGGCAACGAAATACTGCCGAATTTCTTGCATTTATTAGATTAAATGTTGATCTTTGTCTACAAAATTTAGTTCAGAAATATTGTCATTTGGGATTTGAAATCTGCTCTAGAATTTGCATGTAAACCTTGTAATCGACCTGGAATGAATCACGTGAGGAAGGCGACCCTTCCTCTCTTTGGGTCAACATGCAAGTCTGCCCAGTGACCACTAAGATCAACTAGCCTGTCGACCTTAGTGGGGGCACGGTCGAACCCTGGGTCGACCTGGGTATAGGGCTTTCTCCATCCCATATTTCCCTTTTGTTTTGATGTTTTCAGCCCTATTTGCTTCATTTTCTTGCAATACTTCGAGATGTTTTGACCTATTCAAAGGACATGATGTCTATCAATAGACTAGCCGAATTTTGGAAATTTTGAAATTCAAATTTTGGATTAAATTTGAATTTAGTTTGAATTGAATTCGAACATCGTTTTGAGTGTTTTCTTGGATTTTTATTCGTTTTCGAGCACGGATTTTTCCAAACCTTTTTGAAATAATTTTTAAAATAAATGGGCATTTCAAAATATTAATATATAGTATTTTTAGAGTATTTTAAAATATAAAATCTATTTATTCTCTATAATAAGGGGATTTCTAAATTGAATTCGAAAGGTGGTTTTAAAAGCTTGTTTTTCCAAAGTAGATTATTTTATATTTCAAATACGCATTTTTGTGCTATTCAAGCGAATAGAAGGAGAATTATATGGTTTGGTAAGGCATGTGGTATGGGGCACATGCATTTATCTTATTGGTTAATTCCTAATCCGTTCGTTAGATTGTTTTGACCTTTGGGTCGAGTTTACCGATGAGATGAGGTAAACATTTAACTACTTTGAGTTTGAGATTTACTAGCGGTTAGTAAACTGTTTAGTATGCACATTAACATTTTTTGGGTTCTTATTCGAGAGTTTGTGATACATTTGCCACTGTGGCATATTGCCAGTACTTGACCTTCGGGTCATTGCCATTGCGGCGTTTGCATGTAGCATATTTGCCATTGCGGCATATTTGTCCTAGAGACGTTTTTCATTGTGGCGTATTTGCTATTACGGCGTATTTGCCATTGCGTCGTATTTGTAATTGTTATGCATTTGCCTTCGGCGAGGTACCTATTTTGAGAGATTGGTACTTGGCAGGCTTCGGCCAAAGGCACATGCAAAACTTTTGAGATGATTTCATTGATTATTGTGATTTCCCGAGTGTATCGCCTTTTTCATGATTAACCATTTGAGTCGTTATATATATATGTATGTATGTATGTATATATGTATGTATGTATGTATGGCGATTAACTTATGGGAATTTGAACTCTCTTGTGTTCTATCTTTGAGATTTAAGTTGCCTACGCTAGCGTTATTTGAGATTTGCCTTTTGGTGTTATTATTAGATTTGCCTTTTGGCGTTTATTTGGGATTATATTCTCCTATCTTGGAAATATATTTGATTGCCTTATGACATATTTTGAGATGGTGACTTCTTTGAGTTGCTTTTGAGTTTGTCGACTTGGAAGGTTTGGGATTTCACCTTTTTAAGAGCTATAATTTTCCCTAAACCATTATTGATGATTTATGATATGTCAGTGATACGAGGCTTGCTATATTTAGCGTTTTATAGATTGATTCATCTCTTTTGAGATTATATGTTTGTGTAGTGATACCATATCATCACTTGAAGTAACCATACCGTACTTATACTCATGCTTAAACTTTGTGTGTTTTTTCTAGTTTAAGAGGAATATTACCCTCATCCTTATACTCATATTATCGCTTATCCTTATTAACTGATTTGTTTAGCTAGACCGACACGTGTATTTTATACCCAAGTCAGACTAAGGTGTTTCAGATTAGGTACCCTTATGGATTCAGCCTATCCGCTTCCACATGAACACATTTTGCTATTGCCTTTTTCATATAGCCTTTTGTGTTGTCTTTTTTTTGCTACTCTGATGTATATTATTTTGACTCATGTATATTTTACAATCGTCATACCACATGATATGTATCGTTTTGTGCTACTATGACGATGTATCTGTTTATGTGTGAATATATGTTTTATCTGCTATTATGTGATGTATTATACATTTGAGTTGTTATATTTTATTTTAGTAGGTCCATTAGCCATATATAGTTTTGTATTAAGTATTTATTATATATGTTGATCCACTTGAGCTGAAAAAAAATTGTTTGACATTTATCGACATGTTCAATAGATATTTAAGACAAGACTATGGATGGTCGCTCCTAACCAGCCATATTCTCCGCATTAGCACATAGTATTACTAAATAATACTCGTTGTTAATGTGGGTCTCAGGGTGGGGCGTCTTAGCTTGGTATCAGAGCTGAGTTCAGAACAAAATATGATAACCATAGAATAGAAACACATATTACGGTACCTCTAAGTGTAATACAAGTGTTACGAATCCCTTAATCATCATGCCTTTGACCTTTTCATGTCCTTTGGGGTAGATAGAAGTTTGGGAGTACGTGTAGGAATGCATTTTAATTCCATATTATTCCATATTTGAATTAATGATATCCACCCTGTGAATAATCTTTGTCTTATCTTAACTTTCAGCTAATGGCTGGAAGAGGCAGAGGACGACGCTCAGATGTGGGGCATTCCAACAGCTACAATCCAAATGGCGTTTATATGTCTGTGGATCAGTTCATGGATCTATTTAGGAGCATTCAGCCTCCAGCTCCTATTCAAGCATCTCCTCGGTGAAAGTCTGCCTTTTTATGCATGTGCAGCGATTTCTCTCATCTCAATGGAAAGCCGTTCAAAGGCTCTGAGTCCATTCTAGAGGCCTAAGATTGGATTCACTCATGCGAGCGCATCTTCTCTCACATGGATCTTTCTCACCACCATAGATTTCTTGTAGCATCGAGCATGCTATAAGAGCATGCTCTCGATTGATACGAGCTTTCATAGCCGAGCTTGATGAATCTATTCTCCCTTGGACTCAATTTCGGGAACGATTCGAACTCAAGTTCAATCTTGAATCTGAGAAATCTTTATTGGCCCGTCGCTTCCTCGAGTTAAAGCAAGGGAAGTCCTCAGTTTTGGATTATGTTTATCCATTTGAGGCCTTATCTAAGTATGGTCTCAAGTACATCAGCACTCCCTATAAGAAGAATCTGAAGTTTGTCTCTGGACTTCTCTTAATTATTTGAAGAAGTCTTTAATGCTCCAGCTCAAGATTTCTTTCAGAAGTTGGTTGACTCGGTGCTTCATCTCGAAGTTGTCGAGAAGGAGTGTGATAGTGGTGATGAGGTTGAGGTTCGTAAGAACCCTAATAAGAAGCGGTTTCCTTTCCAAAAGTCAAAGCCTTTCCTTTTCAAGAAGAAGCATATTGGATCTAGTTCTCATTCTCCGCCTAGTGGAGCACCTCCTACTTGGAAAGGGTGTTTCAATTATGGTTCTCCTAACCACATGATTCGAGATTGTCCTAAGCCTCTCTTCAGCCGCTATTGCAAGAAGGAGGGCCACTGTATTTCCACTTGCTCTGTTGCACCTAGTAATGCCAGATCTGGTAAGCTACATGTTATGGATGCTTCTGGAGGGTCATCTTAACGCTGAGGTACATCTCTATCTATTCTTGAAGGCTCTTTATTGTTCCATAGTCGTTTTATTCAAGTCCTCTTCGATACGGGTGCATCGCATTCATTCGTATCGAAGGAATTCGTTGATGCTTTGTCTTTGGATGTTTCACGTATGGTTACTTCATTGAGGATTGTGAATCCTATCGGGGGATCCGCAACCCTTAGCATGCTTTGTGATGATGTTGAGATTGTCTTATGTGGATTTTCTTTTTATTCGAATCTGCACATTATTTCTTATTTCGGTTTTGATATGATTTTGGGTATGGACTGGCTAGTGCAATACAATGCCCGGATTGTTTGTTCCAAGAGGATGTTATACCTTCGCCGTCTTGATTCTTCTACTCAGCTATCTCTTGTTCTTCGTAATATGGATACTTCCAAGGTAGCTTTATATTCACTAAATTCATGAGATGATGATGATATATCTTGTATACCCGTTGTTTGTGATTTCTCCAATGTCTTTGAGTCATTTTTGGGTTTGCCACCCAAGCAGGCTATCGAGTTCCGCATTAATCTCATTTCAGGTGCTCAGCCAGCTAATCGTCCTCCCACGAGGATGTTTGTAAAGGAAAATGAGTAACTCAAGAAGCAGCTTTTGGAGCTTGAAGCTAAGCTGTTCATCCAGTCTAGTTCATCACTGTGGGGTGCTGTGGTGATATTCATAAGGAAGTCTGATGAAACTCTTAAGTTTTGCGTTGACTATCGTAAGCTTAACGAGTTGACCATCAAGAATAAGTATCCGTTGCCCAGGATCGATGATATGTTCGAGTAATTGAGTGGCGCTAAGGTTTTCTCTCTCAGCTCGACCTTGCCACTAGTTTTCATAAGTTCCGATTCGCGGAAGCTCTCATAGATTTTCACACTTGATATGGATCTTATGAGTGGCTTGTTATGCCGTTTGGTTTGAAGAACTCTCCTGCTTTCTTTGTTGATCTTATGAATCGAGTATTCCAAGAATATCTTGATAAGTTCATCATTATGTTCATCGACGACATCCTTATCTATTCAAAATCTGAAGTCGAGCATGCTAATCACTTGAGAATTGTCTTGAGTACTCCTTGTCAACATCAAATTAAAGCCAAATTCTCCAAGCGCTGCTTTTGGGAGAATAATGTTACGTTCTTAGGCCATGTTGTTTCTTCCGAAGGCATTTCGGTTGGTCCTTCGAAGATTGAAGCCATCCAGAATTGGAAAGGCATGAGAACGTTCATAAGATTTGCAGCTTCCTTGGATTGGCGGATAATTACCATCGATTCATTAAGGATTTCTCTCATATTATGCTTCCTCTCACCAGCCTTACTCGTAAAGGCTTTCGATTCGTTTGGTCACATAAGTGTAAAGCTTCTTTTCAGTAGTCCAGGAGCTTCTCAGTAATGCTTCTATTCTAGCGGTTCTCGAAGGGAATCATAATCTGGTTGTCTACACCAATGCTAGTAGATGTGGCCTCAGTGCCATGCTTTTTATGTAGAGTGATTGGGTAGTTTCTTATGCTTCTAGGCAACTACGATCGAATGAAGTACGCTATGCCATTCATGGCCTCGAGGTAGCCGCCATCGTCTTCGTCTTGAAGATTTGGCGACATTATCCATTAGGCAAGCGCTTTACTCTCTATACCTATCACGTCCTTAAAGTAACTATTCACTCAGAAGGAGATCAATATAAGGCAACAACGTTGGCTCGAGTTCCTTGCCTTCTATGACTTCGATATCCAGTATAACATTAGGAATGGTAATCGTGTTGCTGATGTGCTTAGTCGTAAATGTTCAGCCATCATTTCTATGATGCTAGCCAAGTGGGATGTTCTTGAGACCTTATTCTTTTGTGATATTAGAGATCGAGCTCCATCTTTTTATTCACCTATTTTATTACTTAGTCTGGAAGCTCGACCCAGTTAGTGGATCGTATCGTCGATGCTCAATGAGTTGATGATCTTGTACACCTAATCCAGATTTGTGAATCTGAGTCCCGTGATGAGAAGTTGTGGGATTTCAGCATTGATTCTCATGGGTGTCTTCCTAAGAAGAACCATCTAGTCGTGCCTTCTGATTCTGCACTTAGGCATGACATTCTCGATGACTGTCACTGTTCTAAGTATACCATTCATCCGGGCAGTAACAAGATGTATGCCGATATGCATCACCTTTATTATTGGGAAGGCATGAAGCACGACGTGACAAGTTATGTGAGTAATTGCATGAATTGTCAACTTATCAAAGCCGAGCATCAATGCACTTCTGGTTTTCTTCAGCCTTTGGAGGTTCCGTTGTAGAAATGGGATCAGATTTCCATGGATTTCATTGATGGCTTACCTCGTTCGAGATCAGGCCATTCCAGCGTTTGAGTTATTTTCGATAGCCTCACTAACTCTGCTCACTTCATTCCTATTAAGTCTAATAGGAATGCTTCTCATCTGGCCATGCTTTATATCAAGGAAATCATGAGACTTCACGATGTTCCTAGCTCGATTGTTTGTGACCATGATCCGCTATTCACGAGTCATTTCTAGTAGAGTCTTCAGCAAGCTTTGGGAACAAAGCTTAATTTCAGCATAGCATATCATCCACAGTCTGATGGACAGACTGAATTGGTGAATCGTATCTTGAAGGATATTCTTCGTGCTTGTATTTTGGATTTCGGAGGTAGTTGGGCGGATCATTTGCCTCTTGTGGAATTCTCCCACAACAATATCAAACCTGAAGTTGAGATCATCCACAACAAGTATTTTTCTATTTGTCCTCCTTTATTTTGATTCATGCTTTATCTGAAGACAAACAGATGTGTGTATCTAACAATTAGGATAATAATTAAGAGTCAAAGTAGCAGATTCAAGAAGAAATGACTTTTTGTAATCAATACCATCTATATTTATTCATCACTTATGCAAATTCGCATGTGAAATTAGGAAACCTTCAGTAGAGTTTTCGTCTTAGGATAATATGGAGGAGAAAAGATGGAAAATTGAAACCATTGATTCCAACAAATAGAGAAATGTGATTCTGTTAAGTGGGATGGGACTTATTGTACTGAAGAGTATTTATTTTGTCTGCAGATAGAAGATGTCGTGGGAGAGAAGAAGACATGGAGTCATGAGTCATAGGTTTGTGAGAGATATAAGCTGTGAAGTCACGAGTCATGCGGTTGAATGGTCCAATTTACATAAATACCCGTGTTAACTAAGTTGGTTACAATAAACAAAAGGACACTGTAGGTAGTGTGAAAAAGGCTTCACTTTGACCGTTTGACGAAAGATTTTGCTATATATATATATCATATAATGAGCAACACATGCAAAAGAAATACATACTAAGTGAGCACACCCAAAGTGGCGAGTAAGCTATGTACAACTATACAAACTATTAGTCTACTAACAACTCTAGATAAGCTTCTCATGTTACCCTCCGTTTCTAACGTGTAATATCTGGAATCTTCGCTCCATTGAACTTTAACCAACCTCACAACTTTTCTCCGCAATGGTTTCACATCTCCATCAGCTATGCGAACTAGACAGTCGACTCCACTTCCATATCTTCCTGAACAGCATGCTCAATAACAAACGATGGATCATACACATATTTCCTTAAATGTGATACATGAAAAACATTGTGAACTCCTGACAATCTTTCAAGTAACTCAACTCGATAGACAAGCGGCCTAATCCACTCAAGAATCTGAAAAGGCCCATCTATCTAGTGTGAACTTCCATGTTCTTCCAAACCGTACGACTTCACTTATCGAAGAAATATTTACAAACACAAAATCTCCGACTAAAAATTCTAAATTCCTATGCATTCGATCGGCATAGCTTTTCTCATTACAACAAAACGACCCCATTATAACTGTATTTTTACAACTACCCCAATTTTTCAGTTGTAATAGAGGTTTTTTACAACTTTTTTTCAAAAATTTGTAATAAACTTACTTTTAATAACTCTTTTTTTTGCAATTGTAATAAATGCATTTTACAACCTTCCTTTTTTGCCAGTTGTAGTGGATGTATATTTTTAACAACTTTTCCTTCCTATCGGTTGTAATAGTTCCCTGCTACAACATTTTATTTCTAGCTATAATAGATGCCTATTTTTTACAACTCTTCTTTTGTCTGTTGTAATAGATGCCTATTACAACGTTTTTTGCTAGTTGTAATATATGCATATTTTTAACTACTTTTTTCTATGGTAATAGGTATCTATTACAACTTTTTTTTACCGGTTGTAAAAATTAGTTAATAGTTAGAATTAAATATTAATACTTTAATAATTAATTAGAAAATTAATAATAAATAATAATTACTATTATATGATAATAATTAATGTAATACATGAAGTAATTAATATTAATATTTAGTATTCAGTATAATTAAAAATTATTAACTATTAAATAAATAATTGTTAATAAATTAGAATTAAAATTAATTTTTGATAATTAATAATTGACACTAGTAATTAATAATTAAGAAATAAAAAATAACATTAAATATTAATATTTAATAATTGGTATTAAAAATATAATAATCAATAATAATAATTAGTAATTAATAAGAAAATTAATAATAAATAATAAATACTATTAAATAACAATAATTAATTTGAAATATGAAGTAATTATAATTAATAATTATATACTAACTATTTAATTGATAATTTATAAATAATAATTACTATCGAATAATAGTAACTGATTATTAATAGTCAATTTTTTGTAATAAGAATAATTAACTAAATAAAAATTAAATAGTAATAATAAAAGTTAAAAATCAATGTTAAATAGTAATAATAGTTAATGGTTAAATTAAACAGTAATAATTAAAATGAAACAGTATTAATTTAATAAATTAAAATTAAATAAATTATATTTAAAAAATAATAATTAGAAAGTAAATATTAATAATTAAGAAGTAATATTTAATATTTAATATTTATTGTTAAATTTTGATAACTAATAATTAATAATTTATAAGTTACAATTAGTAAATTATAATTAATAATTTTTAATACTACTATATAAATAACAATTGATAATTAAGGATTTATTAGTACAAACTTAAATTTTAAGGCATGCCCCCCTTTTCTTTTATTAATTTCACTCCACGGCTTCCTTAACCCTAAATCCCAAATAACCTACCTCCTCATTCTTAATCCCAAAATAAATCGGCAACAGCCTCCTCCTCCCCACTCCAAACGGAATATACCTAAAATCGTTCTCATTAGCATCGACCTTTGCCTTCTCTTCCAGAAACCTCTCGAGTTTGTTTATCAGTTATTCACTATAATTGGCAACGAAAGTCATAGAGAGAGATAGCCGCCGTTTCTTATGCAATTCCAACTCAAATCCAAACCGCCTTCTTCAAAACCAAAACCCGAGTTCCAAACTAAAACTTGATAAAAAAGGTTCATGTTGTTTTAGTTAACAATTAAAAATTAATAACGACTATTAAAAATCAATAATTAACAAATAATCGATAGTTAAGACAAATATTTAATCATTCATAATAAGTCATCATAAGAGAATAATAAACACGTAATAATTAATTTAACGATTAATATTCAATTACAATCAGAAGTAACAAGTAATAAAACATATTTAATAAACTAGAAGTAAAAGTTAAGACCCCGTTTGGCTTGTTATTTTTAGTTTTATGTTTTCTCTAAACAAAAATATGCATTTCTTATGTATTGTTGGAAAATACACAATTTCAACAAATGAAACTAACATAGAAAATAGAAAACAAGTTTATTTGATTTTTTGTGTTCATAACAAGAGGACGGAAAATAATTCATCTCCTTCATTTTACGTCCAACGTCGCAATGACTAAGAATTGCAAAAAAAATTCTTCCATTTTCTTGTATTTTACAGTATAGGTTGAAAATAAAAAACAAAAAACTCAAAACAAAACCAAACCAACCCTGGTATTTTGATTTTCCTTCCACTTCAATTTCCATATCCCGCTAAATTTTTCATGTATTCCCTCCTCCTTATTCATTCACTGCTTAAGACATGTCCTCTTCTACCATAGGGCAAAATAATCCTTTTTGATTCACCGCTTAAGACATGTCCTCTTCTTCTGCAACATCGCCTTGGAATCTCCCTTGTACTCTCCGTTTCACCCTTCCGACTTTCTCCCCCTTCTCCTCAAACAAATTTCTCGGCCGATTCCGACGACTCTTTGCAGCATGTCAGTTTTCTTCAAACTTTTGTCGTCTTCATTTCCACCTCAAATTCTACGCTGGAGTGGAAAGGCGCTTGCTTTTACCAGAACGAAGCTTGGATGGAGTTCCATAAGAAGAGCAAATTGGAGTTTGCAAGCGGCACTCTTCACATTAAGGTTTGTTATGCAATTGCAATTTTGTATTTTTGAAGTTGGTTTAGGTTCAATTATTAATCAATTTTGTTATTTGTTACGATTTGTTTTAGGTTCTTTGTTTGATTTGAGAATTAAGGTTTAGGAAGAAGAAACTAGTGTGGTTTTATAGTTATAATGCCTAAAATATATTCAGAATTGGATAGGATTTATATATCAAGTGTCAGGCTAGGTGGTCTCGTACTAATTTGAATAATGTTGATGTTTTAATGGACTAAAATCAAGATTGGTATTATGAGACACTGGTATTGACAAAGCAGATATTCATTGTGTATAATTTTTTATCTTTCATGATTATAAAATTGCATTTTTTGCTATCAACTGATTTTTAAACATCATGACTGTTTATACAATTTGAATTACTTATTTTGGAAGACTCAGACTACGACTGGTGTTTTGAATTAACTCAACAGCGAGCTTGTCAAGTGCTTTTCCTTACTACAGTTCTTGTCATACTATGCAGTTCTTTCAGTCATATTATGCATCTCTTATCATTGATCGTGTTTTGGCAGATGGCGCTTTGGTAAATGGCGTTTGTTTAGACTCAAACTCAATCAGCTTTGGTTGCTGATGGTGTTTTGGCAGATGGCTTTCGTTCAGTCATATGATGCAGTTTCCCTAATAAACAAATTGGAACAAGTGGAGGAGGAAGTAGTAGTATAACAGCTGGTGAAGTTTACTAGAACAATGTCTTGCCTAAAACTTCCATGCCCAAGGCCATTAAAGACCATTTACTCGGTATATCAATCCAAACTTTCCTACTCTTGTGAATAGCAATCATGAATATTCTTTGCCTCTACCTCAAACACTAATTCAATTTACAAACATATTATGCACGATGCCAGGTTCACGTTGTCCGCATTATTCATGCATGTGGCCTTTAGTTGTTTTGTCTGAAATTCCTATTTTTTATGCCACTGTTTATGAAATTGTTTTGGTTTATTGAAACTAAAGATCATTGAAAATTTAGTACGTTTACATAAACTTCATTTGGAAACTTCTAAAATTGTAGAAATGCTTATTGTTGGAAATTGTGTTGAAAAATTCAAGTGAATTATTAAAAATGACTAAGTGTGAAGAATGGCTTTGTGAATAGTCCCACATTGTAGGACTATATGAAAGAATCAAGTATTTATACTTGATTCTTAGAGGCTAAGTTGGGCCCTTTGGGCACCCAATGATGCTCTTTTGTGAGGAGGGAGGCCATGCTTGACCACCACACGCGCGCGCGCCGACCGACGCGACCCGGGCCGGGCTCGGGCTGGTGTAACACTTATATTTTTGCAACAAATTTATTAACCGTTTTTTGACCGGGTTGGAACGGTAAAATCTGTTCAAACCCGTATTGTTATTTTGACCCGGTATTACTCAGATCCGTTTTTTAAGACCACGTTTCCCCCAAACCAGTAACGTTCTTTTTACTGCATCGTCTTCTTAACTGATATGAAGACGAAAAACAGAAAGAACAACATTTTTTTTTTTTTTTCCCGTGACTCCTTTTCTATAAAATTCGAGCTTTAATTTTTAAGAGTGCAGACTGAGCCGTTCGTCCGTGCAAACGAATCGGTAACACAACAACTGAGAGGCTGTTTTATCCTAGAGGCGGCGGTGATTGATTCGAACTGCTTGCACCATTGAGCAGATCGCCGAAACGTCTTCAAGAAAGTGACTCCGTCCACGACTCAGCCGAACCTTGCCATTGTTTTCCAACACTTATGATAAAACATAACCATCTTATTTAGATACATTAATACACTGCGACTGATTATATACATGCCCGTTTTATTGAACGTACACACATCTGCAAATTTATTCCCGTTATCTCATATAATAATATTTTTATTTAGCATTAGCTTACCCCATCTTCCTCAAGACTAAATAAGTATTAGATTCGCAATAAAGCAACGATTATTAGAGACTAGTAACAAAAACAAAATGAATCTTAATAATAAAGAATCAATTTTAGTCAAATCTATTGAAATTGTTTAGCTCAGACATGTTATTTTCCTTTTCGTGTCATTGAGTGCTTATACATTTAAAATTACACATGTTGTTTAACATTTTTTAACGAGACTAGTATTTCATATTTGTTTCATCATAGCACTAGATATAACAAACTTTGCAAGCAGAAATTCAACAAGTCATCGTGCAAATATATAAATGTCCATGAGATTAATCACGGTGAGCCCACATTTTATAAACTTGTAGTATCAGGATAATAAATGTGATATCCAGTCTTTCTAAACTGTAACAAGATTTAGCTAGAAGTTAGCACAATGCATGTACAAGTTTATATGCAGAGGCCTTTTCTCTATGAGTTGAAGTTATTTTAACTAGAAGTGTGTACACTGCATGCTTGACTTTCTAATATGGAGGTCTGTAACTTTGTATGCTACCATTTATGCTTTTTGCATGTGCAACTTTATTTCAGCATAAACTTGATGATTTTACTTAAATGTTAGATGTTAATTAAACTATGATAATTGCTAGAGTGGTTATATTGACATTAATTCTGGTCTTTAAGTTTAGTATATATACTCATAGTTTAGGCATCTCATATTGGATGTTACAGCTTTCAGAGAGTGCAATATCAATAATTCCTTATTCAGTTCATCGAAACAATAATCATGTAAAAGAGGTATGGTTTCTATTATGTAAAAGTAAATGTATTTTTTCCTGTTCTTGATTACAACATGACTGCTACAAATAAAAAATATTAGTCATAGAGAAATGCATACAGCAACATAGGGAAGACAGTTTTTGAGAAATTGGTACGTTTTTCATTATGTTAAAGTTTACTATTGTATAGAAATTTCATATACTTTAGCAGAAACTATTCGTGAACTAGTTTATAAACTTTGCGACTACAAAATAGTAGTGTGATATAAAACAACAATCTTAGAGCATAAATATCTGGATATTTACCAATTCATACTATAATATATGTTATAGCTTTGGAAACATGTCATAATCAGTTATCTTTATGGAAACTGGTCAATGTTACATTTTAATCATGCAATATAGTTAATTCTTGGACACACGCATAACCGTTTGTCAATAACTGAATTTTTTTTACATAATTTACACATAACCATTTGTCAATAAAGCAGTAAAGACACTATCTCCACTACAATGGCATTGATTATGCATACCAATATGCAACAACCATTTGTCAACTGCAAATGTGAACTAAATTCTTATAAGATTATTGACCAATTTTTTGATGAACTATTCGGTTTAAAGTTTGTCTGTTGAATATGCGCT
Source organism: Allium cepa (assembly GCA_030765085.1). Classification (NCBI taxonomy): domain Eukaryota; kingdom Viridiplantae; phylum Streptophyta; class Magnoliopsida; order Asparagales; family Amaryllidaceae; genus Allium; species Allium cepa. The sequence goes on from CM060931.1 coordinate 308,311,963, forward strand.
TATATGATTTTTGTTTGATGATAATAAACATATATACATTCGTTTAAATGTATTTGATAATATACTATTTTATTTTTCACAGATTAAATAAATATTTGCTGAATAAAATAAATAACACGGAATTTGAATTCAAACGAATATTTTATTCAAATAAATATTTATTACAACTTTGAATAGTACAATTTCAAGCTCTCACTATAACTATACAACTTTGATTACAATAACATCACATTTCATATTTACAGTTCACCTCACTACATATCACTCACACTCGTATTTATCTTCAACTTCCTTTCAGTTTGAATCCAGCATCTGAGAAATCTGCAAAAATATAAACTAACGCAGTAAAATTGAAAAAGAAATATTTTTGCAATTCAAAAATAAATAATTTTTGAAAATATGATTTGCTTCAGTTATTTGGGTTGTTCGTCATAATTTAAATTTGAATTCATCATACACGAACAACTTGTGACATACACAGTGTATCACTGTATATGCCACAAGGCCGTGCACACCGATATACACTTGATAATGCTACAGGGACAGGTGAGCACAGGTCAAACCCAAATGAAAAGACGGGTTCAACTCACGTGCAATATATTTAAAATCACGACACGAGCACAAGGTCAAACACGAGCTGTAAAACTAGATTCAACACAAGGCAACATGACATGAATGAAACGAAGACCAACAGCAAAATGGACTGCAACAATCATGGCAGTCCACATGTCAAAAACAGTTGCAACATGGATATCACAAAACAAAACCCACTGGAATGAAAAATGCACAGCTAGTCCAAACTCGAGTGCAATAGAGAAGCTATGGTACTATGCAAGTACAAACTGCAGCATACCAGACAGTGATACAAGTGCAAACACATCAAGTAAGTGACACAACAAACTCAACAATGAAAGTTCAAGTCAGACCAACACCAAACAACCAAACAAACAACTGCATAGCAACTACAACAATGACCAATGAACAAAGAACACAGACCAAATGCTCAAGCCACCAAGAATCAGTGCAATGACCAAGAAATGATCAGACACAGGAAACCACAGGCTAACAGGTGCAAACAAAAGACACAGTGCAGACTCGACAATGTTCACAAATGCATATTCAAATGCCCATACTACATGAAATACATGGAGACAAAGCAACTGCTACAAGACGACAATGCAGTATACATGAATACAATTACAGGTACAAGTCCAAATACAACAGTGTGTAGCAACAGTCACAAGTGAACATGTCACAGTGAAAGACCAAGACTACAAATGTGCAGTCAAATGATCAGAGGCATCAATATTTGTAAGTGACACAGCAAACGTGAAGCATGCAAGCTCGGGCACAAAGTAGTGGAACTGCAAATATCCAAGTACAACACTGTACAAATTCAACACAGCACCAAAGCACAAAGGCTTAAATGATTCAGTGCTCAAAGATACAGCAAACCCAGATGAACACATATGGCCGAAGTATGATCAAGATCAAATGCAAACTCAGTAAACATATATGCACAGGTACAAACAACAGTGAGCACACTCATATGAACAAATGCAAAGAACAGTGAAGCATGCACATAGGCCACCAGTGAAACAACTCATATACAAGAACAAGTGAACAACATGGCAGTAAGGATATAATGGCTGTGAACAGCAAGAGGGATGCATTTCATCAAGCTGTAGTTTTCAAAACAAATGACCAAAGTCGAGTATGCTATAAAAATAGCAAATCAAATTTATCAAGCATCAGAATTCAAAGCCGTGGATATAATGAACAAGTCAAAATTGACCAAGTTAAAAATCGACAGCGTGGTCATCACGAAATAATTTTAAACCAAGTCAACCGAGCAATATCAAGAATATTCACATGTGAATTAGTCAGAATCAATCTCAAACATTCAAGCATCATCGAGTGGCCGAGGTGAATAATTTGACAAGTTCAAATATATTTAGACGAACGAAAATTCAGGAGTACGACTCCTATAAATTGCCATAATCATCATCGGCATATGAGTATCGAGTTCAAGCATCAACCCAGTAAATCAAAAGGATAAATTACATACCGAAATCGCAAGCGCCGAACTCGATCGAGCAGCAGTGAGCAACTCAGAAAAATAGTCGATCGACATATAGAGGAGCTAAATCAATCATACGATCGAACTACTATCAGCTGCTTCTAATTTACAACCCTAATTTGGAACAAAGAGCGCAAGGAGCAGAAGCCCTAATTTGCACAGACAAATACAATCGCCATCATCTCAAAAAAAAGGGGAACGAGCCGATAAGAAGATAAAGAGAAAAGAAAGCATGGGCCGGCCTTAATTTAGTTTGGGGTTTTTAAAATTTATAATAAGGGTTTTATTTTAGAATTAGGGTTTTTTATTTTTAATTTGTTTTTTGTTTTTTATTTTCATTTTTAAACCGTTTAAATTTCTAGTCGTGTGACTAGGGGACAAGCTACGTGGCGTAGCTTGAGAATTCGCAACTCAGTGGCTGAGTTGTGGCAGGGTTTTGAGCGTAGAGTTAGATTAGTCAATAGCGGATATAGCGAGTTTACGTGTGTAAGCGAGGGACTATCTAATTTCTAGTAGAAACCTTGGGGGCAGCACGTAGGCAGGGTTTTGCCGAAGCTGGGTAAATTCTATGTTGTTCTGTTTTATTCTGTTATTTATATTCTGCGATATCTGTACTGCTATTCTGTGATCTGAATTGAAATTAATTTATAAGCTTTCGTGATTAATTTTTATAATTTACACTATCACCCTATTCACCCCCCCTCTAGGGTGAAATCGATCCTACATTGTCCACTGGATTTACCATTTCAACTTTCATTAAATCATGCTAAATACTCATAGCATCATCCACGCATGCCATTGTTCTTGTAAACGGTGAATATTGACAATCTTTTAACCAGATATTAAATTTATTTTCCGTTCGTTTGTTGACAAACTCGTTTTATCTGACCCATGTAGTAGAGATTTCTTAACTTTGGTTCCTATCTCTAAGATATCACATCTCTGTGTTATACTTGAAAAATTGACATTACAGGACATTTGCAGATAAATGAAGCTCTATGCTTTTATGGTGACTCATGTTAACTAGTTGAATGTCTTATTTGGTGATTAGTATTATTTCCATATAAATTCGTAATATTATATAAGTTCTAAATGCTATTTTGATGTCATTATTTTTTTTATTGAATAGGTAACAAAGCAAGACATAGATGATACATTTTAACCACTATTGAAAAATTGTGTGATCAAAGGAAACGTTGCTAGTGTGAATCATTTTTATAATAAAGTCAATGGAAAACATATGCTAATCTAGATTCACTTGCTGGGAAGATCAGAGGAGACTGGAAACTTAATAGGTCTCTGTTTTGTGCTTCAGGTCGATACGTTTCAAGGATAGATAAAGTGAAGTGCAGCTTGGAATGTTGCATATGTTAAAGGAGAACTGAGGGCTAATACTGGATCAAGCAAGCTGCAGGTGGTCATCATTGCTGACCATCTGAGGTGAGGCTGTCCTTGAAAAAGAAAAAGAAAAAAACTATTGTGTGTGTTTCTATATGTACATGTACTAAATGTATTTATAACCATCTACATTACTTGAGCCTAAATACTAGCCTGGATTATGTGATATTTTTGTGAATTGTTCAGGTTATGTGTTACACTATAGCATGTGAGAGGAAGGGTTCAACATCAATGAGAAAGCATTGAAGTTGGCACAACACTACGACTGAAAATGGTGTTGCGACAAGTTGTAGTTGATGCTATAGGTTGGTACGATGGGGATTCATCTTGGGAATATTGCAAATACTGATGCTATAAAGTGCTTTAAAGTGCATGTTGCTACAGAGTAGTGCAAGGTTCAGATAAATGCAGTTGCAGCTTTAGAGATCGCTACTACTGACTATAGTCTCTGTCGAAGGTTGCTAAAGTTTTGAAGGTTGCATTTACAGTTTTGGAGTGCAAGGTTCAGATGTTGTCTATAGCTGCTACGGAGTAGTGCAAGGTTTAGATATATTACAATTTTATTGAATATCATAATGATTATAACTGCATTGATTTTGTTATTTGGTTTGTTTGATATATTAGTTTTGTAGATAATAATTAATAATGTAACGTTTGAATTTATTTTTATCCTACTCTTTTGGTTATCTGTTTTTTGCTATACTTGAACAATGCGTATATAACTTAATTTTTTTATTTTTCATTTTTTACCATAGCTGTCAATCACAGTTGTAAGAAAGTCTTTTGCAATTGTCAATAACGATTGTAAAAATTCTTCTATAATTGCCAACCGTTGGTTGTAAAAAAAAGAAACTTTTAAAATTGCCAATAACAGTTGTAAAAAAATCTTTTACAACTGCTTTAGCTAGTTGTAAAATATTACTTTACAACTGCTAAGAAAAGTTGTAAAAGGTTATGACTCTATTACAACTTTGAATATAAAGTCTACCTGCTGCCTGTTGTAATAGATGTATTACAACTATTTTTGGTAGTTGTAATAGGGTATTTTTGTTGTATTGTCTTTCAATCTTGAGCTTCCGTCATCCTCCTCTTGAGCACAACAGCCTTCTTCATTGCCTCCCAAATCATATCAGATCCATGTACCAATCAATCTTCCGTTTCTACACAATACGATGGTGATATACATCCCTGTCCATAAAGAGCTTTATAGGGTTCTATATCAATACTTACTTGATAACTTTTTAATATGAAAATTCCACTAAGTGAAGATGATCCTTTAACGATCCTCCGAAATTCAAAATACAGGCTCTTAAAAGGTCTTACAAAACTATGTTTATTCTTTTATTCGCCCATCTGTTTGAGGATGATATGTTATGCTCAAACTTAGCTTTGTTTCCAAAACCACTTGTAATGCTTCCCAATATTTACTAGTAAAAATTGAATCCCGATTTCTTATAATACTACTTAGCACTCCATTTAATCAGACGATCTCCCTCATATAAATATCTACCAAATTTGCTACAGTCCTAGTCGGTTTTACTAGAATAAAATGAGCACTATTAGTTAGCCAATCCACAATGACCCACCCACCTTCATTACCTTTCCTCAACTTAGGTAAACCATCAATAAAATCCATGGATATTTGCTCCTAATTCTAATTCGGGATCTCTAGCGGTTGTAATAGCCCAGTTGTTCTATGGTGATCACCCTTGATGTGCTGGCAGTTTTCACATCTGCTCACAAAGATAGAGATATCCCTTTTCGTTCCATTCCACCAGAATAACCGCTTCATATCACGATGCATTTTCGAAGCCCCGGTGTAATGGTCCGGACTCGACCTTTGAAAATCAGCACTCGTACTTCACTTGTACTCGAATGCCGTAGATTCAAACGCCGAAATTGGCTCGCCGGAGCTTATAACACATTAAGTATAACAACATAGCGGAAGAAAAGATAATATCATATATCATTGATACACAATTGATACAACATCAAATACAATTGAATATCAAATACAAATGACTATTAATATATCAAAGATAAATACAAGATAGTAACAGAGACAACAACAGCGGAAAGACAATGTCTTCAATGCCAAACTCCAAAAACTCTATCTCTAAAGCACCAATTCAGAGATAGCTCGAACTCCCAATCCAGTGATTCTAAGCAAGGTCAGTCATCCAAAGACTGAAGAAGATTTCCACAGACTGAAGGCTACCAAATCTACAACTACCATTGGATTATCTGAAAAATCCAACTCTAAACTGCCTGTGTGGAAAATTGTGGGCACCCAGAGTTTAGGAAGGGAACAATAAACTCTGGGTCAGTCATGAGACTGGAGTGAGCAAACAAAAATAGTTTATCTTCAAAACATACAACAAAAGAATTTAGAACATTGAAATCCGCAATGCTTTTTGGAAAATTAAACTATCATAAGGCCTCCCACCACACACACCATGCAAATGCAGAATTGGAGGAGATTTCTCCTTATGATAGTCAAAAATGCTTACTACGCAAAATTCTTTTGATATTATTATTAGTGCACAGTGGAAAACATTTACAAGTATAATACTAATCTTAGCCAGCATAGACATTTCGAACTATGCCTACAATAGTGGGGCGCCACCATAAGTAGATGGCAGGTTATACAACTAAAACCGTACATGGCGCGTATTGGATGATTGGATTTCCAACAAATGGTCAGGCCAAGGAACTTCCCATTGCCACATGTGTACGCCTCTAGAGGGACTCCCCGAGAACCTACCCGGCTCTCTGCCAACACAAGGCCGGTATACTCCCTTCCCGAGAGTAAAACCTAAGATATGCCACCCCCGGTCGTTTGCGACCTTTATTCGAGAGCTCTCAATCACAACCATCACACAGTAATAGATTTGCAGTGTCCACATGAGTTAAGTATCAGGGCTCCATACCATGATACCACCCTTTTCCAGAAGTAATGGACATACCCTAGGGGTGCGACCCCTGCAACCTTGCTGCATCTTTCCTATTTCGACCATTTCTGGGGAATGAGGCTCGATGAGGTCTCGTCCACAAAGCTACGCTTTTTTACAAAGCCATGCTTTGATCAACAAATGATCAGCAGCACTTCGTATGCCACATTACCAAATTGGGAATGTATCACTAGTAACCATCAACTACATAACCTTTAAGCTCGTATGTATCAGAGAAGGATGTTAAGTTAAGAGAATAAATCACCGCCACCAAACAGAAATGTATTTGATAAAAACCAGCTTTACATCTCAAAGTGTAATGTCAGATATACATCCATACAAGTCTGTTCCGGGTTCGAACAGAACCGAAGGCACTTCCGAAGAAGCCCTTGCAATCCGATATTCACAATCCTGATCGGACTTCTCATCAATTAGGAATCTCTATACCGACGTGACTAAGTGCGGAGACAATCGACGAGTTATCCTTTCGTTCTCGAAAATACACGGTCTTCACCAATGGTCTTCAAATGCTATCCATAACAACGTATCATTATACAGAATGGGTTTAATGACACAAGGTCCTCTCCCGGCTAAATCGAATAATGAGCGTAATATTTAAAAACATTTGGATAATGGGATTTCAGTTAAGTCACAAATTAAAACCCAAAAACCTTTCTTTAAATGGTTTAAACAAATTACCATTTACAAATCTTTAAACAAAAAGATTTACTTCACAAAGTTGACCAATATTTCACAAAGATTCCTTTAAATGGTTTAAACAAATTACAATTTACAAATCTTTAAATAAAAAGATTTACTTCACAAAGTTCACCAATATTTCACAAAGATTCCTTTAAATGGTTTAAACAAATTACCATTTACGAATCTTTAAACCAAAAGATTTGCTTCACAAAGTTCACCAATATTTCACAAAGATTCATTCACAGCTTTTCAAAACAACTTCCTTTTCAAATTTGATTATCTCATCCAATTATTAACCCAATGACTCAATTTATAGCTTTCAAAACTATTTCCAAAGATCCATTCATAACTTTTAAAATAATTTCTATTTCAAATCTTTTATATATAAAAGATACACCATTTAAAATCCTCTTCGATTTCAAAACAAAGTTTAACAATCTTTCACAAAGATTCCTTCATAGCTTTCAAAACAATTCACACTTACATTTAAAACTTGAAATCTTTCGATACAAATTGGAAATCTTTTCTTTAAATGAAAGCTATTATTATTTGAAAACAAATAGTTTTTGTTTCGGAAAAATCCAATTATATTTGCACGAGTCAAAGCCCTTGAGTTAAATTCAAATTTCCAAATCAATACCTTTAAAATGGTTTAATCGATATATAACTTGTATAACATCTTTAAACCATAGTTTCCAAACATAGAATTCAATTTCAAATTTTGAATTCAAATTTAAATCAAATTATTTAAATTTCAAAACTAAATCAAGTTATTCAAGATAACTTTTATTTTTGAAACTACTTTCCAAAAGCTTTCAATTCCATTTCCAAAACTATTTTGGATTAAAAAATTCAATCTTTAAAATAATTAAAAATTTGTGACTTAACCAACTTCCTCGTGCAATCCATATTTGTGTGTGTATAGTGTAATCCAGGGGTTTTACACAGTAGTGCTACCTCATTAATCATCACAGATTCAATCATATCAATATCGATGAGCGGTATAATCTATAACGCTTATCTCCATTCACAGATTCACAGATATATATGCAAATGCATCACAGATAAATATGCAGATACATTACATATAAATAATATACACATATAGCTCAATCAAAACAATCCACATCACAGAATCATTATAGATCAACTCAAGGCATTCATACAATTCATACATCCCTAAGCAAAATCAATTAAGTATCTGATTAATTTAAATCAGATTAATTGAATAAACACTAATCCTGGTTAATTAATATTAATTAATTACAAACCTCTTAATAAATTAACCCTTAATCATTTATTAATTAATCATTAATAAATTAATTAATTAACCTTTAATTGATAAATTAATTAACTTTTAATCATTAAATAATTAACCTCTAATTATTTAATTATTCTTTAATTAATTATCCTTAATTAATTATTTAATTACTATTTAATTAATTATCATTCCTCAATCACCTTCATTAATTAATTAATCTTTAATTAATTAATTACTCTCCAATTATCTTAATTAATTTATCACATAAATTAATTAATTTTTTTCTTTCATTAATTGCGTTAAGTAGTTATCGTCATCCTTTAAATTATTTATATTCAGAAACTACTCAAGACCTTAATAAATCAAAGATAAATTATTTATCTTAATTGATTACTTGATTACAATATTTAAATCTCATTAATTAAACATTTAAAATCAATTATCATAATCATATAATTTAACTTAAAACTTTTAAGTTAACTATTGATTTAAAATATTATTTTTAAGATAAATCATTTATTTTAATTAATTACTTTATTACACCATTATATTTTGGAAGCAATTAGAGACTACATAAGATAATTAGTCCAAAACAATTTTAAAACGTTTGTCTTCAAATTTAAACCTTTAAAACTTGTTTGAAAGCTTGTTTATAATTTGAAACTTGGTTCATATTTCTTTGAAAACTTATTGAAAACTTGTTAACAAATTTACTTTGCTTGAAAACTGCAGTTTTTGTTTCCTCTTAAACTTGAATACCTACAAACAAACTCGAGACAAATCACGAGCCACCTTCGCATATACTCGAACACGAATCCGAACCAAAACCACGTTTCCCCTTGTCAGATTCAAAAATACCCGAGTATAATTTAAACTTTCCCGAGCTATTCCAATTTCACAAAGCTTCGAGCCAGAATCAAGATTTCACAAGCACGACTTCGAGTCCCTCTTTTTTTTCTTATTTCCTAACACAAAGATGCACGCATAAACGTGCACGCCTACTCTGATCATTACGATACTTAGTTGACATTCAGAAAAAGTATCTAATGAATTATGAGTTCAATAGATTCTGTTTAGCAGAAAGACGGATATTCCTTGCTCATTATCAGACAATCACTTATTCACAAATCTCGTGTGGGGCTAATAGTTTTCATTTCCCATCTCATGGAAAACCCTTTTCGCTCCGCTTAGCCCTATCCCCTTCTAGGGGTATTTTAGTGATATGTTCTATAGGAACTGGACGATCCTGTTTGGTCAAAAAACCTAGCGCAAACTCCTATGTTCCTTTCATTACGGTATTTCCGTTGATTGTCGTCGAGATCTTCAGCAAGTCACTTACGACCTCGACAACACATTCGACCACCGAGAACCTCCAAACTTGTTGTCAATCGAGATTGAGCCTCTTCGACCTAATACTGCAACCCATCATCAATGAAAAATCCCTAGCCGACGACACTTCCGGTTACCATCCACCTCACCGCCGTGTCCACAACCTCGTCATTCGCCCACGAACCAATTCCCTCTGGCACGATGCATTCCAAAGCAACGACGTTGACGAAAATACCACGAAAACCCGACAACCCAAAACCATACAAAAATCCCTAGATCGCCATCCCTTGATCACCTTGTTGAATAATAAATTCACCCATGATTTTTTCGACAACCACCATCCCATCAGCTACCTCCCACTTAAATTCCAAGACCCCCGACTAACGCGATCGCCGGTATTTGCCCAAAATACAATTTCCGTCCATTCTAAAAATTCTCAACATCAAATTTCTTAAAAATCACGAGACTTGTGTCTAAAATCATTAATTCGTGATACAAATTTGATTATATAATCAGATTTTAAAGTTAAGATGTTTGAATTTTCTGATATATTATGATCTTACTGCAAATTACCTTTTTAATAAAATTTATTTAATATTTTTGCTTGAAATTATTTTTAAAAACAAGTTCACATCCATATCATCATTTTATCTTCTATGATCTTGCTCTAATATTGATCATAGAAGGAGCAGTTTATTTTTATTTATGGCTTTAATCCCGTTACTAAGAACAGAATAGATATGCACCATTCATTCATATATATGCACATCTATAACTTGTAAGCATTTGATATTTTCTACAACAAAACTTCAGCATGCAACCAAAGTATAACAGATTCCAGATAAAGGTTTATTTCACAAGCAACATTGGTTAGAGGTTTGCTCACCTGGTTTGTTTTTGAACAGAGAAAACTGAAACTTGAATTTGAACTATTGTTGATTTGTACTTGAGTTGAAACTGAACTTGACTCTGATTCACTTGAGTTTGAATCTGATCTTGAAGTAGTTGGTCAGGTTTTGAAGAATTGAAACAGAAGTTGATTTTTTTTGTTGCTTTGCTCTGGACTTGGATTTAATCAGAGACTTGCATTTGAGTTTGTTTTTACTCTGTTTCTTTTTCTGGCTTTGATCTGAGCTTTTGCCTTTGCTTTAGAATTTGTTTTTCAGGTTTGTTTTATTTTACTGGTTTGAGGCTTTGTTTTGCAGTTTTGTTTCAGGCAACCTGATTTTGATTTTACTTTGAATTTAAGATGATCTTTTTTTTGAACTTCTTTTCTGATTTGAGGCTTTACTTTCTTTGTTTTGTTCAGGTTTGTTTTGAAGAGAAAGGAAAATGAGCAGCCTGTTTTATTCTTTTGATATTTATTTATTTAAAAAAAATAAGGTTGCCACTTGTATCATTAATTTAACACTTGTTAATCTCAAATTGCTATTATTCTACAAATGTCAAAACAAATTTTTTTATGTTTAAGTCCTCCTTTAAATAATTTTATAAAATTTTGTTTTAAACCCTTATATTTAAATAAATTATTTAATTTATATACAAACTATTTTATGTTAAACCCTTGTTTTCTTTTAATTTATAAACATGTTTTATATTAATATGTTTATTACAAAAAGGTATATTCATAACAAAGCCTTTATATTTATTCTAACTATATTCATCTTCAATTATATAAGAGGAAAGAATTTTAAATCTTTAATTAAATCTCACTTATATTTTATATACTTTTATACTTAAATTTTTATTTCAAATTAAATATTATATTTACAATTACATATCTTTTCAAAATATAAATTCTAAATCCAATTCATTTATTAAATCAAATTTTTATTCATAAATTTTATCCTTGAATTTTAAACCAAAATTCTATTTATAATTTTATTCTTAAATTTCCAATCCAAATCTATTTTAAATCTACTTATATTTTTATTCTTAAAATATTCAAATTAATCCTCAATTAATTCATAATTTAACCAAAATTTTATATTAATTACCAAATTAATTAGGCTTGAAAATCAGGAATGTTACAGTTTCCCCTCCTTAGAAAATTTCGCCCTCGAAATTTGTAAGACAGGGAGACAATAAAAGAATATAGAAAGATAGAGAGATGAATCACCAGATCAAGCTGAATATCTATTCTGCATTTGGCTTACCAAATCAGAATACCAACAATAGATAAAGAACAAATCTATTTAACACTTTACGAAATACTCAGGTCATCCAGATCTACGAATTATGTAGGGCATTTGTTAGTTCAAAAGGATAACTAACAACTCGTAGAACATATTTGGATCCAAAGAATAGACAGATATATGAATACAATTTCAAAACTTTTTAGTTTAGAAACCAAAGCATACCTATCAACCATAGCAACCAAAGCAAACAATTCATCAAAACAAACAATTCTGACCTATTTAGAGTTTACATCCCATACCGACGCATCCTTAGATTTAACCAAAATAATGATCTACTACCAAAGCTTTTCCCTCGAGCTTCCATTAAGCTATAGAATCTGATATCGAATGATGAACAAAAGAGAATGATAAAGAAAGATTGTTTCCTTGTTGTTATAGGGTATTGACCATTTGTAGTGGTACTCCCCTGTCTCATATCTCGTCCTCTTCTTGCACTCATACTTACTATTAGTGAATAGTAAGAGAATTTACTGAGGCATACGAATGGATATCTTAGGGAAATACTCATTCTAGGGTATACTTCACCCTATCTCCAATGTGTTACCTAATGTGTTATACTCCTGAGATAAAGTTTCAACCTTCTGCTCTGATACCACTGTAACGGTCCTGACTCGACCTTTGAAAATCGATACCCGTACTTCACTTGTACTCGAATGTCGTAGATTCAAACGCCGAATCTGGCACAACGGAGCTTGTAACACATTAAGTATAACAACACAGAGGAAGAAAAGATAATATCATATATCATTGATACACAATTGATACAACATCAGATACAACTGAATATCAAATACAAAATGACTATCAATATGTCAAAGATGTATACAAAACAGTAACAGAGACAACAACAGCGGAAAGACAATGTCTTCAGTGCCAAACTCCAAAAACTCCATCTCCAAAGCACCAATCCAGAGATAGCTCGAACTCCCAATCTAGTGATACTAAGCAAGGTCAGTCATCCAAAGACTGAAGAAGATTTCCAGAGATTGAAGGCTACGGAATCTACACCTACTATTGGATTACCTGAAAAATCCAACTCTAGACTGTCCGTGTGGAAAATTGTGGGCACCCAGAGTTTAGGAAGGGAACAATAAACTTTGGGTCAGTCATGAGACTAGTGTGAGCAAACGAAAATAGTTTATCTTTAAAATAAACAATAAAAGAATTTAAAACATTGAAATCCGTATTGCTTTTTGAAAAATGAAACTACCATAAGGCCTCGCACCACACACACCATGCAAACACAGAATTGGAGGAGATTTCTCCTTATGATAGTCAAAAATGCTTACTATGCAAAATTCTTTTGATATTATTATTAGTTCATAGTGGAAAACATTTACAAGTATAATATTAATCTTAGCCAGCATAGACATTTCAAACTATGCCTACTATAGCTACCATCTAAACAGTGGGGCGCCACCATAAGTAGATGGCAGGTTATATAACTAAAACCGTACAGGGCACGTATTGGATGATTGGATTTTCAACAAATGGTCGGGCCAAGGAACTTCCCGTTGCCACATGGGTACGCCTCTGGAGGGACGTCCCGAGAACCTACCCGGCTCTCTGCCAACGCAAGGCGGTTTACTCCATTCCTAGGAGTAAAACCTATGATATGCCACCCCCGGTCATTTGTGACCTTTATCCGAGAGCTCTTAACCACAACCATCACACAGTAATAGATTTACAGTGTCCACATGAATTAAGCATCTGGGCTCCATACCATGATACCACCTTTTTCTAGAAGGAATGGACATACCCTAGGGCTGTGACCCCTGCAACCTTGCTGCATCTTTCCTGTTTTGACCATTTCCGGGAAGTGAGGCTCGATGAGGTCTCGTCCACAAAGCTACGCTTTTTCACAAATCATGCTTTGATCAACAAATGATCAGCAGTACCTCGTATGCCACATTACCAAATTGGGAATGTATCACTAGTAACCATCAACTACATAACCTCTGAGCTTGTACGTCTCAGAGAAGGGTGTTAAGCTAAGAGAATAAAACTCCGCCACTAAATAGAAATGTATTTGATAGAAACCAGCTTTACATCTCAAAGTGTAATGTCAGAGACACATCCATACAAGTCTGTTCCGGGTTCGAACAGAACTGAAGGCACTTCCGAAGAAGCCCTTCCAATCTGGGTATTCACAACCCCGATCGGACTTCCCATCACTTAGGGAATCTCTATACCGACGCGACTCAGTGCAGAGACAATCGACGGGTTATCCTTTCGTTCTCGAAAATACCCGGTTTTCACCACCGGTCTTCAAATGCTATCCATAACGACGTATTGTTATTCAGAATGGGTTATATGACACAAGGTCCTCTCCCGGCTAAACCGAATAATGAGCGCAATATTTAAAACATATGGATAATGGGATTTTAGTTAAGACACAATTTAAAACCCAAAAACCTTTCTTTAAATGGTTTAAACAAATTACCATTTACAAATCTTTAAACAAAAAGATTTACTTCACAAAGTTCACCAATATTTCACAAAGATTCCTTTAAATGGTTTAAACAAATTACCATTTACAAATCTTTAAACAAAAAGATTTACTTCACAAATTTCACCAATATTTCACAAAGATTCCTTTAAATGGTTTAAAAAATTTACCATTTACAAATCTTTAAACAAAAAGATTTACTTTACAAAGTTCACCAATATTTCACAAAGATTCATTCACATCTTTTCAAAAAAACTTCCTTTTCAAATTGGATTATCTCATCCAATTATTAACCCAAAGACTCAATTTATAGCTTTGAAAACTATTTCCAAAGATCCATTTATAACTTTTAAAATAATTCCTATTTCAAGTCTTTTATATATAAAAGATACACCATTTAAAATCCTCTTCGATTTCAAAACAAAGTTTAACAATCTTTCACAAAGGTTCCTTCATAGCTTTCAAAACAATTCACACTTTCATTTAAAACTTGAAATCTTTCGATACAAATTGGAAATCCTTTCTTTAAATGAAAGCTATTATTATTTGAAAAAAATAGTTTTCGTCCCGGAAAAATCCAATTATATTTGCACGAGTCAAAGCCCTTGAGTTAAATTCAAATTCCCAAATCAATACGTTTAAAATAGTTTAACACATATATAACTTGTATAACATCTTTAAACCGTAGTTTCCAAACATAGAATTCAATGTCAAATTTTGAATTCAAATTTAAATCGAATTATTTAAATTTCAAAACTAAATCAAGTTATTCAAGATAACTTTTACTTTTGAAACTACTTTTCAAAAGATTTCAATTTCATTTTGAAAACTATTTTGGATTAAAAAATTCAATCTTTAAAATCATTAAAAATCTGCAACTTAACTAATTTCCTCGTGCAATCCATATTTGTGTGTGTATAGTGTAGTCCAGGGGTTTTACACAATAGTGCAACATCATTAATCATCACAGATTCAATCATATCAATATCGATAAGCGGTATAATCTATAACACTTATCTTTATTCACAGATTCTCATATAGATATGCAAATGCATCACAGATAAATATGTAAATACATTCCAGATAAATAATATACACACATAGCTCAATCGAAACAATCCACATCACAGAATCATTATAGATCAACTCAAGGCATTCATACAATTCATACATCCCTAAGCAAAATCAATTAAGTATCTGATTAATTTAAATCAGATTAATTACTTATGAATAAACACTAATCCTGGTTAATTAATATTAATTAATTACAAACCATCTTAATAAGTTAACCCTTAATCATTTATTAATTAACCATTAATAAATAAATTAATTAACCTTTAATTATTTATTAATCAACCTTTAATTGATAAATTAATTAACTTTCAATCATTAAATAATTAACCTCTAATTATTTATTTATTCTTTAATTAATTACCCTTAATTAATTACTCCTCAATTAATTATCATTCCTCAATCACCTTCATTAATTAATTAATCTTTAATTAATCAATTATTCTCCAACTACTTTAATTAATTTATCATATAAATTAACTAATTTTTTTCTTTCATTAATTACATTAAGTAGCTATCATCATCCTTTAAATTATTTATATTAAGAAACTACTCAAGGCCTTAAAAAATCAAAGATAAATTATTTATCTTAATTGATTACTTAATTACAATACTTAAATCTCATTAACTAAACCTTTGAAATAAATTATCATAATCATATAATTTAACTTAAAACTTTTAAGTTAACTATTGATTTAAAATATTATTTTTAAGATAAACCATTTATTTTAATTAATTACTCTATTACACTATTATATTTTGGAAGCAATTATAGATTACATAAGATAATTAGTCCAAAACAATTTTAAAACATTTATCTTCAAATTTAAACGTTTAAAACTTGTTTAAAAGCTTGTTTATAATTTGAAATTTGGTTCATATTTCTTTGAAAACTTATTAACAAACTTACTTTGCTTGAAAACTGCATTTTTTGTTTCCTCTTGAACCTGAGTACCTACAAACAAACTTGAGACAAATCACGAGCCACTCTCGCATATACTCGAACACGAATCCGAACCAAAACCACGATTCCCCGAGCCAGATTCAAAAATACCCGAGTATAATTTAAACTTTCCCGAGCTATTCCAATTTCACAAAGTTTCGTGCCAGAATCAAGATTTCATGAGCACGACTTCGGGTCCCTCTTTTTTTTCTTATTTCTTGACACAAAGATAAATGCATGAACGTGCACGCCTACTCCGATCATTGTTGATCATCGCCGAGAATTTCAAAAAGTCACTTACGACCTCGACAACACATTCGACCACCCAGAACCTCCAAACTCGTTGTCAATCGCGATTGAGCCTCTTCGACCAAATACTGGAACCGAACATCAATGAAAAATCCCTCATCGACGACGCTTCCAATTACCATCCACCTCACCGCCGTGTCCACAGCCTCGTCATTCACCCACGAACCAATTCCCTCTGGCGCGATGCATTCCAGAGCAACGACATTGACGAAAATGCCATGAAAACCAGGCAACCCAAAACCATACACAAAACCCTAGATCACCATCCCTTGATCACCTCAGTGAATAATAAATTCACCCATGATTTTTCCGACAACCACCATCCCATCAGCTACCTCCCACTTCAATTTTGAGACCCCCAACCACCGTGATCGCCAGTATTTGCCCAAAATACAATTTTCGTTCATTCTAAAATTTCTCGACATCAAATTGCTTAAAAATCACGAGACCTGTATCTAAAATCATTAATTCTTGATACAAACTTGATTATATAATCAGATTTTAAAGTTAAGATGTTTGAATTTTCTGATATATTATGATCTTACTGCAAATTACCTTTTTAATAAAATTTATTTAATATTTTTGCTTTAAATTATTTAAAAAAAAAGTTCACATCCATATCATCATTTTATCTTCAATGATCCTGCTCTAATATTGATCATAGAAAGAGCAGTTTATTTTTATTTTTATTTATGGCTTTAATCCTGTTACTAAGAATAGAATAGATATGCGTTATTCATTCATATATATGCACATTTATAACCTGTAAGCATTTGATATTTTCCAAAAAAAACTTCAGCATGCAACCAGAGTATAAAAAATTCCAGATAAAGATTCATTTCATAAGCAACATTGGTTAGAGGTTTGCTCATCTGGTTTGTTTTTGAACAGAGAAAACTGAAACTTGAATTTGAACTGTTGTTGATTTGTACTTGAGTTGAAACTGAACTTGACTCTGATTCACTTGAGTTTGAATATGATCTTGAAGTAGTTGGTCAGGTTTTGAAGACTTGAAACAGATGTTGATTTTTTTTTTGCTTTGCTCTGGACTTGGATTCAATCGGAGACTTGCATTTCAGTTTGTTTTTGCTCTGTTTTTTTCTGGCTTTGATCTGAGCCTTTGCCATTGCTTTAGAATTTGTTTTTCAGGTTTGTTTTATTTTACTGGTTTGAGGCTTTGTTTTGCAGTTTTGTTTCAGGCAACCTGATTTTGATTTTACTTTGAATTTGAGATGATTTTGTTTTTGATCTTCTTTTCAGATTTGAGGCTTTACTTTCTTTGTTTTGTTCATGTTTGTTTTGAAGAGAAAGAAAAATGAGCAGCCTATTTTATTCTTTTGATATTTATTTATTTTTTTTAAAAAAATATGGCTTCCACTTGTATCATTAAGTTTAACACTTGTTAATCTCAAATTGCTAATATTCTACAAATGTCAAAACAATCATTTTTATGTTTAAGTCCTCCTTTAAATAATTTTATATAATTTTGTTTTAAACCCTTATATTTAAATAATTTTTTTAATTTATATACAAACTATTTTATGTTAAACCCTTTTTTATTTTAATTTATAAACATGTTTTATATTAATATGTTGATTACAAAAGGGTATATTCATAACAAAGCCTTTATATTTATTCTAACTATATTCATCTTCAATTATATAAGAGGAAAGCATTTTAAATCTTTAATTAAATCTCACTTATATTTTATATACTTTTATACTTAAATTTTTATTTCAAATTAAATATTATATTTACAATTACATATATATTACTTTTCAAAATATAACTTCTAAATCCAATTCATCTATTAAATCAAATTTTTATTCATAAGATTTTTATCCTTGAATTTTAAACCAAAATCCTATTTATAATTTTATTCTTAAATTTTCAATCCAAACCTATTTTAAATCTACTTATATTTTTAATCCCAAATATTTAAATTAATCCTCAATTAATTCATAATTTAACCAAAATTTTGTATTAATTACCAAATTAATTAGGCTTAAAAATCAGGAATGTTACACCCGGTGTGGATACTCAACTTAGACTGATGACATTCTAATAAAACTTCCTACCTAAAGCCATCGACATTAGGAACAAATGCCATTCCATTCATAAGCAAGATGCCACGGTGATCTACCTCAAAACTTGAACATTGTCTCTCCTCTACATCCCTGATGATTTCCACTAAGCCGCTATCTTCCCTTTGTTTGCTCACAATCCTTTTCAAAAGAGTCAAAGTAACTTTTAAGAGAGCTAGAGTGCACCCCTGCTTAGAGTTTTTGCCACCATATTTGCCATTCCCAGCATATACGGAATATCCAGTTGTATGCTGCCAGAAATTCCAACCATCGCTGCTACCTTAAGTTCAGATCCTTTTGCGTTGGACTTATGACCTATGAAGAGCTCAAAATTCTCACCCAACAAGTAATGCCTCCACATCTTCAGTGCAAATACAACAGCTAACAACTCTAAATTGTGTATTGCATAATTCTTCTTATGAGGCTTCAATTGACTGCTAGCATAAGAAATCATCTCTCTATGCTGCATCAAAACTACATCCAACCCTATACCAAAAGCATCGGTATATAAATTTAATCCTCTACTTCCATCCGATATAGCTAAAACCGGAGCATTGATCAACCTCTTCTTCAACTCCACAAATGCTTTCTCACACTTTTAAGTCCAAACAAACTTCTCATCCTTTTTCGTCAACTTGGTTAAGTGTAATGTGATATTGGAGTAGTCCTGGATCAATCTCCTATAATATCCAGCTAGGTCTGAAAAACTTGTGACCTTAGTAGAAGTTTGCGATGTCTTAAAATCTTGAACAACCGCTACTATTGCGGGATCAACCGAAATGCCATCTCTCGACACCAGATGCTCTAGGTACCTTACTTTTGACTACCAAAAGTGACATTTAGTAAATTTATCCTTTAGAATGTGTTTACTTAACATTTCTAACATCAGTTTTAAATAGTGTTTTTGTTCTTCCTCTGACTTTGAGTAGATAAGTATATCGTCTACAAAGACCAGCATGAACTTATTGAGAACATCCAAGAAACACGGTTCATGAGATATATGAAGTATGCGGCTGCATTGGTTATTCCAAAAGGCATAACCAACCACTCAAATAAAAATTCTGGCCTTATAAATGCAATTAAGGCTATACTATCCCCATAACCTAACTGGTGAAATTCTGTAGCAAGGTTCATTTGGGTAAACACCCGAACACCGTGAAGCAGTTTAAAAGGTCGTATATGCAGGGTAAAGGATACTTATTCCAAATCGTCTGCTTATTTAACTCTCGATAATCCATACGCGGTCTTAACGATACATTTGGCTTTGGGACAAAAACAACAGCTGCTTCTCAACTAGAACGACTCGATCTTATCAATCCCCTCTCTCTTGGGCCATTTTTCGAATAGGTTGAATGACGGGCCTCACACTGAGAATTAAGTCAATATGGAATTCAATCTCTCGATGTGGAGATAGACTGTTAACTTCTTCAAACACATCAAGAAAAGCTTTAACAACTTCTATCAACCCAAACCCTTCTTGGGATGATTTTAAGGCATAAGGGAAACTACCCATTTTCTTAATAGGGTCTTTATATGATATCCATTATAATACCCTTCCGAACTTGGCATTCAAATCCTCTATCCGCTTCTTAGAAACAAGAATAGCTCTATACTTGGATAATCAGTCCATATCAAGAATGACGTCAATCCCATTAAATCCAAAACATATACGTCCTAAAAGAAAGGGTGGGTAAAATAAGTAATTAAAACCTTTTCAAAAATCATAACAAGATTTGTTACACCTCCTGTGGCGTTAGACACATAGATAAGGGTACCTACAAATTTATGGAAAGTTATAATTTATCTGCCAATTCTTGAGACATAAAATTATGGGAAGACCCAACATCAAAGAACAAAATGCCATTCACATATAACGTACCTTCAACCACTCCTTTCCCTTTCACATCCTTTGAGGTTGGGGGTTCATCCTTGATATCGTAAACTTTGATTTTCTCCTCTTCCTTCATTAACGAACAATCTTTCACCATTTGCCATGGTTGGTAACAATTAAAGTATAGCATTTTCTAAACCATCGAAGAGATAGGTCATGCCTGCAGCTGCTGAACTCTAGAATTCTTACAAAATCTAGCGATACATCCCTTCTGATTGCACTTATTACAAATATAATTCTTAAACTTTTTTCCTTGATCGCATCCTCATGAATTTTCTTTTCCCTACGTCTTCAAATTTGGTTAAATCTCTTCTTATTTGGATTGTTGTTACTGTTCTCGGGTGCTGCTGCCGGCTTCTTCTTCTCTACAACGTCATATCTCAGAGCTATATCTACCAAATCTATGAAAGAACCCTTCAAATAGGCAATCATATTCTATTAAAAACCTTCCCCCATCCCCATCATAAACATCTCATTCTTTTTCAGTGGGGTGTCAATCAACTCTGGCCTAAACCGTGATAGCTCATTAAACTTAGTCTCGTATTCGGCTATCGACAAATCTCCTTACTTTGGATCCAAGAAACTTCTACGCATACAAGTCTTTTCGATATGTGCATGAATTGGCCCTCAAACACCACTTAATTTGGCCCAAGAAAAATCATCCTCTAGAACAACAACTGTAATGGAGTTCCACCACGTTGTCGCTCTATCCTGCAACTACTAGGATGCTAAGAATCACTTCTACTCATCCGAAATATCTAATCTCTTCAAAATATTTTTGCATAAGCGAAGCTAAGATTGGACTTTGACTATGTATTTCATTCCCTTAAAGGACTTTCCTCCTAAATTTGTATAATCCTAGCACAAAGCTGCGAAGTACACATGGGGTTGCGTCGGTGCTGCCTATTTAACTATTCCAACTCTTCCAACATTCGAAACTTGACCATTAGTGGTCATGGTGCTATCAGCTCCTCTATCTGGTCTTATCCTATTGCTCATTCTTACTATGTGGATATAGTAAGGTATCTTTTAGAATACTTAGATTAGATAATCTTATGGAAAAGGGTACTAATAAAACATATCAAAGCTGATCTGAACTCGAGTATATTCATATGAATAAAAATTAAAAATATATGCTCTCACATACTAAACTTATTCTAGGTTATTACTAACCCTATCTCTAATGAGTGACCCCAACCAAAGCCTTGGTGTTAGTTCAACCTAAGTTATGATACCACTTATAAGAATCCACCCTTCTTACTTCTAAAGAGAACATTTAATACATTCATGGTATTCATATGCCAATCATCTAGATGTTCAAAAGTCATGCATTGGGGTAAAAAGAAAAGAGAAGACAAGAAGAAAGAAAATGCAGATTCTCACAATGTAAGGCAATTATATATAACATAATATCAGATAGTACATATGATCACATCCAAAATGATACATCAAAGTCACAACAAGTACAAACTTCAGCCTAGGGTAGTTATAACTGCCTATCCTTGCATTTCTGATCCAAAACATATACATACAGCGGAAATAAGTAGCGTCGAAGCCTCCTACTCCGTACCCCTCAAAATTGCATCTGTAAGAATTTGGAATACTTGGCTACTCATACAAATTTGAATACTTAAGAGTTTTAGAGAAAGAAAGAACAACTCCAGATCAGACATGGATCTGATGTAAGTAAACTAAAACAACTAAGTTTTTATACTTATAAAACTCTTTAAAAATGAAGGTATCTCATAAGATCACGCCATACATAAAACAGTATGATAGCCAAAACCCTTTTCTATAGAAAATGCAGCGATATTATAATAATGACTAGGATTTAAAGTAAATACCCAATCATAGCTGAAATGGTTACATTAATTACATTCCATCATAATAGTTATACAATTAAGTCTGTAAAGGCACTTATTAGAAAGTGAATCCCATACAATGACATGGCTACTGAGGTATCACCCGTTACAGTACACCTCCAGATAATATGTACTAAATTCGAAAACCTTTCAACCCCTATGATAAAGATCGGCCTACCATTTACTGGATAGTACCAAATATGATCACCTAGATTGTGAACAACAATCGCATTGGGCCCTAAACCATACATAAATAGGGATAATGTCGATCCAGATCAAGGATGTTTACAATGATCGCATACAACATAGCCTTGAAGCATATCCCATATTTTAGTCATACCCGGTTGTAAGGCTTGGGGCTACATTTACCTTTATATAGCAATCCCACTAGGAATGCTAACATTGCGCTCTAAGCGATAATGCAATGCTAGCATTCGTCCATACAAGTTGTTCAAGATATAAACAAACCAAATAAACTACTTCTACTACATATATTTTTTAGTTATCCTCAAGACTAGTAGCAAGTAGCCCTTGCACTTTAAAGATCTTCATCTTTGATTTCGTCATCCTCAAGGTGTCTTCCAATTCGAATGCTTACATAGTTCAAAGTGGTTTTCAGATAACTCATGCTATTTGATCCAGGTCTCTTCGAACCAACAATCAGTAATTTTGAAACCGGTCAAGTTATCGATAATGGACAAATATACTATCTATTGTAAGTATTGATTCTCATATGAAAAATAAGACATCCTATACTTATTCCCTTTTTTCAATTTCAAATATTATTATCCTTTGATTAGCAATGAAGTTGGACAAGTTTGAAAGCTATCCTTGCCTCGACATTCAATTTTACTTCTTAGGATATAGACGAGTTTCCATGCCTTAGAATTTGGTGTCATGTTTACGATGAAGTACCTTCTGTATACTTAATTAATCACGACCCATGTGTCAAAATTAACCCTATTATACTTATCATGTTTTAGACATTTTGACTTCTCTACCACTTGACCATAATCAAAGCCAGGTAAGTCAGGTAACTGGTTGCTTCTGGCCATGCCTTAGTTAAAACACTCTGATTCTAGAAAACAAATCGAAAAACCAATTCAATAAACTTATCTCTATTCTTCGATTTAAAACCGGTACTTTTCATCTGTTAGAAATGATGTCAATCAAGATGGTGTATCATTATTAACTAAGGTGACTCGAATCAATATCATAATTCGTTTTAAATCAAAGAACAATTAACTCATTGTAAAAAAAATTAAAAAAAATTAACTATATTCACGGCTTAAATTATAATCATCGCCTAAACTTTAAATCCTTTTGATTTGGTGAAGCAAATGGAAACCTTAGTTGCCTTGAAGATGAAGAGGGTATTTGGTTTCTTCCTTTGGTTTGTGAATGAACTAAAATAATATATGGACTTAGGAATTTATATTGAAGAGAAATGTACTTTAGTTATTACCTAACCTCCTATAGCCTAACCTGATTCGACCGGACTTTGGTCCGATAACAACCATCCGCATGGCATAACCGATTCGACCATGTTTTTGTCCAATGGCAACAATCTGCATGACATAGCCTGTTTCAACCGAATTTTGGTCCAATCGAAATATCAACATGGAATGCCATTATGCTATTTTGTTTTATTATGTAGGTCATTATACTATTTTGCTATATTAGGCAAATAATTATACTATTCTGTTTTATACTATTATTTTTTTAGGCTAGTCATTATATTATTCTATTTTATTAGGCAAATTGTTTTCTTAATTCTTAAAAAGTAATAATTCTTATTTGTTTTATTAAGCAAAGATATATTTAAAAAGTGTGGTGCAGTTGAAGAGTAGAAAAGTTCAAATTTTCTTCTTATTATTAATTAAATCGCCGCCCCTAACTGCATTATAACTCAAACCGTCTTTAAACAAACATTTTAAATCCATATAAACACTCGAGGCATTTTTATCCAAATTTTATTTGAATTATAAAATCAATTATTTAGTGATTTAAAAGTATATTAAATACTCATATTTAAAGTGACTATAGTACGGGTCGTTATAGATTATCTTAAGACCATGACCTAACCCCAGCCCAAAAAAATCCTACGACTTATCTTAAAATTCACGATTTCTAGAGATGAATGAGGCTACATACTTTGTTCGTCGAATCTGGATCGATGAAAAACTGATACATTTTGATCCCTGAATGCTCCCGCGTAATATCTCACACAGTACTTGATGAAACAGCTTTATATTATTTGAAAAAACTAGAGACCAAATACTACAACTTCATAGTTGAATAACACGGCTAATTTTGAAGGGGGAAGGAGAATTTGATTTTTTGAAGATGAGATAAAGGATGGTTATCTTCATTTTCTTAAAGAATAGAGATAGAAAGAAGAAGAGAAATAATGCTTTGGATTAAGTTCTGGATTTTAAAGTTTTATTTTCATTTAACAGTAAGCATATAAGTTTCTATTTTCAAGCAAAAAAATAAGAATAGGGTTTTGAAACAATTATTAAACACGGTTTTTCATATCAAAAATCAAACGTTGACAAATGCATAATATTTCTTATTTTATCAAAATATACTTAAACAAAGATTAAATTCCTCACAACATTTATTATTTATTTAAAATGCCAACAAAGATTTAGTACCTTACATTCCACATGATTTAAAGTGCTTCAAACTTTAGTCTTTGAGTGAAGTAAATATATTTTTTGAGTTAAAAAGATGATTTTGCAAGATTTATAAAAAGTATGAAGTATGAAAATTGAAACGTAGGATAAGAAGAGGGTATATATAAAATAAAAGCAAAAAAGGCTAAAGTCAAATTTACCCTTAAATCAAATTTTCAATCTTTCCATCTCTTCCAAATCCATCAAAGTGTGATGCATTAGAAAATATAGTGGATATTAGGATGATCATGTAACTTCGGCTAATTTTCGAACTTAAGAATCTTTTCATTTCAAATCCATCATTTCTTACTTAAATTTAATATATTTTATAAATTTTTGCTATTCTTATTTTATTTATTTCCCTTTACATTTCAAAATAAAATGTTTAAAATTTTAAATTTTGACTAAAGTGTATACAAATCAACTTACTACAACTTGTCGTTCGATAAAAAGATGAAAAATTTAAAAAATGGTTTTTGTCACATTTTCAGTTTTCCATCCAACTACCCTTTATGTAAATAGAAATAAAAAATGAATTTTTTATAATTATTTATAAATTAAAAAGGGTATTTAATTATTAAAACAATTAATTAAATAATTAAAAAAGTTGAATATTCATATATCAAAGTGATAAAATTTGGTATCGTTACATTTACTTATAAGTACTTGTGTAACATCCCATATTTTGAAGCATCAAGCTAAGTGATTAATTGACAATTCAAAAAATTTAGTTGAGAAAAAATTTAATGGGAGTTTGATTAATTGAGTGTGGTGGACTTAAAATATTGTTTATACGAACCAAAAGTGATATATTCAATTAATTCGACGACATTAATAAGAAAGAATAAATTTGAATCTAGAATGAAGTGGATTTTGTAATTAGGAAGTACCAGTGAAAGTAGGCGGGGGGGGATTTTAGTTCATACTTAAATCACTATTATATGCACCCTTAAGTAGATTCTCTCATTAGTCCTCACTTAATTTTAAAATTAAAATAAAATAGGTACCCTAAAGGAGGCCGATCATGATTTCTAAGAGAATGGAGGGGAACTCAAAGCTAAAAGAGTAAAGCTTCATATTTTAGAAGGAAAAGAGGATTTTAATCAAGTTCCATTTATATATACGTGTAGTCCTTTCTATAATTTTGACTAAAGGTTATACGCATTAGTGATGTTTTCGAATTTTCACTAGATGATATAGATATTTAAAAAATATTAAAATTAAATATTTTGATCTGAAATTTTGACTAGAGGTAGAAAATGATATTTTCAAACATTGATAAATATTTGGGAATTCTCCTAATAAATTTTGAATTACTATGAATTAGTTAGCAAGGAATAAATAGGAATAATTAAAGAAATCACCAATTGAAAGGCATTAATTTGGTTAGGCTAAAAGAATATGGTTACAAGATAAAAGTGGCTAGTGAATTAATCAAAAGTGTACAGATTTGGTCAAAAGTTTTACTTTATTAAGAATAATATCATTTTTCCATTTAATTACGGTATTATCAATTGCAATATATCAATTGCAATATATGATAGTTTTAAATTGAGACACTCGATAACTTAAAAATTAGGCATGCAATAACTTTATTTCTTAATTCGTGATAGCCTTTAAATACGACCGTCGGTAGCTTTAGTTTATAACTTGCATTAGCTCCTAAAGTTTGACTTGTGATAGCTTTTAAATATGACCAATAATAGCATTACGTCAGGAAATGCGATAAGTTGGAATGTGATGGTTGACATATTATAGGTTGACAGGTGATATGTTTGGAATGCAGTAGGTAGACATATGGTAGGTTAACATGACATAGCTTAGCATGTAATAGCTTGGTCAACGATAGTTTGGTATGTGATAACTTTAGAGTGGGACATGAAATAGCTTTTATAGCTTGACCTTCAATTATGTCAAATGTTTCATAGCTTAAAGGCATAAAAATATTTTGATATGTGATAGCTTTAGATATGCGATAGAGTTATATGTAAAATAATTTTAGTGGCATGATAGCTATAGAGGCACGATAGTTAGGCGATAACTATAAGATAAGGAACGCATAGCTTTGGAAAGTTAGATGTTTGAGCCATTGGACTTGACATATGATAGTCAGGGGTACAAAATTCTTTAAGTAAAACAACTAAATATTTAAGTGCGTTTTGAAAGATAATCTCCAAGAAGTGGTTTTTAATTTCATAGGGATGGGACTATGAAAGAAAAAAATAATGTTGAATATGCGCTTATATGATTTTTGTTTGATGATAATAAACATATATACATTCGTTTAAATGTATTTGTTAATGTACTATTTTATTTTTCATAGATTAAATAAATATTTGCTGAATAAAATTAAATAACACAGAATTTGAATTCAAATAGAAATTTCATTCAAACAAATATTTATTACAATTTTGAATAGTACAAATTTAAGCTCCCACTATACATATACAATTTTGATTACAAATACATCACAATTTCATATTTATATTTAACCTCACTACACATCACTCGTTCACTCAATTCGTATTTTATCTTCAACTTCATTCCAGTTAGAATCCAGCATTTGAGCAATCTGCAAAAATATTCACTAACCAGTAAAATTGAAAAAGAAATATTTTTGCAATATAAAATAAAATATGAATTTTTGAAAATAATATTTGCCTCAGTTATTTGGGTTGTTCGTCATGATTTATATTTGAATTCATCACACACGAACAATGTGACATGCACAATGTATCACTGTACATGCCACAAGGCTGTTCACACCGATATACACTTGATAATGTTACAGGGACAGGTGAGCACATGTCAAACCCAAATGAAAAGCCGGGTTCTACTCACGTGCAATAAAATAAATGTCACAACTCTCAGCACAAGGTCAAACCCAAGTTTTTAAATCTGGATTCAACTCAGGTGCAACAAAAGTGTACAAGCTCAACAAATTGATCAGAGGTAGCAACTTTGAGCTACAGACCGAGCAAGTACATATATACAAGCAACTGAAGGCAACATGACCCAAACCAGTTGCAACATCACTAATACTAGTGAAACAGAAGCTCAGACTCAATAAAACAACACTACAGGCAAACACAATATACAACTCAAAGTGAACTGAGCTAAGAAACGCGAGCTCCAAAAGCTACAACAACAATGCACCAATGAACACAAGACAGTGTACAACATCAACTACACAATGCAAAGCCCAGTGATCAAACATGAACACTACAAGTCAGTAGAGAACCTATACTACATGAAATACATGGAGACAAAGCCAAACTGCAACAAGACCAACTCCAAATGCATCAAAGCTTGAAGACTACAGCAAAACCAAGTTCAGTGCCACAGCGAACATGGTTCGAAACAGCATACCAAATGAACCAAAGTAACCAGAGACAAGAATACATGTACTCGAGGAAATATGCACAAGCGAAAAACCAAAGTGACACAACAATGCATATAACCAAGACAGTACAACTACAAGCAGATGCAACTCGACTAACGGTAAACAGGTGAACCAAACTAGCCAACGAAACAAGTATCATGTCAATAATACAACATGACATTGCAGACTAGTTCAGGAGCATCAGGATATACTACAGATATGAACACATGAGAATGGAATGCACAGGTCAGGGAAGCAACAAATATACAGAGACGATAACCACTTCACCAAAGTCAAAACATATTCAAGTTGAAGCCGTGCAAGTCCAGAATGACACAAATACAGGCAGTGAAGAATCTCAAGTCAAGGCCGCAGCGGTATAAGAAAATTCACGAAACCAAAAATTCACGTAATCAAAACATGGCCTAAGTCAAAGGAAATCAACACCGTGATGACCACGATATCAATTCGAAACCGTGTCAACCAAGCAACGAAAGTATACGCATATGAAAAGGTCAGAATCAATCTCAAACGACCAAGCATAATCAAGCGGCAGAGAAATGAAATTGACAAATTCAAATAGAGAATATACGACGAAAACCAAGGGTTACAAACCCTATATAAAGAAATCATCATCGACAATCTCATCATCGAGTTCAAGCAAGCCAAAACCAGCAAAACAAAAGGAACAAAGTACTTACCAAAATTGTAATCGAACTCGATCAATTTTGAAGAAGCCGAAAGAAAATCAAGAGGCAAACGATCGATGAAAGCAAGCAACGAGAAACATATATTCGATCGAACAAAAGTGGGCATCTTCAAAATTTCGAAAGCCCTAATTTATTGAAGGAAGAGGAACGAACAAGAGACGCAAGCCGCCATTACCAATTACAAGGGAACGGGCCGCAATGATATAAAAGAGGAAAAAGGGGCCGGCCCTTTCTTTTGTTTTTAAAAGTTTATAAATTATAAGGCTTTGTTTTAAAATTAGGGTTGTTTGATTTTAAATTGTTTTTTATTGTATTTTCTTTTTTAAACTGTTTTAAATTTCTAGTCGTGTGACTAGGGGACAAACTACGTGGCGTAGTTTGAGAATTCACAACTCAGTGGCTGAGTTGTGGCAGGGTTTTGAGCGTAGAGTTAGGATTAGTCGATAGCGAGTGTCGCGAGTTTACTTGTGTAAGCGTCTGACTATCTAATTTCTAGTAGAAACCATGGGGACAACACGTAGGCAGGGTTTTGTCGAAGCTGGGTAAATTCTGTGTCGTTCTATTTCTGCATTTTATTATTCTGCTATTTTTCTGTGCTGCTATTAATCTGTGATCTGTGTTGAAATAATTTTATAAGCTTCCGCGATTAATTTTTATAATTTATACCATCACCCTATTCACCCCCCCTCTAGGGTGAAATCGATCATACAAATAAGTTAAAATATTACAACTTAATTTTAAAACGAGAAATCAGGTAAGCCTAGGGAAGTTAAGAAATGATAATGGTGCCATTTAGAAAGAAAGATAGACATGATTTATCTAAAGTATTGAAAGGTTTTGGTCTAATATAAAGATCTAAAGAAGGTCTAGGGCACATAAGTAGTAAATAGAAGAAATAAATTGAACCTTATAACCTTATAATGGGTTTAGGGTACACAGTCAGGTCTAATATATGAATGAACACTTGCAAAATTACATATTTGAAATGGTGATGAAAATTATATGCATAAATGACCATGAAAAAGATTTTACAACATGTAAGTTTGGTTCGGATAGGTGATATTCAGTGTAGAACTAGAATGAATATAACATGGCACCAAAGTTGTGTTTGATAGAATAAGATAGATTTGGTTTCATATAGGTCCACATTGAGGGTTGGGAGACCCGTAGTAATCGAAGAGTAAATAGGTCTTGATCATAGTGACCACAACAAAAAAATAGTATAAACTCATGGGCCATTATCCGGCCCAGTTGAGCTACCCTCAATGCTAAGGATAAAACAACTGATCCTATCATTACTATTATAATGGATTTTTTTCTAAGGGAAGCAAGTGGGATATTTGAACGGGGAGGTTGGTTGAATAAAAATGTGTCTGGTGATGTGAAAGGGGTATTTGAGCAAAGTATTTTAACGGAGTTGTAATGACCCATAGTTAAGAAACGATTAATTAATAATTAAATAATAATAGGTAATGAAGTCATTTGCGATTGAAATTTTAAATTAGAATTATGGTGGTAATTTTGAAACTAAAAAAAGAAAAGAAGAAATAATTAGTTAAAAGAATAAATTTTTAATACTATAGATCTGAAATTAATTAGTAAAGGATTTGAATTTATTTATAATCTATTAAAAGTGATATTTTGTGAAAGAAATGATATAATATAATTGGACTTAAATGTATTTATTTCATGAAGCAAACTAAAAGAAGAAAAGAAGAAATGCCCTAAGCCTAACTACTCAACGCCTAAACCCTACATATTGTTTCATGAGATTTTATATTCGGGTTTCTCCAAACTCTAGAGGTTTCTCCTTTCTCAACATTTCTTCCCATTTCACTTATATACAAATCATCCCGTTCCTTTTAATTAACGGAGAAATTTAAATTCTACCCCAAATTCTATTATTATCAAATTTAATATATCTTCTAATAAAGGGCTTTCATTCCTTAAATTGGATATATACATCTAGACCCGAAATACACTTGCGTGATTGAAATGATGCGTTGCTGGAAGCGTGCGATCAAGGATGGTGAGGGAGAAGATGGGCAATTGTGTATATGTGAATGTTTCACTTATATACATATACATACATACACGCGCGCGCACACATATATATGAATTAAAGGGCTGATTGAATATATAATATGCCTATGTTCAAATATTAACACACGAGTTTGAGTTAGTACATAAATGCTTGTATATAAATGCATGTGGAATTCTTGTGTGTGGGCGTTCATGAAAATATATAAAAGTTGTATGTTGAGGCCGAATGTTCATGACTTTTACTTTTGTTGTATTTTCACTCCGACCTTTCTTGTTTTCTCAATAAAGTATTTCTAATGGCTTGGCAACTCCTTATTTATTGTTGATCAGTATCACTTAACCTGTACTCTAACAGTACGGTAGTAGTAACTTTAGACGTTAGCAATTTACTTAATAGCATGTTGGATAATTTCTGTAACATCCTTCCGTTCAAGAATGTTTTTCATATTGCTTTATTAATTTATTGTTGTCCTTTTATCTGCACGTGCATTCAGTAAATGTAGATTAGATGATAATCCATATGAGATGAGTTTTATGTGAACTTTGCTTGTTCACTCCTAATTTCTGCAACTTTTAATCGATCTACACGATTCAGTTTTGGATATAACATTTTAAGCTTGTATTGACTTCTGATTCAATGCATATTTTTGGTAGTTTTTGGTGTGCTCTAAATTTATATTAGGTAACAAAGATTGCATGCAAGTCCTGGTATCAAGGGTTTATTTTCATTGTGTAGCTGACCTGTGCATTGAAGTGCTTGCGTGTGCGTGTAGAGTGGTACCTCCAAATGACATACCGATTTCTGGGCCATAAAGAGGAGATAACATATCGGTTTAAGTTGATCTTGTAAAATAATGTAAGTATATATATTTGGAGAAGATGCTGTTTAGTGATTTTTTTATGGGAGTAGTAAGCATGCTTTCCTTTTTCTTTTGCATGCGTATGTGTGTTAGTGACAGTGTATGTAGGTGTACATTTGTGCTATGGTGATATGTGTTCAGGCATGTAATTGCCATTATATGCCCGTGTGTGTTAGCTTAGGGATGCACGTTTAGTTATTTGGGTTATGTAGTGTAGCTGCTACTACATGTGTGAATATGTGTGAGAGCATGAGCATCCGCTGCTCTTGTATGACTGGATGTGTGTGTCTTAGTGTGTGTGCTGGGTTGGATATATGTATGTGTGCTTATGTGTGAATATATATGTGTGTGTTTTATGTGACGTGCATGCGTGGAAATGGAGTTGTGTTGTATTAATGTATGTAAACAAGTATCGTGTTCATATTTGAGTGATATGTATTTGCATTTGTGTGAATGGCTTTAAGTTTGTAGGAGTGTTAGCCCGGGATAGAATGTTTGCTGTTGTGTGTCTTTAAGGTTGTGCCTATGTTTTTCTTAGAATGAGAGCATGAGTTTAGTGTGTGGGCTATGGGTTAATGTGTGATGTTGCCTGAGAAGATAACTGATTTTTTAGTGATGATGTGAAGGTGTTGTGTTGGGTGCTGTGTGTTTGTTTATAGCAGTGTATATGTGTGATTAATTTTATGCATATTCTGGTTGTTTTCTGTTTATTCACATTGGGTATCTTTTGATGACTAAATTAGTTTTGTCTCCTTTTATATACCAACGTTATATTGCACCTTCTCATCTTTTATATCCTCACTCAAGTCCGTGTTCAGAGTGTGGTTGTGGAATGTTGCGACGACTCGGGTTTTCGCGTTCGAAAATCGACATCCATACTTCATCCGTACTCGAATGCCGCATATTCAAACGTTAAATCCGATCCGTCGGAGCTTATAAACATTAAGTATAACAACACAGCGGAAGAAAAACAATATATCATTGGTATACAACATTGATTACAACAATGATACCACAATCTGATACAAATGAATATCGATAACAGAGGCAAAAGATATACAACAGCGGAACAAATAGAAGTGTGAAGATAGCATCAAAAGACAAAAGAGTCTCTAAAAGAATCCAACTACAAATTGCAACTGCAACTCCATCTCCAAACCAAAGATAGCTCGAACCATCATCATGATACAATAAGCAAACTAGGTAACTCCAGAATGAAGCAAATGTGATCGCTAAGGTCCAAAGGCTTCAAAGATACCGAATTTATATCTATTATTTAACAATCTAAAAATCTGACTCTAGACTTGCCGTGTGGAAAATTATGGGTACCCAGAGTTTATAAAGGGAACAATAAACTCTAGGTCAGTCATGAGACTGGTGTGAGCAAATAAAAATAGCTTATCTTTAAAACAAACAAAAAAGAATTTAGAACTGAAATCCGCAATGCTTTTTGGAAAATGAAACCACCATAAAGCCTCTAGGCACACACACAATGCAATCACACACTTAGAGGGGATTTCTCCTTATGATAGTCAAACATGCTTGATACACAAATCCTTTTGATAATATTATTATTAGTGCATAGTGCAGAAAACAATTTCGAAAGTATAATATAAATCTTAGCCAGCATGGATACCATTATATTATGCCTGCTATAGCTACCACCTGAGGTGGCAGGTTATACAACTGCAATCGTAAAGGGCTCGTATTGTTTCTTTAGATTTCCAACAAATGGTCAGGCTAAGGAACTTCCTGGGCCGCATGGGTACGCCTCTAGAGGAACGTCCCAAGAACTTAACCAGCTCTCTGCCAACACAAGCCGGGTTACCTCTGTAACTAGGTAACTAACTGTCACGAGTATGCCAGCCTCCGGTCGTAAGCAACCTTTATCCGAGGCCTCGATACCAACAACCACAAAGTAATAAATTTGCAGTAACCACATAGGTTAAATATCCGGGCTCCATATCATGATACCACCTCTATCCAGAAGAAAATGGACATGCCCTCAAGGGGCGCTACCCCCAAAAAAAATTGTTGCATTCTTCCGTTTCGACCATTTCAGGTTGCAGCACTTCGTATGCCACATTACCAAATTGGGAATGCATCACTAGTAACAACCAACTACATAACCTCTGAGCTCGTATGTCTCAAAGAAGGGTGTTAAGCTAAGAGAATAAATTCTCCATCACCAAATAGAAATGTATTTGATAGAAACTAGCTTTACATCTCAAAGTGTGACGTCAGACATACAACTGTGACGCCCCACCTCTATACCCACGCTAGCCAAGAACATTATTGTGAATGCTGTCAACTAGCATGGAGAATAAGGCTGTTGAGGAGCGACCATCTGTATAATTGCTTTGTGCGAGTACCGATATATCGGATAAAAATATAACTTCTCATCTCAAGAGGAAATCCGACATACCGACACAAACTCAAAGCTACTACACAGTGGCTATAATATCTTCGGAAAAAAATATAGAAATAAGCATAACACAAATCAGTCACAGACAATTCATATCACAAAGGCGGAATAAGATATGAATACTACACTAGAAAGTGTACATCGAAGTAGTGGTCTAAAAAGATCCACAATATCACAAAAGAATAGTTACATGAACTACACAAAAGAATAAGTATACATTATGGAGTCTATATCTCAAATGTATACAACAAAAAACTACTAATCTAAGTAGTTAACCAAAAGCAAGAGAAATCAATCCCAAGAGAGAAGTCAAGCAGAAGCACCTGTAACATCTCGGTCTGACCCGAGTATTATTTAATAAGAAAATAATAAACGGATCAGTCTAACTATAAATATCAGATGAAACGATATAGAATAAGAGATATGACTAAACACATAATAATCACAATGCCAAGCTGTGATATATATATATATATATATATATATATATATATATATATATATACTTAGTTGATAATCATCAAGAGATTAATCAATGTCACCAAATCTACACAAGAATCAAAGAAACGTCATACTCCTTTTTTCGATCACCATACCATAAATATTGACGCTAATATCAATATCAATCACAAAAGTCAATGACACACAAATTCCAAAAGACTACACAAGAAATCCAGAAATCACTAAAGTCAATGACACACAAATTCACCAATGCACAAATATTGATAAAACTTATCAATGGAAATCACGAAAATTGGTGAAACACAAATTCTAGGAATCTACACAAGAAATTCAGAAATCACAAAGGGGGGGGGGGGGGGGAGGCCTATCACAAACGGGAGCATAAAGCCCACCAACACGTCTATCACAAACGGAACGCTAATTCCATGGTCGCTAACCATCACAAATTGAGCCGAAGCTCCACAAACGGCCCGAAGACCATGGGTTGCTACCCCATCACAAATTGAGTCGAAACTCCACAAAACGGGGTTTAGTCTCCCTCGCAGCATTGCTAGTCTAAATCACAAAGATGATCGTCATGATCAACGAGAAGTGTCAATTACACTAAGCTAGTAAATATATGAGTTTAGCTTCATGTCCCATAACCACTTGCTTAACTTAAATATTTACGAACAAACTGTAAATCTCCACTAGAAAATTGTCACAAGAGGTTCAATCGAACAAGTCCAAGAATTAACCGACAAAGTAAACACAAGCGTTTCATACCACTTGTTTTACTAAGCCGTTTAATTAGATTTCTCATACGAGTGAGGTAAAGGTTTGTATATACTAATAGATTGGAAAACGGTTTTATAAACGAATTTGGTATTAAAATAGTATTGAAATCGTTTGAGGAAAGAGTTTTGATATTTACTACTAGTATAGAAAACCTTTATATTTTTAAAGTGACAAATCACGAAGAAGATTGTAAGAACAATCAATCACAAAAATTCACATACGAAGACGTGAATAAAATCCAAAGAAATCGATAAAGGATCCATTGAAATGGATATTCAAAAATCCCTAAAAAGAGCCATCAAAGTCATAATAGATGATAACAACAAATAGGATTATCACGAATCGATTTAAATTGGAATTTCAATCCAAAAAGGCAAATTGGACTCAAACAGCAGGTTCAGTCGACTGAACAGAGTTTTCAGTCGACTGACCCTGTGCCTGAAAATTTTCCAGGTTCAGGAAACTTTCTGTTTCCAGTTTCAGTCGACTGTGCAGAGTTTTTCAGTCGACTGAATCATGCCTGGAAACTCTCGGGTTTCAGGTTCAGTCGACTGAACAGAGTTTTCAGTCGACTGAATCATGCCTGGGTTGTTTTTCAGCCTTATTCAAATGAAGAGAAAACTCTTCCAAAATGCAACCAGACGAACATTGGCTCTAAGGGTTTATGCCAATCGGCAACTCGGCCCTATATGCTCCTCGATGCATCACCAAAAGCATGATCAAACATCCATAAAAGGATTTCACACAAATTTGACTTAAAAACCCAAAAATTGGAGTATTCACAAAACCAATCCAAATCAAGAGCAAATGCACATGAAGAAGTGTTAGGAATTCATACCCAACAACCAAAGATAATTATAGTCATAGATGTGAGATAAAAATCTCACCTTTTCACAAAATCGAACAAGAAGAAGCTTGAAAGCAAATGGAGAATCAACCTCTCTTCAACACAACCCAATTTAGCTTGAATCTAAGCTCAAAAACAAGAACATTCCCAAAATTAGGTTTAGGAATTTCTGAAATTGGTAAGAGAACAAGTTGGAGAAGAAGAAGAGAAGCTTACCAATGGGTTCTTCTTGAGTTTGGAGCTAGGAATTTGATTTGCAAGAGAAACTAGGGTTTTGGAGTTTTAATTTCCAATCTCTCTCACCATTAAAGCTAAGAAAACTGAAAAGAGAAAGAAGTGAGGGAGAATGGGGAGAGTGGTTCAGTTTTGGAGTATAAGTTAACATAGGGCCGAGCCCAAAAACCAAACCCAAAGTAAAAAGTAGCAAAAATCAACTTTCTCCAAACATATCGAAGCTTATACTCAAAAAGGTCGCAAACGGCATTTTAAACTCAATGGGAGTGGTCCCGAGTCCTAATTCGACCGTATGCAAAAAGTAGCTTTCCGGACTAAAATCCGACTAACGATAAAATATTTAAATATAAAATCGATAAATATGCGGGTTGTTACAACAACCATACAAGTTTTGTTCCGGGTTCGAACAGAACCAAAGGCACCTCACAAAGAAGCCCTTGCAATCTGGATGATCCCTAATCACGTCCGAATTCCCCATCACAAAGGGTGATCAGATCTCTATACCATGGCCATTCGGTGCAGAGACATTCGACAGGTCATCCTTTTGCTTTCAAAAATATCCGGTCTTCACCATCGGTCTTCAAGTGCAATCTATAATGTCGTATCATTATTCGAAATGGGTTATATGATACAAAGTCCTCTCCCGGCTAAACCGAATAATGAGCGCAATATTTAAAAACATATTGACACTGGGTTCTTAGTTAAATCACAACTTAAAGCCCAAAACCTTTTCTTTTCAAATGGTTTAAACCAAATTTTCATTTCAAATCTTTTAAACAAAAGATTTACCCTTTTAACATCTCTTTCAAACTGAAACAAAGTTTCACTAAAATTTCACAAAGATTCATTCATAGCTTTCAAAACAATTCTATTTCAAAACTTGAAATCCTTTCAACATAAATTGAAAATCCTTTCTTTATATGAAAGCTATTATTATTTGAAAAACAAAGGTTTTTGTTTTAGAAAAATCTGATTACATTTGCACACGTTAAAGCCCTTCAAGTCTAAAACTTAGGTTAAATCCAAATTTCCAAAATAATATTTTTGAAGTGGTTTAAAACTCATATAAACACATTTATAACTTGTATAACCCTTTTAAACCATAATTCCAAACATAGAATTCAATTTCAAATCTTGAATTTAAATTCAAATCAAACTATTTAAATTTCAAAACTTTATCAAGTTATTCAAAATAAGTTTTATCTTTAAAACTTCTTTTCAAAAGCTTTTCATATTTAACCCAATTCCATTTCCAAAACCATTTGGATTCAAAATTCAACTTTAAAACCATTTCAAAAATCTATGACTTAACCAATTTCCTCGTGCAATCCATATTTGTGTGTGTATGGTGTAGTCCAGGGGTTTTACACAATAGTGCAACATCATCAATCATTACATATTCAAGCACAACAATATTGATAAGCGGTATATTCCTATAACGCTTATCTTCATTCACAGATACACAGATAAATAATATAAATTTACCACAGATAAATAAATTACATTTATCATAGATAAAATAAATTACATTCATCACAGCTTAAATCAAAACAGAGCATCACACATTAGGGATATCAAACAATTCAAAATGCAATGGAATCCAAACATCTATAAGTAAGATCAATTAATTATCTGATTAATTTAAATCAAATTAATCACTAATCTTGGTTAATTAACATTAATTAATTACAAATTATTTTAATTAATTAATCTTTAATAATTTATTAATTTACCTTTCATAATAAATTAATCACCCTTAAGTAATAAATTAATTAACCTTAACAATGATCCTTAATCACATTAATTAAAAACCCTTAATTAATTACTATTTAATTAATTATTAAGTGATTATCCCTATATTAATAAATCACAAATTAATTACATTAAGTAATTATTATTTAATTACTTGATTAATCAAATCACTAATCAATTACATTTAATCAAGTAATTATCTTTAAGTAATTAACTACACTTTAATCATCAATTTATAAATTTATAAATTATTCTTTAATTTTTAGATAATTAAATTTTAACTATTTAGTTATCCTCTAATTACTTTTCTTAAGTAATTATCTTTTAATTAATTATTCCTTTGATTACTCATATTAATTAATTACCTTCATAAATTAATGTTTAAGTAATAATTTATCCCTTTAAATTACATTGGTAATTATCCTTCTAAATTACCTACATTGGGTAATTACCTTCTTCTCCAAAACCAATCAACCATCCAGACACTCGTGTACACGTGAAAGTGTACAATCAACCAGCGATGCTCCAATCATCGCCAATATTTCTGACAAGTCGACGACTACACCAACGACTAGTCCGGCCCATCTGAACCTTAAATTTCATCGCATATCAAAATCAAGCTTTTCGACATAAATCTGGAAATACAACCTGATCAACAATCTCCCTTACCCCGACGCCATCGACCACCAACCACTATGCAACTTCGTCCATAAACTCGACGAAGATCCACACACCCTCTCGCCTTGGTCCGGTTACCTTCAGTCCATCCAGGATGATGAGAACGCCTCTGAAACATCTTCGGCTCAATCCAACTCACAAAACCCTAATTTGATCACATCTGTTTTCCACGATGAATCATAAAATCATCGAACATTTTTCTGATGATCCTTGACCTCCAAACATGCTCCCTCTTTGATCACGAGATTTATCATTACTCTGATCACCAGAACTTAAATAAAAATGTAATTTTCGTTCATCTCGCAAATTCACACCCAATATAAAACTAAAAATCTCGACTTCATTACGAAAATTCATCATTTTCGATTACAATCCTAATCATATAATCAAATCATGAAAATCTAATAGTCAAATTTCCTGACTTTTTTATTTTTACTGTAATTCATTGTTTTTGGATTTATTACTTAATACAAGCATATGACATCAGTTTCTAAAATAAACTAGCATCTATACAATCATTTTTCTTTGTGGAATCATAGCTTGAAATAGATTAATAAAAAAGATATGAAATTTTCTTTGGTTATTCTTGGGTCTGGAGACACAACAGAGTATATTCATATATACGCAGGCATGCATACTTCAATCCACACACAAATATATATATATACATGCAGAAATATTAATATTCGTTTACCATTTCTCACAATAATTACTTCACAAAGCATTATAGATTCAAATTTTAAAGGGGTCAGTTTTCTCACCTGGATGGTTTGAAAGAAGAGAAGTATTCAAGCCTGGAAACTAGATTTGATGCATTTGAGTTGTATCTTTTGCTAGATTTTGGTTTGAAGCTGATTTGAATTAATTGTTGCTTAAACTTGGAACTGGTTTTGAAGATTAACTGAACTTTGCTTTGATCTTTGAATTTGGTTGAACCTAATGTTGTTGCTCAAGTATTGAATCAAGTGAAGATCGTATTTGATTCTTGAGTTTCCAGGTTTTGAATTTGTTTTGCAGATTTGTTTTCATTTCCAGGTTTTAGAGTTTGGTTTTGATTCTTTGAACATATGAAGGAAAAATAAATAAGAAAGAAGGAATATAGTGGTGTATATAAATATTGTTTCCTTTTTATTAGTTATCTTTACAAATGAGATAAAATTGACGCTTGTTCATGTATATTATTAAACACTTTACACTTGTTAATCTATGTTCTACTTATTAAACATTTGTCAAAAACCTTTTACTAATAGTTTACAAATGTTAAAAGTATTTATTTTTATGTTTTAAATGCCTATTTTCATTTAATTTAAAACTTTGTTTTAAACCCATACTTTATTATAATTTATAAAACATATTTTTTTATGGTTTATATATATAAACTAAATTTATACCATATGAAATTTTAAAAAGAATATTAACCTTTATAAATAACTTTTAAGGAAAATGATTTGAAATCAAATTATATACAAATAGAAAATCTCATATACATATATACTAGTCTTAAAATATAAAAATTTATAAATCCACTTTATCAATAAGATTTTTATTTTTGAATTTCATATCAAAATTCTTTTTTTATAATATATTTTATTTTTAAACTTCAAATCCAAATTTACTTTCACAATCTTCTATATATATATTAGTTTCCCAAATATTTAATCAAGCTCACAATAAATTCCAAAATTTATATTAATTATCAATTTTAAATTTGGCTCAAAACCGAGATCGTTACAGATTTCCCCCTTAAGAAAATTTCGTTCCTAAAATTTGCAAGACAGGGAAACAACAAAGAATAGATGGAGAATGTTTTACCAGATCAAACTAAATATTTATTCTGAATTTGGATTATCAAATCAGAACATCAACAATAGATATAACATTAAACTTGTTCAATACTTTATGAAATACTTGGGTCATCTGATCTATGAAATATGCAGGGGCATCGGTTAGTTCGAAGGGATAACTAATCATTCATAGAATATATCTAGACCTAAAGGAATAGACAAATGGATTTAATTTTCCACAATTCTCAAACACTAGTTATGGATTCCAAACTCAGGTCTGAATACCCTAAGGTTTTAGACCAGCTTGTCCCTCTTCGGACTTGGATCCTCACAAGAAATTACAGTAGAATTTCAAATTTGGTCTTTATCGAAATCGTTTTATTGACACAAGTCTTCATATTTTATTCATCTATTTATTTTAAATAGAATTTTAAATTCATTAAAGTTTAAAAAAGGAAAACTGATAGGAAACCGATGAAGTGAATACAAATAGGAATTAGAACCTTTTCTACAACGATTTGTAGGGCCACCATCACACCGAAGCTTCTCCTTACAGCTGCCACGAAGCCATCAAAGAATTGAAATCTGATGATCAAAAGATATTGATGAGAAAAGTTTTTTCCGTTGCTGTAGGTTATCGACAATTTGTAGTGGTACCCCCCTGTCCCCTACCTCGTCCGCATCTTGCACTCATACTTGCTATCAGTGGATAGTAAGAGAATTTATCGAGGCATACAGATGGATATCTTAGTGATTCTCATTCTAGGGTATACTTCATCCTATATCTAATGAGTCACCTAATATGTTATACTCCTGAGCTAAAGTTCAACCTTCAGCTCTAATACCAAATGCGATGACCTGGATTTTCACATTCGAAATCCGACATCCATACTTCACCCGTATTCGAATGCCACAGATTCAAATGTTGAATCCGATCCGCTGGAGCTTATAACACATTATGTCCAACAACACAGTGGAAGAAAAACAATATATCATTGATATACAACATTGATTACAACAATGATACCACAATCTGATACAAATGAATATCGATATCAGAGCCAAAATATATACAACAGCGGGACAAATAGCAACGGAAACATAGCACCAAAAGACAGAAGTCTCCAAAAGAATCCAACTCCAAATTGCAACTGCAACTCCATCTCCAAACCAAAGATAGCTCGACCCAACATCACGATACAATAAGCAAACTAGGTAACTCCAGAATGAAGCAAATGTGATCGCCAGGATCCAAAGGCTTCAAAGATACCGAATCTTCATCTACTCTCTGATAATCTGAAAATCTAACTCTAGACTGCCCTTGTGGAAAATTGTGGGCACCCAGAGTTTAGAAAGGGAACAATAAACCCCAGGTCAGTCATGGGACTGGTGTGAGCAAACAAAAATAGTTTATCTTTAAAACAAACAACAAAAGAATTTAGAATTGAAATCTGCAATACTTTTTGGAAAATGAAACTACCGTAAGGCCTACTGGTACACACACAATGCAATCGCACACTTAGGGAGATTTCTTCTTATGATAGTCAAACATGCTTGCTACACAAATCATTTTGATAATAATATTATTAGAGCATAGTGCAGAAAAGTATTTCGAAATTATAATATAAATCTTAGGGAACTAGGTACCATTATATTATGCCTGCTATAGCTACCACCTGAGGTGGCAGGTTATACAACTGCAATCGTAAAGGGCTCGTATGGTTTCTTTGGATTTCCAACAAATGGTCGGGCTAAGGAACTTCCTGGGCCACATGGGTATGCCTCTAAAGGGAAGCCCCGAGAACTTAACCAGCTCTCTGCCAACACAAGGTCGGGTTACCTCTGTAACTAGGTAACTAACTGTCACAAGTATTCCACTTCCCGGTCGTAACCAACCTTTATCTGAGACCGCGATACCAACAACCACAAAGTAATAAATTTGCAGTAACCACATAGGTTAAATATCTGGGCTCCATACCATGATACCACCTTTATCCAGAAGGAAATGGTCATGCCCTCAAGGGAACTACCCCCAAATAAACTTGCTGCTTTATTCCTGTTTCGACCATTTCGGGTTATGAGGTCTGACGAGGCTACATCTACAAAGCTACACTTTTCACAAAAGCCTTGCTTTGATCAACACATGATCAGCAGCACTTCGTATGCCACATTACCACATTGGGAATGTATCACTAGTAACCATCAACTACATAACCTCTGAGCTCGAATGTCTCAGAGAAGGGTGTTAAGCTAAGAGAATAAATTCTCTGCCACCAAACATAAATGTATTTGATAGAAACCAGCTTTACATCTCAAAGTGTAACGTCAGACATATAACCATACATGTCTGTTCTGGGTTCGAACAGAACCGAAGGCACTTCACAAAGAAGCCCTTGCAATCCGGATAATCCCTAATCACGTCTGGACTCCCATTACAAAGGGTGATCAAATCTCTATACCGGCCCATTCGGTGCAGAGACATTCGACAGCTCATCCTTTCGCTTTCGAAAATATCCGGTCTTCACCTACCGGTCTTCAAGTGCAATCCATAACGTCGTATCATTATTCGGAATGGGTTATATGACACAAAGTCCTCTCCCGGCTAAACTGAATACTGAGCACAATATTTAAAAACATATGGACATTGGGATCTTAGTTAAATCATAACTTAAAGCCCAAACCTTTTCTTTTCAAATGGTTTAAATCAAATTTTCATTTCAAATCTTTTAAACAAAACATTTACCCTTTTAACATCTCTTTCAAATTAAAACAAAGTTTCACCAATCTTTCACAAAGATTCGTTCATAGCTTTCAAAACAATTCCATTTCAAAACTTGAAATCTTTCAACACAAATTGGAAATCCTTTCTTTATATGAAAGCTATTATTATTTGAGAAACAAAGGTTTTCGTTTAATAAAAATCCGATTACATTTGCACAAGTTAAAGCCCTTCAAGTCTAAAACTTGGGTTAAATTCAAATTTCCAAAATAATATTTTTAAAATGGTTTAAAACTCATATAAATACATTTATAACTTGTATAACCTTTTTAAACCATAATTTGCAAACATAGAATTCAATTTCAAATCTTAAATTTAAATTCATATCAAACTATTTAAATTTCAAAACTTTATCAAGTTATTCAAAATAACTTTTATCTTTAAAACTTCTTTTCAAAAGCTTTTCATATTTAACAAAATTCCATTTCCAAAACCATTTGGATTTAAAATTCAACTTTAAAACCATTTCAAAAATCTGTGACTTAACCAATTTCCTCATGTAATCCATATTTGTGTGTGTA
Organism: Allium cepa; assembly: GCA_030765085.1. Classification (NCBI taxonomy): domain Eukaryota; kingdom Viridiplantae; phylum Streptophyta; class Magnoliopsida; order Asparagales; family Amaryllidaceae; genus Allium; species Allium cepa. The sequence continues at coordinate 308,356,423 of CM060931.1, forward strand.
TGGTGTAGTCCAGGGGTTTTACACAATAGTCAAACATCATCAATCAATTACAGATTCAAGCGCAACAATATTGATAAGCGGTATAATCCTATAACGCTTATCTCCATTCAAAGATACATAGAAAAATAATATAAATTTATCACAGATAAATAAATTACATTTATCACAGATAAAATAAATTACATTCATCATAGCTTAAATCAAAACAGAGCATCACACATCAGGGATATCAAACAATTCAACATGCAATAGAATCCAAACATCCATAAGTAGGATCAATTAATTAGCTAATTAATTTAAATTAGATCAATCACTAATCTTGGTTAATTAACATTAATTAATTACAAATTATTTTAATTAATTAATCTTTAATAATTTATTAACTTACCTTTAATAATAAATTAATCACCTTTAATTAATAAATTAATTAACCGTAATAATTATCCTTAATTACATTAATTAAATAACCCTTAGTTAATTACTATTTATTTAATTAATAAGTGATTATCCTTATATTAATAAATCAGAAATTACTTACATTAAGTAATTACCCTTTAATTACTTGATTAATCAAATCATTAATTAATTACTTTTAATCAAGTAATTATCTTTAAGTAATTAACTACCCTTTAATCATCAATTAAGAAATTTATTAATTATTCTTTAATTTTTAAACAGTTAACCTTTAATTATTTAATTATCCTCTAATTACTTTTCTTAAGTAATTATCTTTTAAATTAATTATTCCTTTGATTACTCACATTAATTAATTACCTTCATAAATTAATCTTTAAGTAATAATTTAACCCTTTAAATTACATTGGGTAATTATCCTTCTAAATTGCTCTTGTTTAGCAATTATTAACTAATTACTTTCATTAAGTAATTAATCTTTTAATCACTCAAAACTTTAATAAATAAAAAGGTAATCCATTTATCTTAATAAATTACTTTAATTATCATTAGCAAATAAATTAACTTAGAATTTTTTTAAAGTTAATTAGAAATTAAAACATCCCTTCTTAATTAAATTCTTAATATTATTAAGTTTATTTAACATAAACTTTTTTTTAAAATGAAGGATATACATATTTTAAAAACATTTTAAACTTAAAAAATTTAAAATGATTTATTTCCAAACCCTTCACTACTCTTAAATTTAAACAAAATATTAATTATTGAAATTAATGGGTTAAACATGTTCAAAATTTGAATTGGTTTAAAATTTGGAAAATGTTATCATACCAACCCAAACAGTCCCGAGTTCGTCCCCGAGCCCAAAGTCCATTTCCCCGAGTCTTTCCCGAGTTACCCCTCTCTTTTGTTCTTTTAATCTTTGTTTTTATTTTTAAAACTTAGCATCTGTTACAACAGTAACATTCTCAAATATCTAGTATACTAACCCGAGTCGAATTTTGAAAATTCCCGAGCTTTACTTCGAGACTTCGCCTTCTTCTCCAAAACCAGTAAACCACCCAGACACCTGTGTACACGTGCACATGTATGATCGAACAGCGATGCTCCGATCATCGCCAATACTTCTGACAAGTCAATGACTACACCGACGACTAGCCCGACCCATCTGAACCTTAAATTTCGTCGTAGATCAAAATCAAGCTTTTCGACATAAATCAAGAAATACAACCTGATCGATGATCTCCCTTACCTCGATGCCACCGACCATCAAACACCATGCAACTTCATCCATAAACTCGTCGAAGATCCCCGCACCCTCTCTCCTTGGTCCAATCACCTTCAGTCTATCCGCGATGACAAGAACGCCTCTGAAACATCATCGGCTCAATCAAACTCACAAAACCCTAATTCAACCCCATTTTCTTTTCACGATGAATTATAAAATCATCGAACATTTTTCCGATGATCCTTGACCTCCAAACATGCTCCCTTTTTTATCACGAGATTTATCATTACTCCGATCACCAGAACTTACTTAGAATGTAATTTTCGTTCATCTCGCAAATTCATACCCAATAGAAAACTAAAAATCTAAACTTCATTACTAAAATTCATCATTTTCGATTACAATCCTACTCATATAATCAAATCGTGAAAATCTAATAGTCGAATTTCCTGGCTTTGTTTATTTTTACTGTAATTCATTGTTTTTGAATTTATTAATTAACACAAGCATATGACACCAATTTTTAAAATAAACTAGCATCTATACAATCATTTTTCTTTTGGGAATCATAGCTTGAAATATAATAATCAAAAAGATATGAATTTTTCTTTAGTTATTCTTGGGTCTGGAAACACAACAGAGTATATTCATATATACCCAGGCATGCATACTTCAATCCACAAATAAACATATATATATACATGCATAAATATTTACATTCATTTATCATTTCTACAACAATTACTTCACAAAGCATTATAGATTCAAATTTTAAAGGGGTCAGTTTGCTCACCGAGATGGTCTGAAAGCAGAGAAGTATTTAAGCCTGGAAACTTGATTTGATGCATTTGAGTTGTATCTTTTGCTTGATTTTGGTTTGAAGCTGATTTGAATTAATTGTTGCTTAAACTTGGATCTGGATTTAAAGATGAACTGCACTTTGCTTTGATCTTTGAATTTGGTCGAACCTGATGTTGTTGGTCAGGTATTGAATCAAGTGAACATGGTATTTGATTCTTGAGTTTCCAGATTTTGAATTTGTTTTGCAGTTTTGTTTTCATATCCAAGTTTTAGAGTTTGGTTTTGATTTTTGAAAAGAGGTTTTACCTTTGCTTTTGATTCTTTGAACATATGAAAGAAAAATAAATGAGAAAGAAGAAATATAGTGGTTTATATAAATCTTGTTTCCTTTTTATTAATTATCTTTACAAATGAGATAAAATTGACACTTGTTCATGTATATTATTAAAAACTTTACACTTGTTAATCTATGTTCTACTTATTAAACATTTGTCAAAAACCTTTTACTAATAGTTTACAAATGTTGAAAGTATTTATTTTTATGTTTTAAACCCTTGTTTTCATTTATTTAAAACTTTGTTTTAAACCCCTACTTTATTATAATTTATGAAACATATTTTTTATAGTTTATATATATAACCTAAATTTATACCATATGAAATTTTGAAAAGAATATTAACCTTTTTACACAACTTTTAAGAAAAATGATTTGAAATCAAATTATATACAAATAAAAAATCTCATATACATATATACTAGCCTTAAAATATAAAATTTATAAATCCAATTTATCAATAAGATTTTTATTTTTGAATTTCAAATCAAAATTCTTTTTTATAATATATTTTATTTGTAAACTTCAAATCCAAATTTACTTTCACAATCATCTATATATATATATGTATATATCTATATATATTTCCCAAATATTCAAACAAGCTCACAATAAATTCCAAAATTTATATTAATTATCAATTTTAAATTCGGCTCAAAACCGGGATCGTTGCAAATGTTTTGATTCTAATTTCGTAGATTAATTTTTCTTCCTTTCTATCCTTGTGAATGCACTATATTTTAATGGGGGTGTGGAGCTATCGCTTTATGTGTTTGTATATAATTATATATGTTTATGAGTTTCACTAATTTATAACTAAAAACATAAGCAGAGTTTATTTACATAAGCCAAATCAAATAATATCTTGGAATGAATTGAGTTTCAAATGTTATTTGTAAAAATTCAATAATCGAGTGGTTTTATACAGGACTATGAAATTAGTTATTGTAATAGCCGGCCTTTTCGGCCCTCAGAAGTCGACATTAATACATCCACGGTATTCATATTTCTAACGTCTAAGTGCCCAAAAGATAGATTACTGGGATAATAGAAGGAAAAGATAGAATAGAATTTCAAAAAAGTGACAAGTAATATATAAATAAAAACAAGTCTTTATAAAAAGGAAAGGAATTTTATACATACTAACATCAAACTAACTCTAACCTATCATCACATCATCCTAGACAGTTGTAACAAACTATCCTTACAATTTTCAATAAATGCAACAATAACAAAACAACAGAAGAAAAGGAAAAATATGAGAATACATCTTGGAGGCATCTAGCTCGTCTCTTGAACCCCGAAATGTCCAACTAAATCCGAAAAATAGGCTCGGGTTGACCTGAGCATTATACGAAAAATAACATTCGGATCAGTCTATTATAACCAGCTTGAGAAACACAATCAAATAGATACTTATTTTCTTCATAAACCTTTCAAAATAAAGATATCTTATAAGACAATACCGCACATAAACATGGACGTGTTTTTAACTTAACCAAAACAATTCTATAGAAAATCCAGTGATATTATAATAATGTCTAGGGGTTGAAAATAAATTATGAATTTAGTTGGAATGTTTGCATCTCGAGTTTCAGCATAGTTGAGCAAAACAAAATCTGTATAGCGCTTATTGGAGAATGGATTCCATATAATGACAAGGCTAACGAGGTATAGCGCTTATTGGTCTACCCCTTACTGGATAGTAACGAATATTTTATCATCCTAGTTGCTTCACAACCTTTTCCCCAGAGCTCTCATGCACAACCAAATCTATAAATGAATGTATGTATGTGTGTGGTGTGTATCTAGATGGTTTATGACAATACCATACGGGTGCGATCCACATAGTCCTGAGGCATATTTCCTATTTTAGTCATTTCTGATTGATGAAGCTTGAGGCTACACTTTATCTTTTTTTGGCAATCCTACTTGGAATGCTAACACTACCCTCCAAGCGACAATACAATGCCAACATTCATCCATATAAGTTTTCCATGATATGAATAAACCGAAGGCATTACTTCTAATACATCCATTTTGGAATCACACTTATGATTAGTAGCAAGCTCTTGCACTTCAAAGAGCATCGTTTTCAATTCCCTTATCTTCAAGATTCTTCTAGAACGCTTGAGTTAGTTTGAAGCAGTTTTTGAATAATTCATACATATCCGATCTCGATATCTTACAGCTAACATTCGATAGTTTTTAGTAAATTCAACTCCGGTCCTATTTGAAAATAAGAGACAATGCATAGGAGTGGGGATTACCCCTAACCATTTAAGTGGATGGATTTTTTTATCATTTATCCTAGGAGAACAAAAAGAGATTTATATGCACAGTGCATCATTATCGAAGATGAATGTGCAATATAACTCACGTTTTTCTTATAATTATTTCTAGAGTTAAAAATTGGTCCAGATTTAATAGTTAGTTATTTAACTATCAAATAACAACAATTCAACATAAATTTAATTCTCCGCTGAAACCATTAAGTCTCAATTAATTAATCCTTTCGTAAATCATATCTTTTATTCAAATACTTTACAAAGGATATTTTCACAAACCCCTTATGTTTATTTCATTACTTGGAAAAATATTCATGTATTTGTCTTACGAGTATAAGTATATTAACAAAACAGTATACTACTTAAAAAATAAATCCATATGCTTATTTAAGTGGATAAGTATATATGCAAAACTTAAGGAAGATTTCCACTTTTCCAAATTCAAATTTAAATGGGCCAAACAAATTTTATTTAAAACATTTCTTACTATAAACTAAACTATTAACATTCAGCGTTAAGTATGGAAAGAGTATTTCCATCCACCATAATTAAGAAGGATTAATAGTCAAAAACTATTCTCATTCCCTTATAATTTTTTTTTGCCCACTTCATATTTACAAATACTTTATAAATCTCCAAATTAATTTACAACATTTATTTTATAAATCTCTAAAGTGATTTATAAAATTTCCCTGCTATTTATAAAATTCTTTTGCCAAATGTCATTTAAATCTCCTTTACAAAATATCAATTTAAAACTCTTAGTAAATCCTTTTTACTAACTATATCCCATTTTATAAACAATTTATCATTTATAAACACCCTTAATTAATTAATTAATTACCTTTTATACATCATAAATAAATAATTAATAAATAAAAAAATCCCCATTAGTCAAATAATTATTTAACATAAAAACATCATTAATAAACATTTAACCTCAAATAGGTATAAAATTGAAGTTAATTTATATCCATGACCTTACAAATTCAGAAAGACTTAGCGAACACAATGTGACTAAATCAAGTTATCATTTTAATTCAATTTAACATTCCAAGTCATATTACCAGTATTTACATAAGCCAACATATATGCAAATAAAATCAATTAGAAATTACTAGCTGATCCATTGCTTATCTAATATTAATTAATCCACATATTGGTTAACTAACATATGAGTAAATGTCCAAACTAGTATAATAGCAGAATGAGGATTTATTCTGCTAGACAATTGTCATCAATAATCTATTCAATTCAATTACAACAGAACGAGAATTTATTCTGCTAAATAGATATCACCAATAATCTATCCAATTATGCAATGTTGGGCAAATTAGAGATTGGGGGTCTGTTCCTGATGTCAAGATGCACGTGTGGCCAAGAGACAGAGGAGCTCGGTGCAGAGATTTAGGGTGTGGCATTTTTGTTTCCCAAGCAAGGTTTTGGGATGGAAATCATTAGGGCACATCGGTACGATGGAGGAGAAGCATCCACAGGCATAGGAAACGACTCTCGGTGTGAAGTTGATTGGCGGGGTTGGTTCGATGGTTTGGTGGAACGGTAGTGTGCACCATGCACAACCATGATTTTTCAATCGCCTTTTGGATTTTTGAATTAAAGAAGAAAGAAGGGAGGGAGTAAGAAGAAAGCAATGCATATATGGGTCTGTAATGGTTTGGGCCAAGCCCATTAAGGAGTTGGGTGAGATAATATGTTTGAAGTAGTTTGGGCCAAGCCCATTAAGGAGTTGGGTGAGATAATGCTTGAATTATTTAATTAGTTATCAAAGTCATATATACTAGTTACAAAATTGGCAACATGCTAATACGTGGTTCATTTTGTTTATGGTTTTTGTGTTGAACTCGTAATGACGAGTATAACATTTTAATATGACTTGTTGATAGCTTTGGCCACATATAAATTTATGGCACATGAAAATAGAATGAAATGTTATTACCTTTTTTGATTAATAACATCGTTAAATTTATATACCTTAATTTTTGATATTTATTGTCCAAATAAAATGCTGTTAAGTTAATTGAATTAAATAGATTATTATGAACACCTATTGGGTGGAATAAATCCTCGTCTTGCATTTGCTAAGTAAAAAGAAGGTGTTATGAGATTTATTAATATGTGGATTGGTTAATATGGACTAAATGATGAACTAACTATATATTGCGAATTGTTGAGTGTCAAAAGCTTGGTAGCCTCGACGTATTGAATATGACATTGACTTATGTTTAGAAAAGCTAATTATATTTTATTTAATAATGTTTAAAATTATTTATTATTTTATTAATGATATTTAGTGCTAATTATATTTAATTAAGGATGTTTTTAAGTTTGTTAAATTATTTTAGTTAATAAACATTTAAAGTTAATTAATTAGTTTAAAATTAATTAATTATTATATTAAAATAATTTAGTTGATTGATTATTTTAATTAAAAGGTTTAAGCTTAATTGATTACATTAATCAAATTGGTTTTAATTAATTAATTAATGAGGTCTAATTGATTATTTTGATTTATGAGGTTAAAGTTAATTAATTAATTATTTACTACCGCTATTTAAGTTAATTAATGGTATTTAAAGTTAATTATTCAGTGAAATTTATGAAGTTTAAAGTTGATTAATTAGTTTAGTTAATTGGGTTTAAGTTAATAAAGTGATTCATTTGGAAGTGTTTATAAATAATACTTTATTAATAAAGGAGATTTACGACGAATATTTTAAAAAAGATTTAAGTACAGGTGATTTATAAATTATATTTTAAAAAGGATTTAAATAAAGGAGATTTTAAATAATATGTTATAAATGATATTTTATAAATGATATTTTGTAAATGAATTTCATAAATGATTTTTATAAAGGAATTATAAAGGAAGATTTATTAAATAGTTTTATAAATAGAAGGAATTTTATAAATCATTTTAGAGATTGCAAAAGAAGTTTATAAATGTATCTTGGAGACTTATAAATATGTTTTTATTAATTGATTTTGGAGGTTTGAAAAGGGTATTTAAAAATGTATATGGGATTTTTAAAAGGAATTTTTTTTATAAAGGATAAGTGGTTTGGTTTTGTAATAAGTTATGTTTTTAAATCGATTTTTTTTGGGACATTAATATGGAACTAGAAAAAGGAAATCCTTCTTAATTTTTGTAAATATACATACCGATGGGATAGGTATATAGGTATGTTTTCTAAGATTGAAAATCATAATGTTTTACTAATATGCTTATATCGTTGAGATAAATATATAAAAGTTTTCCTAGTATTAAAGGAATATAAGAGGTTTGTGAAAGTATTCTTTATAAGGGTATTTTGAATCAAATAATTTAAAGCGATCTTAATTAATGGAAGATTAATTGAATGAGGCCTAGTGGTTTCCATGGGAAATAGAAGTCTATTTTGTTTGATTATTTTTTGTTTTATTTGATAGTTAAATAACCGACTATTTAATCTTAGCCTATATGATCCTTCTTAATTTTGGCGGTAGGGAAGTAATTCCCTACTTAACACCGAAGTATATAACTTTAGAAATAAGTAGACGAAACACGTGAGTTATATTGTATAGTGACTTTCAAAGATGTTATACTATGCATGTAAATCTCATTCTATTCTCCTAGGACAAATGATAGGGAGATTAATCCACCTAAATGTCTAGGAGAGGGTCCCCGTTCCTATGTATTGTTGATTATTTTTGAAAGAATAGGAGTTGAGCTTACTAGAAAAATCGATCAATTGGTTTTGAACACCCGGTAAGTGGAGGAGTGTACTTATGTGATGAATCAAAACCGTAACCACTTAATACCATATACATGTATTATGCTTGGAGGAGATTCGAGTTTTGTTCGAGGTGTTGGAATCCATATGTGATTCTGAAACAATTGGGGTATGGGAATCCATGTGTGATTTCGAGATCTTTGTTGAGATGTAAGAATCCATGTGTGATTCCAAGACCTGTTGAGATATGGGAATCCATGTGTGGTTTTGAAAATTTTCAAGTGTAGGCTTATGTGCTGGAATGCCAAAAGTAACCTCACTGGCGGTAATGACTAAAGCCAAAAATAGGATGCATAACCAGGGCTTTAGCTAACTCGTAGGGTGTAGTCGTATCCTTCCTAGAGTTCCTACAGTTGTTATGCATGCATGGAGCGACGCATTCAGCCAATGTAGCCAGCTAAGTATTTCCTATTTTACATCAATAGGGATGTATTATTGCTATGGAATGATTACTCCGATCCTTGTGCAGGAGGACCGTTCTCGAAATATTGAGGGTACCTCCGTAGAATCGTACACAATTAGCGAACGCGCTTCAGCTGTTTTTGATCGTATACCTATTATTTTTGTGATGTAAACTCATAATCATAATGGCTACTTGACTATAGATATTTTCTCCCTTAGACATTATTATAATATCATAGGATTTTCTAAAATAAATAGTTTGGTTGTCGTAAGGTAAAAACTCATGTGTCTTTATGCGCGGCGTGGGCTTACGAGTTCATTTTGAAAATGTTTTACATAAATAGAAATCAATATGCTTTGATTAAGTTTTCTCATGGTGGTTTACAAGACTAATCCGGATGTTCTCTTATTTTAATGCTCGAGTTAAACCAAGCATATTTCCAGATTCAATTTGGATACTGGAGCTCCAGGAGATGAGCTAGATGCCTCCAAGTTGTATTCACGTATATTCTATTTCCGCTTCATTGGTTATTTTATTTAAGAGCATTTGTGAGGACATATGGTTATTACTATCTAGGCTGATGATTTGTTTAGTGTACTATGACTGATGTACATATATTATTGTTTTCTTGGTGTGAAGTTCTGTTATATATCAAATATTACTTATCACGACGTGAGACTATGTTCTTTTTTCGTTTCTTTCACTATGAACAGTCTGTCTTTCCAGCACTTGGATGTTCAGCACGTGAATATCATGGGTGTATTAGTGTCGACTTTCGAAGGTCGAAAACGTGGGTCGTTACAGTTGGCATATATATATATATATATATATATATATTGATGTGTGTGTGTATATATATATATATATATAAATGTTATATAAATTTGTAACTGTTATTACCTTTATGTATCCAAAATACCACATGTAACAACCTTCCTTTGTTACACCTAAAGATGACACTCGATACATCCTCGGTATTCTTGTGCCGATCACTTAAGTGTCTAAATGACATGTCATTTGGGGTTAAAGAAAATAAAGATAAAATAGTTGCTCATAAACGTGATGAGAAATATATAACAAATGATCTTTACAAATGAATTTGTTTTTAATATACAATCATCGTAGTACACTAACCTATTATCAGCCTGGACAACTATAATAGTATGTTCCTCAATTACTGATAAATATAGACAAAAACCAAAAAAAAAAACAACAAAATAATATAAGGTAAGTGAATACGTCTTGGAGGATCCAGATCGTCTTTTGAAAGCTCTAACGAATCCTGCTATATCTAAAAGATATGCTCAGGCCGACCCAAGTATTATAAGGAAATAACGCCTAGACCAATCTTGTAAACCAGCGTGAGAAAACTCAATCAAATCATTTTGATTTCTACATTTGAAAACTTTTTTCAAAGTAAAAGGTATCTCATAAAACCATGCTGCACATAAACACAGACAAGTTTTTATCTTACGGTTACCAAACCATTTATTATAAAAATCCAGTGATATTATAATAATGCTATGGGTCTAAATTACCAATTACCAAGTAGTTGTGATGTGTTACATCACAATAATAACGGGTATACAATCAAAAAAAAAAGGTTCTTATTGGAGATGGATTCTAACAAATGGCAAGGTATGAGACTACCTTTCGAAAAGTACACCTCTAGATAAAATGTGTTGTAGGCTGCAGTTAACTTTTGCAACCCTACCAACACAGGATCAGCCTACTTATAACTGGATTGTACAGAATATATCATCACCAAAGTTGTACCCAACCATTATAGAGAGCTATTATGCACAACCAAATCCATAATATGATAATCTAGAAAAGTGATAACACATCCTCATAGGAGCGACCCATATGCCTTGCTGCATCTACCCTGTTTTAGACATTTTTGGGGTGTCAGGCTCGTAAGGTAACAATTTACCATCCCTTACCACTTCGTACTTAGAATGTTAACACTTCCCTTCAAGCAGAAATGCAATGCCAGCATTCATCCATACAAGTTCACTATAGGTCTAAACGAAACCTAATGGACTACCTCAACTACATCCATTTTGGAATCACGCATAGGATCAGTAGTAAGTAGCCCTTTTACTTCAAAAAACTCCATTTTCGAAATATCATCAAGATGTCTACCATTTGAATGCTCGTGTTGGTTCGAAGTGGTTTTCGAATGACATACCAATCCCGGTCTCTTCAAACGAGCAACCGATAATTTCTAGCTGACTCATTCCCGCTTCTTTTGGAAGTAAGCAGACTACATCAAAGTCTTAAGAGGATCTCTAATGTATAAACATGTGAAGCTCTTATTTGCTTCCTAAGTCAAAACTAGACAAGATTTGATAGTTGGTGTTATTTAACTATCAAATACATAAAAAACATAATCCAAATATTTAATTACCCATAGCAACCATTAAGCCACGAAATAATTCTTTCATTTGTTAAATCTCTCTTCAAAAGGTTTCCCAGAATATTCATATATTTATCTCACTGGCATAAGTATATTAATAAAACATTAGGATAGATTTCTTATTTCAAAATCATATTGAAATAATCAAAACAAAAGTTATTTCAAGAAATAAAGATAAGGATAAACCCAAACATTATTCCTTCGATGTTGAGCATGGAACAAATGTCCATAGCACCAGAATTAAGAAGGTCAATTTAGGGAAAATTCGCCTCAATTTCTTTTATAATTTTGCCCAATAAATCCTTTTAATAAATCTCTTTCTTTTATGAAAATCTCCTTTACTTAAATTCCAAGTCCATTTGTAAAACACTTTATAAATCTAGAAGTTTATTTATAAATATCTGAAATCATTTATTAATTTTCTTTTATAAATATCCAAAATCATTTATGAAACTCTTTATAAATATCCAAAATCATTTGTGAAACTCTTTAGAAATGTCAAAAATCATTTCAATAACAAGATTCTTTAATAAACTTTAATCAATATAGTTCCTTTGATAAATAATCAATTATTCAAACCACCTTTAAATACAAAAGTTATTATTTAAACATTCCTTTATTTAATTATCTTTAAACCACATTAACAAAATAATGATTTTAATCCATCATTTAAAAGGTATTAAATTAACTTCAAACATTTTTAATAAATAATTGCTTAATTATCCTTCAAATACTATAAAATTGGTAATAAACTTTAAACCATTAATAAGGAGGATAAATTTGAATATTTGACTTCGCAAGTTCGAAGAGAGGCTTAGTGACCATAATGGTTCTTATTTAATTAAGTTTAACTTTCTAAGCTATAATATGGGCATTTAAATAACAAGCGGATATGTAAAAAGGATCAACAAATAATAACCAACCAATATATAGGCAAATGCCCAAGTTACTAAAATAGCATAACCGGGATTTAATCTGCTAAACATATGTCAACTATAATTTAATTACCAGAACGGTGTTTTATTCTGCTAAACAGATGTCATTGGGTTTTATATTCATTTCTGGTTACTTAAGGGTAATCGACAAAGAAATCCCTTAGATTAAGAATATTCTTAAAAGGGGAGTTGCTTTAAAAATAAAAATGATCTTAAAAATAAAGTCATTTAAAAATTTAAAACTTTGTTCAATAATAGAATAACATTTAAACCTTTATTTTAATAATAATTAACCTTTAATTAACAATTAACAATGATTAACTTTTAAATAAGTGATTAAATAATAACTATCCTTTAAATAAATATTTAAAATAATTTTTAATCTTTAAATAAATAAATAAACCATAACTAATCTTGAATTACTAACTAAGTAATAGATTAAACCTTCATAAAAAATTAAATTAATCTTAATCATTTCTTAATTAAATCTTAACTTAGATAGTAAGTGATTAACTTGCAAACCTCTTCTTTAATAATAATTAATAATTAATCCTTAATTAATAAAATAATATCTAATCCTTAAATAATTAATTATATAATAATTAACATTTTATTAATTAACTAATTATAATTAGCTTACTTGATTAATACTTAAGTACTAATTACTTTTTTGACTAATGATTAAGACTAATTATCTTACTTAATTAATTATTTAGATAATCATTAATTAATCAAATTATTAGTAATTACTTTTGAAATACTTATAATATGTCTTTAAACATTTTTCAAAAATATCCTAAGATGAAACAAATTAAATTTTCAAAAAGGGTTCGTTTTTACGAACTGCATCCATATCCGCTACATGACCCAAAATTTTCAAAAGTTGAATTATCTTATAACCTTATAAAAAATGTTTTGGAAAAATAAAAGTATGGTTTTTGGACTTTACAAAAACATTTCGAAAACATTAAGGAAAACAAGTTTTGAACCAAGGATCTCTATGTCGCTTTAATAAGTCAAGACACTAACTTTATTAGCTTAACACCCTAAATAAAGTCATAATCATATATGAATGCCATCACAATATCCAACAAGTCAAGATTCTAGCTTTCAAATCTTACTAACATTTAACTCACATTTTCAAGTTAATATCTGGTCACATCCAAGCACATGCTATGAACATCAATATTATCCAAACAAGCAACAATTTTGCAAGCAATTATAGACCATAATTATCATTAAGATATAAGTCCAAAACTTAAGTAAAAAAAAGTGCTTTTCTCACGTAAAAATTAACCAAATCTAGCTGAACCTATATTAAGTTTACGTACGATCTAAAGCATACCTTTATATCGGGAAAAAGAGATTTTGAAGGCCCTAGGTGGCTAAGATGGGTTCGGCCAAGGGGCTTTGTAGCCCAGCCATGGTTGTCTAAAGGTGGTGGGGCCTTGTTTAAGGAGGAAGATGGTTGTAGAAAAGAAATAAGGCGCTTAAACAAATGTTTTCATGAATTAGGAGTAGAAAAGAAATGATTTTTAACATTCTAAAAAGGTAAAAAATCCATGGAAATAGTTTTGATGTAGATGGAGAAAAGTTACAAAGTGTGAATGAATGAAAAATGAAAACAAAATTGATGAAATTGTTTTCATATAAAATGGGTTGAGAGTTACTAAAATACCCTTAATACCTTACCCTCTACATCATGCATGCCCCCTCATCAACCTTGTCCCCCCCTCTGTGCTCATGCCTAGATAAGCCCCACCCCCCTTTCTAACATGCATTTAATGCACATTATGGTTATGTCTTCTAATGTTGCATTATCTTTTAAGTGATGTGATGTTTTATGGCCTTTTTTATTCATTTTCTTTACACTTGAAAATCAAATTGATTTAACGTAAGTGTATGTATACATATATACTAACATATGCTAGCTTATTTGTAAATATATGTATATATACTTATATGAGAGTTCACAACGTTTCCAACAACTTCTAGACGAAAAGTCAAAAACTTGAAAATGAATTCTGGTTCGATTTTTCTTCAAACTAATTATTTTTATAAACAAATATGGAAAAATATTTCACCATCACTAATTATTATTTAAAATATTTTAAGTTATAAAATCTATTATTTGAATATTAAAAATTAAGTAAACATTCGCAAATCAAAGCAGTGAAATTCTGGGTTGCTACACTCTCCCCTTAAAAGAATTTCGATCCTGAAATTTTACCACAATCCTAACACAACTTATTAATGAAACCTTTTCATAAAATCATTTTAATTTATTAACTTTTATGATACTCCCCTTCATCCTAAGAGTATACAAAAAAAATTTGACTTTTAATTCCATTCACTTTTATCTATTCAGACGTTGGCCTTAAAATAATTTTGGGTCATAAAACTGAGTCGACCAATACAACTTCTTTACCCATTCGATCTGGTAAGTAGCTAAGAAGAGTAGTGTAACAACCTGATTTTCCGATGCCTGAAAATCGACATCAATACGACCACTGTATCAAATGCTTGAGCAATCGAATGCCGAAAAACCGAACCATTAGGGTAAAAGAAGAAGGAGATAGAAGAAGAGAGAACAAAACAACAACAAAATCTTACGATCATAGCGGAATAAAATTTAATAGATAATAACCGATCTTTAAAACAAGAATTATATCTATTTATACATACATCATCAGAGTACAATATATATCAATAACAAATTCAGGATGGTTATAATATCTCGTCCTTCCAAAGCTGAATATACAGCTTTCTCTGCACAACGGAAATATGAATCTACGGAAATATGCCTCGTCATCCAGCTCGTCTTTTGAGCTCCACAGCAATCCGTCCAGAATCTGTTTTCTATAATACTTGGTCTGACCCGAGCATTATAAGTTAAATAACACTAGAGTCAGTCTGGAAAACCAACGTGAGAAAACACACTCAATTGGATTATAAAAGTTTTCAAAATCATTTGAAAATCAAAGGTATCTCGTAAGACCACGCCACAAATAAACATGTCGGGTATTTACCTTACGATAACCAAAATATTTCTTATAAAATCCTCTGATATTATAGTAGTGTCTATATACAAATACTCATTCAAATAGCTAAAATTGTTACATTATTAAATTCCATTTACTAGCCATAAAGTGGGTTCTACAAACAAAAACCGTAAAGGCACATAGGGAGAATGGATTTCCATCAATGACAGGGCTACTGCGGTACCATCCGTCATAGTATGTGGTCTAGATCACTGTACCGAGGATCCACCCTAATCCCCTACATCACAAGATTGGAGCTACCCCTTATAGGATAGTCCGAATAAGTTCATCCCGCGGTTGGGATCAACAACCGCCCATACAGCCGAAATAAAGGGACATCTAGATAGGGGTGACCTATCCTAATTGGTTGCTAGCCACTTAGCCTTGTATGCACCTCCCCTATTTTAGCCATTCCCGGTTGATGAGGCTCGAGGCTATGCGTTACCATTTTAGCACACATTAAATTGTAATACTTATGGTCATATTGACGATGTTCTGAAAGCATTCGTCCATACAAGTCTGTTCCGGGTTCGAATGGAACTGAAGGCACTACTCCTACTACATTCATTTTGGAATCACCCTCAGGATTAGTAGCGGTTAGCCCTTGCACTTCACTTCTCCATCTTCATATCCAAGCTCTTGTCTTCCACACGAAAACTTTCAAAC
This sequence comes from Allium cepa, assembly GCA_030765085.1. Taxonomy (NCBI): domain Eukaryota; kingdom Viridiplantae; phylum Streptophyta; class Magnoliopsida; order Asparagales; family Amaryllidaceae; genus Allium; species Allium cepa. Next base: position 308,372,743 of record CM060931.1, read on the forward strand.
CATATCAAAGTGGTTTTCGAGAAATTAATCCCGATCCCGGACTCTTTGAAATGATCAGCGTATTAGCCAATATTGATAATCGGTTATTTAACTATCAAATAACATTCACAAATAACCATCAGATTTAAATAATTTTCCATATTATTTATTATTCAAAATATCTTCGCAAGATATCTTCTTCACTATCAAATTACATTGACAAACAACCATCAGATTTAAATAATTTTCCAAATGTAACGACCCGATTTTTCGACGCCCGAAAATCGGCATCAATACATCCACTGTATCAAATGCCAAACAATCGAATGTCGGAAAACCGAACCATTAGGGTTAAACAAGAAGGAGACAGAAGAAGAGAAAACAAAACAATCAACATAATCTTACCGTCGCAGCGAAATAAAATATAATAGATAATAACTTATCTTTATACAAAAGAAACTATATCTGTTTTATACATACATCATCAGAGTACAATACAATCAACATCATAATTCAGGACGGTTATAATATCTCGTTCTTCCAAAGCTGAATATACAGCTTACACTACACAACAGAAATATGAATCTACGGTAATACGCCTCGTCATCTAGCTCGTCTCCTGAGCCCCACAACAGTCCATCCAGAATCTGTACTCTATAATACTCGGTCTGACCCAAGCATTATAGGTAAATAACACCCGAGTCAGTCTGGAAAACCAACATGAGAAAACAGACTCAATTGGATTATTAAATTTTCAAAATCATTTCGAAAATAAAAGGTATCTCGTAAGACCATGCCACAAATAAATATGTCGGATTTTGACCTTACGATAACCAAAACATTTCTTATAAAATCCTCTGATATTATAGTAGTATCTATATATAAATATTTATTCAAATAGCCGAAATTGTTACATTATTAAATTCCAACTACTAGCCGCATAGTGGGTTCTACAAACAAAAACCGTAAAGGCACGTAGGGAGAATGGTTTTCCATTAATGGCAGGGCTACCGTGGTACCGCCCGTCACAGCATGTGGTCTAAATCACCGTACCGAGGATCCACCCCTGATCCCCTGCATCACAAGACTGGAGCTGCCCCTTACTGAATAGTCCGAATAAGTTCATCCCGTGGTTGGGATTAGCAAACGCCCACACAGTCAAAATAAAGCGACATCTAGATAAAGGTGACCTTACCCTAAATCGTTGCTAGCCGCTTAGCCTTGTGTGCACCTCCCCTGTTTTAGCCATTCCCAGTTGACGAGGCTTGAGGCTATGCATTACCTTTTTAGCACACATTCACATAGAATGCTCACCGTCCTCCCGACGATGTTCTGAAAGCAATCATCCATGCAAGTCCATTCCGGGTTCGAATGGAACCGAAGACACTACTCCTACTACATCCATTTTGGAATCATCCTCAGGATTAGTAGCGATTAGCCCTTGCACTTCACTACTCCATCTTCGACTCCAAGCTCTTTTCTTCCTCATGAAAACGTCCAAACCAGATCGAAGTGGTTTACGGGAAATTAATCCCGATCCCGGTCTCTTCGAAACGATCAGCGCATTTGGCCAATATTGATAATCGGTTATTTAACTATCAGTTACACCCACGAACAACCATCAAATTTAAATAATTTTCCAAATTATTGATTATTCAAAATATCTTCGCAAGATATATTCTTCACTTTAATCTTTCGAAATCTGTTTCTAATCTCTTTTCACTGGCGGAATAAATTCCCAAAATTGCTTATTTCCCGCTGAAAATTACCAAGTCCAAATACTTTAGATTTTAAAATAATTTAAATCATTTTATTCTAAAATATACTTTAAAACATTAAGTTAGAACTAATTAAACACTTTATTCAAAAATATATACTTTAAAAATATTTAAAATAAAACTACTGTATAAAATACAAAACTAATTTTTAAAATAAAAGCTAAACCAAACTATTTTTAAAATAAACTATTTTATAAAATATAAATATTAACAATTATCTTTTTAAAACATAATACCAATTAACCTTTTTAAAAGAATTACCACTATAACTACTTTAAATAAATATCTACCTTTTAAATCTTCACAACTTAAATAATAATTTTTTAAAAACATTCCTTTAAACAACTTTAAACTTATAACTTATAATTAAAAATCTGCTTTGAAAACGTAGTTGGCTTTTCAGGGAAATACACTTCTCTTCCATACCTTTAAAAATAAACCACTATTTATTTTAAAATAAATTTCCCATTCATTTATAAATTCCCATCATGAATTTATACTTTTAAATATCCACTGATACCTTATTTTACTTTATAAACCCAGTTTATAAATTCCATAGTCTCATTCTCCTTTTAAATCACCATTTCAATACTAAATCAGTCTCCAAATCGATTTTCAAATCTAACTCCATTTTTAAAATAAATTCCTTTGCTTACCTAAACTTATTTTAAAACCCTTTTTATTCCATATTTACTTCTGTATTTATGATTTAAAATCTTTTTTAAACTGAAATTATAAATTTCCTACTTTATTTAAAAAATTCCCTTTTATTTGTTCCCAAACCATTTGAATCCTGAATTTTTAAAATAAATCTTTTATTTCTCTAGATAATATCACTTAAGTTAAAAAAAATCATTTATTTCAATTTATTCAAAATCTCCTTTATCATACTTGGAATTTATTATTAGAATTTAAAAAAATCAACCTCGGTCCTTTTCCAATTCATTCTTTAATTTATCACAATACTTTATAATTACTTACTTAAAATCCTCTTTTAGTTTCCTCAAAAATCCCATCTTTATATTATGATATCTCAATATACCCAAATATATCCAGTCTAAACCATAGCATCCAAAATTTCTATTTCCAATATAATCTATCACAGATTATCAAATATATCATCATATCGCAGAGTATTAAACAAATCTAAATATTTTGAGGAATCCAGTTGGATCCCTCCAACCTGATTTCCCTACATCCACAGATGTTAGCACAATATAATAATATCAATTCCACTTCAAGGTGGAATATCGTGGTATATGAGTTTATATCATCTCATCCGCTATTATACGGCACATAAGGTCTCATCTGCTACATAATGCTGGAAATCAATCACTCCAATATAGATATACTACTATATAATATACCACTTCCAATCAATTCAATCATTCAACCAATATTTAAATTTAACTATTTAAATTTAAATATCAATCCAGATGAGTGAGATTTACTCACCTTCTATATTGTTGTTTGCAATCCATTCCATCTTGACTATTTCTCTACAAATTTTGGACCATGTATAAACATCATACGATTTATTAATATTCAAACAAATCGAATAATCAATTACCGTTTAATAAATTTATCTTAAACTAAAAATTTACTTTTAAATTAACATTTTCTTTTAGGAACCTTTTAGTAACTAAAATATTCAAATAGGTTGATTTAACAATTTAATCACCAAATTCATTGTTTTAAAATAACTAGTAAATTAAAAATGTGTATAAGTATATTTATTTCCTTTTAAAACTACACACATATATATGCTTATAAAAATAATTTATAGATCTAAAAAATCTAATTTTATACATAATCTTCAAACCCTTAAAATTTCTTTTATATATAGATATATACATATATATTTCCTTTTAAAAACACATACGCTATATAAATTAATTTATATAATTACCAAAATCTAAATTTTATATATTTTTCCAATTCAATTCAATTTAAAATTGCTGCCTTCATTAATCTTATATAAAATTTCCAGTGTTCTGTATATTTTCTCTTCATTCTAATTATAATTAAATTAACTACCTGCTAAAATTTGAAATTAATAGAAGAAGATGATATACCTACGGCCATTCGTCGATCGCCTGACCCCACTCGAGCCCCTGCCACAAACGGCCCATCAATGATAAAGCCTTGCATGACTCGAGATCGCCGCCACCAAACAATCATGTTCGCGAGCGCGCTGCCTGGAATCGATCTTGACCCTTCACCGCTACGCCGTTGCCTCGACATCCTGACGTCACGCCACCTTGAACCACCAACACATGCAAAAGCAAGCCTAACCGGCTTCGATCGAGATCCTCAAATTACTGCGATTCGATTTCGTAGCAAATCGAATTGATTGCATCGCTGATCTTCGATTTTGTAATAAATGAACAAGTTTTCCAATCTAGGGTTTTAAATCTTCGGCTATCTATAATATTCTTGAGGAATGACATTGATTTTAATTTTGGGTTTGTTCGATTCAGAGAAAAACTGTTTTCGTTTGTAAAAATATATTTGATTTTGAATATTAAAATGCTCGGCTAAAATTAAAAAAAAGAAACGAAAAAATGCGTGTGAAATTTACAAAAGAAAGAGAACACGTGTATATTATTTCTCAACGTGTCCAAGCTTAGTATAGTGTTTGATTATATTATTTATTTTCAAATTCAAATTTAAATTGTCTAAAAATTACAACTCAAAATTTTGAACTCCTATCGAGGCGTGTCCCTAGGCGTTTATAATATTAAATCCTTATTCTGAACGCAATGGAAAAGGTTTCGAGTCCTAATTCGATCATATGGAGAAGATAGCTTTTTGGATCCAGTTATAATATTAAATTTCAATATAAATTCAGAGCGTTTATCTATCGTACGGCCAAATGAACACTCCAAACACTATGAAAATTGAAATCCGATAATAATACACTATTACGTATCCAATGGAATCGCGTTCATCGAAATCCGAGACTGTGCCTTAGAAGGCTATTTTAAATATCGATTTAAACAATATATTTTAAAAACTGAGCAAAACATTTCTAAATTCAAATATAAGGCTTCCCTTATCTTCAGTATCATAAATTTAATTTCCCAAGCCTTTGAAATATTTTCACCTGGCTAAAAACCCAAGATTCAATATTTTAACCAATTTTCAATTATTAAATTAAATAATTTGATTGCCAAATAAATAGTGATATTTGAAATTCAAGTTAAATTAGCTTTCAAATATTTAAAATAAATTAAACATTTCAATTTCAAATATCCAGCAATCCTGGGTCGTCACATTCCTCCCCCTTTAAAGAATTTCGTCCCCGAAATTACTAGTTAAGAAAAATGGTCCACAACCTGATAACTATTTTCCTCAAAACCAAATAGTTTTCCAATAACTTCCCCAAACAAATCTTTTTATTAAAGACACAATCACTCTTACCAACTTCCTAGACTCGTCCGTCACTTCCAAACAATATTATTTACTCAACAATTTAAATTTAAATTTAAAATCATCAAAATTTTCTCAATTTTTTTTTCTAATTCCCTAAATTTTTAAATTTCACTAACGTCTCCTTTGCACGGCTAGCTCGGTCAACTACAAAATGCCTCTACGGGCCTCAAATCTCAAAAGAAAACAAAAAAGCCAAGTGGCTAGATCAGAAAATCATCAAATTTCACACGGAAATTTAAATACATACCTTTGCCTAGCAAATTTCAATTTATCTTCAAAAATCAAAAATCCCAACTCCCTTTCGCTTTTTAACACCTGAATATTCTACTTAGAAATAACATCAAATCTAGCTTTCAAAATAATTTATACATTTCTTTACAAAATTTTTCATATCTATTTCGTTCACATCCGTACGATGCACATATATCATCCGTATGCAATACCCAATTCGATTGCTCATTCGATCATACAATTTCACTTTCGAACTAGTACCGTCCCCCTTGACTTCCTAGTGTGGACTCAGATCTGGTTTCTTGATCAAAAACCATCATTCTCCTTGCACAACCACAACTATGATAGAGAATTTCTAGAATCAATCAAAAATCCATATCCAGAGTTCGCTACCGAAAATCAATTGAAAAAATCCCAACTCGGATCGGTATAACTACCTCGAAATTATATACTCGAATCTGGATCAAATCGTTATGAGAATAAAATAATATACGTACATCTTACGTATTTATATCCACTGATTATTAACTATATCAATTCTCTTTTATTCACATTATTTTGATTTCTATTCACTTATCCACAATTATCCCATTTCACGTCTTCCAGTTTGATTTTGATCCGATTATTAACTTAGTATATTTCCAATACTAAATTTACTTAAGAATTTTCAACCTTAACTTTTCTTAAGTTTAATATAATTATTTTATACACTCTTGCATTATTACTTTCACTTTACCACTTGGTTCTTATCTACGTTTATTTAGATTGGATTCCAATTCCATAGAGATTCCATTTGCTACAATTTACTAATTAATTCCAAATCTCAATACTTTTTCCCAATCTTCATCCAGATTTTCATTTTCAAGAATTCAATTTATCTTCGAGATCTGAATATTGAATTTTATCAACTATCTTCCATTCACAACTGGTTCATATCATTATTTTAAATTAGTTACACTTATTAATTTTTTTAAATCTCAAACAATTTTTTTATTTCCAAACTTTTATTATTTTAGTTCACTTCGAATAATTCTACAACTTCACTTTATTTTACACATTTTAAATTAAATATCATCACAATATACAATTCCAATTTATTTGTTTACCCACTTGAATCAATTAGTTTACTCATTAGTTTTATTTCAGTCCTCTACTTTATTTAGTCAAATGTTGACTAACTTCCATGGCACGCAGTTTAAATTAATTCCTAATATTCAGTTTCAATTCTATTTCTTACAATTGCAAATTCATTTGTCTATCCACAATTTTATTTCCAACTTATAACTTTTTATTTAAGTGACTGTTTCTTTTATTTTCCTTAGACTTCTTTAAATTCACTTTTTACTCAACTTTATTTAATTCCACTCCAATTCAATTTAAATTTTAAATTTCTATAAGTTTTCAATTTATTTCCATTCCATTTACTAACCTTCTTTAATTGGTTTATCTTTCTAGCTTTATTCTCTAGTCACACTTACCTTTGTTTACCCCTTTCAAATTGAATCTTATTCCACAAATTTCAATAAAAAGTTTATTTATAAACTTTTACTTCTTTTAGTTACTTCGAAAAAATTTACAATTCACCTTTCGTGACACAATTTAAATTGATTCCATTATTCAACTTTAATTCTAGTACTATTACTCAAAAATTTAAATAAATTTGTACCCCCACAAATTTACTGTCAATAAAATAAACTTTTTTTTACTAGATTCAATTACATTCCATTATAATTCTAATTTTTAACTTCTTTAAGTTCTCCAGCTTATTTATATTCCAATTACATTTTCGACATTTGATACAGTGGTCTTATTGATGGGTAAGATTCTGTTGTTGTTTTGTTTTCTCTTCTTCTCTCTCCTTCTTCTTTTACCTTAATTGTTCGGTTTTCCAGTATTCGATTGCTCGGCATTTGACATAGTGGTTGTATTGATGTCGATTTTCAGACGTTGAAAAATCGGGTCGTTACACTTGGTATCAGAGCTGAAGGCTAAGCGAGAACCTTGGCTCTGGTGCGGATTACTCATTTGAATAGAGTCTGTAGTACTCTAGAACGAGTTTGAGTGTATTAATAGTATGAGCGCGTATATGTTAGTGGATATAAAAATTGTTTTTTATTGTGTTGACTTATCGGTTAAGTGTCTATGAATTCCGGTCGATTTGTGGGACGCCATGTGATCGGTAAGGGTTTCTAAGCTCTTAAACAAGATAAACTGACACAGTATTGTTTTAAAAAAGGGTAAATGAAATAATTTTACCCAAATTATTTTTGTATCTAAAAGTTATAATTTTCGAAAATTATTATAATTATATATGGTTGCTTGGTTGTTAGGCAGTGATAATATTAAATTATTATCATTTAAGCGTGAAATTGAATAAGAAGTTACGATAATAATCAAAGGTTAAGGAAATAAATTCATTAATAGAATGGAATCTGAAATGTAAATTACGAATGTGACTTATAATTGAAATTGAGGTTAAAATTCCAAAGTAATGTTTGAATATGATTTGGATTGATTTGGACTTTGGAATTTTGGGAAAAGTTTAAATTCCTTTCGGTTTGAAAATGGTTTTCAAAAGCTTTAGAGAAATAATGGTAATAGTATTTGTAAAATATTTTGAATTAGATTTGAAATCTGGTGAGATTTGGAATTTAAATTTTTTTGAAGGGGTTTCAAAGAGATAAAAGCAGTGAACTCTTTCGGTCGTCGGGTCGGTGATGATTGTAGCATCATCGATGTTCATTTTCGAGTTTTCATGGGAGGAATTGCTGCCTGCGGATTTTAAATTGGAGTTGTTTGTAAAAAAACTGGGATTGGTTTTAAAATTCAAAAGATAATTTGATATATAGATGAATTGTGTATATATTTGATTTCAAAAATGATTTTTGAAATGTTGGAAAATTGTTTAAACTCTGGAAGTTTAATTTAAAATGTTTATAGAATATAAATAGGTTTGATTGCTAATAAGATTAGAAATTTGTTAGAATAAAATTTAACTTAAAAAGGAGCTGTTTAAATAGGTATGGAAACAAAATAAGTTAGAATGTACGCCAATTAAATGAAGTAAATTTAAAAAAGTTAGCAAATGGAATTTCAATAAGTGGAAATTTATAGAAGTTAAAATTTGAATTAAAATCGAAGTGTAATTGAAAAACTAAATTTAAGGAAAAATCTAAGTAGGCTAAGAGTAATGGTCATTGGAATAAAACTTACTAAGTTTGAGTTAAATTTGTGAATAAACAAATAAATTTACATTTGTAAGCAAGTAAAATGGAAGCTGAGTATTGGAATTAAAATTGAATTGTGTTGAATTTTGTGAAGTGGGAAAATTAGTCAGGTTGGACTAAATAAAACGAAGTATTGAATATTAGGATGTTATTTAATTTAAACTATGTATAGTAAAAGTTGGGAATAGAAGTGTTTGAGATTTAAATAAATTAGTAGCGGGATTAATTAAAGAAATGATTAATTGAATATGGTTTGAAATAAAGGTAAATAGAATTCAATATCTAAAATGAAGGTAAATTGAATTCATATGGAATTGGAGATCCAGTTTAATAATAAGTGGATATAAAGGCTAAAGTGGTAAAATAAAAATAAATATAAGAAGTGTATAAAATATTTATATTGAACTTAAGAAATGAATGTTGAAATTCTTAAGTAAGTTTGGTATTGGAAATATACTAAATAATTTTGGAGTGGAGATTAAGTTGTGAAGTGGGCTAATTGTGGATAAGTGAATAGAAATCAAAATAATGTGAATAAAAGAGAATTGATATAGTTAATAATCAATGGATATAAATACGTAAGATGTACATATATTATTTTATTCGCATAGCGATTTGATCCAGTTTCGAGCACAGAATTTCGAGGTAGTTATACCGATCCGAGTTCGGCAAACTCTGGATATGGGTTTTTGATTGATTCTGGAAATTCTCTATCATAGTTTGTGGCTATGCAAGGAGAATGACGGTTTCTGAACAAGAAATCAGTTCTGAGCCTGCACTAGGAAGTCGGGGGAACGATACTAGTTCGGAAGTGAAATTGTGTAATCGAGTGAGCGATCAAATTAGGTATTGCGTATGGATGATGTATGTGCATCATACAGATGTGAGTGAAATAGATATGAAAACTTTTGTAAAGAAATGTATAAAATGAGTTCGAAAACTATGATTGGATGTTATTGCTAAGTAGGATACTCAGGGATTAACAGCAAAAGGGAATTGGGATTTTTTAATTTTTGAAGATAAATTGAAATTTGCTCGGCAAAGGTATGTATTTAAATTTCTTTATGAAATTTGATGATTTTCTGGTCTATCCACTTGGCGTTTTTGTTTTCTTTTGAGATTTAGGGCCCGTAGAGGCATTCTGTAGTTGTATCGAGCTAGCCGCACAAAGGAGAGGCTGGCGAAATTTTTTCAAAAATTTAGGGAGTTAGATAATTTTTGGAATTTTTTTGATAATTTAAAATTTGAATTTGGATTATAATTTGAATGGTTGAGTTAGCAATGTTGTTTGAAAATTTTGGATAGGTTAGAAAGGTTAGTAAGGGTAAAATTGTTGTTATAAAAAGATTGTTTTGGGTATTTTTTAAAATGTTTGGTTTTTGGAAGTTGATAAATACTATTTAGAATGAGAAATAGTTAACGGATTGTGGACCATTCTTCTTAACTAGTAATTTCGGGGACGAAATTCATTTAAGGGGAGAGGAATTTGACGAACCAGAATTTCTGGATATTTGAAATTGAAATATTTAATTGATTTTAAATATTGGAAAGGTTAGTTTAATCTGAATTAGAAATATCACTGTTTATTTGGGCAATTAAATTATTGAATTTAATAAATGGAAATTGGGCAAAATATAGAATCTTGGTTTTTAAGCTAGTTAAAAATATTTCAAAGGATTGGAAAATTTATATTTATAATACTGGAGATAATAAGAGTTGTAAATTTAAATTTGGAAGTGTTTTGCTTAGTTTTAAAAATATAGAATATGTATTGATAACAGTATTTGATTTAGCAGTAGGGTATAAATTAACTTAGTTTTTAATTTTATATATATATATATATATATATATATATATATATATATATATATATATATATATATATATGCACGTAAGATCTTGAAGGAAAGTATAGAAATTTTAAAATGTTGAAAGTTAATGTAAAATTAGTTTTTGAAACCTAGAATTTATTTTTAGTATCGATTTGGAAATAAATATACATGTTTTAAACTTACTATTTAATTTTTAAAATAATGGATTAAGGTGATATAATTAACTTATTTAAGTTACTAAAGGATTTAAAAAAAAGGAAAATAATTAGTTCAAAATAAATTATGGATTAAATTTATCAATAGGAAAATTAATTTGTTCGACCAATTCGAATAGTAATAAAACCTTATAATGTTTATACAAGGTCAGAAAATCGTGAAGCCAAATCAAGATTGGATCGAATTTCGAACAAAATAAAAAAGGTGAGTCAATCTCACATATCTGGATTATTATTTAAATTTAAATAGTTAAATTTAAATATTTGGTTGAATGACTGATTTGATTGGATGTGGTATATTATATAGTAGTGTGTGTGTGTGTGTATATATATATTGGAGTGAATGATTTCCCACGTTATATAGCGAATGAGACCCTATGTGCCACATAATAGCGGATGAGATAATATAGTCCCATATACCGCGATATTCCACCTCGAAGTGGAATTGGTATTTTATATTATGCACATTAGCGGATGCAGGGAAACAGATTGGAGGGATCCAATTGGATTCCTCAAAAATATTTAGATTATTTAATATTTTGTGTTATGGTTTATTGGATAATCTGTGATAGATTATATTAGTAATTGGAAATAATGGATGCTATGTTTGATTGAATATATATAGGTATACCGAGTTATCAAAAATGTATAGACTGGACTTCTGAAAAGAAAATATAAGAGAGAATTTTTAAGCAAAATAATTATAGAGAACTTGGATAAATTAAAGAATAATTTAGAAAAGGATAGAGGTTGATTTTTAAAAATTATAATAAATAAATTCCATAGTATGGAAAACGAGGTTTTTGATTAAATGGGAATAAATGAATTTTTAAACTTAAGTGATATTATTTAAAAGAATAAAAGATTTATTTTTCAATTCAGGATTTAAACGGTTTAGGAAAAGTAAAAGAAGAATTTTGAAATAAATATGAAATTGGTAGTTTCAATTTAAATAAGATTTTAAATCATAATTAAGAATTTAAATCAGAAATTAATGGGTTTTCAAATAAAATTGAGTAACTAAAGGAATTTATTTTAAAATGAAGTAAAATCTGAAAATCGATTTGGAAATTGATTCAGATTTTGAATTGTATTTTAAGGAAGTTGAGACTATGGAATTTATAAACGAGGTTTATAAAGTGAAATAAGATATCAGCGGATATTTGGAAGTATAAATTCACGATGGAATTTATAAAGGAATGGGTAATTTATTTTAAATATAAATAGTGGTTTATTTTTAAAGGTGTGGACGAGAAGTGTATTTCCCTGAAAAGCCAAGTACGTTTTCAAAGCAGTTTTTTTTAGTATAAGTTAAAAGTTTTAAAGTTTTTTTAAAGAATGTTTTTAGGAAATTATTATTTAAGTTGTTCAAATTTTAAAAGTAAACATTTATTTAAATTAATTATAGTAGTAAGTAATTGAAAGGTTCGACTAGTGTTATGATTTAAGGATAATTACTAATATTATATTTTATAAAGTAGTTTATTCTAAAGATAGTTTGGTTAAGTTTTATTTGAAAACTTGTATAGAATTTCGTAACTCTTATTTTAAAATTTAGTTTGGCTTAACTTTTATTTTAAAAACCAGTTTTATATTGTATAAAGTAGTGTTATTTTAAATGTTTTTAATATATATATTTTTGAATTAAGTGTTTAATTAGTTTTAATTCAAATGTTTTAAAGTATATTTTAAAATAAAGTGATTTATATTATTTTAAAATCTTTAGTATTTGGACTTGGTGATTTTCAGTGGAAATAAATAATATTTGAGAAATTTATTCCGTGAGAGAAGGGAGATTTGAAACTAATTTCAAAAGATTGAAGTGAAGAAGATATCTTGCGAAGATATTTTGAATAATAAATAATTTGAAAAATTATTTAAATCTGATGGTTGTTTGTGAATGTTATTTGATAGTTAAATAACCGACTATCAATATTGGCCAATGCGTTGATCATTTTGAAGAGTCCGAGTTGGAGATTAATTTCTCGAAAACCACTTCGATCCGGTTTGAACATTTTCATGTGGAAGACAAGAGCATGGAAACGAAGATGGAGCAGTGAAGTGCAAGGGCTAATCGCTACTAGTGCAGAGGGCGATTCCGAAATGGATGTAGTAGGAGTAATGCCTTCGGCTCCGTGCGAACCCGGAACGGACTTGTATGGATGAATGCTTTCAGAACATCGTCAGGAGGACGATGAGCATTCTAAGTGAATGTGTGCTAAAAGGTGACGTATAGCCTCGAGCCCTACTAATCGGGAATGGCTAAAACAGAGGAGGTGCACACAAGGCTAAGTGGCTAGCAACCAATTAAGGTAAGGTCACCCCTGTCTAGATGTCCCTTTATTTCGGCTATGTGGACGGTTGTTGATCCCAACCGCGGGCTGAACTTATTCGGACTATCCAGTAATGGGTAGCTCCGGTCTTGTAATGCAGAGGATCAGGATGGATCCTCGGTACGGTGATCTAGACCACGTACTATGACGGGCGGTAGCCCAGTAGCCCTGCCATTGATGGAAATCCATTCTCCCTACGTGCCTTTATGGTTTTTGTTTGTAGAGCCCACTTTGTGGCTAGTAGATCGAATTTAATAATGTAACAATTTCGACCATTTGAATAAGTATTTGTATATAGACACTACTATAATATCAGAGGATTTTATAAGAAATGTTTTTGTTATCGTAAGGTAAAAACCCGGCATGTTTATTTGTGGTGTGGTCTTACGAGATACCTTTGATTTTCAAATGATTTTGAAAACTTTAATAATCCAATTGGGTGCTTTTTCTCACGCTGGTTTTCCAGATTGACTCGGGTGTTATTTAACTATAATGCTCGGGTCAGACCGAGTATTATAGAATACAGATTCTGGATGGATTGCTGTGGAGCTTAGGAGATGAGCTGGATGATGAGGCGTATTTCCGTAGATTCATATTTCCGTTTGGCTGAGAAAGCTGTATATTCAGCTTTGGAAGGACGAAATATTATAACCTTCCTGAATTGTGTTGTTGATTTATATTGTACTCTTAAGATGTATGTATAAACAGATATAATTCTTGTTTTAAAGATCAGTTATTATCTATTATGTTTTATTCCGCTACGATGGTAGGATTTTATTGTTGTTTTGTTTTCTCTTCTTCTATCTCCTTCTTCTTTTACCCTAATGGTTCGGTTTTTCGGCATTCGAATGGTCGGCATTTGATACAGTGGTCATATTAATGTCGATTTCGGGCGTCAAAAAATCAGGTCGTTACAAATGGCCGAACTCAAATATGCGACTCAAATCTAATGTAGCAGGGTGGTTCATCTATCTAGCAATAGAGAGGGATAACCGTCCTGAAGAATGATGGTCAACGCAATTAGGTTTGGGTGGGCTTGCAACCCATAACTCAGTTCGTGGAAGGGTTTGGTGAAGGACTAAGGACGGGATTAGGGTTAACCGGGGAATTAATGTTTGGCGACAAGATTTAGAGAAGAACAGGGATTGAGTGTGAATAAAGGGTTTGGGGATTTGAGAAATGGGAACAAAAAAGGAACGAGGAGAAGAAGGCAGAGAGGCATGAGAGCGGTAAAAAATAACGGTTGAGCCAAAATTTTGAGTTGGAGCCAAATAAATTTATGTTGAAGGGAAAGCTCCAAGCCAAAAATGTATTATGATAAGTTAAATTGAGATTATACCCAATTATTTTGAATGGTATTTAATAATATAAGTTAAATAACCGTTGTTTTGAAAGATATATATGGAGAGAAAATTTTCAATACAAAGGGATTCAATTACCCAGCTATTGTTTTAAAGCTATTTAATATGATAAAGTTAAATAATTATATATAATGACTATTTCTTAGGTTATGAATATTTTCATTTTTAGAAAATTTATATTAAAATATTATGTAAATTGCTTGAAATCTTTATTAAAATATTAAGTATTACTTCTAATTATTAAATATAACATTCTAATTATTACATATCAATTCTTAATTATCAATTATTAATACCTAATTATTAGTTATTAATAAATGGTTACTGAATATTAATTGTTAAAAAATTAATTATTAATTATTAATTATTTCATATCTAAAAATAATTATTAATAATCAGTGATTAATAGTTAATAATTGTCTTTTATTTAATAATTAATTACTGCTATTTAATGATAATTATAATACATAAATTATTAATTATTAATTAATAAATCAATTATTATTAATTTATTAGTGATTTTTTATTACATATTCATTATTTAATTATTTATTTGATTATTAATTATTTAATATTATTTATAATTACTAATTATTAATTTTTATTATTTATTATTTAATATTATTTATTATTACTAATTATTAATTTTCAATAATTATTATTTAATGTAATCATTGATTAATTACCGTTTATTATAATGGTTAAACTAAGAAGTTGTAATAAGCCTCTATTACAACTTATAATAAAAAAGAGTTAGTGAAAATCGGCATCTATTACAACTGGCGGAAAAATAGTTATAAGAGACATTAACTTCAACTTGCAGAAATAAGCATTATTGAAAATAGGCATCTATTAGAAACGGTAAAAAAAGGCTGTAATATGCATCTATTACAATTGGAAAAAAATGAGTTATTAAAAATTAGTTATTACAATTTTTTGAACAAACATTATAAAAGGCCTTTATTACAACTGGCAATTTGTGATCTTTGTAAAAATATAGTTGTAATAGAGTCATTTTGTTGTAGTGGTAATACCCTAGAATGAGTAAACTCATTAGAGATAGGGTTAGTAGCACCATAGAATAAGCTAAGTGTATTATATATAAGAGAACGTATTTGCTAGTGATTATAAAATGATTTATATTATGTTGATTGGTTGAGATATGGGATGTCATGGCATTAATAGGAATTTTTGAGCACTTGAACAAGGAAAGCCGACACAATATTGTTTTTAAATTGGCAAATGAAATAATTTTAGCTAGCTTTATATTTTATATGTAAAGGAATACTTTTTATAAAATATATATAGATTTCCTTGTGTGTTTGTTTGTTAGGAAATGATAATATTTAATTATTACCATTTATTATTTGATTAGCCACGCTCACCCAATTAGGAGCATTCACTATTGTTTGTTGATTGAATAATCATGCCCGTCTATTTCAGAGTATTTACTATTGTTTTTTATTTATAAGAAATTTACGTTCTCACTATATGGGTTGGGTAGATATTAATTTATGAGAACATTGAAATGAATACCTCATGAGTTTAGTTTCACGGTTTGACTATATGGTGTTCGATGGTAATCTTGTGTTAAAATTGGATTTTAATAAAAGCTGTTTATTATAATCTAAATAAAGTCATGCATTTATGGATGGTTTTATATAAGGAAGGGAAAATTGTATAAGTGTAATTTATAAGTATGTTTATAAGAAAAAGGATTTGGGCCTAGAATTTGAAAATTTAAATCCTGGTGTTTCTCAAAATTGTTTTTCAAAGTTATGAGGGAAAATAATGATATTATTTGAAATTTTTTTGAATAGAAATATTTTTAAAAGGATTTTAAAGGAGATAGAAAGCACTGAACTCACATCGGTCGTTGAAAAATATTTCTAGTGATGATTGTAGCATCGTCGGTGTTCGTTTTCGAGTTTCTAAGTGAGGGATTGCTACCATAGTATTTTGTCATAGAGTTGTTTGGATAAAACCATTTTTTTTTGAATTCCAAAGTACGATATGATATACAAAAGAAGCTATGTATATATTAATTATGTCAAAATAGAGTTGATATAAAACCGGTTGTTTAAGTCTAAATTTCTCAGTTAAGTTATTTTATGGATACATTTTCCTATGCATTAGGGTAGTCTGGACATGCATCTCTTTTTAATATGTTGTCCGGTAATTTTTCATTTATTGGAATGAAATGAAATTTCTGAAGAATTTAGATATTCGGGAATTCAAAATTTTACTTTGAAATTAAATCTAGGTTTTTTTGGTGGAATTGTAAGGGAATAAGTATTTTAATTTATAAATTTGGAAATATAGTAACTTAAATACAAATTTTATATTGCTGAACATCCTGGGTAAGAAAACCAATCTGAAATTTGAAATTGTACGCACTCTTAGGATATAGGAGAGTGCTGTATGAATATAGATACTTAAGTTTTAATGTATCGATAAACGTAAGTAGTGTTTTATAAGGTGTTTATCAACTTAAGCCATGAAATATTGGCATACTTAAGTAATGGGTTTATGAAATGAAATCTTGTATAATGAAATTGAATGTTATTTAAAATGGAAGGCAATGGGTAATAGTTAAAAAACCAATGAATAAGTATGTAAGATGTATGTAGATCATTTTATTCACACAAAGATCTTTGATCTAGATTCGAGCACATGAATTCGAGGTGATTTACATCGGTCCGAACAAGGATTTTTCACTCGATTCTTGATGGCGAACACTTCATACAGGTTTGTTGATCTGATTCCAAAGTTCTCTATCATAGTATATGCCTATGCAAGTACGGTGGTTTCTAATCAAGGAACCGGATCAAAATCTGCACTAGAGATGTCGAGCAAGTGATACTAGGTCAAAAGTGGAATTGTGCGATCGAGCGAGGGATTATATATGTTTGTAAAGTTACTTGACATGATAGGGGGTTCTTGCTTTGTGAATTGTGTCAAAGATTAGACTCTAAACCCTAAACATCCCTAACATTTATAAGTTAGTTTCAGTCGAGAGACTGGTCGTAAAATTAGATTCGAGGTTACTACTTGTAGGCACTACCCGTTTAAGGGGGACATTACAACATAGTATAATGTCTGTGGTTTAAAATATCAATAAAAATGGTTTGGTTATCATAAGACAAAAACTCGTCTATGTTTATATGCGGCAACGTCTTATGAGATACCGTTTATTTTGGAAAAGGTTTTCAAATGTAGAAATCAATATGATTTGATAAAGTTTTCTCATGCTAGTTTACCAGACTGATTAGGGCATTTTTTTTTCTTATAATGCTTTGGGTCAGCCCGAGCATATTTTCCTGATTTAGCTGGACACTTTGGAGCTTCAAAGACTAGCAGGATTGTCCAAGAAGCACTCACGTATATTTTATTTCCACCATATTTGTTGGTTGTATGTATTAGTAATTGTGAGAACAGGTTGTTATAACTGTCCAAGCCGATGATTGGTTTGTGTACTATGATTTGTTGTATGTATATTATAGTTTTTCTTTACCTTGTATATGTTTCATATTATACGTTACTATGGAAATTCTATTTTATCTTTTCTTTCTTTTTCCCCAATAATATGTCATTTCGTTACTTGAAGCTCGGCACATGAATACCGTGGATGTATTAGTGTTGACTTCTGATATCGAAATGGGGGGTCGCTATAGTATTTCCAACCCTAGTTCACCTTTTGCCTAAAACTTCCACTACTAACTATTAAACTAAAGAAAAATGAGGCCACACCCTATATAAATCCATATACAGGTAGATCTTGGCGTCCTACACTCAAAGATACCATTTCCAAGGATTTCACTTCATTTTTGAGGGCGAACACTTGGTACAAATTGCTGATATGATTCTAAAGTTTTCTATCATAGTATTGGCTATTTATGGAAAATAGAGGTTTCTAAGTAAGGAACCTGATCGGAATCTACACCATAGTGGTCGAGTGTGCAGTAATAGTTCGAAACTAAAATTGTGCGATCGAGCGAGGCGATTAGACTGATATTGCGTACAGATGGTATATGTACATTGTATGGGCTTCATTGAAATTATACGATTTTGACATTTATAAATGCAAGCCATACGATTTGGATATAATTTGTAAGTAAGATGCAAGTTCATGGAAGCAAATGCTAGTTGATGCTTTTGGTTTCATGAGTATAGTTTGATTGCTCGACTAATAGGTACATGTTTATTTTTTTGGCTTAGTTTGTTGATTTTATGCCCCAGTTATGGGAGGCCACTTGGCTTTTGCTTTCTTTTGATGGTTAGTGTCCGTACCTTTAAAGACTTGGAGAATTTAATAAATCTCTTTCAATTAAAATTAATTTTTAAAAGTTAATAGGTTTGGAGGCATTTTTCTTACTTTGGGGAATTCGGGGATGAAATTCTTTTAAAGGAGATAATGTAATGATCCGGAATTTCGGTCATTTGGTTTTGAATATTTAATTAATTTTAATATTGAATAACAGGTTTTAAACATGAATTCAAACATAGGGATTGATTAAAATATCTGAATTGTGAATTAATATTTGAATAGTGTTTCAAATAGTAGGTTTTTTAATTGAATGTTAATTGAATGGATTTCATAATCTTATTTAACTTTTTTTAATTAATAAATATTCATGGTGCATTCAATAGTAAATTTATTTACAGTTATAAATCGTTCAAAAAAATAATCAATTTTTTTATTTTAATATAATGACTCAATTTTTAATGGCATATAATTTATTTGAATTTTTCATAATTTGTAATTCGAGCAATATTTAAATTATCATTTGACGATTTTTGGGCAAAAGATAGTATTTTTTGACTTTACAGAATTGAGTAATCAATGTATATTATTATTGTTTTGAGGTACCTTCGTTATTCTGAGTACATCCGTAATTTTGTTTTATTGTTCGTAGTCCATACACAATTAAAAATCTGTGCGACGAGATGTTGAAAATTTATACATATATATAACCTCACACTTAAAAATAAATCAACCCTCTACTTTCCTCCTTTTCTTTTTTTCCATCATCATTTCCTATAAGATAAAAGAAAAAAATTGATCTACTTCATTCAAAAAAATCAAAATCAAAAAATCAAAAAATTGTATCTTTGAGTTTATGAGGCTAAGATATACATGTAGATGGATCTATATAGGGCGTAGCCTCATCCTCTTTGGTTCGGTAGTGCAATAGCGGGAGTTTTTGGAAAAGGCGAACTAGGGTTGGTGATTATGCTTGATCTAGTTGATGTGAGAGTAGAAAACTTTATTTTTGGGTTTGTGGTGAAAGAGGGCACCTCGATGACGAATTTGGTGGGTCGCAGTTGTAGAGAAGAATTGCATCACAATCAACTGTGGATTGGAAGTTATGTTTCTAGAAGGGGTTGTAGGCCGAGAGTGATGGTCATGGGAAGGTGGAGGTCGATGAGAGGTGAACGACGACGAAGTCGGTTTTTAATATCATGAGAAAATAAAGGAGCTTTGGGTGGATGAAGTAGCAGCAATAGGGAGGTGCAGCTTCTCGTTAGGCGGGAAATTGGATGAGGAAGAAACATTAGTGCGTGATTAAGTTTTAGAAAATGCAATTAAATATTAAATTATATTATTTAATTTCCACTAACTTAAAAATGCAATAACTTATTCATATAAGGTCCAATCAACATGATACTTTTTGTTGGCACTCTTAATGATGATAGCTTCGTGATGGAATTGATTTGGCTGAATTTAGAGTAGATTAAAATTTGAGCTAAATCAGATGTCGTTCGATTTTTACTCAAACCAAAACGCCTCGATGTCAATTTGAAATTTCGATGAGTATAACTCACCTCTTTGGTTAATCATTTATTATAAAATAGATAGAATTTTACTATTTGTGTTTGGTTGAAATTATTGGCTGATTGGTAAAAAAATTCACTTTGAAAAGCAGTCAGTGTTTAAAACATATATGAATTTTATTGAGAAATCTGGATTTCACGATATTGTTACTTACAATTTTCAGTTATATTCATTTTGTTTTATTTCAGTTATATATCTGTGATATAGATTGTTTAGTACTAAATTTGATTATTTGCCATATTGGATGTGACCCAACATATGTGAAAATTGAATTAGCAAAAATGGTAGTTATAGCACTGGTTAAGTACTATAGTAATTATTTGGTCTTGATAGAGTACTTTGAAATACTATAAATTGTTGATTTGGTTCAGAAACGATTTTTGATTTGGAAAAACAATTTCTAAATCTGATTATTTCGGAATTTCTGTGATCTTTTAATTTAAAGAGTTTTTTTAAACTTTTCTATTTTATTTCAACTTCTTTCGTTTTTTGATTTTTCTAATATATATTTAATAAATGTTTTATTAATTATTTTAGAAGTATTTGTTTTAATAGAAAGATATTATAATAATAATAGTTGCATCAAAAGTAAATAAAGAGGAGTTATCTTTTATTTAAAAGGGATTTTTGTTCTAAAGAAGATGGAAATATTTTGAAAATAAGTATTCGTGAGACAATTTATATAGATTGTTGTAACCGAAAGAACATATTATAAATGGTATCATATAGATTAAAGAGAGTCTTATAACTGATATTTTCTAAAAAGGAAGATATTTCCATTTGATAAATTTAAGAAATAAATCACATTTGTTGATTTATAATAATATGAGGAATAGTCATTTTAGAGAAAGTAGTTGGATTTATTTTGGAAACTGGATGTGTGATAATTATAAGCAGTGTTTTACAAATTGAAAAGAATTTATAAAAAGAAATCAATATCATTTTTATAAAATCGAAGCAATAAATTCCATTTAGAAATTTATTGAAATATATGAAAAGATCATGTTATCGAAAGCATATTAGTTTTATAATGATATTTTGAATTTTTTTGTATATGGAGTTTTGTATTATATTTGAAGTTTGGTTTAAGAAGGGAATTTTGGTAATTTTATTTAGAAAATTTATAAAAAGAATTTTATAAATGAATTTGAAATTTTATAAAGAGTTGCAAATAAGTCAAGGATCTATAACATAAGTTATAAATGGTATTTTATAAAAAGAAGTTTTTATAAAAGATTTTATAAATAATACAAAAGGTTTTTATAAAGGAGACATCAAGTAAGTTTGGGAATTTATTAAAGGAGGCTATAATTATGTTAAATGTATATTTATAAAGGAATTTATAAATGATATTTTATGAATGGAATTATAAAATGAATTTAGAGCTTATACTTATAAATGGTTTTATAAATTGTTTTAGAGAATAACAAGGAAGCTTTATAACTTGAAAAGAGATCTTGACATTTGGGAAGAAGTTTTAATGATTTTGAATATTTTTAAAAGAAGTTTTTTAAATGATTTGGATATTTGTAAAGAAGTCTATAATTACTTTTGGATATTTATAAATGAGTTTTATAAATAAACTTGCTGACTTATTAAGTGTTTTATAAATAGGTTTGGAATTTTAGTAAATAAGAATGTTCATAAATGAAAGTGATTTACTAAAGAAATTTATAAAAGAAACTGAGGTTGGATTTCCCTAGATCGGCCTTCTTAGTTTTGGTGGTGTAGACATTCGTTCCATGATTAGCACCAAAGAAATAGCATCTGGTTTATCCTTGTTTCCGTTTCTTTTAAAGAAATTTTGTTTTAGTCCTTTTATATGATTTTGAAATAAGAAATTTTTCATAATGTTTTGTAAATATACTTATACCATTGAGATCAGTATCTGAATACATTTTTTACGAAGGTAAAGTGTAGTGTTTTAGTGAGTATACTTATGCTAATGAGGTAAGTATAATGATATTTTTCAAGGTATTAAAAGAAGTATAAAGGTTTTGTGTATATTTCTTTGCAAAAGTATCTTAATATGAAAATTTTAAAAGTAGCTTGTGAAAAGATTAATTAAAGTGGCCTGATGGTTTCTTTTTGCTTAACCGCGCATGGTTAAATCTCTGTTTGAATTGTTTGTTTGTTTGATAGTTAAATAACTGAGTATTAAATGTTAGATCAATTTTAAAACTATCATTGCCGATTTGAAGAGACCGGGATCGGAGATATTCTCCAGAAACCACTTCGAAATAGCATAATCATTTGGAATTGGTATACCTTGAAGATGATCGAAGACGAAGTTCTTTGATGTACAAGGGCTACTTGCTACTAACCCTAAGGATGATTCCAATATGGATATGGTAGATGTAATACCTTTAGTTTCTTTCAGACCCAAACGAACTTGTATGGTTGAATACTGTCATTGCATTTCTACATGGAGGGCAGCGTTAGCATTAAGTGGGATTGTTATATAAAAGGTAAAGCATGGCCTCAAGCCTCATCAACCAGGAATCACTAAAACATGGGATATGCAGCATGGCTATATAGGTCACACCCATTAAGGTATGTCATTACCCTTCTAGATATATATTAATTTATGGATTTGGTTGTGCACAAGGTCTCTCTATAAAGGTTGCAAAGCAACCGAGATGATGACATATTCAGTACTATATAGAAAGTGATAGGCCATTTCCATGTAGCAAGGGTGAAAGATGTTCTTGTGGACCTCGATACATTTTCTAAAGGTGTACTATGACGGGAGGTACCCCAGTAGCCTAGTCATTGGTGGAATCCAATCTCCAATAACTTCCTTTCAGATTGTTTATATACCTATTATGATGGAATTTAATTAACGTAACAATTTCGACCATGTTTATATTTATTTAAATATCATTGGATTTCCTATGAAATGTTTTGGCTATCGTAAAGTATAAACACATATGTGTTTACATGCGGCGTGGTTTTACGAGATACCTTTATTTTGAAATGTTTTATTACTTTAAAAATCCATTTGGCTGTATTTATCATGCTGATTTACCTAGTGTTATTTTATTATGATGCACGGGTCAACCCGAGCATATTTTCAGATCTCATTTGGATGCTTTAGAACTTCAAAAGTCGAGCTGGATGCCTCCAAAATGTATATATGTATATTCTATTTCCACTGCATTAATTCATTATTTATCACAATTGTAAGGACATATTGTTATAGTTGTCCAAGATGATGATAGATTGGAGTTCTCTGATTTGATGTATGCACACTACAGTTTTTCATTTGTAAAGGTCTGTTATATATTATATATTATTCATCACATTATGAGATTATGTTCTGTCTTTTCTTATTTTTGCCCTAACAATCTGTCTTTCCCGCACTTGGATGCATGGCACGTGAAAACCATTGATGTATTAGTTTCGACTTTTAAAGACCGAAAGGGCGAGTCATTATATTTGGTACTGTAATGACCTAACCTTTTGATCCACATAAGTTGACATTAATGCATCCACGGTATTCACGTGTTGAGAATTCAATTGTCGAAAAGAACAATTGATGGGGAAAAGAAAAGAAAATGACAAAACAGTACCTCTCATCGTGACGAGTTGTATATAACATACAATAGATCTTAACACAAAGAAAAACTGTTACATACATACATCAATCAGGGTACACTAAACAAATGATAAGCCTAGACAGTAATAGCAACCTGTCCTCCAAAATACTATTAAATAAAACAACTAATGCAGCAGAAATAAAATATATGTGAATATGACATTCCAAGGGAGAAAATATCAACAATCAAGTTGCTGTGATGCTCGTAAGTGTACATCACTACGATAGTAGGTATATTATCAAAACCGCTAAGGCGCGTTTGCTAATTCTGTAGAATTCGATAGAGGTACCCTCAGTACTTCGAGAACAGTCCTCCTACACAAGGATCAGAGATACCCTTCCAAAGCATCGTACCTGTCTAGCTGAAGTACATAGGAAATGCATAGCTAGCCACCTAAGCCAAGCACAACGCTCCCAGCATACATAAACTATAGGTATCACTAGAAAGAGAGATGATTGCACCCTCATGGGTTAGCTAAACCTCCGACAATGCATCCTATATCTGGTTTTAGTCATTACCGTAGATGAGCTATATCACGCATTGCCAGCTGAACATATCTCGGACTCCTACATGGATTTCCATACCTCAACGAGTCTCGAAATCACACATGGATTCTCATATCTCAACTAAGATCTCGAAATCATACATGGATTCCCATACCCAACTGGTCTCAGAACCACACATGGATTCCCACGTCTCGAAGAAAACTCGGATCTCCTCTAAGCGTAGAAACCATATATGATTTGGAGTGGTTACGGTTTCAAGTCATCCATACAATTTACTCCCTTGCTTAGCGGGTGTTGTAGATCCAATCAATCGATTTTCAGAATACTCTATACCGGTTCTTTTGGAAATAATTGCACAATATATAGAAGCGAGGATCACCCGTTAACCGTTTATGTGGACGGATCTCTCTATCGTTTGTCCTAGGAGAACAAAACAACTTTATGCATATAGTATAATACCACGATGGTAACTATACCATATAACTCCTGTGTTTCTTCTAGATATTTCCAGAGTCAAACTCTTCAGTGTTAAGTAGGGAATATTTTTGTACCATCAAAATTTAGAAGGATTACATATTGAGGTGAAGATTTGATAGTCAGTTATTTAAGTACCAAATAAACAAACATTTAAAGCAGACATTTTGCCAAGGAAACCACTAAGTGCCTTAAATTAATATTTCATTAATTTAAAATCACTTCTCAATATTTACTAAAATATCATATACTTATCTCGCCGTATAATTATATTCAAAATCCCTTTCACTTTCAAACTTGGAAAACTTTTCCATATGCTTATAAAATGGTATAAGTATAATCATAAACATTCAAAATGGTTTTCTATTCCAAAATCATATTAAAATGATCAAACAAAATATCATTAAAACATGGATACTAATAAAACATCGATATTAATAACAAAAAAATAATCCTTTTCATAAATTTCTTTCCAAAATAAATATCTATTTTATAAATCTCCAAATCTATTTATAATGCTTTTTTTTATAAATCTCCAAGTTTATGTATGAAAATATAGTTTTATAACTTTAAAAATCCATTTGGGTGTTCTCATGCTGGTTTGCCAGATTGATCCAGGTCTTATTATATTATAATGCTCGTGTTAGACCGTGCATATTTTCATATCTCATTTGGATACTTTGGAGCTTTATAAGATGAGCTTGATGCCTCTATGACATATTTACATATACTGTATTCCACTGCATTTGTTGTTTATTTATCAGCATTTGTGAGGACAGGCTGTTATAACTGTCCATGTTGATAATAAATTAGAGTATTCTGATTTGATGAATGTAAGTTATAGCTTTTCTTTTGTAATGATCTCTTGTATATTATATATTAGTTGTCACATTTTGAGACTTTGTTTGGTCTTTTCTTTCTTTTTCCCCAACAATCTATCTTTTCGGCACTTGAACATTCGACATATGAATATTGTGGATGTATTAGTGTCGACTTTTGATGGTCGAATGGGCGAGACGTTACAATTTTATTTTGATAAAAGGATGTCAAATGTTTAGTATGACCTATTCATATTTGTTTGGCTACTTAATTGCATAGACAAAGAGAATCCCTTGTTTAAACTCGTTTGCTTATAAAAAGAAAGTTGCTTTTAAACAAAACCGATCCTTATAAATAAAGTAATTAAAATTAAAAACCATTATTTAATTATTTAAAATAATTTTAAACCTTGATTTAATAATAATAAATCTTATTTAATTAATAGCAAACCTTGCCTGATAATAATTAATTAATTACTGAATTAACAATTAATATTAATTAGTACTTATTAAACCATAATTAAATCTTAATCAATTAATAATTGATTAATCTTTACTCAATCATCCAATTATAATAAATTACTTAATTAATAATTAAGTGCTAATTAATTTTTACTTAACTAATAATTAAGTATTAATTATCTTTACTTAATTAATTAAATAATTTCTCTAACCTTTATTTAATTACAAAGTACTAATCACTTTTCAAAACAATAATACATTTTGAAAATTACTTTTCAAAAATACGTAAGATGAAAACACTTTTGGTTTAGAAAAAAATGTTCGATTTAACGAACCACATCCATAGCAACAATCGTTATAAATACCATTAAACTAGTTTTTACTTGTCTATTACTCTTCAAAACTTTTGTTTTTACATACTTAAACTTGTATAAGGGTTTCGAAAACTAAAATAAAGTATTAAACTTATAAACTTCTCAAGAAAAACACTTAAGTAAAAATAAGTTTAAATCTAAGGATCTCGATGTCACACGTCTATAGGTTCAATTGTCATCTTTTCTTAGCGTACTATATCACGTACATAAGCACAAACAAATGCACACATGCACACACATTATTCAATATCATAAACATATAAAAATCACATTTTTCCAACCATACTTAACTTTCTACTTTTTTCAGGTTTACAACCAACATTCGTATAAAACCATATATGCAAAGCATAAAACAAAATAGCTTTCAACTAACAATTAACAACAAGTTCTAACACAAAGGAAAGATTAAACTTTGCTTTGAAAAGGGTGACTTTTTACACACCAAAATCAACAAAAACCAAATAAGACCCCCTACGCTTAGAACCAACCCCGGATCGTGGACTAACTTTGTAAAAATTTGTACTTCTATGTTTTAGAACCTTATATTTTGATGTTTTAATCTTGACAACTATATAAGTATATATTATACGAACTAACCATATAAGCAGGAGAAGATACTATTCTACTCGATAATAGACTGAAGATCAAGAATCCAAAGTGAAGTTTCAAACTTCATAGACGGTTTGTCTATAGTTTAGTTTAGTAGCTAACGATTGTTAAAATCTCTCCAAGGTGGTACATGCATGCGCACATGGTTTTAAAATTATTTTCAAAATCATTACATATAATAAAAATTGTTTATATTAAGTTCATAATTAAAAAGCTTTAAAAAAATATGGCAATGAATACCAAATCAAGTCAACTGAATAGGTGTGCCTAGTCGACTTAAAACATGCACACATGGACATGTGCACTTGAAGGTTCAGTCAACTGAGCCACACCATTCAGTCGACCGAACTAAGTGTATTTTCAAAAATAAAATATAAAATTTAAATTTTTAAATATTCAAAAGACTGAAATCCTTTCCTCATTCGATTGAATATTCATAACGACTATTTTTTCTGAACGACCACCTACTTTTAACGAACAAAAACAACCCTTGATTCAAGAATTTTTCCGTATCATTTGACCGTATCTTCTCACAAAGAATTGTATCTTTTAAACTCTATATAGCCTTGAATTTGGTTGTTTCAACAACTTAATTTTTTGATTCTATTCCCATTCTCTTATTATCTGAAAAATTTTCATTTGCTTTCAGAATTTGTTCTAATCACTTGCACATTCAAGCACAAATTCATTTGTGATTATTTTGACTTCCAATCTTCATGATCTATATTATATACTACAAAGAAGAAGATTATAGAAAGGGTGTACTCTAAAGACTTATTTGTGCTATCAAAAGAGCACAGTTAGTCAAGAAAATTCTGTGTACTATTGAAGTCTTGTTCGGTTGCTCAGGAGGTAGAAGTACTATTCAGTTGTTTAGGCGGTAGAAGTCATGTCCGATTGCTCGGGTATTGTGATAACCGTTCCTCCGAGTTAATAAAGGGTTGATAGTAAATTCAAGGAGTCTGGGACTGAACGTAGAACGGGAGTTCAAACCATTATAAAATTTCCCTAGTGTCATTTACATTACTATTTACATTTTCTATTCATATTCCTCACTAGTAGATAACATAGATTACATTCCATATTACGATTCTTAGCAGCATTTTCATTATGGCCCTAAAGAGGCCAAATGGGTATGACCATGGGGAGATATGGCTTAGCCTTGGCTAGAGAGGATGTTTTTGGGCATGTTTTGGAAGAGAGGAGATGTAGAAAAAGAATGGAATAATGTTTAACTTGGTTTTAAGTATTTAAAATGGAAAAAGATATGATTTTTAATATTAGAAAAACTTTCGAAAGCCATTAAAAAGTTTTGAACTTAGAAAAGAGAAGATGAAGTTTAAAAATAAGAAATGGAGTGGAAAATGAGAGAGAAAAAGTGAAAATCGTTTTCATATAAAATGAAATAAACAAATTACCAAAGTTCCCTTTAAGTATAAACCCTCAACTTATAATTTGCCACATCACCACATCCCTCCCCTTCCTCCATATCATGCCACCTCATGCACCCCTCTCCTTTCTCACATTCCACCAAAGTACTACACATTTTAGAACACATTGGATAATAAGATAATCTTGTACCATGATGTGATAATAAATTTACATCTTTTCCTTTATTTTCATTTTTAAATTATTTGATAAGGGTCGCATTTCTTATTATTAACTTGGGTAAATAAATTTTACTATATTACTTTTAGCCATATATATGTTATTGATATATAAATATGTTTATTTATACTTAGCGAGCTCAACATTTATAATAACTTTTAGACCATGAAAAATTAAAAAATCATTTCTGGTCACATTTTCTAGTTTTCATCGAACTATCCCTATACAAAAGTAAAAAATAAATTTTATATCATTAATTATAAATTAAAAGAAGGTTATTAAAATTAAAAACATTAAATAAATTCCAAGTCGTTACATTCTTCCTCCTTTGAAAGAATTTCAACCCCGAAATTCCATCTCATGAGTAACCAATATTATTCATAAGTCTGCATGATGTTCATAGATCATCCATATGTAGAATCTGATTCGATCACTACTCTATCACACTTCTTCACTTTTGAACCAGTACCATCCACCTGATTCCCTATTGCTGACCTCGGTTAGGCTCATTAATTAGGAACCTCCATCCTTACATAGTCATATACTATGATAAAAAACCTTGATTTCATATCAAGAAACCTCACTGTGTGTTCGCCGTCAAGAATCTTGTGATAAATCCTTACTTGGAACGCTGTGAAATACCTTAAACTCACATACTTGAATTAAAACTATGTGAAAAAGAGAAATGATCTATGTTCAACTTTCGTATTTATTTTATTGGTTCTCACTAATACCAATTCTTTTTCAGTTAAAATATTTATGAATACTTTCCATAAAAACTAATTTTAAGTTTAACTCGTATAATATCCTACTATATCTTGAGAGTATATACCATTATTCTGTTCAAACTTTTCCATTTTGAATTTATTTCCCCTACATAACTTGAGATCTAAAAACTCGGCTTTTATTCCAAAATCCTTTTTGAAATGAAAAAATATATTTAACCATTGAAATACACACACACACACATACATACATATAGCCCGAGTAATCCTAAAATGATACTAAGGAAATGGGTACTACTAAATAGTATCATATATTCGCTGACCTAGTAGGGTAATACTTAAGAGAAGTGCTTACTATCCAAATGCATCTCTTTCCTATTTTTAGTTATTTTCGAGCCACTTGAACTAATTATATAAAAATACTTCATACATTTCAAAATCCCCATGTTGAACAATACTATTCAAACTTTCAAACAAATAGTTTTAATAAAAATTTAATTTCCAACTTGTTTTGGGTTCGTTGGGTTTGAATTCATTTCGATCATATAATGATAAAGAGAATAATTTACCAAGTGCACCACAACCTTCGCCTAAGCAAACATTCGACCATCGCTTAAAAGATTATTTAGATCATTACATAACAAATCGAGACTCATTCCCCAAACCAATCCAAAGAAAATGCATCTACATAAAATTTTCATTCCTAATTTTATTTACTTAATCAAAAACATTTAAGCATTATCAATATAATTTTCCAAAAGCACTGGGATTTACGTCTTCAAAACCTTTTATTTATAAAACACATTTTTATAAACCAAATTTATATAAAAATACATCTTTACATAAAACAATTTATCAAATATTTATTTTCAAATTATTCTAGCTTTTAATGAACACTTTTAATAAAATCAAATTTTAATTCAAAATTAACATCGAACTCTTTATCTACCCAACCCAGGGTTTAAAAAGGAAAATTGCTGATAAATCAATAAACATCAAGCAATGCTTAAAACTAGATGAGCATGACTAAACAAACTCTAAATGATAATAATTGAATACTATCATTTCCTAACAACCCAACATCTCATAAATAACGATTTTAATTTTTTGATTATCATTCCTTTATATATAAAATATGCCCCAAGGGAAAAATATGAAAGTGAGCTATGGATCGGTAATATGGATATACGATAATGCAGAGTACACAGATGATAGTTGTACAGTAAATAATGCAGAATATAAATGCAGTATAATAAAAATAACACCAGAGATTTTTATATTGGTTCGAAGCTCTGTCCAACGTCCAGTCTCAGAATCCTTCTGGAATTTTACTAAAACAGTATCCCTCACTTAACCCGGAGGAATAGGTTTATACAACCGTTGAGCAGCCGAACAAGGACCTGAGTGGTAGAACAGCATTTCGCCTCAGCAACCGAAGAGGACTTCACACGCCTGAGCCGCTAAACAGGACTTCAACAAATACAAAACGGTTGTTTGACTTTGTATGTTCTAATGATACAGATTTGTCACTTGTAGTACACCCTTCATATAATCTTCTCCTCGAATATATATATATATATATATATATATATATGAATTTTATGAAGAAAGGAATAATTTTGTTTTGAATATGTTAATGCTGAATATTTGAGAATATAGTCGCAAGTATATTCAAGAAAGTTAGACAAGAAAGATAATAAAATTTGGTGATTTGGAATCAAGTTAGAATATGTATTTATAGATGTTAAAAAGTGACGACTACTGATGAAGAGTTCTAGTTGAAATGTTGCATCCGAATCTCTTTGTAGAGATTCATAACTCTTCACAAATGGTCGTGTCTTTTCAGAAAATATAGATGTTAAAAAAATCAGTCAACTGAGCTTCTGGACAGTCGACTGGATATTCAAACGAAATTTAAATCTATATTTCTATATCTGTGCACCTGTGCATGTTGCACAAAATTATCAAGTCAGTCGACTGACCTAGTAATTTTTGTGCAATCTGCATAATTTTTCACAGCTTTATATATATATATATATTATCTATGATTACAAAAGAATTTTTTTGATAATATATATATATATATATTTCATATGCTTATATATGTATAAATCATTTTAAAATAAGAAGATTATATACATAAGCATATATACACGTAAACAAGGAGAGATCTTAACAAAATTAACTTAAGACTCCAAACAAAAATTATATAAAATTTATGCACCGGTTTTGATGTCTTGTCTCTATGTATTATATATTCTCTTTTTGTCGTAACAGTCAAATATGTATGTTGTATTGATAGTTTTGTGTCATGAATCAAAACCAAGTCTCAACATTCTCCCCCTTTTTGATTGATGACAACCTGTAAATAGATTTAAATTTTGACCTTATATAATATAAATACTTACTCCCCCTGAATCTTTGACGATCTATATCCTACATTCTTAATGTTAGTGGTAAGTTTTTCCCCCTTTGTCGTCGACAAAAGGGAATAAAGAGGAAGAATAATAGTATGATGTATTCATGGATATTAAAAAGAAATGAACATTCATACAGTACAATATCACAATCAAGAGTTTTGAAATAATACGAAAGAATTGGCTATTTAGTACAAGCCATAATGTTTTGAAATAATAAACTAATGTCTCTAGATCATAAGAGAGGCCATCATCTTACTCTATTACATGTTTACCCCTATCACCATGAGAACTTTGACTACCACTATCGCCTCCATTTCCGCCGTTGTCACTGCTACTCGCTTGATCATCAAAAGAGGAAGACCAAGTGAAGTCGAGTTGTTTACTCGGATCATCTAGTGTAGCCGTAGAAGTGCTGGATGAACACAAGATTGTTTTCCATAACTTTGTAAAAAATCCTTTAACTTTATCAAGCTTTTTGTCAACCTTAGTGATATGGGATTGAAGAATTTGTTGGTTACGCATATCGTGGAAATAGGCTCATGTGAAGGAAGGCTTGGATTATGAATCATAATTTCATCTTGTTGATGAATAGTTGATCTTTGGCGAGTTGGACGGTGAGATGGTGCTTTGCCTTATTGTTGTGGTGGTTGATCTTGAGGTAATTGGCGTTAAGTCCATTCTTCAAAAGAAATGATAGGAGGAGGTCGAGTGTAACGACCCAGAATTTTAATTTATTAAAATTTGAATATTTAATTAATTTTAGATATTAAGAAGTGAATTTATTAGTCGAATAAATTTTATTTTTGAATAATTGGATTTAATTGAATAATTAAATCGATAATTTAATATGTTAAATTATGGAAATAATTGAAAATTAGGTGAAATATGATTGAAAATGATTTGTAAAATTTTAATTTATCATATTGGAGTTAGAATGATATTTTAGAACTTTTAAAATCGAATTAAAAGTTAATTTGTGAAAATTGAATATTTTAATATTTAATCGACTAGTGAAATTAGCCAATTTTTGAACAGTCTCAGAATTGGACGAGACCAGTTCCATTGGATCCGTAATAGTTAGTTGTTACCGGATTTCAATTTTTGTGGCAATCGGAGTTATCGTTTTATCGTGGCAGCTCGAAACGCATCGAATTGTTTTTAATATTAATTTGGCGAGTTAAAATAGCCATTTTTCAAAAAAGTCTCGGATTTCGACGAAACCAGTTTCATCGGATCCATAATGTGATATTATTTTAAGGTTTCAAATTTCGTGTCAATTGGATTTACCGTTTGTCCGGTACAAATTAAAACGCCTAGAAAATCGTTTAAATCAGTTTAATTTAAATCGATCGTTTATTGCCATAACTCGCATAGATGTCCGAATTAGCTTTCGAAACCTGTTCCATTGTGTCCGGAACGTGGGGTAAACCCTAGAAACGCTGGTTACGGCGCGTAAATCGGAGTTTGAAAAACCCGGATGAATAGTGTTCGAAATTTCCTATAAATACACCTTAAATTCACAAGAAAAAAAAAATAAACTAAAACCCTAATTTCATCTTCAGGCCGCCACCATAGAAACCGAAGGCCGAAATCTTCCTACCTTTCTCCTCTAATTTCTTTCAATCCACTTAATATCATCGAAAACTCTCAACTAGAAAAACGTAGATCTCCTCGAGATCTTTAGATCCAACGGTGGTGATTGGATAATTTGCAACGTGGAGGGAGAAATCATGGCATAAAGGAAGCACGGTCGGCCTCGTTTTACGTGCAAATGGCGCAGCCGAGTTCACCATGGTTGATGCCGAGTGTAGCTTGCGTATGGGGCTTCAATTTGGAGCCCTCTGATCAAATATTAAGCGAGTAATTGGGTCGAAAAATCAAAACCTAAATTGAGTAAATGGGTTCGTGCACGCGTATTGTTACTGGGAAGTTGTGTGTTTGGAGAAGATGGGTAGGCACGGCTGTGATTTGCTGGAGGATGGATCCAATGGCTTAGATTAGGTTAGGTTTATAAATAATTTAATTATATTGTATAATTATAGTTATAAAATTCGTGAAACTTTGAAAAATCATATCTTTTTCCTACGAGGTCGAAAATGCGCGAAACCAGCTGCGTTGAAATCGTATGGACGAGCACTACGCGATGGAATTGGATTGGAGTCATTTGGAGTTAGTTAGAATTTTGGATAAAATTAAACGTCTATTCGAAATAAATCGCTAAAACGAAATTGAAATCAAGGTGAGAACTTCTCACTCGATCGAATCAGTTTCGATTTTATTTTAAATAGTTAGATTTAAAATATTTGAATGCATGTTTGAATGATGATTGATATCTATCGATTGTTAAAATAGACATTATGCGCCGTTAGTAAGCGGATGTTATTTATTAAAAACATATACCGCGAATATTTCATAAACAGTGAAATTGGTATTATATATAATAGCAATATATATATATTGGCATATGTATATATTGGAGTTATTGATTTCCCGCATTTTTTAGCGGATGAGACCCTATTGCGCCGTCTATTAAGCAGATAATATTTTAAATTCCATATACCGCGATAATTCCGTACTGGAGCGGAATTGGTATTGTGCTAATGTTTGTGGATGCAGGAAAACAGGTTGGAGGGATCCAATTGGATTCCTCAACAGTATTTATTTGATTATGGATATTTTGATATTTGTTGATTATCATATACGATATATGATATCATTGTAGTCGTGATTGACTATTTGGTATGTAGCATCATTGGACCAAATTTTGGAATTTTAAAAAGGATTTTTAAAGTGATTTTTGAAAATATATAATATTTTTGGAATTGATCCATTTTAAATAAATAAACGTTATAATTTTTTAAAAGTTATAAAAATTATGATTTTGAGAAATACGATTAAAGATTTATTTTTGAGAAATATGGGTTAAGGATTTTATAAAATAGTTAAATTGGGATTTCTGAATTTATTATAAAAGTTGAAATATAGGATTTATAAAATTGATTATTTTATAAATCAAAATGGTGAAATTATAAAGGGAGTTAAGACATTTTTAAAAGAATGATATAAATTGATTTATATAAAAGAATGATATGAATTGATTTATATAAAAGAATTATAAGATGGATATTTATAAATTGAAATATTGAAATTATAAAACGAGTTTTTAAAAGTGTTAGAATGAATTATGAATTGATTTCATAAATGAATGAAACTTATAGAATTATAAATGATGAAGTTATAAATGGGATTTTTTAAGCAGTAGGTTTATAAAATTTATAAAGTTATTGAAAGAACAGATTTGGATAAATAATCGAATCTTATAAGTTATAAGATTTATAATTATGAAGTTCAAAGGAACGATTTATTATAAGTATTTCACTTATAATGTGAACTTTTGGTTTATAATTGGGTTATGAATTGAATATAGGTTAATAAAGGAATTTATAAACGTTGTTTTATAAAATTCGCAAACGACTTATTTTGATAAGTAAATCGTTGAAACCTATTAATGGAGTTATATTCACATTTTTAACTGTGAATAATCCTTTAAAATAAAATGTATAGAAATGATGAAATTGCTAATGTGGTATATTCACGTTTTTGAATAGTGAATAATATGTTAAAGAAATTGTTTTGAATGTGATGTTTTAAATTGAATTTAAAACGATCTAACGATGTTTTAAATGTGTTAAGATTCGAAACCATAGATTTCAACATTTATTGTTGAAATAGACGTTTTCGAGAAATAGAAGGAAATGGTGGACTATAGCACTATTGTTATAGTAAATGATTTCCGAAAGGAAATGTTTTGTATAGTACTGGGATTTATATCTATTTTAATTTCGAATCCCTATACTAGTGATTTTGGGTTGTCGTAACGATATTTTACGCAACATTCGTTTTGGCCCAAATAAATATGTTTAAGAGAATGATTTCCTTAAAGAATGAAATATATACTTAATCTCGATTTAAGTATATTGAATATTTTCCAAGTGTTGAAAATAAATGGATTTAGAATTACTTAATAAGTAAGTATGGAAATGTTTTCCAATATAAAGTGAATATTTTGAGAATTTATCTTTTTGAAGATAAATTGAAAATGAATAATTGAAATCGTTTATTCATAAATATTTTGAAATATAAATTCACTATGGAATTTATAAAAGAAAAGGGAATTCGTTTAAAAATAAATATTGATTTATTTTTGAAGTATTGAAAATAATATATCTTGTAAAGATATTTTGGAAAATAAATAATTTGGAAAATTATTTGGAATCTGGTGATGTGTGCATATCTATTGATAGTTCAATAACCGACTATCAATATTTACCTTTGAAAGGTATTTGTTGGGATTTGTTGAATTTGAATGCTACACTTGTTTTTAAATTATTGCGCTCGTTATTCGGATTACCCATTCCGAATAGTGATACGACGTAATGGATAGCATTGATGACCGGTGTTGAAGACCGGATATTTGTGAGAGCGATAGGATGATCTGTCGATTGTCTCTGCACTGAGTTGCAACGGTATAGAGACTCCCTAAGTGATGGAAAATCCGATCAGGATTGTGGATATCCGGATTGCAAGGACTTCTTTGTAAGTGCCTTCGGTTTTGTTCGAGCCCAGAACAGACTTGTATGGATTGTATGTCTGACATTACAAATTGAGATATAAAGCAGATTTCTTTCAAATATATTTCTGTTGGTGGCGGAGAATTTATTCTTTTAGCTTAACACCCTTCTCTGAGACGTACGAGCTCAGAGGTTATGTAGTTGAACGTTATCAGCAATATATTCCCAATTTGGTAATGTGACATGCTGAGTGTTGCTGTGAAATGATCATTGTGTTGATTATTTGTGATAGGATCATTTGTTTGATCGTCTATCCTGGTGATCATTTCTATGATCATTTGTTGACCCAAAGCATGGCTTTTGTATAATGTATGTTTTTATGGACGTGACTTCGTCGAGCCTCACACCTCAGGAATGGTCAAAACAGGAAAGATGCAGCAAGGTTATGAGGGGTAGCGCCCTTTAGGATATGTGCATTTCCTTCTGGAAAAGGGTGGTATCATGGTATGGAGCCCAGATACTTACTCATGTTGAAAATACTTTATGATTGTGTGAATTGATTACGAGCGCTCGGTGAAAGGTCCCAAAGGACCGGGGGATGGCATATTCGGTCAGTTGTTACTCAGTTAGGGGTAACTCGACCTTGTGTTGGTAGAGATCCGGTTTGGTTCTCGGGGATGTCCTTCCAGAGGCATTCTCATGTGGCAATGGGAAGTTCCTTGGCCTGATCATTCATTGGAAATCCAAAGAAACAATACGAGACTTGTACGGTTTTAGTTGTAGAACCTGCTTCCTCAGGAGGTAGCTATAGTAGGCATAATATAATGGTACCTATGTTGGCTAAGATTTATATTCTACTTTCGAAATATTTTCCTACACTATGCACTAGTAATAATATCAAATGTTCTTTTAAATGCGTATCAAGCATCTTTGACTATCATAAGGAGAAATCTCCTCCGATTCTGCGTTTGCATTGTGTGTGTGTGCGGGAGGCATTATGGTAGTCTCATTTTTAAAAGCATTGCGAATTGACTTTAAAAATATTCCTCTATTTTGATTTTAAAGATAAGTAAATTGTTTTGAGTTCTCACACCAGTCACATGACTGACTCGGAGTTTATTGTTTTCCTTCCTAAACTCTGGGTGCCCACCAATTTCCACACGGGCAGTTAAGAGTTAGGTTTATCAGGATATTCTGGATATTCTGGAGTTGCTGGAGGCAAGATGGATGGCATGGCGTATTACTAGTATATAGTATTTCCTTTTCCGCTGCGCTATTTGATGTTGTTTGTTGTTGTACACTCTGATGATGTAATGAAATGTAATGAGATGTAATGTAATAACTGATATAGTCCTTTGTTTAAAGATTATTCATTTATGTATTATATGTTGTTCCGCTGCGAATTGTGAGATTCTGTTGTTGTTCTGTTTTTCTTCTGTTTCGTTCTATTTTCTATTTTCTTTTCCCTCCATTTTCTATCTTTTCTATCTCCTTCTGTCTCTTTCTTTTTCTTTAAAAACCCTAAGTGTTCGGTTTTTCGGCAACCGATTACTCGGCAGTTGATACAGTGAACGTATTGATGTCAGTTTTCGGAAGACGAAGAATCGGGTCCTTACATCGAGCAACTGGTAATTTCATAAAAGCTAGAGTAAGGGAGTTTAAGTAGCTGATGGTAAAAACTGGTGAGTCGGTTCGGGTATTTCACATTCTTTTAGTAAGCGCACAATGTACTCACCGTAGTATATGACATTCATTTGACCATTGTTGAAGCTTAAGAACTCATCAAGAATTAACTGGAGCCAATTGACTTTGATATTTCCAAAGATGGCATATAAGGCTTTGAAATTATGTTCATAAAGGAGTTCGTAACTTTTGGTTCTCGGAGTTACGTTTTCATTAATGCACGGTGCATAATTCTAGCTTGAGGCCTTAAGGACATAGACTTGAGTTGACGCATATCATCTTTCAAAAATAAATGAATTATACAATCATGAACTACCATATCACAATCAATATTACTTAACTCAATTCCATCATTTCAGATTTTAAAATTTGAGCCATTCGATCTAGGGAGAAAAATACCTATTTTCCATAAACCAAACTCCATACACAATCATCTAGGTTTTGAATATTTTAGTGACCTAAATTGATGTTGGAATAGAATAGCTTGACAATAGTTTAGTTTATTTTATGTTTGTTTTCATCAATATTGAACAAAGATTCCAAATTGCTATGACGAGACAATTCTTGCATATGAAAAGGAGAGAAATCGACGAATTTTACAAACGAACCTTCAAAGCTACGAGAACATTGCGTTCTCTTCCATCGTCTAATCGCAGTATTATCGAAAAGCCATTGTTGGATTTGGTCACTGGAAGGAGGTTGAGAAGATGAAGTTGCTTGTGTCACGACCTTGTTTTTCGACGTCCGAAAATCGAAATCAATACGTCCACTATATTACACGTCGAACAATCGAACCCCAGAAATACCCGATCGTAAGGGAAAGAAGAAAGAGGTAGAAGAAAAAATAGAAAACAACATCAGAATATCAAAATCGCAGTGGAACAATATATCATAGATAACAATAAATTTTATACAAAATAATATGTAATTGATTAATACATTACATCATCGAAGTACAACACAAATGAACAACCCAATTTAGGACAGTTGTAAAAAACTGTCCTCCCAAAGCTGAATATACAACTTACACTACACAACATAATATACATCAAGTATGTGTGATACATCTCGCCATTCAGCTCGTCTCCTGAGCACCATAGCAATCCCATCCTGTATCTTATAATAATCAGTCTGACCCAAGCATTATAGTAAAATAACACCCGAGTCAGTCTGAAAAACCAATGTGAGAAAACACACTCAATGGAATTATTAAAGTTTTCAAAACCCTTTGAAATCAAAGGTATCTCGTAAGACCACGCCACCAATAAACATGCCGGGTTTTTACCTTAAGATAACCAAAACATTTTTTAATCGAAATCCTCTAATATTATAATAGTGTCTAAGTACAAATAATTATTCAAATAGCCGAAATTGTTACATTTATTAAGTTCCAGCATACTAGGGTCTACAATCAAAACCGTAAAAGGCACATACGGAGAATGGATTTCCAACTAATGACTAGGCACTGGAGTACCACCTGTCACGGTACATGGTCTAGATCAGCATACCGAGGACCAATCCCGATCCTATGCAACACAAGATCGGAGCTACCCCTTACTGGATAATCCAAATAAGAT
Organism: Allium cepa; assembly: GCA_030765085.1. NCBI lineage: Eukaryota > Viridiplantae > Streptophyta > Magnoliopsida > Asparagales > Amaryllidaceae > Allium > Allium cepa. The sequence continues at coordinate 308,412,396 of CM060931.1, forward strand.
CACCCCGCGGTTGGGATCAGCAACCGTCCCACTAAGCCGAATAAAGGAACATTTAGATAGGTGAAATCTTAATCTAATTGGGTGCTACCCACTTAGCCTTGCTACATTACCCTTGATTTTCAATCATTCCCGGTTGATGAGGCTCGAGGCTAAGCGTTACCTTTTTAACACACATTCACTTAGAATACTCACCGTCCTCCTGACGATGTTCTGATAGCATTCATCCATACATGTCCCTTCTTGGTCCGAACAGAACCAAAGGCACTATTCTTACTATATCCATTTCGAAATCACCCTCAGGATTTGTAGCAATTAGCCCTTGCATTTCACAGCTCCATCTTCGACTCCAACCTCTGGTCTTCCATCCGAAACGTACTCATTGGATCGAAGTGGTTTTTGAATCACAATTTCCGAACCCCGTCTCTTCGAAACAACGTTCGCTATTTCTCAGTAAACTCAATCCCGATTCTTTAGGAAATACACAGACGAGAATAGGATCGGAGATCACCTCTTAACCGTTATTGGACAGATTTCATTATAAACGTCCTAGAAGAATGACGAGTTTATACGTACAGTATAGCACCTCGAATGGTAACTGTACCATATAATTCTCATACCGCTTCTAGATATTGCCAAAGTTATATTTTGAGTCAATACTTGATAATCGGTTATTTAACCATTAATTAAACAATCATTTCAATCAAATATTTCATATTTCAACTTGAAACATCAAGTCTTATTAACTTATATTTTTAAATAAGATTAAATCACATTATCGAAAAATATACACTTAAACATTTAAAATAATGCCACTTAAATTTCTTTATAAAACAATAGTTATGAAATTCTATAATAATTTCTTAAGTAAAACTTGACCAAAACTACTTTAAAAATAAAAGTCATTATAAAGTATAAATACTTAATAATTATCTTCTAATCATAATACAACTTAAACTTTTAAATAATTACTACTATAGTTAATTTAATAAATATTTACTTTAAAGATTTTGAAAAAAATTTAAATAATAAATTTCTCAAAAAAAAACATTCTTTTTAAAACATTTTAAAACCCTTTAACTTGTGCTTAGAAATCTTCCTTTGAAATTGCACTAGCTTTTCAAGAAATTAGACTTTCCATTCCAACATAACCATCAAATAATTTATAAATCCTTCTCGATTTATTCCAGTTTAATTTACGTCCCAAACCCATAAATTTTCTTGTCCACGCTTCTAGAAATAAAACTACTCTTTTACTTTTAATATGATTTTTCTCATTCCTTTATTAATTCCTACCGTGAATTTAAAATCCCAAACATCCACTGATATTTATTTCACTTATTTATAAATCAAGATTATAAATTCTATAGTCATCCTTCTTTTAATCACAGTTTCAACACTTAGTCGGTTTTCAAAATTAAATCCATTTTAAAAAAAAATCCTTTACTGACCCAAACATATTCCAAAAGCATTTAATTTCAGATTCACTCCTTTATTTATGACTTAAAATCTTATTTAAAACTGAAATACAAATTTCATATTTTATTTCAAAACTCTCGTTTTTATTTCTTCCTAACATTTAAAGCTTGAATTTTAAAATAATCCATTGTACTTCAAATCAATATTGCTTAAGTCCATATTTTTAAAATCCTTTAATTTACATTTATTCAAAATCTCTATTCTTCTAGTATTCGGCATTTATTAAATAGGATTTTGAAATCAAATTTTCCCCCTTTTCCCAAATTCATTCTTTAAATCTATCCACTTCACTATAATTATTTTGCTTAAAATTTTCCTTTTATTTCCTTTAAAAATCCTATCTTTACTTTTTTTTCTCATATCTCAAAATTTCCAAATATATTCAACCAATCCATAGCATTCAATGATTTCAATCTCCAATGTAATCAATATAATCTATCACAGATCATCAAATAAATCACAGAATATGAAAATAAATTTCAGTATTTTTGAGGAATCCAGTTGGATCCTTCCAACCTATTTCGCTGCATCCACAGATGTTTGTCAACAAATAAAATACCAAATCCCACTTCAAGGGGGATATCGCGGTATATAGGGTCATCCGCTATTATGTGGGGCGCATAGAGTCTCATCCGCTATATAATGCGAGAATATCAATCACTCCAATATATATATATATATATTATATATATATATGCTACTATATATACTATCACATCCAAAATGATAATAAAGCAACCAATCCAATAATTTAAATTTAACTATTTAAATTCATTAGCAATCCAATTTGAGTGAGATTAACTCACCTTTGACCTTTACTTTGCAATTCTGATCCAAACCGGCTATTTCCTTCACAATTTTGGACCTTGTACAAACATTGTATGGTTTAGTAAAATTTGAAATAACTAAATGATTAGTTTCCATTAAATAAATTTAATTTAAGCTAATAATTTAATTAAACCGATAATTTTCCTTTAAAAACCCTTTTGCAACTATAATAGGTTAAATAAGTTACTAAACAAATTAATCACCGTAATACATTTTTTTAAAATTAAACTAGTAGATTTAGAAATGTATGTATTTTAATTTACTTTTTATTTCCAAGCTTCATATAAAAATAATCTACATAGGCTTAAAAATCTAATTTTTATATAAATTCTTATGTTCCAAAATCTTATGTATATATAAATATTTTTTGTTTTTAAACTTTATATATAATAATTTTTTTTTAAATCTGTTCAACCCGAAGCCAACAGTTAAACCAGAATTTTGAAGCTGCAATCAAGACACACAAAAGAAAAACGTGAGAGATATTCACCACATCGCCGTCGACATCCCACAAGGCCGCCGACCCAGAAACACCTCTTCCCCAAAGACTCGCCTGAACCCTAGGTTAGCAGCACCCCTATGTCAAAGCCCCACCCTCGACACCACGTCGACATCTCTGACGTCGGCCACACAAACGACAAACCGGCCTCTACCAAATTGACGACGCGCCTGCCCACAGCTACCCAACGGAATCGCGACCGAAAGCTTCCCCGTCGACGCCGAGCCTTTAGCCTACTGCCCGAGCATCGCGACCCCACAAACCGCCCACCACGAATACCCTCGTCTTCACTATCAAACATGATCCATGCCTCAGCGCGGCTGCGCTTCTTCCCCTTTGCCTCGAGGACCCCTCACCAAGTTCGCACGCTCGAAAGACAGCATCACATCTTAGCTTTGAATCAAAATCGATTTCGATAACTGTTACATCTTTTTTTAACTGAAAAGAGGAGAAATGGGATTGTCGATTTAAACGAAACGAGGGAGAGAAGCATTCGCTTGCATGTCTTTTTGAAAGAAATCTTTTATTTATTTATTTATCATCTTGCTGTTTTTAAAAAGAAGTAGAAAGGGGACATGATTTGATATTTGCGTGCCTGAGACAAATTGCTACAGTGCCATCGAGGTAAAGGCAAAAAGTTTTGACGTGAAATTGTTTTGACCGGTCAACAAAGTAAATATATATTAATTTAAGTTTAAATTTCAAATCGTTTTGAATTCCCAGCTTAAAATCTTGACATCATGTTGAGGCGTGCCGCTAGGCGTTCATAATGTAGCCCTAATTCGATTGCATGGAGAAGATAGCTTTATGGATCTAGTTATTATATTGAATTTTCGATATAAGCTTCAGCGTGTTTATAACCCATAGGACCACACGATAACTCCGAAAGCTTTGAAATTTGAAATTCGATAATAATACAATATTACGGATCCAATGGAACTAATTTCGTCAAATTCGAAGACTATGCCCTGTAAGGCTATTTTTAAAGGTCGATTTACACGATATATTCTCAAAACTGAACAAATCACTTTTAAATTCAATCTTAAAACTTTTATTATCTTTATTGTTATTAATATAAATTTTATAAGCCTTTGAAATAATTTTAACAAGCATAAAATCCAAGATTTCATATTTCGCCTAATTTTTCAATTATTTAGTTCAATAATTAAATTATCCAATAACGGTGATATTTGAAATTCAAGTCAAAAATTTAATTTCAAATATTTAAAATCAATTAAATATGCCAATTTCAAATATCAAAATTCCGGGTCCTTACATTCCTCCACCTTAAAAGAATTTCTTCCGCGAAATTGCTAGTTAAGAAGAATGGTCCACAACCCGTTAACTATTTTTCCAAAACCAAATAGTTTTTAACAACTCCCCAAAACAAATCTTTTTATTAAAGACAAATTATCACTCTACTAACTTCCCAAAATCATCCATCTTTCAAACAATATTATTTACTCTACCCTCCAAATTATAATTTAAAACCAAATTTTAAATCGCCAAAATTTCTTCAAATTTTTTCTAACTTCTTAGATTTTCGAAAAATTTCACCAGCATCTCGTTTTCGTGGCTAGATCGGAGCAACGACAAAATGCCTCTATTTCAAAAGAAAACAAAATCCATGTTCCTAGATCAGAAAACCATTAAATTTCATACGATAATTAAGTACATACCTTTTGTCGGGCCATTCAAATATATCTTCTGAAATCAAAGACACCAATTTCCTTTTCCTCTTAAAACACCTGTATATCCTACTTAGCAATAATATCCAATCATAGAATCCAAAATCATTTTATTCACTTCCTTTTCAAAATTTTCAAAATTTGCTTTATTTAACCCCGTACGATGCATATATATCATCCGTACGCAATATCCTATCGGGTCGCTCACTCGATCACACAATTTCACTTTCGAACTAGTATCGTCCACCCGACTTCCTACTACGGATCCAGATCTGGTTTCTTGATAAGAAACCATCATTCTCCTTGCATAGCCATATACTATAATAGAGAATTTTTGAAATTAATCAAAAAACCATATCCAGGGTTCGCCGTCGAAAATCGAGTGAAAACTCCTAACTCGGATCGATATATCTATCTCGAAATTCTATGCTCGAATCTGGATCAAATTGCTATGCGAATAAAATAATATACATACATCCTAGGTATTTATCTCCAACTGATTATTGGCTATATCAATTTCTTTTTATTCATATTATTTTTGATTTCCATACACCTATTCACAATTATCCCATTTCACCACTTTTATTAAATCTTCATTCAAACATTAACATAGCATATTTCCCAATTCTAAATTTACTTAAGAATTTCACCATCATTTCGTAAGCTCAATATAATTATTTTACACACTTAAATATCTATTTTCACTTCACCACTTAAGCTTTTATATCTATTTTCATTTAACTTAAATTTTCAATTCCATTCTGAATTCCACTTATCTTAAATTCTTAATTTTTTTCCAAATCAAATTTAATATTGAATTCTATTCACCTTATCTCAAACCAATTCTTAATTAACCATTTCTTTAAATTAGTTTCATTAACTCATTTATTTATATCTCAATCAATTTTTTATTTACAACTTAGTATATTTTATTTCAATGTCCACTTCATTTTGCCTCCTTAGATTTTTTCCTTAAATTCACTTTTATTTAACTTAATTCGGTTAAATCCCAATTCAATTCAAATTTTAAACTTCATAAATTTTCCAACTTATTTACATTCCATTCACTAGCCTCTTTAATTTACTTCATTAAATTGGTTGACTTATTTCGTTTCACACTTATTTTAATTTAATTCTTCTTCAAGTTAAATTTTATTCAAACAAATTTCAAATTTTATAAGTTCCTAAACTTATTTATATTCCATAAACAATTTAAATAAGATTCCAGAGTCTTTTAAACAATTACTCAACATTTCAAAATCATTTTTGAAATCAGTTATATACATAATTCATTTGCATAGCAAATTAGCTTTTGAATTTTAAAATCAAACCTAGTTTTTGCAAACAACTCCAATATAAAATATTTTGGTAGCAGTTCCTCTCTTGGAAACTCGAAAACGAACACCGATGATGTCGCGATGATCATCAGAATTATTTTCCAGCGATCGAAGTGAATTCATGCTTTAATTCTTTTCAAAAAAGACATTTTTCAAATATTTTTAATTCCAAACCACACTAGATTTCATATCCAATTCAAAAATATTTTTGAATAATTTCACTATTATTCCTACAAAACCTTTGAAAACCATTTTCAAACTCACAGGAATTTAATTTCCAAAATTTTGAATTCTAAATCCTTTCAATTCATATTCAAATATTACTCTGGAATTTTATTTCATTTTCAATTATAAATCACATTTATAATTCACATTTACAAATTCCATTTTTGTTATATGATTATTTCAATTAACCTTCGGTTATAATTTCATTATTTTCTTATTTTCAATTTCCACACAACAATGATAATAATTTAATATTATCATCCCAAACAACCAATCAACCAAATATACGTATACTAGTTTACGAAAATTTGTTTATTTCATATAGAAAAATTATTTGGGAAAAATTATTTCGTTTACCCTATTTAAATACACTGTGTCGAGTTGTTCTATTCAAGTGTTTAGAGATCCCTATCATTAACGTTAATTACTCGTATTGACCAGAATCCATAAGCCACTCAACAAACCAATCAACACGATATAAAACAATTATATATTCACTAACAAATATGCGCTTATATCTATTAATACACTCAAACTCATTCTAGGGCGCTATCGACCCTATCTATAACGAGTAATACCCCACTAGAGCAAAGATTCTCGCTTAACCTTCAGCTCTTATACCAAATGTCACGACCCGATTTTTCGACATCAATACGTCCACTGCATTACATGCTGAAAAATCGAACGCCGGAAATACCCGACCGTAAGGGAAAGAAGAAGGAGGTAGAAGAAGAAATGGAAAACAATATCAGAATCTCACAATCGCAGTTGAACAATATATAATAGATAACAACAAATTTTTATACAAAAGAATCTGTAACTGATTAATACATTACATCATCAGAGTACAACACAGATCAACAACACAATTCAGGACAGTTATAATAACTTGTCCTCCCAAAGCTGAAAAATACAGCTTGCATGGCATAGCGGAATATACATCAAGTACGTGTGATACGTCTCGCCATCTAACTCGTCTCCTGAGCTCCATAGCAGTCCTATCCTACATCCTATAATACTCGGTCTGACCCGAGCATTATAGTAAAATAACACTAGAGTCAATCTGGAAGACCAGTGTGAAAAAACACACTCAGTTATATTATTAAAGTTTTCAAAACCCTTTGAAATCAAAGGTATCTCGTAAGATCACACTACAAATAAACATGTCGGGTTTTTACCTTACGATAACCAAAACATTTTTATCAAAATCCTCTGATGTTATAATAGTGTCAAAGTACAAATACTTATTCAAATAGCCGAAATTGTTACATTCATTAAATTCCATCATACTAGGCTCTACAATCAAAACTATAAAAGGCACATAGGGAGAATGGATTTCCAACTAATGACTAGGCACGGGGTACCACCTGTCATGGTACATGGTCTAGATCAGCATACCGAAAACCACTCTCGATCCTTTGCAACACAATGCCGGAGCTACCCTTTGCTGGATAGTCCGAATAAGATCACCCCATGGTTGGGATCAGCAACCACCCCACTATGCCGAATAAAACAACATCTAGATAGGGTAAATCTTACCCTAATTGGGTGCCACCCACTTAGCCTTGCGGCATATCCCCTGATATTCAACCCTTCCCGGTTGATCAGGCTCGAGGCTAAGCACTACCTTTTTAGCACACATTCACTTAGAATGGTCACCGTCCTCCTGACGATGTTCTGATAGCATTCATCCATACATGTCCATTCCTGGTTTGAATGGAACCGAAGGCACTATTCCTACTACATCCATTTTGGAATCACCCTAAGGATTAGTAGCAATTAGCCCTCGCACTTCACTGCTCCATCTTCGACTCCAACCTCTGGTCTTTCTTTCGAAAATGTACTCGTTGATCGAAGTCGTTTTCGGATCACAATTTGCGATCCCGGTCTCTTCAAAACAACGTTCGCTATTTCCCAGTAAACTCAATCTCGGTTCTTTAGGAAATACATGGACGAGAATAAGATCGGAGATCACCTCCTAACCGTTAGTGGACGGATTTCCTTATAAATATCCTAGAAGAACCAACGAGTTTATATGTATAGTATAACACCTCGAACGGTAACTGTACCATACAATTCTGATACCTCTTCTAGATATTCCCAAAGTTATATTTTGGGTCCAGATTTGATAGTCGGTTATTTAACTATCAATCAAACAATCATTTCAACCAAATATTTCATATTTCAACTGGAAACACCAAGTATTATTGACTTAGATTTTTAAATAAGATTATATCACTTTATCCAAAAATATACACTTAAACATTTAAAATAAAGCCACTTAAATTTCTTTATAAAACAATGGTTATGAAATTCTATAATAATTTCCTAAGTAAAACTTAGCCAAAACTACTTTAAAATTAAAAGACATTTTATAAAGTGTAAATACATAATAATTATCTTCTAATCATAATACAATTTAACCTTTCAAATAATTACTATTAATTTAATAAATATTTACTATAAAGATTTTGAAAAAAAAAGTTTAAATAATAAATTTCTCAAAAAAAAACATTCTTTTTAAAACACTTTAAAACCCTTTAACTTGTGCTTAGAAATCTTCCTTGGAAAATACAACTAGCTTTTCAGGAAATTACACTTTCCATTCCAACATAACCATCTAATCATTTATAAATCCTTTTCGATTTATTCCAGTTTAATTTACATCCCTAACCCGTAAATTTTCTTTTCCACACTTTTAAAAATAAAACTACTCTTTTATTCTTAAAATTTTTCTCATTCCTTTTTAAACTCCCACCGTGAATTTAAAATCCCAAACATCTACTGATATTTATTTCACTTATTTATAAATCTAATCTATAAATTCCATAGTCTCATCCTTCTTTTAATCATAGTTTCAACACTAAGCCGATTTACAAAATTAATTCCACTTTAAAATAAATTCCTTTACTGACCCAAATGTATTACAAAACCCATTAATTTCAGATTCACTCCTTTATTTATGATTTAAAATTGAAATATTAATTTCATATTTTATTTCAAATTTCTCCTTTTTATTTCTTCCCAACATTTAAATCTTGAATTTTAAAATAATCCATTATACTTCAAATCAATATTTCTTAAGTCCATATTTTTAAAATCCTTTAATTCACATTTATTCAAAATCTCTATTCTTCTGGTTTCGCATTTATTAATAGGATTTTGAAATAAAATTATCCCTCTTTTCCCAAATTCATTTTTTAAATTTATCCACTTCACTATAATTATTCTACTTAAAATTTTCCTTTTATTTCCTTTGAAAATCAAATCTTTATTTTTTTTCTCATATCTTAAAATACCCAAATATATTCAACCAAGCATAGCATTCAATAATTTCAATCCCCAATATAATCAATATAATCTATCTCAGATCATCAAACAAATCATAGACTATGAAAATAAATTTCAATATTTTTGAGGAATCCAGTTGGATCCCTCCAACCTGTTTCCCTGCATCCACAGATGTTAGTCCACAAATAAAATAACAAATCCCATTTCGAGGGGGATATTATGGTATATATGGTCATTCGCTATTATGGGGGCGCATAGGATCTCATTCTCTATATAATGCAAGAATATCAATCACTCTAATATATATATATATGCTACTGTATATACTATCACATCCAGATTGATAATAAATTGTCAATTCAAGCAACCGATCAAATAATTTAAATTTAACTATTTAAATTCACTTGCAATCCAATTTGCATGAGATCAACTCACCTTTGACCTTTAGTTTTTAATCAAATCCAAACCGGCTATTTCCTTCACAATTTTGGACCTTGTACACACATTGTATGGTTTATTAATATTTGAAACAACTGAATAATTAATTCCCATTAAATAAATTTAATTTAAGCTAATAATTTAATTAAACTGATAATTTCCCTATAAGAACCCTTTTGCAACTATGATAGATAAAATAATTTACTAAACAAATTAATCACCATAATACATTTTTTTAAATTAAACTAGTAGATTTAGAAATGTATGTATTTTAATTTATTTTTTATTTCCAAACTTCATATAAAAATAATCTATATAGGCTTAAAAATCTAACTTTTATATATAGGCTTAAAAATCTAACTTTTATATAAATTCTTATATTCCAAAATCTTATGTATATATACATATTTTTTGTTTTGAAACTTTATATATAATAATTTTTTTTAATCTGTTCAACCCGAAGCCAATAGTTAAACCAGAATTTTGAAGCTGCCGACCCATAAACACCTCTTCCCCAAAGACTGGCTCGAACCTTAGGTTAGCAGCTCCCCTATGTCGAAGCCCCACCCTGGACGCCACATCACCATCTCTAACATTGGCCACACAAATGACGAACTGGCCTCCACCAAATTGCCGTCGAGCCAGCCCATTGCTACCCAACCGAATCGCGACCCAAAGCTTCCCCGTCGACGCCAAGCCTTCAGCCCACTGCCCGAGCATTATGACCCCACAAACTACTCACCACGAACACCCTAATCTTTGCTAGCAAACACGATCCACGCCTCAGCGTGGCTGCGCTTCTTCCCCCTTGCCTCGAGGATCCCTCACCAGATTCGCGTGCTCGAAAGACAACGTCGCATCTTACCTTTGAATCGAAATCGATTTTCGGTTTCGATAATTGTTACATCTTTTTTAACTGAATAGAGGAGGAAGGGGATTGGCATTTTAAAGAAACGAGAGAGAAAAGAGTTCGTTCGCCATTTCTTTCTGAATGAAATCATTTTTTTACTTTGATTTATCAACTTGCTGTTTTTAAAAAGAAGGAGAAGGGGGACATGATTCAATGTTTGCGTGCCTGAGACAAATTGCTAGGTGAAGGCAAAAAGTTTTGACGTGAAATTGTTTTGACTGGTCAACAAAAATAATTATATATTAATTTAAATTTAAATTTCAAATCGTTTTGAGTTCCCAGCTTAAAATCTTGACATCATATCGGGGCGTGCCGCTAGGTGTTCATAATGTTTTACCCCTATTCCGAATGCAGTGGAAAAGGTTTCGAGCCCAAATTCGATTGTATGGAGAAGATAGCTTTTTTGAATCTAGTAATTATATTGATTTTTCAATATAAACTTCATCGCGTTTATAAATCCTAGGACCACACGATAACTCCAAAAGCTCTAAAATTTGAATTCCTATAATAATACAATATTACGGATCGAATGGAACTGATTTCGTCAAATTCCGAGAATATGCCCCGGAAGGCTATTTTTAAGGGTCAATTTAAACAATATATTCTCAAAACTGAACAAATCACTTTTAAATTCAATCTTAAAACTTTTATTATCTTTATTATTATTAATATAAATTTTATAAGCCTTCGAAATAATTTTAATAAGCATAAAAACCAAGATTTCATATTTAACCTAATTATTCAATTGTTTAATTCAATAATTAAATTATCATATAACGATGATATTTGAAATTCAAGTTAACAATTAACTGTCAAATATTTAAATCAATTAAATATGCCGATTTCAAATTTCCAATTCAGGGCCGTTATAGCTTGACCTTTTCTTTTTGGAGCCATCGATTTTGATTGTTTGGTGGTAAAAATTAGGTTTTTGAAGATCTAGGCTTTGAGAAGTGTTTAAAAATCTGAAATGATAGTGAAGAGTAAAGGGGAAATTGAAGGTTAAAAGGTGAGAATGGGTGGGTAGGAGTTGTAAATTTTCCCAATTAGTTTGTTGTTGTGTAAGGTTTTGTATATTTTTTTATTATATATTCATATTTACGAAGATGTAAATTCATTTATTTGAATACTAGAACCAGTACAGGTGTTATAAAAATACGAAGATAGAGAAATGATTAATTTATTAAAAAAAACAACAAAAATTGTACAAAATGCGTTAAATTATTCGAAAAGAAATGAAATATAATAACAACTGCTCTTATTTTGAAGGACTAGGAGTTTTGTAGCCCTGTAGCTTTTTTTGTCGAACATTGGATGCTTCATTTCGATCCCATGAGTTTGGCGAAACCGGTGGACGTGGCGGGGATGAAGTAGAAGGTCGACGAATGGACGAAACTGTGTGTTCATCAATTGGATGGGATGAAGCACCGTAGAATTTCATGGCAATATGATCTATAATTCCTAGACGTCTCGAAATGATTTTATGGTCATAATACATTTTGTGCTGTAGCATCAACGATTCCTGTTGATAGTGATGCAAATCATTTATCTTTTGTTTAGTAGTTGGAGAGACGTCAAACATCATCTTCTTTCCTTTCTTTTTCTCTAAAATGTATCCGGTATGATCGTGATAAGCAAAAGGTGGCGTAGAATGATGGACGAGTGACTTTTTTGGTGATCCGGAAGAGGTTATGATTTCAATGGAGTTAGTTGATTGTGAGGAGTTTGACATGATGGTTAGGACGTTGTATTTATGTTAGTCTAGTTGTTTGAATGAATAACAAATAAAAAGCAAGCCTATTTATAGACTATAGTAGAGAAGAAAAAGGATGGAATGAATGGATTGTATCGTTTTGAGCTACAACAAAGTAGTTAGTTAGGAATGTTAGTTGCTATTTTGGTGGTTGTCTGTTGTTGTGATTCACTTATGTAAATGTAATATGCTTTGTATATACAGCAAAACATATATATAAATGTAAGTTTTAGAAATAATTTTAGAGTATAGTTGTAACCATATAAGAAAATCCCCGACTTGGGCTGTAATGAAAATAATCAATAGCTCAGGTGGTTAAGAGATCTGGGCTATTCGCAACAGGTCATAGGTTCGAGTCTCAGCATGGTTAGAAAAATGAATTTTTTTTCAAAATTTTATATTAGAGTTTTAGTCTAAAATTTTGTTTTTTAATTATTGTAAAACTTTATATATCTTTAATTGACATTACACCAAGTTTCGACGTAGTTTTATAAACATATTTTCTAACAGCAGTTTTGTAAAAATATCAGCTAATTGATTTTCAGATGGAACATATTCTAAATTTATCACATCTTTTTCGACATTGTCACGTAAAAAATGATGTCGAATATCTATGTGTTTAGTTCTTGAGTGATTTACTGGATTTTTGGATAGATTTGTTGCACTAGAATTATCACAGTAAATTGCTGATTTTGATAAATTAACTCCGAAATCTTTAAGTGTTTGTTGCATATAGATTACCTGTGCACAAGCTAATGCTGCAGATATATACTCTGCTTCACAAGTTGATAGTGAGACACAGTTTTGTTTGTTGCTAAACCACGATATTAATGATTTACCAATGAAAAGACACGTATAGCTTGTACTTTTTCTATCCGTTCGTGATCCTTCGAAATCAGCATCGCTATATGATACGAACTCGAAGAAGCAATCTTTTGGGTAGAAAAGGCCAAAATCTTTAGTATTACTAAGATAACGTAGTATTCGCTTTACGGCTCGTAAGTGTGATTCTTTTGGGTCAGCTTGAAATCTTGCACATAGACATACACTCTTCATTATATCTGGACGACTTGCTGTTAGTTATAGTAATGATCCAATCATACTACGATATAATTCTTGGTCTATACTCTTGTTGTTTTCATCTTTATCGAGATGTGCTATTGTGCTCATGGGTGTTGGTTTGGCAAAAGTGTTTTCCATTCCGAATCGCTTATCAGATTATTACAGTATTTTTCTTGATTTATGAATATTTCATTTGAAACCGGTTTTATTTGAAGACCTAAAAAATACGATAATTCTCCCATATGAGACATCTCAAATTCTCTAGCCATTATTTCAGAAAACTCTTTACATAATTTATTATTAGTTGAACAAAATATAATGTCATCTACATATATTTGAACTATTAAAATATCATTTTTAGAATGTTTTATAAAGAGAGTCTGATCTACTTTTCCTATTCGAATCGCGGTTCAATTAAATAACTTTTAAGGCATTCATACCAAGCACGTGGTTCTTGTTTTAAACCATATAAAGCCTTCTTAAGTTTATAAACATTATCTGGATATTTTTCATGAAAAAATAGTGGTGGTTGTTCAACAAAGACATTTCCTTTAATATAACCATTTAAAAATGCACTTTTAACATCCATTTGATAGAGTATAAAGTTATTAAAACACGCGTAAGCCAGGAAGATTGGTATTGCTTCTAGTATAGCGACTGGAGAAATTGTTTCTTCGCAGTCTATTCCTTCTTCTTGATTATATCATTGTGCCACTAATCTGGTTTGTTTCTAGTTATATTTCCTAATTCATCTGCTTTGTTTTTATAAACCTATTTAGTTCCTATAACAGTCTGATCGGTGGTCTGGTTACTAGTTCCCAAACTTCATTTCGTTTAAACTGTTTAAGTTCTTCTTGCATGGAAATAATCCAATTTTCATTGGATGATGCTTCCTTAGTATTCTTAGGTTCCATAGTAGAAAGAAAGGCTACGTGACCCATTAAATTCAGTTGATTTCTAGTTCGAACTTATGAATTTATTTCTCTAATTATATTTTCTATAGGATGATTTTGTAAGATTCTTGGAGGAGATCTTATTGTATTGGTGATATTTCTATTTTATAAATTATGAATAGTGTTTTCATCTTCTATAAAATTATAAACAATGCTTTCATCTTCTCTTAAATTATTTGTTTCTATATTCGTGTTAAGTAAATCATCATCATCACTAAAACATGAAATATTTTTAAAGTTTTCATCAAAAGATATATGAAGTGTTTCTTTAATAGTATTAGTTTGTTTATTGAGAATTCAATAAGCTTTACATCGATTCGAATATCCAAGAAATATACCTTCATCACATTTTGAATCATATTTACCAAGCTGATCTTTGGTATTTAATACAAAACATTTTGATCCGAATACTTTAAAATAAGATATGTTTGGTTTTCTACCGTTAAAAAGTTCGTAAGGTGTATTCTTAGTGAGGGGTCTAATAGAAACACGATTCAATACATAACAGGCAGTTGCAACAGCTTCTGCCCAGAGATGTTTTGGTAATGTGCTCGCGTTTAGTAAGGTTCTAGCGCATTCCTGTAGAATTTGATTCTTTCGTTCTACAACTCCATTTTGTTGTGGGGTTCTAGGAAATGAAAAGTTATGAAATATTCCTTTCTTTTTACAATAGTTATCAAAAGTTCATTTTCAATTCACCTCCGCGATCACTTCTATTATTTTTAAGTTTAGTACCTTTTAAATTTTGAATTCGTTTAACAAATGTTTTGAAATGCTCAAAAGTATCACTTTTATTTTTCATAAAGATAGTCCACGTACATTTAGGAAAACCATCAAATATTACAAATACGTATTTATTGTGATTTATGGATTGTACTTGGGTCGGTCCAAAAAAATCCATATGAAGTAATTCAAGCGGGTGTAATGTCGAAATGACTTTCTTAGATTTAAACGAAGATTTAGTTAATTTACCTAATCGAAATGCCTCACATATATTATTAAATTTAAAATTCATTTTTGGTAACCCTTTTACAAGATTATTTTTAGAAATTTTATTTATAGTTTTGAAATTGATATGACAGGATCGTTTGCGCCATAGACAGAGATCATTTTCTTTGGCTATTAAACACATGTCTGAGTTATGATTAACTTTCATATTCAACACGTAAATGTTTTATCTCTTTCTCCTTTGAAAAAAGATTCTGATTTTGATCGAAGGTATTACATTTACTTTCAAAGAAAGATATTTTAAATCCTTTACCACATAGTTTACTTATATTTAATAGATTACGTTTTAGATTCTTAATTAATAAAACGTTTGTAAAAAGCGGTAAATTAGATGTACCGTAATTGCTCACATCGCCTTTGTCGATGAGATATCCCTTCAAATTATCTCCAAAAGTGACAGAACCTCTGTGACGACCGCCCATGACTCCCGCACCAAATGAAGGAAACAATGCGCTAAAAGGTGTGCCAGGCAGCCATGGACGATAGTCAGGGTAAAACAAAACAGAAGAATCTCTATCGCATAACTCACAGCGCATGGATAAAATACAATAGAGAAATATAATATAGTGAAGCTCCATAGAACAGAACATCATATAAGCATCACAGTAGTTTCATACAATCATCTACTCAAATCCATACATGAAAGCCTCACTACAAATCACTCAACCAAATACAGCAGCGGATACCCAGTACATATAGTAAGAAAACTAATATGCAAAGCCTCCTGCTCGTCTTCGTCATCTTTAGCGTAGAACTCCTAGCACAGCACCTGTCACCTGCTACCTAGTCTGCCCATCCCAAACATGGATGAACAGCCCAAGGTAATAAGAGGAGACATAAAACCTTGAGTCAGACAAAGTCTTAGTGAGCAGTAAATTAACTATCAAACATACCAAAAGAGTATAAAGGATAAAAGGAATAGGAACCAAACCATCCCACTCCACCTCTTTCTTCAGTGATAGCCCCCAGACACACACTAAGGAGAAGTAAGCATAACATAGCAGATAAGTAAGGTAAAGCAATAATCACTCGAGTCAAGGACGATGTTTTCCAAATACAAACCCCCAAGGCCTAAACCAAGATCAGATAAGCACCCAGAAAACACCGCTCTTGAAGCCGAATGATGATACAACTAAACATCCAAACATCCATGACTCTGGCTATCACTGTTATCATTGCCTCGATTTCACCGTTAGTTGAATGACCGCCTGTCAAGGGCTAATGGTAACCCCGGTTTAGCCATAACTCCGCACGTCATCGTGACCCGTGCCTAAGCCGAACGCATCAGCCCAGAGTACTAGCACGTCATCATGACCCGTGCCTGGAACGTCATCGTGACCCGTTCCAACGTACCCTTGCTTTGAGTATGCTAGAACCTTCAACAACGATGAGATCTTAGCCTCCTAGTCATCCTCCTCGACGACTACTTCCATACTAGCTCAAGCGCCTCTCAAGCTAACCATTATCCACCCCAACCCGGACCGCATCACCGAGTTATAACTTTGCACGTCGTCATGACCCGTGCTTGGAACGTCTTCGTGACCCGTCCCATCACAACATATGTCTTGCCTCATCACATCATAGCAAAGTCTCTCAACTTGGAACGTCATCATGACCCGTCCCATCTCAACACAAGCCTTGCCTCATCATATCATCGCAAAGTCCCAACTCAACCATGCTTTGCCTTCTCGCATCATGGCAAGATCCCACATCCTCGAATCCATCCATATGAGCTTCCACATCCGCTTCATATGCCATTGGCAGCTTTCACCATTCAAGAGCCTTTCCACTTAGCTTTTGAATCATCTTCAACCATCTTGTTCCAAATCAACTACAAGCTAACTTGGAGCAATCAAATCTAACATACATTCAAACATTCAACCATTCAAACAAGATCTATTAAGCAATATCAATTATAATGGCAATTTCGTAATTAAGTGAGCAAAAGTCCAACATACGTGAAATCATGGTTTTTAGCATAGATCTATCAAATCTAAAACATGGGTTTTGTCTCTAATACTTGATAAATAACTTTCATAGATAAACATCTTCAAATATGATGGATCTACATGCAGACTTAAGGAAAATGCGAGAAAACGCTAACTTTAACACATAAACATATCACCAATCCACTACACTCCTTTGGGTCCGTGTGAGAGATAACTACCACTCACCAAATCACCAAAACAACCTAAAATGAATCAACTACAGATCTGGACAGCAAGGACTTGGACTTGATCCGGAGAAATTTCACTTGAAACGGTGAAATCTAGCCTCTTTGGATGAAAATCTTCAACTTTGGCTCTTGATCTTTGATCTTGATCTTCGATCTTGGATGGATGTTAGAATTAGATTGGAATGGAGAAAAGAAGATGAAGAAATGTTGTAGTCGAGTCTTCAAAATGGCAGCACTTCGTCGCTTCAAAAACCGGTGCCAAAAAGTGAGCCAAACCCCTCTATTTATAGGCTGGAAACCCCTTAGGTCGTCGCCCCTTAGGTCGTCCCCGACCTAACTATGAGTCGTTGCCGACTCATCAGCCCCTACGACCTACGACCTAACCAACACAACATACAACCAAGGCCGACTTACGACTTAACCCAGACGCGACCTAAAACACAGGCCGACCTAACGACTC
Source organism: Allium cepa (assembly GCA_030765085.1). Taxonomy (NCBI): domain Eukaryota; kingdom Viridiplantae; phylum Streptophyta; class Magnoliopsida; order Asparagales; family Amaryllidaceae; genus Allium; species Allium cepa. The sequence goes on from CM060931.1 coordinate 308,430,500, forward strand.
AACGTACTGCCGTATTTCCTAAGTCCTAGGTCGCATGACGACTTAACTAGCATGCCAACCTACGACCTAAGACCCTGCCGACTCAACTCCTTGCCGACCTATGTCCCCAACGACCTAACAAACACACAATACAAAAGCCTCCGACCTAACTTAGGTCGTTGCCGACCTATCATGCTACGACCTAACAACATAGCCGACTCACGACTCAACCTATTTCCTTTAGGTCGCGCTAGCGACCTAACGACTCATCTACCAACGACTCAAGCATGCCTCTCTAAACCCTAAGTCGGCTACTTTCCTGGGTCGGTCCATCTCTAAGTCGCCTAACCTTTAGGTCGCTACCCCCTCTTAGGTCGCTCTCCACTAGGTCGGTCACTTTCTTAGGTCGTTCCTCTATCCTAGGTCGCTCAACCGACCTAACTCTCAACACATTAACATCCTAACCCGTTAGCTCCTTAGGTCGCTCACCCCTACCTACGACCTATCCTATGAGTCGGCCCTCTATGAGTCGGCCACGACTCATCACTTGACCCCTATTTCGCCCCTCTTCTTAAGTCGGCAACTACTATGCCGTTCTATCCCTTAACTCGGTCCATCCCCTTAAGTCGTCTACGACTTATCTATGAGTCGGTCACGACTCATCACTTGCACTCGGGTCAACTCCTAAACGACTCAAGCTAGAGGCCACACAAACAACACTATCGACCTGCAAATTCTACGTTTTATCGACACGTAAAATACGGGTCGTTACATTCTCTCCCCCTTAGGAATTTCGCCCCCGAAATTCCAAGCAAACAACAGCAATCAAAATTATTCCGCATGCCTACCATCCATAGCAATCAACAAACCATGCATCCAATTCTAGCCTAGCATGCAGAATTCTAAGACTCAGAACAAGCTACAAATTCATGAGATGTCACGACACTTTAGGGCCATACCTCGAAGAGTCCGGGATGAGCTGCCTTCATCCTCTCTTCCTCCTCCCATGTACAGTCGTTAACATCATCACTCCATTGTACCTTGAGCAACGTAATCGTCTTCCTCCTAAGCTGTTTCGTATCGGTTTCAACAATACGAAGCGGCTTACGAGGTCTCGAAACAACAGGATCAACCTCCAAGTCTTCACAGCTATCAGCAGAAACCACCGTAGTTGGGTCGTGCACATACTTCCGTAGATAAGATACATGAAAAACATTGTGCACACCCGCCATCTTTTCCGGTAACTCCAATCTATAAGCGAGCTTTCCAACACGCTCGATAATCGGGAATGGTCCAACAAATCTCGGAGTCAACTTTCCTTTCTTCCCAAACCTTATAGCATTCTTTAATGGAGAAATCTTCACAAAAACCATATCACCTACGTCGAATTCCAAATCCTTTCGACGATTATCTGCATAACTTTTCTGACGATCTTGGGCTGCCTTCATTCGTTGCCGAATGATCTCTATACAATCTGAAGTCTGTCGAATCATCTCTGGCCCAAGTATCAGCTTTTCTCCGGTTTCCAACCAACATGTCGGAGAGTTACACGGTCTTCCATATAATGCCTCATATGGTGCCATACCGATACTCGACTGATAACTGTTATTATAAGCAAACTCCACCAAATGAAGGTGATCTTCCCATGATCCTCCGAAGTCCAAAACACATGCTCTAAGAAGATCTTCCAAAACTCGGTTGACTCTCTCAGTCTGACCATCTGTTTGAGGGTGATAAGCTGTACTCAAACACAACTCGGTTCCCAAAACTTCCTGGAAGCTCTTCCAAAATCTACTAGTGAACAATGGATCTCGATCGCTCACTATACTCTTCGGAACACCATGGAAACGAACTATCCACTTCACATATAATTCAGCCAACTTCGATGCAGTCCTAGTCGATCGAACAGGAATGAATCTTGCACTCTTGGTCAAGCGATCTACAATGACCCAAATCCCTTCATTTCCCGCTCTTGTCCTAGGCAGACCATCGATAAAATCCATCGACACCTGCTCCCACTTCCATGTAGGAACCTTCAATGGCTGAAGCAATCCACTGGGCTTCTTCTGCTCAGCTTTCACCAACTGGCAATTCATACACTTGGAAATAAAATTTCCAACATCCTTCTTCATACCTTCCCAGTAGTAGGTTCTCTTCATATCCCGATACATCTTATTTCCACCTGGATGAATTGTCAACTTCGAGTGATGACTCTCCCTCAGAACTTCATCTCTCAATCCATCTACATCGGGAACAACTAGTCGCCCTTGCTTTCGAAGCCAACCCTCTCGATCGACTTCAAATCCTTTATTCTTCTCTGGGTCCAATCCAGATTCCAAATCTCGGATAACCTTGACAAGCTTATCGTCTTGCTTTTGACCCTCGCCAATTCTTTCCACAAGAGTAGGCCTTATTGATAAGTTTGCCAACATCTCAGGTTCCAATTCGCATCTAGGCCTGAAATCAAATCCAGCCAAATACTCAAGACTCTTCCATTCCGAAAACATGGCTCCCAATCCTGCATGTCTTCGACTTAACGCATCAGCCACTGCGTTACCTTTCCCTGGAGTATAGGCTATACCAAAATCATACGATGCTAAGAACTCTAGCCACCGTTGCTGTCGAAGATTCAAATCCTTTTGGGAAAACAGATACTTCAACGACTTATGATCTGTAAACAGCTCAAATCTAACTCCCAATAGGTAATGTCTCCACATCTTCAAAGCAAACACTATTGCCGCTAACTCCAAATCATGAGTCGGATAATTCCTTTCATGCGGCTTTAGTTGTCGACTAGCATATGCAACAACTTTATCCTTCTGCATTAGCACTGCTCCAAGTCCAGTACCACATGCATCGGTGTAAACCACCATCTCATCATTCCCACTTGGAATAGTCAAAACAGGAGCACTCGTCAGTCGCTCTTTCAGGATCACGAAAGCTTGCTCACACTTATCATCCCATCTGAACACTTGGTTCTTCTTCGTCAATCCTGTCAACGGTGCAGCTATCTTGGAAAAGTCTTTGATAAACCGACGATAATATCCTGCTAATCCAAGAAAACTCCTCACATCAGATGCATTCTTAGGCCTAACCCAATCCTGGATCGCTGCCACCTTAGCGGGATCAACCGCTATTCCATTTCCAGAAATAACATGACCTAAGAACCTCACTTCATTCTTCCAGAAGTGACACTTCGAAAACTTAGCCTTCAGCTGATGTTTCCGTAAGATTTCCAAAACAATCCTCAAGTGTGTCTTGTGCTCTCCCTCAGTTCTGGAATAAATCAGAATATCATCCACGAACACAAGCACGAACCTATTCAACTGATCTCTGAACACTCTATTCATAAGATCCACAAAATATGCTGGCGCGTTAGTCAATCCAAACGGCATTACCAGCCACTCATAAAACCCGGATGGTGTCCTGAAAGCAGTCTTCGGCACACTATCCTTCGCCACTCTCAACTGGTGAAATCCCGTTGCCAAATCCATCTGAGAAAACACCTTAGCCTCGTGAAGCTGATCAAACAAGTCATCTATTCTCGGCAATGGATACTTGTTCTTCTTAGTCACCTTATTCAGCTCACGATAATCAACACACAACCTCAACGATCCATCCGCTTTGGTTGCGAACACAACTGGCGCACCCCATTCGGACACACTTCTCCGAATGAATCCTTTCTGCAAAAGGTCATCAACTTGCACCTTCAGCTCTTGCTGCTCCCTCGGTGCCATCCGCCTAAGAGGCATCACAACAGGTCTGGCTCCCTCAACTAGATCGATACGAAACTCGATCTCCCTATGCGGCGGCAACCCTTTGACTTCCTCAAAGACATTCTCAAACTCATTCACAATAGGCACCGATGACAGTCCATCCCGTGGAACAACTAGCGAATACATGAAGCTCATGAAGACGCCTTCTTCATGCTTACATCGTATCACAACCTTTCGCCCTTCCACATTCCCGACTGTCACCTCAAGCCTCTCACAATCAATCCTAGCCGCATACTTCCTAAGCCAGTCCATACCCAAAATAATTCCGAACCCCGCAAAGTTCAGAACAAAGCAATCACAAACAAACGAGCAATCATGACTCGACACAACTAGACCACGGCATATCATACACAAACATGACGAACCCCCCACTGGATTAGTCACAACCAATGGCCTATCAACAATATCCGGTTTCATACCTAACCGGCTTACCAAATCATCACAAACAAAAGAATGCGACGCTCCAGTATCAAACAACACTCTAACTGGAACACCACAAATAGAAAGAGTACCTTGAACCACCACACTCTTCCCCTTCTCCTCAGCAGTAGGAGCTTTCGAAGACGATGGAACAGCCCCCAAAGCATAGGCTTGCACAACCTGCCTATCTTTCCTCGGTTCTGGACAATCCTTCTTAATGTGTCCCAGCTTATCACAGTTGTAACACTTCAACTGCACCTTCGGATTCTTGCAATCCCGAGAAAGATGACCCTTCTGACGGCAGTTATAACAAGTCACCTCGCCCTTTGGCTTCTTCTGACCATCCTTTCCCTTCTGTTGCTGCTGCTTCCTCTTCTTATTCCCACTCTGCTGTGGTTTAGATCCTTCCCTGGTTACAGCAACAACAGAACTTTCCTTAGGAAACAAACTCTCATGCCTAAGGGCTTTCTCCACAAGCTTCTCAAATGGATCGTCCAAATGATCCACTAACTGCCTCCCAAGATAAGCATCCAGACCAGTCACAAACTTCTCATTCTTCTGATAGGGAGAATCAATGTACGATCTGGCATACTTGGACAAAGCTTCAAACTCAGAAATATACTCAAGAACTGGTCTCCCACCTTGCTTGAGCTCTACAAACCTCTTGAACAAAACAGACTTCTGAGCCGTAGAGATGAACTTGGCTTCAAATCTAACTTGGAATTGCTCCCAAGTAATCTCTTCTTCTGGGGTATCAATGGTGATAGAATTCCACCAATCAGCAGCTCTTCCCTGAAGCTGTCTCGATGCAAGCTTTCTCTTAGTTGCATCCTCAATCCCTAAGTCACCAAAGATCCTTCGACATGCATCAATCCATCTCTGCACCTCAATAGTCGACTCCGTCCCCAAGAAAGCTTTTCCTCCAAGAGAAGTATAATCCTTGCAAAGCTTAGCAAAATCCACCGGTCTTGGAGCTTGAACTTGAACTCCCACATCCACTGATGATCCTGAAGCTGGTATCCTTCTCATGATCGAAGTCATCATCGCTTCGAACATAGTTCCATAATCAACAGCTCCTTCATCAGCACGGCTTTCCCTTGCAGCTGGTCTCCCTCTTCGACTCATCCTTAATATCTGTAATAAGAATGATTAGAACACCTTAAGAAACAACTGCATAAGGAGTTCAAATCCTTCTAGGCTACTATATTATATATAGTAATCATCCATCAAAATACAATTACGTCTCTCATACGTAGTTACGTCAGCGAGCGTTGGCTGAAATCGATTCACCAAAGCTCTGATACCAAATGTGACGACCGCCCATGACTCCCGCACCAAATGAAGGAAACAATGCGCTAAAAGGTGTGCCAGGCAGCCATGGACGATAGTCAGGGTAAAACAAAACAGAAGAATCTCTATCGCATAACTCACAGCGCATGGATAAAATACAATAGAGAAATATAATATAGTGAAGCTCCATAGAACAGAACATCATATAAGCATCACAGTAGTTTCATACAATCATCTACTCAAATCCATACATGAAAGCCTCACTACAAATCACTCAACCAAATACAGCAGCGGATACCCAGTACATATAGTAAGAAAACTAATATGCAAAGCCTCCTGCTCGTCTTCGTCATCTTTAGCGTAGAACTCCTAGCACAGCACCTGTCACCTGCTACCTAGTCTGCCCATCCCAAACATGGATGAACAGCCCAAGGTAATAAGAGGAGACATAAAACCTTGAGTCAGACAAAGTCTTAGTGAGCAGTAAATTAACTATCAAACATACCAAAAGAGTATAAAGGATAAAAGGAATAGGAACCAAACCATCCCACTCCACCTCTTTCTTCAGTGATAGCCCCCAGACACACACTAAGGAGAAGTAAGCATAACATAGCAGATAAGTAAGGTAAAGCAATAATCACTCGAGTCAAGGACGATGTTTTCCAAATACAAACCCCCAAGGCCTAAACCAAGATCAGATAAGCACCCAGAAAACACCGCTCTTGAAGCCGAATGATGATACAACTAAACATCCAAACATCCATGACTCTGGCTATCACTGTTATCATTGCCTCGATTTCACCGTTAGTTGAATGACCGCCTGTCAAGGGCTAATGGTAACCCCGGTTTAGCCATAACTCCGCACGTCATCGTGACCCGTGCCTAAGCCGAACGCATCAGCCCAGAGTACTAGCACGTCATCATGACCCGTGCCTGGAACGTCATCGTGACCCGTTCCAACGTACCCTTGCTTTGAGTATGCTAGAACCTTCAACAACGATGAGATCTTAGCCTCCTAGTCATCCTCCTCGACGACTACTTCCATACTAGCTCAAGCGCCTCTCAAGCTAACCATTATCCACCCCAACCCGGACCGCATCACCGAGTTATAACTTTGCACGTCGTCATGACCCGTGCTTGGAACGTCTTCGTGACCCGTCCCATCACAACATATGTCTTGCCTCATCACATCATAGCAAAGTCTCTCAACTTGGAACGTCATCATGACCCGTCCCATCTCAACACAAGCCTTGCCTCATCATATCATCGCAAAGTCCCAACTCAACCATGCTTTGCCTTCTCGCATCATGGCAAGATCCCACATCCTCGAATCCATCCATATGAGCTTCCACATCCGCTTCATATGCCATTGGCAGCTTTCACCATTCAAGAGCCTTTCCACTTAGCTTTTGAATCATCTTCAACCATCTTGTTCCAAATCAACTACAAGCTAACTTGGAGCAATCAAATCTAACATACATTCAAACATTCAACCATTCAAACAAGATCTATTAAGCAATATCAATTATAATGGCAATTTCGTAATTAAGTGAGCAAAAGTCCAACATACGTGAAATCATGGTTTTTAGCATAGATCTATCAAATCTAAAACATGGGTTTTGTCTCTAATACTTGATAAATAACTTTCATAGATAAACATCTTCAAATATGATGGATCTACATGCAGACTTAAGGAAAATGCGAGAAAACGCTAACTTTAACACATAAACATATCACCAATCCACTACACTCCTTTGGGTCCGTGTGAGAGATAACTACCACTCACCAAATCACCAAAACAACCTAAAATGAATCAACTACAGATCTGGACAGCAAGGACTTGGACTTGATCCGGAGAAATTTCACTTGAAACGGTGAAATCTAGCCTCTTTGGATGAAAATCTTCAACTTTGGCTCTTGATCTTTGATCTTGATCTTCGATCTTGGATGGATGTTAGAATTAGATTGGAATGGAGAAAAGAAGATGAAGAAATGTTGTAGTCGAGTCTTCAAAATGGCAGCACTTCGTCGCTTCAAAAACCGGTGCCAAAAAGTGAGCCAAACCCCTCTATTTATAGGCTGGAAACCCCTTAGGTCGTCGCCCCTTAGGTCGTCCCCGACCTAACTATGAGTCGTTGCCGACTCATCAGCCCCTACGACCTACGACCTAACCAACACAACATACAACCAAGGCCGACTTACGACTTAACCCAGACGCGACCTAAAACACAGGCCGACCTAACGACTCAACGTACTGCCGTATTTCCTAAGTCCTAGGTCGCATGACGACTTAACTAGCATGCCAACCTACGACCTAAGACCCTGCCGACTCAACTCCTTGCCGACCTATGTCCCCAACGACCTAACAAACACACAATACAAAAGCCTCCGACCTAACTTAGGTCGTTGCCGACCTATCATGCTACGACCTAACAACATAGCCGACTCACGACTCAACCTATTTCCTTTAGGTCGCGCTAGCGACCTAACGACTCATCTACCAACGACTCAAGCATGCCTCTCTAAACCCTAAGTCGGCTACTTTCCTGGGTCGGTCCATCTCTAAGTCGCCTAACCTTTAGGTCGCTACCCCCTCTTAGGTCGCTCTCCACTAGGTCGGTCACTTTCTTAGGTCGTTCCTCTATCCTAGGTCGCTCAACCGACCTAACTCTCAACACATTAACATCCTAACCCGTTAGCTCCTTAGGTCGCTCACCCCTACCTACGACCTATCCTATGAGTCGGCCCTCTATGAGTCGGCCACGACTCATCACTTGACCCCTATTTCGCCCCTCTTCTTAAGTCGGCAACTACTATGCCGTTCTATCCCTTAACTCGGTCCATCCCCTTAAGTCGTCTACGACTTATCTATGAGTCGGTCACGACTCATCACTTGCACTCGGGTCAACTCCTAAACGACTCAAGCTAGAGGCCACACAAACAACACTATCGACCTGCAAATTCTACGTTTTATCGACACGTAAAATACGGGTCGTTACAACCTCTGTCTAAATATATAATGTTTGTCAGCATATTTTTGTCTCATGTCATGTGTTTTGAGCAACCACTATCGAGTATCCATTTTCCTATTTTCTTGAGTGGGACCTGCAAAAAATATGAGATGACATTGGTACCCACATTTTTAATAGGGTCCTAAGAGTTCGATCTTAGGAAACCAAACTTAATTGGGTTCAGTATCCCTTTTATAAATGTAATTCTTATTATTATGAATGTTTTCTATGAATGATCTAATATACCCGTTCCTTATTAACTTGTTATTTATTTTAGGAACCCCTATATCGATAGTTTTAGAAATTGATATACGGGTGTTTTATTAGGCTTAACATTGTTTAAATTACTCGATTGTGAATTTTTGACTTTCTTCTTGTAACCTAGTCCGTTTTTATTGTTAGCAGGTTGTGAATTTTCAACAATTCTAGATAAATTCTCACTGCCTTTATTAAAATTTGAGACATTTTTAGTGATTCCTTCAAGTTTGGTCATTAGACTTGAATTTTCTAATTCTATCATTTTAGTATTAATTTTCAAATCATGATTTTTAGAAACAAGAACATCATTCTTTTCTTTTTGAGTCTCGATTTCTTGACTTAATAATATTAGTTGAGAATTAACATTTGAAAGCGACTCTTGAGTTTTATCAAGTCTTCTTCCAATATTTTCTTCTCATCTTTAAGCATGTCTCTTTCGAATTCTGCCTTGTTCTAATTTTCAACGGCCTCTTTATATTTTCTTTTGAGACTTTTTAAAGTATCTAATAATTCTGAGTTTATCTCTATCTTATCATCAAAAGTTAAATCACTAACCTTATTATCTTTGGCTATAAAGCATACGTTGGCTTCTTCATTATCGTTGTCACTCTCGCTTTCTAAGGAGGATGAATCTGAATCATTCCATGTAACCGAGAAAGCTTTCCTTCTAAATTTGTCCTTCCTTTTATTGCGATATTTTTTCTTTTGATCCGGACAATCCTTCTGTATATGCCCCTTTTTATGACAGTTAAAGCACTCTAGAACTAATGAAGACGATGGTTTATTACTGTTTGAGCTTCTCTTGCCATTGTTTCTATTTCCTTTTCTATACTTTAAAATTTTCTTGAAGTTTTTGGCAATAAAGACTAGGTTGTCTTTGGCTGAATCTGATTCTTCTTGTTCTGCATGGAATGCTATATTCTTTTTCTCTTGCGCTTGAACCTGTTTAGCCTGCAAATTTACTTCATAGGACATTTGATTTCCTATTAACTCTTCAGGAGTTATTTTGGAAATATCGTTCGCTTCTTTAATAGCGAGAACTTTTCTTTCCCATTCTTCGATTAAAGAGTTAAGGATTTTGGATACAATATAAAAATCTGAATATTTTTCTCTTAGTTCTACTAATGAGTGATAAATATCCTAAAATCTAGTATACATATCATTTATAGATTCATTGTCTTTCATTCTAAAGTTTTGAAACCGACTTTTGAGCATAGATGTTTTGTTTTGTTTGACTTTGCTAGTTCCTTCGTGTGTAACTTTGAGTGTACACCATATTTCATATGCAATGTTGCACTTGCTAACACGGTTAAATTCATTTTTATCTAAGGCATAAAACAACATATTCATGGCTTTTGCATTTGCTATGGCATCTAATTTCTATGTATTTGTCCAAGTAGAATACTCCTCAGCGGGAATAATGTATTCTTTCTGAGTTATATTCCATGAATCCAAACCATTTGCTTGCATATATATTCTCATTCGTGTGGCCTAATAGTTATAGTTTATGCCATTGAATAGTGGTGGATGTGCAGTGGATTGTTCTTCTATGAAACTAGTGTTAATGCTAGTGCTAGTGTTAGTTTTCATATTATTAGAGTATCAGATAACTGTGTTACGTTGTACGAAAAACCTGGCTCTGATACCAAATGAAAGTGAGTTATGGATCGTGTAATATGGATATACGATAATGCAGAGTACACAGATGATAGTTATACATGAAATAATGCGAAATATAAATGCAGTATAGTAAAATAACACCAGAGGATTTTATAATGGTTCGGAGCTCTGTCCTACGTCTAGTCCCAGACTCCTTCTGGAATTTTACTAAAACAACAACCCTCATTTAATCCAGAGGAATAAGTTTATACAACCCTTGAGCAGCCGAACAAGGTCCTGAGCAGCAAAACATGATTTTGCCTCAGCAGCCGAAGAGGACTTCACACACCTGAGCAGCAGAACAAGACTTCAACAAGTACAAAAGATTGTTTGACTTTGTATGTTCTAATAACACGGATTTGTCACTTATAGTACACCCTTCCTATGATCTTCTCCTTGAGTATAAATATATAAATTTGAAGTATATGAAGAATAGAAAGGAATAATATTGTTTTGAATATGTTAATGCTGAATATTTGAGAATATAGTCGCAAGTATATTCAAGAATGTTAGATAAGAAAGATAATAAAATTCGGTGATTTGGAATTAACTTAGAATATGTATATAGATGTTAAAAAGTGGCGACTATTGACGAAGAGTTCTGGTTGAAGTGTTGCATCTGAATCTCTTTGTAGAGATTCGTAACTCTTCACAAATGGTCGTGCCTTTTCAAAAAATATAGCTGTTATAAAAATTCAGTCAACCGAGCCTCTAGGTCAGTCGACTGGATATTCAAATGAATTTTCAAATCTATATTTGTATATCTATGCACCTATGCATGTTGCACAAAAATTGTCAAGTCAGTCGACTGACCTGGTAATTTTTGTGCAGTCTACACAGTTTTTCACGGGTTTATATATATATATATGATTCTAAATGAATTTTTTTGATAATATCCATATATATATATATTTCACATGCTTATATATGTATAAATCATTTGAAAATAAGAAGATTATATATATATATATATATATATATATATATATATATAAGCTAATACAAACGTGAATGAGGAGAGATCTTAACAAAATTAACTTAAGACTCAAAACAAAAATAATATAAAATTGATGCACCGATTTTAATGTCTTGTCTCCATGCAGTATATATTCTCTTTTTGTCATAACAGTCGTCAAATCTGTATGTTGTAGTGATAGCTTTGTGTTATGAATCAAAACCAAGTCTCAACAAATTATTCCATTTATCTATTTAAAAACAATACAATGTTGGTTGGCCTTGTTAAAGTGCTTAGAAATCCCTATTAATAACATGGGCTAGACTCACCGACCACAATTCATAAACCACTCAACCGATCAAACAAAACAATATAAAACATTTTTATATCACAAACAAATACGAGCTCTTAGACACACACACACACACACACAAAATCAAACTCATTTGGAGTGTCATTAACCCTATCTTATTTAGTTTACCCCACTACGGTTGGGGTTCTTGCTCAACCTTCAGCTCTAATACCAAATGTAACAACTTGCCTTTTCAACCTTCAGAAGTTGAAACTAATACATCCACAGTATTCTTGTGCCTAACATCCAAGTGCTGGAATGATAGATTATTTAAGTGAAAGAATGAAAAGAAAGTATAGAATCTCATAAATGTGACGAGTGATATATAATTTAAAACGGGTCTTTATAAAAAGGAAGAACTTTTACATGCATATTAGCACAGATTGGACAGTTATAACAATATGTCCTAACAATTGCTGATAAACGAAACAAGAACAAAACAACGGAAGATAAAAGAAAACTACGTGAGTACATTTTCGAAGCATCCAGCTCATCTCCGGAAGCTCCAAAGTGTCATGTTAAATCTAGAAAATATGCCCAGGATGACCAGAGCATTTGAGAAAAATAATTTCCGTATCAATTTGGAAAAACCAGTGTGAGAAACACAATCAGATGGATTCTTAAAGTCTTATAAACGTTTCAAAAAAGGTATCTCGTAAGACCATATTGCACATAAACAAGGACGAGTTTTACCTTACGATAATCTAACTGCTTTTATACAAAATCCAATGATATTATAATAACATCTGAGGTTAAAAAAAGTTATGAATATAGTTGGAATGCTTGCATCTCATGTTCCAGCATAGTTGGACAAAACTAAGTCCGTACGTGCTTATTGAAGAATGGATTCCATATAATGACAAGGATACTGGGGTACCGCCTGCCACGGTGCATGTAACGCCCTTCCTTTTCACATGCCTTAAATCGACGATAAACCACACACGTCGGACTTAAATCATACAAAAGGGCGGATTGTTATGGGGCAAACAAGAAAAGGCAGAGGAAGAAAAAGAACAAAATAGAATCTTGTAGCGGAATGATAAAATGTAATAATCAAATATACAATTCATGAAGCTGTTTTACAAAACATTTGATTTACTTATACAATACATATCAGAGTTACACATACCAGAGAATATTAATAATGCAGTGGAAAACAATAGTGTAGTGGAATAATATAATAGATAATAGTAATACTAATCTTCGTCTTCGTCCTCCGGAATAAAATCTTCAAATCCTGAAATGCTCGGACTGACCCGAAAGAATTGAAAAGACAAAACACTCGAGTCGGAACTAAAAGATCTTATGTAATTAAATCAACAGTCAATAATATGAGTGGAACGACGTCAGAGATGTTTACGGGATTTGACATCTCATATCCAGTGTCTAACGTGAGTGCAGTAACTTAAGAGATGCTCGGGATTCACATCTCTTAAGGATCTGTTAAACTATTTACTATGTAGTAATATTTCGTTATTATAATAATGTCTATAGTAAAATAAAATTACTTTTTTCATAGCGTTAAGGGGTTACCCATATAGCCCTTAACACGTAATAGTCCTAATAGTCCATCCAATATCATGGTCCCTCCTGATCGGGAAGCCACCAGAGGATTCCACCCGGGCTATGGGAGAAAACCAAACTCATACAAGGCGCGATAGGGTAGGTGACACAGCACAACTAGGCAATTCCAAGGTAGATATACCAATTATGCTTCCGGGCTGGTGGTAACGCATAGCGCGCAGCTAACGCCCACCTCGAGCCACACCCTCAAAAAGAAAATCAAAAGTGGCGACCGAATTAATCTAAAAGTCAGAGTATAATATCGAAGGGATGTGCCCAATCAAAGGAGCTACCTCATTAGCCCGTCAATCGCTCCTGCTTTAGCCACCTTATGCCAACTCACGGAAGTTGGGTCCACGTATTTACCTCAAAGGAAACGCCGCCACCATCCTACTTCATTCTGGAATCTCCACCGCGTACACGGTTGTTAAAGTGGTTTTCGGAGTTGGCAGAGAGTATGACAACTTCCGATCCTGGTCATTTTAACAACCCAGCGTTATTATAACACCGCAGTCATTTCAAAATAATTTATACTTCAAAATCAGGATGTAATATTTATTTCAAAACCATATAAATACGATATCATTTCAAATTTAAAAACCAAATCAATATGATATTCCTTTTATTTCAAATCAATATAATATCATTTTATTTCAAATATCCCCCTTTTAAAATCATAGCACTTCCAAATTTTATACTTCAAAACCAAACATTGAAATTTTAACACCTTTAAAACATAATGCTATGAAATTCATAACTTTGAAACATTTCAATTTCGATATATTTCAAGGCTTTAAATATTCCAAAATTTCAAAACTAAATTTGATAATTTCGATTCAACAATTAAATTTCCTATTATTTAGTTTTGAAATATTTTATATGATAAACCCCTTATTATTTAAATAAAACTCAAAGTTCAAATAACTAGAAATTGCCTTCAATTCGTTATACCTGAAATAATCATTTAATTCACCTAGACCCAAAAATCAAGTTATAATAATTATACCTTTTAAAATTCCAATTTAATAAATTTCACATCAACAATGTTGGTTTAATCCTTAGATAAATTCAATTTCATAAAATCTCAAATTTATCTAAATTTCAAATCAAATTTTATTCGAGTAAAATTCTTAAATAATTTAATTCACATCCATATCATACTTTATCTTCCAAATCTTAATTTATTTAAATCATTATAACCTCTATATAAAAATATGATTTAAATACTTAACCATATTTATTTTAATAAATCAAACTCCATTTTTTTAACTTATTGTCATTAAACAGATTTATACATAGCTTAAATACATGAATTTAACTATATATAAAATATTTTTATATAATATCAAAAAGAATCAATATTTATTTGAACCGTATAATTCTATCCAAACCCACAGAAATCATTTTCAAAATATTTATATATATAGACCGACGGTGTCTGTATATAATTTTCTATCCTATGGTCAAGTGATACAAATATTTATCATTTCAGTCCGCAATTTAAAATAAAAATACGATTATATATCATTTCAACCCGCACTCCTGAATGAAATAAAGTGCATAACAATTTGCAGTTTATAACGATATAAAATACAACATCCATTCATCCAATATCAATCATCAACCTTTAATCACAATCATCATCTAATTCAATCAATAACATCAATATATAACGGATAATAAACAATAGGTATCAACTAGCAGTTTATATTCAAAATAAATTAAATGAAAATTTAACAGGCAGTTTATATGCAATAAGTAAATTAAATAACAATTTAATCCAATAAAATTCAATTTAACTGGGATGATGATTAAAAATATGCCAAATAGTCATAAATAAATTTCTAATCACATCCTAAATAAATTTAACGAACATAAGAAATTTTAGAAGTTGTGAGTGGGTTAAAACACTCACCTTTTGAATTTAAATTGAATTTAAATCCAATTTAAACCCAAAAATTGAACAGTCTCGGAATTCGTCCGAACCAACGCCAAAATCTTCGAAATTCCAATATGAACCTAGTAGAGAAAACCGTGCGTGAAACGGACCTCATATGCGAAAGTTATGACAATTAGTGGCTTTGAATTTCAATATTAAAAATAAAAATAGAAGAACACTTTACCCCTTAGTGCCACGTCATGCTACTTCTTTTCTCCTAGCAAAACACGCATGCAGTAGCAGTAACATGCAATGCACGTAGCCGACTCCCATCAAAACCCTAATGCACGAACGTCGATCGCCGCGGTTGGCGCCGTGCAAGCGCGGCGATCGACGTTCGTGCGTTAGGGTTTTGATGGGAGCTGGCTACATGCGTTGCGTGTTACTGGTACTGCATGCGTGTTTTGCCTGGGGAGAAGAAATAGCATGATGTGGCACTAAGGGGTAAAGTGTTCTTCTATTTTTATTTTTAATATTGAAATTCAAACCCACTAATCGTCATAACTTTCGCATACGAGGTCCGTTTCACGCGCGGTTTTCTCCGCTAGTTTCGTATTGGAATTTCGAAGATTTTGTGGTTTGGATGAATTCCAAGACTGTCCAATTTTTGGGTTTAAATTGGATTTAAATTCAATTTAAATTCAAAAGTGGAGTGTTTTAACCCACTCACAACCTCTAAAATTTCTTATGTTTGTTAAGTTTATTTAGGATTGATTAGAAATTTATTTATGACTATTTGGCATATTTTTAATCATCATCCCAGTTAAATTGAATTTTATTGGATTAAATTGTTATTTAATTTATTTATTGCATATAAACTGCTAGTTAAATTTTCATTTAATTTATTTTTGAATATAAACTGCTAGTTGATACCTGTTGTTTATTATCCGTTATATATTGATGCTATTGATTTAATTGGATGACGATTGTGATTAATGGTTGATGATTGATATTGGATGAATGGATGTTGTATTTTATATCGTTATAAACTGCAAATTGTTATGCACTTTATTTCATTCGGGGTTGCGGTTTGAAATGATATATAACCGTATTTTTATTTTAAATTTTGGATTGAAATGATAAATATCTATATCACTTGACCATAGGATAGAAAATTATATACAGACACCGTCGGTCTATATATATAAATATTTTGAAAATGATTTCTATGATTTTGGGTATAATTATATGGTTTAAATAAATATTGATTCTTTTTGATATTATATGAAAATATTTTATATATAGTTAAATTCATGTATTTAAGCTATGTATAAATCTGTTTAATGACAATAAGTTAAAAAAATGGAGTTTGATTTATGAAAATAATATGGTTAAGTATTTAAATCATATTTTTATATAGAGGTTATAATGATTTAAATAAATTAAGATTTGGAAGATAAAATATGAAATGGATGTGAATTAAATTATTTAAGAATTTTACTCGAATAAAATTTAATTTGAAATTTAGATAAATTTGAGTTTTTATGAAATCGAATTTATTTAAGGATTAAATCAACAGGGTTGATGTGAAATTTATTAAATTGGAATTTTAAGAGGTATAATTACTATAAATTGATTTTTGGGTCCAGGTGAATTAAATGATTATTTCAAGTATAATGAATTGAAGGCAATATCTAGTTATTTGAAATTTGAGTTTTATTTAAATAATAAGGGGTTTATTATATAAAATATTTCAAAATTAAATAATAGGAAATTTAATTGTTGAATCGAAATTATCAAATTTAGTTTTGAAATTTTGGAATATTTAAAGCCTTCAAATATATCGAAATTGAAATGTTTCGAAGTTATGAATTTCATAGCATTATGTTTTAAAGGTATTAAAATTTCAATGTTTGGTTTTGAAGTATAAAATTTGGAAGTGCTATGATTTTTAAAAGGGGATATTTGAAATAAAATGATATTATATTGATTTGAAATAAAAGGAATATCATATTGATTTGGTTTTTAAATTTGAAATGATATCGTATTTATATGGTTTTGAAATAAATATTGTATCCTGCTTTTGAAGTACAAATTATATTGAAATGACCGCGGTCTTATAAGAACGCTATAAACCGTAATGCGAAATAATATATATCAAAATAACAATATACAACATATATTTTCCAAAATAATATATATCCCAACAGAGGAAAACAATATAATAGCACTATAAACCGTAATCCGAAAACGTACCTATTTGTCAGGCAATTTACGCTTAAATTATGAAACCAAAAGAAGTAGCAATTGCTTCCATAACCTGTATTTCACTTATATTGTAACGACCCGGAATTTTGACAGCATATTTTAATGAATATTTAATCTAATTTAAATTAAATATAAGCTTGTCAATATTTAAATTGATGAGATATTAAATATTTAACAGTTATGTATGTTTATAAAAGAAAATTTGGTTTGAAAAATTTAAAATTCAATACTTCAAAACTATTTAAAAAAAAAACCGGTTCTATTCAGTAGAATCAAATCAAAGATTCATTTTTGATATTTGATAAAATACATATGAATACAATTTTAGTTTTTTTTTATATAATAAGTTTTAAAATAAACAAAACATGAAACTATTTAACATACAACATGGAAGTGCAAAACAATATAAGTGTAAACATACAAAGTTAGTATAAAACACAATCATATATTATATATGTAATTAAAGTAACATAAAAATATAAAATATAAAATATAACCAAGATATAAATTTACGAATATAGGTTATAACTTGAACTATATTAATACAAGTGTATGAACATGTGAACACTATAACATTAATGTCAGTATAAATGAACAAATAGCAAGAGTATGGAATAATAAAAGTAATTATAGTTATGCATAAGAAAACAAAGTCAAATATAAGAATCTTGATACATTGCTTAATACATATATAAGTTTGTACAGCAATTAAGTGTTGTATCCAGAAAAATAATAATAACAATAAACTAAAAATAAAGGTAAACCAGTAATAAACATATAAACAAAACCCGTGCACACAAATGTACAACAACCAAAGATCTTGTTCAGAACAGTAAAACAAACATACAATTTATATGTTGCTGAAGCTTACATGCATAAGGAAAATAAGTTTTACTTCAAATAGAATACAAACAAAACCTGTAGCTTACTAAACAGGTTTGGCCGAGATAATGATACTGTCTTGTACAACACAAAGTAAGAAAACAATAAATATCTTTGTACATATAGCAATTATCTGTAAACATTTATTACTTGCCATCATAATTAAAAGCATAAACATTTAATAGCATAACATTTTGTTTAAGTACAGTACACAGCCGAAATCCTTGTATCATTTCATACTGCAGGTTTTTACTTGGCCAATAAGAAGAAAATGGAAATACAAACACATACAACTGCCCAGTTAAAGCCTACTGCATAATAGCTCTATATATATATATATATCCAACATATCATCAGTTCATTTAAAAACACTAAAACTAAGCCTAAAATCAAACCTGAAAACACATCTAGTTGCTTTGCAAACTGGAATTTTTTTTTTAAACAGAAGGCTAAAGAGAGGGCTTCAGGAAATTCTTCTGCAGTATTCTTCATCAATACTTTATCTTCTGTTTTAAAAGTTACTTGGTGAGTAAACCTATGACTTTGATTAATCTATGAATTCTGAGTTGTTTTATAGTTTGAATAAGAACTTGTATTATTTCAGTGCACTGCAAGTAACTTGGTAACAGTTTTTGTTTCTATATCTTTTGATTTCAGAACCATAACAATAGGGGATTTGTAATGTTCTTTTTGCAAATATTTTGTACATAGGAATTTAGGTTGGATATACATATAGGAAACTGAAGATCATGTTCTGAAGTTAAGTTTTGAAGGTGACAGTAAAGTTCAAACTTTGATTGTTCAAAGTTTACTGTAACGACCCAGAATTTTTAGAAATTAAAATTTGAATATCTAATTTATTTTAAATATTAATAAGTGAATTTATAAGTCGAATAAATTTTTATTTGAATTTTTGGATTTAATTGGATTATTAAATCGATAATTTAATACGTTAAATTATGGGAATAATTGAAAATTGGGTTAAATATGATTGAAAATGATTTGTAAAATTTTATTTTATCATATGGGAGTTAGAACGATATTTTAGAACTTTTAAAATCGAATTAAAAGTTAATTTGTGAAAATTGAATATTTTAATATTAAAATCGACTAGTGAAAATAGTCAATTTTTGAACAGTCTCAGAATTGAACGAAACCAGTTCCATTGGATCCGTAATAGTTAGTTATTACCGGATTTCAAATTTCGTGTCAATCGGAGTTATCGTTTGATCGTGGCAGCTCGAAACGCATCGATTTATTTTTAATTTAAATTTGACGAGTGGAAATTGCCATTTTTCAAAAAGTCTCGGATTTCGACGAAACTAGTTTCATCGGATCCGTAATATGATATTATTGTAAGGTTTCAAATTTCGTGTCAATTGGATTTACCGTTTGTCCGTTACAAATTAAAACGCCTAGAAAATCGCTTAAATCGGTTTAATTCAAATTGAGCGTTTGTAGCCATAACTCGCACAGATGTTCGAATTAGCTTCCGAAACCTGTTCCATTGTGTCCGGAACGCGGGATAAACCCTAGGAACGTCAGTTTCGGCGCGTAAATCGGAGTTCGGAATTTCCGGATGAATAGTGTCGAACGAAACTCTATAAATAGCCCCCCCCCCCCAATTTAAAAAATAAAATAAAAAGAAAAACAAACCCTAGCCGCCACCCCCATGTTCTATGGCCAGAAATTGATCTCATTTTTCCCCTTTGATCTCTCAATCCATCAAGTTTTGGCTAAAACATTCAACTACAAAGATGAAGATCACAACGAGAGCTTCGATGTGAACGGTGGAGATCGTGTTTGGTGTCGTGTGGAGTGAGCTACAGGGGGCCGTTGGTCATGGCCTGCGCACGCATTCCTAGGGGAGAGAGGGGGCCGAGCTTGCTCTCCTTGGGGTCGAAGGTGGAGGAGGGGGTGAGCTAGAAGTTGCAACTCCCTGATCGTCATATAGTTGAGTATTTTGCTCGTAAAATCAAAACCTAATATCATGATAATGGGTTCAAGTTGCGGCCTGGGAACCTGTACATTGCGTGAATGAAGAAGGAGAAAGGAGAGGCCTTGGATGCAGATCATACGGCCCAGATTTGTTCGGGTTTAAAAATTATAAATTATGTTGTATTTATATAGGTTAAATTCGAGTAAAACTTGTAAAATACATATCTTTTTCATACGAGGTCGAAAAAATGCAAACTCAGTTGCGTTGGAATTGTATGGACGAGCACTACGCGATGGAGTTGGTTTGGAGTCGTTTGGAGTTAGTGAGAATTTTGGGTAAAATTAAACGTCCGTTTAATTTTATTCGAAATAAATCGCTAAAACGGAAATAAAATCAAGGTGAGAACTTCTCACTCAATCGAATCAGTTTCGATTTTATTTTAAATAGTTAGATTTAAAATATTTGAATGCATGTTTGAATGTTGATTGATATCTATTGATTGTTAAAATAGACATTATACGCCGTTAGTAAACGGATGTTATTTATTAAAAACATATACCGCGAATATTTCATAAACAGTGAAATTGGTATTATATATAGTAGCAATATATATATATTGGCATATGTATATATTGGAGTTATTGATTTCCTGCATTTTTTTGTTTAGCGGATGAGACCCTATTGCGCCGTTATTAAGCGGATAATATTTAATAAGAACATATACCGCGATAATTTCGTACTGGAGCGAAATTGGTATTGTGCTAATGTTTTTGGATGCAGGAAAACAGGTTGGAGGGATCCAACTGGATTCCTCAACAGTTTTATTTGATTTCAGATATTTTGATATTTGATGGATTATCATATCGATATATGATATCGTTGTTTGTCGTGATTGACTATTTGGTGTGTGGCATCATTGGATCAAATTTTGGAGTTTTAAAATGATTTTTAAAGTGATTTTTGAAAATATACTATATTTTTAGAATTTGATCCATTATAAATAAATGAACGATATGATTTTTTTTAGTTATAAAATTATGGTTTTTGTGAAATATAGTTAAAAGCTGATTTTTGAGAAATATGAATTAATGATTTTATAAAATAGTTTAAATAGAGATTTTAGAATTTATTATAAAGAGTTTAAATATAGGATTTATAAAATTTGATTATTTTATAAATCAAGAGAATGATGAAATTATAAAGGGAATTAAAGTCGTTTTAAAAGAGTAATATAAATTTGATTTATATTAAGAGATTTATAAATGGATATTTATAAATTGGAATATTGACATTATAAAACGAATTTTTATAAGTGTTTGAATGAAGTGAAAATGAATTTCATAAATAAATGAAATTTATAGAATTATAAACTGTGAAGTTATAAATGAAATTTATAAATAGTAAGATTTATAAATTTGGTGAGATTATTTGAAGAGTAGATTGGTTAAATAAATGGATCTTATAAGTTATAAGATTTATAATTTGGAAAGTCTTAAAAAGAACGATTTTGTAAAATTATCGTTTTATAAGTAATTAACTTATAATATGAACTTTTAGTTTATAATTGAGTTATAAACTGGAATAGGTTAATAAAAGAATTTATAAAAAGGAAGTTTTTATAAATAAATAGAAATGGAAATTTATAAATGTTGTTTTATAAATTTGCAAACAACTTATTCTGATAAGTTAATTGTTATAACCTAGAAAAAGAGTTATATTCACGTTTTTAGACAGTGAATAATCCTTTGAAATAAAATGAATAAAAGGATGAAATTTGTTAACAAAGAATATTCACGTTTTTGAATAGTGAATAAGATGTTAAAGAAATTGTTTTGAATGTGATATTTTAAATAGAATTAAAACGATCGAACGAAGTTTTAATTGTGTTGAGATTCGAAACCATAGATTTCAACATTAATTGTTGAAATAGACGTTTTCGAGAAATAGAAGGAAATAATGGACTATAACACTGTTGTTATAGTAAATGATTTCCGAAAGGAAATGTTTTGAATAGTATTGGGATTTATATATCTATTTTAATTTAGAATCCCTATACTAGTGATTTTGGGTTGTTGTAACGATGTTTTACGCAACGTTCGTTTTGGCCCAAACAAATATGTTTAAGAGAATGATTTCCTTAAAGAATGAAATATATACTTAATTTCGATTTAAGTATATTGAATATTTTCTAAGTGTTGAAAATAAATAAAATTTGTGAATTACTTATTAAATAAGTATGGAAATGTTTTCCAATATGAAGTGATATTTAGAATTGATCTTTTTGAAGATAAATTGAAAAGAAATATTGAAATGAATAATTGAAATCGAATATTCATTTATATTTTGGAATTATAAATTCACTAAGGAATTTATAAAGAAAGTGGAATTTGTTTAAAAATAAATATTGATTTATTTTTGAAGTATGAAATTATATATCTAGTGAAGATATTTTGGAAAATAAATAATTTGGAAAATTATTTGGAAACTGGTGATGTGTGCATATCCAGTGATAGTTCAATAACCGACTATCAATATTTCCCTTTGAATGGGTAATTGATGTGAATTGTTTGAATGTGAATGCTACACTTAATTTTGAATAAGCGCTCACTATTCGGGTTAACCGGGAAAGGACCATGGGGTCGTATAACCCATTCCGAATATGTAATACGTCGTTATAAATTGCATTGAAGATCGGTGTTGAAGACCCGGTATTTGCGAGAGCGATAGGATGACCTGTCGATTTACTCTGCACCGAGTAGCTACGGTATTGAGTTCTCCATATGTGATGGTGAATCCGATCAGGATTGTGAATATCCGGATTGCAAGGACTTCTTTGTAAGTGCCTTCGGTTTTGTTCGAGCCTGGAACAGACTTGTATGGATTGTGTGTCTGACATTACAAGTTGAGATATAAAGCCGATTTCATTCAAATATATTTCTGTTTGGTGGCGAAGAATTTATTCTTTTAGCTTAACACCCTTCTCTGAGACGTACGAGCTCAGAGGTTATATAGTTGAAGTTATCAGCGATATATTCCCAATTTGGTAATGTGACATGCTGAGTGTTGCTGAAATGATCATTGTGTTGATTATTGTGATAGGATCGTTTATTTGATCGTCTATCTTAGTGATCATTGTGTTGATCATTTGTTGACCCAAAGCATGGCTTTTGTATAAAGTATGTTTTTGTGGACGTGACTTCGTCAAGCCTCACACCCCGGAAATGGTCAAAACAGGAAAGATGCGGCAAGGTTATGAGGGGTAGCACCCTTTAGGGTATGTACATTTCCTTCTGGATAGAGGTGGTATCATGGTATGG
Source organism: Allium cepa (assembly GCA_030765085.1). NCBI lineage: Eukaryota > Viridiplantae > Streptophyta > Magnoliopsida > Asparagales > Amaryllidaceae > Allium > Allium cepa. The sequence goes on from CM060931.1 coordinate 308,454,048, forward strand.
AGCCCAGATATTTAACCTATGTGGTTACTACGAATTTATTACTTTGTGGTTGTTGGCTATCGGGATCCCGTGAGAAAGGTCGTTTACGATCGGGGAATGGCGTGCTCGTGTCAGTAGTTACCCAGTTAGGGGTAACCCGGCCTTGTGTTGGCAGAGTTCCGGTTTGGTTCTCGGGGATGTCTTTCCAGAGGCATTCTCATGTGGCAATGGGAAGTTCCTTGGCCTGACCATTTGTTGGAAATCCAATTCCCAATACGAAACTTGTACGGTTTTAGTTGTAGAACCTATCATTCACTTATGGTGGTCACCACTGTTTGGATGATAGCTATAGTAGGCATAGTTCGAAATGTCTATGTTGGCTAAGATTTATATTCTACTTTCAAAATGAATTTTTCCTCTACACTATGCACTAGTAATAATATCAAATGTTATTTTTAATGCGTATCAAGCATCTTTGACTATCATAAGGAGAAATCTCCTCCGATTATGCGTTTGCATGTGTGTGTGTGCGGGAGGCCTTATGGTAGTCTCATTTTTAAAAGCATTGCGAATTAACTTTAAAAATATTCCTCTATTTTGATTTTAAAGATAAATAAACTGTTTTGAGTTCTCACACCAGTCACATGACTGACTTGGAGTTTATTGTTTTCCTTCCTAAACTCTGGGTGCCCACCAATTTCCACACGGGCAGTCAAGAGTTACGTTTATCAGGATATTCTGGATATTCTGGAGTTGCTGGAGGCAAGCTAGATGGCATGGCGTATTACTAGTCTATATAGTATTTTTTTTTTCCACTGCACTGTTTGTTGCTGTTGTACACTCTGATGATATGATGTAATGAAATGTGATGTAATGTAATAACCGATATAGTTCTTTGTTTAAAGATTATTCATTTATTATTATATGTTGTTCCGCTGCGAATTGTGAGATTCTGATGTTGTTCTGTTTCTTTCTGTCCCGTTCTATTTTCTTTATGTTCTATTCTCTTTTTCTTCTATTTTAAAATGTTCTATCTTCTTTTCTGTTTTCTATTCTCTCTAATTTCTATTTTCTATTTTCTTCTTTCCTATCTTCTTTCTTCTTTCTTCTTTCTTCTTTTCTTTTTCTTAAAACCCCTAAGGGTTCGTATTTTCGTTCATCTTGAATTAAACAAAGAAGATTAGTGTCTATTTAAGGAGTACGGATTTACGGGTCTTTACATTTACTGTGAAAACAGTTAATATGTGTAAACTCAATGATTTTGATTTGTTAATTCAAACTCATATATTAAATAAACACACAAATTTAGGATTTTTAAAATAAAGATGATGATTTTTAGCTCAATATTTATGGTAAGGTTTGAATATGAACAAAAATTACTTTCTTTTCGATTACAGTAGACTTAATTAATTTTAATCGTTGAGATTTCGTATGAAGCAAGTTTGAAGATATAGTAACATAGGAAAAATATTAAATATTTTTTTTAATGTAAGAATTTGGAGAAAGGAGCAAGTATAGGGTTTAAGACTGTGTTTTACTGTGCACTGTTAAATCCATGATTTCGGAAATTTGGGTGAATCGAGTGTCTCGAGATTAGGCGTGAGGGCAGATAAGTGTGTGGTTGAGCTATGGCCGGAGACCCAACGCCTCCGGTGACCGCCGTTAATGGGTCGAACGATTTGTTTTTCGGTGCGTTCGTATGGATGTTCGAGCTATAGGTCATATTTTGATTTAAGCTTGAAATTGAATATCTGGGCGTCGCTTTCGTTTGAGTGGGTGATTTGGGGTTTGTGGGGCTGTCGTGAGTCACCGTAGGGTGGTGCGAGCCACCGTGCACGTGCACGGTGGCGATGGAGGTGGAGCTTCGTTTTCCTGTCAACATGGGTGTGCTTCGTGTCGTGCTCGAGTCGACCCATTTTTTTTCTTCGGGCCTGTATATGAGATGGGTGCGTAAACATTCACTGATGTTTCAATTTTAAAAATAATGTTAAACTTAGCTTACTGAAGAAAAAAAAATGAAGGAGAAAAAGGGTTCCAGGAGAATTCTCGGGGTAGTTGGCGTGTTACTCGAAGCTATACTCGAGTGAACGTAGGGGTGGTATCGGGTTTTCCCCAGGGAAGTTTTGGATTTGTTTGATCTGCAGTTTTGTTTTTTTTCCTTTGAGATGAGGTTCAGGCTAATTAATTCAAGAAATATTTTACAATGAAATTATTACTTGATTACTGTTTAAAACTAGTAATTTGATTAAAGGCTTGTATGAAACTCAATTAACATTAAGGGTTAGTTGTAATATCAAATTGATTTCCAGATTTTGTGTAGTTTTCTTTAAAATGTTAATTAAGTCGATTACTTAACATTTATTATGTTTTGAAATAATTAAGAATAATTATATTATGATTAGAGTTAGAATTAGATAACGCTTAAGAAATTACTAAATTTAGAAATAACTACTTCAGTTAATTAATTAGGGATTTATAATTAAGAGAAATCAAGTGATTTAAATAAATGAATAAAAGTGTGATGAATTAATGATTGATTAAGAAAATAACAGATAATAATTGGATAATTAAGTTTTACTGATAATTAAAGATATTAATAAATGATCAAGAAACAGTTAATTAAGAAATTAAATCACTTGATTAAGGAAGTAACTGATTAATAATGTGAAATAAAGTAATTATGTATTAAGACTAAATAATTAATAAAGAAATCATAAATTAAACAATTTGAAATGAAATAAGTAATTGATTAATGATAAATTAAACAGAATTAAGAGGTTAACTCTCAGATAATTAATTCTAAATTGAATTAATTACAAATAAGACTTAAAGATGACTGCTTATGGGTTGTTATGTTGAATATCTGATTGTGATATTTATGTGATGATATTCTGTGATGCTCTGTAATATGTTATGTTATATCTATGATGCTTGTATATGGTTTATCTGTGATAAATGCTATGTTAATTCAACTGTTAGATTTAAATTATTTAAAACTATTAAGTTAATTAGACAACTTGGCCCTTAAAATGGCATTTGGATTCGATGAGACCGGGATCGGAAGAATCAATTCTGATTCTCCGAAAACCACATCAATCCAATTTAAACGTTAGGTCCTGAATCCTGAAATGAAGATCGAGATGGTGTTTTCAGAATGCAAGGGTTATCGTCGTTGACTCTGAGGGTGATTCCAAAATGAGTGTAACGAGATAATGCCTTCGGTTTCATTCGAACCCGGAACGAACTTGTATGGATTGAATGCTTTCAACACATCGTCAGGCGGACGATGAGCATTCTAAGTGATATGTTCAATAAAGGTAATCGTAGCCTCAAGCCTCATCAACCGGGAATGGATAAAACAGGGGATGTGCAACAAGGTTAGGTGGGTCATGCCCAAGCAGGACAAGATATTTCCCCTGTCTAGATGTCCCTTTTTATATTTCGGCTTAGTGGGCGGTTGCTAGCTACAACCGCGGGGTTTATCTTGTTCGGGACTGTTCAGTAAGGAATGGTTCCGGCCTTGTGTTGCAGGGGATGAAGGGAGTAATCCTCGGTACGGTGATCTAGGCCCCGTACTGTGACGGGCGGTACCCCAGTAGCCCTGCCATTGTTGGAAATCCATTTTCCCTATGAGACCCTACGGTTTTGATTTGTATTACCCACTTTTGTGGCTAGTAGCTGGAATTTAATAGATGTAACAATTTCGGCTATTTTCTATTTACTTGAAAACCCTAGACACTATTATAATATCATTGGATTTCCTATGAAATGTTTTGGTTAGCGTAAGGTAAAAACTTACCCGTATTTATTTGTGGGGAGTCTTACGTGATATCTTTATTTTCAAATGTTTTCAAAGTTAAGCAACTTTAAACCGTTTACTCATACCAGACCCATGTCTGACCCGGAGTTTATTTTTGTTTTTCATAAACTCTCAGGTACCCAAATTTTTACGGGTAGCCAAGGGATTCAGGTTAGCTTTGACGAATTCTGGAGGAGCAATGGAGCAGGAGGCTTCAGCGTTGTAGATATAGATATAGTTCCGCTGTGTTGGTATCTCTGAGTCATATTGTATTGAGTTGTATTAACTAGACAGGAGTTTATAACTGCCTAGTATGTGATGTATTGATATTGTATAACTCTGATATATGTAGTAAACTACGTAATATTTAAGTGATATATTATATTTTGTTCCGTTCCGCTGTGAGATTTTGTTGTTATTGTTCTTTCTTCTTCCTTCTTTTCTATTTTCTCACCCCTTTCTTTCTTAAGGATGATACGTCTTTCTGGTGGTAGAAGGGCGGGTCGTCACATATATAATCCAAAAGAGTTAATAATTATATAAAATGAAATGTTAAAGTTGTTTCACCCATAAACGAACAAATTAATGCAAACAACAATCACTTGCAACCAGGCATACAACCTCACATAAACTCAACACAAATCTATCATTCATTCATATAAATAAAACAAATAGTTGTTCGGGTTCAAAGCTTCAAATTGTACAGAATGAAAAATAAACTACTAAGCGCACCATTTACTCAATAGTCTCTTATGAAGCTAAATAGATTATTCATAAATTCAGACAATTTTAAAGTGTACTTACCCAAACAACCATAAACAACAACAATTTCAAACAATAGATTTAGTTTATCCTTATTAATTCCATTCATACATTTGTTGTTTGATTTATCTTTTCATTCATATAATGGTTTATCTTTTTAATTTACATTTATTTCTTACAAATTTATTTGGCAAAAAACTTCAACTTATCTACTTAAGTTTAAAATTTCTTACTTATAATACCTGCCTTCTATTATATTTAATTCGTAGTATTTCGATTGTACTAAAGTTTATAACAACTTCAACACCAAATTCTTATTTATTAAAGAATTTCATTAATTACTTTCATCACCTCAAATTTATTACTTGTATAACATCTATTAAATTTTCTTATTAACATTTCAACTTTTTATATCTTTTGGTAAGTTATATATATGCCTTTAAGAATGCATTGAAATTTATACAAGTTTAACCCATTTCTTTTAATTAATTTATTATTCAATAATTATATCCATTGTTTCATAGGTTACAATTTCAAATTTCATTAATATCAATTATAACCTAGCATTGAATCCCTTATTTCATTTAGGTTTCAATTATTAGTTAAATTCCATTTCACTACACTAATTGAAACGCCAATTAATGAAAACTTAAGAATTTAAATACCGGATTAAATTTCAAATCATTTTAAAATAATAGATAAATGTATAGACTTACACTTTATATATCCAATTATATTTAAAACAATTTAAAATTTATATTTGGTTTATCAAAACAAATCTCAGCAAACTACTACACTGGCCTTCCCACTTGGAAACTCGAAAATGAATGTCGATGATGCGTGCACTCGTCACCGAAATTATTTTCCAGCGACAGAGAGGGAAGTACATACTTATTTCTTTCCAAATTTTCTTTTAAAAAATTTCTTTCAAATTATATCGAAATATTTATATCAGAAAATATTTCTAATAATAATATTATTATATTCCAAATCATTTGAAAGAAATTTTCAAAATCCCGGAATTTAAGTTCTAAATTTCCAGTTTATTCTCAATCTCATTTCAACTATTATTTATAAATTTCATTGCCTAACACCCAATACATTACAACCAAATATAATCTAAAAAAAATTATTTTATATATAGAAATGTAATAGGCCCTATATTCAAAACAAATATTGTGTCGGTCTATCCTATTAAGTGTTTAGAAATCTCTATTGATGCCATAACGTCCCATGCATCAACCAAAATTTATAAATACAAAACGGAACAAATTAACACAATATTAAAACCTTTTATAACACTAACAAATATGCTTTCTCATATATATACACTCAGCGACTCATCATAGGGTATTACTACCCTACGAATAAAGAGTCAAACCCCACAAAGCTAAGGTTTTCACTATACCAAAGCTCTGATACCAAATGTAACTCCCTGCATTTTCGCACAGCTTAAATCGACGATAAACCACACATGCCAGACTTAAACCATACAAAAGGGCGGATTTTTATAGGGTAAATAAGAAAAGGCAAAGGAAGAAAAAGAACAAAACAGAATCTTGTAGCGAAAAGATAAAATATAATAATCAAATATACAGTTCATGAAGCTGTTTTACAAAACATTTGATTTACTTATATAATACATATCAGAGTTACACATACCAGAGAATATTAATAATGCAGCGGAATACAATAGTGTAGTGGAATAATATAATAGATAATAGTAATACAAATCTTCGTCTTCGTCCTCCAGAATAAAATCTTCAAATCCTAAAATGCTCGGACTGACCCTAGCGAATTGAAAAGACAAAACACTCGAGTCAGAACTAAAAGATCTTATTTAAGTTAAATCAACAGTCAATAATATGAGTGGAACGACGTCAGAGATGTTTACGGGATTTGACATCTCCTATCCAGTGTCTAATGTGAGTGCAGTGACTTAAGAGATGCTCGGGATTCACATCTCCTAAGGATCCATTAAACTATTTACTATGTAGTAATATTTCATTATTATAATAATGTCTATAGTAAAATAAACTTAATTTTTTCATAGCGTTAAGGGGTTACCCATATAGCCCTTAACACGTAATAGTCCCAGTAGTCCATCCAATATCATGGTCCCTCTTGATCGGAAAGCCACCAGAGGATACCACACGGGCTACGGGAGAAAACCAAACTCGTACAAGGCGCGCTAGGGTAGGTGACATGGCACAACTAGGCAATGTCAGGGTAGATATACCAATTACGCTTCCAGGCCGGTGGTAACGCGTAGCGCGCAGCTACCGCCCACCTCGAGCCACACCCCCAAAAAAAAGAAAATCAAAAGTGGCCACCGAATCAATCTAAAAGTCAGAGTATAATATCGAAGGGATGTGTCCGATCAAAGGAGCTACCTCATTAGCCCATCAATCGCTCATGTTTTAGCCACCTTATGCTAACTTACGGGAGATGAGTCCACGTATTTAACTCAAAGGAAACGCCGCCACCATCCTACTTCATTCTGGAATCTCCACCGCGTACATCGGTTTTGCTTGATTATGTTCAGCCTGATAGGGGGTTCTCGCTTCTTGTTAGGTAGCGAACAGATGACTCTTGCCCTTACATGTCGCTAGAGTGAAAGGGATGGTTGTAGTCGAGAGGCTGGCCGTAAAAGCAAAGCGCAAGGTATCAGTGTGAGCTACGGTGGGTATTACCCACTGGTTGCGTCCCGTCACAGTGCACCTGAAAATGATGTATCAAGGGACTCACATGGACCCCCTGCAAATCTGGAGCAACCAACACTTACTAGATAGTACCAAATATTTCGTCACCCTTGTTGCCTTGCAACCTTTTGCCAATATCTCCCATGCACAACCAAATCCACAAATGTGTGTGTGTATAAGAGTAATGACAATATAATGGGTGCAACCACATAGTCCTGAAGCATATCCCATATTTTAGTCATTCCTACTTGATGAGGCTTGAGGCCACGCTTTACCTTTCTTTGGGAATCCAACTTGTAATGCTAACACCATCCTTCAAGCGACAGTGCAATTTCAACATTCGTTCATGCAAGTTGCTAAGGATATGAACATACTTCTCCTACATCAATTTCGGAATCACCCTTAAGATTAGTAGATAGTAGCTCTTGCACTTCAAAGAGCACCATCTTTAATTCCATCAACATCAGGACGCTTCCAATTTGAATGCTAAAGTTGGTTCAAAGTGGTTTTTGGATAATTCATACTTATCTAATCCTAGTCTTTTCGAACCAACATTTGATTGTTTCCAATAAACTATACTTTGGTTTATTTGTAAATAAACAAACAACGATAAGAGCAGAGATCATCCCCTAATTGTTTAAGTGGATGGATTTATTTATCATATGTCCTAGGAGAATAAAACGAGATTTATACACACAGTACAACATCATCAAAGATGACTGTGTCATATCACTCACGTGTTTCTCCTATTTATTTTCGGTGTAAAAAATTAGTTCAGATTTGATAGGTGGTTATTTAACTATTAAATAACAACCAACCAACATAGATTTAATTCCCCTTGGAAACCACAAAGCCTCTATTAATTAATCCTTTCATATATCAAATCACTTTCAAATCATTAATTCAAAATACCTTTACAAAGGATATATTCACAAGCCCCTTATATTTCATTCAATACTTAACAAACGTTTGCATACTTATCTCACTGGTATAAATATATTACCAAAACATTATACTTTTAATACTGAGAAAATATATCCATATATTTGTCTTAATGGTACAAGTATTTACAATACTTAAGAAAGATTTCCTCTTTTCCATACTCATATTTAAATCGGCCAAACAAATTTCATTTAAAACATTTCTCATTATAAATCAAACCATTATCCTTCGAGGTTAAGTATAGAAAGAATATTTCCATACCGCCATAAATTAGAAGGATTAATAGTCAAAATCAAATCTCATTACTTTATAAAATTTCCTTTTTATAAGCCCATTTCATATTTATAATACTTTTATAAATCTCCAAATTAATTTACAAACATCTTTTATAAATCTCTAAAACGATCTATAAAATTCCTCGCATTTATAAAACTCTTTTTCCAAATATTTTTTAAATCTTCTTTACAAAATATTATTTGTAAAACATTTTTGATAAATCCTATTTACTAAGTATAACATATTTTATAAAATAATTTATTATTTATGAATACCCTTGTTTAATTAATTAATTACGTTTTAAAAATCATAAGTAAATATTTAATTAACTTTAATTCACCATTAATAAAATAATTATTTAACATAAAAAAATCATTAATAAACACTCAACCTCAAATTGCTATAAAATTGAATTAATTTAAATCTATAGCCTTACAGACTTGGGAAGTGGCTTAGCGACCATAATGGTAGTAAATCAAGTTACCATTTTAATTCAATTTAACTTTCCAGATCATATTGCTGGTACTTACATAAGCTAACATATATGCATATAAAATTAGTTAGCAATCAATAACTAATCCATCACTTATCTGATAATAATTAATCCACATACTAATTAATTGACTTATGTAAATATCCAAATTAGTATAATAGCAAAATGAAGATTTATTATGCTAAACAGATGTCATCAATAATCTATTTAATTCAGTAATAACAGAACGAAAATTTGTTAGACTAAATAGATATCATTAATAACCTGCCCAATTAAATTATAGAACCACGACGTTATATTCTGCTAAAAGGATGCAAAAGTTTTAATATAAACTTATTCATATTTGTTTGGCTATTAAATGGTGGAGAAGAAGAGAATCCATTGTTTTAAACTTATTTACTCATAAAAAGAAAGCTGATTTTAAATAAAACCGATCCTTGGAGATAAAGTAATTAAAATTAAAAACCATTATTCAATTAATATAAAATAAGTTAACCCTTGATTTAATAATAATAATAATAATTAAATATTAATTAATTAACAATTAATTAATAATGTAACAATTTAGAATTTTAGTCATTTGAATTCGAAATATTTAACTGATTTTAATTATTGAAATATTAGATTTATAAGCCAAACAACTTAAATTTCACATATAGTGATTTATTTGGATAGTGAATTGAATATTGGAATTGGTGGATAATAAAGTCTTGGATTTTATATGAATAATAATGGTTTCAAAATCTTATTTAAATTTAGAATAAATAAGAATGGGATAATAAACTTCCAAAAAATTTAGATTTAAAAGCGATTTATTTGGTTTTAATAAAATTTCATTCTAATTAACGTGTGAAAATAGCATTCCGAGGCACAATTTTGGATTTTGACGATACTAGTGCCACTAGATCTATAATAATGAACTATTATATGCCAACGAATTTCATGAAGATCAGACGAACCGTGTGAGCGCACGTGGTCAAGATGCATAGTAATTAATTAAAGAAATTAATATAATATATTTGGGTTCGAAAAGTTAACTTCTGCATATGGTCGAATTAGGTCTCGAAACTATTTCTGTTGTGTTCAAAATAGGGGTATTTAATATAGGACGTCAGTCGGCATGCTACGATTGGAGTTTGAAATTTTAAGTGCCTAAGATTTGGTATTTTTGAAAACAAAATTAAATAAAATAAACATGTACCATCCTAGCCCATATTCTAACCCATGCACCTTCATTTATGCCCATACGCTCCACATTATCATTTATACTCGCTTCCCCACTACAACAAACAGGACCTTTAACAGCGTTTTAAAAATGCTATAAAAGCTATTAACAGCGTTTTTACATACGCGGTATATCGACATGTAGTTATATGTCAGGGATATACAATGACAAGAAATAAAAGCTGTTAAATTTCCTTTTTAATAGCGTTTCCCTGGTGTCATGAAATCATTTAACAGCATTTGGTTGGGTGCAGTTAGAGATCTTTCTTAGCGTTTGTTTCGTGCTAAGATAAGATTTTATAACGTTTTTTCAATGCTGTGATATTTATTTATAGCGTTTCCTTGTTGCAATAAATCGATCTTTATGTTTTTTAGATACAATTTAATGGAATTTTTAAAACGCTGTTAAAACTTTCAACGGCATTTTAAAAATGCTCTGGAATGTTTTAACAACATTTTAAAAATGCCGTGGAGTGTTTTAATAGCGTTTTAAAAGCGCTGTTGAATGTTTTAATTCCATTTTAGTAAACATCCGCCACAATTTGTATATATACCACATTTCAAAATTAGCATATTATATCAATATCACATTTCAAAATCAACATATTGTATCAATACCACATTTTGGACACATATTTGATAACCAACACATGAAATTTCATAATCAAAATACACAATATTCTTAAACCAAACATAAATAGTTTGTCACCAAAAAAACAAAATACAGAACAAGTAGAAATAGTAAAACAAAAGCAAGTAGTACATACGTTAAAACCAAAAAGTAGTTCTAGTAGCAAAAATAACTTCGATCCATAACTCGTTGCAACCTTTTTTTGAATCACAGTCATTTATCTACCTACAAAGTAAAAGTAATGCTTGTGAATCAATTCATCAAAAAAGTGTACACAAAGTTAAATCGGATTCATAATGCAAACATTAAATATTCATCACACAATTTCAATAGCCGATTGACTAATACAAAGTATACAACATGCTATAAAATTTAAAACAAAAAAAAATTAAATGAAGGTCAATAATAGTAAATGAAAGGTCACTGCAACGTGAAAGGACCATATGCCCAATTGAACAAATGCAAATACAGTTCTATGTTGCTACTCTTGTAATCAAACCAAATGCTATGCATATACAATGTCTATTTTCAATTAGTTTTGCAGTTTATATTTTTCACAGGATTTAATGCAAAATGATTGGAAAATACCACATTATGCTACAAAATGGATTGCAAACACGATGTTAATACAAACCTGTTTATTTTACTAGCTCATCATTAATGCCCTAGTACTTGGTACAAGTATATAAATTCTGATAATAATCAGTACACAAAGACTATACTGTCACATAGTAGGGACAAAAATATATATTGAGACAACTGAAATTCCAAATTCATTTTAGCCATGTAATATGAAATACGGATTCATGCAGTTTGTTCCTCTTGGCATTCTACATTTCGCTATCTTATACTTTTAACTCTGAAATGAAGATAACATTGGCATGGTAGTCTAATGACCGAAGAAAACATATGACATGAAAGGAATACAAACAGATTTTTAGTATTTTAGTCAAAGAACGGCAAATTAAATCAACTTGGCAATATATTTTTCAAACAGCCTCAAAAACATCGGCTTTGAGCCTTTGAAATTTAAATATCAACCAAAAGCTAATGAGTTGGTTTGTGCATTCAGGTTCAAATTAAATCATTTGAATTCAAACCAGAAAAAGAAATCTTTTGACCTTCAATCAATTCTAATTTTATTTTTAAATTTTATAGAATATGTTGAGAAGATGAGCAAGCATTAGATTACTACAGAAAGTCCTTACTCCTACTCAGATTTTGTTTACTGCCTACAGTTGACTGAGAGTTTTTATCTTTTGCTTAAAACAAAGATAACGAAATATTGGTTTACTTTGTTGCGTTCTGCGTATCTTTGCTTAGGTATTTCACCAGAGTAGAGAAAAGGAGAGTCATTCTTGAGTAAAAGTACTGTAACTAATCCGTGATGAGAGATGGATGAAATTAAGTTGATCTCCAGTTAAGCACAAACAATCATATTCATAATTTTTGCTTTTCCAAAGTAAAAATTAATCCAAACATTTGAATATCCATTGCCATAATCAGATTGTTCCAATAGGAAAATAAATATCATAAGAAAGATGTAAATAAAGAGTACCGACAAAGTCTACATCTTCATGGAATAAGGACAAAATCACTACGGTGTAGCTAGCATATGTATACAAACTAATAAGTGTTTTCAATTTGTTTGTAGGTTTGCATTGAAAGAGAAGTTATGAAGTTCAAGTTAGGTGTGATGTCAATTTATCAAACAATTGGATCCTTTTATTTCTACTCACAAGCACAAGTCCCCCCTTATTACTGTAAACAATGCTTTCCAACTTTACCTTGTTTGTCACATTCAGAATTTTCGTGTTTGCGTAGAAGACATAGAGCATATAAAGTAATTAAATAAGGCTACAATATCATACAAAGTGCAGCAAATTACTTCACATAAAAAAAATACTTGTATCATATAATCCAACAAACAAAATAAAGCAAACCACTCATAATTATATATATCAAAATAAAAGCGCAGAAATATTTTAGAATAGGCAGCAATGCTAATCTATACAAAGTTCACATGCAATCCACGTCAATAAAGACAAAGAAAATGACACAAAAACTACTATGCCAAATCCTGTCCATGCAAAAAACAATTAACTGGATCAATGTGGACCGTTGTATATCTGATGAGCATCATTGGTTTCTTTAGTAGCCATCATGAGCAATTTGTGAAACAATAAACAGGAAGTTACCTCAACCTCGTCCATCATCGGTTAAAGCGACAATTTCATATGAATCTTTTGACAAGTGCATGAGTAATCTATCTATACTGGGGGCTTCAATTATCATCTTATCATAACTCGATTTATCGAGCAGAAAATCACTGTTCATCTTCTGCTATTGTTTTCCATTTCTCCACTTCTACAGTTGAAGAGCTTCAAGATACATATCATAGTTTTTCTCCAAATTTAGCAATTGTACATGATTTCTGTAGGACTATATATTATAGTATAAAATTTGAAAATATAAGTACCCATCAAAACATATAATGAATAAGAAACTATACCACCATTTAAGTTATTATCTACCGCAATCATATATACTCAATAAAAAAGTAGAATAATAGCTTTGCAATTTAGGAAATATTAGGTCATTACATAAATGCTTATGCTAAAAATCGAACATTCAATCTTAGTTAAAAGATGATAAAGAATAGTCTAACAAAATCTTCTCACTACTTAGAAAGTCAGACGAGTGGAGATTTGTAGTTGATGCTCGTACCAGAGTGATGGCATGTCGATTGACGGTGATAATAGCAGCAATTTCACGCCCATACTCGAAGGCAAAGGTGGATACTAGAAAGTAGAGATGAAAGAGAATCTTTATGTCAAGGGTTTTTCGATTTGTTGCGAGAGATAATTTTAAGCAATTTAGGAGGGATTTGGATTCTTTTGGAGATGAAGAGAAACCTAAATATTTTGGGAAGGAAGTATAAGAGTATAAAGAAGAAGCAGATAAAATGGAATTGACCCTCCTTAAAATTTATGATTGAACCCTAAGTTTATCTCAGCGTTTACAAAATATTTATTTTCCGGTTACAGCATTGGACACGGAAACACTGAGAACTGCTGCTATTAAACTGGATTTTTGTTGTAGTGCCCATATATAAACACTACCAGTAATTAAGAAAAAAAAATCCAAACTTTGAAAATTAAAATCAAATTTTCTACTTGGCGTAAAATCATGAAATCGGTTCATTTTAGTTTGCTTTTGAGGAGCTACGATTGGATATATGTTTTAATGGGTTAACTTTACTTTGTATGATCGATTTTGGACAACAAGAACGAGGGTTCAGGTTTTGGAAATTTATGGTCATTGAATTGTGTTTTGGAGTTTATATTTGGGTTCTACTATGGAAGAAGCTTCAGTGGTGACGAGATCAGGTGGTGCGGTTGAACAAATGGGCATGTGACATTTTTCATGTAGCCAGTTTAGGTTCGGTTGCATTTCATTAGGCTCATTCGATTTGGATATGTGGGGCCCAGGGCGGAGAGGTTGCGGAGTGAATTATGTCGGAGAAACCAGTTGCCAATTTTGTCATAAACAAAGAGGGAATGGATGGAGGAAGAAGCAGCGTTCTTGGATTCATTTGGTATCACCGTGCATGATTGTGTATGAGAGGGAAAATAGATAAAGGAGAGTGATTAAGGTTAATGATGTCAATTAGGTTACTAATTAATTTAATTAATCGATAACTTGTAACGTGAATAACTTTTAAGTACAAGGTCGGATTCAAACACCGTTTATTGCTTTGTACTCGTAGGGACATTATGTTTGCAATGGTGTTGGTCTAGAGAAATTTATGCTACTGAATTTTTTTTCTAAATTCAAACGTCGTTCGAATTCAGGCGGAACCAGAATACAAAAGCAACAATTGAGATTTTGGGTGAGTTAAAGTCACCTTTCTGATAAATCAGTATTTCATATAGTAGATAAAAATTATAGATTGCTTGTTTGGATGATTTACTGCTTTATCAGTTGGCTTGGTTTTGTTTCCACCTCTGGAGCGGACGACCTTTATATATACCGACCTAATAGCGGATGACCCACATTATATGATTAGTTTTGATGCAGGGTGTAATGACCCAAAATTTTCAATTATTTGAAATTAGAATATTAAATTTATTTTAAATATTAAAAAGTTAATTTTGTAGACTAAATAACTTGAATTTAAAAAAAAGTGATTTATGAGATGATTTAGTTGCTAAATTTAATAAATTGAAATTGGTTAAATAATGGGATCTTGAGTTTTAAGTTAGATAAAAATTATTTTAAAGGCTTGTTAAATTTATATGAATAAGAATGAAGATAATAAAAATTTTAAATTGATTTTAAAGTGTACTCTATTTTTGAAAATAACTCATTCAAATTAACATATAAAAATAGCCTTCCATGGCACCAGTGTCAATGGTCCATAATAATGAATCATAATACACCATCAAATTTTATGGCGATCGGACGTATCATTGGGTCGTACGGGATAGAAACGTGTTGTAATCAATATTGAAAATTTAATATTATAATTGGGTTCAAAAATCTATCTTCTGCATACGATCGAATCAGATCTAGAAATAAGTTCCTCTACATTCAAAATAGCAGTATAACATATAGAATGCCAGGCGTCATGCCCTGATTTAGGTTCGCAATTATATAATTGGATATTTTGAATTTAAATAATATATTTACTTGTATTTGACTACACAATCTTGTTCATTCATATTAGCCCACACCCTACCAATTCATTACCATACCATCTTCCTTTTAAATTGCTCTTCCCCCTCTCTTTAAAATGATGGAAACCAGGAAAGAAAAAAATGGCCCATTTCCAAAAATAATATTTCAAAAAAAAGAGCTTGCATCTTTAGGCTAGTGGATGCAGATCTATTTGTTGGTTATATGAATGGTGTGTTATGATAGTAAGAAGGGAGGGATGGAAGTTGTTTAATGATGCGTTTGGGTTTAGTAAACTAAGGTTAGGATTTTCGTTTGATATGGCTTGGATCCGAGAATTGGAGTATGTATTTGGTTTTAGAGCGACGAGTGCATATTTGGCCGTAGTTTGGTGGACCGCGATGGCTTACTGGCGGTCCATTGTGGGAATAGTAGTGGGAAGTTAGAGGCGACGTCGCGTTTTCTAGGAAGGATCGGTCGATGGGCGATTATGACATGGAGGTGTAGCTCGAGAAGGGAGGTCGTTGCTGGTGATGACTGGGTGGTTCATCGACCATAGAGAGAGAGAGAGAGGGACGTGGAGGTTCATTTTGGGAAGCATTTCAAGCCGCACTAGGAACCAAGTTGAGCTTTAGTACTGCTTACCACCCGAAGTCTGATGGGTAAACTGAGAGAATAAATCGGATCTTGGAAGATCTTTTGCGTGCTTGTATTCTTGATTTTCGAGGTTCATGGGAGGACCGTTGGCATTTGGTTGAGTTTTCGTATAATAATAGATATCAGGCCAGTATTGGAATAGCTCATTTCGAAGAATTGTATGGTCTTCCTTGTAGATCACCTATTTGTTGGATTGAGTCGGGTGATATGCTTGTTCTTGGTCCGGACATGATAAGGGAAGCTTCTGAGAAGGTTGATTTCATTCGGAAGAAGTTGAAAAATGCCCAGAGTCGACAGAAAAGTTATGCCGACCACATGAGATGAACTTTAGAGTCCAGGTTAGAGATTTAGCTTTCTTAAAGGTTTCTCCAATATGTGGAGTTTTGAGATTTGGAAAGACGGATAAGCTGGCACCATGATATATAGGTCCTTTTCTTATACTTGAGAGAATTGATCCTTTGGTTTATCGAGTGCAGTTACCTAATTGGTTAGCTGGCTTGCATAGTGTGTTCCATGTTTCACACCTTCGGAAGTATGTGCACAACCCAGATCATATCATTGAGGAGGATGCTCAATAGGATTTGGAAATCACGCCTACTTGGCAGCGAAAAGAGAACCATTGAAGATTATTGGTCGGGATGAAAAGCCGTTAAAGAATAAAGTGGTGAAATTGATGTAAGTACAATGGTGTGGAGATCCGAATGGTTATACTTGGAAAACAGAGGAAAGAATGCAGAAGTCCTATTCCAAATGTTGAATGGATATTTTGGCTTGATCTAGTAAGCCATTTCTCTATCTTTTTATGTGTTCATATGTTCTTTCTTTGTCTCCCTGCCTATCAAATTTCGAGGACAAAATTTTCTTAAGGGGGGAAAGTTGTGACGATCTCGTTTTTAGGTCAAATTTAATTTAGTAATTAATATAATTTTTAGAATTAATTTGTGAACTAATTTGAATTTTTTCAAAATAAATTAGATATGTGTTTGTTTATGTATATATATATATAAATAAATTGTAAGAATTTTGATTTGAAATTCAAAAATAAATATCTTAAAAATAAATTGGATTTAAAAACTCTATATTTTAAAACCTAATATATATATATATACACGTTTATTTATTAATGTATAATTAGATTTTAAATCATTTTCTTTAAAGTTATATAAATATAAATAAAAGGATATGTTTTTAATAAAAATTGAAAATATAATTAAAAAACATATTAAAACATTAATGCATGCAAATTAATTAGTGTAAACATTATAACATGCAATTTAACAAGTGTCAAGTTATTTAATTTCTTTTCATTTTAAAATAATAATAAAACAAGGTTATATATATCTCTCTACTCGTACTCTCTCAATTTCTTCATCTTTCATATTTAATTTCTCCAAAATTTTCAAACTAAAGAAACAAAACCAGGGAATAAAAACTAAAGCAAACAACCTCTTGCAAATCTAAAACCTGAATCAAGCAAAGTTCAACTCAGTTTAATCAAAGCAAAGTTCAGATCAAAGTCAAGATCAATTTCCAGTTTTCAAAATCAAGCATATCCAGTTTTCAAGCTTTGTGTCCTCTGTTCAACACAAAATCGGTTAGTAATTTTTTTTTAAGACTGAGGTTGTTTGATAACCTGATGCATGTGATAATCCTTAAAGTATGATGTGAAATGTGCTTTGCATGATTTTATAAATATGATTGCAAGTATATGTGTATGGTGATATTTGTGTGCATGTCTGTGTACAGGCAAAACATGCCACTCTTCTAGATTATAGGCTTTAAACAATTTAAAATTTCATATTATCATTCCCTAATTCTTTTTAAGCTTTGATGTTTAAACAAAATGTGTTTAAATTAACAAGATCTTAATTTTAAAAATATTTTTAAGTATAATAAGTTTGAATTTTTCTGGAAAATCAGGAAATACAGATAAACCCAAAACATATCAAAATTTCGATCAGCAAGATTTCAAGTTTCACTTACATCACCTGATTCATTTCCAAAAGGCATGAATTTTAAAAGTAAAATCATGAATTTTATGTAAGATTTGAGTGAGGATTCATGAGTCGAACGGAAATCATGTTCGAAATGAATTCTGGCGATCGACGAGGTGTGAGAGGTCATGATCATGGTTGGAGGTAGCTTAAGGGTAGGGGGTTCTGGCAAAAATGGTTGGTGAATTTATAGTTCACCGTGGTGGATGATCAATGGCAATCTAGGGTTTTAAGAACTGGGTTGATCAACTTGAGTTTCGAAGCAAGTACGTCGTCGTAGAAGCACCGGAGTGGATCGGTATGGGGGGAATCGGAGCGTGGGACTGCGGCAAAGCTTTGGTCGGAGTTTCGAAGGCTCTGGTGACCTAAGGTGGTGGGTCGAGGTGGTTTTTGGACGATCTGTTTTTGTTCCAATGGGTTTGATCGTGCTCGTTTTGATTTTATGGAGATTTGGGTGGTCGAACTGCTAGAGGAGGTCATCGTCGATGTGCTAAAGGTGTCATTGATGATCGAAGCTTTGGCGTTCAGGCGTGAACGTGTATGTGTGTCAGTGGTGTATCAGTGGGTTTGGGTTGTAGGAGATGGAGTTAGTCTTGGGTGGGAACTCGGGGAAATGCAGCAATGGCTCGAGTGTGCTTTCGGATGTGTTCGCTTGGGTTTATCATCATTATAACAGGGTTTTAAAATTAAATCAAAAAAAGTTTTAAAAAAGAAAACAGGGAAGATTTCTTGGGTTTGGGCTCGGGTTAGTTCAGGGATTGACTCGGGTATATGTTGTAGCAGTTTTAAAATTTTAAATAAAACAAGTTTTAAAGTTAAAGTAAATCAAGTTTTAAACTATTTTCTAAAATCAATTTATTTTAAACAATAAATGTTTATTTAAATATTTGGTTAGATAAAAGTTGTATAATTTATTTTAATTTAAGTTAATTATTAAGTTTATTTAAAATTAAATTAAATAGCGTAATTAAGTAGTTAATTAAGAAGATGAATTTTTTTTACTTATTAATTAACTTAAAAGTCTTAAGTTAATTCATATGTTAATAATAAATTTATTTCAAAGGTTTATTAAATAAGATTTGAATAATAATTAAGTAATTAATTAAGATAAATGGTTTTTCTTAAATTAATTAAGGTCTTCGGTAATTAAAGATTTATTAATTAATGTAAGTAATTAAAGAATAATTAATTAATTAATTAGTAATTAAAGGTTAATTAATTAGTAATTAAAGGATAATTAATTAATAATTAAAGGTTAATTAATTAATAAATAAAGGATAATTTATTAATAATTAAAGGTTAATTATTAATAACTAAGGTTAATTAATTAATTTAAGTAATTAAGAATGATTAATTAATTTCATTAAATAATTAATGTTAATTAAACAGGGTTAGGTAATTAATTCATAAGTAATTAATTTATTTGGTTTAAATTAAATCAATTACAAATTATGTGATTTATTAATCTTGCTTATGGATGGTTAATTATATTGAATGCTTGGATTGATTAATATCTCTAGTATGTTAATCTGTAATATTATATGATATGAATTGATTTGGATTGAGCTGTGATAAATGTAATCTATTTATCTGTGATGAATTGCTGTGTGAATATAATGTTCTGCATTGAATTATAAAAGGTGAATCTTTTGATTAAAAGATTAAAAATGGAAATTTATTTAAACCATTCAAAAGGAAATGTTTTGGGAATTAAGGGCTAAAAAGTTGTGACTTAACTAATATCCGACTGTATCCATATGTTTTAAAAAAAAGTGCTCATTATTCGTAAAGGCTGGGAAGGACATTAAGTCGAAAACCCATTCCGAATAATGATACGACGGAATGGAATTGCATTTGAAGATGGTGGTTGAAGACCGGGTATTTTCAAAAATGAAAGGATTGCCTATTGATTATCTCAACACCGAGTTGCTCTGGTTTAGAGATTACCCTATGTGATGTGGAGTTTGGACGAGATTGGGAATAACCGGATTTGCAAGAACTTCTTTTCTTAATTGGACGAAGTGCCTTCGGTTCCATTCAGAACCAGGATAGACTTGTATGGATGTAAGTCTGACATTACTCTTTGGGATATAAAGCTGGTTTCTATCAAATACAATGTTAAATGGTAGTTTCTTTCCGTTTGATGGCAGAGAATTTATTTTCTTAGCTTAACACCCTTATCTGAAACGTACTAGCTTAGAGGTTATGTAGTTGATAGTTATTAGTGATATATTCCCAATTTGGTAATGTGGCATGCCAAGTGTTGAGCATTGGTTGACCGAAGGATGGCTTTTGTGTAAAGCATAGCTTTGTATGATGAGACTTCATCGAACCTCACTCCTTGGGAAATGGTCAGCAAGGTCATGGGGTTCGCGACCCTAAGGGCATGTACATTTCCTTTTGGATAAAAAGTGGAATTATGGTATCGAGCCTAAATATTTTACTTATGTGGTTGTTGGAATTTGAGGCGCCTCGGTAAAGGTCGGTTACGACTGAAGGATGGCATCCTCGTGACAGTTAGTTACCTAGTTACAAAGGTAGCCCGACCTTGTGTTGGCAGAGATCCGGTTATGTTCTCAGGATGTCCCTCCATAGGCGTACCCATTCGGATAAAGGAAGTTCCTTAGCCTTGGCCATTTGTTGGATGTCCAAATGAAACAATACGAACCCTTTATGATTTCAGTTGTAGAACCTACCATTTAACATGGTAGCTATAGTAAGCATACTATAATGGTATATATGCTAGCTAAGATTAACATTAGGCTTACGAAATGTTTTTCCACACTATACACTAAAAATAATATCAAAAATGATTTTTCGTGTACCAAGCATGTTTGACTACTATAAGGAGAAACCTTCTCCATGTGTGTGATTGTATTTGAGTGTGTAACGGGAGATCTTATGGTAGTTTCATTTTCCAAAAGCATGAACGGATTTTTTTGGCACAAATAATTGTTTTTAGTTCTCACTCCAGTCCCATGACTGACTCGGAGTTTATTATTCCTTTGCTAAACTCTGGATGCCCTTAATTTTCCACACGGGCAGCCTAGAGTCAGGTTATCAGTAGGTTTTGGAGCTAAGTCAGGAAGTTGATATGTATTTGGAAGTCTTTGGTTTGGAAGCTTTTGGTTTTGAGCCTTTTGGTTTGGACTTTGAATTTTGGAAATGAAGATGCACTATGTTGGAATCTCTTGGAAGACCATGTTGATGTCATTTTTCCGCTGTTATGTTGTATTCCGCTATTGTGTAATATATAGGACTCTGATGATGAACACTTTTTGTAAGAATGTTGTAATCCATGAAGTGAATGAATGAAACTTATTTTGTTTCCATTGTGTTGTTATTATCTAATGTGTTATGACTCCAGCAATCCGGACTCCAACGTTTGAATCTCCGGCATTAGAATACGGATAATGTATTGGATGCCGATTTCGAAGGTTGAAAGTCTTGGTCGTCACACTAATTATTGTTTTAGGATATTTAAAGTTAATGATCTCCATTTATTTATAATGTTCATTGTTAATAATTATTATCGTATATTGATGTTTGAGGTAAATGATTAAAACTATTTACAAATGTTTTCGAGAGTCGAAAATGGTGTCGAAAGATTTAGGTTTTATGCAGGAATTATAAATGGTTCGAAGAATTAAGGATTAATCACAAGGTGAAAGAGTTTATAAATGGCTAAATATTTATAGCAGGTTTACCTATTTATAAAAGAAGTTATAAATGGTATATGGGTTCATAAAGAGTTATAAATGATTTTGAAATGCACAATACATTTATAAGTGATTGAATTCTTGGCAAGGGATTTATTAATGTTTTTTGGAGATTTTATAAAATGGTTCATAAATGATCTTGAAGAATTTTAAGGAGAATTATAAACAATTTAAGAATCGAATAAGAAGAAAACTTTTCTATGTTTTGTAGATATACTTATGCCGTTGGAATAAGTATATGGCTATTTCTAAATAAAATACAGGGATTGCGAGTATATCTTTTAAAGGTGTTTATATGAGTAATTTAAAAAGTAATTAAGTGTATAAGGACTTATTAAATGAGGCTAGTGATTGTTTATATATAGAGGAAATGTTAATTTTCCAAATGAAACAAAATCCTTATTGAATGTTTGTTATTTGATAGCTAAATAACTGACTATTGAAAATGGACCCAAATGTAATTTTGGAAATATCTAGGAGAAACACCTAAGTTATATGGCACAGTCATCTCTGATGATGCTGTAATGTGCGTATATATCTCGTTTCATTCTTTTAGGATAATGATAAGGAAATCCATCCAATAACGGTAAGGAGGTGATCTCCGATCTTATCTTTGGTTGTTTATGTCCTAGAGAACCGGGGTTGAATTTACCAAAAATTTTCGAACGTTCTTCGAAGAGGCCAGGATCAGATATGTCATCCAAAAACCACTTCGATCCAACCAAACGTTACGTGATGAAGACATCTGAAGAGCATGGAATCGAAGAAGGAGTTTAAAGTGCAAGGGCTATTCCCTGTTAATCCTTGGGAGGGATTTCCTATAATAGATGTAATAGGAGTAATGCCTTTGGTTTCATTCAGACCCAAAATAGACCTGTATAGATGAATGGTATCAGCACATTGTTATTGAAGGGGAACGAACATTCTAATGTAAATTTCTTGAAATCTAATCATAGCTTCAAGTCTCATCAACCAGGAATGACTAAAACATGGAAAATGCAGTAGGGCAAAGTGTGGGTAGCTCCGATAAAGGGTATGTTATAACCTTTCTAGATGACCAATCATATTTTCAGATTCAGTTGTGAAGGAGGGAGCTCTATAAAAGTTGGGAACAACCGGGGTGATGACATATTCTGTACTATTCAGCAAGGAGTGGGCCAGTCTTGTATTGGTAGGGGTCGTTAGGTACAATCTCGGTACATTGTTCTAGAGGTGTACAATGACGGACGGTACTCCAGTAGCCCAATCATTAGTTGGAATCCATTCTCCAATACGAGCTTTGCAGTTTTAGTTGTATATAAATATGTTGGAACGCGAGATGCAAACATTCCAGCTATTTTAATATTTTACTATGAACCCATAGACATTACTATAATACCACTGGTTCTTTTGTAGAAATGTTTTGGTTATCATAAGGTAAAAACCCATCCGTGTTTATGTGCGGCATGGTCTTACGAGATACTTTTGATTTCAAAGATTTTCTTATAACTTTAAATCTAGTTGGGTGTGTTTTCTTACGCTGATTTTCCAGACTAACTCGGGTGTTATTTTATTATAATGCTCGGGTAAGACCGAACATACTACATGTTAGTTTGGATGCTTGGAGCTTCAAGAGACGAGTTGGAGGCCGAGGGGCGTATTTACAGAGGTGGTTACTTTCTACTGTATTCATTGTTGTGTTATCAGCAAATGTGAGGACAGGTGGTTATAACTGTCCAGGCTGAAATGGGTTATTATACTATGAATGATGTTCGTATATACACATATTACAGTTTTTCTTTTGTGTATAGAATTATGGTATATTATAGATTATTCATTCCGCTGTGAAATTCTGTGTTGTTTAGTTTTCTTCTTATCTTCTTCTTTCTTTCTTTTTGCTAACAATCGGGTCTTTCGACATTCAATTGCTCGACGTGTGATACAATGGATGCATTAGTGTCAATTTTCGAGGGTCGAAAAGCCCTGGTCACTACATTTGGTATTAGAACTGAAGGTTAAGCGAAAACCTTGGCTTTGATGGGGTACTCATTAGAGCTAGGGTCAGTAGCACCCTAGAATGAGTCTGAGTGTGTGTGTATATATATATAAGCACGTATTTGTTAGTGATATAAAATGGTTTATATTATGTTGGTAGATCTATTGAGTGGCTTATGGATTCTGGTCAATACGGGTAATTAACGTTATTGGTATGGATCTCTAAACAACGACATGGTATTGTTTTGAAATTGGGTAAACGAAATAATTTTACCTTGATTATTTTTATATATAAAGGAATAATCTTTTAGAAATTATTTTGGTATATATGGTGTGCTTGGTTGTTAGGAAATGATAATGTTAAACTATTATCATTTGTTGTTTAGCGTTGTGATAGAATAAAAGTTGATATTATAATAAAAGCAAGATTAGCAAGTAAGAAATGATTTATTGCAACCAAAGTTAGATCATGTAAATATATGATTTATAAATTAAAATGACATTTCAGAAGTACCTTATGCAAATATGATTTATTAAAAGCGGGTTTTAAATTAAAAGGATAAAAAACTGGGAATTTGGAAATTTAAATCCTATTGGTTTTGGAAAAAAAATACATTTCAAAGTTTTGGAAAATATTAATAGCATTATTTAGAGAATATTTTTGAGTGGAAATATTTTTAAAAGCGTTTTGAAAGGAATAAAAAGCACTGAACTCACTTCGGGTTTCTGGAAAATAATTTCGGTGATGACTAAGTCATCATCGATCCGAGTTTCCAAGGGAGGAATTGCTACCATTTGGGTTTTGTATTAGTAAAAATAGTTTTGATTTTGAAATCCTAAAGAATGCTTTGATACACCAAAGGGAATTATGTATTTATTATTTAAAAATGGTTCGAAATGAATAATAATAAGATGTTTAAACTTTGGAAATTTTCAATTAGAAATTAATAAAATTGAGAAAATAAGTTCGATAACTTATAAAATTTGAAAATTAACAAGTTAAAGCAATATTTTAAACTATTGATTATGAATGTTAAGTAAAGTAAATTTGAAATTGAATTATGGAATTTAACTTAATAAGTTAAACAAGGTCGAATTTTGAAACGGAATTTGACCTAAGTTAGGATAAATGCAATAATTTTTGAAAAAAATTGACGGGACTGAAATAAATTAATGAAATGATCTAATTATATAAATTAGTGAGTTGGATATGGTTTTGGAATATGGTTGAAATATTGGAATTGAACAATGGAATTGAGATAACTAAAATTGGATTTGATTTAAAACGAATATGACTTAAGTTGTGAAGTGGTAATAAACGTGGGAGAGTTGAATGAAATGTTATAAACTTAAGTAGAATTTTATAATTTATAAATGGATATAGTATAGAGTGAAAGATGTTAAACATAAAAATTTGATGGAACGGTTCTTAAAGGATAATTAGTATTGAAGGAATATACTAAGTAGATAGGTGAATGTGAATAATAACTGTGAGTAATTGAATGTGGATCAAATAAACGTGAATAACTGAAAGTGAATATAATGAATGCGAACATTTTTTTGGTATAGATAAGAAATCAATTGAAATAAATACATAAGTTGTACATATATTATTTATTTGCATAACGAGTTGATCTAGATTCGAACAAATGATTTCGAGATAATTTATATTCATCTGAGTTGGATTTTTTCACTTGATTCTCGAAGGGAATACTAGTTATGGTTTTTTGGTTGATTCTGGATTTCTCTATCATAGTATATGGATATGCAAGGAGAATGATGGTTTCTAATCAAGGAACCTGATCTGGGTCCGTACTAGAGTGGTCATGTGAATGATCCTAGTTCGGAGGTGAAATTGCGTAATCAAGCGAACAATCAGATTTGATAGTGCGTATGGATGATATATGTACATCGTATGGTTTTAATAAAGCAATTGTCGAAAAATTGAAATTGTAAAATAATTTGATTTTGAATTATATGATTGGATATCATTGGTAAATAAGATGCAGGTACATAAAAGCAAGAACTAATTCGATGCCTTTGGTTTCATAAGTAAAATTGGGTTGGCCACCAAAAGGATAAATGTTTAAACTATTGTTTGAATTTGATGGTTTTATGATTAAGCCACTTGGCTTTTGTTTTCTTTTGATGATTTGGACCGTAGTGGCGATGTGTAGTTGTTCTGATTTAGCCGCGCAAAGGAGACGCTGGCGAATTTTTTTGAAAATCTAACGGGTCAAAAATTTTGAAGAAATTTTTGATAACTATTTGATTTCGGATTATAACTTGAAATGATTGAACGGAAATATTAGTTGGAACCTATGGATGAATTTGGGAACTTAATAAAAGTAATAACAAGGTTTCAACATATTGGTTTTGGGACATTAACGAAATAAATGGATATGGGAAGTTATTCCAACTAATTTGTTTTAGTAAAGAAATGGGTTTGGGGCATTTTTCCTACCTTGGTAATTTCGAGGACGAAATTCTTTTAAGGGAGAGAACATATCGACCTAGAATTTTCTTTATTTGAAATTAGAATATTAAATTTATTTTAAATATTGAAAAGTTAATTTTGTAGATTAAATAACTTGAATTTCGAATATAGTGATTTATGGGATAAGTTAATTGCTAAATTTAATAAATTGAAATTAGTTAAATAGTGGGATCTTGAGTTTTAAGTTAGATAAAAATTATTTTAAAGGCTTATTAAATTTATATTAATAAGAATGAAGATAATAAATTTTTTAAATTGAATTTTAAAGTGGTTTACTCGATTTTGAAAATAACACATCTAAATTAACATATATAAATAGTCTTCCAGGGCACAGTCTCAGATTTCGACGAAACCAGTATCGTTGGGTCCGTAATAATGAATTATATTATGCCGTCAAATTTCATGGAGATTAGACCTATTGTTTGGACATACGGGATAGAAATGTGTTGAAATAAATATTCAATATTTAATACAATAATTGGATTCAAAAAGCTATCTTCTGTATATGATCGAAAGAAGTTCTTCTGCATTCGAAATAGCGGTATAACATATAGAATGCAGGCGACATGCTTCGATTAGGGTCTGGAATTATATAACAAGATATTTCAAATTTTAGCAATATATTTACTTGGATTTGACTACACAACCTTATTCATTCACATCAGTCCATGCCCTGCCTAGTCATTACCATACCATCTTCCTTTTAAATTGCTCTTCTCTCTCTCATTAAAATGATGGAAACTAGGAAAGAAAAAATGGCCCATTTCCAAAAATGATATTTCAAAAAAAAAAGAGCTTGCATCTTTAGTCTAGTGGATGCAGATCTATTTGTTGGGTATACGCATGGTGTGATGTGATAGCAAGAAAGGAGGGATGGACATTTTTCAGTGATGCGTTTGGGTTTAGTAAACTAGGGTTAGGATTTTCGTTTGATATGGGCTTGGATCTGAGAATTGAAATACGCATTTGGTTTTAGAGTGACAAAGTGCATCTTTAGCCATAGTTTGGTGGACTGCGATGGCTTGGGGGCGGTCCATCGTGGGTACAATAGTGGGAAGTTGGAGGCCACGTTGAGTTTTCTTGAAAGGATCAGTCCATGGGCGATTGTGACATGGAGGTATAGCTCAAGAAGGGGAAGTAGCTGCTGGTGATGGCTGGGTGGTTCGCCGACCGTAAAGGGAGAGAGAAGGACGTGGAGGTGTGGCAATGGTGAATGTGGGAGACTGGAGGGAAGAGAGCATTTGACTTGGGGATGAAGGGTATATTTGTAATTTTGAGAATGATTTTATAGTTAATCTAATTGTATTATTAATTTAAAAATCAATAACTTATAAAATTCATAATTCTCTCATACGAGGTCTGACCGAGACGAAACCTTTTGCGTTGTGTTCATGATGACGAGAACTCCGCAATGGACTGTTTGGATGGATATGGAGATTGCTGAATTTTTGGCTAAAATCGGGACGTCGTCTGGTTTTAGTTTCAAACCGGAATGCTTCTGTGAAAATTTCGGTGAGCTAATCTCACTTTATTGAATAACTAGTATGATTTATAGTTGACAGAAATTGTTGAATGATTGTTTAGGTGATTTAATATATTTATTAGTTTGATATATTCCCACCTATTGGAGCGGATAAGACATTATGCACCCTGCATAATTGTGGATGACACTTTTTATTGTGATATCTTGCCTCGAAGCAGTGATTATATTTTTGTGATTGTATAACAATAGTGATGCAGGGAAAACAGGTTGAAGGGATCTAACGGGATTCCTCACCATTATTGAATATCTTATTTCAATAGTGTTTTCTCTATATTAATTATTAAGTAAATGTTATTTTGGTTGCTATGGTTATAACATCGTTGTATGTTTGAAATTAAAACCCCGCAGTGATAGAAAATCAATATTGACATTGGTTAAGTGTTTAGTGGCTATTGGCCTCAAGTTCGTATTTTGAAAATACAATAAATTGTCGATTTAGTCGAAATTTGTGTTTGAGACAAAAAGGATTTTTATGCTCGAAATTGGATTTCAAAAATATTTTAAGGGTTATCTAATTAAAATATATTAATATTGTTTTAAAGTAAGTTAATTATATTAATATTGTTTTTAAGTTATTTAATTGTAGTAATGTTAATTTAAGGTTATTTAATTATGATAATATCGTTCTAAAGTTATTTAATTGTACTAAAATTGTTTTAAAGTCACACAATCATATTAGTATTATTTTAAAGTTATATAGTTGTTTTAATATTGTTCAAAAGTTATTTTTTATAGTTAATTTGTTTTTTAGGAATTATAAAAAGGTCAATAAAATGAAAAATTAATTATTTAAGAATAATTATGGTTTGAAACTTATAATAAGGATCATTAATAAGGTTATTATTTATAAAATGGAAAGATTAATTTTATTATTATTTCTTAAAAATATTTTTCAATGACTAATTATTATTTTAGGATATTTAAAGTTAATGATCTCCATTTATTTATAATGTTCATTGTTCATAATTATTACCACATAATGATGTTTGAGGCAAATGGTTAGAACTGTTTATAAATGTTTCCGAGACATGGAAATGGAGTCGAAAGATTTAGATTTTAAAAAGGAATTATAAAATGGTTCAAAGAATTATGGATTAATTGCAAGGTGAAAGATTATATAAATGGTCGGATATTTATAAATAAATTTTAGAAGCAGGTTTATATATTTATAAACGAAGTTATAAATGGTATCTGGGTTCATAAAGAGTTTAAATGATTTTTAAATATACAAGATGTTTATAAGTGATTGAATTCTTGGCAAGGGAATTATTGATGTTTATCGACGATTTTATAAAATGGTTTATAAATGATCTTGAGGAATTTTAAGGCAAATTACAAATGATTTGATAATCGAATAAGAACAAAAGTTTTCTAAGTTTTGTAGATATATTTATACCGTTGGAATAAGTGTATGGCTATTTCTGAATATGGAAATATAGGGATTTGCAAGTATATCTTAAAGGTATTTATATATAAGTAATTTACAAAGTAATTGATGTATAAAGACTTATTAAATTGGGCTAGTGATTGCTTATATACTGATCCAATGTTGATTTTCCAAATGAAATAAAATCCTGATTGAATGTTTGCTATTTGATGGTTAAATAACTGACTATTGAAAATGGATTCAAACGTAACTTTGGAAATATCTAGGAGAAACACCTAAGTTATATAGCACAGTCATCTCCAATGATGTTGTACTATGTGTATAAATCTCGTTTTTTCTTTTAGGATGAGTATAAGGAAATCTATCCACTAATGGTTTGGAGGTGATCTCTGATATTATCTTTGGCTGTTTATTTCCTAAAGAATCGGGGTTGAGTTTACCGAAAATTATCAAATGTTGTTCAAAGAGTCCGAGATCGAATATGTTATCCAAAAACCACTTCGATCCAACTGAACTTTACGTGATGAAGACATCTGAAGAGCATGGAATTGAAGATGGAGTTTGAAGTGCAAGGGTTATTCTATATTAATACTTAGGAGGGATTTCCCGTAATGGACGTAATAGGAATTGTGCCTTTGGTTTTGTTCTGACCCAGAACAGACTTGTATGGATGAATGCTATCAGCACATTGTCATTGAAGGGCAATGAGCATTCTAAATTTAAATTTCTTGAAAGGTAATCATAGCTTCAAACCTCATCAACCGAAAAATGACTAAAACAGGGAAAACACAGCAGGGCTAGGTATGGGTAGGTCCCACAAAGGGTATGTTATCAAGTTTCTAGATGAACATTCATATTTTTAGTTTAGTTGTGAATGAATAAAGGTTGGGAACAATAAGAGTGATGACATATTTGGTACTATCTAGTAAGGGGTAGGCCGATCCGGTGTTGGCATCGGTCATTATGTACGATCTCTATATATTGTTTTAGAGGTGTGCTATGATGGGCGATATCATAGCAGCCTCGGCATTAGTTGGAGCTCTCCAATACGAGCTTTATGGTTTTAGTTGTATACCAGATATGTTGGAACGTGAGTTGCAAGCATTCCAGCTATTTTAATAATTTACTTTGATCCTATAGACATTATTATAATATCATTAGATTTTCTATAAAAATGCTTTGGTTATCGTAAAGTAAAAACCTATCCGTGCTTAGTGTGGCATGGTCTTACGAGATACTTTTGATTTCAAAGATTTTCTTACAACATTAAACCAAGTTAGTGTGTTTTCTGACGCTGGTTTTCTAGACTAACTCAGGTGTTTAGTATAATGCTCGAGTCTGACTAAGCATATTACAGATTAGTTTGGATGTTTTGAGCTTTAATGGATGAGTTGGGGGCCCAGGGACGTATTAGCATAGTTGATTACTTTCCACTATATTATTAAAGGCTGTTATAACTGTCCAAGTTCAAATAGGTTATTATACTATGATTGATGTTTGTATATACACATATTACTGTTTTTCTTTTGTGTAAATATTTGTGGAATATTATAGATTATTCATTCCACTGTGAGATTCTGTGTTGTTTAGTTTTCTTATTGTCTTCTTCTTTCTTTCTTTTTCCTTAACAATCAGATCTTCCGGCATTTGATTGCTCGATATGTGATACAATGGTCGTATTATTGTCGTTTTTTGATGGTCAAAAAGCCCCGATCTTTAAACAGGGGAACGGGTTGGAGGGATCCAACAGGATTCCACGCCATTATTTATCTATTTTTCAATAATATTCCTGTTATGTGATTATTGAATATCAAACTTGATTGTTTAACACTATTGGATATGACATTGTTGTATGCTCTAAAGTTGAAACCCTATAGTGATAGAAAATCAATATCAATCTTGGTTAGTGCTTTGGTGGTTCGTGGCCTCAATTTAGTATTTTGAAAATACTATCAATTTTCATTTGGTTTTTAGAATGATTGTGTTTTGGAAGATGATTTCAAAGCCAACTTTTAAACTATCATTTCTAAATCATTTAGAAATGTGTTGAATTACTATTATTTAATAATGATTTAAGTGATTTAGCTATTGTTTAGTATCATTTTAATTTTTCTTATATTTAATATTGTTTTAAAAATTATTCATTTATATTTAATATTGTTGTAAATATTATTTTCTTGTATTTAATAATTTCTAAAAATTATTTATTTATATTTTATATTTTTTAAAGTTTTAATTAAGTTTTATATTTTTTAAAGTTCTTTATCAGTTTCTTTATATTTTGAAGAAAATAAATTATTTAAATAATTAATATGGTTTGAAACTAATAATAATGATTTATTAATACTTTTTTCGAAACTAATTATTGTTACTCATAATAGTGTTAAATATTAATTATTAGTGTTTTATTAATAATGTCTTTGAAATTATTAATATTTTAAGATGTCTTAAAGTTAATAATTATTATTATTTATAATGTTTATTATTAATTATTATTATGTAATTGTGTTTTTGAAGTAAATGATTCTTATTTACTTATAAATGTTTTTTCGAGATTTATAATGGAGGTTTTATAAACAGGCTTGGATTGTATAAAAGGAATTTTATGACATGGTTTGGAAACTTAAAGGAAGATTAGTTAAAGGATAAAAAGAGTTTATAAATGGTTTAGATATTTATAAAATAATTTTAGAAATAGGTTCATAGATTTATAAAGAAAGTTTTATAAATGGTTTTATAGATTTATAGAGTTTACAAATGATTCTAGGAATGTATAAAAGGGAGTTTTATAAACGGGCTTTAGAGATTTATAAAAGGAGTTTATAAATGATTCTAGAATTGAATAAAAAGAAAATCTTTCTTGGTTTTATAATTTACTTATACCACTGAGATAACTATATGAGTTCATTTTCAAAGATGTGAAGTACAATGTTTGTGAATATACTTCTACAGTTGAGATAAGTATATGGATATTTTTCCAAGTATTGAAAAATAGGGATTTGTGGTATATCTTTGCAAAGGTATTTTTATAAAAGAAATTTACAAAGAGATGTAATTAATGAAAAGATTAATTAAAGAGATAGTGGTTTCTTATGTGCTTAACCAATGTTGGTTTTCCCTATGAAATTAAATCTCTAATTTGTATGTGTGTTTGTTGATAGTTAAATAATCGACTATCAAAAATGGACCTAAAATGTAATTTTAGAAATATCTAGAAGAAACACATGAGTTATATGGCACAGTCATCTCTGATGATGCTGTACTCTGCGTAAAAATCTAGTTTCATTCTCCTAGGACAAAGTAAGTAAATCCTTCCACTAACGGTTAGGAGGTGATCTCCGTTCTTATCTTTGACTGTTAATTTCCTAAAAAACCGGGGTTGAGTTTACTAGAAATTATCAAATGTTGTTTCGAAGAGACTGAAATCAGATATGTCATCCTAAAACCACTTCGATCCAACTCAAGCGTTTTGAAGTGAAAGCATCTGGAACAGCATGGAATCGAAGATAGAGTTTTAAAGTGCAAGGGTTATTTTCTATTTTCTTTAGGAGGGATTCCCCATAATGGACGTAATATAACTAGTGTCTTTTTCCGACATTCAATTGCTCAGCACAAAATATAGTAGATGAATTAGTGTCAATTTTCGAGAGTCGAAAGGTCGGTTCATTACAAATAATTAACCCTGCATGTTAATAATTAATTAATAATTAAACAATACTTAAATAAAAATTAATATTAAGTAAAACTTACTTAAATCATAATTAATTAAATAATTAACCCTTACTTATTTAATAATTAATTAACCCATACTCAAGCAACCAATTATAATTAACTTAATTAATAGTTAAGCGCTAATTAAGTTTACATAACTAGTAATTAAGTACTAATTATACTTGATTAATTAAATATGTCCTTTAACCATTATTTAATTAATAAGTACTAATTACTTTTTAATTCTAATAATATATTTGAAAATTAACGGTAAAATATATTTAAGATGAAAGCACTTTTAGTTTAGTAAAAAATATTCGATTTCACGATCTTTATGCAAAGCTACTATCACTATGGATACCATAACATTTAAATTAGGTTTACTTGTCTATTACTATTCACAACCTTTATTTTTACTTACTTAAACTCGTATAAGGGTTTTGGGAACTAAAATTAAATTTTCTAGAAAAACACTTAAGTAAAAATAAGTTTAAATCGAAGGATCTTAATGTCGCACATCTACAAGTTCAAGTGCTAACTTTTCTTAGCAAACTATATAGCATACATGACCATAAAAATATGCGCGCACACACACACACATATGCTACAACATTATACACATAGAAAAATACATCTTGCCAACCATACTTAACTTTTTTACATGATTCAACCTTGCAACCAACATTTCACATATATACAAAGCACCAAACTACATTATTGTCAACTAACAATTAACATTAATTTCTAGCACAATGGAAAGGTAAAACTTTTCTTTAAAAAGGGTGAGTTTTTACTCACCAAAATCAATAAAAACAAAATCAAACCCTTTATGCTTAGAACCAACACTGGATCTTAGGTTAACTTTGTAAAATTTTGCAATTCTATGGACCTAAAGAGGCCAAATGGATTCAGCCATTGGAAGATGTGGCTCGGTCTTGGATAGAGGGAGGGTTTTTGGGCTTGTTTTCGAAGAGAGGAGATGTAAAAATTAAAAGGAATAAAGTTCAACTTGGTTTTAAGGATTTAAAATGGAAAAAGATTTGATTTTTAAGATTTTAAAAAAATTTGGAAGCGACTTAAGAGTTTTGAACTTAGAAAAGAGAAGATGAAATTTGAAAAATAAGAAATGGAATGAAAAATGAGAGAAGAAGAATGGAAATTATTTATTTATAAAATGAATAATCAAATAACCTATAGTGACCCATAATTTTTTAGCTTTGATTTGCGAAAATTTAATTAATTTTAAATATTCGAACAATAGATTATAAATAAAATATAATCTCTTTTAAATAATAACTAGTGATAGTGAAATAGTTTTCCAAATTTGTTTACAAAAATAATTAGTTCGAAAAAAAATCTAAAATGTGATCGGAATTCCTTTTTTGAATTTTCGACTTTCATAGTCTAAAAATTTGTGGAAACGTTGTGAAGTCTATAACATATATATAAGTTAGGATATGGTTTGATATATATGCATATACTTAAGTTAAATAAATAGAGATATGACTTATTATGCAATTAAATAAATTAGAAAAAAAGATGTTTAACATGGAAACGACACTTTATGCAATATAAGTACCATGATGTGATTAATATGTTGGCTTATTGAGGGAGAAAGCTTGCTCACGTGAGCAACATGAAGGGAAGGGGACAATATGACGGAGATGGAAATCAAGTTATGGAGGGTAGTCAACTTGTGGTTAGTTTAGTAATTTTCTTCAGTCATTTTATATAAAGCCTTTTCTCTTTCTTAAATTTTATTTCTACTTTCACTTATTCATTTCAAAGCTTTGTTTCCTCCTTTCTTAAACTCTTTAATGGCTTCTCCTTATTTTCGAAAGTTTAAAGATCAAACCTTTTCCCTTTTAATCCTTAAAAACATTGTTACATCTTCCTCCCACTCCTACAACCCTTCTTAAATCAAGACCAAACATCCATCTTTCAAGTATGGCCAAACCATGTGGCATCCATCTCCCAATTACTTGGCTTTTAGGCCCTCTAAAAATCTATTTTTTAGTAAAGTAAATTAAGGATCTAAAGTTGATTAGGGTTGTAATTGAACTTCTAGGTTATTTGGTTGGCTTTTATGTGAGTACTCATTTTCATAAAGTTTTTAACTTTAATTTTTATGCTACTTGATTGCAAATTATGATGCTTGTTTGAATAAGATTGATATCGAGTTATTTATGTATATTCGTGTTTAGATTTGATGTTATTTAGTATGTGTTATATATGATTGGATGTAAAATAAGTAATATAACTTAGAAAAATAAAGCTGAAACTTAAGTAGTAGCTGCAAATTAGGACCTTTTTTGTATGTAGTGAGTGCATGAATTTGTGTTTGTTAATGTATGCTAAAATGACACTTAAAGTTATTGATTTTGCGTCATCAAGATCCTCTGTTTAAAACTTGGTTTTGCTTAGGTATTTTTTTTGAAAATGTTTACAAATTTTAAACTTTGATTTAGTTTCCAAAACCTTACTTTTGTTTCTCAAAACCTTATGCTAAGTTATAATAGTTAGTGTATGAAAGATAAGAATTTTAAGGTCATTTAATATACTAAATAAGTTTAGAAAATTACGAGTCATATAAGATAGTTGCTAGATGTGACGACTCAGACTTTCAACCTTCGAAAATCGGCATCCAATACATCACCCCTATTCAAATGCTGGAGATTCAAACATTGGAGTCTGATTCGCTGGAGTCATAACACATTAGATAATAACAACACAATGGAAACAAAATAACTTCGTTCATTCACTTCATGGATTACAACATTCTTACAACAAGTGTTCATCATCATCAGAGTCATATATATAGATATATATTAACAACGGCAAAATACAACATAACAGCGGAAAAAAATAACATCAACATGGTTGATCGTCGACGAAATTCTATTGGTTTAGAAAACCGTCGAACGAATTTAAATTTAAAAATTACCGCAAGCGCACGGTGTACGAATGTAGCACGCGGGGAATACGGGTCGATCCGTAGGGAATTAATGATTTTAAAATTCTATTCAATCAAATTATACCAAAGTCGAAGAGGATTTGTTAACTAGAAATTATGAGGCTAACTCTAGAAAATGTGATTCAAAAATTATTAGACTAAAGAACAATTTAGAGGCAAATCCACTCTCAAATTTTTGTAAATCAACAAACACATAATTTATGATCTCTAACTTTGATATTAAGTGAAAAAATCATTGCATTTATCATAAGTATGGTTTTTTTATGTTATTAGTTAACATAACTCAAACCATCAAACTATAATACAACAATTATACCACTTATAATTCTCATGAAAAAGAAGCCAAAGCAAAAACTATTTTAAGTATGATATATTTACTATTGTAACTAGTAACATAGATCATCAAATTTCATTTTTACTTTCATTTCATAAACAAAAATTAATTAGAAAATGTTGATGTAAATTGTGTTTATGTTGAGTAATAATAGCTCATTTGCATAAGCAATATAAGTTATCAAACCCACTTGTATAAACTTACATCAAAATTCACATTCATGAAGCATAAACAAAGAGATCATACATCATAAAAATGTTGAAATTACATAAAGTTAGATAGCTTCATCACCCCTAAATTGAAGGGGTTTAGCTACTCATTTGTGGCATTGAAGCAACACAAACAAATTTCAACATTAAAAAGAAAAGAGAATAGAAAATAAGCAAAGAAAGCAAAAGAGATTAGCTACTTACTACTTGCATAAATGTAAATCTAAGTTATGAACATAAAGGAAAAGAGAGCATAGACATAAACATTAACAATAAAACAAAGAAAAGCATGTAGAAAAGAGAGAAGAAAGAGGCTTGGAAGCCATTTTTATTTCATAGAACATTGAGCTTACACTTTGATTTCTTAATTTCCTAAGTAAAATGAAAGAGTAGATGATAGTTTCATATACATAAGAGGGCTATATATACATGCATAAAACCCTAATTCTATTTTTAGGGCCCTTTAGGAAGTGTGGCCAACAAGTAACCATTAACCACTAATTAATCCATCATTTGTTTTGCATGAAGCTTTAACCTCCACTTAGTTGTCCATTAGCTCCAAATTGTACTTTTAGGTAAGTGGGTGGGGTCCTCCATGTTCATGGCTTGAATTATTTCCCTCCTCTTTCCTTTGTATTCATTTGTGCATGCATATATCTTCATATAAGCCTCTTCCATATGCATCCAAATTCCTATAAAAATTATCAAAAAATGTCCAAGTAAAAATTCTTATATTGCACATGCACAAAATGACCGTTTTACCCCTAAATGAAGATGAAAATATGATGGTCGGAAATAATTGAATTTTGGTTTTAAACATGTTAAAATGCCCAAATATGACGATTATTTAAATAAAAAGAGATAAAATATGGATGTAAATATATGCACAATTACGTGCATATCAAATACCCCCACACTTATCTTTTTATTCGTCCTCGAATAAAGGAAAACTAAGATAAATCCGTTTTCGTAGGGAGCACGATTGCATTGAGCATATGCAACAAGCCGTTAAACCTCTGGGTGTCCCCAGTAGGGCGAGTGTTGTCTCGTGAGGGTTTTCAGCGGATACTACCCACAAAATCCAAATGCAGGATGAAAATATTTACAAAATGCAAGATTTATTTACAAAGAGATGAATGCAAGTTTTTGAAAATATTTACAACCGAAGGATATATTTTTAAATTGACACGAATAAGTTAAATACAAGTTTTGGTCATTGTCTTCATAATTTTACTCGTCAAAATTTCCAATGAAAATCAAGTTGTCATAACAGATAGACCATAGTTTGGCTTTGTTTCGGTTGATAACACAATGTAATTATGAAATGGATCCTTAGTTGATTATCAAAGTTTATTAAGGTGGTATTTTCATTTCTTTTCAATAACAAGTTAAATCAAACAAGTTAAAATAGTGCTAGGATTTCAATTGCTTGCTCTCTCATTATTTGCAAGAAAAATTACACACCTAGCTCAGGTAAACTGAGGCCAGATATACCACCCATGCACTGCCTTTCGGGCTTATGTGAGGGGAGTACAGAGCATGGCGAGTGCACACACTTTCGTGCATACACCTATCGACCGTAGGTGGTTTTTATTAAGTCTTTTTTTTTGGGTATGTGTTCCATAAACCGTGAGGACTTTTAAATGAGTATGAAAGCACATAATCAAAGATTCCAAGTAATTCACCCATGCATAACCGTGAGGACTTTTAAATGAGAGTGAATACTTTAGATGTTATTATTTTGTATTTTATATATATATATATATATATATATATATATATATATATTTATGAGAGAGAGAGTTTTGCAAAACCATCTTAGCACCATTTAACTTAGAAGATAAAATGTTATATCCTTACTTTAAATTTACCACTTTTTAAACAAAGATTTTCAATTAGAACATACTTCATAATTAACATAGATGAACCTTCCTATATACTAGTGAAACCATTGTTATTTGTAATCAAACTTTATTTTTATTTTTTGTTAAGACAAATAAATTTTCAAAAATTTCACTTTATTAACCAAAACTTATACTTATCCCATAGTGTTTCTTCAAAAATAAATCAAAATGGTAAAAAGAAAATGTTTTTTTATTGAGATTTAGGAGTTTTGAGATTTTTTTTTGAAGAAAATGAAAATTCAACAATGCCATGAAAAACTAAAGAAAAAAATGAA
Source organism: Allium cepa (assembly GCA_030765085.1). Taxonomy (NCBI): domain Eukaryota; kingdom Viridiplantae; phylum Streptophyta; class Magnoliopsida; order Asparagales; family Amaryllidaceae; genus Allium; species Allium cepa. The sequence continues at coordinate 308,492,711 of CM060931.1, forward strand.
AATGAGACTCCCCGCACACTTAACTTTGACTGTGTCCCCACAGTCGATGCATGATATAATGAGTGCAACTGGGAAAAATATGTACATATTTACAAAATGGTGTTAACATTCTTACTAGACGTAGCTTGGCTCATGAAGGATCATGAGCTCCTCCTTTTGGTTACCGGTAAATTCCAAGAAGGGTTTTAACCGATGACCGTTGACTTTGAAAATCGATCCATCCTTTGGGTTTTCTATTTCTATGGCACCATGTGGAAAAATAGTTCGTACCACAAATGGTCCAGTCCACCTTGATTTAAGTTTCCCAGGGAATAAATGAAGTCTCGAGTCACATAAAAGAAGTTTCTGGTTAGGCGAATTTTTTTTCCTTAGGATTGACTTGTCATGAAAAACTTTGGTTCTTTCTTTGTAAATTTTCTCATTTTCATACGCGTCATTCCTAAGTTCTTCTAGTTCGTTGAGTTGTAGTTTTCGATTTTCGCCATCTTTTTCATGATCCAAGTTTAAGTTTTTTATTGCCCACAATGCTTTGTGTTCAATTTCAACGGGTAAATGGCAAGCTTTACCGTAAACTAAACGAAATGGGGACATCCCAAGGTTAGTTTTAAAAGCAGTACGGTAAGCCCAAAGCGCGTCGGTCAATTTCTTAGACCAATCTTTTCGATTTTTATTGACAGCTTTCTCCAAGATTTGTTTTATTTGTCGATTTGAAACTTCAACTTGGCCATAAGTTTGAGGATGATACGGAGTGGATAACTTGTGGGTTATCAAGTATTTTTTTCATTAAAGTTTCAAAAGAACGGTTGCAAAAATGGGTTCCGTTATCACTGATTATTGTGCGAGGTGTGCCGAACCTCTAAAAGATGTTTTCTTTGAGAAATTTCACAACAATTCTATGGTCATTGGTTTTGCGAGGAACGGCTTCGACCCATTTTGAAACGTAATCGACAGCAAGAAGGATATACAAGTTTCAAAAGAATTTGGAAAAGTTCCCATAAAGTCGATACCCCATACATCAAAGATTTCGATCGTAAGAATAGGGTTTAAAGGCATCATATCTCGTCGAGAAATTCGTCCAAGCATTTGACATCGATCACAAGTTTTACAAAATTCAAACGAGTCTTTGAAAAGAGAAGGACAATAGAAACCACACTGAAGCACTTTTTCCGCACTTTTTCGAGGACTGAAATGTCCACCGCACGCTTGATCGTGGCAAAATGAAAGAACACTCCGTATCTCATTATCCGGAATGCAACGTCGGATGATTTGGTCGGGACAATATTTGAACAAGTATGCATCGTCCCAATAGAAATATTTCACTTGGGACATGAATTTACGTTTGTCCTGTTTGGACCAAGATGAGGGAGTTTCTTTAGTGACTAAGTAGTTCACTATATCAGCGTACCATGGATCGATAGAAATCGAAAGAAGTTGTTCATCGGGGAAGTTTTCATTGATCGGCAAGGAAGATGGTGCGTTCGGAAGACGAGATAAGTGATCGGCTATGACATTATTAGATCCTTTTTTGTCTTTGATTGTAAGGTCAAATTCTTGAAGTAAAAGGATCCAACGGATCAAACGGGATTTAGCATCCTTTTTAGCGAAGAGATATCGAAGCGCAGAATGGTCAGTGTAGACCGTAATGTGTGAACCTATCAAGTATGGTCGAAACTTTTCAAGCACAAAAACGACAGCTAGAAGCTCTTTTTCGGTTGTTGTGTAGTTGAGTTGAGTGTCGTTCAAGGTCATACTCGCGTAGTAAATGACATGAAGGATCTTGTTGATGCGTTTTCCCAAGACAGCACCAACGGCAAAGTTCGAAGCGTCACACATTATTTCGAAAGGAAGATCCCAATTGGGTGCGCAAATGATTGGGGCAGAAATGAGTTCGCTCTTAAGAGTTCAAAAGAAGAGATACAATCAGAGTTAAAATCGAAAGGAACGTCTTTTCCAAGAAGGGTCGTCAAAGGACGGGCCATTTTCCTAAAGTCTTTCACAAAACGACGGTAAAAGCCAGCGTGTCCTAGAAATGATCAAATGTCCTTAACAGATTTGGGAATGGGTAGATTTGCAATGACATCGATTTTTGCTTTATCTACCTCAATGCCTCTATTTGAGATGATATGTCCAAGGACTATGCCTTGTTTGACCATAAAGTGGCATTTTTCCCAATTCAAAGTCAAATGTTTTTCTTTACATCGATTTAGAACCAACTCGAGGTGATGTAAACACTGGGAAAAAGAATCACCAAAGATAGAGAAATCGTCCATAAAAACTTCTAAAAAGCGTTCAATCATGTCGGAAAAGATGCCAACCATGTATCGTTGGAAAATCGCAGGAGCGTTACATAGTCCGAATGGCATACGTCAATAAGCAAAGGTACCGAATGGACATGTGAAAGTTGTTTTCTCTTGATCTTCGGGAGCGATTGGAATTTGGTTATAGCCAGAATAACCATCAAGGAAGCAGTAAAATTCATGGCCGGCTAAACGTTCGAGCATTTGGTCGATGAAAGGAAGGGGGAAGTGATCCTTACGTGTTGCGGCATTTAGTTTTCGATAGTCAATGCAAACACGCCAACCTGTTTGAGTACAAGTTGGAATAAGCTCGTTTGATTCGTTCTTGACCACGGTTAGGCCAGACTTTTTCGGTACTACGTGAATTGGGCTAACCCATGAACTGTCGGAGATTGGGTAAATGATTCCGTTATCGAGAAGTTTAAGAATTTCATCATGCACCGCATCTTTCATTTTCGGATTAAGCCTTCGCTGTGCGTCACGAGTAGGCTTGGCATCATCGATTAAATGGATGCGATGTTGAACAAGAGTGGGACTAATTCCCTTTATATCGGAAATCGACCATCCAATTGCTTCTCTGTTTTTCGAAAGAATAGAGAGTAACGAGGTTTCTTGATCAAGAGAGAGAGTTGCGGAAATTATGACGGGTAACGTTTCGTCTTCACCTAAGTATGCATACTTATGGTGATCGGGAAGTGGTTTGAGGCCCAACTTCGGGAGTTTTTTGATCAAAGAGTTGGATCGAGATTCGGACTCATCTTGAAGCGATTCAAAGGGAAGAGTGTATTCAATCTCGTTGGGAATTTCGGGAAACAACTTTTCGTACTCGGCTTCACGTTCGTTGTTAAGGTTAAGTGTCTCGTTTTCAAAGTTTTCATGAATGGCACTAACTTCCAACGTTTCGTTATGGGATTCATTTGATTGGCTTTCAAGATTGAAAATGTTAAGATCCAAAGTCATGTCTCCAAAAGAGATTTTCATTGATCCATTACGACAATTGATTAAGGCATTGAGGTAGCTAAGAATGGTCGGCCTAAAATCAACGAAATTTGAATCGAGGGATTCGTCACGGGTTGTGTTTCGAGAATGATAAAGTCAACGGGGAATATAAATTGCCCTACTCGAATGAGCACGTCTTCAATTTCTCCCACAGGCTTCTTAATGGAATGATCGGCAAATTGAAGCGTAACTTTCGCAGGTTTGAGCTCACCTAAGCCTAATTGTTCGTACACATATTATGGAATCAAGTTGACACTTGCGCCTAAGTCTATCAAACATTTGTTAATCGTCTTGTCTCCAATTGCACACGAAACGTAGGGCAGCCAGGATCTTTGTATTTAACGGGCATGGATTGGGACAAGACTTCACTCAAACTAGCGGCTAAGAAGACTTTTTTGGGCACTTGAGTGTGTCGCTTTTGGGTGCACAAGTCCTTAAGAAATTTCGCGTAAGTGGGGACTTGCTGAACGATGCCAAGAAGCGGGATGTCCACTTTTACTTGTTTAAAAATTTCCAACATCTTTTCCATTTGGTCCAAGTGTTTCTTTGGTCGAAGATGATGTGGAAATGGAACACGATACTCGGTAGGCGGGTCTACTCGAGTAGAAGAAGAAGAATTTTGATTGACGTTCGATTCGACGTTTGGCTCCACGTTCCGTTCTGAGTCGTTCGTTGTTTTAGAAGTGTCGAGAAAAGTTTTCGGTAAATCATTTGGATTAACGACTTGATTATCGATTTGTTTACCAAAACGGAGAGTTGTGATAGCATTCAACTGGGTGACATTGCTATCTTGAACAACACGGGCTTGATTTGAATTTGCATTTTGATTTCTGGGATTTGGAAGGGGCTGGCTTGGGAATGTTCCTCGTTCACGTTCACTTAAAGATGTGGCTAATTGACTTATTTGCATTTCGAGTTTTGCAATTGATTGGTTTGTGTTTTGCATATATGAAGTCAATGAATTTTGCAAATTGTTGTTTGATTGAAGGCTTTGAGTAGTTGCCTTAGCCAACATTTCAAGAGTTTTCTCGAGTGAAGTTAAACGTTTATCGTCTTGGGGAGGATGAGCAGAATTTGTTTGAAAATTTGATTGTTGTGGTTGATTATAGGATGGACCCGCAAAGTTTGGTTGAAAATTGTTGGGCTGAAAGGGAGGATTCGAAACATTATTCGGAAATGCTTGAAAATTGGGACGAATCGTATTCGTGTTGGGATTGTTTTGGATCCACGCAAAATTCGGATGATTTCTCCAACCAGGGTTGTACGTTGGAGAAAACGGGTCGTTTTGGCTTTATTGAAAGCATTGATTTGTTCGATAGAGTTGGGACACTGATCGGCTATATGATTAGGATCATTACATTTATAACACATCGGTTGGGAAGCTTGGTTCATTTGATTCGATGAGAAAACGTTATCGAATTTTTTAATCATTGCGTCGATCTTAGCTTCCAAGCAACAGAAGATCCTATCAAGTGTGCAATCGATCGTGAGTAGATTGGTTTTTCGTTCGAGCGTTCCCATTGGGTCGACTTATCAGCGAGGTTTTCAAGAAATTGCCAAGCATCATCATGATGTTGGGCAAGAAAATTGCCTTGGCACATTGATTCGAGCATCGTTCGTGAGCTGTTTTCTAGTCCATCGTATAAGATTTGGCAAATCGTCCATTTTTCAAAGTTATGGTATGGACATTTTATCAGAAGCTCTTTGAATCTTTCAAAATATTTTCCAAATGACTCACCCTTGAATTGATGAAAATTTACAATTTCGTTTCGAATTCTACTTGTTTTTTCCAAGGGGTAGAACTTTTTTAAGAAAGCTTTTACAAATTCTTCCCATGTTTTAATTGAGTTCGAAGGTAAGCTGTACAACCATTTTTCAGCGTAATCTGTAAGAGCAAATGGGATTAATCAAAGTTTGATTCCGTCGTCAGAAAGTTTTTGGAGTTTAATGGTTGCACAAACTTGTTCGAATTTAGTCAAAAAGATGTATGGATCATCGTGCTCGAAATTGCCAAATTTCGGAAGTGTGGCAATATGGTTTGAGTGAATTTCGAAATGGTTACCCGTAGGGGCGGGTAACGTGATGCAAGATGGAATAGAAACTCTATCGGGAAAGATTCTATCCATAAGAGTTCGAGGGGCGTTTTCGTTCGCCATTTCAGAAGGATCGTCTGTTCGAGTTAAACGGTTTGTAGAAGGGTCGCGAGTCCAACGATTTGTTGTTGTGTCACGAGTCCAAGTACTCATGCACAAGTGAAAGTCGAGACGAGAAAGGAGTTAGAATTGAGTTTAGGGAGTGAAAGAAGATTCGAAAACGTGTTTTTGTGTTTTTTTTTACAAGGGAGAAAACTATTTAACAAGTGAGATTTATTTAAAAAGAAAAGTTTGATTTTTATTTTGTTTTCGGTTTTTCAAATTTTTTTATATGTTTTTGGTTTTGTATTTTTTTTTTGTTTTTTGAATTTTCAAATATTTACCAAAAAGTTTTTTTTAAGAAAATGGAAACTGATTTTTGTTTTTCAAATTTTTTTTCTTTTTGAAAAGATTATATATATATATTTTTGGATTTTTGTTTTTGATTGAATATTTTCAAAGGAAAGAAAGAAAAGGATTTTTTTTTTGAATGAAAAATCAAGTTAAAATTTACAATTTTTTTTGGATTTTGGACTTTTTAATTATTTTTAAAATAAGCATGAACCAATGCAACTAAATGAATGCAAAGGACTTAATTACAATTTTCTGTCCTTAGTAGCTCCTAACCCAAAATTGTATAATCACACTTTGTCTTAAATCAACAAAAATATTTCTCAGCCAGGTAACGGACAGGAGTTATCGGTGCACCACGAATCACCATAGCAATGCAGCCGAAGGTTTAAGTACCTTCAGAGGAACAACCAGTATAATATTTACGTATCACCATAATTTTTATAACTGGTTATTACTCTGCCGTAGCCTAGACACCAAGAAATAAAATCGTTCAAATAAAACAATTGTGAAGATACGATTAAGCCCTAAGTGAGCTCGTGACACCCTGAGGTCCAACGTCTAACCTTTATTATTAGTCAAATTCTACGATGAAATGCGTTTGTGGGCTAAGGAAATGGTGATGAAATCCCTCACCTTATGTGAATTGGGGTATTGCCCTTAGAAAAGAAAACCAAGATGAGATGAATGCAAAGCAAAAATTAAACGTGAAATTACAATGCAACTAAAATGAAGTTTGTTTTTGTTTTTGGATTTTGATTTTTTTTTATTATACAAATGCAAATGCAAGCAACCAACAGTGCAATAAAAAAAACAAGGATAAATGTGCACGATACCAGAGCGTGTAGATTATTTAGCAATATTTTTTTTTAGCGGCGATTTTTCTTAGCAAAGCAAAGCAGTTTATTTGTTGGCAAGCATTTTTCCCTTTTGAATTTCTGCTTTGGCAACCTGAAATGAAGAACAAGATATATTTACAATTTTTTTATATATCGAACGAAATAAAACAAAGGAAAATAAAAAACAAAACAAAAGATTTTCAAACAAAGCAAAAAGAAACTTAACTAAACAAAACCAAATTATTTCTCTCTAAACCACTCACAATACAAAACTAAAAAGAAAAGGAAAAAAATAAATTGTTTTCACAACTTCACCAAACTAAATTAAACTAAACAAAAAAAAGAAAAAGAAAATGCAAACTAAACTAAAAACAAAAACAAAAATGAATAGATCCTAGCCGGCCCAAACAAAATGCACCCAGTCCACTTAAACTTAGAAAAAAGAAGAAGCAGCTTTTGCTAAATAAGGGACCAGAAAGAGATTGCTTTCCACGACCAACTTCAATAAATGAAATCGAAATTGCAGAAATCGAAAGCAACAGCAGGAACTCGCGGTTAAACTCAAGCAACTCGTGAAATCGAATTCGTGTGTTTAGATGATTGGCGATTGGAAGCTATTTGCGGGTGATTTTCTGGTTTGTGGTTGGTTGTGATGTGGCGACTGGGTGGAGTCAGTTTAGGAAAAAGACAGTCTCGGTTGGAAGAAACGGTGGCAGTTGAACGTCGATGTGATTGGGTGTTCGCCATCAGTAAGTGGTTTTGTGGTTGATTTCAAGTGTGATTGTTTAGATAGGAGGATGGGAGGAGTAGTGGTGATCGACAGTGCTGCAGGCTCATTGTGAAGTTCGTGGATAGGTTGGTGGTTGCAGTTTTGATGTTTATGAATTTGGTGATAGAGCAGCAATGTTGTTTGTGAATTTGGTTGTTGGTGATGTAGTAGGTATTGAAATGTGGTTGAGGTAGAGTTAGTGAGGCAGTGGATTGTCGCGATTGCTTGTTGATGGAGTAGCGGTTGGTTGCTCTGGTTGTGGTGGAAGTTGTAGCTCGATGTTAGAAGTGTGGCTTGTTGTTGAGTTTAGTACAGGCAGTTTGAGTTTGACAGAGCTCTGTGGATGGGCTGTGAAAGTTGATATGCAGTGTTGAAGGTTGTGGAGCTGCAATGTAACAGCGACGATAGAATTAATGTTATGGTCTGGAAGAGGGAGGGGGATTGTTGACAGGATCGGTTAAATGGTGGAAGGTCCGTTGCAAGCAGTACAGTGGAAAATGAAGTATTGATATGTGGGTGGAACAGTTTATGAAGTGTGTAGATGGGTGTTCAGGAAGAGTCAAGCAGTTGTTGATGAAATGGGTATGAGGTTGTATGTATGTGGATGGTGTATGTTCAGGAGTTTGATGTCTGTAGGTTGTTATGAATGTGTAGTTATGAGGAGTTATGTGATGTTGAGTGATGTTTGCAAGGCAAATGTTGGTGGTTGGTTGTTCAGTTGGATTTTGTATGTTTTGGTTTTGAGCAGTGAAGTGGTCTGTTGAGATAGTTTGAGGTTTGGTTGATGTCAGAGAAAGTTGGCAGAAATTTTAATAGTGGAGGATGTGTGCACAAGGTGGTGCACATATGGAATTGGAAGCAGTTGGGATGAAGGGGAATGGTAGAAGTAATGCAACAATGAAGTTTTTGTGTTAGATGACAGCAGACAGTTCAAAACAAAATGTAATGTTGAAGTGAAAATGAACAGAGAGGAATGGGAGCAGTGAGCAGTGAACAGTGTGATGTAAATCAAATACCAATTGTAAATTCAAACAGAATGCAAATGAAAGTGATTTTTTTTTAAATTTGTGTATGTTGATTTCTTTTCTTTTAATATGAAATGCAATGAACAAAACAACTTGAAAACACAACAACCATGCAAACAAAAATCAAACAACACACACACAACACAATTTTTTTTAACACACAAAAGAAAATCAAACAAAAATAATTCGAAGAATAGAAAATCAAAATCAAAGCAAGTTCCCCGGCAACGACGCCAAAAACTTGATCGTCGACGAAATTCTATTGGTTTAGAAAACCGTCGAACGAATTTAAATTTAAAAATTACCGCAAGCGCACGGTGTACGAATGTAGCATGCGGCGAATACGGGTCGATCCGCAGGGAATTGATGATTTTAAAATTCTATTCAATCAAATTATACTAAAGTCGAAGAGGATTTGTTAACTAGAAATTATGAGGCTAACACTGGAAAATGTGATTCAAAAATTATTAGACTAAAGAACAATTTAGAGGCAAATCCACTCTCAAATTTTTGTAAATCAACAAACACATAATTTATGATCTCTAACTTTGATATTAAGTGAAATAATCATTGCATTTATCATAAGTATGGTTTGTTTATGTTATTAGTTAACATAACTCAAACCATCAAACTATAATACAACAATTATACCACTTACAATTCTCATGAAAAAGAAGCCAAAGCAAAAACTATTTTAAGTATGATCTATTTACTATTGTAACTAGTAACATAGATCATCAAATTTCATTTTTACTTTAATTTCATATTCAAAAATTAATTAGCAAATGTTGATGTAAATTGTGTTTATGTTCAGTAAAAATAGCTCATTTTCATAAGCAATATAAGCTATCAAACCCACTTGTATAAACTTACATCAAAATTCACATTCATGAAGCATAAACAAAGAGATCATATATCATAAAAATGTTGAAATTACATAAAGTTAGAGAGCTTCATCACCCCTAAATTGAAGGGGTTTAGCTACTCATTTGTGGCATTGAAGCAACACAAACAAATTTCAACATTAAAAAGAAAAGAGAATAGAAAATAAGCAAAGAAAGCAAAAGAGATTAGCTACTTACTACTTGCATAAATGTAAATCTAAGTTATGAACATAAAGGAAAAGAGAGCATAGAAATAAACATTAACAATAAAACAAAGAAAAGCATGTAGAAAAGAGAGAATAAAGAGGCTTGGAAGCCATTTTTATTTCATAGAACATTGAGCTTACACTTTGATTTCTTAATTTCCTAAGTAAAATGAAAGAGTAGATGATAGTTTCATATACATAAGAGGGCTATATATACATGCATAAAACCCTAATTCTATTTTTAGGGTGCTACCTAAAATGCCCTTTAGGAAGTGTGGCCAACAAGTAACCATTAACCACTAATTAATCCATCATTTGTTTTGCATGAAGCTTTAACCTCCACTTAGTTGTCCATTAGCTCCAAATTGTACTTTTAGGTAAGTGGGTGGGGTCCTCCATGTTCATGGGTTGAATTATTTCCCTCTTCTTTCATTTGTATTCATTTGTGCATGCATATATCTTCATATAAGCCTCTTCCATATGCATCCAAATTCCTATAAAAATTATCAAAAAATGTCCAAGTAAAAATTCTTATATTGACACATGCGCAAAATGACAGTTTTGCCCCTGAATGTAGATGAAAATATGATGGTTGGAAATAATTGAATTTTGGTTTTAAACATGTTAAAATGCCCAAATATGATGATTATTTAAATAAAAAAAGATAAATTATGGATGTAAATATATGCACAATTACGTGCATATCAATGGTCTTCCAAGAGAGTCCAACATACTGCATCTTCATTTCCAAAGCTCTAAACCAAAAAAGCTCAGAACCAAAAGCTTCCAAATCTACATCTACTTCTTGACTTAGCTCCAGAACCTACTGATAACCTGACTCTAGGATGTCCGTGTGGAAAATTAAGGGCACCCAGAGTTTAGCAATGGAAACAATAAACTCCGAGCCAGTCATGAGACTGGTGTGAGAAACTTAAAACAGTTATTTGCATCTAAAAAATCTGTTCATGCTTTTGAAAAACGAAAATACCATAAGATCTCTCGGCACACACTCAAATGCAATCGCATACATGGGGAAGGTTTCTACTTATAGTGGTCAAACATGCTTGGTACGTGAAAATCCTTTTTGATATTATTTTAGTGCATAGTATGGAAAACCATTTCGCAAATATAATATTAATCTTAGCCAGCATACGTACCATTATAGTATGCCTACTATAGCTACTATGTTAAATGGCAGGTCCTACAATTGAAATCGTAAAGGGATCGTATTGTTTCGTTTGGATTTCCAACAAACGGCCAAGGCTAAAGAACTTCCTTTATCCGAATGGGTACGCCCCAGGAGGGACGTCCCAAGTACCCAACCGGATCTCTGGCAACACAAGGTCGGGCTATCTCTGTAACTAGGTAACTAATTGTCATGAGTATGCCATCCCCGGTTGCAACCGACCTTTACCGAGGCGTCTCAAATTCCAACAACCATATAAGTAGAATATCTGGGCTCTATACCATAATACCACTTTTATCCAGAAGGAAATGCATATACCCTTAGGGTCGCGAACCCCAATACCTTGGTGCACCCTTCCTGTTTCCACTATTTCCCAGGGTGTTAGGTTCGATGAAGTCTCGTCCCACAAAGCTACGCTTTACACAAAAGCCATGCTTCGATCAACCAATGCTCAACACTTAGCATGCCACATTACCAAATTGGGAATATATCATTAATGACTATCAACTACATAACCTCTGAGCTCGTACGTCTCAAAGAAGGGTGTTAAGCTAAGAGAATAAATTCTCCGCCACAAAACAGAAATGTATTTAATAAACCAGCTTTATATCTCAATGTGTAATGTCATACATACATCCATACAGGTCCATCCTGGGTCTGAATGGAACCGAAGGCACTTCGTCCAATTAAGAAAAGAAGTCCTTGCAAATCCGGATATCCTCCAATCACGTTCGGACTCCCCATCACATAGGTTAATATTTATACCGGAGCAACTCAGTGCAGAGACAATCACCAGGCAATCCTTCCATTTTCAAAAATATCCGGTCTTTAACCACCGTCTTCAGATGCAATTCTATTCCGTCGTATCATTATGCGAAATGGGTTTTCGACTTAATGCCCTCCCTCTGCCTTTTCGAATAATGAGCGCATTTTTTTAAAACATAGGGATACATTCATATCTTAGTTAAGTCACAACTTATTATCCCTTATTTCCCAAAACCTTTCCTTTTGAATGGTTTAAAAAATTTTCCATTTTTAATCTTTTAAACAAAATCCACCTTTTATTATTCAATGTAGAACATTATATTCACACAGCAATTCATCACAGATAAATAACTTACATTTATCACAGCTCAATCCAAAGCAATTCATATCACAGAATATTACAGATTAATATATAAGAGATATTATTCAATCAAAGCATTCAATATAATTAATCATCCATAAGCAAGATTAATTCATCACATAATTTATAATTAATTTAATTTAAACCAAATAAATTAATTACTTATGAATTAATTACCCAACCCTACTTAATTAACATTGATTAATTACAAACCATTTGTTATTATTTTAAATAATTAATGAAAATAATTAATCATCCTTAATTACTTACATTAATTAATTATCCTATAATTACTAATTAATTATCCTTTAATTATTAATTAATTATCCTTTAATCATTAATTTATTAACCCTTAATTATTAATTTATTAACCTTTAATTATCCTTTAATTACTAATTAATTAACCTTTAATTATTAATTAATTAGCCTTTAATTATTAATTAATTACTTATTATTTTTTAATTACTTTCATTAATCAATAAATCTTTAATTACCCAAGACCTTAATTACTTAAAGATAAACCATTTATCTTAATTAATTACTTAATTATCATTTAAATATTATTTAATAAACCTTGGAATTAATTTATCATTAACATAAAAATTAACTTAAGACCTTTAAGTTGACTAATAATAATAAAACATTTCATCTTCTTTAATTAACTACTTAATTATACTATTTAATTTATTTAAAATAAACTTAAGAATTAATTTAAAATAAAGGACATATAAATAAATACCTTGAACTTAATTAAATTAAAATAATTTATTTTAAACCTTTAACTAACCCACAACTAAGATAAAACATTTATTATTTAAAAGAAGTGGGCTAAGAAAATTGTTCTAAGTAAAACCTGATTTGTTTTAAAATTTTAAAATTTGTTCTCCCACTAAGGCACTCAGACCCGAGTCACTCCCTGAACCAACCGGAGCCCAAACCCGAACCGACCCTCCTTTCTTCTTCTTCTCTTTTCTTTTTAAACCTTATTTTGTTTAAATTTAAAAATTGTTACACACTCGCGAACTACCCGTAAGCAACTCGAGCCAAACCCAAATCTACCCGATACCATCCCCGAGCCTCTTCTTCTCATACCTGATCATCCCTCTACTACAAAGCCACAACCAAGATGTATACGCGTGTACGTGCACATAGGGCCGGAGCTATAACGATCACCCTCAACCACGTCGCCAAATCATCGACGATTAACTCGACCCACTTGACACCCACAACCACGATCCACCTCGCAAAATCAAAATCGAGCGAGACGCACAACACTGGAACCAAAACCCAACCACCAAAACCATTCGCACCACCACCTCCGATCGCCAGAGAGCTCGCCCCTTCGCCCAGACCTTCACCTTGCTTCAACACTTCGATTCCCCCTGCTCCGATCAAGTCCGACGCATCGACGACGACAAACTGGCCTCCAAATCAACGTCGACCAAATCAGGGCCTTAAACCCTACTTCATCGCTGTCTCACCACCACGGCGCTCTATAAATCCTATCACCATTTTTCCTAAGTGCCTCGACCTCCGAGCTTGCTCCAGCCAAAATCTCGACTGACCACACTTCGTCGGTCACCAGAAATCAAGGAAAATCTAATTTCTGTTCAGACCATAAATTCTCCATGAATTCAAGCTTAAAAATTATGATATTACCACCAAAATTCAGCATTTCTAAGAGCGAATCCAAATATATGATCAAAAATGAAATCTAGACAATTGATTTTCTGACTACAATTGTTCATCACTGTTATATCTTGTTTTTGAAATAAATTCTCAATATATTCACTTGAAACTATTTTTAAAAATCAAATCTGGTTAATTCTAACATATTTCATTTAGAGATCATATCCTAAAATAGATTGGGGAAAGAGAATTTGAATTTTGAACTTGTTTTAGCCTGTTTAAAATCAAACAAAGACAAGTATATACATATACCCAGACATGCACAGATTATTTCATACTTATATACATGCAACCACATTAATTTATCCATGCAAACAACATTAAATAAATTACTTATCACTTTAAAAGAAATGTTTACTCACCAGTATTTGAAAACACAAAGAAACAGGCTTCTTCTTTTGATCTGGAACCTGATGTTTGAGTTGAATCTGAATTGCAACTTGAATTTGATTTCAATCTACTTGTTTAAGTTGAGTTGAGTCTATACTTTAGCTTCAGGTTCTAGATTTTGAAACAGTTGTTTGCTTTAATTTTTAATCTCTAGTTTTGTTTTCAGGTTTTAGGTTTAGAAGAATGAGAGAAGAAATGATTGTATATGGAAAAGTTTTAACTGCTTACAGCCTTGTTTCTCTAATCATTTTATTATTTATATTTCAACTTAAAATAAAACATATTGCCACTTGTAATTGCATGTTATCCTTTACAAATGTTAAATTGCATATATTTATATTTTTATTATTATCATCATTTATGTTTTTATACTTATGTTATATGTTTAATTTTAAAAGAAAGTGTATTAAATCTTTTATTAAATCTTATTTTTAAGCTTAAGATATTATATCTTAAATTAATAAATATTTATCTATAGTGTTTTAAAATATAGAATTTTCAAAATTCAGTTTATTTTTAAGATATTTACCTTTGAATTTTAAATCAAAATTATATTTACAATCTATTTATATATACACATAAACAAACACATATCTTATTTGTTTTGAAAAAAATAAAATTAGTTCACAAATTAATTTTAAAAATTATTTTAGTTGCTAAATTAAATGGCCAAAAACGGGATCGTTGCAAATTTCCCTCTTTAAGAAAATTTCGTCCTTGAAATTAGATAGACAGGGAGACAAACAAAGAACATATGAACACATAAAAAGATAGAGAAATGGCTTACTAGATCAAGCTGAAATATCCATTCTATATTTGGGATAGGACTTCTGCATGCTTTTCTTTATTTTTGGAATAAATCAGAATATCATCAATAAATACGAGAAAGAACTTATTCAATACTTCACGAAATAATTGGGTCATTAGGTCTACGAAATATGCAGGGGCATTGGTTAGTCCGAAGGGCATAACTAACCATTCATAGAATGTATCGGGACCCCTAAAAGCAGTCAAATGGATACCATCTTCCGCAATTCTCAGTTGATGGAATCCTTGGGCTCGGTCCATCTTGGAAAAGAATCGAGCACCATGCAATTGATCAAACAGATCGCCGATTCGAGGCAAAGGAAATTTATTCTTAAGGGTTAACTTATTAAGATCATGATAATCTACGTATAATCTCAAAGATCCATCAGACTTAGCTACAAATACTATAGTTGAACCCCAACTGGAACGACTAGGTCGTATTAATCGTTTCTTCGGTAAATCTTGGGTTTGCTTAACTAGCTCTACTCTTTCCCTCGGTGACATCCTACGTTTTGTATGCACAACTGAATAGGCATTGGGAACCAAGTCAATTCTAAATTCGATTTCCCTATGCAGAGTTAAAGACTTAACTTCTTTAAATACGTCAGGAAATTCTCGAACAATAGCAATGGATTCCAAACTCAGGTCGGAATACCCTAAGGTATACATTAGCTTGTCCCTCTTCGAACTTGGATCCTCACAAAAAATCACAACAAAATTCCCAAGTTTGGTTTTGATCGAAATCTTCTATTGATACAATCTAATTTAGCTTCAAAATTTGTTAACCAGTTCATTCCAAGTAAAATCTCAAATTCATTAAAGTCAAGAACGAAAAGGCTGATAGGAAACTGATGATGAGAATACGAAATAGGAACTTTCTACAACGTAAAGAAAGATTCGTAGGGCCTCCTACCGGGATCTTCACGCAAATAGGTTCCTCTATGAATTCAGGTTCAAGATTTAACTCTTCTACGGTTTGCTAGGAAATAAAATATGCGTGGATCCAGTGTCGAATAGAACTCTAATAATTTTATCATAAATAAGAAGATTACCTTCCAAAACTGCTTTCCCTTTATCAGCTCCTGAGGTTGAAGGTTAATCCTTTATTGCAGATACCTTTGCTACTTGGGTCTGCTTCATTATCGGGCATTCTTTAACCACGTGTCCTGGCTTATGGCAATAGTAGTATTCCCTGGCTTCTTGTCCTGACTTCTTAGGTTAATCCTTCTTCCCTTGCATCTTGGGCTTCTTGCAACTATTTGATTAATGACCTTTCTCCAAACAGGTAACATTCTTTGCCGTGTTCTCCCGAATATCCTTCATTTCTTTACCTTACCAAGGCTTCTTTCCTTCAAACTTTCTCTTCTTCCAATTTGGATTGCTTCCACTTCCTTTCTCTTCTGGAATCTCTTGTTTATATAAGGTGGCATATCTATATCCCATGTCTACCAAATCAGTAAAAGACTCCTTCACATGGCCTGTCATCCTTTCATGAAACTTCTTGTTCATCCCTTTAATAAATCTCTCATTCTTCTTAAGAGGGGTATTCACCAATTCAGTTCCAAATCGGGATAACTCATTAAACTTATTTATGTATTCTTCAAAAGATAGATTTCCTTGCTTCAAATCGATAAACTCTTGATACATCCTGGAAATACCAACGGAAGGCATATATACCAACGGAAGGCATATAACGCTGCTCAAATACTTGCTTGAATCTATCCCATGTAAACTCATCCTCTGATTCGGCCAAAGTAATGGTCTCCCACCATGCCAAAGCTTCTTTCTAGAGCCGCCAGGAAGCCATCAACCTCCTTTGATCATCATCCAATTTCAATCCCTTAAAAATCCTCTCACAAGATCGAATCCAAGCTTGCGCTTCTATAATAGTCTTCGTACCTTTGAATGGTTCCCCTTCAAGTCTTGAGAAATTCTGATATAACTCTGCCAGATTTGGCTGGGGTTGGATGGTAAGAGTTGCTTCTTCCATTACTGTTATTACAGGGTCTCGACCATTTGTAGTGGTACTCCCCCTTCCCCTACCTCGTCCTCTTCTTGCAATCATTCTCACTATCAGTAAATAGTAAGAAAATTGATTTAGACATACGGACGAGATATCTTAGGGAATATACTGATTCTAGGGCATTCCTAATCCTATCTCTAATAAGTCACGTAATGAGTTATACTCCAAAGCTAAAGTTCTTACTCAACCTTCAGCTCTAATACCAAATGTGACGACCCAGACTTTCAATCTTTGAAAATGGGCATCCAATGCATCACTCGTATTGAAATACGGGAGATTCAAACATTGGAGTCTGATTCGCTGGAGTCATAACACATTAGATAATAACAACACAATGGAAAAAAAATAACTTCATTCATTCACTTAATGGATTACAACATTCTTACAGCAAGTGTTCATCATCATTAGATTCATATATATATATATATTACACAACAGCAGAATACATAATAGTGGAAAGAAATAACATCAACATGGTCTTCTAAGAGAGTCCAACATACTGCATCTTCATTTCCAAAGCTCCAAAGTCCAAACCGAAAAAGCTCAAAACCGAAAGCTTCCAAATCTACATCTACTTCTTGACTTAGCTCCAGAACCTATTGATAACTTGAATCTAGGCTGCCCGTGTGGAAAATTATGGGCACCCAGAGTTTAG
This sequence comes from Allium cepa, assembly GCA_030765085.1. Taxonomy (NCBI): domain Eukaryota; kingdom Viridiplantae; phylum Streptophyta; class Magnoliopsida; order Asparagales; family Amaryllidaceae; genus Allium; species Allium cepa. The sequence continues at coordinate 308,510,089 of CM060931.1, forward strand.
CAAAGGGAACAATAAACTCCGAGTCAATCATGGGAGTGGTGTGAGAAACTAAAAACAGTTATTTGTGCAAAAAAATCCATTCATGCTTTTGGAAAATGAAATTACCTTAAGGTCTCCCTGCACATACTCAAATGCAACTGCACACATGGGAAAGATTTCTCCTTATAGTAGTCAAACATGCTTGGTACAGGAAAGTCCTTTTTGATATTATTTTTAGTTCATAGTGTGGAAAAACATTTCGCAAATATAATACTAATCTTAGCCAGCATACGTACCATAATAGTATGCCTTCTATAGCTACCATTTAAATGGCAGGTCCTACAACTGAAATCATAAAGGGCTCGTATAGTTTCGTTTGGATTTCCAACAAATGGCCATGGCTAAGGAACTTCCTTTATCCGAATGGGTACGCCTCTGGAGGGATGTCCCGAGACCCAATCGTATCTCTGCCAACACAAGGCCGGGCTACCTCTGTAACTAGGTAACTAACTGTCACGAGTATGCTATCCCCGGTCGCAACCGACCTTTACCGAGACGCCTCAAATTCCAACAACCACATAAGTAAAATGTTTGAGATCCATACCATAATACCACTTTTATCTAGAAGGAAATGCACATACCCTTAGGGTCGCAAACCCCATAACCTTGCTGCATCCTTCCCGTTTCGACCATTTCCTAGGGTGTGATTTTCGATGAAGTCCCGTCCCACAAAGCTGTGCTTTACACAAAAGCCATACTTCGATCAACCAATGCTCAACACTTAGCATGCCACATTACCAAATTGGGAATATATCACTAATAACTATCAAATACATAACCTCTGAGCTCGTCGGTCTCAAAGAAGGGTGTTAACCTAAGAGAATAAATTCTCTACCACCAAACAGAAATGTATTTAATAGAAACCAACTTTATATCTCAAATTGTAATGTCATACATACAACCATACAAGTCCATCCTGGGTCTGAATGGAACCGAAGGAACTTCGTCCAATTAAGGAAAGAAGTCCTTGCAAATCCGAATATCCCCTAATCACGTCCGGACTCCCCATCACATAGGGTAATCTCTATACCGGAGCAACTCGGTGTAGAGACAATCAATAGGAAATCCTTTCTTTTTTGAAAATACCTGGTCTTCGACCACCGTCTTTAAATGCAATTCCATTCCGTCGTATCATTATTCGGAATGGGTTTTCGACTTATTGCCCTCCCCTGGCCTTTCCGAATAATGAGCGCTTTTTTTTAAAACATATTGATATATTCGGATCTTAGTTAAGTCACAACTTTTTAGCCCTTATTTCCCAAAATCTTTCCTTTTGAATGGTTTAAACAAATTTCCATTTTTAATCTTTTAAACAAAAGATCCACCTTTTATAATTCAGTGTAGAACATTATATCCATACAATAATCCATCATAGATAAATAACTTACATTTATCACAGCTCAATCCAAAGCAACTCATATCACAGAATATTATAGATTAACATACAAGACATATTAATCAATCCAATCATTCAATATAATTAATCATCCATAAGCAAGATTAATTTATCACATAATTTATAATTAATTTAATTTAAACCAAATAAATTAATTACTTATGAATTAATTACCTAACCCTACTTAATTAACATTGATTAATTACAAAGCATTTATTATTTTAATTAATTAATGAAATTAATTAATCATCCTTAATTACTTACATTAATTAATTATCCTTTAATCGCTGATTAATTAACCTTTAATTATCAATTAATTAACTTTTAATCATTTTAATTAACCTTTAATTATTAATTAATTAACCTTTAATTATTAATTAATTATCCTTTAATTACTAATTAATTAACCTTTAATTATTAATTAATTAACCTTTCATTATTAATTAATTACTTATTTATTCTTTAATTACTTTCATTAATTAATAAATCTTTAATTACTTAAGACCTTAATTAATTAAAGATAAACCATTTATCTTAATTAATTACTTAATTATCATTTAAATCTTTTTTAATAAACCTTGGAATTTATCATTAACATAAGACCTTTAAGTTAATTAATAATAAAAAACATTCCATCTTCTTTAATTAACTGATTAATTGTACTATTTAATTTTTTTAAAATAAACTTAAGAATTAATTTAAAATAAAGGACATATAAATAAATACTTTAAACTTAAATAATTAAAATAATTTATTTTAAACCTTTTACTAACCCATAACTAAGATAAAACATTTATTATTTAAAAGAAGTGGGTTAAGAAAATTGTTCTGAGTAAAACTTGATTTGTTTTAAAATTTAATTTTTTTTTATTACACTAAGGCACTCAGACTCGAGTCGCTCCTTGAACCAACCCGAGCCAACCCTCCTTTTTTCTTCTTCTCTTTTCTTTTTAAACCTTGTTTTGTTTAAATTTAAAAACTGTTACACACTTGCAAACTACCCGTAAGCAACTCGAGCCAAACCCAAATCTACCTGATACCATCCCCAAGCCACAACCCAGATGTACCCGCGTGCACGTGCACATAGCGCTGGAGCTATGGTGATCACCCTGAACCACGTCACCAAGTCGTCGACGATCAACTCGACCCTCTTGACACCCAGAACCACGAACCACCTCGCAAAATCAAAATCGAGCGAGACGCACACCATTGGAACAAAAACCCAACAACCAAAACCATTCACACTGCCATCTCCGATCGCCAGAAAGCTCGCCCCTTTGCCCAGACCTTCGCCTTGCTTCCACGCTTTGATTCCATACTGCTCGGTTCAAGTCCGATGCATCGATGACGACGAACTGGCCTTCAAATCAACGTCGACTAAATCTGGGCCTTAAACCGTACTTCATCGTCATCTCACCACCACGGTGGCCTATAAATCCTGTCACCATTTTTCCCAAGTGCCTCGACCTCCGAGCTTGCTCCATCCAAAATCTCGACCTTTCACCCTTCGCTGGTCGCCAGAAATCAGGGAAACCCCAATTTCCGTTCAACCCATAACTTCTCCACGAATTCAAGCTTAAAAATTATGATATTACCACCAAAATTCAGCATTTCCGAGAACGAATCCAAATATATGATCAAAACATGAAATCTAGACGATTGATTTTCTGACTACAATTGTTCATCATTGTTATATCTTGTTTTTGAAATAAATTATCAATATACTCACTTGAAACTATTTTTAAAAATCAAATCTTGTTAATTCTAACATATTTCATTTAGAGATCATATCCTAAAATAGATTGGGGAAAGAGAATTTGAATTTTGAACTTGTTTTAGCATGTTTAAAATCAAATAGAGGCAAGTATATACATATACTCAGAATGCATAGATTATTTCATACTCATTTACATGCAACTACATTAATTTACCCATGCAAACGACATTACATCAATTACTTATTACGTGCATGAAGATATAAACTAGTTAAGCAGAATTATTTACTCAGCGGTATTTGAAAAAATAGAGAAACAAACTTCTTCTTTTGATCTAGAACTTGATGTTGGAGTTGAATATGAATTGCAACTTGAATTTTATTTGAATCTACTTGTTTAAGTTGAGTTGAATCTACTTGTTTTAGTTGAGTTGAATCAATGCTTTAGCTTCAGGTTTTAGATTTTGAAAGAGTTGTTTGCTTTAACTTTTAATCTCTGGTTTTTTTTTTGGGTTTTAGTTTTAGAAGGAATGAGAAACAAGAGATTGTATATGGAAAAGTTTTAACTGCTTACAGCCTTGTTTCTCTAATCATTTTATTAGTTATATTTCAACTTAAAAGAAAATATATTGCCACTTGTAATTGCATGTTATTCTTAGCCTACAAATGTTAAATTGCATGCATTTATGTTTTTATTATTATCATCATTTATGTTTTTATATTTATGTTATATGTTTAATTTTAAAAGAAAGTGTATTAAATCTTTTATTAAATATTATTTTTAAGCTTAAGCTAATATATCTTAAATTAATAAATATTTATCTGTAGTGTTTTAAAATATAGAATTTTTAAATCCAATTTATTTTTAAGATATTTACCTTTGAATTTTAAATCAAAATTCTATTTACGATCTATTTATATATATATATATATAAACAACCATATATCTTATTTGTTTTGGAAAAATTCAAATTAGTTCAATAATTAAATTTAAAAATTATATTAATTACTAAATTAAATTTGGCTCAAAAATGGGATCGTTACACTAGAGACACAGTTCGTAAAATGTACTCTTTTTGCAAATTTAAAATTGTTTTCACATAGATATCATTTTTGAAAAAGTTTTCAAAAGATATTATAAGATTTTGAAAGTAATTATTGTTCGTTTATTTATTTATTTAATGAATAATTAATTAATCAAGAAAGGTAATTTATTCTTAATCATAGTTAACAAAGGCAGTTAGTACTTAAATATTAATTAAGTAAGTGAATTATAATTTGTTAATTGATTAAAGATTAATAATAAATTAATAATTCATTATAACGATAACCATTCTTTAATTATTTATATAAAGTTAATTATGGTTTAATAATTAATGAAATGTTCTAACATTATTAAATAAAGAGTTTAATTGCTACGTAATCACGGAGCAAAGGTATTTTATTTTAAATCATTTATTCCCAAAGGTCAATTTTTTTTTTCAAAGAAAAATATTTTTTAAAAGGATGAGTCAAACCCAAGGGATTTCTTTATCGACTACCTTTAATGTAATGGCCTAGAATTTTATCACTTTAAATATGGATATATTAAATATATTTTAATAATTAATAAATGGATTATATAACTCAAATACAAAATTCATTTATATAATAACTAATGATGATGAAATGGTTTTCAAGAATAGTTTACAAATATATTTATTTCAAATAAAAATAGTAAATGTGATTGGAAATCGGTTTTCGAATTTTCGACCTTTCGATGTCTATAACGTTGTCAAAAACATTATAAAACTATATGGTATAAATGTTCAAATTCATTTATAAGTAAGTTAGTATTATAATATATATATATATATATATATATATACCTGCGTGTGTTTATATTTAAATATGAAATGACATTTTAAGAAGTTTAAAAATAAAAATGGAAGTTGTGACAACATATTAGCATAATTACTTAAGTAATTGAATGGATGTTGGCTTTGACAATAAAGGGAGGGGATAAGAAAATTTTGAAAGTATAAGAGGGATATTGTGACGCCCTTCTACTCCCAGAAAGACGTATCATCATTTAAGAAAGAAAGGGATAGAAATAGAAAAGAATAGAAAAGAAAGAACAACAACATCAGAATCTCAACAGCGAAAACGGAACAAAATATAATACATTACATAAATATTACATAGTTTTACATATCAGAGTTATACAATATCATACACATGACAGTCATACATACATTTGTCAATACATACATCAGAGATACAGCATATATCAACTACACAGCGGAACTAGATAGATATATAGATACGTCTGGACTCCAAGCTCCTACAGAAATCTAATCCAAAACCTATCACTTGGCTACTCATAAAAATTTGAGTACCCAAGAGTTTATGAAAAACAAAATATAAACTCCGGGTCAGACATGGGTCTGGTATGAGTAAACGGTTTTAAGTTGTTTAACTTTGAAAAACATTTGAAAAATAAAGGTATCACGTAAGACTCCCCACAAATAAATACGGGTAAGTTTTTCCCTTACGCTGACCAAAACATTTTATAGGAAATCCAGTGATATTATAATAGTGTCTAGGGTTTTCAAGTAAAATACAGAAATAGCTGAAATGCTTACTCTCACATTCTAACATAGTTAGGCACAATCAAAACGTACGGCTCTTATTGGAGATTGGATTCCATACAATGGCAGGGCTACTGGGGTAACATCCGTCACAGTACGTGGCCTAGATCACCGTACCGAGGAGCCACCCTCACTCCCCTGCAACACAAGGCCGGAACTATTCCTTACTGAACAGTCCCGAACAAGATAACCCCACGGTTGTAGCTAGCAACCGCCCACGCAGCCGAAATAAAAAGGGACATCTAGACAGGGGTATATCTAGTCCTGCTTGGGCATGACCCACCTAACCTTGCTGCACATCCCCTGTTTTAGCCATTCCCGGTTGATGAGGCTTGAGGCTGCGATTACCTTTACAGAACATATCCCTTAGAATGCTCATCATCCGCCTGACGATGTTCTGAAAGCATTCAATCCATACAAGTTCGTTCCGGGTTCGAATGAAACCGAAGGCATTATCTCATTACACCCATTTTGGAATCACCCTCAAAGTCAACGACAATAACCCTTGCATAATGAAGCACCATCTCGATCTCCACTTGAGAATTCACGACCTAACGTTTAATTTGGATTGATGTGGTTTTCGAAATATCAAATTGACACCCGATCCCGGTCTCATCGAAATCCAAACGCCATTTTAAAGGACAAGTTGTTTAATTAATTTAAACAGTTTAATTCAACAATTGAATTCACATAGCATTTATCACAGATAAATCATACACAATCATCATAGATATATCAAGAGCATATCATAGAACATCACAGAATATAACCAGATAAATATCACAAATCAGATATTCTACATACACAATTATCCATAAGCAAACATCTTAAATTCTTATTATAATTAATTCAGTAAAGTCAATTACTTGAGAGTTAATCACTTAACCCTGTTAAATCAATCATTAATTATCAATTAATTACTTATTCTATTTCAAATTATTAAATTAATAAATCACTTCTTAATCAATTATTAAATCTTAATTACTTATTTAATTATTCTTAATTATAAATTCATAACTTAATTATTAATTAATAACATTTAATTACCCATTTATTAACTACTAATTACCTAGTTAATCAATTATTCATTCTTGATTAAATTCCTTAATTAATTAACTATTATCATTCGTTAATTAACTTAAGTAGTTAATTACCATTTATTTATCACCTAATCATTAATAAATCTCTAATTACAATTATAATTTAATCATTCTTAATTGCTTTCCAAAAATAATTAATTAATAATAATTATTCAACTTAATTAAAATTTTAAAAGTCTTCTTTTAAATTTCAAAATCAATTCATTATTAACTACAGAACTTAATTGTTATTTAACTTTGTAATTAAATTAATTGCTTAATTAAAATAATAATTAAGTGTTTAAAACATCGTTAAAGTATTAACAAAAATAATTAAGACTTGTTTTAAACTCTTGACTTAAACAGTTAAACCCCTTTATTAAGTTAAAGTGCTTAATACTTGTAGAAAAACAAGTTACATAACTTCACCTTTATAATACAATACTGTAGTTTTGGGATAAACCCGAGACTTCCCTTAATAAAACTCGAGTAGCACTTCGAGTTAAATACCCATTTTCCTGAGTCACCTGTACGTTCTTCTTCTTCTTCCTTTTTTTCTGTAGTTTAAGTTTTAAAACTTAAGTATAAATAGCATCAGCTAACTCTCACTCGAACACGACATAAAACCCGAAGCTACCACCACATCTACTCGAGCACGGCTCGAGACGCACGACCTCAACGTTACTGACACCAAATCCCATCGCCGTACACGTGCATGGCGGCGCCACTAAGCTCCAGCGAACACCCACATCGTCGGCAAGTCAAAACTCCTCGTATACACAAAAATCAAACTCGAATCACTTTCATAAATTTCAAATCAAAATTAAGGCATTCACTCGAAAAACTGAAACCAACATCCCTCAGCGCCACGTCTAGTCATCGCCACCCAAGCCACCGGAGTCGCCCAGATTTCGTCCACGCCTCGACAACACGACAACCAACCATCTACAAGGAATTCGTGACACTCGATCACTTATAGGAGTTGTACTCGACACATTACTGAGATAAACAAAAACTGGAAATAAAACGCTGAAATGATCTCACTCCTTTAATTTAAGCACTAGAAATTTCTCTGATAATTTTCTTGAGATCAATGATGTTTATATTAGCTTCAAACAAAATTTCAACTGTAATTATTGGATCAATCATCTGAAATTGGTAAAAGTGCAATTTTATTTCAAATACAAGCTGCTCTCAAAATACTGAATTTAAAATCTTCGTCTTTGTTTTAAAAATCATAAAATTCAGTAAGCATTCAAGATATAAAACTTGAATTAGCTTCTTGTAACAATTGAATTTATCAAATAATTACTTGATTGCCTGTAACACAGTATTACAGTAATTCACTTTTCAAAGATGTTTTAAACAGTTTCTAAAAATCTTAATTTAAGTTTAAATCTCTTGTTTGGTTGAAAAATTATACTTAAAAATGATTAGCAGAAGATAAATTTGAGTTTTTGAACAAAATATTCACCCTGTAACAATTAAGCAGAGAAGCATATAGTAACACAGGATCATATTCATGATTAAAACATATACAATACCATAAGATCATAGAATTCTCCTTAACTGTTTTGTTAAACTTAAAGCTTTAAGAATTAAGTTTACTCACCTTAAAACTCTTTTGAACAGAAAGCACTTTGATGTTTTTATGAATCTGCAGTTGAAAGACTGCCTGAAGTTTAGAACTATCTTTGAATCTGTTTTTAAAGTTTGAATAAAATCCGAGTTTGCTTGCTTCTTCTTCTTTTTATTCAGGTATTACTGAACGAACATGAAATGGCAAGATGCATACATATAAATACAAGATAACTGGGTGCTTAAGGGAGGTGTTATCTGGTTATGTTGTTCCCTTATCTTTGCTTTATTTTAACCAGATTTGGTAAATATTTTGAAATGACAAAATATTAGGCTGAGATGATAGAAATTAAATGCTTTGTTTCCATATATGTTTACATGTTATAATTATAATTTGCTATGTAGATAGATATTTGTATATAAATATCCACTTGCAGGTAAACATGGCTTGTAAATGAAGATATGTGTTTTAGAGATGTTTGTTTTTATTAACTTCTAATTTGAGTAGTTTACATACATATGTTTGTGTTCAATTATACTTTGCAAGTAGGTTTTTGGCTTGTGTATGAAGATTTGTTTTGTAAATATCCACTTTGCAGGTTGGTATTCAGTCTTGTGTGTATATGAAGATATTTGTACGTGAAGATGTTCTGTTCAAAGACATATGTGTTATTATTTTATACTTTTGTTCTTACAAATTTCTAGTTTATGTTGTATGCTTGCTTATTCATTTACATATGTTTGTGTTCTTTTATTTTATACTTAATGCTTATTTTTATACTTTGTTTACAAACTTATTCATTTGGGCTTTATTTTCATTTTTATTTTGTATTTTAGCCATCAACATTAAATTACATTTCATAAGTTACTTACTTATATTTATATTTTATATTCTAACTATCAATATTTAAATTGTATTCATAAGTTTGACTTACATTTAATATTTATATTTTATATTGATAGACTTTGATTTTATTTTAAACATTATCGTCTATATATATTTACCAAATGTTAATAGGATAGAACATTTTAATTCAATTTGTATAAGAAAGATTTAGTTGTAAATATTATCAAGAGATTTAATTTAAATGTTCCAAATCAATTTTCCTTTTCAAAATACAAATTTATATAAACAAATGGCAATTATTTCAAAAGATTTAATCATTTTAAAATGATAAGTTTACTTTTTATTTGAATTAGATTAAATATTTATTAAAATAATAGGGCCAAAATCCAGAGTCGTTACATTCCTCCCCCCTTAAAAGAATTTCGACCCCAAAATTTAAAACAAAAGATAATTCAAAAGTTGCTATATCAACCATTTAAACATACATATCATTCATACATTAGCAAACAACCAAACAATCTATCCTAACAAACATTACTAGCTATTCGAACACAAATTCGGATAGGCCTTCCAAAAACTATCCAGAGTTTTCCAGGTGCAATCTCTGGGATCCTCGCTCCACTGTACTTTGACACGCTTCACTACCTTACTTCTGAGTTACCTCTCGTCTTGATCAACCATTCAAACTGGATTCCTGACCACAGTCAAATTCAGGTCGACTTCCAAATCTTCCTGAACTACTGGTTCTACAACTAATGATGGATCATGAACAATTCCTAGATGGAATACATGGAATACATTATGAATTCCAGACATCCGTTCTGGAAATTCAACTCTGTAAGCTACAGCTTCAATCCTTTCCAATATTCGAAATGGACCAATATATCTCGGAACAAGTTTTCCCGTCTTTCCGAATCTAGTAGCACCTTTAATCGGGAAACTTGACAAAAACTAAATCACAATCTCAAATTCCCATTGTCTCCTTCTCTTATCCGCGTACTTCTTCTGACGATCCTGAGCAGCTCTCATCCTTTATAAGCTCAACTTTAATAGAAGTTTCTCGAATCAATTCTGATCCAAGCACCAGATGATCTTTCGACTCTATCCAACAGGATGGGGATCTACACTATCTTCCATAAAAAACTTCATAAAGAGTCATCTTGATACTAGCTTGACAACTATTATTATAGGAGAATTCTACTAGATGAAGATGGTCTTCCCACGATCCTCCAAAATCCAAAACATAAGCTTGCAGCATAATCTCTAGAATACGGTTCAGCCTCTCCGTCTGTCCATCTATCTGAGTATGATAGGCTGTACTCAATCTCAAACTTGTTCCCATAGCTAATTGCAGAGCCTCCCAAATTTGCTAAAAAAAAGGATCACAATCACTTATTATGCTGACAGGAACACTATGAAATTTGACTATCTCTCTCAAGAAAATCTCTGCCAAAGAAACTGCAGTACGAGTTGCCTTAACCGGTATAAAATGAGCACTCTTAGTTAAACGATCCACAATAACCCATATACCATCGTTTCCTTTCTTGGTTCTAGGCAAACCGTCGATGAAATCCATCGAAATTATCTCCTATTTCCATTCTGGGATTTCCAAAGGCTGCAACAAACCAGGTGACTTCTACTAATCTCCTTAACTTGCTGACAGATAGCATAACCATCGACGAAAGCAACTACATCCCTCTTCATGGTCGGCCACTAGAAAATTCTTCTCATATCTTTATGCTTCTTAGAGATTCCTGGTTGAATATTCAGTCTGGAGCGATGACACTCAGCTAAGACTTCTGACTCAATCCATCCATATTAGGTACACACAAACGACCATTAATCCTCAAAACACCTTGATCATCCACCTTGAAATCCGAATACCGATCATCCTTAGTTCCAAGAATCAATTCCTCAAAAGATCTATCCTCTATTTGCTTACTAATGATTCTTTCCTAGAGAGATGGAACAACTTCCAAAGGAGACAAAACTGCATTCTTGCTAAGGGCATCAGCCACCACATTCGCTTTTCCCGGGGTATGCAGAATATCCAAATCATATGATGCCAGAAACTCGACTCAACGCTGCTGCCTCGGATTAAGATCCTTTTAAGAGAAAAGATATTTCAAAGATTTGTGATCCGTGAATAACTCAAACTTCTCTCCCAAGAGATAATGTCTCGAAATCTTCAAACTTGCTTTTCCCATCCGGAATAGCTAGCACCGGTGCACTGGACAGCCTCGTCTTCAATTCTTGAAACGCTTCTTCACACCGGGGTGTCCATTTGCACTTAGCTTCTTTCCTTGTCAACTTGGTCAGGAGCGAAGAAATCTTGGAATAGTCCTTGATAAATTTCCTGTAGTAGCCAACTAATCCCAGAAAATTGCGAATTCCCGTCGACGACTTCGGTTACTTCTATTCCAGAATAGTCTCGACCTTTTGCTAGATCTACAGAGATACTTTCACTAGAAATAATGCGCCCCAGAAATTTGACTTCCGATTTCCAAAAGTGGCACTTGAGAACTTCGCCTTCAAAACATGTCTCCTCAGAGTCTCCAACACTATCCTCAATTCCTGCTTGCGCTCTTCTTCTGACTTAGAATAGACCAGAACAAACTTATTCAACACATCCCGAAAGACTCGGTTCATCAGATCAACACAGAACCTTAACGATCCCTCTGATTTAGTGACAAACTTGCAGCAGAATCTCAACAAGAAAAACTAGGCCCAAATCAACCCTTCTCTTGAGAAGTCTCAACTCCATGTAAAAGACTACTCAAGTGAATTCCAGAATTATCACACAACACTCTGGCAATTCTACCCAAATCGGTTTCCAAAGCAACTGGTCTCCCATCACAATTCAAAACAACCTTACTTATCGAGCCAATCCATTAAAGAAATGGATCCACTCTGCTACTTTTGAAATTACTTCAAGAAAAAATGCTAAGCCAGAAAATCTCCTCGGCGGTATACAGAACACTTCGAGCTACACTGCTAACTCAGATACCCAAAGACTTCCTATCCAAAGCTCTTCGAGAAACTCGAGCCTCAAACCAAACAAAATCATCCTACTGAACTTAGCCACAACACCGAAGCAGACATACTTCCTTAACTTGTTCCAAAGAAACATCTTCGGAGACATCCATAGTCACCGTGTCTCATCACATAGCTACTACGTCCTGAGGTATCAAAATATCATGTCCAACCAACAGATCCAATCTCTAGCTCATCCAAACTTACACTTCAAAGATGAACTCCGACCTCAACAGATTTCCTTCAAAGATCGATGAAATCCTTACACCACTCAAAGTTCACTCGAGACGGTAATAGGTCTACAGTCTCGACAGATACACTTCCCACCTCAAACATTCAAACTCCAACCATTGGAAGTCGTGTTACACACACCACTACCCTATCTACCTTTATAACTTATATTGGAAAACCAAAACAGGTAACCTAACAAATAGGTAGAAATGTGTATATATATATATATATATATATATATATATATAATTACAAATATGCTCCCTCAAGAAAGAAATCACCCAAGAGCTTAGGTATTCGCTCAACTTGGCTCTGATACCACCTATGACGACCCGCCCATCCACTCCCAGAATGACGTATCATTATTTAAGAAAGAAAGGGTTAGAAATAGAAAAGAATAGAAAAGGAGGAACAACAACATCAGAATCTCACAGCGGGAACGGAACAAAATATAATACATTACACAAATATTACATAGTTTTACATATCTGAGTTATACAATATCATACACATGACAGTCATACATACATCTGTCAATACATACATTAGAGATACAACATATATCAACTACACAGCGGAACTAGATAGATATATAGATACGTCTGGACTCCAAGCTCCTCCAGAAATCAAATCCAAAACCTATCACTTGGATACCCATAAAAATTTGAGTACCCAAGAGTTTATGAAAAACAAAATATAAACTCCGGGCCAGACATGAGTCTGGTATGAGTAAACGGTTTTAAGTTGTTTAACTTTGAAAAACATTTGAAAAATAAAGGTATCACGTAAAACTCCCCATAAATAAATACGGGTAAGTTTTTCCCTTACGCTAACCAAAACATTTTATAGGAAATCTAGTGATATTATAATAGTGTATAGGGTTTTCAAGTAAAATACAGAAATAGCTGAAATGCTTACATCTCACATTCCAACATAGTTGGGCACAATCAAAACGCACGGCTCTTATTGGAGATTGGATTCCATACAATGGCATGGCTACTGGGGTACCGCCCGTCACGGTACGTGGCTTAGATCACCTTACCGAGGAGCCACCCTAACTCCTGTTGGGGGCGTATCCACCCCCACCGAACCAAAGGAAAGAATTCGACACCGGACCACTTCCCTGCCGCACCAAACACCTACCGAACCAACCCACCTCCAACAACTACCGGACCAAAGCATAGCCGAACCAGGCTCCATCCACTCACCACCGGACCATCTCCATCCACTCACCACCGGACCTTGTCCCACCGAACCAACCTACCTTCACACATCACCGGACCACTTCACCACCGAACTAACCCATCTCCGAGTCCTAGCTGGACCAACCACCACCGAACCAAACTCACTCCCAACCTACCTCCACACATCACCGGACCACTTCACCACCGAACCAACCTATCTCCGAGTCCTAGCCGGACCAACCACCACCGAACCAAACTCACTCCCAACCTACCACTGGTCCAAACAACATACCACTCTCCACCGAACCAAGACGTTCTGGATCAACTTAGTCAGGCCAGATTGCATTAGCCCAGGCCCACCAGAAGCTATATACATCCAGGACCCCTAGCCTCAGCCTCACTCTATAAATAGAGGGGCAGGTGCACAACAATGGCAGACAAGTTTGAGAGCTCAAGCATGGATAGAACTTTCAAACAACTTTCATACTCTTGTAATCAAAGCTTTGTACTTGTAATCTGAAGAGAAAAGGAGAATAACATATAAAGTGGACGTAGGCACATTCTGGCCGAACCACTTTTAATCTGTGTCTTTTACAGTTTAGCCCCTACTTTTTATATATTTGCATAAATCACCCAAATCACTAAAAACAACATAAAATCAACTAATTCATACGACTTGGAGGTGTTTGCCCATTTTTTGTGCAAACATTTTTGGTGTTTTCACTAAGAAAGGAGCTCGAAGCTTCAGCTTCTCCCACTTAACCCTTTTCCTATCAGCATCGTTCATTGCTTGGAAAACATGCCTCCCGGACGGAAGAAAGATGCTAACAAAAGAAAGAACATCGCAACTGGAAGTATCCCAGATCCAGTGATCAGAGATCAAGACAATCGTCCGATTCCAACAGCAAATGGAAATCAGGCAAATCCGACAGCCCCTGCTACGGAACAACCAATTACAAGGATGGATCTGGACAGGGTTGTGGCTGAAGTAACTAACCGCTTCGCATCTCAACAAGAAGCCCTGGTGGACCAACTCATGTCACGCTTAAGGAATGCTGAAGAATCCAAACGCAACACTGAATCATGGGGTGAGTCCCGGTCTGGAGGATCTGGGAGACGACACAGGTCTTTCTTCTACGAAGAGGCTAACAACAGAAACAGCTATGGTAGGGGCCGAGCCTGGACTCAGCCTGAATTCCGACCTGAGGAAACACTTGGAACCGAACCCAACGGAGGAGGTACCAGGCAGGGGTCGGATGTAGCTGAGCCGGCCATGCTACCTAACCATGGAAACACCAATAGACAGGGCCGAGCCGGAGTCCAGTCCGAAGTTGGACCCGAGGAAGTGCTGAGAACAGAACCCAGGAGGGGAAGATCAAGGCAAGGACCAACTGTGGCTGACCCCAGTGTGCCCCCGGTAGACCAGAGGCAGCCATTGGAGAATGTTAGGAGTGATAGACGATGTAATGACCCGGTATTTTCAACCATTCGCATCCATTATAAGTGCATAGGCAGACACTCATGCCGGAATTGAATTGCTCAAAATGCCGTGTTGTAAATAAAATTTTGACAAACCTCAGAATATACAGTAAATAAAAATCACAGATCACAGACACAGAGTATATAAAAATGCAGCGGAAGAAAAAGAGATAGCAGTTCATGAAGCTACTATATAAATATGAGATACATCAGAGTTAAATAAGATACAACAGAAGAGTAACTGGATACATCAGGTACAAATTAGATACATCACTGAACCACTGGATACTGAAACAAAATAGATGGCTGGATCTTCAAGGAAAGCTCCAACGTCAAAGGTGAATCTTGAATGCTAACTCAATCAATCTGACCTTAGCGTAAAGCAAAACACAAAACCCTCGAGTCAGGACATAAATACTTATAAACTGTAAATCAACTCAAGTGAACAGTAACAAAATGCATCAGTAACTTAAAGCATGCTTGGGACCGCCCATCCTCTAAGGATCCGTTAAACTATTTACTATGTAGTAATATACGCTATATACGGTAGTGTCCAATCAGTAAAGTATAATCATATAGAAAATAGCGTTAAGGGGATGGTGAACCTTAACGCGGTCGGATCTTTAAAACCAAAATCGTAGTGGGCTCGATATAAGGGTATGACACGACACGCGAGGCAATGCCAGGGTGGATACACCGTTTGCACTCCCGAACCGGTGGTGACGGCAAGCCAGCAGCTTCCGTCCACCTCGAACAATACCCCCGAATCAAAGTGGTGCCACCGAATCGAATCACAACAGTAATAGAATGGGTTTCCGATGGAGCATGCTCGATGAAAGGGTGCGACCCTTTGTGTAGCCCGGTATAGCTCCTGTTTTAGTCATATATGCCAACTCACGGGAGTTGGGTCCACGTAATATACCTCGAGAACGTCGCCACCATCCTACTTCATTCTGGAATCTCCACTGCGTACACAGTTGTTAAAGTGGTTTTCGGTATTGGCCGGCTATAAGACAATATCCGATCCCGGTCTCTTTAACAACCAATCGTTATTATAACCCGTAGTTATAACTTTAAAACAATATTTTATACTTCAAAATAAAATATCCTTTTCAATCCAAATCTTTATCAAAATAAAGATTAAATCATTTCCATAACCATTTCAATATATCATCGTAAAATATCTTTCAATTCAAATATTTATCAAAATAAATATCAAGTCATTTCTAACCATTTCAATATATTAAATTTTCATACCCTTTCAACACTACCTTTCAAATCATTTTAATATATCAAAATATCATAACCTTTCAAAGTTTCAATTTCAAAATATCATATCTTTCAGAACTTCTTTTTAAATCATGTTAATATCAAAATGTCCTATCTTTCAAACTCCGTTTTCAAATCATTTAATATCAAAAATATCATATCTTTCAAAACTTCGTTTCAAATCATTTTAATATATCAAAATATTGTATCCTTTCAAACTTCATTCATTCCAAATCATTATTCATTTTATTCAATCTAAATTACCATTTCAATTCATATTTCAAAACAGTTCATATTCCAAAAATTCTTTTTTATCATTTCAATGAAGTTATATGTTTAATAATTAAATTATTAAATTTCCAAAATTTCAACTTCCAAAGTTTATTTATTCACTTAAGTCTATCAAAACCGTGAAAATTCACTTTTCGCATCATTTAGAAAACTTATACGGAAAGTTATATTTAAAACAGTTCAATTTAACAAAAGACAGCATTTTAAAATGTAATAATAGGTTTACTTAAATTCGAATAACTTAGTTAAATTCAAAAAATTGAGCACTTACAAAGATTTCTATAATAGCTTTTAATTCAATTTAGCTTTTTAGTTCATTATCATCAACTACAGCGTTTACAAATGCTGTAATATCATTTACATTGTAATTAATAGCATTTCAAAAATGCATTCAATTAACTTCAAATATTCAATAAAATTTCTCAACCAATTATATTTTTATTAAAAACATTTTTAACTTATAAAATCATACATTTTCACATTTATAAACATCATTTAATTTTCCTCAAGTTCACGATTTTATAAAGTTAAATTTCCATTCAAAAATCAAGATTTAATAATAATTCACTTATTAAAATGCAATGTTGAATTTTTAAAATCCATTACATTAAATTTCAACTTAACACTTAAGTTCAAATTCACAAATATAACTTAGTTTTATTTTTATTTGCTTAACTAAAAGTTCACTTTACGTCAATTTCATAAATTTTCAATTCTAGTTATATTTCAAAGTTTCAACTTAAAATATTTATTCATTTCACATTTCAACTTTATTAAAAAAATCATAAATATGATAAAAATCATTTTAAATTCATTTAAATTCAAATTATCATAAATTTATCATAATTTCATACTCAGTTAAATTTCCAATTAAAATTAAATCAAAATTTCCAAAATAACTTACGTTCAAAATTTCTAACTTTTTCATTAATTCATTTCACTTACAATTATTCAGAAAATCAATAATATTTTACAAAATTTTTATTTTTATTAAATTTCAAATCAAAATATTATAATAATTAAATTTCTAAAATGTTTTAAAATTTTCAGAAAAGCATATTTTAACTACGGGCCTGTATAAAATTTTCTACGCTAGGTAAAGTGATACGAGTAATATATCATTTCAACCTGTAATTTACAAAGAAAAATCCGAGTTTTATCATTTCAAACCCGCAGTCCCAAGTCAAAATGAAAATTTTAAAACCATTCAGGCCTATCATTTCAGCCCATAACATTTTTTTTCTAACAGGGAACTTGCAGTGTGATCATATACAGAAATAATATAAACAAGGTCAATATCACAATATACAGTCATATATCAGATGTCAGGTGAAAATTAACAGTTTTAACATGGTAATAATATGGTAATAACATGGCATAGCATATCATATGATCATCATTAACTTGCATAAACATTTTTTTATTACTAAACACTTGTCATCAATTCACTTTTCATAAGTTTAAATGTCAGAGTGAGAAAGACTCACTGTTTCAAGCTGAAGACCAAAACAACAAACACAAGTGCGATTCCAAAAGCATGACAAGCACGATATAGCATGACTTTTGATTTGAATGAATGGAGAGCATTGATATTTGTCTTGTAAACAATAACCAAAACAAGACAATATACACATAAATATTCAACGCAAAACAATGTTGAAACAATGAAAATACGAAGCAACAAAGGAATAGATTACTTGACCTTGCTTTAACCATTCAAATGCTTGGCCTAGGAGGTTCTTGGGTTCAGCCATGATGATGATATAGCTCAGGTTTGGCACCATAACTCATGGCTAGAAGGAGTATGGAGTGGTAGGGTTATAACATGAAGCATACAATTGGTCAAGGCAACATATATGAAGTTTTTGAGCACAACAAGGCTCGGCCTTGGGTCAAGTGGGGCTTGGCCATACTTGTACAGGTTTGGACAGTAGATGGAGGGGTGTGGGGAGGTCTGGAAAAGGTGGTGGTGGTGGCCTATGGTGGTGGCCAAGGTGGTGGATGAAAGGGGTGAAGTAATAGTGGTGGCTAGTGCATTGTTTTGGACATTATTTGCAATTCTGTGGAGTTTTGTCACCAAGGGAGGTGTGGCCATGGATGGATCTGAAATGATGGTTGGAGATGATGCCAAGGAAGAGTGGTAGGGGATGGTGGACAGTATGGTGGTGATGGTGGGTGGTAGAGGCCAAGCAATACACATGATAAACCAAGGTAAAATATAAGAAAACAATGGAAAAAGAAGAGCAAAAAGAAGAGGAAAAGAGGAGCCATTACCAAACCTTTCTAGCCGTGAAAAATGAAGTGGAGAGGAATGTTTTCACGTGAAAATGAGGTAAGAAATGCACAGCTACAATAAAGAAAGGAACGGTCAAAGGAAATTAAATCTATTAATTGGAAAAGAAACGGAAGAAGAAACGTTAAAACGGTTTTACGTTTCTTTGCTTTCAAACCTTTTAAACTTCCTATATATATTCATGTACATCTTAAATAACTAAAAAAAATTATAAATTTCAGTTAGAATTTGAATATATAACAGATAAACAAAATATTAATAATTAATTATTAATTAGATATGATTAAAATAAGAAAATGGCACAGAAAAATGAAAACTAGACTTGGGAATTAGAAATAACTTCAATACACTTTGAAAAAAATTTCTTGAATTTAAATACATGTAAAATGAATAAACTAAAGTAAAACACAGCAATAAAAGTGAATGTATAAAATAAATCAATAAATTGATGTATTAATTGCAAAAAGAAACGAATAAAACGCCTTTACGTTTCAGGCTTTTAAGATCTCTTAACTTTCTAAACCTTTTGCATTTCCTTTTCTTTCTAATTTTATAAAAACAAAATAAACTCATAAATGTTATTTAAAACCGAAACTAAGTAAGAATAAAATAAAATAAATAATTTATTTTAAGTAAAATAGAAAAAGGAAATAAGAAATTGCTTAAAAATAGCAACCCTGACATAAAAATTACAAGAATATCTCCAATGACTTTGGAAAATTTATTACTTCACAAAAAAAAAAAAATTTTAACACAAAATTTGAATTAAAAATGATTTTAAAACATTTTCAAGGTAAAATAATAATTTAATTTTTATTAAATAGAAAGTTAAATAAAGAAAAATGCAGTAAATACCAACTAGGCTTTATAAATTGAAATAAATTCAAATAAACTTTAGAAAAATTATATTATCATTTTAAAAATACTTAAAAGTCAAAATATACATAATATAACATATTATCATATATTAAAATAAAATATAACAAAGAAGAAGTAATTTATACAATTTAAAATAGTAATTGTTAAATAATCCAATATACGCACAATATTGTAAAGGGTATAACTTTCACAATTTACATCCGATTTCAACGAAACGAAAAGTGGTGTTCTTATAATTTTATGTACTTTCATAATAAAAGAAAAAATTAAAATTTTAAACTTTTAAAATTTTAAGTTGAAAGTCACAGTTTGACTATTTTGACCAAAATCAGCATTTCACGCAAATATTCAACTTACACAAGTTTGGAATTATAACTCATATAAAAATCAAGATTATATTTAAATAATAAATTTAATCATTTCAAATAAGTAAAATAAGTTTTTAAATGAAAATCTTACATTAAAAATAATTAAAATATACAATAAAATAATTACAAAATACAGAGTTGTTACACTCTCCCCCACTCAAAACTTTTCATCCCCGAAAAGAAATGAGGTATGGAAGGGCACAAAAAAGATAGAGTGAAATAGGATTAAGATAAGAGGACAAGAAGATTGAAGTTATACCTGATAACTGTTGTTATAGGTAAGTTTAACAAGGTGGAGGTGATCTTTCCAAGATCCTCCAGAATCAAGAACACAAGCACGAAAAAGGTGGATTCAAAATGATTACCAAAGGTCAATCAAAGATTATAGAAAGATTTCTAAACAGAAATATTATAGAAAGATGCCTATACCAGTCTATAGCAAGATAAGGATGATAAGGACAACCAAAAGATAGTTTGAAAAACAAAATAAGGAAATGAATTTGAAAGCATGGAGATTTCAACTTAAACAGAGAATAAATCTTTACACCAGTTAAATAAATCTTAACTATCTCAAATTTCATTATCTTATTATCCAATCATCTAAAATTAACCATTTTTAAAACCATGGGTTTGAAAAATAATCATTTATTACACTCACAATGTACTTAATAAATTTTATTCTTCTTTATTCCTAATTAAACTTAAATTTATTCCTCCCACTATATTTATCACTTATGTTAAACATACTTACACTTATTATAACTGCTTTCTTTTGTTCTTAGTTCTTTTAACATCATTTTATTGTAAGTTATTCAATTACACTTTATTATATTTACCCCTGTTAATCATTAAAATTTAAATGTATAACATTTATTATAACCACTTAGATTTTATTTGTAAAATCTTTTTATATTGTATATTATCCAATTACATTGTTAACTTCTGAAATTAAGGTAAGTTATATTGGAATGCAATTGTATTATACAAATAAAACTTTCCAATTCAATTATCTCAAGTTTGAATCATTTATCCAAATTTTTTATTTTCTTTTTACAATTGAAATTATTCTTTAAAAATAGAATTTAAGAATTAAATTTCCGATTTCTTCAGACCATTTAGAGATAAGAAATAATATATATACATATATAATATGTCAAATCAAATTTCAATCATATATATATATATATATTATAAATCAAGTCATATTTTAGAAATTTAAATCAATTTAATTTCCCAAAACAAAGCTGTAGCAAGACTACAGAACAGTCTCCTAACTTCGAAACTCGAAAATGAACGTCGATGATGTCGCGATCATCACCGAAGTTATTTTCCAGCGACAAAAAGAAGAGCAAAAATTTTAAACCTTTAAAATTCTTTGAAAACAAATTCTATTCAAAATACTTTAAATAATATAACCCTTTAAAACTTTAAACCAAAGTTCGAAATAATCGGAATTTAAATCCTCAAATTCTTGTTTTAAATTCATTTCAGTTCCCCAAATAAATTTATAAACAAATATTTATAGATCTATTTGTAGAACAATAAATGATAAATCAAGTATTATCATTTCAAATTATCAATTTAAATCATTTCATTAAGTTCCATAAATTTACTTATATATCAAAATTTATTTCATTAACCAATTTTTTTTTAAATATATTGTGTCCGTTTGTTCTGTCAAAGTGTTTTGGAAATCTTATTGATAGCGCTGATCAGACGTATCGATCAGAAACCCAACTCAACATCAACAACTCAAACAACACAATATATAAAACATTTTAATTTTAAATACTAGTTTACAAATACACTATACATGAATAGATTTTCAAAGAAGGATAGAGATTCAAATTTTTTTTTTTTGATTAACAAAAATCAAAGGAAATTATGATTTAAAAATAAGTTGGAAACAAGGATGACATGATTAAATAACAGAATAGGAAGATGGATAAGCTTATATAAATCACTGGCAACCTTAACCGGGTCAACCGTGACTTAAAGAATAAGATCGATGTGGATTTTCTAGGGTAATTCTACATTCGACCTCAAGAGTTAGAGTTTGGAATAACAAAAGATATTAGCATCTAAACCAAGGATAGATAAGAATCTCTGGTGAATCGATGCTAACTGCAAAGGAGTTTTTCCCCTTTTTTTCAATTAAATTTGAAATTGGCGTGACCGCCGACTCACTAGAAAGATCATTCGAAGCGGAGTTATGGAATGCTCCAGAGTCAAAAGAAGATGAATAGTGAGGGATACGAATGGATTTTGGAACTGTAGGGAACGTTCCAAAATTCAAAGGAATTGAGTCAAAAAGGAAGAGATTCAAACTCGAATGAAAGTGATTCTGTAAATACATTCACTCCATACGCTGAGTTTTTGCCTAGAGCTACCAAAGCTCTGATACCAACTGTAACGACCCGGTATTTTCAACCATTCGCATCCATTATAAGTGCATAGGCAGACACTCATGCCAGAATTGCTCAAAATACCGTGTTGTAAATAAAATTTTGGCAAACCTCAGAATATACAGTAAATAAAAATCACAGATCACAGACACGGAGTATATAAAAATGCAGCGGAAGAAAAAGAGATCGTAGTTCATGAAGCTACTATATAAATATGAGATACATCAGAGTTAAATAAGATACAACAGAAGAGTAACTGGATACATCAGGTACAAATCAGATACATCACTGAACCACTGGATACTGAAACAAAATAGATGGCTGGATCTTTAAGGAAAGCTCCAATGTCGAAGGTGAATCTTGAATGCTAACTCAATCAATCTGACCCGAGCGTAAAGCAAAACACAAAACCCTCGAGTCAGGACATAAATACTTATAAACTGTAAATCAACTCAAGTGAACAGTAACAAAATGCATCAGTAACTTAAAGCATGCTTGGGACCGCCCATCCTCTAAGGATCCGTTAAACTATTTACTATGTAGTAATATACGCTATATACGGTAGTGTCCAATCAGTAAAGTATAATCATATAGAAAATAGCGTTAAGGGGATGGTGAACCTTAATGCGGTCGGATCTTTAAAACCAAAATCGTAGCGGGCTCGATATAAGGGTATGACACGGCACGCGAGGCAATGCCAGGGTGGATACACCGTTTGCACTCCCGAACCGGTGGTGACGGTAAGCCAGCAGCTTCCGCCCACCTCGAACAATACCCCCGAATCAAAGTGGCGCCACCGAATCGAATCACAACAGTAATAGAATGGTTTTCCGATGGAGCATGCTCGATGAAAGGGTGCGACCCTTTGTGTAGCCCGGTGTAGCTCCTGTTTTAGTCATATATGCCAACTCAAGGGAGTTGGGTCCACGTAATATACCTCGAGAACGTCGCCACCATCCTACTTCATTCTGGAATCTCCACCGCGTACACAGTTGTTAAAGTGGTTTTCGGTATTGGCCGGCTATAAGAAAATATCCGATCCCAATCTCTTTAACAACCAATCGTTATTATAACCCGTAGTTATAGCTTTAAAACAATATTTTATACTTCAAAATAAAATATCCTTTTCAATCCAAATCTTTATCAAAATAAAGATTAAATCATTTCCAAAACCATTTCAATATATCATCGTAAAATATCTTTCAATTCAAATATTTATCAAAATAAATATCAAGTCATTTCTAACCATTTCAATATATTAAATTTTCATACCCTTTCAACACTACCTTTCAAATCATTTTAATATATCAAAATATCATAACCTTTCAAAGTTTCAGTTTCAAAATATCATATCTTTCAGAACTTCTTTTTAAATCATGTTAATATCAAAATGTCCTATCTTTCAAACTCCGTTTTCAAATCATTTAATATCAAAAATATCATATCTTTCAAAACTTCGTTTCAAATCATTTTAATATATCAAAATATCGTATCCTTTCAAACTTCATTCATTTCAAATCATTATTCATTTTATTCAATCTAAATTACCATTTCAATTCATATTTCAAAACAGTTTATATTCCAAAAATTCTTTTTTATCATTTCAATGAAGTTATTATGTTTAATAATTAAATTATTAAATTTCCAAAATTTCAACTTCCAAAGTTTATTTATTCACATAAGTCTATCAAAACCGTGAAAATTCACTTTTCGCATCATTTAGAAAACTTATACGGAAAGTTACATTTAAAACAGTTCAATTTAACAAAAGACAGCATTTTAAAATGTAATAATAGGTTTACTTAAATTCGAATAACTTAGTTAAATTCAAAAAATTGAGCACTTACAAAGATTTCTATAATAGCTTTTAATTCAATTTAGCTTTTTAGTTCATTATCATCAACTACAGCGTTTACAAATGCTGTAATATCATTTACATTGTAATTAATAGCATTTCAAAAATGCATTCAATTAACTTCAAATATTCAATAAAATTTCTCAACCAATTATATTTTTATTAAAAACATTTTTAACTTATAAAATCATACATTTTCACATTTATAAACATCATTTAATTTTCCTCAAGTTCATGATTTTATAAAGTTAAATTTCCATTCAAAAATCAAGATTTAATAATAATTCACTTATTAAAATGCAATGTTGAATTTTTAAAATCCATTACATTAAATTTCAACTTAACACTTAAGTTCAAATTCACAAATATAACTTAGTTTTATTTTTATTTGCTTAACTAAAAGTTCACTTTACGTCAATTTCATAAATTTCCAATTCTAGTTATATTTCAAAGTTTCAACTTAAAATATTTATTCATTTCACATTTCAACTTTATTAAAAAAATCATAAATATGATAAAAATCATTTTAAATTCATTTAAATTCAAATTATCATAAATTTATCATAATTTCATACTCAGTTAAATTTCCAATTAAAATTAAATCAAAATTTCCAAAATAACTTACGTTCAAAATTTCTAACTTTTTCATTAATTCATTTCACTTACAATTATTCAGAAAATCAATAATATTTTACAAAATTTTTATTTTTATTAAATTTCAAATCAAAATATTATAATAATTAAATTTCTAAAATGTTTTAAAATTTTTAGAAAAGCATATTTTAACTACGGGCCTGTATAAAATTTTCTACGCTAGGTAAAGTGATACGAGTAATATATCATTTCAACCCGTAATTTACAAAGAAAAATCCGCGTTTTATCATTTCAAACCCGCAGTCCCAAGTCAAAATGAAAATTTTAAAACCATTCAGGCCTATCATTTCAGCCCATAACATTTTTTTTCTAACAGGGAACTTGCAGTGTGATTATATACAGAAATAATATAAACAAGGTCAATATCACAATATACAGTCATATATCAGATGTCAGGTGAAAATTAACAGTTTTAACATGGTAATAATATGGTAATAACATGGCATAGCATATCATATGATCATCATTAACTTGCATAAACATTTTTTTATTACTAAACACTTGTCATCAATTCACTTTTCATAAGTATAAATGTCAGAGTGAGAAAGACTCACTGTTTCAAGCTGAAGACCAAAACAACAAACACAAGTGCGATTCCAAAAGCATGACAAGCACGATATAGCATGACTTTTGATTTGAATGAATGGAGAGCATTGATATTTGTCTTGTAAACAATAACCAAAACAAGACAATATACACATAAATATTCAACGCAAAACAATGTTGAAACAATGAAAATACGAAGCAACAAAGGAATAGATTACTTGACCTTGCTTTAACCATTCAAATGCTTGGCCTAGGAGGTTATTGGGTTCAGCCATGATGATGATATAGCTTAGGTTTGGCACCATAACTCATGGCTAGAAGGAGTATGGAGTGGTAGGGTTATAACATGAAGCATACAATTGGTCAAGGCAACATATATGAAGTTTTTGAGCACAACAAGGCTCGGCCTTGGGTCAAGTGGGGCTTGGCCATACTTGTACAGGTTTGGACAGTAGATGGAGGTGTGTGGGGAGGTCTGGAAAAGGTGGTGGTGGTGGCCTATGGTGGTGGCCAAGGTGGTGGATGAAAGGGGAGAAGTAACAGTGGTGGCTAGTGCATTGTTTTGGACATTATTTGCAATTCTGTGGAGTTTTGTCACCAAGGGAGGTGTGGCCATGGATGGATCTGAAATGATGGCTGGAGATGATGCCAAGGAAGAGTGGTAGGGGATGGTGGAGAGTATGGTGGTGATGGTGGGTGGTAGAGGCCAAGCAATACACATGAGAAAACAAGGCAAAATATAAGAAAACAATGGAAAAAGAAGAGCAAAAAGAAGAGAAAAAGAGGAGCCATTACCAAACCTTTCTAGCCGTGAAAAATGAAGTGGAGAGGAATGTTTTCATGTGAAAATGAGTTAAGAAATGCACAGCTACAATAAAGAAAGGAACGGTCAAAGGAAATTAAATCTATTAATTGGAAAAGAAACGGAAGAAGAAACGTTAAAACGGTTTTACGTTTCTTTGCTTTCAAACCTTTTAAACTTCCTATATATATTCATATACATCTTAAATAACTAAAAACACTTATAAATTTCAGTTAGAATTCAAAAATATAACAGATAAACCAAATAATAATAATTAATTATTAATTAGATATGATTAAAATAAGAAAAATGACACAGAAAAATGAAAACTAGACTTAGGAATTAGAAATAACTTCAATACACTTTGCAAAAATTTTCTTAAATTTAAATACATGTAAAATGAATAAAATAAGGTAAAACACATCAATAAAAGCGAATGTATAAAATAAATCAATAAATTGATGTATTAATTGCAAAAAGAAACGAATAAAACGCCTTTACGTTTCAGGCTTTTAAGATCTCTTAACTTTCTAAACCTTTTGCATTTCCTTTTCTTTTTAATTTTATAAAAACAAAATAAACTCAGAAATGTTATTTAAAACCGAAACTAAGTAAGAATAAAATAAAATAAATAATTTATTTTAAGTAAAATAGAAAAAGGAAATAAGAAATTGCTTAAAAATAGCAACCCTGACATAAAAATTACAAGAAAATCTCCAATGACTTTGGAAAATTTATTACTTCACAAACAAAAAAAAAATTTAACACAAAATTTGAATTAAAAATGGTTTTAAAACATTTTCAAGGTAAAATAATAATTTAATTTTTATTAAATAGAAAGTTAAATAAAGAAAAATGCAGTAAATACCAACTAGGCTTTATAAATTGAAATAAATTCAAATAAACTTTAGAAAAATTATATTATCATTTTAAAAATACTTAAAAGTAAAAATATACATAATATAACATATTATCACATAATAAAATAAAATATAACAAAGAAGAAGTAATTTATACAATTTAAAATAGTCATTGTTAAATAACCCTATATACGCACAATATTGTAAAGGGTATAACTTTCACAATTTACATCCGATTTCAACGAAACGAAAAATGGTGTTCTTAGAATTTTATGTACTTTCATAATAAAAGAAAAAATTAAAATTTTAAACTTTTAAAATTTTAAGTTGAAAGTCACAATTTGACTATTTTGACCAAAATCAGCATTTCAGGCAAATATTCAACTTACACAAGTTTGGAATTATAACTCATATAAAAATCAAGATTATATTTAAATAGTAAATTTAATCATTTCAAATAAGCAAAATAAGTTTTTAAATCAAAATTTTACATTAAAAATAATTAAAATATACAATAAAATAATTACAAAATACAGAGTTGTTACAGACGATACCATCCCTACAGGTCATCTGGACGGAATCAATCCCGCACGGAAGAACCAAACTCAGTTCTATCCGCTCCAAGTTCCGATGAAAGGATGGCGCGATTGTTTAGAGAGTGCGTCCAACGGGACCAAAGGGATCGGGGGACAGGCGCTAGGGTAACCACCCCCTTCACCCGCAATATCGAAACTGCCATCACCCCTCGGGAATGGAAAATGCCAACAATGGAACCTTACAAGGGAAACTCTGACCCCGTTGTACACTTGCAGAGATACACACAGCATATGCTCATGAGCGGAGCAACAGAGGGAGTGTTGTGTAAATGCTTCCCACTATTCTTGGCAGATCTAGCTACCTCCTGGTTCTGCCATCTACCTCAAGGGTCCATCAGCTTATGGGAAATGTTGAAAGAAAAGTTCACCAGCCAGTTCCGCATTCATGTGGAACATCCCAAGGACGCTTATTCCCTATCTAATATCAAACAGAAACCCGGAGAGACAGTGCAACAATATCTAACCCGATTCAACGCCGCAGCGGCCGCAGTCCAAGATGCCGATGAGGAACTTATCCTAATGGCCCTCTGCAGTGGTATGCATCCGGATACTAAATTTGCTAGGAGATTAACGAAAGAAAAACCAGCTACCTTACCTGATTTCTTCCATGAAGCCGGAAAGTATATGAGGCTTGAAGACGCTGCCACTAAGAGGCAGTCACGGCAACAAACTAAGGCAACTCTAGACAGGGTTCCCGTTGCAGCAAAAGACGTTCGAAGAAATGACTCCAAAGACAATGCTGGAGGCAGGAAGGGAGAAAAGCGTTTATATAGGCCAGGACCGAGATTTGACTCTTACACTCCTTTAAATGAAACAATCGAAAACATCTTCTTGGCCACCTAAGACGAAGTTAGATACAAGCGCCCCCCGCACAAGAAGGAATCAGATAATGCAATTAAGTCTGGAAAGTTCTGCCGCTTCCACGAATCTCATGGGCATGACACCAATGAATGACATCATCTCCGGAACTTGATTGAAGAACACATCAGAAGGAAGAGACTAGAGCGCTATGTGAAAGGTCAGAACAGGACTTCAACTCCTGCCAATGAGAACCCATGACTGCCCCTCTCGGAAGTAGGCGGAGGAAATCGCAACACCAGCGGCTCCAGTCAAGAGAAGATAGTGGTCCTTAGCATATCAGGAGGACCACACGTCGCCGACGGAAGCTAGCCAGAGATGGAGAGATACGGTAAGTCACTTAGAAACAATGAAGGCTACGTTAATTCTGTTACAGAAGAGCGCCATCCGAAACAGAAAGAGAATGATGATATCACATTCAGTAGGCGTTATCTAGAGGGAAGGCAGTACCCTCACATGGATCCTATGGTCATCTCTGCCTGGTTCGGTCCAGCCAAGGTTTTCCGAATTCTAGTAGACAGTGGAAGCTCAGTAAATATCCTATTCAAGCACGCTTTCGACAAAATGAAGCTGTCAATGAAGGATGTGTCTCCCTGCAGCAAACCGCTACATGGTTTCACCGGAGATGTGAAGATGCCCCTCGGGCAACTGGACCTCTTTGTCGAAATAGGAAGTCATCCCCGCTCCGTTGTGCAAAAACAAACATTTGTGCTAATAGAGAACCACTCAGCCTACAACGCCTTTTTGGGAAGACCAGCCTTGTCTGACTTCCAAATTGTCCTAGCCCCATGGTGCTTGATGATGAAATTTCCAACGGATAACGGAATAGAAGAAATAGAGGGAGATCAAGACGCCGCTCGAGATTGCTATGTGACTGAACTTCGCAATAACCGTAGAAAGGATAAAGGGAAGAATGCAGAGACAACTCTCTGCACAAAAAACCTGGAAGCATAGCAACTAAAGAAAGCCCCTCCTCTTCGGTATACCAGTGATCCTTTCAATGAATTAGACCCCAGGAACGGGGAGGAGGAGGCTACCGCCGAGCCTGCAGAGGCTATGGAATTTGTATCTGTAGATAAACACGACTCGAGTAGACTATTGAAAATCGAATCTCAGCTAAAGGCAAAATTGAAGAGTCAACTCATTGATTTTCTCCGCCACAAATTGGATGTGTTTGCGTGGACGCATGCTGACATGACTAGAATCTCCCCAGTTGTAGCATGCGATGTACTAAACATCGATCCTACCAAGGTGCCGGTAAAACAGAAAAAGAGAAGCATGGGAGCCACACGATCAGCAGCCCTCGATGAAGAAGTAAAGAACCTGCTTGCCAATAACTTCATACGGGAAGCCATCTACCCAGAATGGATCACTAACCCGGTACTAGTAAAGAAGGCTAATGGGAAGTGGCGAACATGCATTGACTTCTCCAACTTAAATGACGCTTGCCCGAAGGATTGCTTCCCACTCCCTCGGATCGATCAGCTTGTGGACAGCACAGCCGGACACGAACTTTTATCTTTTATGGACGCATACTCAGGATATAACCAAATTCCTATGCACGCCCCCGATCAAGACCACACTAATTTCATCACTGACCGGGGATTGTACTGCTATAGAGTAATGCCTTTTGGACTTAAAAATGCCGGGGCTACTTATCAACGCCTCGTCAACAAGATGTTTGCGGAACTAATAGGACGAACCATGGAAGTTTATGTGGACGACATGCTAGTAAAGTCAAGAAAAGCCAATGATCACGTAAGCCACCTGGATGGGATGTTTCAAGTACTTCGTCGATATGGAATGAAGCTGAATCCTCTAAAGTGCTCCTTCGGAGTATCATCGGGAAAGTTCTTAGGGTTCATCGTCCATGCTAGAGGAATTGAAGCGAACCTTGAACAAGTCCAGGCTCTGAAAGAAATCAGGATACCTTCCACTCGAAGAGAAATGCAAAGCCTAAATGGGAAAGTGGCTGCCCTAAGTAGATTCATCTCTAAAGCAACTGACAAGTGTGTCCCCTTCTTCGAAGCTATAAAGAAAGACAAGGGAAAGTTCGAGTGGACTGACGAATGCGTAACAGCCTTCCACAATCTAATCGAACACCTCCAGAGACCACCCGTACTCTCAACTCCAAGTGAAGGCGAAGAGTTATACCTATACCTTGCTGTGTCATCTCATGCTCTAAGCGCCGTTTTGGTAAGAGAAGACAACCGCACGCAGCGGCCAGTATACTTTGTGAACAAGAGGTTCACGGGGGCAGAAGCCAAATATCCTAAACTTGAGAAGTTAGCATATTGTTTATTGATCACATCACGGAAATTGCGACACTATTTCCAATCCTATTTCATCAGATTTCTAACCGATCAACCGCTGAGGCAGGTACTCCATCGTCCCGACACCTCCGGGCGACTTCTTAAATGGTGCATTGAGCTAAGTCAATATGATATCACCTACCACCCTCGCACCGCCATCAAGGGACAAGCCATGGCCGACTTCATTGCCGAATTCACTACCAACGAAGGAAAGGAGCCATCTGAAATAGCAGAAGACATCAAGTGGAATCTCTTTGTAGATGGAGCATCAAACGAACAAGGCTCGGGGGCAGGTATTGTAATAATTACTCCCAGGGGAAGGAAGCTACACTATGCCCTAAGGTTGGCATTCACTGCCACCAACAACGATGCAGAATACGAAGCAGTGATAGCCGGTTTAGAACTTGCCCTAGAGATTGGAGTCGGTTCTTTATGTCTCCATAGTGATTCTCAACTTATTGTAAATCAAATACTGGGAGAATTCCAGACTCGAGCAGAACGACTCACAACATATATACATAAGACCAAGCTGCTGCTCAATCAATTGGATCACTATTTAATCAAACACATTCCTCGAGGAGAGAATCAGGAGGCCGACGAACTGGCAAAGCAAGCTAGCATGAAGGACGACACCACTTCCAGAACAATAACCATCTCAAAGCAACTAGCCCCGAGTTTCGAGCAAGTGAATCAGATAGCTGCAATCGAAGAGGAAACTTGGATGACTCCCATCCGGAAGTACTTACAAAGTGGCACACTGCCCGACGGGCACAACGAAGTCAAGAAAATCTTGAGGAAAGCTTCCCGCTACACAATATAAGAAGGCATCCTCTATCGGCACGGCTTCTCTAACCCCTCATTAAGGTATGTCGCTGGAAGAGAAGCCAAAGAAGTTCTGTCCAACATCCATCAAGGAAGTTGCGGAGATCACACTGGAGGGCAGACTCTAGCAAAGAAAATACTCTGATATGGGTATTACTGGCCCACTTTAAACAAAGACGCCTTAAACTTTGTCAGAAGATGTGACAGATGCCAGAAATTTGCTAAGATTCCTCGACTACCAACAAATGAGATTACTCAAATGACCAGTCCTTGGCCCTTTGCGGTATGGGGAATTGACTTGATTGGCGAACTGCCAATGGGCCGAGGCGGAGCCAAATATGCTATTGTGGCAGTCGACAATTTCACCAAATAGGTGGAAGCGGAACCTTTAAATAAAATATCTTCGGCAAAAGTTATTAACTTCTTGATCAAAAATGTTCTATGCAGGTACGGGGTTCCACTCAAAATCATATCGGACAATGGACTTCAGTTTGACAGCGAGGAGTTCACCGACTGGAGCCAAGAGCACGGAATTCTCAAAAGCTTCTCATCTGTCGCTTATCCCCAGGCAAATAGACAAGTCCAAGCTGTCAACAAAATTCTCAAAACTCTAATCAAGAAGAATCTTGAAAAGTCAAAAGGCGCTTGGGTGGATGAACTTCCTACGGCACTTTGGGCCTACCGCACGTCTTTCAGAACATCAACAGTGCATACTCCCTTCTCTTTGGCATACGGATCGGAGGCCATGCTCCCAGTTGAAACTGTAGTGCTCTCCCACCGTAGGATCCACTACAACCCAGAAGAGAATGAAGAACTCCTACACATGTCTTTGGACCTAATCGAAGAAAGAAGAAATGATGCAACACTTAAAGCGGCAGCTCACAAGCAAAAAGTGGCAGCATGATACAACTCCAAAGTCAGGCACCGCAGCTTACGAGAAGGAGATCTTGTTCTCAAACGGATCTTCCCACGCCCCGGAGCGCTAGATCCAATCTGGGATGGACCCTATGTAATTCATAAAGATCTCCACAATGGAGCTTATATTTTGTCAACAATGGACGGAGAGGTGTTCCAGAGGGCATGGAACATCCAACACCTTCGTCGATACTTTTCTTAACTTGTACTGCCCATATGAAGTGAATTAACAAAGAGAATCAGTGGATGTAGGCATTTTCATGCCGAACCACTTTAAAAATCTTGTCTCTTTTTAACTTCTTCCTTTATATCTTGGCTGCTTGTTAAGCTTTATCCTTTTCTGTTGAACAAAATCCTGTATAACGGCATTTCCATTCTGGACACTTTACGGCACAACCTCACCCGGACAAGACCTAATAGGTACTATACGTGTAACGTACCCGATTTTTCGTTGCCGAAAAACCGAATAGTTATGGGTTTAAAGAAAAAGAAAAGAGGAAGAAAGAAAAGAAGATAGTAGAAAATGGAGAGGAGAGAAAAGAGAATAGAAAATTTTAAAATAGAAGAAAAAGAAAATAGGGAACATAGAACGGAACAGAAAACAACAGAACAACATCAGAATCTCACAATTCGCAGCGGAACAACATATAATGATAAATGAATAATCTTTAAACAAAGAACTATATCAGTTATTACATTTTATACATTTCATTTCATTACATCATATCATCAGAGTATACAACATCAAACAAACAGCGGAAAAAGAAATACTATATAACTAGTAATACGTCATGTCATCCAGCTTGCCTCCAGCAACTCCAGAATATCCAGAATATCCTGATAAACCTTAACTCTTGACTGCCCGTGTGGAAATTGGTGGGCACCCAGAGTTTAGGAAGGAAAACAATAAACTCCGAGTCAGTCATGTGACTGGTGTGAGAACTCAAAACAGTTTATTTATCTTTAAAATCAAAGTAGAGGAATATTTTTAATTCAATTCGCAATGCTTTTAAAAATGAGACTACCATAAGGCCTCCCGCACACACACACATGCAAACGCAGAATCGGAGGAGATTTCTCCTTATGATAGTCAAAGATGCTTGATACGCATTAAAAAGAACATTTGATATTATTATTAGTGCATAGTGTAGGAAAAATTTATTTCGAAAGTAGAATATAAATCTTAGCCAGCATAGGTACCATTATATTATGCCTACTAATAGCTACCATATTAGATGGCAGGTTCTACAACTAAAACCGTACAAGTCTCGTATTGTTTCTTTGGATTTCCAACGAATGATCAGGCCAAGGAACTTCCCATTGCCACATGAGAATGCCTCTGGATGGACATCCCCGAGAACCAAACCGGATCTCTACCAACACAAGGCCGGGTTACCCCTAACTGAGTAACAACTGACCGAATATGCCATCCCCCGGTCCTTTGGGACCTTTTAACCGAGCGCTCGTAATCAATTCACACAATCATAACAAAGTGTTTTCAACATGAGTAAGTATCTGGGCTCCATACCATGATACCACCCTTTTCCAGAAGGAAATGCACACATCCTAAAGGGCGCTACCCCTCATAACCTTGCTGCTTCTTTCCTGTTTTGACCATTCACGGGGTGTGAGGCTCGACGAAGTCACGTCCACAAAAACATACTTTATACAAAAGCCATGCTTTGGGTCAACAAATGATCATAGAAATGATCACAAAGATAGACGATCAAATAAATGATCCTATCACAAATAATCAACACAATGATCATTTACAGCAACACTCAGCATATCACATTACCAAATTGGGAATATATCGCTGATAACATTCAACTACATAACCTCTGAGCTCGTACGTCTCAAAGAAGGGTGTTAAGCTAAAAGAATAAATTCTCCGCCACCAACAGAAATATATTTGAATGAAATCTGCTTTATATCTCAATTTGTAACGTCAGACATACAATCCATACAAGTCTGTTCCGGGCTCGAACAAAACCGAAGGCACTTACAAAGAAGTCCTTGCAATCCGGATATTCACAATCCTGATCGGATTTCCCATCACTTAGGGAGTCTCTATACCGTTGCAACTCAGTGCAGAGACAATCGATAGGTCATCCTATCGCTTTCGCAAATACCGGGTCTTCAACACCGATCTTCAAATGCAATTCACAACGATGTATCACATATTCGGAATGGGTTATACGACCCCATGGTCCTTTCCCGGTTAACCCGAATAGTGAGCGCTTATTCTAAAATAAGTGTGGCATTCAAATTCAAACAAATCACATCAACTACCCATTCAAAGGGAAATATTGATAGTCGGTTATTGAACTATCAATGGATATGCACAACATCACCAGATTCCAAATAATTTTCCAAATTATTTATTTCCCAAAAATATCTTTACAAGATATATTATTTCATACTTCAAAAATAAATCAATATTTATTTTTAGACAATTCCCCTTTCCTTTATAAATTCCTTAGTGAATTTATAATCCAAAATGTCTATGAATATTCGATTCCAATTATTCATTTCAATATTCCTTTTCAATTTATCTTCAAAAAGATAAATTCTTAAAATATTCACTTTATATTGGAAAACATTTCCATACTTATTTATTCATAAGTAATTCACAAATTTTATTTATTTTCAACACTTGGAAAATATTCAATATACTTAAATCGAGATTAAGTATATATTTCATTCTTTAAGGAAATCATTCTCTTAAACATATTTATTTGGGCCAAAACGAATGTTACGCAAAACATCGTTACAACAACCCAAAATCACTAGTATAGGGATTCGAATTTGAAGATAGATAAATAAATCCCAATACTAATCAAAAATCACTTTAAAAATCATTTTTAAAGTTCCAAATTTGGTCTAGTGATGCTACACACTAAATAGTCAATCACGACAACAACGATATCATATATCGATATGATAATCCATCAAATATCAAAATATCTGAAACCAAATAAAAACTGTTGAGGAATCCAGTTGGATCCCTCCAACCTGTTTTCCTGCATCCACAAACATTAGCACAATACCAATTTCGCTCCAGTACGAAATTATCGCGGTATATGGAATTTAAATATTATTATCCGCTTAATAACGGCGCAATAGGGTCTCATCCGCTAAACAAAAAATGCGGGAAATCAATAACTCCAATATATACATATGCCAATATATATATATATTGCTATTATATATAATACCAATTTCACTGTTTATGAAATATTCGCGGTATATGTTTTTAACAAATAACATCCGCTTACTAACGGCGTATAATGTCTATTTTAACAATCAATAGATATCAATCATCATTCAAACATGCATTCAAATATTTTAAATCTAACTATTTAAAATAAAATCGAAACTGATTCGATTGAGTGAGAAATTCTCACCTTGATTTTAATTCCGTTTTAGCGATTTATTTCGAATAAAATTAAACGGACGTTTAATTTTACCCAAAATTCTCACTAACTCCAAACGACTCCAATCCAATTTCATCGCGTAGAGCTCGTCCATACGATTCCAACGCAACTGGTTTCGCGCATTTTCGACCTCGTATGAAAAAGATATGAATTTTATAAGTTTGTACACGAATTCATTTAATATAATTTACAACTTTTAATTAATTTTAACCTAACAAGATCATGGCCGTCCATCTTCAGATCCAAGGCCTCACGTTTATCTTCCCCTTCACGCGCGTTGCCTCCTTTGCAGCCGAACCCATGCTCCATTTTTGGGTTTAAATTTGCACCTCAACGCTTCACCTCCACGACGATCAGAGGGTTCCATCGCGTGCGCCTCCCCCAGAGCCATGCTCGGCCTGAAGCACATGAAGCTCGTCCCTCTCCTCCACCTCGTGTTGCGTGCGCAACTGGCCACGAACGGCCCCCCATAGCTCCCTCCACACGACACCAAACACGATCTCCACCGTTCACATCGAAGCTCTCGTTGTGATCTTCATCTTTGTAGTTGAATGTTTTTGACGAATGTTGACGGATTGGAAGAAATCGAGGGAGGAAGGTTGCATGTTTCTGGCCGTTGGTTATGTGGTTGGCGGCTGCTGTATAGATTAGGGTTTTAAATTTTTTATTTATTTATTTTTGAGATAGTGGGCTATTTATAGGAAAATCGATCGACACTATTCATCCGGAAATTCCAAACTCCGATTTACACGCCGTAACCAGCGTTTCTAGGGTTTACCCCGCGTTTCGGACACAATGGAACATGTTTCGGAAGCTAATTCGGACATCTGTGCGAGTTATGGCTATAAACGCTCAATTTAAATTAAACCGATTTAAATCGATTTCTAGGCGTTTTAATTTGTATCGGACAAACGGTAAATCCAATTGACACGAAATTTGAAACCTTACAATAATATCACATTACGGATCCGATGAAACTGGTTTCGTCAAAATCCGAGACTTTTTGAAAAATGGCTATTTTAACTCGCCAAATTAAAATAAAAAAATAAATCGATGCGTTTCGAGCTGCCACGATCAAACGATAACTCCGATTGACACGAAAATTGAAATCCGGTAATAACTAACTATTACGGATCCAATGGAACTGGTTTCGTTCAATTCTGAGACTGTTCAAAAATTGACTATTTTACTAGTCGATTTAATATTAAAATATTCAATTTTCACAAATTAACTTTTAATTCGATTTTAAAAGTTCTAAAATATCGTTCTAACTCCAATATGATAAAATAAAATTTTACAAATCATTTTCAATCATATTTAACTCAATTTTCAATTATTTCCATAATTTAACATATTAAATTATCGATTTAATTATTCAATTAAATCTAATAATTCAAATAAAAATTTATTCGACTTATAAATTCACTTATTAATATCTAAAATAAATTAAATATTCAAATTTTAATTATCAAAAATTCTGGGTCGTTACAATCTTCCCCCCTTAAAAGAATTTCGTCCTCGAAATTAACAAGTAAGAAAAGTTACAAAATCGATTAACTTTCCAAAATTCATAATTAAACTTCTTATAATAAATTTACTAAGTTTTCAAATCATACTTAGTTATCTTTTCAAAAACAACTACTATTGTTTAACTTTCAATTCCAAATCAAAGTTAAAATTTTCAAATTTTTTTTTTAAATTTTCTCAAAATTTTCTAACGCCTTAAATTTCCGGAAAAATTCGCCATAGTCTCCTTTGCGCGGCTCGATCCGAAAAAAAATGACAGTATATATATCACAAATATACATCTCATCAAGTAATGAGGCATCCCGAAGGGAAAAAATTATAAAAGTACGGTATGTAATCCGAGATATGTACCTTATATTTTATTAGCGAGCATATACGGCTAATATAGCGCGAAAGCGAGCTCCAAATGCGAAGCAAACGCGATCCGCACCTACTAAACACTCAACAAACAACATGAGAATCATGCATATAGACAATGGTATCAATATACAACATATAGCAACAAAATAACTATATATGTCAACATAGCAATTGAAACAAAACAACAAATGCAAACATCAACCAATAATTATTCATAACCAATAAACATTCATTTATATTCTCATTAATATTCAATGAAATAGATTTTCCATTTAATCACATTCGATTCATTAACAGTGGATGTTTACTAACATTCATTTTCAATTAGTTTATATTCACTAATTCATATTCAAGTTGGTTCACTTCCAATTCAAATTCAATTCTATTTAAGATTTACTTAACTTCTAATCGAATTTCAATTACTTTAGCTTTCAATTTCATAACTCAATTCCATTAACACTTAATGAATTATATACAATCAATCAACTAACAATCATATAGCAATCAATGTATATATATTAATTTCAACCAAATTACTTTGCTTTCAATTGGTTTAATTAAATTGATTTTCATTCAACTATTCAACTTCCAATAACATTAGATCTTAATGAATTACACTTACATTCATTATTACATATCAACTTATATACTTTAATAATTCTGAAAAATTATTCCATTATATATAAAAATATAATCAAGGTTAAATTATTTCATTTACCCAATTTAAAACAATATTGTGCCGAATTGTTCTATTCAAGTGTTTAGAAACCCCTTCGGCATAGTTGTCGAGACCACGCTGACGAAGGTTCATATGCCACTCAACAAACCAATCATCACAATATAAAGCAATTTCATATTCACTAACAAATACGCTCTCATAGCTATTATTACACTCAAACTCATTCTAGAGTACTACTGACTCTATCTCTAATGAGTAATACCCAACAGAACCATGGTTGTCGCTTAACCATAAGCTCTGATACCAGATGTAACGTACCCGATTTTTCGTTGCCGAAAAACCGAATAGTTATGGGTTTAAAGAAAAAGAAAAGAGGAAGAAAGAAAAGAAGATAGTAGAAAATGGAGAGGAGAGAAAAGAGAATAGAAAATTTTAAAATAGAAGAAAAAGAAAATAGGGAACATAGAACGGAACAGAAAACAACAGAACAACATCAGAATCTCACAATTCGCAGCGGAACAACATATAATGATAAATGAATAATCTTTAAACAAAGAACTATATCAGTTATTACATTTTATACATTTCATTTCATTACATCATATCATCAGAGTATACAACATCAAACAAACAGCGGAAAAAGAAATACTATATAACTAGTAATACGTCATGCCATCCAGCTTGCCTCCAGCAACTCCAGAATATCCAGAATATCCTGATAAACCTTAACTCTTGACTGCCCGTGTGGAAATTGGTGGGCACCCAGAGTTTAGAAAGGAAAACAATAAACTCCGAGTCAGTCATGTGACTGGTGTGAGAACTCAAAACAGTTTATTTATCTTTAAAATCAAAGTAGAGGAATATTTTTAATTCAATTCGCAATGCTTTTAAAAATGAGACTACCATAAGGCCTCCCGCACACACACACATGCAAACGCAGAATCGGAGGAGATTTCTCCTTATGATAGTCAAAGATGCTTGATACGCATTAAAAAGAACATTTGATATTATTATTAGTGCATAGTGTAGGAAAAATTTATTTCGAAAGTAGAATATAAATCTTAGCCAGCATAGGTACCATTATATTATGCCTACTAATAGCTACCATATTAGATGGCGGGTTCTACAACTAAAACCGTACAAGTCTCGTATTATTTCTTTGGATTTCCAACGAATGATCAGGCCAAGGAACTTCCCATTGCCACATGAGAATGCCTCTGGATGGACAACCCCGAGAACCAAACCGGATCTCTACCAACACAAGGCCGGGTTACCCCTAACTGAGTAACAACTGACCGAATATGCCATCCC
This sequence comes from Allium cepa, assembly GCA_030765085.1. NCBI lineage: Eukaryota > Viridiplantae > Streptophyta > Magnoliopsida > Asparagales > Amaryllidaceae > Allium > Allium cepa. Next base: position 308,550,338 of record CM060931.1, read on the forward strand.
CCGGTCCTTTGGGACCTTTTAACCGAGCGCTCGTAATCAATTCACACAATCATAACAAAGTGTTTTCAACATGAGTAAGTATCTGGGCTCCATACCATGATACCACCCTTTTCCAGAAGGAAATGCACACATCCTAAAGGGCGCTACCCCTCATAACCTTGCTGCTTCTTTCCTGTTTGACCATTCACGGGGTGTGAGGCTCGACGAAGTCACGTCCACAAAAACATACTTTATACAAAAGCCATGCTTTGGGTCAACAAATGATCATAGAAATGATCACAAAGATAGACGATCAAATAAATGATCCTATCACAAATAATCAACACAATGATCATTTACAGCAACACTCAGCATGTCACATTACCAAATTGGGAATATATCGCTGATAACATTCAACTACATAACCTCTGAGCTCGTACGTCTCAAAGAAGGGTGTTAAGCTAAAAGAATAAATTCTCCGCCACCAACAGAAATATATTTGAATGAAATCTGCTTCATATCTCAATTTGTAACGTCAGACATACAATCCATACAAGTCTGTTCCGGGCTCGAACAAAACCGAAGGCACTTACAAAGAAGTCCTTGCAATCCGGATATTCACAATCCTGATCGGATTTCCCATCACTTAGGGAGTCTCTATACCGTTGCAACTCAGTGCAGAGACAATCGATAGGTCATCCTATCGCTTTCGCAAATACCGGGTCTTCAACACCGATCTTCAAATGCAATTCACAACGACGTATCACATATTCAGAATGGGTTATACGACCCCATGGTCCTTTCCCGGTTAACCCGAATAGTGAGCGCTTATTAAGTGTGGCATTCAAATTCAAACAAATTACATCAACTACCCATTCAAAGGAAAATATTGATAGTCGGTTATTGAACTATCAATGGATATGCACAACATCACCAGATTCCAAATAATTTTCCAAATTATTTAGTTCCCAAAAATATCTTTACAAGATATATTATTTCATACTTCAAAAATAAATCAATATTTATTTTTAGACAATTCCCCTTTCCTTTATAAATTCCTTAGTGAATTTATAATCCAAAATATCTATGAATATTCGATTCCAATTATTCATTTCAACATTCCTTTTCAATTTATCTTCAAAAAGATAAATTCTTAAAATATTCACTTTATATTGGAAAACATTTCCATACTTATTTATTCATAAGTAATTCACAAATTTTATTTATTTTCAACACTTGGAAAATATTCAATATACTTAAATCGAGATTAAGTATATATTTCATTCTTTAAGGAAATCATTCTCTTAAACATATTTATTTAGGCCAAAACGAATGTTACGCAAAACATCGTTACAACAACCCAAAATCACTAGTATAGGGATTCGAATTTGAAGATAGATAAATAAATCCCAATACTAAACAAAACATTTCCTTTCGGAAATCATTTACTATAACAACAATGTTATAGTCCACTATTTCCTTTTATTTCTCGAAAACGTCTATTTCAACAATAAATGTTGAAATCTATGGTTTCGAATCTTAATGCTTTTAAAACATCGTTAGGTCATTTTAATTCTGTTTAAAATATCACATTTTAAACATTTTCTTTAACATATTATTCGCTATTTAAAAACGTGAATATACTACGTTAACAAATTTCATCCTTTTATTCATTTTATTTTAAAGGATTATTCACAGTCAAAAATGTGAATATAACTCCATTAATAGGTTTCAACAATTTACTTATCAAAATAAGTCATTGCGAATTTATAAAACAACGTTTATAAATTCCTTTTCTATTTATTTTGTAACAACTTCCTTTATAAATCTCCTTTATTAACCTATTCGATTTATAACTCAATTATAAAACAAAGGTTCATATTATAAGTTAAATACTTAGAATCTATTTGTTTGCACAATCGTTCCTTTGAACTTCATAATTATAAATCTTATAACTTATAAGATTCAATTATTCATCCAAATATATTCTTTAATAATTTCACAAAATTTATAAATCTTACTATTTATAAATTTCATTTATAACTTCACCATTTATAATTTTATAAATTCCATTCATTTACAAAATTCATTTTCACTTCATTCAACACTTATAAAAACTCGTTTTATAATTCAAAGGTTTTAATTTATAAATATCAATTTATAAATCCTTTATAAAATCAATTTATACTATTATTTTAAAACATCTTTAATCTCCCTTATTATTTCACCATTTTGATTCATAAAATAATTAAATTTTATAAATCCTATATTTAAACTTTTTACAATAAATTCAAAAATCCCGATTAAACTATTTTATAAAATCAATAGCATCATATTCTCAAAAATCAGTTTTTTTAACTATATTTCTCAAAAATCATAATTTTTATAACTTTAAAAATTATAACGTTTATTTATTTAAAATGAATCAATTTCCAAACATACAGTATATTTTCAAAAATCACTTTAAAAATCATTTTTAAAGTTCCAAATTTGGTCTAGTGATGCTACACACCAAATAGTCAATCACGACAACAACGATATCATATATCGATATGATAATCCATCAAATATCAAAATATCTGAAATCAAATAAAAACTGTTGAGGAATCCAGTTGGATCCCTCCAACCTGTTTTCCTGCATCCACAAACATTAGCACAATACCAATTTCGCTCCAGTACGAAATTATCGCGGTATATGGGATTTAAATATTATTATCCGCTTAATAACGGCGCAATAGGGTCTCATCCGCTAAACAAAAAATGCGGGAAATCAATAACTCCAATATATACATATGCCAATATATATATATATTGCTATTATATATAATACCAATTTCACTGTTTATGAAATATTCGCGGTATATGTTTTTAACAAATAACATCCGCTTACTAACGGCGCATAATGTCTATTTTAACAATCAATAGATATCAATCATCATTCAAACATGCATTCAAATATTTTAAATCTAACTATTTAAAATAAAATCGAAACTGATTCGATTGAGTGAGAAATTCTCACCTTGATTTTAATTCCGTTTTAGCGATTTATTTCGAATAAAATTAAACGGACGTTTAATTTTACCCAAAATTCTCACTAACTCCAAACGACTCCAATCCAATTTCATCGCGTAGAGCTCGTCCATACGATTCCAACGCAACTGGTTTCGCGCATTTTCGACCTCGTATGAAAAAGATATGAATTTTATAAGTTTGTACACGAATTCATTTAATATAATTTACAACTTTTAATTAATTTTAACCTAACAAGATCATGGCCGTCCATCTTCAGATCCAAGGCCTCACGTTTATCTTCCCCTTCACGCGCGTTGCCTCCTTTGCAGCCGAACCCATGCTCCATTTTAGGGTTTAAATTTGCACCTCAACGCTTCACCTCCACGACGATCAGATGGTTCCATCGCGTGCGCCTCCCCCAGAGCCATGCCCGGCCTGAAGCACATGAAGCTCGGCCCTCTCCTCCACCTCGTGTTGCGTGCGCAACTGGCCACGAACGGTCCCCCATAGCTCCCTCCACACGACACCAAACACGATCTCCACCGTTCACATCGAAGCTCTCGTTGTGATCTTCATCTTTGTAGTTGAATGTTTTTGACGAATGTTGACGGATTGAAAGAAATCGAGGGAGGAAGGTTGCGTGTTTCTGGCCGTTGGTTATGTGGGTGGCGGCTGCTGTATAGATTAGGGTTTTAAATTTTTTATTTATTTATTTTTGAGATAGTGGGCTATTTATAGGAAAATCGATCGACACTATTCATCCGGAAATTCCGAACTCCGATTTACGCGCCGTAACCAGCGTTTCTAGGGTTTACCCCGCGTTCCGGACACAATGGAACAGGTTTCGGAAGCTAATTCGGACATCTGTGCAAGTTATGGCTATAAACGCTCAATTTAAATTAAACCGATTTAAATCGATTTCTAGGCGTTTTAATTTGTATCGGACAAACGGTAAATCCAATTGACACGAAATTTGAAACCTTACAATAATATCACATTACGGATCCGATGAAACTAGTTTCGTCGAAATCCGAAATTTTTTGAAAAATGGCTATTTTAACTCGCCAAATTAAAATAAAAAAATAAATCGATGCGTTTCGAGCTGCCACGATCAAACGATAACTCCGATTGACACGAAAATTGAAATCCGGTAATAACTAACTATTACGGATCCAATGGAACTGGTTTCGTTCAATTCTGAGACTGTTCAAAAATTGACTATTTTACTAGTCGATTTAATATTAAAATATTCAATTTTCACAAATTAACTTTTAATTCGATTTTAAAAGTTCTAAAATATCGTTCTAACTCCAATATGATAAAATAAAATTTTACAAATCATTTTCAATCATATTTAACTCAATTTTCAATTATTTCATAATTTAACATATTAAATTATCGATTTAATTATTCAATTAAATCCAATAATTCAAATAAAAATTTATTCGACTTATAAATTCACTTATTAATATCTAAAATAAATTAAATATTCAAATTTTAATTATCAAAAATTCTGGGTCGTTACAATACGAATCTATGCCCTCATCAATGAGACACTTTTGCTTCAGCATCCTTCTGCTGCGGGTTAACTCATTGCTCGCGACGGCCCTCAAAGCCAACTGTAATGAGTCGATCATAAGCCACCGAGAAGGCCGACTATAGCCGAGGCAGCTCATTACGGCGTTCGGCTCGCCGGCGACTGTGAACCGATTATAAGCCCCAACATAAGGTATGGCCAGTCAGGGGAAGTTCACAGTTGACGATCGGCATCCACGCTAGCCGGCCACAGTAAATCGAATAATAACCACGATTACGGGCCATAATGGCCCGGGTAGTTACTGTGCGTGATCTCGGCTCCGATGTGTCTTAAGTACGGCTGTGGTAAAAAAGAAAACTCCCCGCGGAGGCGTAAGATGGGTGACAAATGTCTCCAAGACCCACAGCTAGGGAAAGTGACTACAAAACCTGTTTGCCATGAACTTAAGCACATCGAAGGCCTTCCGTGATTGGAAGTTTTACTATTCCTTATATTTCCATTTTATTTATAAAAACTCTTCTCCTATCCTCTATAACGATCCCTAAAGTATAGGACAAAAAATACGAGACACTCACTAATGGGAATAAGAACTCACAACTGGATGGTGGGCCACTCAGTTGCATTCCATATTCGATTACACAAGGCATTGAAAGCTACCGTCTACAGCAAAAACTTGAAGGGCGGTACTCTCTTCTCTTGTATACAAATAAGTAGCTCTTATATATTCACACATGACATTAACATTGCAAGACATGAAATTATATTTTAAGCGAGAACTTGACATCAAAACACAATTGAATCACTAGCATATGCACAGCTGTATATCTTTTGCAACACATCAAAAAAATGATAACATCCTAATATGACAGAATCAGCTTATGTTATAAAGTTACATGTTAAAAATAAAGTCGTTCGTTGCAATGACATAATTACAACCTGAAAGTACATTAATGTTTTAGAACTAGTATATACAGGAATGTCAAGTAAAACCAAAAATGTCCGGATCAAGTCAAAATAGTCGGCAGCATCAGAACTTCATCTCTATCCTTCCAACCCCCCAAGATCTACTTGACAGCAGGATCAGAACTCCCAGTAGGCTGACTAGAGGTCCCACCTATCCAATTCAGGAGAAGAATCTATTAGACAAACGATAAGCAATCAAGTTAAGAAATGATTAAAAGGGAAAACTTACCAGCGTCTGCTCCCTGATCATCATCCTCCAACTGCACACCCACTTCCTCGGCGGTAAGAAGCCGCATGCCCTCCTTCACCGCCCCCTTCTCCTCCTTGGTGAACTGAGCGGTAACCACATCCATTCTGAAGGCCACGCCGCCCTCTTTATCCACATCAGCCTTGGCCTCCTCCAAAGCCCGGAGATATATCCTAGCCATGACCCGGGGGTAATCGTCCATCCAGAATAGGTTGCCCTGCTTCCAAGTACGAAAATACATATCCTGCAGCATATCATCCATCATCCCCTCGTTCTCCTCAAACTCCCTCATACGGGCCTCAGAAACCGACAACTTTGCAACGATAGCATCCCTCTCCAATTGGTATCTCGAGCAGTCAGCTTGAAGGGATCTCCTCATCGCCTCCATCTCCTCCTTTAGCTTGGCCTGAGCAAGCCCTGCAGCTTCAAGCCTTCCAGATAACTCCTCTACCTGCTCGAGATCCGCTCTTCGAACCTCATCCACCGTTGCGATGGCCATGTAAATTCGTTTCTTGCAAGCAGCCTCCATCTTTCGCAATTCTGCCTTGCTAGCCTCTCCCATGGTTTTCTATAATCGTCTGGAGGTCGCCTCATGCTGGGAGATCTGAATGGCCTGATCGGCAAGCTGTTTGGCCTGATCGGAAACCATTAGCCGCAACCGAATGTTAGCACTTCCGATTTCCTCTCCAGCCTTGACCAGTCGGGCGTGATGCCCCATCAACTTTTTGGTCTCCTCAGCCACCCAATCGATGTTTGCCTTGGCCTCATCCCCCATAGTCACAATCCGAGTGGTCAACAAGTCGAGATCCAAAGACTTAGCCTCATCAAGCACCCTTACCATAGGATTGCGGGGTAGGAGGTGTTCACCGGTAACCTCATCGAAGGAAATATCATGAGAACTCGGGTCCAGATCTGGATGACCCGCAAATGGGTTACGAGCCAAGCCGAGATGATCAACATGAGTAACGGTAGGATTCTCTGATGGATGCAGAGATGGTATGGACTCAGTATCCTCCCCCGCGATGTCATGAATAGGATGGGTTGAGGGCTGAGGTCCAAGTGAAGGTTCGAACATGGAACGCCTCCTCTTTCTCTTTTGAATATCCTCTTTAATGACTCCGAGAAGAGGACGGTAGCCGACTACGCCCCCGGAACGGTCAGTCGTGGGCTTCAGTCTAGCAGAAGCTTTGAGGAGTTTGAATTGCTCGAGGCGGTGCCGAATGTCTGATGTCTTGGCCGCCTTACCCGTTCCTGGAATGAAAACCAAGTGTTACAAGCATGCATGAGACTATAATCCAAGAAACATGTGAAGTTAAAAGAGGAGTCAAAAATTCACCTTGAACCGCCGGAGTTGCCCTAGCTGAAATGCTCTCAGAAGATGGACTGGCACCAGTCCCGGCCTTATCAGATTTCTTCGGTTTCTCCACCAAGGCCGACCCTTCCTCCAACCCCTCAAAGGCTTGGCGGAAAGCGTCATCCGTCCACTCTTGGATCTCACCTGCTTGCCCAGAGGTCAAGGCACCAACGCCACTACCACTCTGTCCTTCGCCACCATTACCACCATCGCCTTCTCCATCACCTCCGCTCTCCTCCTCGCCTCTTTCCTCCTCTCCACTTTCCTCCTCCGGAACATCTGGGCATATGCTGGGAGAGGGTCCATCAGATTTCTTGAGCTTCTTCCCCCCGACGACTGGAGGTATCGAGAAGGGTTTCCTCTTGCTGCTCTTTGTCGTGCCCCCTCCTTTGGATTTGGCAGCTCTTTCCTCAGCCGTATCCCTCTGCTTGACCACAGACTGATGTGATAGAATCAAGTTGTGTCCTAGGAGAGTGGCATTCCTGATTAGGTAAGAAGCCGACCTATCCCTCCCCGAAATGGCCTCTATCTCCGCGGCCATCTGAACCAGGTGATCATTCTCCACGACCGCAAAGCCACTTGTCGCTAGCAAGAAATAAAAGCACATAAGAAGAAGAATCTCAGTCAGAACGGAAATTATAAATAAGCTTCAACTTACAGCCAGAGGTGAAGCGGTGGATCGAAACGGTGTCATCCTGAACGAAGAACATTCCTTCTTAAACATGGTGAACTTTGAATACAAGTCCAAGACCGGCTTGAAGGACACAGCCGATAAGCTGATGTATGGAGACCCCTTCTTGTAACCTCTCAAGTTATATAGATACCGGATCACCCGGTTTGAAGGGGGTGCCCATACTTTCTCTGGAAAATCACGAATAGGCACACCAAGATTGCGTAGGAGTTGGGCTGGAGCTGGAAAGGGGCCACCTTCAAATAGGAGACGAAGCTAACTATCCAAGCATTGATTAGAGGAATGGCCCCACACATGCTAAGCGAAGTATCCTTCAGGGGGATTATATAGCATGACCCCCTTCCCTGGCAACAGCATGCGTGCTCTATCAATCCCAAAGGAGCGGGAGATAACATCAAGATGCTCCTCTCTGAGAGAGCTCGGAAAGCAATCAGGAGGAGAGTTCAGAAGCTCTTGAGGACCATATCCGTCCACTAGTGATCTCGGGGTGGGTCCCTCTCGTCCCGGTCCTGGCTGGGCTGGGGGCACCACAGGGGACTCTCTTCTGCCCGTAGATTTTCTCTTTTCTGATCGAGTTTCCACTTTGTGAGACATTATCTGCGATACCAGAAAAACATACTGTTAAAACAAGGAATATAGAGAGTTAAGCAAGCGAGTACGTGCAGCCTTGAACTTCACCCATAATTCAAAACACCAGATTTCATTCGGTGGTACGAGTCCGAGACCCCATTCGGACTTACACTCCCAAAATTCGTTCGGTGGTTCCAACTCAAGGTTCATTCGGCAACCATACTTCCCCATCCTCATTCGGCAATTCAAGCACAAGTTCATTCGGTACTCGGAATCCGCGAGTCCATCCGGTTAGTCAAATATAAGGGATCATTCAGTACTCGGAATCCACGAGTGCATCCGGTAATTCAAGAATATAAGATAATTCGGCAAAAGAATGACTCACCTGGTTCGGCAATCAGAATTGATTCGGCACCTTAAATAGTTTGGCAAGCGAGACTGATTCGGCACTATAATTGGTTCGGCACTATAATCAATTCGGCGGGTAAGGAATGAAGGAAGCCTAAGGCCAATACTTATAGGCAAAAATCAACAACCGGACCAACTGGCTCGGCATACAAGACCGGGCGAGAATCCCCCAAGATAAAACAAAGCATGACATATACTAACATATGCCCCACTTTGGGGGGCAAATGTTGGGGGCATCTCCACCCCCACCGAACCAAAGGAAAGGAATTCGACACCGGACCACTTCCCTGCCGCACCAAACACCTACTGAACCAACCAACCTTCAACAACTATCGGACCAAATCATAGCCGAACTAGGCTCCATCTACTCACCACCGGACCATCTCCATCCACTCACCACCGGACCATGTACCACCGAACCAACCTACCTCCACACATCACCGGACCACTTCACCACCGAACCAACCCATCTCCGAGTCCTAGCCGGACCAATCACCACCGAACCAAACTCACTCCCAACCTACCACCGGTCCAAACAACATACCACTCTCCACCGAACGAAGACGTTCTGGATCAACTTAGTCAGGCCAGATTGCATCATCCCAGGCCCACCAGAAGCTATATACATCTAGGACCCTTAGCCTCAGCCTCACTCTATAAATAGAGGGGCAGGGGCACAACAATGGCAGACAAGTTTGAGAGCTCAAGCACGGATAGAACTTTCAAACAACTTTCATACTCTTGTAATCAAAGCTTTGTACTTGTAATCTGAAGAGAAAAGGAGAATAACATATGAAGTGGACGTAGGCACATTCTGGCCGAGCCACTATAAATCTGTGTCTTTTATAGTTTAGCCGCCGCTTTTTATATATTTGCATAAATGACCCAAATCACTAAAAACAACATAAAATCAACTAATTCATACGACTTGGAGGTGTTTGCCCATTTTTTGTGCAAACAACTCCCCTGCAGCACAAGGCCGGAATCATTCCTTATTGAACAGTCCCAAACAAGATAACCCCACGGTTGTAGCTAGCAACCGCCCACACAGCCGAAATAAAAAGGGACATCTAGACAGGGGTATATCTCGTCTTGCTTGGGCATGACCCACCAAACCTTGCTGCACATCCCATGTTTTAGCCATTCCCGGTTGATGAGGCTTGAGGCCGCGATTACCTTTACAGAACATATCCCTTAGAATGCACATCGTCCGCCTGACGATGTTATGAAAGTATTCAATCCATACAAGTTCGTTCCAAGTTCAAACGAAACTGAAGGCATTATCTCGTTACACTCATTTTGGAATCAGCCTCAGAGTCAACGACAATAACCCTTGCATTATGAAGCACCATCTCGATCTCTACTTGAGAATTCACGACCTAACGTTTAATTTGGATCGATGTGGTTTTCGGAATATCAAATTGACACCCGATCCCGGTCTCATCGAAATCCAAACGCCATTTTAAAGTCCAAGTTGTTTAATTAATTTAAACAGTTTAATTCAACGATTGAATTCACATAGCATTTATCACAGATAAAACATACACAATCATTATAGATATATCAAGAGCATACCATGGAACATCACAGAATATCACCAGATAAATATCACAAATCAAATATTCTACATACACAATTATCCATAAGCAAACATCTTAAATTCTTATTATAATTAATTCAGTAAAGTCAATTACTTGAGAGTTAATCACTTAACCCTGTTAAATCAATTATTAATTATCAATTAATTACTTATTCTATTTCAAATTATTAAATTAATAATCTTAATCAATTATTAAGTCTTAATTACTTATTTAATTATTCTTAATTATAAATTCATAACTTAATTATTAATTAATAACATTTAATTACCAATTTATTAACTACTAATTACCTAGTTAATCAATTATTCATTCTTAATTAAATTCCTTAATTATTTAACTATTAATCATTCATTAATTAACTTAAGTAGTTAATTACCATTTATTTATCACTTAATCATTAATAAATCTCTAATTACAATTATAATTTAATTATTCTTAATTGCTTTCCAAAAATAATTAATTAATAATAATTATTCAACTTAATTAACATTTTAAAAGTCTTCTTTTAAATTTGAAGATCAATTCATTATTAACTACAAAACTTAATTGTTATTTAACTTTATACTTAAATTAATTGCTTAATTAAAATAATAACTAAGTGTTTAAAACATCGTTAAATTATTAACAAAAATAATTAAGACTTGTTTTAAACTCTTGACTTAAACAGTTAAACCCCTATATTAAGTTAAAGTGCTTAATACTTGTAGAAAAACAAGTTACATAACTTCACCTTTATAATGCAAAACTGTATTTTTGGGATAAACCCGAGACTTCCCTAAATAAAACTCGAGTAGCACTTCGAGTTAAATACCCATTTTCCTGAGTCACCTGTACGTTCTTCTTCCTTTTTTTCTGTAGTTTAAGTTTTAAAACTTAAGTATAAATAGCATCAGGTAACTCTCACTCGAACACGACATAAAACCCGAAGCTACCACCACATCTACTCGAGCATGGCTCGAGACACACGACCTCAATGTTACTAACACCAAATCCCACCGCCGTACATGTGCACGGCGGTGCCACTAAGCTCCGGCGTACATCCACATCGTCGGCAAGTCAAAAATCCTCGTATACACAAAAATCAAACTCGAATCACTTTCATAAATTTCAAATCAAAACTAAGGCATTCACTCGAAAAATGAAACCAACATCCCTCAGCTCCACGTCTTGTCATCGCCACCCAAGCCACCGGAGTCGCCCAGATTTCGTCCACGCCTCGACAACACGACAACCAACCATCTACCAGGAACTCGTGACACTCGATCATGTATAGGAGTTGTACTCGACACATTACTGACATAAACAAAAACTGGAAACAAAACCCTAAAATGATCTCACTTCTTTAATTTAAGCAATAGAAAATTTCTCTGATAATTTTCTTGAGATCGATGATGTTTATATTAGCTTCAAACAAAATTTCAACTGTAATTATTGGATCAATCATCTGAAATTGGTAAAAATGCAATTTTATTTCAAGTACAAACTGCTCTCAAATTACTGAATTTAAAATCTTCGTCTTTGTTTTAAAAATCATAAAATTCAGTAAGGAGTCAAGACATAAAACTTGAATTAGCTTCTTGTAACAATTGAATTTATCAAATAATTACTTGATTGCCTGTAACACAGTATTATAGTAGTTCACTTTTCAAAGATGTTTTAAACAGTTTCTAAAAATCTTACTTTAAGTTTAAATCTCTTGTTTGATTAAAAATTATACTTAACAATGATTAGCAGGAGATAAATTTGAGTTTTTGAACAAAATATTCACCCTGAAACATTTAAACAGAGAAGCATATAGTAACACAGGATCATATTCAAGATTAAAACATATACAATACCATAAGATCATAGAATTCTCCTTAACTGTTTGGTTAAACTTAAAGCTTTAAGAATTAAGTTTACTCACCTTAAAACTCTTTTGAACAGAAAGCACTTTGATGTTTTTATGAATCGACAGTTGAAAGACTGCCTGAAGTTTAGAACTGTCTTTGAATCTGTTTTTAAAGTTTGAATAAAATCTGAGTTTGCTTGCTTCTTTTTTTTCCAGGTATTACTGAACGAACATGAAATGGCAAGATGCATACATATAAATACAAGATAACAGGGTGCTGAAGGGAGGTGTTCTCTGGTTATGATGTTCCCTTATCTTTGCTTTATATTAACCAGATTTGATAAATATTTTGAAATGACAAAATATTAGGCTGAGACGATAGAAATTAAATGCTTTGTTCCCATATATGTTTACATGTTATAATTATAATTTGCTGTGTAGATAGATATTTGTATATAAATATCCACTTGCATGTAAACATGGCTTGTAAATGAAGATATGTGTTTTAGAGATGTTTGTTTTTATTAACTTCTAATTTGAATAGTTTACATACATATGTCTGTGTTTCACTTATAATTTTCAGGTAGGTTTTTGGCTTGTGTATGAAGATTTGTTTTGTATATATCCACTTTGCAAGTTGGTATTTAGTCTTGTGTGTATATGAAGATATTTGTATGTGAAGATGTTCTGTTCAAAGACATATGTTTTTATTATTTTATACTTTTGTTCTTACAAATTTCCAGTTTATGTTGTATGCTTGCTTATTCATTTACATATGTTTGTGTTCTTTTATTTTATACTTAATGCTTATTTTTATACTATGTTTACAAACTTATTCATTTGGCCTTTATTTTTTATTTTTATTTTGTATTTTAGCCATCAACATTAAATTACATTTCATAAGTTACTTACTTATATTTATATTTTATATTCTAACTACCAATATTTAAATTATATTCATAAGTTTGACTTACATTTAATATTTATATTTTATATTGATGGACTTTGATTTTATTTTAAGCATTATCATCTATATATATTTACCAAATGTTAATAGGATAGAACATTTTAATTCAATTTGTATAAGAAAGATTTTTTTATAAATATTATCAAGAGATTTAATTTAAATGTTCCAAATCAATTTTCCTTTTCAAAATACAAATTTATATAAACAAATGGCAATTATTTCAAAAGATTTAATCATTTTAAAATGATAAGTTTACTTTTTATTTAAATTAGATTAAATATTTATTAAAATAATAGGGCCAAAATCCAGGGTCGTTACAGAGACAAGGGTGGATGAGGTGGCAACTAAGAAGGGGAGGTTATGCAAGGTAATGTTATTTTGGTAATTTGAATTTTGCAATTTATATAAAAGCAATTTCTAAATTTCCTTTTGTTTATATTCTCATTTCTAACTCTTTCAAAGTCTTACCTCCGTCTTGCTTAACTTTTTCAAGAAGCTTTCATGGCTTCCTTAGTTTTCTAAAAAGTTTAAAATTTTAAGTTTTCTACGTTTAACGCTTTCAAACCTTGCTTAAAGCCTTTCCTCTAAACTTCTACAACTCCACCTTGCAAACACAAGCCCTCACCACCTTCACCCACAAAAGCCGAACATTAAACCTTCTTTAGGCGGAACTCATTTGCACCTTTAAGCCACCAAAAATATCATTTTTCCAAAGGTAAGGTAAAGTTCAAGGTCGTATTCAAGCTAGGGTGGAAGTTGGATTAGTTTCGTCAATCTTTGGTGAGTAAAGATCTAAATTTTAACTATCTAAACTTGGATTTATAGTTGACTTGGATGTAAATATTTTGTTTTTTTGGGTAGTATTAGTGTTGACTTGGATGTAATTACATGTGCTTGGTTACGATGACATATAGTTTGAGTATTAAATAATCAAATTAGGTTGCAAGTTATAATCTTGCTTGTATATACTGGTTATGCATGCTCACATGTTGTAATGCGGTTGTGATGTGACTGATTATGAAACTTGAATACATGATTTGTTAGCTAAAAAATTTAGCACCTTACTAGTTTGAGCGACATAGAATCCCTTGTATAATATCCATGATCTTTGTTTTTAAAACTTTAAAATGTTTGAAGCTTAAAAATTTGATTCATTTCAAGAGAATACCTTTATGTTTTAGTATAGTTTTCCAGGATTAAAGTCAAAGAAAAATTTAGAAAGAAATTTTAATTCTTGAAAATTTTGGGTGTCGCTATGGGTGTAGTTCGTAAAACAAACTCTTTTCAAAATCTAAAAAAAGTTTCACTTAGGAATCTTTTTGGAAAAAAATTTCAGACATATTTGAAATAATAAAATGTAATTATGTTTATTTATTTATTTAATTATTATTTAATTAATTACTTATGTATGGTAACTAGTACTTAATCATTAGTTAATAAAGGTAATTAATAGTTAAGTGTTAATCAAATAAGATAATCATAATTAGATTATTAATTAGAAGTTAATTATTATTTTATTATTAATTAAAGATTAACTATTTTTTTAAGTTTAATTATTAAATATTTACTACTGATTTAGTTAAATTTAAATTAAGATTTGACTAAGACTTAATTAAGGTTTAATTACGATTTAATAAGAGTTTAATTAATTAATTAATAACATTTTGTAATTTCATAATTACTTTATTACTAAATATCGATTTTGTTTCAAAATAGTCTTCTTTTTTAAAAGTGTTTTAAATCAAGTGATTTTTTTCGATTACGCTTAAGTAACCTCAAATGATGAAACCAAATGCCATATTTAGTAGAATGAAACATCATTCTACTATTATAAAAACTTGGACATGTGTTTAGTAGAAAAAATCCCTATCTGCTATTATAATTACTTGGACATCTACTTATATGTTGTTTGATTGTTGCTTGTTGATCCTTTTTTCGTATCCGTTTGTTATGTAAATACCCTGTTATAACTTAGAATGTTCAGCTGAAATTGAATAGACCATTGTGGTTGCTAAGCCTCTTCTGAATTTTGGAAATCATTATTTTAAGTTTATTTCTTGTTTAAAAGATAATTATTGCGATTTGAAGTAAAATTATTATTTAATTGAAACAGTTTAAGGCTTATCGCCATTTCAATATGATATTTAAAGGTAGTTCATTAATTATTTTATTTAAGGTATTGAATTTTTTTTTTAATTAACAATAACTTGTTTTATTTAAAGGATAATAACTTGTTTTATTTAAAGGTGTTTAATTAAGTAATTTATTTATCAAGGAACTTTATTGATTAAAGCTTATTAAAGAAGTTTTTTTTAAAATAAGGATATTTATAAAAGAGATTTTAAAATTTAGAAAGGAGTTTTATAAATGATTTTGGGTATATAAAAGAATTTTGTAAATAAAGTTAGAGATTTATAAACTACTTTTAAAATGGACTTGGAATTTAAGTAGAGTAGATTTTATAACTGAATGAGATTTATTAAAAGATTTTATAGAAGTAAATTATGAAAGAATTTGAGAATGAATTTCCTTTAACCGACCTTCTTAGTTTTGGTGGTATGGACATCCGTTCCACACTTAACATATAAGGATAGCATTGGAAGTTATCTTTATATCCAATTTAGATAACTTTTATTTTGATTGTTTTAATATGATTTCTAAACAAGAAAGCTTTCACGATGTTTTATGAATATACTTATGCTAGTGAGATAGATATATGAATATTTTGGAAAGATCTTTGAATAAATAAAAGATTTATTTTGAGGTTATTGGCTGTTATAGGTAATTAAATCTCTAGATTGTTATTTGTTTGTTTAATAGCTAAATAATCGACCATCAAACAATAAACTGGAAATGACTAAAATAAGGGAAGTCTAAGGTTATGTGGGTCGCTCTCATTAAGGTATGGTCATCCCTTATCTAGATTGAGACTATCTCTTTATGTGATGACTCGGAATTTTCGACATTTGAAATTGAAATATTTAATTTATTTTAGATATTTGGAAGTTATTTTAAACTTGAATTTCAATTTCAATTATGGATTTGGCAATTAAATTATTAAATTTAATTTATTGAAGTTGGGTAAAAATTTGAATCTTCAGTTTTAAGACTGTTAAAAATAATATGATGGCTTAGGAAATTCATATTGATAATACTGAAGATAATGGAAGTGTTAAATTTTGAAATTTAAATTGTTTGTTCATTTTGAAAATTTATTGTTTAAAACGATATTTAAAAAGTAGCCTTCCGAGGCACAGTCTCAGAATCTGATGAAACCAGTTCCATTAGATCCGTAATATTGTATTATTATCGGATTTTAATTTTCGTAGTGTTTGGAGTGATCTTTTGACCATATGATAAGCAAACACGTTGAAAACTATATCGAAAATTTAATCTAATAACTGGGTTCAAAAATCTATCTTCTCCGTATGATCGAATTTGGACTCGAAACCTTTTCCATTGCGTTCTGAATAGGCGTATAACATTATAAACGCTTGGCGGCATGCCTCGATTGGAGATCGAGATTGTGAGTTGCGATAATCGAAATGATTTGAATTTAAAATTTTAAAATATAAATAATATATATATATATATATATATATATTAATGTTTTCTCAGGTTAAATTCTACACGTGTTTTCCCTAATATAGCACTTGTTTACTTATTTTTACACGATTCTGAAAATAAATAAAGCCGAGCTTTGTCCTTTAAATAAAAAAAATAAAAAAAATCACCATTCATTTTTCTCCCATTCCCCTTCCAATTTGAATCAAAAAGGAGAATGCAACCAAACAAAGGAATTTCATGGCTGCGTGAAATCAATCTCAGCAGAAATCGATTTCGTATAAAAAAAATGGATAAAAATAAGTAGAAATGGCGGGATCGAAGCTAGGGCGCATCCCTAGCATTCGCGAGCGAGAAGAAGACCATTTTTTTATGTTCCAAGATCCATAAAGGAAGCAATTGTTCTGCCTCCATTTGTAGCGATCACATTTAGACCAAGGCCGGAGGTTTGGGAATAGGAAAGGGTCAATGTCTATGAGTTGATGGTTGAGCAGTTAACTATTTCAGAGTGTATCGAAACTTCAATCAACATTAGGTAAAGCTAAAGAGTATTTGCAGAAGCGTCCGCCTGATACTCCTTTCTTGGAATTTGCTTATGTATTTCAAGAGATGGGAATGGAGAAAGGCTGGGGAAATACAGCTCTGCGTAATTAGAAACAATCCATCTTCTTTTGGATATCCTTTAGGCTCTGGATCCATTGGCTTTTGATATGTTTCTGGGAAGGATTCCTATGGTTTTCAATATAGTAATTCTTTCCCCACATGGATATTTTGGACAAGCTAATGTCTTAGGTTTTCCAAACACTAGTGGAAGCTCGGTGGAAGACGTTATAGGATGGCTTGAGTTTATCGATAGTAGGGTCGCTCTGGTGCTTTACGATTTGAGGAGGGTTCACGCGCATGCGGTTTAGTCGAGGCTAGGATCGTTCGTAAGCGAGGAGGGTTTTGTAGCGTAAGGTATAATTTTGTAATTGATTTTAATTTATATATTACAGATTGGGAATTTTATTTATAGGAAGAAAAAATTAATTAATTATTTAATATAGATAAAGTTTAGGAGTTTTATAATGCTATAAAGTGTGTGTGTGTGTGTCTGATTTTTGAAATCTGTATAGATTATTTTAAAAATGTACATAGATTATATTTTTAGTATACGGCTTTCAAAAGAAAAAGAAATATTATTTGTTAAAAATCAGTTTAAAAATTAAATTATTGGTTAAAATTAAAATAAATTTATTAAACGGTAATTGATTATCCGATTATTTCAAATATCTTATTAAAAGGAATTTGTTTAAAATTTAATTCTTTGTTTAAAATTAAATCATTATCTTAAAAAAATTAAAATATTAGTTGAATTAAAATTTTGAAAAAAGGGAAATTGATTTTTCGATTATTTCGAATATTAAAAAATCATATAATTGTTTGACACAAGGTCTAAAATCGAGAAACAAGTCAAATTGGAAATGGATTGCAAAATAAAGGAGCAAAGGTGAGATCTTCTCACTCAATCAGATTTTCTGATTTAATTTTAAATGGTTAAATTTAAAATTGTTTACTCTGTGCTTGGATGTTAAATTATTATCAATTGTATTGGATTAGACCCTATGCGCCGCATAATATCGAATGATATTATATTAAACCCGTATACCGCGATATTCACCTTAAAGTGGAATTGGTATTATATATGTATTTAGAGTGATTGATTTCCTGCATTATATAGCGTATGAGACCCTATGCGCGCCATAATAGCGGATGATATTTTATGAGTCCCATATACCGTGATATTCCACCTCGAAGTGAATTGGTATTTAATTGTTGTGCTAACGTCTGTGGATGCAGGGAAACAGGTTGGAGGGATCCAACTGGATTCCTCAAATATTTGAATTTGTTTAAATGCTGTGTGTTGTTTTATTCATAATCTCTATGTGATTATATTTATGATTGAAATCGTTGAAGGCTATAGTTTAGCCGAATATATTTTTGGTATCGTAGGATACCAGAAATGAATAAAGTTTGATTTTTGGAAATTAAAGTAGAAAAATTATAAGTAAATTCATCTTTAAGAATTGGATGAATTTAAAGGAAGGAATTTAAATAGATGAAATTTTATTTTTGAAAACTTATCGAATTAATTCCAAAATATGGGAAAAGATTTAATAAATGGATTTTAGATAATATTGTTTAAAAGTCGAAGAGTTTATTTCAAAATCCAGATTTTAATTAGTTTGGGAGATATAAAAGAATTTATTTTAAAAAGATAATAAGTTTGAAAATCAATTTGAAAATTGATTTGGTGTTAAAAAAATAAACCTTTGGGAAATCGATTTGGAAATTGATTTGGTGTGTGAAATACATTTAGAAATCAATTTGCAATTTGATTTGGTGCTTAAAATAAAATTGGTAATCAATTTGGAAATTATTTGGTATTTGGAAATGATTTTCGAAATCAATTTGAAAATCGTATATCAGTGGATATTTGAAAATTTTAAAGTCACAATGGGAATTTATAAAGGGAGGGTAATTTTGTTTTAAAAATAAATGTTGGTTTATATTTAAAAGTGTCGAAAGAAATTTACAAATTTATAATGTAAAATAAAATAAATCGAGAAGATTTATTAATTGATTTAAATAAAACAATTTAGAATGGAAAATGTATTTTCTCTAGTAAGCCGAGTATATTTGCAAGTAGTTTTAAAATATAAATTAAAAGTTTTAGAGTTGGTTTTAAAAGAATGTTTTGGAGAAATTATTTTCTTAAGTTGTTTTTAAATCTTTAAAGTAAAAGATTTATTTAATTAATTATAAGTGATTATTCAATTGGTTTTAGAAAATGGTTATTGAAATAGTTATACCCTATATACTAATTTTATTTTAAATTAGTTTTGGACTTGAAGTTATATGAGATAGTGGTATAATGTTTTCATAGCTAATGTTTAAATAAGTGTTTAGAAATAGTTTTTATTCTAAATGTTTTCCAAGTATACATTTTTGGATAAGTAATTTAAATTATTTTAAAGTATTAGAACTTGGCAGATTTTTAGTGGAAATGAATAAATATTTTGAAATATATTCCGTATAAGGAAAATGATTTGAAATGAGTAAGTTGATTTGAATTTTTTTTCAAAAGGTTGAAATGTGAAAATATATCTTGCATAGATATTTTGAAAATCAATAATTGGAGAAAAATTATATAAAATCTAGTGATTGTTGTGAATGTTTATTGATAGTTAAATAACCGACTATCAATATTGGCCTTTAAATGGCTTTTGAATTTCGATGCGACCAGGGGTCGGATTCTAAATGGATATTCGAAAACCACATCGAATCTTTGTGTTGGATCTTTTGTTTAAAAGATCAAAGTGGAAATTGTTGTGATTTGTTTGAAATCTGAATGTGACATTTATTTTTAAAATAAGAGCTCATTACGCGGATTAGCCGGGAGAGGACTTTATGTCATAAAACCCATTCCGAATAATGATACGACGAAATGGGATTGCATTGAAGATGGTGTTGGAGACCGGGTATTTTTGAAAGCGAAAGGATTACTTGCCGAATGTCTCTGCACCGGGTTGCTTCGGTATAGAGATTTTATCACCCGTTGTGATGGGGATTCCTGACGTGATTAGTGAATATCCGGATTTGCAAAGGCTTCTTTGAAGTGCCTTCGGTTCCAAATTCGATCTCGAAACGAACTTGTATGGATGTGTATCTGACATTACACTTTGAGATATAATGCTGATTTCTATCAAATACATTTCTGTTGGTGGCGGAGAATTTATTCTCTTAGCTTAACACCCTTCTCTGAGACGTACGGGCTCAGAGGTTATGTAGTTGATGGTTATTAGTGATATACTCCCAATTTGGTAGTGTGGCATACGAAGTTCTACTGATCATTTGTTGATGAAGCATGGCTTTGTGAAAAGTGTAGCTTTATGGACGAGACCTCGTCGGACCTCACAACCGAGAAATGGTCGAAACAGGAAGGATGCGGCAAGGTTATTTGGAGGTAGCACCCCCTGAGGGTATGTCATTTCTCTTTGGAAAAGGGTTGTATCATGGTATGGAGCCCAGATATTTAACCTATGTGGTTGCTGCAAATTTATTATACTTTGTGGTTATTGCTTTGTGTTTGAGGATCCTCGGATAAAGGTCGTAAACGACCGGGGGATGGCATACTCGTGTAGTAGTTACCTGGTTACATAGGTAACCCGGCCTTGTGTTGGCAGAGATCCGGTAAGGTTCTCAGGGCATCCCTCCAGAGACATACCCATGTGGCAGTAGGAAGTTCCTTAGCCTGACCATTTGTTGGAAATCCAAAGAAACAATATGCGCCCTGTATGGTTTTAGTTGTATAACCTGCCGTGGAATGTGGCGGTAACCTACTATTGAACTTGGTAGCTATAGTAAGCATAAGTGTGAAATGTCTATGCTGGCTAAGATTAATATTATACTTTCGAAATGTTTTTCCACACTATGAAATAATAATAATATTAAAATGGATTTTGCATATCAAGCATGTTTGACTATCATAAGGAGAAATCTCCTCCAATTCTGCGTTTTCATTGTGTGTGTGGCGGGTGGCCTTGTGGTAGTTTCATTTTCCAAAAGCATAGCGGATTTCTTTTTATTTTATTTGTGAAAATAACTATTTTTAATCTCACACCAGTCCCATGACTGACCTGAAGTTTATTGTTTCCTTCTAAACTCTGGGTGCCCATAATTTTCCACACGGACAGCCTAGAATCAGGTTATCATTATTCTGGAGCGGAGATGTTGTGGAGATCAGGAGCAAGCTGGATGGCGAAGTGTATCACTTATACTATGTAGTGTCCACTGCATATGGTTGTTCCGTGTGAGTCAAGTTACCAACTGCCAGTATTGTATTAAGTTGTTGGAAACTCTGATGATGTAATGTGGTGTATAAACAGATATGGTTCTTTGTTTTAAAGATTATTCATTTATATATTATATATTGTTCCACTGCGAAATGTGAGATTCTGTTATTGCTTCTGTTTCTTCTTCTTCTTTAACCCTAACAGTTCGGTTTTCTGGCATTCGATTGTGCGGCATTTGATACAGTGGACGTATTGATGTTGACTTTCGGCGCCGAAAAATCAGGTCGTTACATTTTGGTATCAGAGCAATTGGTTAAGCAACAACCTTGGCTATGGTGGGGACTACTCATTAGAGATAGAGTTAGTAGTACTCTAGAATGAGTTTGAGTGTAATAATCGATATGATGCATATTTGTTAGTGAATATAAAAAAATTGTTTTATATTGTGTTGACTTATCGGTTGATTGTTTATAGATTCTGGTCGGTGCAGATTGGCCAACTGTATCGATAGGGGTTTTTAAACTCTTAAACAAGATAAACCGACACAGTATTGTTTTAATATAGGGTAAATGAAATAATTTTTACCCAAATTATTTTTTTTATGTAAAAGGAAATCATTTTCCGTATATTAATATAGTATATAGTTGCTTGGTTGTTAAGTGAATGGTAATATTAAACTATTATCATTATTGAATAAGAAATTGAAATGATAAACAAAGAGCTAAGAAAATAAAATCCATTTACAAATGGGAATGGTAAATGTAAATGTGATTTATAAATTTGAAATGGAATTCGAGAGGAATATTTGGAAATGTTTTTGAAAGGATTCGAAAATTTTGGAAATTTGGAAAAGGTTAAAATCCCTTTTGAGTTTGGAAATGGTTTTCAAAGTTTTGAAAAAAATGTTTTTGAAGGGATAAAAGCACTAAACTCTTTTCGATCGCTGGAAAATAATTCTGATGATGATCATGACATTATCGGTGTTCATTTTCAAGTTTCCAAAAGAGGAATTGCTGCCAAATTGTTTAAATGGAAGTTGTTTGCCAACTAGGTTTGGTTTTGGGAATTCAAAAGGTATTTTGAATTGATTTCAAAAATGATTTTTGAAATGTTGGAAAGTCTCTGGAATCTGATAAAAATAGTTATGGAGTAAAATTTATTAAGGTGGAAAATAAAATTGTGAATGAATAAATAAATTTGAAATTGTAAGTAAATGAGAGGGAAATTGAATGTTGAAATTCATTTCGAATTTGTAGTAAATGGAACTGGAATTAGAATTGATTTTGATTTGTGATAAACAAAGCGAAGTATTAAAATAAAATAATTAGTAAGTGAAACTAATTGAAGGAATGACAAAGAAAATATTGTTAGAAACGAATTAAATTCACATGGAATTGGAAATCCAGTTTAAATATAAGTAGATATTAACCGTAATGGCAAATTGAAAATAAATAAAGGAAGTATGTTAAATACTTGTATCGAACTCAAGGAAACGGTGGTGAAATTCTTAATAAAATTTTTGGAATTGAGGAAATATTCTAAGTTGATGAGTGAAAGAAGATTAAACTGAAAATGGTGAAATGTAATTGTGAATTGTGAATCAAAATCAAATGTGAATAAAAGAAAAAAATTTGATAAAGCTAATGATCAATTGAAAATAAATATATAGGATATATGTATATTATTTTTGCATAGTGATTTGATACAGAATTCGAACGTAGAATTTCGAGATAGTTATATCGATCCGAGTTGGAACTTTTCACTCGATTTTTGACGATGAACCTGGATATGGATTTTTGGTTGATTTTGGAAATTCTCTATCATAGTTTAGAGCTATGCAAGGAGAATGACGGTTTCTAATCAAGAAACCAGATCTGAGTCTGTACTAGGAAGTCAGGTGGACGATACTAGTTCGAAAGTGAAATTGTGTGATCGAGTGAGCGATCGAATTTGATATTGCATACGAATGATATATGTGTATCCTACGGGTTTGAATGAAATGAACATTGAAATTTCGTAAAGAAATATATAAAACAATTTTTTATGAATGTTGTAATTGGACACTATGGATAGTAGGATATACAGGTGTGTTAAAGGAAAAGGAACTGGGATTTGATTTTCGAAGATAATTTAAATTGCTCGACAAAAGATATGTATTTGAATTTCTATATGAAATTTGTTGATTTTCTTGTCCAGCCACTTGGCCTTTTATTTTCTTTTTGAAATCTGAAGGCCTGTGGTGCCATTTTGTAGTCGTACCGAGCTTGTCCCGTAAAGGAGACGTTGGCGAAATTTTTCGAAAATTTAGGGAGTTAGGAAAATATGAAATTTTAAAATTTGAATTTAAATTTGAATTGGTTAAGAAAACAATATTGTTTGAAGTTTATGGTTAAGGTTGGAAGGTTAGTTGAATCGATAATAGGTCTTTAATAAAAAGATTTGTTTTGGCAAGTTGATAAAACTGTTGTTTTTGGGAAAATGATAATCAGATTAAGGATCATTCTTCTTAACTAGTATTTTCAGGACGAAATTCTTTTAAGGGAGGAAGAATGTGATGACCCAGAATTTTTGACATTTGAAATTAAAATATTTAATTTATTTTAGATATTTGGAAGTTATTTTAAACTTGAATTTCAATTTCAACTATGGATTTGGCAATTAAATTATTAAATTTAATTTATTGAAGTTGGGTAAAAATTTGAATCTTCAGTTTGAAGCCTATTAAAATAATTTGATAGCTTAGGAAATTCATATCGATAATACCGAAGATAATGGAAGCGTTAAAATTTGAAATTTGAAATGTTTTTTCAGTTCGAAAATTTATTGTTTAAATCGATATTTAAAAAATAGCCTTTCGAGGCACAGTCTCGAAATTCGACGAAACCAGTTCCATTCGATCCATAATATTGTATTATTATCGGATTTCAATTTTCGTAGTGTTTGGAGTGATCGTTTGAAAGTACGATAAGCAAATGCGCTGAAAACTATATAGAAAATTTAATTTAATAACAGGGTTCAAAAAGCTATCTTCTCCGTATGATCGAATTTGGACTCGGAACCTTTTCCATTGCGTTCGAAATAGGCATATAACATTATAAATGCCTGGTGGCATGCCTCGATCAGAGATCGAGATTGTGGGTTGCGATAATCGAAATGATTTGAATTTGAATTTAAAGTTTTAAAATATAAATTATATATATATATATATATATATATATATATATGCATGTATGTGTGTATGTTAATGTTTTCTCAGGATAAATTCTACACGTTTTTTCCTTAATATAACACTTGTCTACTTATTTTTACACACCTCTAAAAATAAATAAGGCCGAGCTTTGTCCTTTAAAATAAATAAAAAATCGTCGTTCATTTTTCTTTCATTCGCCTTCCAATTTGAATAAAAAAGGAGAACACAACCAAACAAAGGAATTTCATGGCCGTGTGAAATCAATCTTAGCAGAAATCGATTTCGTATATAAAAAACTGGATAAAAATAAATAGAAATGGCGGGATCGAAGCTAGGGCGCATCCCAAGCATTAGCGAGCGAGAAGAAGACCATTTTTTCATGTGTTCAAAGATCCGCGAAGGAAGCAATTGTTCTGCCACCATTTGTGGCGATCACATTTAGACCGTGCCGGAGGTTTGGGAATAGGTAAGGGTCAATTTCTATGAGTTGATGGTTGAACAGTTAACTATATATCAGAGTGTATCGAAGCTTCAATCAACATTAGGTAAAGTTGAAGAGTATTTGCAGAAGCGTCCGCCTGATACTCCTTTCTTGGAATTTGCTTATGTATTTCGAGAGATGGGATTGGGGAAAGGCTGGGGAGACACAGCTTTGTGTGTATTAGAAACAATCCATCTTCTTTTGGATATCCTTCAGGCTCCGAATCCATTGGCTTTTGAAATGCTTTTGGGAAGGATTCCTATGGTTTTCAATGCAATAATTCTTTCTCCACATGGATATTTTGGCCAAGCTAATGTCTTTCTGGTGGAAGCTGGGTGGGAGATGTTGTAGGATCGCTTTAGTTTATCGATAGTAGGGTTGCTCTGGTGCTTCGCGATTTGAGGAGGGTTCGCGCATGTGCGGTTTAGTCGAGGCTAGGATCGTTCGTGAGCGAGGTGGGTTTCGTCCAGTAAGGTAAAATTTTGTAACTGATTTTAATTTATATATACAGATTGGGAATTTTATTTATAGGAAGAAAAAAATTAATTAATTATTTAATATAGATAAAGTTTAGGAGTTTTATAATGCTGTAAAGTATATATATATATATACATACATATATAAATATATATATGATTTTTAAAATCTATATAGATTATTTTAAAAATGTCATAAGTTATATTTTTAGTATATGGGTTTCAAAAGAAAAAGAAATATTATTTGTTGAAAAATCAGTTTAAAAATTAAATTATTAGTTAAAATTAAAATAAATTTATTAAACGGTAGTTGATTATTTGATTAGTTCAAATATTTTATTAAAAGGAATTTGTTTAAAAGTTAATTCTTTGTTTAAAATTAAATCATTAGGTTAAAAAAATTAGTTGAATTAAAATTTTACAAAAATGGATTATTCGATTATTACGAATATTAACAAATCATATAATTTTTTGATACAAGGTCTAAAATCGAGAAACAAGTGAAATTTGAAATGGATTGTAAAATAAAGGAGAAAAGGTGAGATCTTCTCACTCAATTAGATTTTTATGATTTAATTTTATATTGTTAAATTTAAAATTGTTGACTGTGTGCTTGGTGATAAATTATTATCAGTTGTATTGGATTAGACCCTATGCGCTGCATAATAGCGGATGATATAATATTAAACTCATATACCGCGATATTCCACCTCGAAGTGGAATTGGTATTATATGTGTATTTGGAGTGATTGATTTCCCGCATTATGTAGTGGATGAGACCCTATGCACCGCATAATAGCGGATGATATTTTGTAAATCCCATATACCGCGATATTCCACCTCGAAGTGAAATTGGTATTTAATTATTGTGCTAATGTCTGTGGATGCAGGGAAACATGTTGAGGAGATCCAATTGGATTCCTCAAATACTTGAATTTCTTTAAATGTTGTGTGTTGTTTTATTTATAATCTCTGTGTCATTATATTTATGATTGAAATCGTTGAAGGCTGTAGTTTAGCCGAATGTATTTTTGGTATCATAGGATAACAGAAATGAATAAAGTTTGATTTTTGGAAATTAAAGTAGAAAAATTATAAGTAAATTCATCTTTAAGAATTGGGTGAATTTAAAGGAAGGAATTTAAACAGATGAAGTTTTATTTTTGAAAACTTATCGAATTAATTCCAAAATATGGGAAAAGATTTTAATAAATGGATTTTAGATAATTATGTTTAAAATTTGGAGAGTTTATTATAAAATCTAGATTTTAATTAGTTTGGGAGATTAAAATTTTTTTATTTTAAAAAGATAATAAGTTTGAAAATCAATTTGAAAATTGATTTGGTGTTAAAAAATAAATCTTTAGGAAATTGTTTTGGAAATTGATTTGGTGTTTGAAATACATTTAGAAATCAATTTGGAATTTGATTTGGTGCTTAAAATAAAATTGGAAATCAATTTGGAATTGATTTGGTATTTGAAAATGAGTTTTGAAATCAATTTGAAAATCGTATATCAGTGGAGATTTGAAAATTTTAAATTCACAATGGGAATTTATAAAGGGAAGGGAATTTTGTTTTAAAAATAAATGTTGGTTTATTTTAAAAGTGCGAAAAGAAATTTACAAATTTGGAATGTAAATTAAAATAAATCGAGAGGATTTATTAGTTTATTTAAATAAACCATTTTAGAATGGAAAGTGTATTTTCTCTGGAAAGCTGAGTATATTTGCAAGTATTTTAAAACATCAATTAAAAGTATTAGAGTTGGGTTTAAAAGAATATGTTGGAGAAATTATTTTCTTAAGTTGTTTTTAAATCTTTAAAGTAAAAGATTTATTTAATTAATTATAGAAGTGATTATTTAATTGGTTTTAGAAAATGGTTATTGAAATAGTTATACCCTATCTACTAATTTTATTTTAAATTAGTTTTGGACTTGAAGTTACATGAGATACTGGTATAATGTTTTCATAGCTAATATTTAAATAAGTGTTTAAAAATAGTTTTTATTCCAAATGTTTTCCAAGTATATATTTTTTGGATAAGTAATCTAAATTGTTTTAAAGCATTAGAACTCGGCAGATTTTCAATGGAAATGAATATATATTTGGAAATATATTCCATGTTAGGAAAATGATTTGAAATTTGTTTTCAAAGGATTGAAATGTGGAAATTGATTTGAAATTTGTTTTCAAAAGGTTGAAATGTGAAAATATATCTTGCAAAGATATTTTGAAAAGCAATAATTGGGGAAAAATTATTTAAATATGGTGATTGTTGTGAATGTTTATTGATGGTTAAATAACCGACTATCAATATTGGCCTTTAAATGACATTTGAATTTCGATGCGACCGGGTCGGATTCCAAATGGATATTCGAAAACCACATAGAATCTTTTTGTTGGATCTTTTGTTTAAAAGATCAAAGTGGAAATTGTTGTGATTTGTTTGAAATCTGAACGTAACACTTATTTTTAAAATAAGCGCTCATTATTCGGATTAGCCGGGAGAGGCTTTGTGTCATAAAACCCATTCCGAATAATGATACGATGAAATGGGATTGCAATTGAAGATGGTGTTGAATACTGGGTATTTTCGAAAGCGAAAGGATTACCTGTCGAATGTCTCTACACCGGGTTGCTCCGATATAAAGATTTTATCACCCTTAGTGATGGGTATTCCGGACGTGATTAGTGAATTTCCGGATTTGCAAGGGCTTCTTTGAAGTGCCTTCAGTTCCATTCGATCCTGGAACAGACTTTTATGGATGTGTGTCTGACATTACACTTTGAGATATAAAGCTGATTTCTATCAAATACATTTCTGTTGGTGGCGGAGGATTTATTCTCTCAACTTTACACCATTCTCCGAGACGTATGAGCTTAGAGGTTTTGTAGTTGATGGTTATTAGTGATATACTCCCAATTTGGTAGGGTGGAATACGAAATGCTGCTGATCATTTGTTGATCGAAGCATGGATTTGTGAAAAGTGTAGCTTTGTGGACAAGACCTTGTCGGACTAACCAGGAAATGGTCGAAACGGGAAGGATGCGACAAGGTTATTTGGGGGTAGTGCCCCGCAAGGGTATGTCATTTCCTTTTGGAAAAGGGTTGTATCATGGTATGGAGCCCAGATATTTAACATATGCGGTTTCTGCAAATTTATTATACTTCGTGGTCATTGCTTTGTGGTTGAGGATCGTCGGATAAAGGTCGCAAATGACCGGGGGATGACATACTCGTGTAGTATTTACCTAGTTATAAAGGTAACCCGGCCTTGTGTTGGTAGAAATCCGATTAGGTTCTAAAGGCGTCCCTCCAGAGGCGTACCCATGTGACAGTAGGAAGTTCCTTAGCCTAGCCATTTGTTGAATATCCAAAGAAACAATACGCGCCCTGTACGGTTTTAGTTGTATAACCTGCCATGGAATGTGGCGGTAACCTACTATTGAACATGGTAGCTATAATAGGCATAAGTGTGAAATGTCTATGCTAGCTAAGATTAATATTATACTTTCGAAATGTTTTTCCCACACTATGCACTAATGATAATATTAAAAAGGATTTTGCATATCGAGCATGTTTGACTATCATAAGGAGAAATCTCCTCCAATTCTACGTTTGCATTGTGTGTGGGCGGGAGGCGTTATGGTAGTTTCATTTTCCAAAAGCACAGCTGATTTCATTTTATTTTCTTTGTGAAAATAACTATTTTTAAGATCTCACACGAGTCCCATGACTGACCTGGAGTTTATTGTTCCCTTCTAAACTCAGGGTGCCCATAATTTTCCACACGGGCAGCCTAGAGTCAGGTTATCATTATTCTAGGGCGGAGATGCTATGGAGATTAGGAGCAAGCTGGATGGCGAAGTGTATCACTTATACTATGTAGTGTCCGCTGTGTATGGTTGGTGTTAAGTAAATTTTTCCATGTGAGTCTAGTTACCAACTGGAAGTATTGTATTATGTTGTTGGAAACTCTGATGATGTAATGTGGTGTATAAACAAATATGGTTCTTTGTTTTAAAGATTATTCATTTATCTATTATATGTTGTTCCGCTGCGAATTGTGAGATTCTGTTATTACTTTTGTTTCTTCTTCTATCTTCTTCTTCTTTAACCCTAACGATTTGGTTTTCTCGCATTCGATTCTGCGGCATTTGATACAGTGGGCGTATTGATGTCGACTTTCAGACGTCGAAAAATTGGATCGTTACACTTTAGGTATGCTTTAGGCCCATTTTGGTTGTTTGATTGCAACCTAGGGACGATCATATTTGGTACTATCGAGTCAGGGGTAGGCCAGTCTTATCATGCTGAGGTAGAAAGGTTTTCGATCTCTCAGTACATTTATCTAGATGTGTATTGTACGAAAGGTTGTCCTTACCTTGCCATTATTGCAATCCATTTTCCATATATGTGCCTTAGCGATTTTTGTTGTAAAACTATTATTATTGTGATGTACACGCATCAAAGCTACTTGGTTATTGAATACCATAACCCCTAGACATTATTATAATATCACTGATTTATAATAAAAATTATTTTGGTTATTATGAGATAAAAACCCATTAGTGTTTCTACACGGTTTGGTATTATGATTACTCTTCTTTTTTGAAAACATTTTTCAGGAATAATAAATCTGTATGTATTGATTCGAGTTTTATGCACGCCGGTTTCCAAACTAATCCGAGTGTTATTTTCTTATAATGCTCGGGTTAGCCCGAGCATATTTTTTGGATATAGCTAGATGCTTTGGGGCATTTAGAAGATGAGTTGGATTCTCCAAGATGCGCCACATATCTTATATTCTTCTATGGATGTTGTCCTATATTATAATGTCTATATTTATCAACACTTGTAAGGACAAGCTGTTATAACTGTCGAGGTTGTATTATGATAGTGAACTCTGATGTTGTGTAAAATAAAAGTGATTTATTTTTGTAAAGACTTGTGTGTATTATATGTTTTCATCACGATGTCAGATTACGTTCTATCTTTTTCTTTCATCACCCCAAATGATCTGTCTTTCAGACACTTAAACATTCGGTGCACGAATACCAAGGATGTATTAAGTGTTGTCTCTAATGTAAGAAAGGCAGATCGTTACATTTAAGTAACACCAATAGAATATGAAACCCAATGACATCTGTTTAGAAAAATATAACACCGTTCTGCTAATTAAGTTATATTGAACATATGTTTGGTGGAATAAATCACAGTTCTGCCATAATTCACCAAGTAGATCGTGTTGACATCTATTTAAGCAGAAGAAAAACCCAATTCTACTATTTTGGTAATTTTGACATTTACCTATATGTTGAGTGCTTGTTATTGGTTCACCCCTTTTACATATCTATTTGTTATGTAAATACCCATATTATAACTTGAAAAGTTAAACTTAATTTAATATGAACCATTGTGTCCCCTAAGTCTCTTTCTAAACTTTTGAAGTTAAATATTTAAATTTTATCCTTTTTGAAGATGGTAAAAAGTTATTATCATTTTAAATATGATATTAAAAGGTAATTAAGCAACTATTTTATTAAAAATGTTTGAGGTTAAATTAATACTTTTGAAATAATGGTTTAAAATCATTATTTCGTTAATGTGGTTAAAAGATAATTAAATAAAGTAATGTTTAAATAATAACTTGTTTATTTAAAGGTGTTTTAAATAATTGATTGTTTATCAAAGGAACATTATCGATTGAAGTTTATTAAAAAAGCTTGTATTAAATAAGGAAAATTTATAAAAGAAGTTTTATTAAAAAAAAGTCTTGAAATTTGGGAAGAAGTTTTCTAAATGAATTTGGATGTTTATAAAAGGGTTTTATAAATGATTTAGGATATTTATAAAAGAATTTTATAATAAACTTGGAGATCTATAAAATGTTTCATAAATGGATTTGGAATGTAAGTAAAGAAGATTTCACAAATGAGATTATTAAAAGGATTTATTAAAGAAATTTATAAAAGAAATTTAAGATTGGATTCCCTTAACTGACCTTCCTAATTATGGTGGTATGGAACATTCGTTCCATACTTAAAACTAAAGGAATAGTGTTTAGGGTCATCCTACCTCTGTTTTAAAAAACATTTGTTCTTTATCCTTTCAATATGATTAGGAAATAAGAAATCTTTCACAATTTGTGAATATACTTATGCTAGTAAGATAAGTATATGAATATTATGATAAATATTTTGGAGAGAGATTTAAATAAATGAAAGATTTATTTTGAGACTTAGTGGTTGCTATGGGTAATTAAATAATTTAATTGTTGTTGTATATGTATTTGATAGTTAAATAATTAACTATCAAATCTTGGATAGTTTTGACTTAGGAGTAAATAAGAGCTTCGCGTGTTCATATGGTCTGAGTTACCTCAGGAGAAATCATTCTGTAACGACCAAGAATTTCACTACTTTTATTTACGAATATTTAATTAATTTCACATATTTAAATAATATGTTTTATAATGAAAATAAAATTATTTTAAATAATAATTAATGATGGCGAAATCATTTTCAAATTTTGTTTACAAAAATATCTTATTCGATGAAAAACAGAGAATGTGATCGGGAACTGTTTTCTGAATTTCGATGCTTCATCACATAAAATTTGTTTAAAATGTTATGAGCCTTGTTTATATTTAAATAAACATTTAAATGGTTAAGAATGCAAATTGCTTAGAACATATTGGCATATACATAGGTATATATACTTTATTATATACATGAATATACTAAAAGATGCCTTAAGACACTTGATTTGACACTTTGGCGACTTGAGTACAAAACATGTTTAAACATGTTTTCCTTGACATGATGAGGAAGGGACAAGGTGGAGGCTGAAATGGAATGTATGGTGGATGGTGTTGAAGTGGTAATACTATGTGGAGGGTAGAAGTACAAGGGTAGTTTAGCAATTTACCTTTTCTATTGCTTATATATAGCCTTCCACTTCTTCAAAATTTCCCCCTCTTCCTCCTATCATATTTTCCACATCTCTGAAACAAATGGAGATTTTCTTGTATTTTTAAACCGTGTAAAATTCAATGGCTACAACTTTTATTCGTATGACTTCTTTAAATTTTCAGTTTAGCTATGTCCAAGTCTCATTTCTTTCAAACTCATTTTCGGACCCATATTTTCAAGTCCAAAATTACTTCTTCTTCTTTTGACCATATCTTCCTCAAAAAAATCCAAATTAAGTGATTCTTTCTTTTAAATGATAGAGAGAAGAATTTCTAATAAATTTTCCTTTACCCATTTTCCAAAATTAAAAGAGAAACATATAGAAGAGTCGGGGGGAAATGACCTATTTTTCAGTTGCTTTTTGTGATTTTCCAAGCTTTGCAAGCTCTAAGTATTTCAAATTTTCAAAGAGTTCTGCAAAATTTTAGTAAGTAAACTTCTAACTTTTTGTAGAAAAATTCAAACTTTGTTTTGTTTCCTATTTGGTTGTAGAATATTTTATTTGGGTGGTTAAACTATCATATGGTTTGGATGCATATATGTTGCTCGTTTATGGTTTAGCATAAATTGGTGAATCGAATGTTAAAGTGATGTTTTGGTTATAAAGTTGTAGTCATTGTCCTGTGATTAGAAGTGATATGGAAAGCTAGTAAGTAAATGAATGTAAATTAATGAAAGAATGACATCATATGAATGAAAATAAATAAAAAGTAAGTAATGCGAAAAGAAACCAATAGAATAAACTTAAATAACAGTTAAATTCTATACTGTTTAGCTAATGGGAAGTTTGGGAGAGGATACTTCAAATTGTTTAGGGTTGTATAAATAATATAATAAGTAATTATCTAAGGCTATTGAGCATAAGGTACATTTGGTAGTTTATTTATCATCGTTATACGATAAAAAGTTTCTGAACTAAACAAACCATTAATTTTGGTTGCTATGGACGTGTGATGAATTCTTTGTTACATATGATGGCCGTGCTACTTTATTTGCATATGTTTTGTGTTGATTTGCTTTTGTTACTAATTGAAACAACTAAATATTTCTCTTTAACAAAATTCTCACTATTTTGGATTATATAAGTGGAATACATGTTTATGAAAGCAATGGCTACTAGTTTTGGTTTCATAAATAAAGTTATTTGCCGACAAATATCTACGTTTTCGAATTACTGTTTTTAACAATATTATATTGTTTTTCCCATGGGTTGGGTTGTTTTATTATTAAGATATGATATCTATTGAAATTGTTGATATTATTATTTTTTCGGGCCTAACGGCGTAAATGAGACTCTGTCGAAATTTTTCGTGAATTTAGATGTAGAAAATTTTCGTGAAAGTGAAGTTATTTTCAAAATTCATATTAAACTTAAACATGTAAATTAATTGTTTACAAATTGATTATTTTAAATGAAATTATATCAATTTCTTAATTCCTTCTTGTTCCTCTTTGAGGATGAAAAGTTTTGAGTGGGAGATAGTGCAACGACCCATAATTTTTGATAATTAAAACTATTAAATTAAGTAAGATTTTTTAAATTTAGTATTGGAAGAAATTAAAATTTATTATTTATTAATGAGAAAAAATTATAATTAGAATATAATTTAACATTACTGTTTGAATGTTATTGACAACTATTTTAATTTCAATCAATCAAAATAATTAAAAAGTTAATTTGGTTATAATTGTAAATAAGGAATAAATTCATTGTTGTACTAACGGTGAAATTATATGTTATTAATTGGAATAGGTTTATTTCAGAATATGTAATCAATCAAGGGAGAATTAATTTAAAGGACAAAAATTTGTATATTTTTAGCCTCAAGTACACGACCTCAATATTTTAACACAAGGACAAACATTCTCCTAAAAAGTATTCATAAGACAATTTTTTTCCAAAATTATTCATAAGGACAAACATTCTTCCAAAAAATGCTACCGAACTTAAAACCAATACCTTAAAACTACTACCGATAACTACAAACTAATATCTAAAAACTGCTATCAATAACTAAAAAATGATACCTAAATAAAGTTGTCCTTTGGGCTAAAATACCAAAGTTCTGCCCTTGAGGCTAAAATGTTGAGAAATTTTTTCCTTGACAATAATGTCCTGATCAATTAATTGGTAAGTAAATTTATTAGCTGTTATTTGTAAACAATAAATTCAGAAAAGTGTTTGAACTACTAATGTGTAATAATTATTTTAATTGTTATTTTATTATTTAATCCGTTAAAATAATCTGGAAATCAATGTGAATTAATATAATTAAATATTGCAGTTAATATGAGTTAGAATGTTAACTTTAGAATATGAATGTAATAAAGTATAAACTAATGTTACTTTTATTCATAAGGCAATAATTGATTCAATAATAAGAGTATGAATTGAAATAAAAGAATTTGATTGAAATTAATATAATTAACTGGGTTTTATTACAGTTGTAATTGAACGCTGAAATTAATGTAATATTTAAACCTTGGATTTTATGTGGAAAATTTAATTTAAAAGATTAAACATTTCTATGTAATCAAGAAAGATAAAATTGTTAACTTTAAATTTTGAATTTAAAGTTGATTAAATAAATTTAATAATAATTTATTTAATTAACGTGAAAATTGGCCCTTTTGGCCACTATCTCGGATTTCAACAAAACTAGTTTCATCAGATCCGTAACTGTAAATTATTATAGGATTTCATGTTTCGTAGTGATCTGACTTGTCGTTTGATCGTGCAAGCTTGAAACGCGTAGAGATCAATTAAAGAAATTTAAATGAATATAATTAGATTTTGAAAATAGTTCTATTGAGTTTAAAAATATCAAAAACCTATATTCTGATATATTTGTTGAACCATTTTCGTTTCTGAAGCAGAACGGGCTTTCGGGTCGTGTTATCGTTTCGAACCAATTCGATATGTCCATTTGTTCTTATCTATCTCTGCCTATATATAAGTTGTTATAAACTCTAGTAGCTTCTTTTATTCAGTCTCCTATATGTACAGTTTCTGTTCTCCTCTTCCTTCTCAAATGGTTGTAATCTCTAAAACCTAATTCCCAATTCCAAAACCCTAATTTCAATCAAAATAAAAAATTCAAACTCATCAAACCTTATCAAATTATTTATCATTGGAGAGCTCCCGAACTTATCTTGATCTACTATTTATTTTTGCAATTGAGTCTCGGACTGGCCAAAAATCGTCGAAGAAGCCTCGGTCGTCCTGTAACATCCCACCTTTTTGTACGCTTTAAATCGACAATAAACCACACACTTCAGACTTAAACCATACAGAAGGGCAAACTGTTATGGGGTAAATAAGAAAAGGCAGAGAAAGAAAAACAAAATAGAATCTAGCAGCGGAACGATAAAATATAATAATCAAATAAACAGTTCATGAAGCTATTTTACAAAACATTTGATTTTACTTATACAATACATATCAGAGTTACACATACCAGAGAATAATTAATAACAATGCAGCGGAACAATGTGATGCATGGAATCTAATAAATAATGTTAATACAAATCTTCGTCTTCGTCCTCCAAAGATAAAGTCTTCAAATCTTGAAATGCTCAGACTGACCCGACCGAATTGAAAAGACAAAACACTCGAGTCAGAACTAAAAGATATTATGTAAGTTAAATCAGCGATAAAATATGGGTGGAACGGCGTTAGAGATGTTTACAGGATTTGACATCTCCTATCCAGTGTCTAACGTAAGTGTGGTAACTTAAGAGATGCTCGAGATTCACATCTCTTAAGGATCCGTTAAACTATTTACTATGTAGTAATGTTTCGCTATTATAATAATGTCTGTAGTAAAATAAAATTACTTTTAAATAGCGTTAAGGAGTGACCCAATATTCCCTTAACACAATAATAGTCCCAGTAGTCCATCCAGTATCAACGCATCTCCAGATCGGGAGACTACCCTAAATACTCTACGGGCTACGGGAGAAAACTAAAATCGTACAAGGCGCGCTAGGGTAGGTGACACGACACACAAGGTAATGCCAGGGTAGATATACCAATTACGCATCCGGGCTAGTGGAAACGCGTACCAGCTACTACCGCCCACCTCGAGCCACGCCCCTAAAATCAAAAATCAAAATCGGCCACCGAATCAATCCAAAAGTCAGAGTATAATATCGAAGGGATGTATTCGATAAGAGGGGCTACCTCCTTGGCCCGAGAATCGCTTCTGTTTTAGCCACCTTGTGCCAACTCACGGGAGTCGGGTCCACGTATATACCATAATAGATCGTCGCCACCATCCTACTTCATTCTGGAATCTCCACCACATACACGGTTGTTAAAGTGGTTTTCGGAGTTGGCAGAGAGTATGACAACTTCTGATCCCCGTCTCTTTAACAACCAAACGTTATTACATCACCGCGATCATTTCAAAGTAGTTTATACTTTAACCAAATATCATATCCCTTTCAAAACCATATAAATACAATATCATTTCCATTTTTAAAACCAAATTAATATGATACCATTTTAATAAACCCAAATCAATATAATATCATTTTTATTTCAAATATATCTCTTTTCCAAAATCATAGCACTTTCAAATTTATAATATTTCGAAACCAAACGCTCGAAATATAAGCTTTCAAAACATAATACTTCGAATTTCATTGCTTCTAAACCATAATTTCCAAAACTTAAATAGTTTGGATATTCAAACAGTATATGAAATAAAATAGTTTGGATTTTTAAAATCACTTTATAAAGTAAAATAATTTCCTCAAATTCACAATTTTATTCACTTTAAATTAAATCTCAATTCATAACTTTCAACTCACTTTCAGTTTCAATAAACCATTTCAGTTTCAATATATTTCAAACTTTGAGTATTAAACAATTTCAAAACTAAGGTTGGTAATTACGATTCAATAATTCAACGTTCTATTATTTAGTTTAGAAATATTTGCATAATAAATCCACTATCATTTAAATAAAATTCAAATTACAAATAACTAAATATTTCCTTCAATTTATTATACTTGAAATCTTCGTTTAATTCATCTTAAACCAAAATCCTGTTATAAAAATCATACCTTTAAAATCTCAATTTTATTAAATTTCAAATCAGTTTCATATTTATCTTCCTACCTTATTCTCATTTAAGTTATTATAAACTCCAAAAATATAATTTAATAAATACTTAACCATATTATATCTTAATAAAATCAGACTTTATTATTTAACTTCTTTTATACTTTATACCTATTTTATACATAGCTTAAAACCAAGAATTTAACTATATATAAAATAACATTTATAAAATATCCAAATCAATATCTCATAAAACCATATATTTCTTTACAAAACCATAGAAAATCATTTAAAAATATTTTTATATATAGACCACGGTGTCTGTATATAATTTTCTACCCTATAGTCAACTAATACAGATATTTATCATTTCAATCCGTAAATTAAAATAAAATACGGTTATATATCATTTCGAACCGCAATCCCGAATGAAATAAAAATGCATAACAACTTGTAGTTTATAACAATATAAAATACAACATCCATTCGTCCAATGTCAATCATCAACCGCTTATCACAATCATCCTCCAATTCAAACAATAACATCAATACAAAACAGATAATAAATAAAAGGTATTTACTGGTAGTTTATATTCAATAATAAATTAAATAACAACTTAAGTCAATAAATTCAATTTAACTGGGATGATGATTAAAATATGCCAAAAAGTCAAAAATAAATTTCCAATCACATTAAAAATTAATTTAACGCACATAAGAAATTTTAGAAGTTGTGAGTGGGTTAAAACACTCACCTTTTGAATTTAAATTGGATTTAAATCCAATTTAAACCCAAAATTTTAATAGTCTTCGAATTCGTCCAAACTAGTGCCAAAATGTCCGGAATCACAATACGATCCCAATGCAACAAACCATACGTGAAACGGACCTCGTATGCAAAAGTTATGCAGTCTAGAATATTTACGGTTTGAATCAAATTAAATTAAATAATATATTACAATTTACCCACGTTAGGTTGCCATGTCATTCACGAAAACTGTGCAGGTCGAAACCCTACCTCGCGTGAACATCTTGTACGCGACTCCAATTCCAGCCGCCACCATCGACCCAAGACGCCACCGACTACAACGACCATCACCCAGATCAGAGGCCACCTCCGCGACGCCTACACCAGACCGACCCCCCTCTACAAATGCCTCGACCTCCGGCGCCTCCTTGTGCAACATGAAAAGTGTGATAGTGTACGAGTGCACGTACTAATATAGTACACATGGATCGTGTAATATGGAATATAATATAAATGCGGAAATAGATGATAGTAGCAAAGTAAATAGAAAAATCACACCAGAGATTTTTATACTGGTTCGGAGCACCGTCCTACGTCCAGTCCCAGACTTCTATCTGGATTTTCACTATTAACTACCTCACTTCACCCTGAGAAATAGGTTTACAACACCCGAGCAAACGAACGGGATTTCACGCCTCTAATACACTGAGGACTTCAACACTTGCCTCTTACAACACCGAGGACTTCAACACTTGCCTCTTACAACACCGAGGACTTCAACAACGATGAATATAATTGTTTGTTGACGGTATGTGTTCTTGCTAACACAGTTTTGTCACTTGTAATACAAACTTCCTATAATCTTATCCTCAAAATATGTGAATGATGTTTTGTGAAGATTAAGGGAAGTATATTACTTATTGAATCAAAAGATATGAAATAATTTCAATGATTCAATAAGCAATTAAAATAATTGAGAGCTTTTAGAATGCAGGAGTATTTAGAAAGTAAGATCAGAAATTAGAGTAAAAAATATATTTTCATGTATCTTGAATCAATGATTTAGATGAGTTTATATAGAGAAAAATGGTTGTAACTCTTTGTGAACAGTAGCCATTAATAGATATGATCATTGATGAAAGGTAAGAGATGCAACCATTGGAGAAATAAGTGTCTTTTGGAAAAGGTTGCTCTCTGTTTAAAAAACGGTCGGCAGGTCAAAAAATGGCCAGTAGACAGGATTTCAAATATATAGCCGTTATGTGCATGTGTGCACGTTCATTGTGCATTTTACACAGAAACGGTCGACCGCCTGATTTATTACCGGTCGACCGATCCCTGTTAATTTGCTCAATGAATGTGCAATGCTATTCAAACGTATATATATCGATTATATTGAGGTGCAAGATTATTTGAGGATAGATTTTAACAAGTTTATCACTATTACAATATCAAATAATCAACCTATAATCTAGAGTACCATATGTAGCTCTTTTGTGCCTCTTTATAGCCATGATGTCTGTGTTTTGTTGATCGCCTTTATTTCTTTGTCAGAAATTAAAAACTTCATAGAACCTGTGACTCAACATTCTCCCCCTTTTTTATTGATGACAACATATATCTGAAGTTCTGAATCTCCCCCTGAATATGTGATCTCCCCCTGAGATTTTGTTTGTATTCTTTATATATATATATATATATATATATATATTCCTGCAAATAATTGTTAGCACTTTCTCCCCCTTTGTCATCGACAAAAAGGAATAGTAGATAATGGAATAATATAGGAGTATATCAACCAGAATATTCATGCATAGAAAAAAATATAACATATTCAAACATACCAGAGTATCATACACACCATAATATCATACGAATAAAAGTAACGACACTATTTATTACAAGTGTCGAATGATGTTTTAAATTACTAAACCAAAATATAGAGATAGAAAACAGAATCTAGGATGAGTCAGATGCTGTCTCCTCTTGATCATCTTCTTCCTCATCATCATCATCATCATCTTCCTCATCATCGTCCTCTCTAGATGATTTTCCACGACCATGCCCACTAGTACCAGCAAACTCCTCAGTTGATGACCAGTTGAAAACAGGAGGAGCAGGACGTTTGCCTGGGTCCTGATCTTGAGCAGAGATGGATGTGCTACATGAAATATCATCCCATAAAGTACCAAAGAATGACTTGACTTTGTTGAAGCGTTTATCAATTTTTGTGTCCATGCGCTTGAGTCTTGATTCAAGCAAGAATTGATTACGCGCAATTGTTTCAAGTGATTCTTTTGTGATGGATTTTGATTTCAACATTTTAACTTCTTCGGAACGAGGTCGAGAGGAAGTAGCTTTTTGTTTTGTTGGACCTCTTTGTTTCCATTGTTCAAACGACATAATCTGAAGGTAAGGAGGAGGAAGCTTCATGCGTTTGATGGTTATGGAATCAATACATTATCGTTTCGAGGTGGCAGAGTCAGGAGGTCTTACGCCACAAGCTAGCAAAATACGCATGATATATTCATTGAAGAAAAAGTGAGGTCGCGTAGAGTTGTTCACCTTGAGAATCTCGTTAAACAGCATATGAACCCAATTGATTTGGATATCTCCATAAATAGCATAAAGGGCCTTGAAGTTTTCTTTATATACAGCGTCGTAGTTTCCTAGTCTAGGAAACAAAGAAAACATCAAGACGCGATGTAGTAGTCTGGCGGTGGGTCGAAGTCCAATTGATTTTGTGCCATCACTGTTGTCCTCCATGAATTGATGGCTGATGCTGTTGCGAGTGAAGACTTCACAGAAATGTGATGAAAACTCATCGCCTTGATTTGGAATACCCAATATAGAAGCTATCCTATCATGAGTGATAAAAATTTGTTTGCCACATATGACAGACCAAATGACTCCGTTCGGATCATCAGTTTTGTACTCGTCCAGGTTCATGTTGGCATAGAACAATTTTATCATCAAGTGATTTATTTCCACATTGTTATCTGAAAAATCGATCAATGGAGTAAGATTGGAGTTATTCGCTAACCTACGGATTCCATAAGATGTGAAATCATCAAATTTGATGTAAGAACCCGGATGAAATTTGTAGTTAGTCATTTGATTCCATCTTGTGATAGCTACCGGATTTTCAAGTCATTTCTTAGCGGAGATATTGAGTGATGAAGTTCCGGAGGATGACCCCCTCTTGGGTTTCTTTTGCGGAGAAGCCATTTTTAGAAAATTTTGAAGAATTGGAATCTGAAATTAAGAGAGTAGGGTTTTTGGAATTTGGGGATAAATAACCGGTTGAACAAATGAGGAGGAGGAAGGAAAAAAATGACACAATGTATATATAAAAACTGAATCTACGTATACCGGTCGACCGCTTATAATATGCCGGTCGACCGTTTTCATCCAGAGGCTAAACGGTCGACCGGTTCTATTATAGGTGGTCGACCGGTTTTGTTTCCTGATGAAAAACAGTCTGTTTTGCAGTTTTTTGAGAACATGTCGAGCTATATAATTCATATTTCACTCTTATTATAAAATACAAACGTTATTACATGAGTGATAGAGAGAAAACGTTACAACATGTATATATATATAAATCTAATGAGGAGTGGAAGAATCGTCATTAGAATTTTCTTTAATACGATGTGTCCATGGACTCCAGTTTTTCTGAGCACCTTCATTCCTGTTATAATTCCGATCCCAAGAGTTAGGACTCCTAGATGTTGACGACCTAGACGGCATTGGTTCATGCACATCATGCTTGTTTGAACCACAAAAGAATGATGCCATTTTTTCTAAAACAGATAAACGTGCCGATGTCCGTTGTTGTTCATGATAAAGCTGGCTTTGCCCATAATGAAGCTGTCTTTGAAGATCTATTTGATGTTTCTGATAGTGGTGAATCTCGTCGATCTGTTCTTTGGTACGAGGAGAACAAAACAGCGCATTCTTTACTCGTTTTGAGGTTGGTGTACTGCCAGGAGTACGAATGCATTGGTGATGATACTTCGGTTTTTGTTTTGGTGTTTCAGGAGAATAATACTCCTCTGGTTCAGAACTTGTAACGGAAATGTGTGATTTTTGAGCACACTCATCACAAATGTGGGCCATAGAAAATTTTGTATAGAGCTTTATGCTCAGATAAGAAAAGATGAATAAAGAGAGAAATTTTGACAAGCTTAT
Source organism: Allium cepa (assembly GCA_030765085.1). NCBI lineage: Eukaryota > Viridiplantae > Streptophyta > Magnoliopsida > Asparagales > Amaryllidaceae > Allium > Allium cepa. Next base: position 308,593,031 of record CM060931.1, read on the forward strand.
AAAGAAATTCCTTATACATAAGCATGTGGATGAGAGTGAATAAAGAAATTTGACCGTGAAAGCAAGCAAAGGCTCTTATTCAAAGAAAATAAATAGCTTTTCTTAAAAAAAAATGCTATAGTTAAAATATAACCAAAGAAAAAGACAATCATTAGTAATTACTAGTCAAGATCTTTTCTTGAAATTAAACCAAGCTCTCTTCGTAATCTAATAAAACTAGATTCGAGCAGAGGCTTAGTAAAAATGTCCGCTAATTGATTATCAGTTTGGACATATTCAAGACATATATATCCTTTTTCAATATTATCTCTAAGGAAATGATGACGGATATCAATGTGTTTGGTTCTAGAATGATTCACTGGATTCTTAGAGAGATTTATAGCACTTGTGTTATCACATTATATAACAGAATTTGATAAATGAATATAAAAATCTTGAAGTGTTTGTTGCATATATAGTACTTGAGTACAAGCGAGAGCTGCTGATATATATTCAACTTCACATGTTGATAGTGAAACACAATTTTGTTTCTTACTAAACCAAGAGACAAGTGATTTTCCAATAAAATGGCACGTACCACTTGTACTTTTTCTACCCGTTCGCGAGCCGCCAAAATCAGCATCACTATATGATACTAATTCAAATGGACATTCTTTTGGATAAAAAAGACCGAAATCTTTGGTATTATTAAGATAACGAATTATACGTTTCACTGCTCGTAGGTGTGATTCCTTTGGATCTGCTTGAAAGCGTGCACATAGACAAACACTCATCATTATATCTGGATGACTAGCTGTAAGATAAAGAAGAGAACCAATCATGCTTCGATATAATTTCTGGTCAACACTCTTACCACTTTCATCTTTTTCAAGATGTGTAGTTGTACTCATAGGAGTTGGTTTACCAGATGAATTTTCTAATCCGAAGCGTTTGATAAGATTTCCGCAATATTTTTCTTGATTGATAAAGATACCACTCGGAAGTTGTTTGATTTGAAGTCCAAGAAAATATGACAGTTCTCCTATATGTGACATTTCGAACTCTTTGGTCATAATACTTGCAAATTCCTTGTAGAGTTTATCGTTTGTTGAACCAAAGATGATGTCGTCTACATATATCTGGATAACTAGAATATCCTTTTGAGAATGTTTAATAAACAAAGTTTGATCGACTTTGCCTATTTGAAATCCTGAGTTAATAAGATAGCTACGTAATCGTTCATACCAAGCACGAGGTGCTTGTTTTAAACCATACAGAGCTTTCTTAAGTTTGAACACATGGTCAGGATATTTTTCATGTACGAACAAAGGAGGTTGTTCGACATAGACATTCTCTTTGATAAATCAATTGAGAAAATCACTTTTGACATCCATCTGATAAAGTTTGAAATTATGGTGACAAGCAAGAGATAATAGGATTCTAATAGCTTCTAGTCGAGCAACTGGTGCATAAGTTTCTTCATAATCGATACCTTCTTCCTGATTATACCCTTGTGCTACTAATCTTGCTTTATTTTTGGTGATATTTCCTTGTTCGTCAGCCTTATTTTTGTAGACCCATTTAGTACCAATAACTGACTGATCAGTTGGTCTTGGAACAAGTTCACAAACGTCATTGCGCTTGAACTGATTTAGTTCTTCCTGCATGGCAATGATCCAGTAATCTTCTGTAGCAGCTTCTTTTGGATTCTTAGGTTCGATATTTGAGAGAAAAGCGACATGACCCATTTGATTGAGTTGACTCCTTGTTCTGACATGTGATGTTACTTCGCCGATTATATTTTGGGCCGGATGGTCTCTTAATATCCTTGGTGGTGATTGTAACTCACATGTTTGAGAAATATTCTCAATAATTATTTCCGAGTCAGAATCAATATTCGTGATAATTGGATTGTCAGTGACTATTGATTCGTCATCATCTGATATAGTGTGAGGATGCTGATAGAATTCATCAAAAGAGACATGAAGTGATTCTTCAATAGTTTTGGTTCGTTTATTAAATATACGATAGGCCTTAATTCGTTCCGAATAACCGACAAATATTTCTTCATCAGCTTTTGGATCAAATTTACCAAGCTGGTCTTTCGTATTTAAAATAAAACACTTGGAACCAAAAACTTTGAAGTATGAGATTTTAGGCTTTCTTTTGTTAAATAATTCATAAGGAGTATTCTTGGTAAGAGGTCTTATGGACACACGGTTTAAAACATAACAGGCAGTTGCGACGGCTTCTGCCCAGAAATGTTTTGGTAAGGTGGTTCCATTCAATAATGTTCTTGCACATTCTTGTAAAGTTCGGTTCTTCCGTTCTACAACTCCGTTCTGTTGTGGAGTTCTGGGAAACGAAAAATTATGATATATACCTTTCTTTGTACAAAAATGTTCAAATTCATTATTTTCAAACTCTCCGCCATGATCACTTCTTATATTTTTAACTTTAATCCCTTTTGATTTTTGAATTCTTTTGACGAAAGATTTGAAATGATCGAAAGTGTCACTTTTATTTTTTAAGAAAATTGTCCATGTGTAACGAGAGAAATCATCAACAATTACAAGCACATATCGACTGTGATTTATTGACTGAACCCTAGTAGGTCCAAATAAATCCATGTGTAGTAACTCAAGTGGTTGTAATGTTGATATGACTTTCTTGGATTTAAAAGATGATTTGGTCAATTTTCCTAATTGACATGCATCACAAATGTTGTTAACCTTAAAACTCATTTTGGGTAGTCCTCTAACTAGATTGTTTTTAGCTAGCTTGTCAATAGTTCTGAAGTTTGTATGACAGAAGCGTTTGTGCCATAGCCATGGATCATTAACATTAGCCACAAGACACATATCTGAATTATGTTTAATATTCATATTTGGAATATATATATTTCTGTCTCTATAACCTTCGAAAACTAAATTATGGTCTTTATCTAAAATACTACACTTATTATTTAAAACGGAAATTGTAAAACCCTTGTCACATAACTGACTAATACTAAGTAAATTGTGTTTTAAATTTCTAACTAGCATGACATTAGTAATAAGAGGTAAGTTAGATGTACCGTAATTGCTCACATCGCCTTTGCCGATGATATAGCCTTTTGAATTATCTCCAAAAGTGACGGAGCCACCGTCTGAGTATGTAATATTTGTTAATAAGCTCTTGTCTCCAGTCATGTGCTCCGAGCAACCACTGTCCAATATCCACTTTCCTCTTTTCTTAAGTGGGACCTGCAAAAAATAAAATTAAGTCCATGGTACCCACTTTTTATGGGGTCCTAAGAGTTAGGTCTTAGGAGTCCAAACCTATATGGGTCTGGTATCCCCTTTATATACATAATTAGTATTATGATGTACAGTATTCATGAAATTCTGAATATATTTGTTCCTAATCAAATTGTTATTTGTTTTAGGAACCCATATTTTGATAGTCTTGATATTTTTCTTTTGAAATTTCACAACTGGTTTTGGTTTGGAGTATAATAAACTAAGATTTTTCTTAGCTTCAGTTTTTTGTACTTTCTTCTTCCTTTTGTTTCCAAGATGTTTCTTGGTTTCTTGTTTCTTATATCCCAAACCTTGTTTATCCGAAATAGATTGTGAAATTTCAATGATTTTTGTCAAATTTTCTCGACCTTTGTTAAAGTTAGAAACATTTTGAGTAATGTTATCTAACTTAGTTTGTAAACTAGCCTTTTCTAGGTCCAGAATTTTGACTTTTGCCTCAAGCTCATGATTTTTAGTAGTGAGAGCATCATTTTTCTCTTTTTGAGTTTCAATTTCTTGACTCAAAAGAACTAGTTGAGAGTCAACATTAGATGATGATTCTTGAAATTTTTCAAGTTCTTCTTCTAATATTTTCTTCTCGTCTTTTAACATATCTCATTCAAATTCTGCTCTACTCAAATCTGCTTTGGTTTCTTTTAGCTGTCGTTTTATGTCTTTATATTTGACTATCAATTCAGCATTAATATCAAGCATTTCATCGAATGTAGGAATTTGTACCTCATCTTCTGTTTCCATGAAACATACATTAGCTTGTTCATTCTCCGAATCACTTTCACTTTCTGATGAAGATGAGTCTGAATCATCCCATGTTACTGAGAAGGCTCGTTTCTTTGACTTGTCCTTCTTATATTTGAATTTTTCATTTTCAGACTTCTTCTTTTGTTCTGGACAATCCTTCTGCATGTGCCCCTTTTTGTGGCAGTTGAAACATTCTATAGAGGATGATGTTGGTTTATTCGATCCAGATTTCTTTCTGTTATAACGACTGGCTTTTCGCTGTTTTAGGAATTTTTTGAAACCTTTTGCTATGAATGCAAGATCTTCGTCTTCAGATTCTGATTCATTTTCGTCTTTTTCAGCATGGAATGCCATGTTTTTCTTTTCTTCTTTTTGTTCCTTTCTAGTCTGCAAGTTAGCTTTGTAGGACATTAGATTTCCTATCAATTCATCTGGCTTCATGATAGAAAGGTCATTAGCTTCTTCAATTGCTAATACTTTTCCTTCCCATTCACTAGTCAGAGAATGTAGGACTGTTGAAACAACATCAAAATCAGAATACTTTTGTCCTAAGCCAATAAGTGCATGGTGGATAGTTCGAAACCGTGAATACATATCATTGATTGTCTCATTTGGTTTCACTTTGAAATTTTGAAATTGACTTTTCAACATGGCTATTTTGGCTTGTTTAACCTTGTTAGTACCTTCATGAGTGATTTTTAGCGTTTGCCAAATTTGATATGCAGTAGTGCAGATACTAACACGGTTATATTCATTTTGATCTAATGCACAAAACAACATATTTATTGCTTTTGCATTTACGGCTGCTGCCATTTTTTCAGCCGCAGTCCATTCTGAATAATCAGTTGTTGGATTCACTATTTCGTTTTGAGTTGCATTCCAAGCATCATGACTATTTGATTGCATAAAGAATGACATACGTGTTGCCCAATAACTATAGTTAAAACCATTGAAAAATGGAGGTCTTTGTGTCGATTGACCTTCTATGTAAGTGGTGTTTTGAGTGCTAGTACTTGCGTTATTTGCCATATTAAAAGAATATATCAAATAACTGTGTTACGGTTATATGATAACCTGCTCTGATACCAAATGAAAAGTGTGATAGTGTACGAGTACACGTACTAATATAGTACACATGGATCGTGTAATATGGAATATAATATAAATGCGGAAATAGATGATAGTAGTAAAGTAAATAGAAAAATCACACCAGAGATTTTTATACTGGTTCGGAGCACCGTCCTACGTCCAGTCCCAGACTTCTATCTGGATTTTCACTATTAACTACCTCGCTTCACCCGGAGGAACAGGTTTACAACACCGAGCAAACGAACGGGATTTCACGCCTCTAATACACTGAGCACTTCAACACTTGCCTCTTACAACACCGAGGACTTCAACACTTGCCTCTTACAACACCGAGGACTTCAACAACGATGAATATAATTGTTTGTTGACGGTATGTGTTCTTGCTAACACAGTTTTGTCACTTGTAGTACAAACTTCCTATAATCTTATCCTCAAAATATGTGAATGATGTTTTGTGAAGATTAAGGGAAGTATATTACTTATTGAATCAAAAGATATGAAATAATTTCAATGATTCAATAAGCAATTAAAATAATTGAGAGCTTTTAGAATGCAGGAGTATTTAGAATGTAAGATCGGAAATTAGAGTAAAAAATATATTTTCATGTATCTTGAATCAATGATTTAGATGAGTTTATATAGAGAAAAATGGTTGTAACTCTTTGTGAACAGTATCCATTAATAGATATGATCATTGATGAAAGGTAAGAGATGCAACCATTGGAGAAAGAAGTGTCTTTTGGAAAAGGTTGCTCTCTGTTTAAAAAACGACGATAGGTCAAAAAATGGCCAGTAGACAGGATTTAAAATATATAGTCGTTATGTGCATGTGTGCACGTTCATTGTGCATTTTACACAGAAACGGTCGACCGCCTGATTTATTACCGGTCGACCGGTTCCTGTTAATTTGCTCAATGAATATGCAATGCTATCAAACGTATATATATATCGATTATATTGAGGTGCAAGATTATTTGAGGATAGATTTTAACAAGTTTACCACTATTACAATATCAAATAATCAACCTATAATCTAGAGTACCATATGTAGCTCTTTTGTGTCTCTTTATAGCCATGATGTCTGTGTTTTGTCGATCGCCTTTATTTCTTTGTCAGAAATCAAAAACTTCATAGAACCTGTGACTCAACACAACACGACCATCGCCGCTTCGCAGGACAACCACGGCCACTACCTCATCGTGAGGCACAAACGAACGCCACCCTGATGATCTACTCGACGCCAGCTTCGTAACGGTACTACCCGATCGTTGAACTGTCGATGATCCGCCGTTGGATCGCCGAAACTCCGTAACGAACGACCGAGGTTCAACCTCGATTTCTAAACAAATGATAATTCGAATCCAAAAATGAATCACGGAATTGAGATACGCTCTTCAATAGCTTTGCGACGATATAAAATATGACATAGTTTATGGAGTTTAAAATTTTGATTTGATTTTTGAATTGCAATTGGATCTAAAATTTGATTGTCTGCCATTGAGGAGGAGAGACAGCTGAATTATATGTATGGAACAACGAGGAATAAGAAGTAGGCTAGGGTTTATAACGAGGTATAAATATGCAAAGCTAATATTAGAATGGGTGGACCCGATTGATATATGCGTTAAAAGATAAAATGGCCCGAAAAGCACGTTCTGACTCGAAAAGAAATTGGGTCAACCCATATATCAAAATAGATGTTTTAAAATCAATGGAATAGGTTTCAAATCCAAATTTCATCGCATGAAAATGTTATGCTAAAATCAAGTTATTTCAAATTGATTCGATTTCAAGGCGTTTCAAGCCTATACGATCAAACGACAAGTCTGATCGTTATGCAACTTGAAATCCTACAATAATTCACCGTTACGGATCTGATGAAACTAGTTTCGTCGAAATCGGAGTCAGTGGCCAAAATGGCTATTTTCCAGTTAATTAAATAAATTAATATTAAATTAATTAATCACTTCTTCAATTTAAATTCCATAATCAACAAATCTTATCATTTTTGACTTCTTAATCAATCACAATAATTTACACAAACTTAGGTACCAAATAAAATAAATAGATTTACCAATTACAGTGTTTCTTCAATCTTAATTAAAGTCAATTAATTCATAGTAGTTCCAAATGGGAATTGGTTTGGTACAATTCCAACCCTTCTATTAAATCCATTAGTACCATATAAACATATTTAACATTTGTTTAAGTTTCATTAAACTGATACTTCCAATTTCACCTTTATTCGTATTAATTATTTTATTTCCACTTATTGTGTAATAACTACTGTAGTTCAATTATATTGAAATTTGTCAATTTCATCCATTAATTGAGATTTTAAATCCAATTAATTAATTTACCTTGGTTCCATCCTTTATTACATCAATGGTTACTTACCTAATATCGGATTTATCTAATCACTAATTTCCATATGAATTTAAAGTTAAATGAATTCACAACTATAGTTTTTAACTTTTAATTTTAATAAATTCATTAATTATCAATTGCATTTCCAATAAATCCATTTATTTGATTTTTAAATCTTATTAAGAATCAATTATTAACTTACCATCTTAAAGGTGATGTCAACATGGGTTTATATCTATTACACTAATATTCCCAATTTCATGTTAATTCACATTTACGTAATATTTAAATATTAAATTTCATTTAATTTTAATTAATCCAATTATTATAATTTAAATTCCAATAATTTTTTTTATTTTATTTCAATCTTTATATCCCATCCACTAATTTTAAATAACATAGTTAACGTTGGTTTTACATTACATTACATCAATATACTCAACTTTCCTTCTTTATTGTGTATTAACTATATTTTCCACTTATATTGGAATTTTGCCAAATATAACATTTGGATTACTTCCTTTATTGGGATTTCATTCAACTTGTTTATAGTCAACTTATATTACCATCACTACCTTTATTTTTTATTATTGCTTCATTCATAAACCATTAACAATACATTATTACCAAATATTATCTTAATTCACACTAACGTAATATTTGGTTTCATTTTATTGCATTTGGTTTCAATAAATTGGGATTGCACTAAATTAGTTATTTATCCACTTGTATTAACATTATTAACTTAATTTACATCCAATTACTATTAACCAATATATTATTTCATTGGTTAATTCAGTACTTACTTTTATTTACCTATTTTCCATTTTATAACCAAGTGCAACAATTTTCACTCTTTCATTATTGGGATTTTACTCTAATTGTCTATAATTAATTTTAATAACAATTGCTACACTTCATTCTTAGCGTTCGCTTCATTTTAAATTATAGCGTTTTTTTATTTCCTTCCAAATTTAATTACAAAAATCTTATCAAATTAACCAATTTAATTATCGAAATCTACGGTTCATTACGCTCTCCCCCACTCAAAACTTTTCGTCCCTGAAAAGGAAAAATAAGGGGAAAAGAAAGGATTAAGTAGTCAATACGTCTTATCCAAAATATTAATTTTATAAACAAATAAATTTACAAAATTTAATATTTTAAATAAAAGATACTAACTTATAACCATTAAATCTTTTTATACTCAAATAATTAAAGTTTGGAAAACTTTTTATAAAATTTTCTAGGTCCAAAAATTTCGGAAAATTTCGGCAGAGTCTCCTTTGTACAGAGAGGTTTGGGAGAAAATATAATATCAAATATAACAATATACAACATATATTTTTCAAAATAATATATCTCAACCTGGGAAAAACAATATAATAGCGCTATAAAATCGTAATCCGAGAACGTACCTATTTGTCGGGCAATTTACGCTTATTTTATGAAACCAAAAGCAGTAGCAATTACTTCCATAACCTGTATTTCACTTATATAATCCAAAAGAGTTAAGAACTATATAAAATGAAATATTAGTTTTGTGTCAACTACTAACAAACAAATCAATATAAACAACAACCTTGCAATCACAACATGCAACCATCATATGAAGTCAACAAAATCAACCATCCATATGTCCATAGCAAATGAAACAACTAGTTGTTTGGGTTCAAAAACTTTAAATCGTACAGAATGGAGGATAACTATTAAGTGCACCATTTACTCAACAGTCCTAGATGAAACTAAATAGATTATTCATACATCTAAGCAAATTTAAAGTGTTATTGCCCAAACAACCATAAACCAAACAAACAACAATTCCAAACAATAGATCAAGTTAATTTTTATCAATTTCATTTCATAATATTTGTTGTTTGATTTCCTTTTTATTAATATAATGATTTATCTTTTAATTCACATTTATTTCTTGCAAATTTTCATTTTTATTTATTCATATCAAATAGTTTCTTTTTATTGCATTACATTCATTCATTCACTACTTAATTTCATTTATTTACAGTATTCCTCTTTCTACCTATTTTTATTATAACTAACCTCAACATTTACTTAAGTTTATTGTCATTTCTTTACAACCTTTCTGTTATATTTAATTAGTGGCCTTTCAGTCATACTTAGTTTACAAAATTTATAACATTAATTTCTTATTTATAAAAGCAAATTCATTTACTTGAGTATAAAATTTTACACTTACAATACTTACTTCCTATTGCCTTAATTATAGTAACATTTCAATTATAACTTAAGTTCACACAATTAGAACATCAAATTCTTATTTGTAAGAGAATTCATTAATTACTTTTATTACCTTAACTTTATTACATTCTTAAAAAGCATATATAACTTACCAAGGATTTAAAAATTGAAATGTCTAATAAGAAGATGTAATAGAAAGTTACACAAGTTTATTTTATTTCTTTTAATTAACTTAATGTATTATAATATCTTTTTGTTTAATAAGTTACAATTTTAAATTTCCTTTAATCCCATTTATAACTTAGCATTAAATCTCTTATTTCATTTATAGGTTTCAATTGTTAAGTAAATTCCATTTCACTACACTAATTAAAACTATTAATTAAAGGAAACTTGAGAACTAAATATCGGGTTAAATTTCAAATCATTTTAAAAATAATATATAAATGTATACTTACAACTTATATATCCAATTATATTTAAGACAATTAAAATTTATTTTTGGTTATCAAAATAAATCCATAGTAAAACTACTACAGTGGCCTTCCCACTTCGAAACTCGAAAATGAATGTCGATGATGCGTGCACTCATTACCGAAATTATTTTCCAGCGACAGAGAGGGGAGTACAGAACTTATTTCTTTCCAAAGTTTCTTTAAAACAATTCTTTCAAATCTTATTGAAATATTTATTTCAGAAAATACTTCTAAATAATATTGTTATCATATTCCGAAATCATTCAAAAGATATTTTCAAAACCCCGGAACTTAAGTTCTAAATTTCGAATTCCATTTACTCTCATTTTAAATCTTATTTCCAACCAATATTTATAAATTCCACTACCTAACAACCAATATATTACAACCAATTATATATGATTTATAAAAAATTATTTTATATATATATAGAAAATATAATAAGCAAAATTATTTCATTCGCCTATATTCAAAACAAATATTGTGTCGGTCTGTCCTATTAAGTGTTTAGAAATCCCTGTTGATGTCATGGCGTCCTATGCACCAACTAGAATTTATAAATACAAAACGGAACAAATTAACACAATATCAGAGCCTTTTTATAACACTAACAAATACGCTATCTCATATATATACATTCAGCGACTCATCATAGGGTATTGCTACCCTATTAATAAAGAGTCAGACCCCACAAAGCTAAGGTTTATCGCTAAACCAAAGCCCTGATACCAGATGTAATATTCCACCTTTTTGTACGCTTTAAATCGATGATAAAACACACACGTCAAACTTAAACCATACAGAAGGGCGGATTATTATGGGGTAAATAAGAAAAAGCAGAGAAAGAAAAACAAAATAGAATCTTGCAGCGGAACGATAAAATATAATAATCAAATAAATAGTTCATGAAGCTATTTCTTGATTTTACTTATAAAATACATATCAGAGTTACACATACCAGAGAATAATCAATAACAATGCAGCGGAACAATGTGATGCAGTGGAATATAACAAATAATAGCAATACAAATCTTCGTCTTCGTCCTCCAAAGATAAAGTATTCAAATCCTGAGATGCTCAGACTGACCCAAGCGAATTGAAAAGACAAAACACTCAAGTCAGAACTAAAAGATCTTATGTAAGTTAAATCAACGGTAAAATATGGGTGGAACGGCGTCAGAGATGTTTACGAGATTTGACATCTCTTATCCAGTGTCTAACGTGAATGCGGTAACTTAAGAGATGCTCGGGATTCACATCTCCTAAGGATCCGTTAAACTATTTACTATGTAGCAATATTTCTCTATTATAATAATGTCTATAGTAAAATAAACTTACTTTTAAATAGCACTAAGGAGTGACCCAATATTCCCCTTAACACAATAATAGTCTCAGTAGTCCATCCAGTATCAGCGCATCTCCAGATCGGGAGACTACCCTAAATACTCCACGGGCTACAGGAGAAAACCAAAATCATACAAGGCGCGCTAGGGTAGGTGACACGGCACACAAGGCAATGCCAGGGTAGATAAACCAATTATGCATCCGGGCTGGTGGAAAACGTAGCAACTACTACCGCCCACCTCGAGCCACACCCTCAAAATCAAAAATCAAAAGCGGCCACCGAATCAATCCAAAAGTCAGAGTATAATATCGAAGGGATGTGTCCGATAAGAGGGGCTGCCTCCTTGGCCTGAGAATCGCTCCTGTTTTAGCCATCTTATGCCAACTCATGGAAGTCGGGTCTATGTATATACCTTAATAGAACGCCGCCGCCATCCTACTCTATTCTGGAATCTCCACCACGTAAACGGTTGTTAAAGTGGTTTTCGGAGTTTGCAGAGAGTATGACAACTTCCGATCCCGGTCTCTTTAAAAACAAACTTTATTATAACACCGCGGTCATTTCAAAATAGTTTATACTTTAACCAAATATCACATAACTTTCAAAACCGAATAAATACAATATCATTTCCATTTTTAAAACCAAATCAATATGGTATCATTTTAATAAACCCAAATCAATATAATATCATTTTTATTTCAAATATATCTCTTTTCTAAAATCATAGCACTTTTAAATTTATAATATTTCGAAACCAAACGATTGAAATATAACCTTTCGAAACATAATACTTAGAATTTCATAGCTTCTAAACCATAACTTCCAAAACTTAAATGGTTTGGATATTCAAATAGTATATAAAATAAAATAGTTTGGATTTTTAAATTAATTTATAAAGTACAGTAATTTCCTCAACTTTACAATTTTATTCACTTTAAATTAAATCTCAATTAATAACTTTCAACTCACTTTCAGTTTCAATAAACCATTTCAATTTCCATATATTTCAAACTTTGAGTATTAAATAATTTCAAAACTAAGGTTGGTAATTACGATTCGATAATTTAATGTTCTATTATTTAGTTTAGAAATATTTGCATAATAAATCCATTATCATTTAAATAAAACTCAAATTACAAATAACTAAATATTTCCTTCAACTTATTATACTTGAAATCTTCGTTTAATTCATCTTAAACCAAAATCCAGTTATAAAAATCATACCTTCAAAATCTCAATTTTATTAAATTTCAAATCAATTTCATATTTTTCTTCCCACCTTATTCTCATTTAAGTTATTATAAACTCCGGAAATATAATTTAAATAATACTTAACCATATTACATCTTAATAAAATCAAACTTTATTATTTAACTTCTTTTATACTTTAAACCAATTTTATACATAGCTTAAAACCAAGAATTTAACTATATATAAGATAACATTTATAAAATATACAAATCAATATCTCATAAAACCATATATTTCTTTACAAAACCATAGAAAATCATTTCAAAATATTTTTATATATAGACCACCGTGTCTGTATACAATTTTCTACCCTATGGTCAAGTGATACAGATATTTATCATTTCAATCCGTAACTTAAAATAATATGCAGTTATATATCATTTCAAACCGCAATCCCGAATGAAATAAAAATGTATAACAACTTGCAGTTTATAACAATATAAAATACAACATCCATTCATCCAATGTCAAACAACAACCATTTATCACAATCATCATCCAATTCAAACAATAACATCAATATAAAACAGATAATAAATAACAGGTATTTACTGGCAGTTTATATTATAAATTAAATAACAATTTAAGTTAATAAATTCAATTTAACTGGGATGAAGATTAAAATATGCTAAATAGTCATAAATAAATTTCTAATCACATCAAAAATTAATTTAACACACATAAGAAATTTTAGAAGTTGTGAGTGGATTAAAACACTCGCCTTTTGAATTTAAATTGGATTTAAATCCAATTTAAATCCAAAATTTGAATAGTTTTCGAATTCATCCAAACCCATGCCAAAATGTCTAGAATCTCAATATGATTCCAACGCAAAAAACCTTGCATGAATCGAACCTCATATGCAAAAGTTATGCAGTTTAGAACATTTACGGTTTAAATCAAATCAAATTAAATAATATATTATACTTTATCTACGTTAGATTGCCACGTCACTCACGAAAACTCTGCAGGCCGAAACCCTAGCTCACGTGAACATTTCATATGCAACTCCAATTCCAACCGCCACCATCGACCCGATATCCCGCCGTCTACAACGACCATCACCCAGATCAAAGGCCACCTCCGTGACGCTTACACCAGACCGACCCCCCTTTGCAAACTCCTCGACTCCGGCGCCTCCTTGTGCCATGCGACCGCCGCCGCTTCCCAGGCCAACCATGGCTACTTCTTCATCGTGAGGCACAAACGAACACTACCCCGATGATCTACTCGACGCCAGCTTCGTAACGGTACTACCCGATCGCTGAACTGTTGACGATCCGCCGTTGGATTGCTGAAGCTCCATAACGAACGGTAGAGGTTCAACCTTGATTTATAAACAAATGATAATTTGAATCCAAAAACGAATCACAAAATTGAGATGCGCTCTTCGATAGCTTTCCGACGATATAAAATTTGATATAGTTTGTGGAGTTTGAAATTTTTATTTGATTTTTGAATTGCAATTGGATCTACAATTTGATTGTCTGCCATTGAGGAGGATAGACAGCTGAATTGTACGTACGGAACAATGAGGATAAGAAGTAGGCTAGGGTTTATAACGAGGTATAAATATGCAAAGCTAAAATTAGAATGGGTGGACCCGATTGATATACACATTGAACGATAAAATGGCCCAAAAACCCGTTCTGACTCCGGAATGAAATTGGGTCAACCCATATATCAAGATAGATGTTTTAAAATATTTTAAAATCAATGGAACAGGTTTCAGATCCAATTCCATTGTATTGAAAAGTTGTGCTAAAATCAAGTTATTTCAAATTGATTTCAATTGATTCGATTTCAAGCGTTTCAAGCCATACAATCAAACGACAAGCCCGATCGTTACGAAACTTTAAATCTTACGATAATTCACCGTTACGGATCTGATGAAACTGATTTCACCGAAATCCGAGTCAATGGCCAAAATGGCTATTTTCCAGTTAATTAAATAAATTAAATATTAAATTAATTAATCACTTCTTCAATTTAAATTCCATAGTCAACAAATCTAATCATTTTTGATTTCTTAATCAATCACAATAATTTAAACAAACTTAGATACCAATTAAAATGAATAGATTTACCAATTACAGTGTTTGTTCAATCTTAAGTAAAGTCAATTAATTCATAGTAATTCCAAATGGGAATTGGTTTGGTACAATTTCAACTCTTCTATTAAATCCATCATTACCCTATAAACATATTTAACATTTGTTTACGTTTCATTACACTGATACTTCCAATTTCACCTTTATTCGAATTAACTATTTTATTTCCACTTATTGTGTAATAACTACTATAATTCAATTATATTGAAATTTGTCAATTTCACCTATTAATTGAGATATTAAATCCAATTAATTAATTTACCTTGGTTCCATCCTTTATTACATCAATTGTTACTTACCTAATATCGGATTTATCCAATCACCAATTTCCATATCTATTTAAAGTTAAATCAATTCACAACTACAGTGTTTAACTTTTAATTTTAATAAATTCATTAATGATCAATTGCAATTCCAATAAATCCATTTATTTGATTTTCAAATCTTATCACGAATCAATTATTAACTTACTATCTTAAAGGTGATGTCAACATGGGTTTATATCTATTACACTAATATTCCCAATTTCATCTTAATTCACATTTACGTAATATTTAAATATTAAATTTTATTTAATTTTAATTAATCCAATTATTAAAATTTAAATTCCAATAAATTGTTTTTAGTTGATTTCAATCTTTATATCCCATCCACTAATTTTAGATAACATGGTTAATGTTGGTTTTACATTACATTACTTCAATATACTCGAATTTCCTTCTTTATTGTGTATTAACTATATTTTCCACTTATATTGAAATTTTGCCAAATATAACATTTGGATTACTTCCTTTATTGGGATTTCATTCAACTTGTTTATAGTCAACTTATATTACCATCACTACCTTTAATTTTTATTATTGCTTCATTCATAAACTATTAAAAATACATTATTACCAAATATTACCGTAATTCACATTAACGTAATATTTGATTTCATTTTATTACGGTTGGTTTCAATAAATTGGGATTGCACTAAATTAGTTATTTATCCACTTGTATTAACATTATTACCTTAATTTACATCCAATTACTATTAATCAATATATTATTTCATTGGTTAATTCAATACTTACTTTTATTTACCTATTTTCCATTTTATAACCAAGTGCAACAATTTTCACTCTTTAATTATTGGGATTTTACTCCAATTGTCTATAATTAATTTTAATAACAATTTCTACACTTCATTCTTAACATTCGCTTCATTTTAAATTGTAGAGCTTTTTATTTCCTTCAAAATTTAATTACAAAAATCTTATCAAATTAACCAATTTAATTATCGAAATTTACGAGTCGTTACACATCTATTTTAGGATTTGCTTATCTATGGTGGATCTTCGTCCGATCGATGATCGGTGATGTTGCAGTGTAGAGGGCGCCAAGGGCTTCCGATCCATGCGGTTGATTCTTTTCAGGGTGCATTGATTCGCCAGAAATGGGCGATTAAGGTGGCATTGTCGCTCACGGTGGCAGAGCACGGGACGTGGTTATGGTGGTCGTGGAGGCCTTAGGGGAGGCGGCTCGGAGAGGGGATGTCAGCAGCATCGTCTGATCGTGGTGGAAGCGCCTCTAGCAGCGACGATTTAGTGACGAGGGTAGCGGTCGTATAGGTTTAGGCATGGTTTGGAGCATGAATGCTAGGGTTGCGATGGTAAGATTATTACGATTTTTTTAATTTTAATTTAAATTTTAAAACTTCTAACTCGATTAACTTTTCATACAAGCTCGTATTTGAACGCGGTTTCTCCATTGTGATCATATCGAAATTTCAAACGACATGTAACTTGTTTGGTTAGATTCTGATTCGGTTGAATTTTTGGGCTATATTTGGATTTTATATCGACTAAAAATCGAAGGGGAGTGATTTAACCCACACAAAAATACTAAACCATCTTTTGTTAGTTTAATTAAATTTATGATGTGATAAGAATATTATTGGTTGTTGTTTGTTAGTTTAATTTGACATTTTAATTGAAATTTAATTTTTTAAATTGAATTGTCATTTTAATTAATAGTGAGTTTAAACTGCTAGTTAAAAATACCTGATAATGATAACAATTTGATTGTTGTGATTTATTGGCTGATTTGGTGGTTGATTGTAATGGATGCTTAATTATTGACATTTGGATGATTGGACGTTATGTTTTTATATACGTTGTTATCACACTGCAGGTTTCCTTAGTCTGTTATTAGGAAAATCACTATGAGTTGAAATGATACGTTCCCAAATGATCTTATAGATTAGAAAAATCATTATGAGTTAAAGTGAAACCCAAGCGATTTTATTAATTTGGAAATTATTGATTTGGGATATGAGTTAAAATGATATATACTCGAAAAATTTAACTATTTTGTGGTTGAAATGGCACATACCCGATCACTTGACCATAGGGTAGAAAATTATATACGGGCACCGTTGATCGGTTTTAAATTATTTCTAAATGGTAAAGTATGTTTGATTTTTAAATTTAATTTAATGAATTTATTTAAAATTTATATTTTGAAAATAATTTATTTTATCTGTTTTAAAAGTTTCAAATTATAGGTTAATATATGCTTTTAAATGCGAATTTAAGATTTTAACTTATAATTTTATTGAGTTTTCAAATATATAATTTAAATAGTTTAAAATTTAATTTAATAAATATTTAATATAGTTTTAAAAGATTTATTTAAAATTTAATTTAATATAATAAATGTTAATATAATAAATATAGATTTTTATATAATAACATTAATAAATAAATTTTAAGAAGTTAAGTAGAGAATAATTTTGTAATTAAATTTGATTTAATGGATTTTATAAAAGATTTTTATAAAGGATTTTACAATGGTTTTATAAAGGATTTTATAAAAGATTTTTATAAAGGATTTTGTAAAGGGATTTATAAAGGAACTTGTGTAAAGGGATTTGGAAGCGTTTAAAAGAAATTGCGTAGAAGTTTATGAAGGAGGAAGGGTCTTCATCTGTTTTTAAAATTTTAAATAGCTTTACAAATAGTTTTAAAGCATATAAATAGTTTAAGAGAGATTTACAAATTATTTTCGAAACTGATTGAAAGAAATCTTCCTCAGTATTTACGAATATACTTATATTATTGGAATAAGTATATGTATATCTTGGTATGAAAGTATAGACTGTTTTTTGGATTTATTATTATAAATGTTTTATAAAATGACCATGGTGTGAAAAATGTAAGTGTTTGATTGTTAAATAGACCAGGTTCGGATATTGTCATACTCTATACCAATTACGAAACCACTTTAACAATTGTGCACGTGGTGGAGAATCCAGAACGAAGTAGGATAGTTTGGCGAATGCGTCTGGTATGAGGTATGAAATGCAGTCCTGACCCCCATGGGTCGGCTTGATATGACTAAAATCAGGAGCCATAATCAGGCCAAGTTAGGTCGCTCCTCTGATCGACATGCTTCTTAGATACCATATCTGTTACTTTGTGATTGATTGGTGGCCACTTCGATTTGATTATGGGAGTGTTATTCGAGGTGGTTGGTAGTAGTTGCTATGCGTTACCACTGGCCTGGTTCCGTAATCCGATAGAATCCTACTGTAGGTATAGCCTTGTGTGCCATCTCATATGCCTTATCGAGCCCGCTACGATTATGATTTGTGTCATACCTATGTAATGCTCCCTGATAGCCCACCGATTTGGTGGAGTTTACAATACTGTATAGACTACGACATTTATAAAATGTGTTAATAAAGATATGGTTAACTCCTTAACGCTATTTTGATACTCTACTTTACTGATAGACACTACATATATAGCGTATATAACTGCATATAAATAGTTTAACGGGTCCTCAAGAGATGGAAAATCCTGAAACATCTCCTAAGTTATTGCATGTATGTCATACACTGGATAGGAGATGTAAAATCCCGTAAACATCTCTGAAGCCATTAATCTCATATTTATTTACTGTTGATTTAACTTACATAAGATTTTTTAGTTCTGACTCAAGTGTTTTGTCTTTTCATTATGCTCGGGTTAGTCTGAGCTTTTCAGTGTTGAATATCATTATTTATGTAGGACGAAGACGAAGTTTAGCATTATATTATCATTATTATTCCATTATATCATGTTGATTCCGCTACATTATCCTATTACACCTACTATGTGTATAACTCTGATTGTATTGTAAAAATGTAATCAAATGTTATTTGTAAAATAGCTTCATGAATTATTTGCTTGATTATTATATTTTGTCATTTCGCTGTGAGATTCAGTGTCTTGTTTTTCCTTCCTCTTCTCTTATTTTCTTATTTACCCCATTAACAGTCCTCCCCTTTGAATGGTTTGAGTTGACATGTGTGGTTTATTGTTGATTTAAACCATCCACAAAGACGGGTCTTTACAGTAACTGACTATCAAATCTAGACCTAATGTAACTTTGGAAATATCTAAAAGAAACACCTGAGTTATATGGCATAACCATCCTCAATGATGCTGTACTATGTGTATAAATCTTATTTTTTTTTCTTCTAGGATAAATGATAAGGAAATCCATCCACTAATGGTTAGGTAGTGAATTCCGCTCTTATCTTCATGTTTATTTCCTAAAGAACCGGGGTTGAGTTTACTGGAAGTTATCGAAAGTTGTTTCGAAGAGAGCAGCATTGGATATGTTATCCAAAAACCACTTCGATCCAACTCAAGTGTTTTAGAATGAAGAGATCTGCAAGATCATGGAATAGAAGATGGAGCCATTGAAGTGCAAGGCTGCTTGCTATTAATCCTGCGGAATATTCCAGAATGGATATAGTAAAAGTAGTGCCTTCAGTTTGTCCTTATCCTGGACAACTTGTATGGATGAATGCTTACACCGCATTACTGCTTGAAAGGCAGTGCTAGCATTCTAAGTGAGATTGCTATTCAAAAGGCGAGCACAGCCTCAGGCCTCATCAACCAGAAATGACTAAAATCATAGGAGATGCAGTAAGGGTAAGTGGATTGCTCCCATTGGGTGTGTCATCACCTTTGTAGATACATCTACATATTTATAGAACTATTATGAATGAGATCTCAATAAAAGGTTTGCAAAGGGTTTGGGAATAGTGTTTTGAAAAGATCTTTTGATCGAATGTTTATAAACTGATTTTAATTAATTAAAGATTAATTAATAAAGGTTTAGTGTATTCCATATGGAATTAAATCAATGTTGAATGATTATTTATTTGATAGTTAAATAACCGATTATCAAATCTGGACCTAAATGTATCTTTAGAAATATCTAAGAGAAATAACTAAGTTATATGGCACAGTCATCCCCAATAATGTTGTACTATGCATATAAATCCTGTTTTGTTCTTCTAGGATAAATAATGAGGAAATCCATCCACTATCGGTTTGGAGCTGAACTCCGCTCTTATCTTTTTTTTATTTCCTAAAGAACTGGGGTTGAGCGTACCAGAATTTATCGAAAGTTGTTTCAAAGAGACCGTATTAGATATGTTATTGGAAAACCACTTCGATCTAACTCAAACATTTCAAACTGAAGAGATCTACAAGGGTATGAACAAAAGATGGAGCCATTGAAGTGCAAGGGCAGCTTGCTATTAATCCTGAGGATTATTCCAAAATGGATATAGTAAAAGTAGTGCCTACGATTTGTCCTTATCTTGGAAAACTTGTATGGATGAATGCTGGCACTGCATTACTTCTTGGAAGGCAGTGCTAGCATTCTATGTGGGATTGCTATTCAAAAGGCTACCGTAGCCTCAAGCCTCATCAACCGAGAATAATAAAATTAGGGGAGATGCAACAAGGGTAGGTGGATCGCTCTTATTTGTGTGTGTCATCATCTTTCTAGATACATCTACATATTTATGGAATGATTGTGCATGAGATCTCAATAAAAAGGGTTGCAAAAAAACCAAAGTGATGACATATTCAGTGCTTTCCAGTAAGGGGTAGGTCAATCTTATATTGCCGGAGGATCCTGGCGAGGTCCTCGATACATTTCTAGATATGTATCATAATATATGGTACCCCGATACCTTATCATAGTATGGAATCCAATCTTAAATAGTCGCATTTGCGTTGTTGATTGTAGAAACTAGTATGATGGAATTTAATAATGGTAAAACAATTTCGGCTACTTTTATGTATTTTTTTAAAATGCTTAGACATTGTTATAATATTATTGAATTTTTTATAAAAAGTGTTTTGGTTACCATGAGGTAAAAACCCGTCCGTGTTTGTGTGTGGCATGGTCTTAAGAGATAACTTTGATTTTAAATGGATTTTAAACATAACATTTCAGTTGTTTGAGTTCACTCACATCAGACCCATGTCTGATCCATTTTTTTATTTTCTTTCCCTGAAACTCTTAGGTGCTCAAATTTTTATAGGCAGCCAAGTAATTCTGGTTTTTCCCAGATGCATTTTAGAGGAGCTTGGAGTAGGAGGCTTCATCGGTAGCTAGTTATTATCTTATTTCCGTTGTATTATATGTATCTTTTATCAGTTAGGTAGGAACAAGCTGTTATCATCATCTTAGCATAGAATTTGTATTAGTATGACTCTAATGTATCATTTTTGAAATTATTTAAATTATTATATTGACTAATATAATTTATTTCGTTACATTGCGAGATCTATGATTATTTAGTTTCTTCTATCTTCTTTCTTTCCCCTAAAAATTTGTCTTTCTGGCACTTAGTTGTTCGGCACGTGAATACCGTGGCTATTTTAGTGTCGACTTATAGGGTTTGAAAAGGTGGGTCATTACACATTTGGTGAAACATCTTTAGCCTTAAGGGATATATTAGACATCTCTTTGGGACTCTAGTATAATCCACCTACTTCTCAAATAACTGGGAATGAGTCAAACGGAAATTATTGATTGTTGATTCGAAGAGGCCGGGATAAGATAAGTTATCCAAAAACCACTTCTAACCAACATAAACGTTTGAATGGAGGACATCTGAAGTGCAAGGGCTGGTGGTTACTGATCCTAAGGGTAATTCCAGAATGGATGCAGTAGAAGTAGTGCCTTCAGTTTCATTAAGTCCCAAAACGAACTTGTATGAGTGAATGCTTGCATTGCATTGTTGCCTCAAGGGCAGTGTTAGCATCCCGTGTGGGAATTTCTTAGAGGAATAAGGTAATCATTTACAAGCCTCACACGGAGTAAACGACTAAATCAGGGAAATGTGGTAGGGCTATATGAGTCGCTACCATTATGGTATGATCATCATCTAAACTAGAGCGATATTTATGGTTTACGTATACTTCGGACCCAATATGGTTGTTTAATCACATCCAATAGGATTATCATATTTGGCGCTATCCTATAATGGAAAGGGCCGATCCTATGTAGTTAAGGTGCTATGCATTGGACCTTCGAAAACATTTTATCTAGAGGTGTGCTAATTCAGTGGGTAGACCCTACCTTTTCGTAGTTGGAATCCATTTTCCAGTACGGGCCTTCAGACTTGATTGTATATCTATTATGCTGGAATTTAATTAATGTAATAATTTTAGCTCTGATCCAATATTTACTTTAACACTAGACATTACTATAATATCATTAGATTTTCCATGAAATGTTATGGTTATCATAAGGTAAAGCTCATCCCTATTTATATGCGATGTGGTCTTACGTGGAACATTTTATTCCTGAAAGGTTTTGCAACATTAAAAAACCATTTGATATGAGTTTCCTCACGCCGGTTTACCAAATTAATCCAGACGTTATTTTCTTATAATGCTCATGTTAACCCAAGCATGTTTTAGATTTGTTCTGGATGCTTTGGAGCTTCAACAGATAAGCATGTTGCCTCTAAGACGTATCTTTTTATTTTCATTGCATTATCTTGTTATATTTATCAAAAATTGAAACGATAGGCTGTTATAATTGTCTAGGCTGATGATATGATTGGTCTACCTTGGTTGATGTATGTATGTTGTAGTTTTTCTTCTGTAATGAAATTGTGTATATTATTGATTACTCGTTATGATGTGAGATTTTATTCTGCCTTTTATTTTTGTTCACTCCAACAATTTTTCTGTCGGAAACTTAGATGCTCGATACATGAATACCGTGTATGTATTAGTGTCGAATTTTGAGGGTTGAACAGGCAGGTGTTACTGTTGGTATCAGAGCTTAAGCTAAGCGAACACCTAGGCTTTGGTGGGATAAAATCGTTATAGATAGGGTTAGTCATACCCTAGAACAAGTAAACTCATTAGAGATAGGATTAGTAACATCCTAGAGTGAGTTTGAGCATATTATATATATGTATGTTGGAGAGAATATTTATTAATGCATAAAATTATTTATATTGTCTTGTTTGATTCATTAAGTTTGAATTTTGGATCATGGGTAAATATGAGTAGCCAACATTATTGATAGGGATCTCAAAACAATTGAACAAGTCGAATCAATACAATATTGTTTTAAAATTGGTAATTATATAATTATTCCTAGGAATATATTTTATATAAAGAATAATTTTCAAAAAAATTATATAGTTACCTATAAAGTGTTTTTTTAGGAGTTAATGATAATATTCAATTATCATTATCTAGGATTTGATTAGTCATACTAGCCTAGTCTTGAGCATTGGCTATGGATTGTAGATTCATATATAATCCTTCCTTTTAAATCATAAGTTCGGTAGATAGAATTTGTGGGAAAATTAAAACGAACACCTTGTGAATTAAATTTCATAGTTTGACTATAAGGGGTTCAATGTTATATTAGGTTGAGTTTTAATAAAATTTGACCATTAAAAGAAAACTAGGAAGTTTGAGATAAATAAGGTGAAAGAAATATTTCAAATGATTTTACAGAAAGTTGATTTTATAAATCATGTTTATAAAATGTGTTTCAAGAAAAGGGAATTTTTGAGAATATTAAACCACGAAGGTTTTGAAAAGGATTTCAAATTTAATTGGAAATAAATTTTAAATAAATTTTTTCTTTGGATAATTCGAGAAATGAGTTTCAATTAATTTTATAATGATCTGAATAATCTTCTAAGTGACGACCTGATGTTTGCTTTAGCATAATGCACTTAATAAATTATTCTTTTAGTCATTGTATGATCGAAACGAGTTTGAATCCAAAAAAAATAATCTAAAGCAAGTTCATAATAAATATTTTGTAAAAAATTATTTAGCTGGTAATGTTTTAAAAAAAGGGATTTGAAAAGAAGTGTTTTTGTGATTAACTAGCTTGAGTAGCTCTAAAATAACCAAAATAAGAAAGGGACGTGTTCAGATGGTAAACACTTCTCTTGAGTATTACCCTTCTTGGCAAGAGGGTATATGATATGTGGTAGTATCCAGTACCTTGATATCATTTTTGATTTACTCAGGCTATATGTATATTTCCTAGGGGTTAAAAGGAAGTATCATTTCAAAAGATTTTTGAAATAAAAACATGGTATTTCGCTCTTAAGTGTACCATCCCCCTTCTTGTAGGCCCAAAACTAACTGCTATGGATGCTGTAGTCATCTATAGTTATTAATCCTCGGTGACCAAATACAACGATATTAGATACATTGATACACAGAAATATAATAACATAGAGAGAAAAATTAAGCAACAACAAATTTCACATTCCATTTTAAAATATTCCAATTTAGTTACATAATGTCAATACGTAGACCATGTACAGATATCATCTAATTAATACAAAATACGCCAAGAGCGAGATATAAAGATGCCCCCTTGGTAGATCAGAGTATATAATAAGGTAACAAAACAGATTTGCCTTTACAATCAAAACACATAGTGGAAATAAAAGAACTCTGATAACAAGCTTGCCTCCTACACGTCTTCGGAAGCTTTATTCATCTAAAAGAACACCTGGAAACTCAACTCTCAATCTACTCAAAATCAATTGAGTACCCGAGAGTTTAAGGGAAAAAAACTTTGAGTTAGACAAAAGGCCTGGTATGAAAAATAATCTACCATCCCAAACAGTTTAGATATCTAGTGAGACTAAGCCGCTTAACGGAATAGGTTTTCCGCTCACTAGTATCCTAAAACATTTATAGAACCATATATTGTTCTCCTGCATTTACAATGGTTAAAAACATATTATTTCAAGATATTATGATGATATGCTAAACAAGTAAATCAAATCTGGATTACCCATAACGATGTATTCTGACTATCTGTCTCAATTATAGTTTCTAAGATTACTATTAATCTATCAAATGTATATGGACTATCTGTCTGATTTTATAGTTTTCATCGGATCACTAAGAACCTACTGGTGACTGCAATATCTTATCTCTTATCCTAGATTTCATGGGCTAACTAGGAATCTATTGACTAATTGTCAATATCTTAATCTAGATATAGTTTTCATGGGCTAACTATAAACCTATTGACCCCTACCAATATCAATCATAGTTTTCATGGGTTGACTGTAAACCGACTGGCCATTGCCAATATATTTTGTTATACATAGTTTTCATAGGGTTAATGTGAACCTATTGGCCCCAGGCAATATTTATAAATAATATTTTAACATTTCTTAAATTGTATTCACTACTGGGTCAACCAAGCTGGATATTTTTCCCTTCCCCAAAATAGTGTTATAGGTTAATTAAAATATGAATAAATATATGAAGAGGTAATCATAACATTAAAATAATACCAACACCTGTGGTTTAACATCCTTGAAATTATTTTCTGTAAACCCTGGTAAAACCCTTTAACCTTTTAATCAGGGAGAACTTCTTCAAAGACTCTTTATTTATTTATGCCATGGTTATTCCTTTAAATTTGAGATTGGGTTTATGTATTGAAAATCATAAAACATCTCTTTCGAATCCTCAGGATAAAGTCCTTCGAAAGCCAAGAAAAATTCTTTTCAAAACACAATAAATAGACCTTTTAAAGCCTTTGTTAAATAATCACTTTTGAAACTAACAATATCTTTCAATGATATTAAAACATTCTTTAAAACATAGCTTCGAAACCAATGAAAGTACCCCTTCGAAAATATTGGGTTCTACTTGTAAATCATCATTTGGCTTAAAGTAGGTATATATGAAAGTATATATTTGGAAATCCATAATAAGATTGTTTTAGGAAAATTTGATGGTGTTGGAACCATCTATTCGAAAGCTCAAAAGATTTGAGTTAAAATTTCAAAGAATAGCGTCGAAACCCCTTTTTGACCCCCATTGTCTTCGGAACCCTCAATCCCATTCGAAAGCATTTATGAAGTGGCTTAGCTTAGGTTAAAATAAAGATGACCCTTCAAAAGTATTGATGACTTCAATACACTCGAAAGGAAAAATAGTAGATGGGTTTCGACTTGGTCGAAACCACTACATTCGAAAGCTTTTATTCAAAAACAAAAGGAATCCATTCAAAAGATAATACTTTAAAAATAATATGGCAGCCTTCTTTGAAAGTTATTTGAAACCTCTTTTGAAAACATATGTTTGGACTATGTCGAGAGTTCTAAACAAAATAAAGCAAACACTTAACTTTGGGTAACAAAACAAGGTTTTGACTCCATCGGAAGCATTCCTTTCAAAACCTTGGCTTCCATCTTTCCTCCAATCCACTATGTATCATCTAATTGATACCTTGTATATTGGTTTTGACTAGGTGGGTTTCGATGGAGGGGGTTTCGTATGAGATGGAAAGGAGGTCATTTGAGTCAAAAGGTCCTGCTATATGAGGCAGAACTAATTTTCTAAATTAAAGACTGAAATATAGCTACTTTTAGTAATTGCTTTGTAACTACTTGCCCATTTGTAATCCTTTGAATGGTTGCCTTAAAATTTTTAAAATACTTTACAATTAAAACTGTAGCATTTATCAAATTCGAATCAAAAAATCTAATGTTTAAGCCCTTTCATTTAACAAAACCGATATTTTCAAATAAGTCCCTCTTTTAACTTAATTTATTTTCCCTAGTAAATCAATTGGGAAAATCCCCAAGAATCGTAGAGAATTTCTTTCATCATGTAATCAAACATATTAAAATTTCAGATCCAATTTCTTATTGAAATATTCAAAATAAATTTTAAACTCAATTATACCATATTTTCCTTTAGAAATTCATAATAAATTTTCTATAGCTTGGAAAATTCTGAAAATTAAAACCCATCTCTAAAATCATGTTTTACTTAACATGTAATTTTTCCATGGCATTCTAAAGTCAATAACTCTTGGTTTAGCCTTAAAACTACGCAAATTCATATGTAAAGGAATTAAAATAAATCAAATACAATATAGCTCAAGCATATCATCATCCATATCATCATACAAATAGTTTAATCTTAAATCCGAAAATATATGAATAAAAAAAATAGAAATGGAATGAATTATTATTTACCTTAGATATGATAAGGAATTTGAGATTTATTCTTGATTAATTCCTCCTAGCTTTGATCCTTAGTTTAGATTAACTTTTCTCTATTCTTCCTTGTTAATGGCCGGCTCCAATTTAGGTTTTTGATATGCCGTGGAAAATGAAAATGAAACGTGAATGGGCAATTACAAAGGTGTATAGCGATGAGCATGAGGGGGTGTGGCTATTTACTAATATGCCCATGTGTAAATTAATTAGCTTATAAACCAATTCATGCCCCATTTATTTTATTATTAAGCAGGGCCCTATATATGATTTGTTGAAATCTTGATCCCCTTATCATTATTATTCTATTTAATTTATCTAATTAAATCTCCTGAATAATGTTATCAAAAATTAGGGATGTTACGGGCTCCCCCCTTAAAGAATTTCAATCTCCAAATTCAGCAAGGACTAAATACTAGACATAGAAATCATCTGTAACAACTCTTAACAACCATACTAGTCAATCTAATTAGCAACTATCTATATAAATCTAATATAGACATACCCTTAAAGTAGACCAGGATAATTATATCTAATCTTATCTTCTGTCTCCCAAGTATAGCCCTTCTTGTTGTCTATCCATTGAACTTTCACCAACTTGATTGTCTTGTTCCTTAATCTTTTCTCACATCTCGCTACAACCCAAAATGGTTGTCTAACAATAGTCAAATTAGGCCCTATTACCAAGTCTTCCAACCCTACCGAAGGAATAATAGTCTCTAGTTTATGCACATACTTACGAAGACGAGATACATGAAATACATTATGGGAACCTGTCATACTGCTCGATAACTGTATTCCGTATGCGAGCTTCCCAATCCTCTTTATAATTTAGAATGGACCAACATATCTCAGGGCTCACTTCCCTTACATTCCAAATCACACCACACCCTTCTTAGGTGATACTTTAATGATAACCTTATCTTAAACCGATAACTCTAGGTCTTTATGCCTCTTATCTGCATAACTCTTCTATCTGGACTGAGATTCCTTCATCCTTTCTCGAATTAACTCAATCTTCTCTGACGCCTCTCTAACCAAATCTAGACCTAAGAATAATATACCTCCAGCCTCTAACCAAAATGCGGGTGATTTGCATGACCATCCACACAAAGCTTTAAAAGGTGTCATTCCTATACTAGTCTGATAACTATTATTATAGGAAAACTCGACCAAATGTAGGTGATCCTCTCAAGATTCACCGAAGTCTAATACATAAGCTCTCAATAAATCCTCGACTACTTAGTTGACTCTCTGCCCTCCCATCAGTCTAAGGTTCATATGCAGTATTCATATTAAGCTCGGTACCTAATACCTCCTGTAGATTCTTTCGGAATTCACTAGTGAACAAAGCATCTCTATCACTGACTATATTACTGGAAAATCCATGTAGTTTAACTACTTCATGACAATTTAGCTAAAATAGTTGCCATCCAGGTTGACTTAACTGGAATGAAATGAGCACCCTTGGTCAACCTATCCTCTATAATACATATATTTTCATTTCCCCCCTCTGACCTTGGCAACCCATCAATAAAGTCCATAGATACCAAATCCTATTTCCAAACTGGAATATCTAAAGGTTGAACCCACTCAGCTTTTGATGTTTATTTTTCACTTATTGACGGTTTGCACACTACCTAACCCATAAGCCAACATCCCTCTTCATGCCTTCCCAATAGAAGTTCCTCTTCATATCTTGATACATCTTGGTCCCTTCAGGATGAATCCTCATCTTGGGCCGATGAAATTCTCTAAGGACTTCCTTCCTCAAGTCTTGCACGTTCAGAACACACAACCGTCCGTTCTTTCCCAACCATTCTCTCCGATCAAGGCTAAAATCCTTCAGATCCTCGATCTCGATTCCAACCTCAAGCCTTCTGATCCTCTCAACAAACTCTAGATCCTCATTCTGCTTAGAAGCAATCCTTTCAATCAACATTGGTCGAATTTCTAAATAAGACAACATGGCGACACTATGACTGGTACTAGCAGTCGAACTTAACTGTATACCACAACTAGCCAAAGTTTCTAAATCATTACACTCTGTCAACATAGCTAACACCACATTCTGATGTTTTCTGCCAAGGGCATCCGCTATCTTATTAACTTTGCCTGGTGTATACTCTATACCAAAATCATAAGCAATCAAAAAATTCGGCTACCTCTGCTATCTTATATTCAACTTCTTTTGAGAGAATAAATACCGTAAAGACTTATGGTCGATATAAAGCTCAAACCTCTCCCCTAAGAGGTAATATCTCCAAGTCTTCAATGCGATGATCGCTGCTGCCAACTCCAGATCATGAGTATGACATCTAACTTCATACGGTCTAAGCTTTTGTGAAGCGTAGGCAATAACTTTTCCCTTTTGCATCAACAATGCTCCCAATTCAGCTCTGCATGCATCAGTACACACCACCAACCCTTGGTTTCCATCTGGAACTACTAATACTGGTGCATTGATCAACAAATGTTTTAACGTAAGGAATGCTTCTTCACATTTGTCGGACTAAACAAACTTCACCTCCTTCTTGGTTAGCTTAGTTAAGGGTGCTGCTCTCCGCGAGAAATCCTTGATGAATCACCGGTTGTAGCCAATAAGTCCAAGAAATTTTTTAATCCTAATCACCGTCTCTTCTCTCCAATTATTCATAACTTCGATCATATCTAGATCGACTCACAAGCCTTTCTCTGAAACCACGTGGCCAAGAAACTTAACCTCTTTCTTCCAAAAATGACATTTGGTAAACTTTTTCTTTAGCTGATTCCGCTTCACGTTTCAAGCACTATTCTAAGATGAACTTCATGCTCTCTCTCATCTTTAGAGTATAGTAAATGTCATCTATAAACACCAGCACAAACCTATTTAAGTAATCTTGGTAAACTCGGTTCATCAATCCACAAAGAAAAAAGGTGCATTATTAATCCAAAAGGCATCACCAACCATTCATATAAACCATACCTGGTTCTAAATGTGGTCAAACTGTCCTCCACCACTCTTAACTGATGGAAACGGATCACCAGATTTTACTGGAAAAACACTCGGCTCTACTCAACTGATCGAAGAGATCATCTATTCTTGGCAGAGGATACTTATTCTAGATCGTCCTTCCGTTTAACTTACGATAATCGATACACATCTTTAACCACCCATCTAGTTTCTTCATGAATACCACGATCGCTTCCCATGGAAAACTGCTTGGTCTAATAAAATTCCTTCCTTTAAGATCCACTAGTTGCACCTTCAATTCCTTCATCTTCGTCGGGTCATCCCGTTAGGTGGTCTACTCACAGGTTCGGCTCCGGGCATAAAATCTATTCTTAACTCAATAGCACTTTTCGATGGTAATCTAGTGACTGGCTCAAAGACATCTATAAATACTCTTGCTAGCTGAACCTGTCTTAACTCATCTCCTATCCCCATAGTACTAAGCAAAGTACTAACACTCCAGTCAAAATTTTCTACTGAGAATATTACTCGGTTATGATTCTCAACAGGTCTCGGTGATAATTCCCTATCCTGGCAAAATATTCTAGCCTCATGTCTACCTATCCAATCCATACCCATCATGATCTCGAAATCTACAAAATCAATTACATACAAACTGCATGCAAACTTATGACCAAACAAATCAAGTTCCAATTAGTCACATCTCAACCCAAGAGTTACATACCCTCCTATTGGATTCACAACCCTTAAGGAAGTAACAAGGTAGGTGGATTCTAAGCATAATTTATCAACCAAACACTGAGATATAAAAGCATGTAATTCACTAGTATAAAAAGTACCCTAACTGGAATACTCTTATGATGACCCGGAATTTTTGGATATTTGAAATTGAAATATTTAATTGATTTTAATATTTGAAAGTTAGTTTAACTTGAATTTCAAATATCACTGTTTATTTGGCAATTAAATTATTAGATTTGAAATTAGGTAAAATATTGAATCTTCAGTTTTGAGCTTGTTAAAATAATTTAAAGGCTTATAAAATGTATATCGATAATACTGAAGATAATAAATGAGTTAAAATTGAATTTAATAGTGGTTTGTCCAGTTTTAAAAATATATTGTTTAAATCGATATTTCAAAAATAGCCATCCGAGGCACAGTCTCGGAATTTGACGAAACTAGTTCCATTGGATCTGTCATAGTGTATTATTATCAAATTTTAAATTTCTGCAATATTTAGAGTTGTCGTGTAATCGTACGGTACCTTAACGCGTCGAAATCTAAATCGAAAATTCAATATAATAACTAGATCCAAAAAGCTATCTTCTCCGTATGATCGAATTTTGACTTGAAACCTTTTCCATTGTGTTCGTAATAGGGGTATAACATTATGAACGCCTGGCGGCATGCCTCAATAGGAGGTCAGGATTTTAGCTCGATTTCGAGATGTTTGAATTCAAATTAAAAGTAAAATTTTATATAGTGACCAGTCAAACAATTCACTGTAGCTTGTGATTCAACACGTATCTTCCTTTTCAAACATGTGTTCTTCTTCATGAAAAACGCGTCTCCTTCTTTCTGTTCCAAATCATAGCCCAGTCCCTCTTGTCAAAATCGATCGCGAGGCCGTCAGGAGTGTGGCCGAATCGAGTCGCAACCACTTCGCGACGATGAGCTCGAGCACGAGCAAGTGAAGGCAATGATGGTTAGGGTTTAGGGTGATTGCGATTCAGCATGGCGACACGTGAGGCTGGGCTAGATGGATATTGATGAGGGGTTGCCAGACCTTTTCCTTGGCGAAAGCAGTTCCTTTTCACGCCGCGTTCTAGAGATTGGAGTTGCGTTGGTCGCGATGATGAGGAAATAGTGCTACGTCGTGTGTCTGGGCATCTTGGGTTTTAGGATTGAGAGCAAGGTAGTTTCTATTTTCACTTTAAATATAATAATAACAATTATTAGCAATACATAAATATACAATTTATTTATTTTAATTTGATAGTACACGTATATGTATATATACAGTAAATAAAATTAATAGATAGGTGTCACAACCCAACCCCCTTACTCCAGGAAGTTGCATCGCTAATAAGAAAGAAAGGGATAGAAAAGAGAAAGAAAGAGAAGAAGAAGAAACAACACATCCGAATCTAAACGGCGGAACGAATAAATTATATTAAAAATATTATATAGTTTACAACCACTATCAGAGTACACAGATATACAACACATACTAGACAGTTATAAACACCGGTCTAGTATTTACAACAAAATACAGTCCAGAGACAACACAGAACACACAGCGGAATACTATATATCTAACGCAGAAGCCTCCTGCTCCATTACTCCTCCAATATTCGTCAAAGCTAA
Source organism: Allium cepa (assembly GCA_030765085.1). Lineage (NCBI taxonomy): Eukaryota > Viridiplantae > Streptophyta > Magnoliopsida > Asparagales > Amaryllidaceae > Allium > Allium cepa. The sequence continues at coordinate 308,625,590 of CM060931.1, forward strand.
CCTGAATCCCTTGGCTACTCGTAAAAATTTGAGTACCCAAGAGTTTACGAAACAAAAGATAAACTCCGGTCAGACATGGGTCTGGTGTGAGTAACAGGTTAAAGTTGCTTAACTTTCAAAAACCTTTTGAAAAGAAAAGTATCACGTAAGACTTCCCACACATAAACATGGAAAAGTTTTACCTTACGCTAACCAAAACATTTGATAGGAAATCCAGTGATATCATAATAGGTCTAGGGTTTTCAAGTAAATATGAAATAGCCGAAATTGTTACATGATTAAATTCCAGCTATTAGCCACAAAAGTGGGTAATATAATCAAAACCGTTGGCACTTATTGGATTTTGGATTCCATACAATGGCAGGGCTACTGGGGTACCGCCCGTCACAGTACGTGGCCTGGATCAACGTACCGAGGAGTCCGCCCGCTCCCCTGCAACACAAGGCTGGACCCATTCCTTACTAAACAGTTCCGAACAAGACCACCTCGCAGTTGGCGCGCGATTCCAACTGCCCACACAGCCGAATAAAAAGGGACCTCTAGACAAGGATCAATCTTGCTCTCCAGTAGGTGCTACCCACGAAGCCTTGCTGCACCTCCCCTGTTTTAGCCATTCCCGGTTGATGAGGCTTGAGGCTACGATTACCTTTAGAGAACACATTATCTTAGAATGCTCATCGTCCACCTGACGATGTTCTGAAAGCATTCAATCCATACAAGTTCGTTCCGGGTTCGAACGAAACCGAAGGCATTATCTCGTTACACTCATTTTGGAATCACCCTCAGAGTTAACGACGATAACCCTTGCACTCTGTATCTTCATCTCGAATCTGTAAGTACTATTCCGTCAAACTCATTATGGAATCACCCACAGAGTTATACTGACGTATAGCCCTTACACCTCGAGTCTTCCCTCTTCACATAAGATTCACAACCTATCGTTAATTTGGATCGATGTGATTTTTGGATTTCCAAATATGGAAACCCGATCCCGGTCTCATCGAAATCCAAAGCGTGTCTTTTAGGTCCAAGTTGTTTTAGAGTTTAAAACAATTCAATAACATTATCTATATACACACAGATAGATAATTCATAGATTCACAACAGATAATTATCATTATCATAACATCAGATAATCCATACTATCACTATCAAAGATAATTAATATCATCATCATAATGCAACCAATGCATCCAATCACTCAACATTATTAATCTCATAGCTGAGATTCAAAACCATTCAAAGCAACCAATCACAACTATTCATAAGCAATGATCTATAATTATACTATCTATAATTAATTTAAAATTAATTAAATTAATTACATCATCTATAATTAATTTAAAATGAATTAAATTAATTTAAAATGAATTAAATTAATTACTTACACAATATAAATCTTGCTTACATCATCATTAATTAATTACAAATTAATTAATTGATTAACCTCTAATTTATCATCCTGATTAATTATACTTTAATTAATTTCACAAAATTAATTACTCTAAACCAAATACAGTAATTAACCTTTAATTACTTCATTAATTAATTAACTATAATTAATTACATTTAACTATAATTAATTAATTACCCTTAATTACTTATTATTGATTAATTAATATTAGTTAATCAATCTTAATTACATCATTAATTATTAATTAATGATTCTTAATTATATTTAATTAATTACTCCATTAAATTAATTACTTCCAGTAATTAATCTTACTTAATCCATAATTATTAATCACCTTTGATTAATCTCAATCTGTAATTAACCGCCCTAAATTACTTATCAAATTAATTATTCCTTAATTAATTTCTTTAATTAATTCCTTGATTAATTATACAAAATAATTTAAATCTAAATTATTTCCACAATCCCAATATCATCCACTAATTACATCCAGTAATTATCTTTATTTACTTCACTGAGTAATTCTACTAACTACATAAAGTAATTATTATCAAATCCAGTGTTTAAAATTAATTAAACTAAATTAATTAATTTAAACAAATCTCAATAAACCCCATTAATTATATTAAGTAATTAATGTCTTAATTACTTTTATTTGAGTAATTAAACTTAAATAAATTCATAATTTATTACCATTAATTAATCAATCTAATTAATTATTAAAAATTAATCATATTAATTAATGTTAAATTATCTTAAGTTAATGACCATCATTAACCTTTAACTCTTTAATTACTTTTCTTTAATTACTTCTTAATTAATCTCTAATTAATCCAAATTATTAATTATAGAATGAGTCTCTCCTTAATTATCTTATTTATTTAATTATTTTAATATCTTAATAATTTTTAAGATAAACCATCCCTTATTAATAATTATATAAACATTAAAGTGTACTTAGAATATTGCATTTAAAATTTAAATTCAAATTCCAAATATGAATCTAAAATTCAATAATGATATTTATTAAAGCATTATCAAATTTTAAATTCCATTTATTCTTTCCAAAGTAAATGTAAATAACATTTATTTCTTATAATAAAACTTATATAAGATAAGTCTTAATATAATTAATTTAATTAAACTAAGTTTTAAATACATTATAATTTAGATTATAAATTCAGATTAACGATCATTTAACTTCCTTTATAAACCATTTATAATGATTTCATTTCAAAACGGAAAATCAATTTAAAATATTTGTTTGAAACAATTTTACTTAAAATAAACAATTTAAATTTAAACTAGTTTGAAAACATTCAGATTTCAAAACTTATTCAATTATCCAGGTTTTAAATTCAATACATTTGAAACCATTCCTTATTTAAATCATTTGAATTTAAACTTGAAATAAACTTTTGATTTGAACCTTGATTTTAAAACTCTTTATTTAAATTCATTTTTAAAACCAGAAGATTCAAAAATTTTAAGAAAACTGAACTTAGATTTAGATTCAAACTGCTGTTTTGAATCATGATTCAGATTTCAAATGAAATTTAAATTTACATAAAAACTGTCAGGTTTATTCATTTTAGTTTTCAAACTGAAAACTACTTTTAAAATTTAAAAACTTGTAGGATTCAAAATCATTTGAAACTATAATACAAACTAGATTTAAACATGACTCGGATTTTAAAACTTTACTTCATTCAAGTCCAGGGTTTTAAATTCTATTCTAAATTTCAACAGAGTTACAAGTTTCTGACAAAACCTGCTTCCAAACTTTAAACCCGCGTTACCCAAAACTACTTTGGGTTCACCAACCAAAAACTTCGAGCTACCCAACCACATGCTTCGTGTCAATTCACCCTTAACTCGCATTCAAAACAGAAACCAGCAAACTTCAACACGACACGGCACTCTATGCACCTGCACCAACACGGTAGCTAACTCCATTCATCCACGACGATCCCCTCACATCTGCGGTCACCTTCGCACCTTAACACGATCATCAGGTGATCAATTCTTCCTCAAATTTGAATTCGAGCATCCAAGCTCAAATTTGGGACCAAAGACAAAGCCCGGAACTACAATGAACACGAACCTCCAATCGCCGGAGCCTCTACACTTCCATCCACATCTTCGCCAATACTCAAGCTTCTGATTCCCTTAGTTTGGTGGAGCTCGGTCCACGAGAGACTTGGTGACAAACAGAATTCTGACTAAGCCTAAAACTAGGTTTTAAAACTTTACCGATCATTCTCCGCCGCCACAGTAGCTTGAACACCATCCTGACATTTCCCCCAACCTCTCCGATCGTTCCAGTACCACCAGTGAAGACCATTTCCATCTCGGTCAACTGGATCACCCGAGACAATCCAAAACTTCAATTCCAGTTCATCTCAAACTGCTCCCAAATTCTAATACTAAAATTTATAATTTTACTTTTAAAAATCGTCATTTTGGATAAGGTTTCAGTTTATATTCCTGGATTGCAAAATTTAGATGATTTGGATTTTCACTTTTATTAAACTTACTCTGTTCCTTTTGCATTCCATAAACATTCAAAATTAAGTTTTGACTTAGTTAAAATTTTAACCATTAACCTATCATTTAACAAATAATTTTTTTTTGTTAAGAATCTAAGTCCTAATAGAGATCAGATAAGATGATAATGGATTTTGATTATAACTGAGCTTAAAAACAAAGAACAGGCATGCAAACATTCTACATATTTGTACACAGAAAATCCAATCATATACAAACATTCTTAGCTTCAGAAATCAACATGCAACTACAACTATACTTAAGCTTTTTTAAGAGAAGTGTTACTCACAGATTAAAAATGAAGGCAGAGCTTTCCAGATTTGAAAAACAGGTTGATGAAAAGCTTCAAAAAACTTTGAATCTCTAAAAACTGAAATCCCTTTACTTGAATTAAAACTTTATACTTGAAAATGAAGTTGCTTGCTTTGATTTGAAACTGGAATGTTTTGTTTAGATCCCAGGTTTGCTTTGCATGCAGCTACTACAGGATTTTTAGATTTTAAGAAATGCAGGTTTGCTCTTTCTTTTTTTCTTAAAGAATTGGAAGGCTACAGTTTTTAAAGAGGTGTTTGATTTGCAAGTTTTACTGAATTACAGGAATTTTGCTTACATGCTTTGCATGTTTGAACTGGGCATTTGAAGATGGTTTCAGATTGTAATTTTTTTAAGGGAATTACTGATTTTTGGGATGAAGAAGTGATCATAGATTTTAGTTTAGGGATGATTTGTTTTTATGAAGTATTGATTCATACTTGCCTTTGAAAAATTAAAATAGAAAAGAAAAGAAGAAGATAAGAAACACATGCATTTATAAGGGTGAAATTTGATTTATAAAAATGAAAGAAAAATAAAGACACTTGTCTCAAATTTTAACAATTGTCAATTTCCTTATCTTATTTGCTAACATGTGTTATATTGTGTCTTAATATTCTTACACTTGTCTTAAAATCATAATTAGTGTTTAATCAAAAGTTTACTTAGTATTTATTTAAAAGTTAATTAGTATTAATTTAGTATGTTATTATAAGATGAATGTAAACCTATGTTTAATAAATTAATTAATCATGTATTTATTCATATGTATATAGATTTTAAAATAAATAAATCAAACTATATTTATAAAATTAAACTTACACAAATATTTCAAAATCAAACAAATTAAAAACATTTATACTTTAGAATTTAAAAACTTTGAATTCAAGTTCAAAATAAAATTTTGAAATCCAGTTTATTTACAATTACAACTACAAATTTGAATTTTGGGAAACAATTATTCTTATTAAAAATTTATTTGTTGAAACAAAGTTTTATTATATATTTAAAATATCAACATTTAATAACTATAAATAACATATAAAAGAAATTATTTCTTTATTCATAAATTATTTATTTTATTCAATTATATTTAAAAGAAAATCAAAATAACCTCACTGTATTTGACTTAAATTTAAACTTGAGCTAAAACATATTTAAATTAGTTCAATATTTATCTTATGTATTTAAAACCATATTTATTTATTAAATAGCTTTTAAAAAGTTTAACTTTTAAATAAAATCACAATTCACAATTTACTAAAGGTACAAATTTTATAGAAAACATGATTTATTTAAAACAATACATATTTACAATATATACAATATTCTATATATATTATAAATATAAAACAATTATTAGATTTAAAAAGATAAAATCTATCAATTAACTAATTATTATATTGAATTATTAAATTAATTCAAATCTTATTACAAATATTATCAAATCAATTAAATTTTTGTTTCGAATTATTAAATTAACATTGCTTTAAAATTCCGGGTCATCACAATAGGAATATATTTGTAGGTAAGATTTAGGCAAGTAGAAAACTTTAAATGGTGATATAAATTATTTTTATAAGTGTGTTTATATATATAGTTCCAAAGATAAGATTAGGAAAAAAATTATATAGGGATTTTAAAAAGGTAGAAGAGTTTATTTAAGTTGGATTTTTGTATCTGTATAAGTATGTGTGTATATATGTGATTTCAAAAAAAAGAAAAGAATAAATATACTTATATATATTTTCACTTACTGTTTCATTTAGAAATAAATATTAAGATGGTTAACTTATTTAATTGTTTTTAATTTATTTTAGTTTAAGGATCATTAAAGGGAAATTAGTTTATAATTTAGTTATTTGTTAAATTCAATCATTAGTTAAAATTAAAACTATTAAACGGTAATTAATTTATTCAATCAATTCGAATATTAATAAAAAACCTTATAATGTTTGTTACAAGGTCTAAAAATCGTATAGAAACAAGCCGGAATGGAAATGAGTTGCAAAGAAGTGAAGGTGAGTTAATCTAACTCAATTGGATTACCTTTTAAATTTAAATAGTCAAATTTAAATTATTGATTGATTGTTTGAAATGTCTGGATGTGATATTATATATAATAGTATATACATTGGAGTGATTGATTTCCCGCATTATATAGCGGATGAGACCTTATGTGCCCCGCATAATAGCGAATGACCTCATATACCGTGATATTCCACCTCGAAGTGGAATTAGTATTTTATAGTTTGCTAACATCCGTGCAAGCAGGGAAACAGGTTGGAGGGATCCAATTGGATTCCTCAAAACATTGAATTTATTTTATAATCAGCGATGTGAATTATGTGATAATCTGTGCTGATTATATTTGGAATTGAATTATTGAATGCTATGGCTTGGTTGAATATATAATTGTATTTTAGAGAATGAAAAAATTTAAGTTTGGAATTTCTTTAAAGGAAATAAAAAGGGAAATTTTTAAGTAAAATAATATAGTGAATTTGGGTAAATTAAAGATTTAATTTAAAAAAATATAAAAATTTGATTTCTAAATTCTATTAAATAAATCATAGTATGGAAATAAAGATAGAGATTTTAAATAAATAAAAATAAAAGAGTTTTGGAGAATTAAGTGATATTGTCTTAAAATTTAAAGGATTTCATTTTCAAAATTTAAGATTTAAATGTTTGGGAAGAAATTTAAGGGTAGAATTTTGAATGAGGTATGAAGTGGATATTTCAGTTTAAAATAAGATTTTTAAATCAGAATATAGAAGTAAATATGGAATTAATGGGTTTTAAAATAAATTTGGGTAAGTATAGAAATTTATTTTAAAATTGAGTTATTTTTGAAAATCGATTTGAAAACTGATTAAGTGGTTGAAACTCTAACTAAAGGAGAATGAGATTATGAAATTTATAAACGTGGTTTATAAATAAAGTGATATATTTATCAGAGGATAATTTTGAAGTATAAATTCAGGATGGGAATTTATAAGGAAAGGGTGATTTTTTTTAAAATAAAAAATGATTTATTTTTAAAGGTGCGGAAAGGAAAGTGTATTTCCTTGAAAGCCAAGTATATTTTCAAAGAAAGATTTCCAAGTATAAGTTATAGGTTTTAAAGTGGTTTTAAAAGAATGTTTTAGAAAGAAGTTATTATTTAGTGGTTTTAAAATTTTTAACCAAATATTTATTAAGTTAATTATATAAGTAAAGTATTTTAAAGGTTTGACTAGTTTTATGATTTAAAAGATAATTATTTAATATGTATACCTTATAGAATAGCTTTTAATTTTAAATTTGTTTTGGCTTAAGTTTTACAAGAAAAATTATTATGGAATTTCATAACTAATATTTTAAATAAAGCCTTTTAAGTATTTTTATTTTTAAATATTTTTAAGTATATATATCTTGGATAAAGTGATTTAAATTATCTAAAATCTAAGTTATTAGGACTTGGTGCTTTTCAGTAGAAATAAAACAATTGGTTGGAAATTTATTCCCGAGAGAAAAAGGTGATTTGAAAACTATTTTCAAAGGGTTGAAGTTTGGACAAATATCTTACAAAGACATTTTGAAATAAATAATTTGGAAATTATTAAGGCTGATGGTTGTTTGTGGATGTTAATTGATAGTTAAATAAACGACTATCAGTATTAGCCAATTCGCTAATCGTTTTGAAGAGACCGGGATCGGGATTAATTTTCCGAAAACCACTTCGATCCGGTTTGAATGTTTTCGTGAGGAAGACAAGAGCTAGGAGTCGAAGATGGAGCAGTGAAGTGCAAGGGCTAATTGCTACTAATCTTAAGGGGGTTTCCAAAATGGATGTAGTAAGAGTAGTGCCTTTGGTTCCGTTCAGACCCGAAACGGACTTGTATGGATGAATGCTATCAGAACATCATCAGGAGGACGATGAGCATTCTAAGTGAATGTGGGCTAAAAAGGTAATGCATAGCCTCGAGCTTCATCAACCGGGAATGGCTAAAACAGGGGAGGTGCAAGCAAGGCTAAGTGGCTAGCAACCAATTAGGGTAAGGTCATCCCTATCTAGATGTCCCTTTTTATTAGGTTGTGTGGGCGGTTGCTGATCCCAATTGCGGGGTTATCTTATTTGAACTATCTAGTAAAGGGTGGCTCCGGTCTTGTTTAGCAGGGGACCAGGGTGGATCCTCGGTATGGTGATCTAGACCATGTGTTGTGATGGGCGGTACCGTAGTAGCCCTGCCATTGTATGGAATCCAATCTCCAATAAGCGCCTATACGGTTTTGATTGTGCTTAATTATGATGAAATGAGAGATGCAAGCATTTTAGCTAGATTCTATTTTACTTTCTATGGACACTATTACAATATCAGACGGATTTGATAAAAATGTTTTGTTCGTCATAAGGTAAAAACCCGACATGTTTATTTGCGGCAAGGTCTTACGAGACACCTTTGATTTCAAAGGATTTTGAAACTTTAATAATCCAACTGAGTGTGTTTTCTCACTCTAGTTTTCCAGACCGACTCGGGTGTTATTTAACTATAATGCTCAGGTCAGATCGAGTATTATATATACAGGAAAGTATGTTGTGGAGCTCAGGAGACGAGCTGGATGGCAAGATGTATCACACGTATTTGATGTATTATCTGCCATGTATGGTTTGCTGCAAATTCAATTTCTATGTGGACAAGTTATCACAATCTGTCCAGTGTTGTTTTTTATGGATGTTGTACTCTGATGATGTATATATAAAACATTTGCAGTTTTCTTTTGTATAAAGATAAGTTTCTTAGTTGAAAATATAGTTATAGCATAGGTTAAGTGCTTTAGTAACTATTTGGCCTAGACATAATATTTTAAAATACTATAAATTGTTGATTGGGTTTGGAAACAATTTTTGATTTAGGAAAATGATTTTTAAATCTGACTATTTTGGAATTTCTATGATATCTTAATTTAAAAGAATTTTTAAACATTTCTATTTTATTTCAACTTCTTTCATTTTTCTTTTCTAATATATGTATTTAAGTAAATGTTTTAATAATTATCTTTGGAAGTATTTATTTTAATAGTAAGATATTATAATAATAATAGCAGCATTCAAAAGTAAATAAAAAAGGATTACCATTTATCTAAAAGACTTTTTTAAAGAATATGGAAATACTTTGAAAAAAAATATGTGTAAGACATTTTATATAAAGTGTTGTAACTGAAAGAATAGATTTATAAATGGCATCTTATAAATTTATGGAGAGTCCTATATGTGATATTTTATAAAAAGGGAAGATGCTTCCATTTGATAAATTTGAGAAATAAATCACATTTGTTGATTTATAGTAATATGTGAAATGGTCGTTTTAGAGAAAGTAGTTGGATCTATTTTAGGAAACTGGAAGTGTGATAATTATAAGGCAGTGTTTTACAAATTGAAATGAATTTATAAAAGGAAATCGATATCATTATGATAAAATCAAAGTAATAAATTCCATTTGGAAATTTATTTGAAATATATAGAAAGACAATGTTATGGGTAGCATATGAGTTTTATAATGATATTTTTAATTTATTTGTATTTGGAGTTTGGTATTATATTTGAAGTTTGATTTTAAAAGGGAATTTTGGTAATTTTATTGAGAAAATTTATAAAAGGAATTTTATAAATGAATTTGGAGTTTTATAATGAGTTGCTAATAAGTTACGAATTTATAACATAAGTTATAAATGGTATTTTATAAAAAGAAGTTTTATAAATAATATAAAAGGTGTTTATAAAGGAGACATCAAGTAAAGTGTGGGAATTTATAAAAAGTGGCTATAATTATGTTAACTATATATATTTATAAGGAATTTATAAATGATATTTTATGAAAGGAATTCTAAAATGAATTTAGAGCTTATACATATAAAAGGGTTTTGTAAATTGTTTTAGAGAATAATATGGTAGTTTTATACTTGAAAAGAGATCTTGAAATTTAGGAAGAATTTTTAATGATTTTGAATATTTATAGAATAAGTTTTCTAAATGATTTTGGATATTTTTAAAGAGTTTTATAATTGTTTTTAGATATTTATAATTTATAAATAAGCATGGTAATAATTAAGAGTTTTATAAATAGATTTGCAATTTTAGTAAATAAGAATGTTCATGAATGAAAGTGATTTATCAAAGAAATTTATAAAAGAAAACAAGATTGGATTTTTCTAGATTGACCTTCTTAATTTTGGTGGTGTAGATATTCGTTCCAAGCTTAGCGCCAAAGAAATAACATTTAGGTTTATCCTTCTCTCTGTTTCTTTTAAAGCAATTTTGTTTTAATCCTTTTATATGACTTTGAAATAATAAATCTTTCATAATGTTTCATAAATATACTTATACCATTGAGATAAGTATATGAATACATTTTCTAAGTAGGAAAGTGTAGTGCTTTTGTGAATATAAATATACCGTTGAGATAAGTATATAGATATTTTTCAAGGTATTAAAAGGAGTAAAAAGGGTTTGTGAATATATCTTTGTAAAAGTATTTAATATAAGAATTTATAAAGTAGCTTGTGAAAAGATCAATTAAAAAGGCTTAGTGGTTGCTTTTGGCTTAACCATGCTTGGTCAAATCTTTGGTTGAATTGTTTGCTTATTTGATAGTTAAATAACTGACTATCAAATGTTGGCTCGTTTTTAAAACTATCATTGTCAGTTTGAAGAGACCGAGATCGGATGTATTATTCGAAAACCACTTCTAATCGACATAAGCATTTGTAATTGGAATATCTTTAAGATGATCGAAGATGGAGTTCTTCAAACTAAATACTAATCTTAAGGGTGATTCCAACCTTAGTTTCAGTCAGACCTAGAATGAATTTGTACGGATGAATGTTGTCATTGCATTTCTACTTGGTGGGCAGTGTTAGAATTCCAAGTAGGATTGTTATATAAAAGGTAAAACGTAGCCTCATGCCCCATTAACCGGGAATGACTAAAACATGGGATATGCAGCATGCCTATATAGGCCGCACCCATTAATGTATGTCATTACCATTCTAGATATTCATATTAATTTATAGATTTGGTTATGCACAAGATGTCTCGGTAAAGAGTGCAAAGCAACCGAGGTGATGACATATTCGATACTATCCAGGAAGGGGTAGGCCGTTTCTGTATAGCAAGGGTGAAAGATGTTCTTACGGACCTTGGCACATTTTCTAAAGGTGTACTGTGACGGGAGGTACCCTAGTAGCCTAATCATTGATGGAATCCAATCTCTAATAAGTGACTTTTAGACTTGTTTATATACTATTATGTTGTAATTTAATTAATGTAACAATTTTGACTATATTTATTTTTTTATTTTATACCCTGCACATTATTATAATATCATTGAATTACCTATAAAATGTTTTGGTTATTGTAAGGTAGAAACCCATATGTGTTTATGTGCAGCGTGGTCTTATGAGATACCTTTATTTTAAAAGGTTTTTTAACTTTAAAAATCTACCTAGCTATGTTTATCATGCTGATTTACCAGACGGATGCTGGTGTTATTTTATTATGATGCTCGGGTCAAGCAGGCCATATTTTTAGATCTCATTTGGATGCTTTGGAAGTTCGAAAGACGAGCTAGATGCGTCCATGACATATATATGTATATTCTACTTTCATTACATTAGTTTTTTATTTATCAGGATCTGTGAGGACATATTGTTATAGCCGTCTAGACTGATGATAGAATAGAGTACTCTGATTTGATGTATGTACATTATAGTTTTTATCTTGTAAAGATTCATTGTATATTATATATTACTCCTCATGTTATGAGATTATGTTCTGTCTTTTCTTTCTTTTTCACCAATAATTCGTCTTTCCAGCACTTGGACACTCGGCATGTGAAATTTGTGGATGTATTAGTTTCGACTATTGAGGGCTAAAAGGGCAGTTTGTTATAGTTGGTACTGTAAGGACTTGCCTTTTTTATCCTTAGAAGTTGACACTAATACATCCATGGTATTCACGTGCGGAGAATCCATGTACCAAAAAGATGGACTGTTTAGGAAAAGGAAAGAAAAAGACAGAATAATATCTCACATCGTGATGAGTTTTATATAATATACAATAGATCTTCACATAAGAAAAACTATAACATACATACATCAATCAAAGTACACTAAACAAATGATCGGCCTAGACAGTTATAACTACATGTCCTCATAGATGTTGTTTAATAAAACAATTAATACAATGGAACTAAAATATATGTGAATATGATTTGGAGGCGTCCAGCTCATCTTTTGAAGCTTCCAAGCATCCAAATAGAACTATAAATATGCTCGGTCTGACCCGAGCATTGTAAGAAAATAACGCTCAGATCAGTCTGGTAAACCAGCATAAGAAAACTCAATCAAAGCATAATGATTTCTATTTTTGTAAAACCCTTTCAAAATAAAAGGTATCTTATAAGACTACGCCATAAATTAACATGGATTATTTTTTACCTTACGATTATCAAACCATTTATATTAGAAAATCCAGTGATATTATGACAATGTCCAAGGGAAAAAATATCAACAATCAAGTGGATATGATGCACTTAAGTGTACATCACAACAATAGTGGAATTTTCAAAAACAAGCCATGGAAGATGCACCATTGGGTACATGGTAATTTTTTGATCAATTTTTATATATAACTTGTCGAAATCCAAGTCAGTATGAGGAAGTTACAAAAGAAATAAAAAATCGATATATATATATATATATATATATATATATATATATATATAAAGGGCCTAGGTTGACCCTTGTTTTAGTCAGTTCGACCCCCAATATACATAGGCCGACCCGCCTATAGGTTGGATTGACCCGACTTTGTCACTGGATGAAGAATCGTCCAGGTACAAGCCTATGACGCTAAAACTCGAATTTCGTAAGATTCTGTGCGTTCATGCTTGCATCCAAGGGTCCCTAGTGAGTCTATGGCTTGGTTGCACCAGATTTAATCCTCAAATCCAATGGCCCGATATCCTTAAGTCACAATATAAATAAGACCCTAGACTTAGCTATTTTTCTCACTCTGATCTTCTCCCAAATAGGTTCATTGCCTGAAGCTGAACCCTAAGTAGAAAATTTTTCTAAGGAAAAGATCTTTTTAATAAAAAATTCTACAACCTAGAAGCGGGATCCATGAAGGCCAAGGATTAGAGCTAAGGATCACAGGTGAGTGTTTTGTAATTATTTTAGATTTCTAAGCAATTTAAAATAATAGGGTTCTCAATAGTTGTAGTTTTTCTACAATTTTGAGATAGTTTTTATGTAAGTTCTTTTACAGTCCATTTTTAAGTAAATTTCAGAATTTCTTTCCAGTCTATATTTATTCAGCTATTTTATTCAGTTATTTTCAGTTGTGTACAATTATTTACAGTTATTTACACCTGTTTTAAGTTGGAATTTAGCCTATAAATATTAGTTTCTTTTTTATAGAGATTTAATCCCTTTTTACGCAAATAAATTAAAAAAAGAAGAATTTGATAATATGGATTAAAATAGAAAAGCACAAAATTTAAAGAAATCAGATGTAAAGTAAGAAAAAACTGAAATAAAATAGAGAGGACTGAAATAGGCAAATTTAAGATATTTGCAAGCATAATTATAACTAGTGATTATAATTAAAAAAAGAAAATAGAAGGGTAACAGTTGTAAGAACAATTATAACATAGATTATAATTAGAAAGAAAGAAATAAAGAAGAGGATTATTTTAAAACATAGATCTTGGATTAAGATAATAAGCAAATATAGCAGAAAAAGTGGCTTATTTTAAAGCTTAGATCTTGGATTAATTTGATAAGAAAATATAGTAGAGATAGAGGATGTGGCTTATTTTAAAGCTTAGATCTTGAATTAAGTTAATAAGTAAACATAGAAGTAAGGCATGTACCAGCAGCATTCCATTTCAAATCTAGGACTGATGGTCTCACAATAGTTAGTGAGGCTGGGACACGCTTATGCTGATTACGACAAATAAGTAGCCAATAGATAGAGGCTCAAATCTGTGGTTTTGGGAAAGGGGCGCAAACTAGAAGATTGTTTGTTAGGACCAGTATCAACAGCATTCCCATTTAGGTCTGGAACTGATGGTCTCATAATAGTTAGGTGAGGCTGGGCAGTAACCCCTTTTAGGACTAGGATTGATGGTCTCACAACAGTTAGGTGAGGCTGGGTATGCTTATGCTGATTAAGGTAAATAAAGGGTCAAATATGGGGCGACAGTTAGCGTGTAAGCGATGACCAAGCAAGCGGCATCGATTAGGGGAAATAATTCGCTACTGCGTCCAAAGCGCTAAAGAGGTGTCTTTTACTATGGGACCAACAGGATTAGCTCACAGTGGCACAATAGAGATAGAAAGGCCGATCAAACGGTAGAATTAGGATTTTAGCCTAATTTAATTAGCAATTGAAATAGGATTAGGGTTTCAGCCTAACCACAGCAGTTTAAGACAAGTGCAAGAATCAAACAATCTAAGTAAACAGTCAAACATAATCAGAAATAGTATTTCACTCTAGTTTTATCTTTTCTTTATTTTCCTTCCAAGCTAGAACTATTGCTTAGTCTATTATCTTTATCTCTCTTAGAAATGCTGGTAATTACTTTCACTCATTATTGTCTGACCCACTCCTCTATTTCCCCTTTTTCCCTCCATAAGCTGGCAGAGTTGGGTTGATTCAGGTTGATTGGAGATTCATTCTCGGAGTTTTCTCATTTTGGATGTATTCTTCTACTTTTCATCCTTTTCATTTGGCTTATGATGGATTGGCACTAGTGAGAGGATTATGATTATTATTGTTATCTTTATACACTGATTTTATGAGACTGAGATGTATTTTCATGAGACATGAGACATTTTGAGTTTATGAAATATGTTATGTCTTTATGACTTATTTTGAGATGAAGTTTAATTTTGAATGATAATTTATTATTTAAATATTTCCATTGTTTTTACTTATTTTCCTGTGAATCTTAGTCACTGTGAAGCTTTAGTTATATCTATAACACACCACGTCCTTTGGTGTATCCTTTTTAGGTATACTAAGGGGTATGGGGTGTTTCATTTAGTATCATAGCCTAAGGTTACAGGATTCCTAAAAACTTGTTTTACAAGTGAAGTATTTTTCAAAGGTAACATATCTTCAAACCAAAAGTATTTTTCAGAAAGAAACTCTTATTATAGAAATAGTTTTCAAGTATAAAAGAGTTTTTATAAAATCCCCTCAAAGTCCAGTTCGACCTCCTTTCGATTCTTTCAAGCCTAAAATTTCTTTTCTTTGCATAGTATGGAAGATGCGCCAAATCATCTAGAGGGTGTCCAAGCCACTGCATGGTTCCGTAGATACCACCAAGCTATGACACCAAAGGTGCAAGGGCAAGCGCCCAATACAGCACCAATGGGTGGAGGTCCCGTTAATCCACCTATAGTAGCCAATTTTTCTAAGCTATACAAGGACTTCGCTAGTCTAGGAGGCAAGATGTTTTCTGGCATGGAAGATTTCGTAGAGGCACAAGCTTGGTTGAGGAATACGGTGCAGATATTTGGGCTGGTAGGATTGGAGGACCGATAGAAAGCTCAGCTTGCATCTTGGCAGCTTAAGGAAGAGGCGTCTTACTGGTGGAAAATTGTAGAGATCGAAGGTAGATACATAGGTTTGTTTTGATTTTGGGAAAGGTTCGAGAAAAAGTTCTTGTCGCAAGCCAACGAAAGCATGCAGTTGGAGAAATTCATTAATTTGAAGCACTGGAGTCTTTCAGTGAAAAAGTACATAAATCGGTTTAATGAGTTACCGCGGTTCGGGATGGAGCTTGTTAACACACCGCATAAGAATGCCACCAAGTTTGCTAAGGGTTTGAACCAGCCCCTCCAAGGTTTATCATTGACACATGTACCTATGGGGGCAACGTATGACTCAGAGATGGCTCTCATGTCAGATGTTGCCAAGGAAGAAGAAGTTAAGAAGGTTCCTAAATCAGAAAACTCTAGAAAGCATGGTTGAAGAATAAGAAAGATCAAGAAGAAAGGAGGAGGATCTCAGAAGGGACGGATCAAGAAGGGTGAGAAATGTCATAATTGTGGATTGGTTGGGCATTTCACAAAGGACTATAAGAAGGACATGATGATGGGGAGATGTTATAACTGTGGGAAGCCTGGAAACCTTGGTAGAGCTTGTCCTTAGAAGACGGGGAGAGAACAGGCACCCCAATAGGCAAGTATAGGATTTGGATGTAGCACCATCTAGTAGTGGACTGGATCGAGGTAGGAAAGTCTCTATGGAAGGTTTGATCTCTACTTTGGATTTTCCAATTCGGACTCTTTTTGACTCCGGAGCACCACATTCTTTCATTTCTCGTTCCTTGGTTAATTTTTTGCACTTAGATATTTCTCTATTAGTAGACCCTATAGTTTTTTCAAACCCCGTAGGAGGATTGACACATTTATCTGTGATTTGTAAGGGTTTGAAATTTTTTGTATTAGGCATAGGGTTTGATTATAATGCCTTTGTATTGGGATTTTCGGGATATGAAATGATTTTGGGGATGGACTGGTTATCCACTTATGGTGCAATATTAGACTGCGAGTGGGGAGTCGTTAGACTAGAGATGTGTAGTGGATGGACTCTCGAGATTTCTTGTGACCCACAAGGGTCAGTCATGTTGAGCTTCCTTTATTCCCTTGATTCATCACTAGGAGAGTTAGATTTAGTTCCAATTGTTAGAGATTTTCCCAGACGTTTTTGAGGAGGTTAAGAGGCTACCCCCAAAGAGAGAGATCGACGTTAGGATCTATCTGAATAACAATGCTAAGCCAATGGCATTTCCCATGAAATATATGGATCCTAGGGAGGGGAAGGAGTTAAGTAAGTAGATTGGTAAGCTATTGGAGAAAGGCTTCATCATACGGAACATATATGAGTGGGAAGCGCCGGTCGTCTTCGCACAAAGGCGGATGGTTCCCTTTGACTTTGCATGGACTATAGAGAGTTGAATAAGCTCATGAAGAAGACCCGTTACCCACTTCCTAGCATAGACGATCTTTTCGCTCATTTGGCTGTCTCCTCACTATTTTCTCTACTTGACTTAGCCAATGGATTTCATCAGCTTAGGGTTGTTGATGATAGAGTCGATAAGACATCATCTAGGACACCCGATGGACTCTTTGAGTGGTTGGTTATGCTGTTTATGCTGACCAACGCCCCACCTATTTTATAGATCTGATGAGCGATGTTTTTCGAGATGTCCTAAATAAATTCGTTGCAGTGTTTGTGAATGACATTTTGGTGTTTTCCAAGAGTATGGAAGAGCATTCTATTCATCTTGAGGAGGTTCTTCATACACTTCGTGTTTATCAGTTGAAAGCAAAATTCTCGAAGTGTCACTTTGGCGTGAGGAGGTGCGTTTCTTAGGGGATGTAGTCTCAAGAGATGGTTTAGCTATGGATCCCACTAAGATAATAGTAGTACTGGATTGGAAGGCCCCCAAGAACGCTACCGATGTTAGAAGCTTCCTATGTTTAGCTGGTAATTATGGAATGTTTATCGATGATTCTGCTAAGATTTCACCATTTGAGGTTAAGCCTTCCCTTATAGATCAGATTGGCTTGAGATAGCAAGAAGATTCAAAGCTTGTGGATATTCCGGATAGGATTATCATAGAAGAGGTCTCCAGACATCTCCAACGCTATTCCATCGATGGGAAAGGATGGCTAAGGAGAGATGGAATACTTTGTGTTCCCCACACTTGTAATTTGAAGAGAGCAGTTCTAGTAGAGGCACACCATTCTTGGATGACTATTCATCCGGGTGGTGATAAGATGTATAGGGACATGAAAGGAGTGTTTTATTGGAGTGGCATGAAGAAGGATGTAGTAGAGTTTGTAGCTAAGTGTTTTGTGTGCCAAAGAGTTAAGGCGGAGCAGCAGAGGCCTGGCGGATTGCTTCAACCATTGGATGTACCCCGAATGGAAGTGGAATAGTGTTTCGATGGACTTCATTGATGGTTTGCCCTGATCTAGGAAGGGGAATACCAGTATTTGTGTGGTTGTAGATCATTTGACTAAGAGCGTCCACTTCATTCTGGTCAAGAGTAAGAGGATAATACCTTATTTGGCATCCATATACATTCGTGAGATAATCCACCTTCATGGAGTTCCCTCTAGCGTAGTGAGTGACAGAGACCCTATCTTTACTAGCGAGTTTTGGAGGAGCTTGCAAGAGGCTTTAGGGATACAACTTAGATTGCCCACGGCCTATCACCCCCAAAAGGATGGCCAAATGGAGAGAGTTAATAGAGTTCTTGAGGATTTATTAAAGATGTGCATTCTTGATTTTGGAGGAACTTTGGAGGAGTACCTTCCTTTAGTGGAATTGGATATAATAATAGTTTTCAGGCTAGCATTGGAATGACACCTTTTGAAGCCCTTATGGAAGACCTTGCAAGTCACCTTCGTGCTGGTTAAAGTCTATACAAAGATTGCTACTTGGTCCCGGCATGGTTAGAGTGACTTCAGAAAAGATTGATTTGATTAGAAGAAGAATAAAGATGGCCCAAGATAGATGAAAATCCTACGCAGATAAGTAAAGAAAGGATATTGAGTTTGAGGTAGGAAATTTGGTTTTTATTAAAGTGTCTCTGCTAAGGAAAGTAGTGAGGTTTGGATCAAGTGGGAAACTTGCTCCCAGATTCGTAGGACCATTCACCATTATGTAAAAGGTAGGGAAGATCGTGTACCAGATAAAGCTACCAAAGAGGCTCACGGGAGTTCATGATGTTTTTCATGTTTCGCACTTGAGAAAGTGCTTACATGATTCAGCAGAGGTAGTGGAACCAGGACAACTTGAGGAATTGAAGTGCAGAGAGAGGCATCGGTTCGTCGCATTCCTACCAAGATCGTTGGGAATGATATCAAGAAGCTTAGGAATAAGGAAGTCTCTTTGGTTAAGGTGCAGTGGGGAGGTAGTATTGAGGACTCTACGTGGGAGGCCGAGGAGAAAATACGTACCTCTTATCTGCATCTCTTCGATTGTATGTTTTGAATTTCCTATTTCTATCTTTAGTTTTGTATAGGTTCTTTCCTTTAGTATCCTTTGGGATGGTAGATCTTAGGATTTAACCAATGGATGGTAGGTCTAAATTTAAAGATGTTACTAGAACATGTAACTTATGATGGACGCTCGTGGTTGCAAGTGGTTGCTAGTGGGTGACAATGGACGCATATACACACAGTAGACACTATTATCTCTTAGGGATCAGCCTAACTAGGCCTATAAACCATATGCATATAGATTGTGTGCACTTGCATTTCTATTTTATTTCCATGGTTGCTATAATGACAGGTTAGCATATGATTGTTGCATTTGGATGATGACTGTAGCATGCATGTAGAACAATTAGTTATCATTAGGAAATTTGCATTCATTTGGATACGTGGCACGTACATGATTGCACAAAAAGGAGGTCGACTGAATCAGTAGATCGCCTAATCTTTTGCATTAGTTAGGGACATTGACACTACACTATTACATATATCATAAATTACATTAGAAAGCTTAAGGACAATGGACATAATGGATGATGGTTGAATATATGGTTGTGGAATTTGGATGAAAATATTTATTTCATTCTTCCATCCTTAGAGATTTCGGGGATGAAGTCCTTTAAGGAGGGGAAAATGTAACAATCCAAAATTTGAGCTATAATAATATATTAACGAATTAACTAAACAATAAAATAAGTTTGTTTCAGAATCGAGTAACGAAAGTTGCACCATTGGGTCCGTGGTAATCTTCTGATCATTTTCCATACATAACTTGTCGAAATTCGAGTGAGTATGAAGAAGTTACGAAAGAAATAAGAAATCGAATATATATATAACATAGGCTTAGGTTGACCCTTGTTTTAGTCATATCGACCTGTAGGTTGATCCCCAGTATATACATAGGTCGACCCATAGGTCGACTTGCCTATAGGTTTGGTCGACCACCTTTTTCACTGGACGAAGAATCGTCTAGGACTAGTCGATGACGTTAAAACACGATTTTTGTAAGATCCTGTGCATTCATGCTTGCATCCGAGGTTCCCTAGTGTGTCTATGACATGGTTGCACCTGATTTAATCCTCAAATTCGATAGCCTGAGATCCCTAAGTTACACTTCGAGTAAGACCCTAGACCTATCTATTTTTCTCATTTAAATTTTCTCCCAAATGAGTTCATTGCCTGAGGCTGAACCCTAAAGAGAAAAAATTTCTAGGGGGAAGATCTTTTTAATAAAAATATTCTACATCCTAGAAGTGGATCCAGGAAGGCCAAGGATTAGATCTAAGGACCACATGTGAATATTTTGTAATTATTTTAGATTTGTAAGCAATTTAAAAAAATAAGGTTCTTAATAGTTGTAGT
This sequence comes from Allium cepa, assembly GCA_030765085.1. Lineage (NCBI taxonomy): Eukaryota > Viridiplantae > Streptophyta > Magnoliopsida > Asparagales > Amaryllidaceae > Allium > Allium cepa. Next base: position 308,646,291 of record CM060931.1, read on the forward strand.
TTTTCTACAATTTTGAGACAGTTTTTGTGTAAGTTTATTTACAATCAATTTTAAAGTAAGTTTCAGAATTTTTTCCAGCCTATTTTTTTTTCAGTTATTTACAGTAATTTATATCTGTTTTATGTTAGAATTTAGCCTGTAAATGTTAGTTTCTTTTTATAGAGATTTAATCCTTTTTTAATTAGATAAATTAAAAAGATAAGAATCCGCTAATATGGATTAAAATAGAAAACTAAATTTACAAAAATCAGATCTAAAATAAGAAAAACTGAAATAAAATAGAGATGGACTGAAATAAGCAAATTTAAGATATTTACAAGCATAATCATAACAAGTGGTTATAACTAAAAGAAGAAAATAGAAGGGTAACAGTTGCAAGAACAATTATAACACATAGGTCATAATCAGATAGAAAGAAATAATAGAAGAGGCTTATTTTAGAACTTAGATATTAGATTAAGTTAATAAGCAAATATAGAAGAAATAACGGAAGATACTTAGTTTAAAACTTAGATCTTGGATTAAGTTAATAATAAAATATAGCAAAGATAACTGAAGAGGCTTATTTTAAAACTTAGATCTTGGATTAAGTTAATAAGCAAACATTGAAGTTGGACCCACACCGGCACATTTCCTTTCAGATCTAGGACTGATGGTCTCGCAATAGTAAGTGAGGTTGGGACACACTTATACTGATTAAGGTAAATAAGTGGACAATAGATGGAGGCTCAAATCTAGGGATTTGGGCAAGGGGGAAAACTAGAAGATTGTTTGTTAGGACCGGTACCTGTAGCATTCCCTTTTAGGTCTAGGACTGATGGTCTCACAACAGTTAGGTGAGGCTGGATAGCATTCGTTTTCAAGACAAAAGTGTTGGTCTCATAATAGTTAGGTGTGGCTGGACGCGCTTATACTAATTAGGGTAAATAAAAGGTCAAATAGAGGCGACAGCTAGTGTGTACCAGCGATGACCGAGCATGCGGCATTGTTTAGGGTAAATAATTGGCTACTGCGTCCTAAGTGCTAAAGAGGTGTCTTTTGCTATAGGACTAACATGATTGGCTCATAGTGGCACAACAAGGATAGAAAGGTCAATCAAAGGGTAGAATTAGGATTTCAGCCTAATTATATTAGCAATTGCGATAGGATTAGGTTTTCAGCCTAATCATAGCAGTTTAAGACAAATGCAAGAAATCAAACAATTTAAGCAAACAATCAAACAGAATCAGAAACAGTATTTCACCCCAGTTTTATCTTTCTCTATTTTCCTTCCAACCTAGAACTATTGCTTAGTCTATTATCTTTATCTTGCTAAGAAATTCTAGCAATTACTTTCACTCACCAGACTTATTGTCTGACCCACTCCTCTATTTTCCTTTTTCCCCCATAGGCAAGCAGAGTTGAGTTGATTCAGATAGCTTGAAGATTCATTCCCGGAGTTTTCTCATTTCAGATGTATTCTTCTAATTTTCATTATTTTCATTTGGCTTATGATGGATTGGCACTACTAAGGGATATTATGATTATTATTGTTATTTTATACTTTGATTTTATGGGACTGAGATGTATTTTCATGAGACATGAGATATTTTTAGTTTTTGAAATATGTTATGTTTCTATGACTTATTTTGAGATGAAGTTTAATCTCGAATGATAAGTTATTATTTAAATGTTTCTGCTGTTTTTACTTGTTTGTCCCATGAATCTTATTCTCTGTGAAGCTTTAGCTATACCTATAACGCAACACATCCTTTGGTGTGTCCTTTTTGGGCATATTAAGGGGTGCGGGGTATTTCACTTAGCTAAACCACCGTCAATGCATCCTATTTCTTGTTTTTGTCATTATTGCTGATGAGGCTACATCCGACATTCCAGCTCATGCATTGCCTGTTGAATAGATCTTAGAATCCTACATGGATTCCCATACCTCAATAGGTCTTGGAATAACACATGGATTCTCACATCTCAACAAAAATCTCGGAATCATACATGGATTCCCATACCCCCTACTGGTCTCAGCACCACACATGGATTCTCACATCTCAAACAAAAATCAAATCTCCTCTAAGCATAGAAACCGTACATAGTTTTGGAGTGGTTACGGTTTCAAGTCATCTCATATAAGTACACTCCCTCACTTAGCGAGTGTTTCAAAACCAATCGATCGATTCCATAATACTCAATACCGGTTCTTTGGAAATCCTAACATAATATATAGCAGTGGGGATCACCCCCTAACCATTTATGCGGATGGATCTCTCTACTGTTTATCCTAGGAGAACAAAATGAGTTTATATGTGTAGTATAACACGTTGACTGTAACTATACCATATAACTCCCATGTTTCTTCTAGGTATTTTCAGAGTCAAACCCTTCGGTGTTCAGTAGGGAATATTTCTGTACCATCGAAGTTAAGAAGGATTAGGCAAAGATTTGATAGTCGGTTATTTAACCATCAAATAAACAAACATTCAAAGTGGAGATTACAATATGGAAACCACTAAGCCTCTTAAATTTGTCTTACATTAATTTAAAATCACTTCTCAATATTTACTAAAATATTCATATACTTATCTCATGTATAAGTGTATTCACAAACCCTCTCACTTTCAAACTTGGAAAACTTTTCCATATACTTATAAAATGGTATAGGTATAATCACAAACATTCAAAAAGGTTTTCTACTTCAAAATCATATTAAAATGGTCAAACACAATATCATTAAAACTTAGATATTGATAACCAAAATAAATCCTTTTCATAAATCTCTTTCCAAAATGAACATCTCCTTTATAAATCTCCGAATCTATTATAAAGTTTCTTTATAAATCTCCAAGTTTATGTACGAAAATACAGTTCGATAACTTTAAAAATTCATTTTGGTGTGTTTCTCATGCTAGTTTACCAGATTGAGCCTTGTGTTTTTTCATTATAATGCTTTGATCAGACCGTTCATGTTTTCGTATCTTATTTGGATACTTTGGAGCTTTGGGAGACGAGCTAGATGACTCCAAGGCGTATTTACATATATTGTATTCCGCTGCATTAGTTGTTTATTTATCAGCATTTGTAAGGATATGTTATTATAATTGTCCAAGCTGATGATAAATTAGAGTACTCTAATTTGATGTATGTAAGTTACATTTTTTTCTTTTATAAAGATCTGTTGTATATTATATATTACTTGTCACGGTTTGAGATTCTATTCTGTCTTTTCTTTCCTTTTTCCCAACAATCCGCCTTTCTGGCACTTAAACATTTGGCATGTGAATATCACGGATGTATTAGTGACGACTATTGAGGGTCGAAAGAGTGGGAAGTTACAATTTTATTCTGCTAAACGGACGTCAAAATTTTAGTATAACCTATTCATATTTGTTTGGCTATTTAATGACGTAGACAAAGAGAATCCCTTGTTTTAAACTTGTTTACTTATAAAATGAAAGCTGCTTTTAAATAAAACTGATCCTTGGAAATAAAGTAATTAAAATTAAAAACCTTCAATTAATTAATTTAAAATAAGTTTGAACCCTGATTTAATAATAATTAAATCTTAATCAATTAACAATTCATTAATAATTAACCCTGCCTGATATAATTAATTAATAATTAAACCTTGCTTAATTAATATTAATTAATACTTACTTTAATCATAATTAAATCTTAATTAATAAACAAATGATTATCCTTTACTCAATCATCCAATTATAATTAACTTAATTAATAATTAAGTGCTAATTAACTTTTACTTAACTAATAATTAAGTACTAATTATCTTGATTAATTAATTAATTAAATTCTTTAACCTTTATTAAATTACTAAGTACCAATCACTTTTTCATACTAATAATATTTTTGAAAATTACTTTTCAAAAATATGTAAGATGAAAACACTTTTAGTTTAGAAAAAAAAGTTTGATTTGACGAACTGCATCTATAACGACTATTGTTATGAATACCATTAAACTAGTTTTTACTTGTCTATTGCTCTTCAATTTTTTTTACATAATTAACTTGTATAAGGATTATGGAAACTAAAATAAAGTTATAAACTAATAAGTTTTCCATAAAAACACTTAAGTAAAAATAAATTTAAATCTAAGGACCTCGATGTCACATATCTACTAGTTGAAGTGCCAACTTTTCTTAGCATACTATATCACATACATAAGCACAAACAAATACACACACACATGGTATAACATCATACACATGTAGAAATCACATCTTGCCAACCATACTTAACTTCCTACTTTATTTCAAGTCTACAACAAACATTTCATATAAACCCTTATATACAAAGCATAAAACAACATTAATTTCATCTAACAATTAACAACAAGTTCTAGCACAAAGGAAAGGTAAAAAATTTCTTTTAAAAAAGTGATTTTTACTCACCAAAATCAACAAAAACCAAATAAAACCCCCTACGCTTAGAACCAACACCGGATCATATATTAACTTTGTAAAAATTCATGCTTTTATGGACCTAATGAGGACAAATGGGTACGATCATGGAGAGATGTGGCTTGGCATTAGCTAGAGAGGATGTTTTTAGGCTTGTTTTGGAAGAGAGGAGATGTATAAAAAGAAAGGAATAAATTTTAACTTATTTTTAAGGATTTAAAATGGAAAAAGATATGATTTTTAAGATTAGAAAACTTTTGGAAACCACTTCAGAGTTTTGAACTTAGAAAAGAGAAGATGAAGTTTGAAAAATAAGAAATGGAATGAAAAATGAGAGAGAAAAGGTGAAAATTGTTTTTATATAAAATGAAATAAACAAATTACCAAAGTACCCTTTAAGTATAAATCCTCAACTTATAATCTTCCTCATCACCACACCCCTCCCCTTTCTTCATATATATGCCACCTCATTCCCCCTCTCCTTTCTCACATTCCACCAAGTACCACACATTTTTAAATTTTTTAATAAGGGTCACATCTCTTATTATTTGCCTGGGTAAATAAATTTTACTATATATTAATTTTAGCCATACATATGTGATTAATATATGTATGTGTATACTATACTATAGTGAGCACAACATTTCTGACAACTTTTAGACAATGAAAAATTGAAAAACGATTTCCAGTCACATTTTCTGCTTTTCATCGAACTATCTCTGTAAAAATTTAATAAATAATTTTTCCATCATAAATTATAAATTAAAAGAAGGTTATTAAAATTAAAACCATTAAGTAAATATTTAAAATTAATTACATATTCACAAATCAAAGCGATAAAATTCCAGGTCGTTACATTCTTTCTCCTTTGAAAGAATTTCAACCCTGAAATTTCATCTCATGAGTACCCAATATTATTCATAAGTCCGCAAGATGTTCATAGATCATCCATATGCAAAATCTGATTCGGTCGCCACTTGATCACATAACTTCACTTTTGAACCAATATCATCCACCTGATTCCCTAGTGCAGACCTGGATCAGGCTCCTTGATTAGGAACCTTCGCTCTCTTTACATAGCCATATACTATGATAAAAAAAACCTTAGTTCCATATCAAGAACCATCAAAGCATGTTCGCTGTCAAGAATTGAGTGATAGATCCTTATTTCAAATGGTGTAAAATGCCTTAAAGTCGTGTACTGGAATCTTCGATCAAAACAATGTGAAAAAGAGAAATGATCTATATTCAACTTTTGTATTTATTTTATTGGTTCTCACAAATACCAATTCTTTTTTGGTTAAAATTATTTATGAGAACTTTTCATAAAAAATAATTTCAAGCTTAACTTGTATAATATCCTAATACATCCTTAGAGCATATACCATTATTCGGTTCAAACTTTTCATTTTGAATTTATTTCCCCTAATTAACTCAAGATCCAAAAATCCGGCTTTTATTCAAAAATCCTTTCTGAAATGAAAGTATACATTTAACCATAGAAATATGTATATAGCCCGAGTAACTCTAAAATGATACTAAGGAACTGGGTACTACCAAATAGTATCATATATTCTCTGACCAAGTAGGGTAATACTTAAGAGAAACCATCTAAACACATCTCTTTCCCATTTTTAGTTATTTGGGGCCACTTGAACTAGTTACCATAAAAATACTTCATACATTTCAAAATCTCCTTGTTGAACAATGCTCTTTAAATTTCCAAACAAATAATTTTAACAAAATTTTAATTTCCAACTTATTTTGGGTTAGTCGGGTTTAAACTAATTTCGATTGTATAATGATAAAGAGAATAATTACTATATGCACCACAACCTTTGCCTAAGCAAACATTTAACCATCGCTTAAATGATTATTTAAATCATCACATAAGAAATCAAGACTCATTCCCCAAACCAATCCAAAGAAAATGCATCTACATAAAATTTTCATTCCCAATTTTTTTTTAATTAATCAAAATACTTTCAAGTATTACCACTATTATTTTCAAAAGCATTGGAATTTAAGTTCTCATAATCCTTTATTTATAAAACACATTTTTATAAAACAAATTTATAGAAAAACACATCTTTATACAAAATCATTTCTCAAATATTTATTTTCAAAATATTCTAGCTCTTAATAAACATCTTTAATTAATATCCAATTTTAATTCGACATTAACATCTAACGCTTTACAGTCAAACTATGAAACTTAATTCACAAAAAATGTTCATTTTAATGTTTTCCCAAATTCCTATCTACCCAACCCAGGATTTAAAAAGGGAAATTACTGATATATCAATAAACGTTGGGCAATGGTCAAAACTGGACGTGCATGACTAAACCAACTATAAATGATAATAATTGAATACTATTGTTCCTTAACAACCCATCACTCATAAATAACTATTTTAATTTTTTGAAAATCATTCCTTCATATATAAAATATGCTCCAAGGGAAAATTATTCCATTTATCCATTTAAGAATAATACTGTATTGGCTGGCCTAATTCAAGAGCTTAGGAATCCCTATTGATAATGTGGACTAGACTTATCGACTAGAATTCATAAACCACTCAGTTGATCAAACAATACGATATAAAGCATTTTTATATCATAAACAAATATGTGCTCTCATATATATATATATATATATATATATATATATATATGTATATACAGACATATAGAAACATATTCTAGACTCCAGAGGCTACAAACATCTAAGGTCGGATTTTGGATACGAACATTCCAGATTCCAAAGGCTTCTATACTAAAATTGATCGTGTGCGTGCTAACTTTATTTGGAAGTGAGGTCTCCACAAAGTGAGCTATGAATTTCTATGTAGATTAAAAAAGAAGGAAGATTGGGACTGAAGAAGCTAACCGACCTCAAAAAGACTGCTGCTATTAAACTGTCCCGGAAAGCTATAACATCAAACAACATGTGGGCCACATGGATGAACAACAAGTACATTAAAGGCAACTTTTAGCAGATGAGGATTGATAACATTTCCTCAGTCACATGGAAGTAAATTTTGAAATGCAAAGATGACCTTTCCAATCTAATTGAAAGGAAATTTGCTAATGGGAAAAACCAGCCTTTGGTTCGACCCATGGCTGGATGGGAAAAGCCTAGTCCCTAGACTAGGCTAGGATACCTTCCATGCTATAAGTGCAAGGGATACTAAAGTCAGTGAATTTTACACGGCTCCCAACATGGTTTTCCCCTACCTTATCAAATAAAACAAAAAAATTCAAAACATACCTATCTATAGTGGACAACAAAACGAAATTTGCATTTGGAAGCCTACTGGGAAAGATTTTACCTTTAAATCTGCCTGGGGCGAACCGAGGAAGACTAACCCTATTCTTGAATGGGCTAGATTCATCTGGAACAAAGCCATTGTACCTAAGACGTCCTTCACTGCATACAAATCTGCACTAGGTCGCCTAGACGATGGACCGTCTGAAATATGGGGCATTGTTACTGACTAAAACTGTGTTTTCTGCAACCAACACAAAGAAAGTCATAGCCATCTTTTCCTTGACTGTCAGTTTAGAAACAAATCTAGAGCCAAATCAAAAATAAACTAACCGACAACAATAGTGTTAATAACTCAAGCATGGAGATTCATTACCTTAATAAGCACTTGGACAAGGCAAGTCTGCACGCCTTTGTTGCTAACATAGCCGTGACTACCGTTGTTTGGCATGTTTGGAAGGAACACAACCAAATAAGGTTCAAGCAAGTGAAGAAAATTGAGGACTTGGTCAGTATATTGATTGAAACCGACATGCAAATCGCAATTCGAAGAATTAAGTTGAAGACACTTACCATAGCTAAGAAAGAAGAGGAGGTGGTAGTGAAGAGGCTGGGTCTATCAATAGCAAGCATGGGATTTCATGCTCAGATGAAGCCGACATGATCTTTATTCGTTTCTTCCTTTAGATCTGATAGGTTTCTATAATGATGAGAATGTTCTTTTGTAGTAATTTCGAGTTGTAAAGTTTTTATGTCGGTTAGTGGTTCACTTAGCTTCTTGTAGTCAACTAATGTTTATGGTTGGGCTGCAAAGCCCATAATAAAAACGTCTACCAAGTTTCAAAAAAATTATGTATAGATACCCACACTCGAACTCATCTAGGGTGTCACTAACCTCGTCTTACCAAGTTTACCCCACCATGGTTAGGGTTCTTGCTTAACCTTTAGCTCTGATACCAAATGTACAAACTTTCTTTTTCGACTCTCAGATGGCGACATTAAACATCCACGGTATTAACGTGCCAAACATCCAAGTGCTAGATGACAGATTATTTGGGTAAAAGAAAGAAAAGAAAGAACAAAATCTCACAAACATGACGAGTAATATATAATATAAAACATGTCTTTACAAAAAAGAAAGAACTTTTATATGCATATTTACATCAGAGCAACTGTAATCTACCATTAGACTGGACAGTTATAACAACATGTCTGCAATAAGAACAAAACAGCGGAAGATAAAAGAAAAATGCATGAGTACATCTTAAAAGCATCCAACCCATCTCCTGAAGCTCCAAACTGTCATGTTAAATCTAGAAAACATGCTCAGGCTGACTCGAGCATTATAAGAAAAATGATGTCCAGATCAATCTGGTAAAACTAGTGTGAGAAACACAGTCAAATGGATTATTGAAATTTTATAAACCTTCCAAAATAAAGTATCTCGTAAGACCAAGTTGCACATAAACACGGACGAGTTTTACTATACGATAATCAAAACATCTCTATAGAAAATCCAACGATGTTATAATAATGTCGAAGGTTGAAAATAAATTATGAATATAGGTGGAATGCTTGCATCTCATGTTCCAGCATAGTTGGACAAAACTAAGTCTATATGGTGCTTATTGGAGAATGGATTCCTTACAATGAAAAGTCAACTGGGGTTCTACCTGCCATAGTGCACCTCTATAATAATGTACCGAGGGCCTTACATGGACCCCTTGCAAATTAGGACCGACCAGCACTTTCTAGATAGCACCAAATGTTTCATCACCCAAGTTGCTTTGCAACCTTTTCCCAAGATCTCTCATGCACACCAAGTCCATAAATGTGTGTGTGTGTGTATATATATATATAAGAGTAATGACAATACCAAATGGGTGCGCCCCACATAGCCCTGAAGCATATCCCCTGTTTTAGTCATTCCCACCTAATGAGGCTTGAGCCTAGGTTTACCTTTCTTTGGGAGTCCAAATTGGAATGCTAACACTACCCTCCGAGCGACAATGAAATGCCAACATTCATTCATACAAGTTGTTCAGGATATGAACAAACTTAAGGCACTATTTCTACTACATCAATTTTGGAATCACCCTTAGGATTAGTATATAGTAGCTATTGCACTTCAAAGAGCGCCATCTTCAATTCCATCATCTTCAGAATGCTTTCGATTTGATTGCTTGAGTTGGTTCAAATTGGTTTTCGAATAATTCATACTTATCTGATCCCAGTCTCTTCGAACCAACATTCGATTATTTCCTTCAGTTTGTTTGGAAATAAACAAACAATGATAAGAGCGAAGATCAGCCCCTAATTCTTTAAGTGGATGGATTTACTTAACATCTGTCATAGGAGACGAAACAAGATTTATACACATAGTACAACATCATCAAAGATGACTGTGCCATATAACTCATGTGTTTCTTCTATTTATTTCCAGTGTAAAAAATTAGTTCAGATTTGTTAGGTGGTTAAACTATCAAATAACAACCATCCAACATATATTTAATTCCATATGGAAATCACAAAGCCTCTATTAATTAATCCTTTCATAAACCAAATCACTTTCAAATTGTTGGTTCAAAGTACCTTTACAAAGGATATATTCAAAAGCCCCTTACATTTCTTTCAATACTTTGAAAAACATTTGTATACTTATCTCATCAGTACAAATATATTATCAAAACATTATACATTCCTTACTTAGAAAATATGTCCTTATATTTGTCTTAATGGTATAGGTATATTTACAAAACTTAAAAAAGATTTCCTCTTTTCCAAATTCATATTTAAATGAGCCAAAAAATTTCATTTAAAACATTTCTCACTATAAATCAAACCATTATCCTTTGTGATTAAGTATAGAAAGAATGTTTCCATACCACCATAAATAAGAAGGATTAATAGTCAAAAAGAAATCTCATTCCTTTTTAAAATTTCCTTTCCTTAAGCTCATTTCATATTTACAAATACTTTTATAAAACTCCAAATTAATTTACAAACATCATTTATAAATCTCTAAAATGATCTACAAAATTCCATGCTATTTATAAAACTCTTTTACCAAATATTTTTTAAATCTTGTTTACAAAATATAATTTTTAAAATGCTTTTAATAAATCCTATTTACTAAGTAATAACCCGTTTTATAAAATAATATATCATTTATAAACACCTTTAATTAACTAACTAATTAATTACCTTTTAAACATCATAAGTAAATAATTAATTAACTTTAATTCACCATATAATGACCCGGATTTTTCATCATTCATTTTTGAATATTTAAACGGTTTAAATATTGGATTTGGAATTATAATTTAGTTAGTAAACTGAAATTTCAAGTGATTTCGTTAATTTGGAACTTGTCAATTTAATCGACACGTTAAAATAGCGATTTGAGGCATAGTCTCAGAATTTGACAAAACCAATTCTATTGGATCCGTAATAGTGTATTATTATCGGATTTCGAATTTCGTAGCATTTGGGATTAACGTTTGGTCGTACTGGATAGAAACACCTGGAAATAATTTAATTGATATTAATTTAAATACTCAATTTAATAAGCTATCTTCTCCATATGATCGAATTGGAATGTGAAGCTCGTTCCATTGCGTTCGAAATATGGGCATATATTAGGAACGCTAGGTGGCACACCTCAATAGGATATTTTGAATAAATAAATAAGAAATCCAATCAAACGTCAAACTCGAGCCACCCTAGTATGCAATAGAACTACCCTGTTCACTCCTTTTCCATCATTCACTTCATATTTAAAAACCCACATGCTTTTCCTTTTTCTCTCTTGAATTCAAACCGAAATAGAATAAAAAAAATAAAAAAATCAGAAGCAATATATATGAAATCGCGAGTTCCCTTTTCTTCTCCATCCTCCGTTAGAATCCACATAGAAGAGAAAAAAATATCATGACCGTTTGGAATGAGTTTTAGGATTTTAGACTAGGAAATTTTCGACGATGGCGCATGTGTACACTGCTGGGAAAATCGCGAGCAAGGAGAGATCAAGCGATCGGCAGCAATGGGAAGGCGAGGCATTCGCGACTTCAACGGCAAGCGTAGCTTCGAGCACCACATTTTTAGACTTCGATCATCACAAGCTCGTGTACGTACGCGCTTGAAGTCTGGCATGGAGGCAATTTTGGTCAGTAATGGGCGGCAACGGTGTCGACGTCGATGAATGAAGCGGGGCGATTGGGAGATGCGTGAATTTAGGCGACATTTTGGTGCACATCTGGAGTCGGTCGTTGAGTGTGATAGGATTGTGGTGGCATAAGCAAGATGAAAGGCATGGTGGCTGAGGTTCGAAGGAGGCAGTCTCGAATTAGAAGGGGCTGTGTTCGGGTCTAGTGATGATTGGGTCTGCTATGTTAATGGATTAGGATTTGGGTGAGCATAATTAACTATTAATGAGTATTTTTAATTTAATTTATTTATTAAATTTGATTGCTTATAAAATATGTAACATGTTCATTCGAGGTCCAAAAGAAAATCATGGAACAAGTCGCGTGAGATTCAAAATGAAGTAGGTTATAGTCTTGAAGCGATGCGGAGTCCTTCGGTAATAGCTGGGTTTTTTAAATTAAATCAAACATCATTCGATTTAATTTAAAATCTATACATTGGCAAATAAAAATCAAGGTGAGTAAATCTCACACTTTTTGGATTGCTGGAGTTAATTTAAAATAATTAAAATTAATTATTGGATTCTTGGTTGAATTTACAAATATATATCTGTTGAATGTTATATTATATATAGTAGTATATATATTAGTAGTTGGATATATTCCCGCCGGTTGGGGCGGATGAGACCCAATGTGCCCCGCATTATAGCGGATGACCTATATTACCGCGATATACCCCTTGAAGTAGGATTGGTATTTTTTTGTTGTATTAACATCTATGGTTGCAGGGAAAACAAGTTAGGGGGATCCAGCTGGATTCCTTAAATATATTTATTGTTTTTCATATATAAAAATATATGATGCGAATGAATATATCTATGGATTATTGTGTAGTTTAAGTTATTAAATGCTATAGTAGCACTGGCCTCAATTTTGGTATTTTAAATACCATAAATATTATTTTTGAATTTTAAGGAATTAAAAGGAGATTTTAGATATAAAAATAAGTATATCGAAAATTGGATTACTAAAAAGAATTTGGTTGAATAAACAATAAATTTTATTTTTGGTTGTACATAACTGTTCGTATATTGTTTAAATAGAAATTTTAAAAATAATCTATATAAAGGATTTTTAAATGATGTCCAAAAAAAATAAAAAGAAGTTGAAATCGATATTAAATTTTGTATTGGCAGGATAAATGGAATTTATAAGGAAATGGATTTATGAAATAAAATTATATAAATAAGATTGTTTTTATAAATAAGTTAAACTTAGAGGAATTATAAATTTATAAATGATGTTTATAAATAAAGAAAATCGATATCAAACGATAAATTGGAAATATAAATTCATAAGGTGAATTTATATTAGAATATAGGAATAGGGTGAGAAAAAACCAGTGGATACTACTTTTGAAGTGGAAATGGTTAAGGAGATCGTAATGGAAGCGATGTGATGGAAATCAAGAGGAAGTCATAAATTTAATTGGTTATTGAGATTTTAAAAATATGTTTTTAGTCTTAAGAAGTTAAGTTTACTTTTAAAAGGAAATTTTTATTTACTGAACTATGTAATTCTAAACTAGTTAGGATTGAAAATTTTCGGTGAGTGAATTTTCCCAATATTTAAATTTTATTTTAATGGATTCTAATTTTTAGAATTAGCTTTGAAAATTAATTTGTTATTTAAAAATGGATTATTGATCTTTATAAAAAGTGTTCGATATTTTTAAATAATTACTTAAACATGTTTTAAAAATAAATTATTATTTTTAAATACTTATTTATTTACAAACACACATATATATAGAGTTTCGTTATGATTGAAATTTAATTACAAATTTCCTCGAGAATCTAGAAACGGGGTATATTCAGTAGGTGAGATTTATATGAGAAATTCTCAAAAGTGGAATTTGGGAAGAAGTAAGAAAACTTCCAAAATAGTTAAATAGAAGTGAACTTGAAAAATGAATTAGGATTCATAAAAAAAGTTAGAAATGGATGTTTGGAATTTTAGACAATTTTTTTGACTTGGAAATATTAAAGGAAATTAATTAAGACACCGAAACTTATAGAATTCGTTATAAACGAGTTGAGGAATTTAAAATATAAATTATAAAGGATTTTGAGAAAGAGAAATAAATAGAATTTCCTAAGTGTTGAGAAGTAAGGAGTTAGAAAAATATATTTATCTAAATGTTGAGATAAGAGATGGTTTGGAATATCTTGATATGGATATAAGTATTTGAGTTGCCCCAATTATTGAAAATTTGGAAGGAATTGAATATATACCTTATAAGATATTTTGAAAATAAAATTTTGAAAATCTATAATAAGGTTTGATGTCTCCTTATGGATGTTTTATCGATAGTCAAATAACCGACTGTCAATTTTGGCCAAATTCGTTGATCGTTCGAAGAGATCGGGATCGGGTTTAATTATTCGAAAATCACTTCGATCTGGTTTGAACATTACAAATGGGGATATCATGAAGATGGTGAAGACGGTGACTCGGTTTGTCCAGACCTAGGATAACTTGTGTGGACGAATGCTATCATTGCATCGTTGCTTGGAAAAAAAAGTGTTATCATTCCAAGAATTAATGTTGTTCAAAAGGTAAATGTTTGCCTCAAGCCTCATCAACCGAGAATGACTATAACAGGTAAGATGCAGCAAGGCTAAGTGGGTTGCACCCAATTAGGGTATGTTATCACTTTTCTAGATACCCTCGAAAATATATATAAATTATGGATATGATTGTGCATGGAAAATTAAGCGCTCGATTTTAAGGGTGAGAACACCTGGGGTGATAACATATTTGGTACTATCCAGGTTAGGGGTAGGCTGGTCTTGTGTTGGCAGGGGATCTCGGTGAGGTCCTAGATACATTTTTCTAGAGGTGTATTATGACGGATGGTACCCCAGTAGCCCACTCATTGTATGGATTCCATTCTCCAATAAGCGTCATACGGTTTTGATTATGCCCAAATGTACTGAAATATGCTATGCAAGCATTTGGGCTATTTTCTTTCTACTTTCTATAGACAATATAATAATATCAGATGATTTTGATATCAAATGTTTTGGTTACCGTATGAAAAAACCCATTATGTTTATGTGTGACATGGTCTGACGAGATACCTTTGATTTTCAAAAGATTTTGATAGCTTTAATAAATCAAATTGAGAGTGTTTTTCTTACGCTCGTTTTTTAGACTGACTCGAGTGTTATTTTATTATAATGCTCAGGTCAGACCGAGTATTACAGATTCAAGATATGATTCTCTGGAGCTTAGGAGATGAAAAGGATGATAGTGACGTATTTTCGCATATTTATTTATATTTCCATTGTATCATGACAAGTCATTATAACTGTTCAAATTGATGTATTGATTGTTGTACTCTGATGATTGTAAGTATAAAACAGTTACATGTTCTTTTGTATAAAAATCCGTTATTATATATATTATATGTTGTTCCACTGCATCACTAATTAAATAATTATTTAACTTAAAACATCATTAATAAACACTTAACCTCAAATTGTTATAAAATTGAAATTAATTTAAATCCATGACCTTACAAACTTGGAAAAAGGCTTAACGATCACAATGGTACTTAATTAAGTTACCATTTCAATTCAATTTAACTTTCCAAGTCATATTACTGGTATTTACATAAGCCAACATATATATGCAAATAAAATTAATTAGTAATCACTAGTTAATCCATCACTTATCTAATATTAATTAATCTGCATACTAATTAACTGACACATGGGTAAATGTCCAAATTAGTATAAGGGAAAAAGGGATTTATTCTGCTAAACATATGTCATCAATGATCTATTTAATTCAATTATAATAGAACAAAGATTTATTTTCCTAAATAGATATCATCAATAATCTATCCAATTAAATTATAGAACAACAACGTTTTATTCTGCTAAAGGATGTGAAAGGTTTAATATAACTTACTCCTATTTTTTTGGCTATTAAATGGCACAGACAAAGAGAATCCATTATTTTAAAATCATTTACTTATAAAAAGAAAGCTGCTTTTAAAATAAAACCGATCCTTGGAGATAAAGTAATTAAAATTAAAAACCATTATTTAATTAATTTAAAATAAGTTAAACCTCGATTTAATAAAAATTAAATATTAATTAATAATGTAACAACACAGAATTTTAGTTATTTGAATTTGAAATATTTAATTGATTTTAATTATTGAAATATTAGTTTTTTAAGCCAAACAGCCTAAAATTTCACATATAGTGATTTATTTGAATAGTGAATTGAATATTGGAACTAGTGGATAATTAAATCTTGGATTTTATGTAAACAAAAAATGGTTTTGAAATCTTATTTAAATTCAGAATAAATACGAATGGAATAATAAAATTCTAAAAATTTAGATTTAAAAGTGATTTATTTGGTTTTAATAAAAATTCATTTTAAGTAACGTGTGAAAATAGCATTCCAAAGCACAGTCTTAGATTCCGACGAAACCAATGCTATTGGAATCGTAATAATGAATTATTATATGCCGGCAAATTTCATGACGATTAGACGTATCATGTGAGCAAACGAGTTCGAGACGCATAGAAATTAATTACAGAAATTAATATAATATGAATAGGTTTGAAAAGTTAATTTCCTCCTATGGTTGAATTAGGTCTCGAAACTAGTTCCATTGTGTTTGAAATAGGGGTATTTAATATAGATCATCATTTGGCACACTTCGATTGGAGTTCAAAATTTTGAATGCCTAAGAATTAGTATTTTTGAAAATAAAATAAACTTGTACCATCCTTGCCCATACTCTAGCCCATGCCCGTTCATTCATTCCTATACCCTCCACATTATCACATATACTCCATTCCCTTATATAAAAACTGCCAATAGTCAAGAAAAAAGAAAATTCAAAATTTAAAAATTAAAATCAAATTCTCTACTCGATATAAAATCATGAAATTAGTTCGTTTGAGTTTGTTTTTGTGGGAGCTTCGATTGGGTATATGTTTTAATGGGTGCGACATTACTTTGCTATGCTCGATTTTGGACAGCAAGAACAAGGGTTTGGGTTTTGGAAATTTGTAGTCATCGAATTCTTTTTTGGAGTTTATATTTGGGTTTCCCGATGGAAGATGCTTCGGCGGTGATGGATCAGGTGGTACGGTTGATCAGATGGGCATGCAACATTTTTTATAGCCGAACTAATGTTTGGTTGCATTTCATTAGACTCGTTCGACTTGGATTCTTACGGCTCGGGGTGGAGAGGTTGTGGAGTGAAGTTCATCGGAGAAACCGTTGTCAATTCTGTCAATAAATGAAAGGGGAATCGATTGAGGAAGGAGCGGCATTCGTGGGTTCATTTGGTATAACCGTGCAAGTTTGTGCATGAAGCTGAAGATGGTTTAAGGAAGAGTGATTAAGGTTAATGATGTCAATTAAAGTTATTAATTAATTTAATTAATCGATAACTTGTAACTTGAACAACTTTTGAGTACGAGGTCGAATTTAGACGCTGTTTTTTGCATTGCACTCATATGGATGTTATCTTCACAATGGTGTTAGTTTGAAGGAATTAGAGCTAGTGAAATTTTACAATGAATTCGAATGTCTTTCGGATTCAGATGGAACTAGAATACGAAAGAGACTACTGGGATTTTAGGCGAGTTAAACTCACATTTCCGATAAATCAGTATTTTATATGGTAGATAAAAATTATAGATTCCTTGTTTGAATGATTTATTGCTTTGTCGGTTGGTTTGGTTTCATTCCCACCTCTAGAGTGGACGACCTTTATAAATACCTGCCAAATAGTGGGTGACCCATATTATATGATTATATACTGTTTGTGATGCAGGGGAACAGGTTGGAAGGATCCAATAGGATTCCTTATTGATCTATTTTTAAATAATATTTGTAATCATATGGAATTTCACTGCGTTGATTAGTGGATATTTATTTAATTTTAAAAATTATGCAGACTTTATGATGAAAATAAAATCATTTTAATAAATTAATAATGATTAAAAAATCATTTTCAAAATTTGTTTTACCAAATTAAATAGTTTGCAGAAAAATAGAAAATTTGACCAAAGAACGTTTTTCGAAATTTTGATCTTCCAACAGCAGAAAGTTGTAGGAAATATTGTTTGCCTTTGTGCACCATATGCACGTATATATAAGAGTTCATTAACTAAATAATAATTCACTTAGAAATAAATTATCTTTTGTTGATTTGGTAGTAAGTGATGTGACAAGACATAGTTGTAAAAATAATAAACTTATATATATAAGTATTGTCACATCTTGAGTTATATATATAAGGTATTGTCCCATCTTAGATTGCAATCATTAACCATCATTATCTCTTCTCACGTCTTAGCTTTAATTAATAATTTAACTTATATATATATAAAAAGTGATGTGACTAAACATAATTATATATATATAAAAGAAAGTATATAAAAAGTGATGTGAATAAACATAATTATATATATATAATAGTGATGTGATTAAACATAATTAAATATATATTAAAAGATTTGTGATGTGGCTAGATATAATTATGAAAAGTTATATTATTTAATTCATTTTTCCTATATATATACCCGCCTATTTTTTTCTTTTCTCCTCGCTTTCATTTCCCTCTTCTTCTTCCATGTTAAGGTTTTTCATGACTTCTTATTTAGCCTTGAGAGACGAAAAAGAAAAAAATACTTCGAAAACTTATTCAAAATTCACTAAAAATCTTCTCCATTTTCATCCTACTTCCTTCGACCATAACTTCCACTTTCTGCTCCAAATTATGATTTTCTTTGTTTCAAACTATATATAAATCCATTGGCTACAAATTTTTTGTTGACGACTTCCTCAATTTTTTAGCCTAGCTATGTCAAAAACGCTTGCCTTTAAGATCCATTTTCGGACCTATGTTTCGAAGGCCGAAAATACCACCTCTTCTTTTGACCATAACTTTCTCAAAGATGATCCAAATCAAGTGATTCTTTTGCTGAAATGATAGAAAATAAATTTCATAAAACTTTTCTTTTGATTACTTTTTGTAATTCTAAGAGTAAAATGGTGAAAAGCCAAGAGCAAGATGAGCTATTTTCAGATTACTTTTTGGAGTTGTGAAGCTTTACAAGTTCTAAAACATTTCAAGATAAGGAAAGCTTTATGGTGAGTAAATTCTAATCGTTTTAGGAAAGATTTTATCTATGTATACGTTTATCATTATGGCTAAGTGGATGATGTTTATTGTATGGATTATGACTTGGTTTTGATAGAAATATTTGTGATAATATGTGGTTAGCATTAGATATGAAAACAATGGTTTAAGTGCTATGTTTGGATATAAAGTTGCGAACTTGATATGTTATGCAAATGATATGCTTGTGTATATGAGATCTTGGATTTTGTTCGAATGATTATTGAAAGATTAGTAGTTTGGAATGTTGAAAGGGCTCGAGATCCATTTGGAAATCTAATCAATTACTAGTTTCGGGTTAGTAAATGTTTTTGTTTAAATTCTAACTCAAGTTAAGGTTTTCAAAACCCTTTCTTTTATGTATTAAAATATAATCCAAAGTGGAAGTTTAAAATTAAGTTTTAGATGGCAACTTAGAGAAGCAAATTCTAAGTTATTGCGTCCATAGCGATAGTCGTTATGAATGTAGTTCGGAAAAGTTTGATTTCTAGCTTTAAAGTTTTCTTTTAAAAATGATTTGACAACATATTTTCAAACATAATAAGCAACACATAAGTTAATTATAACTTGATTCCATATGTCTAATAATTAAATAATTTATTAATTAAGGATAATTATTTATTAATCAATCAGTAATTAGGTTAAGTAACTAGTGACTAGTTAGTGATAATTAAGTAAGTTATGATGCAGTTTTAATTAATGATTAATTAAGTTAAAATGGGTAACTATTTTTATTTAATCAAGTTAAATATTTTAATTATTATTTAGTTAAAATTGAATTATTTAATTAATTATTGTCTAATTAAGATTAATTATTTACTTAATTATTATTTAATTTGGATTAGTTTTAAGTAAAGGTTTATTTGTTTAAAGTTTAATTATTAATTTACTTTTAATTAATTAAACTTAATCATGATTTGATTTTAATTATTTAAGATTTAATTAAGCTTTAATTTATATTAAATTATGTTTTAATTATTAAAAGTTATTTTAAACTTTATCGGTTATGTTTTAAGTTGGGTTCTTTTCTAAGTGATTTGATTTTAACCAAAGGATCTCTTATCCATGATATTAAATAGACAAACAACTGTGAATAAGTTAGAATGTGATCGTTTGTGTTGTATGGACATTCATTAGCAGAATAAAACACCGTTCTGCTATGGGGTAATTGTTTGGATTGTTTGGACATGTGTTTAGAAGAATAAATCCCCATTCTGCTATTAGTTGATTAAATTGTTTTGGACATCTATTTAGCAGAATAAATCACCATCCTACTATTATGTTGTTTAAATATGTATATGCAAGTTGAGTTGTATTGACATGTTATTCCCTGATTTGATAGTCGGTTGGATATATATATATATATATATATATATATATATATATATATGTTGATCTATGTAAATAATTGATAAGTGCCTTGGAATTAAATTGAAATAAACTGGTAACTTAAATCGGTACCATTGGGACCGCTAAGCCTAATTTGGAATTTATTAAGTATGGTATTGAATTTACTTAAATTCTTTAATCAATTTGAGACTAAGGGTTCATAAATGGTTTTTTAAGTTATATAATTCTTATAAAGGTATTTATAAATGATAACTTGTAGAAAGGGGTTTTACTATTGGAAAGGGTTTTGTAAATGATATTTATAAAGGAGTGTAGAAAGGTTTATATAAAGAGTTTTAAAAACATGAAAAAGGTTTATAAATCATTTTAGAGGTTTGGAAAGAGGTTTATAAATTAACTTAAAGGTTTATATAAGTGGGTTATAACTTTATTTTGAAAGTTATAAGTTAACTGAAATACGAGACGAGCTTTTAAAAAGGGAATTTTTGATTAAAGATAAGAAGAATGTTGTATTTGGAAGAAATGTTTGGTTATTTAATATCGTATTTGGAAAGAAGAAAGCTTTGAAAAGTTTATATATATATATATATATATATATATATATATATATATATACTTTTAATGATAAGAAAATTATATGATTTTATTTCAAGGCATGTAAAGTAAAATGTTTTGGTAATATACTTATAACATTGAAATAAGTATATAAATGTTTCACAAGTATAAAAGGAAATGTAAGGGGTTTGGAAATAGTGTTTTGGAAAGATCATATGATTTGGTTTTATAAAGTGGTTTTATTAATTAGAGAGAATTAATAAAGGCATAGTAGATCTTATATGGAAATTAAACCATGATTGGATGTTTATTTATTTGATAGTTAATAGCCAACTAGCAAGTCTGGACAAAACCTAACTTTGAAAATACCTAGGAGAAACACGAGAATTATATGGTACAGTTATCGTACAGGTGTTATACTGTACGTATAACTCGTTTCGTTCTTCTAGGACAAATGATAAGAAAATTCGTCCATAAATTGTTAGGAGGTGAACTCCGCTTCTGTCATTTGTCTGTTTATTTCCTAAAAAATCGGGGTTGATTTTACCGAAAATATCGAAAGTTGTTTCGAAGAGACCGGGATCGGATATGCTATCTGAAAACCACTTTGATCCAACTCAAGCATGGGATCGAAGACGGAGCCACTAAATTGCATGGGCTGCTTGCTACTAATCCTGAGGGTGGTTTGGAAATGGATGTAGTAGAAGTAGTGCCTTTGGTTTGTACTTATCCTAGACAACTTGTATTGATGAATGCAGGCATTGTATTGACACCTGGAGGGCACTGTTAGCATTCCAAGATGGATTTCTATTTAGAAAGGTAAAGCGTAGCCTCAAGCCTCACAAATGGGAGGAACGGCAAAAGCAGGGCATGGAGTAGAGCTATGTGGTTAGCTACCATTAGGAGCAGTCACTCCATTTTAGATGTCCCTTTCAGAGTTGGTTTGGACGCAAACACTATGGTAGTATAAGGCCTCGGTGTTAAGGGGGTGAGGAATCTGGTATGCAATGTTAAAGGGGCAATCGGCTATGTGTTAGCATCAGTGCTTTTCTAGAGGTGTATCATTGAATGGTAGTTACTTACCTTGTCATTGTTGGAATTAATCTCCAATATGTGCCTTACATTTTTGATTGTAGAGCCAAGTATGTTGGAATGTGAAATGCAAGCATTTCAGTTATTTTATCTATTTACTTTAAACCCAGGCACCATGATAATATCACTAGATTTTGATATAAAATGTTTTAATTATCGTAAAGTAAAAACCCATCCATTTTTATATGCGATGTGGTCTTACGAGATACCCTTTGTGAAAAAATTTCAAATATAGAAATCAGTTTGGTTGTTACTTGTTGTCGAGTTTTACTCACGTTGGTTTACCAGACTGATCTGGGCATTATTCCATGTAATGCTCGGGTCAGACCGAGCATGTTTTTTCCAGGTTTGCTGGATACTTTGGAGTTGGAGAAGAGCTGGATGGTCAAGACATATTCATGTATATTTTTCTTCTGCTGTATTATATAGTCATATGTTTGTTAATGTAAGGACATGTTTCTACAACTGTTCAAATTTATGATAAGTCTAGTGTACTCCGACGTTGCATATATGAACAAAAATGTTTCCTCTTTGTAAAGATCATTGTTGTATTATATTATTCGTTATGTTATGAGATTCTACGCTTTTTAGTTTTCTCCTATCTTCTACCTTCTTCTTTCACCTTAACAAATCGTTATTTGTGGCACTTAAATGCTCAACATCTAATACAGGGGTGTATTAGTGTCGATTTTGAGAGTTTATAATCTGGTTTGTTACAATATTCCTATTATGTGATTATTGAATATCAAATTTGATTTTTTTGGCAAAGCCGATGGGGTGGAATGGACCCCTGCCATTTTATTGAATCACCCAAGAAGTACAAACAAAGGGAACTAGAACCTAACAGGCTAGCTCAAAGATGACAGGGAAACACGGTGAGACAAAAACAAGAAAATAAAAGAATAAAGGAAACAAAGCAAAATGGAGGGCAAAAGAGAAAACTAAATTTCGAAGACAATTAGAGACCACCAAAAATCCCGGGCTCGATTGCGAAAAGGCAAGTGCGAAGGCCGATCTTGATCTCATGTTAAATGAAGGCATCAATGCTGTTGATCTCATGTTAAACGAACAAATCTTTTAACAATAAAGATAAGTAGTCTTGCTTTGTTTGTTTTCGTAGCAGTGATCTCTTGAAGCTTCTCCCATTCCCTTACATTATCAACGTCAACATCTGATCGACCAGCTCTCGCCATTGTGGAACACTACAACATATGAACCGGAGCACAGTTGAAATACAAGTGCATAACAGTTTTAGGCATACCACAAAAAACATGCTATGTCAGTTGCAACTCCTCCTTCTATAAGCTTATCATTTGTGAATAAGGTTTAATTAATTATTTTCTAGAAGAAAAAATTCTCTCTTGCCAAGTTATCACATCTCCAATATTCTTTTTTGCCATAAGCATTTAGGATCCAAATCATCATTTGAGATGGCATTATATACACAACGAATTCGAAACCCAGTTCATGACCTTTACTAGATTACTTTGTATTGCTGATAGATAGGGATTGTAAGACTGTGAAGATGAATCCAAAGGCGACGAACCCTCTGGTTAGAACTATAGGGTAGAACAAGATGCCCATGATGAAGTAATTCAAGCACCGAAGCACTGCAAATGATGCCAGTACTATTTTTTTCACTAACAATAAGCATGTTACTTAACATGCAACCATAGGCACACCACGGATCATTCCAAAAACAAACAAACTTCACATCAGTAATAGGAAGTTAAGTAGAGGCAAAATCAATGGTCTAAGATTAAATATACATCGCCAAGTCCAATTTATATTTTGCGGCGCTCTCATAGTCCAAGTATTTTTTCCATGAATAACATGTTGAATAGACCGCCTGACCCATATGTTATCCATGTCTTCCAAGTATTTGTCCAGATACCTAACAAAGGCTTCCTTGTTCCATATGAGGAGGTTATGAATGCCTAGTCTACCTTTGGTAATATATTTTTCAATAACGGAGAAAGCAACTGTCGCATGGTACCTACCCAAAGTTTTCAAATCTCAAATCATCACACCTTTCCTTTTTTAATGGTAGTGCCTCCCACGTCTTTTCCCTGTCCCCTTCCCCTCTCTCTACCTCCTCTGTTTACCTCGAGCCTCTCTCCGTCACTATCGTCATCCCTGACACTTCATCCCCCTATACCACTGGCTCCCCTTGACACACCCTCTGCTGCACCTCGTTCTCTTCCAGCTTCGTCCCTCCCAATCCAAACTTCCACTAAATATTGTCCTACCTCTTCTTTACCTCCCACTTCTACCCCAATTCTTGCCACTCCGCCTGCTATCGGTCAACCGAAATGGACTTCTTTGTTCAAGCTCAAACCACGTAATGCTAGGAATTACATCCTTGTTGATCTGTCACCTTCCTTTTCAAGTGAAGCCATGCTTCCTTCTATAGATATTATCAATGCTAGCACAAAAGACTGGTCAGATTCGTTGGTAGGTTTCTTTCTTGATAAACCGTTAACGTATTATATGGTGATACAAAAACTAAAGTCAATTTGGAGATTACAAAGTTCTATTCAAGTAAAATCAGATGGAGTCTTATTTATTTTCACACTTTCTTGTGCTAAGGAAAGAGAAAAAATCCGACTTCGAGAACCTATTGTGATGAGGAACAAACTTTTTATATTTAAATCGTGCAACCCAACCATTAGCAACGTATGTGGTTGTATCTTTTCTATTCCGGTCTGGGTGTAGTTTTGGAATATACCACTATTTGCATGGTCACATTTAGGTGTAAACTGGCTTGCCAGCAGAATCAATAAACTTATTTATATGGACAAGATGACTGAAAAGCTTGATAGACTTAAATATGCTAAGTGCTTGATCGAGGTTAAACCTAACAAACAACTTGTTGATGACTTTTTGGTTCAGCTGGTGGAGGGTGGTAAGCAAAAGTATATATCAATTATCTATAGAGGCTCGATATTTGCTATGCTTGTAACACCTTTGGTCATGCATTACTTAACTCTGACAAGGTAGAAGATAACGAGGAGAAACTTGATGTTCCAAAGGCTAAAAGTAGATTGAAGTGTGATGAAACTGCTAATGGCAATTCCATTAAAGTAAACAAGTTGGAAGTTAAAGTGAGAGAAAAGAAAGTAGAAAAATGGCAAAGAGTGTACAAGAACAAGAAAAGAGTGTACGACAGCAAAGAGCATTTAAGAAAAAAGAATGACGTAATGGTGTTACAAAAACAAGGAGAGAAGGTATTTGTAATTAATGGGAAAGGAGACGAGGAAGAGGGAGAAATTAGGCCTCATGTTGAATCGACACTTGAACAATTTGGTGTTAACAAGGATATAAATGTGGTGAGAAAGTGTATGGACGGTGGTGTATCAATAAGTAATAGTTTTGACATTTTAGATGAGAATGAAAAGCTTAATGAAGAAGAAAATACCAGTGATCAAGAATTAAGAGATATAGATATTGAAAAGAATATGTACTTAACAGATACGAACTTAAATGATGGATACAATTCGAATGAAGGAGATTCTGACAAAGTTTGTGTTGGTGTGAGCATTAAATTTAAGGAGAAGGGAGATATAAATGAAGCAGCAGTTGATTTAATAAGTGTGGAAGCCTCTGTAATGCAGCAGTCCCTAGTTAAACTCATGCAACCCCATGCATTTATTAGTGAAGATGGAAATGCCACTAAAAAATGCGCTGAAACTTACATATGTGAAGAGGCACATCAACAATCTGCATGCATGCAAGGAATCAACATCCATATGATTGAAGAAAGTTGTGTGGTGAACCCCGTGCACGTGCACAGCCAAATGCATGTTGCTCCCATCTCTTCCCCCTTGCCTTGATCCAAGAACTATCAAATCATCAAAACCCCGACCCTATAGCATCATTCCCTTCTGACACCTCAGCCCCATCATCTCCCAAAGCCGAGCAAGCCCATTCGAATGCACATTCGAATCCTCCTTCTAGTTTCCTCTCAAACAATCACACCAGCTCTTTTATCATTCAGCCTAATGAAATATCCAAACCCACACATTCCTATGTTAACACCCCACCCCCTCTACATGGAAACCGTCACCCCAAGATCATGTAAACTCCTCCTTCCTCCCCCTCTCTCTCCCATCAGGCCTTCCCAAATGCATTACTCTTCCCACTGCCTCTCTTGAAACTGGAGAGCTAGGCTTTATTATATTCTCCAACTCCCCCCTCTCCAATGTTATTCCTGGCCACATGAACAAAAACGGCTCCTATACTAGAAGCATGGCAAGAACTCTTTCCTTAAATGAGTGCAATCAATGACACAAAATTTATGTGTATGGAAAATTAGAGGTGCATATGAACACATCAAGCTTGATCAATGCAAAATCCTAATTAAACAATATCATCTTTGTATTCTAGCAATTCTAGAAACAAAACTAAGTATTGACCTCACTCTTAAAGCAGCAAGCTACATAAACAAAGAATGAAAAGTCCTCCACAATCACTCTGATGCTGATTTTAGAAGAATCATGCTCCTCTTTGATCCTATGTTGCATAACATACCACCACTATCTCATCCAAATAACTGTTACATTGCCATGTCATTCATGTTCCATCCTCTTTTTCCTTCTACCCGACAATTATCTACGCAGAAAACTCTGTTAATGCAAGGTCTTCCCTTCATAAAACTCTCCCATTCTTACCACAAGAAACACACCCATGGATTGTATGTAATGATTTGAGTTGTTCGATGAGATTATCTGATCATATCGGCGGCAATCCATTATCTCTTAATGATATACAACCTCTTAATTCATCCATTCTTAACTCCAATCTTATTGAAATCAAGACCTCCCGTGTAGTTTTGCTTGGAGCAATAAGAGAAGACAATGATGTCGAACTCACTCTAAAATAGACCATGCCTTTTCTAACTTAATCTCTCTATCTAATGGCCAGCTTTACACAGTTTCAAGCCCAATCCTATTCTCTCCGATCACTCTCCCTAACTCCTTAGCTTGGGTAGCACTGTCAAAAAAGGAAAATCAAATTTTAAATTTTTTAATTCATGGGTTCAAGAACCTGAGTTTCTTGACGTAGTTAAAAATGTGTGGTTCAAATCTTATTTTGGTAACCTTATGTACGTTTTGCAGGAAAAGCTGAGGGCAACCAAGGATGCTCTAAAGGAATGGTCATGCAACAAATTTGGATTTGGAAGCAAACAATCTGAAGTGATATGACAATAACTTGATAGAATTCGAAGTGATATTCAAGTGAATGTGGGTGATGCTCATCCTGCAGCTCAGGAAGATCAAATTTCTAAATCTTACTTTGATGCTTTGAAGAATGAGATGGATATGGTCAAACAAAAATCAAGGCTTAAAAGGCAAGCCAGTGGAGATCGAAACTCATCTTTCTTTCATATTTCTATTAAGGCCAAATACTCAAGTGAAAATATACTTTCTATCGTTGATCAAAATGGGCATAAACATAATATGCCTGGCATATAGTTAAAAATGCTTTCATTGGTTACTTCAAAGACTTATTTGGGAATTCCACACTTTTCTCGCCTAAAATTGATGACATAAACCCTATGATTCTACCTAAACTTAATCAGGTTGACTATGCATCCCTTTGCCTAGATATCACTGAAGAAGAAATTAGAGAAGCTATGTTCTCATTGAACAAAATCTCTTGTGGAGGCCCAGACGGCTTTAACGTCTACTTCTTCACTCACTGTTGAGCTTTCATTCAATCTGATGTTATCAAAGCTGTTAAATTTTTTTTAATAGAGCTACGATGTTAGACTCCTTCAACAACATGAATATTGCCTTAATTCCAAAGAAAAACAATGCGGATATTGTTTTTTCATTTCGTCCAATAGCATGTTGTAATGCTATTTACAAATGCATATCTAAAATTATAGCCTCTCAAATGAAAAAAGTCCTCCCACACATTATCTCAAACAACCAGGCTGCCTTTCTGCCTGAACGGAGTATACTCGATAACGTTCTTTTATCACATAAGCTTCTTCAATGCATAACTGCAAGGGCATCTCTCCCCGTGCCATGTTGAAATTTGATATTATGAAATCTTTTGACTTTATTCAATGGAACTCGATTGTACGTATAATGGGCTATATGAACTTCCCAAAACACTTCATCGCTTCAATCCATGCCTGTATTTTCTCTGCAAATTTCGCTATTATTATTAATGGCTCTCCTGTAGGCTTCTTCAAGCGTGAACAAGGCATTAGGCAATGGGACCCTATGTCAGCTTATGTTTACTTAATTTTCATGGAATATCTAACTCAAAGCATGAATGAAGCTGTTCGCTAGGGAACTTTTTAGCTCCATCCCAAATGCAAGGACCCGCAAATCTCTTCTCTTATGTTTTTCGATGATCTGATTTTATTATGCAAACCTAATCATGGTATAATTAAAACTGTCCTAGAAGTGTTACAACACTTTTATGAAACCACTGGTCTTAAGGTTAATCTATCTAAATCTGAAATTATGCTAGCAGGGATTGATGCTAATTGTTACAACAGTATTCTTGCTATGACTCGTTTAAATCTTAATGCTAATACCATCTCTTACCTCGGGATTCCCCTAGCTACGTCCAGAATCACTACGTTGCAATGCCTTCCACTGTATGAGAAAATCACACAGAGATTGGAGAGTTGGACTTATCAGTTTCTAAGTCAGGCAGGACGGTTAATGCTCATCATGTCAGTTGTACTCTCGATGTAAGTTTACTGGGGGAGGACATTTATCATGCATCAAACTGTTTAACACTATTGGATATGACATCATTATATGTTCAAAAGCTGAAAACCCTATAGTGATAGAAAATCAATGTCAATGTTGGTTAAGTGCTTTGGTGATTATTGGCCTACATTTAGTATTTTGAAAAATACTATTAATTGCCATTTGGTTTTATGGAATGGTTGTGTTTTAGAAGATGATTCAAATCCAACTTTTAAATTATCATTTCTAAATCGTTTGGAAATATGTTGAATTAACTAACTATTATTTAATAATGATTTAAGTCATTTAGCTGTTGTTTAATATTGTTTTAAAATTATTTGTATATATTATTGTTTTAAAAATTATTTAATATTTAATTTTGTTGTAAAAATTACTATTTAAATTTAGTATTTTTTTTTAAATTATTTATTTATAGTTTATATCGTTTTAAAGTTATTTAATTATATTTAACGTTATTATAAAGTTATTTCTCAATATTTTTATATTTTGAAAAAAAATTAATTATTTAAATAATTAATATGGTCGAAAATTAATAATAATGATTTATTAATACTGCTTTGGAAATTAATTATTATTATTTACGATAATATTGAAAATTAATTATTAGTGTTTTATTAATAATATCTTTGAAATTATTAATTATTATTTTAAGATGTTTTAAGTTAATAATTATTATTTATTTAAAATGCTTATTATTAATTATTATTATATAATTGTGTTTTTGAAGTAAATGATTATTATTTGTTTATAAATTTTTTTTCGAGGTTTATAAATGGAGTTTTATAAACGGGCTTGGGTTGTATAAGAGGAATTTTATAACATGGTTTGAAAACTTAAAGGAAGATTAATTAAAGGATGAAAAGAGTTTTATAAATGGTTTTAGATATTGATAAAAGAATTCTAGAAATGAGTTCATAGATATATAAAAAGAGTTTTATAAATAAATAGTTTTATCGATTTATAAAGGGTTTACAATTGATTTTAGGAATGTATAAAATGGAGTTTTATAAATGGTTTTTAGATATTTATAAAATAATTTATAAACGAGTTTTTAAAGATTTATAAAAGGAGATTATAAATGATTTTAGAATTGAATAAAAGAAAATCTTTCTCAGTTTTGTAAATATACATATACCATTAAATAACTATATGAGTACATTTTCTAAGTTGTGAAGTACAATGTTTGTGAATATACTTATACCGTTGAGATAAGTATATGGAAATTTTTACAGTTATTGAAACACGGGATTTGTGGGTATATCTCTGTAAAGATATTTTATACAATAAGTTTACAAGGTGATGCAATTAATAAAAAGATTAGTTAAAGAGGTTCGTGGTTGCATATGTGCTTAGCCAATGTTGGTTTTCTCTATGAAATTAAATCTTTGATTTGGATGTATGCTTATTGATATTTAAAACTGACTATCACAAATGGACCCAAAACGTAACTTTGGAAATATCTATGAGAAACACGTGAGTTATATGACGCGGTTATCTCTGATGATGTTGTACTGTATAAATATCGTTTCATTCTCTAGGATAAATGATAAGAAAATCCGTCCACTAACGGTTAGAAGGTGATCTCCATTCTTATCTTTGAATGTTAATTTTCTAAAGAACTGGGGTTGAGTTTACCAGGAATTATCAAATGTTGTTTTGAAGAGACCGGGATCAGGTATGTCATCCGAAAACCACTTCGATCCAACTCAAGCATTTCTAGGTGAAAGCATCTTGAAGAGAATGTAATCGAAGACGAACTTTTAAAGTGCAAGGGCTATTTACTATTTTCCGTGGGAGGGATTCCCTATATAGATGCAAATAGAGGTAGTGCCTTCGGTATCATTTAGTCCTAGAATAAACTTGTATGGATGAATGCTAGCATTTTAATAATGCTTAGAGGGCAGCGTAGCATTCTAGGTGGGTACTATTTAAAAAGTAAAACGTAGCCTTAAGCCTCGTCAACCGGGGTAACGACAAAAATCGGGCATGCAGCAAGGTCACATGGGATACTCCCATCAGGGTATGGTCATCCTAAATCTAGATCGATTATTATCTACTCATGTATGCTTCGATGGCCATAAAAAAGGGTGATCATATTCGGTACTACTAGTCAAGTGGTAGGCCTGTCTTGTGTAGCAGTGGTACAAGAAGTTCTTGTTAAACTCCGGTGCATTTTATCCAGAGATATATCAACGGAAGGTAGTCCCTTACCTTGTCATTGTATGGAATTCATTCTCCAATATGAGCTTTACGAACTTAGTTGTTCCCAACTATGTTGAAATGTGAGATGCAAGAATTTTAGCTATATTTATGTTTTACTTTGACCCATATACATTATTATATATCAATGGATTTACTATAGGAATTGTTTTGGTTATCGTAAGGCAAAAACCCATTAGTGTTTATATGCGGCGTAGTTTTACGAGATATTTTTATTTGAAAGGTTTTTCATAAACATTAAATTCCATTTGGGTTTATTTTTCTCATGTAGGTTTATCAGACTGATCTGGGCGTTCTTCCTTTTCAATGCCTGGGTCAGACCAAGCATATTTACATATTGCTTTGGATGCATTGGAGCTTGGAAGATGAGCTGGAAGTCCATATCTACCTATTTCTATGTGTTAAATTGTGTTGTTTGTTAGTTGTATTTATCAGTAATTGTAAGGACAGGCGGTTATAATTGTCCGGGCTGAAGTAAGTTAGTATACTCTGGTTGGTGTATGCATATTGCATTTTTCTTTATGTAAAGATTTGTTGTATATTATAGATTATTTGTTCCGCTGTGAGATTTTATGTTGTTTAGCTTCTTCTTTCTTCCTTTTTCTTTTCCCCTTACGATCGGGCTTTCTGGCATTCAATTGATCCACACGTAATATAGTAGACGTATTAGTTCGATTATCAACGGTCAAAAGGTCGGTTCGTTACAAATAATTAACCTTGCCTGATAATAATTAATTAATAATTAAATCTTGCTTAAATAAAAATCACTATTAAATAGAACGTACTTAAATCATAATTATTAAATAATTAACCCTTACTTAATAATCAATTAACCTTTACTCAATCAACCAATTATAATTAACTTAATTAATAATTAAGTGCTAATTAACTTTTACTAGACTAGAAATTAAGTACCAATTATCTTTACTTAATTAATTAATCAAATAAATCCTTTAACCATTATTTAATTAATAAGTACCAATTACTTTTTCATTCTAATAATACATTTCGAAAATTAATGCTAAAAAATATTTAAGATAAAAATACTTTTAGCTTCGAAAATGATATCCGATTTCACGAACTACATGCAAAGCGGTTATCGCTATGGATACCATAACCTTTAAATTAGTTTTTACTTGTCTATTACTCTTCAAAACCTTTTTTTACTTACTTGAACTTGTATAAGGGTTTTGGAATCTAAAATAAAGTTTATAAACCTTCCTAGAAAAGCACTTAAGTTGAAATAATTTTAAAGCCAAGGATCTCGACGTCGCACATCTACAAGTTCAAGTGATCACTTTTCTTTGCATACTATATGGCATACATGACCACAACATACACAGACACACACACATACACAAACACACACACACACTCATACGCACGCTACAACATCATACACATATAAAAATCACAACTTGCCTACCATAATTAACTTCCTCCTTTATTTAAGTCTGCAACCAACATTTCACGTAAACGGTATATACAAAGCATCAAACAACATTATTATCAACTAACAATTAAAATAATTTCTAGCACTATGAAAAGGTAAAACTTTGCTTTAAAAATGATGAGTTTTTACTCACCAAAATAAATAAAAAAACCAAATCAAACCCTCTATGCATAGAACCAACACCGGATCTTAGATAAACTATGTAAAATTATGTACTTTTCTGTGAAAGTGTGTTATGGATCGTGTAATATGGATATACGATAATACAATGTATAGTGATGATAGTTATATGGTAAATAATGTGGAATATAAAAGTAGTAAAGTAAACTGACACCAGGAATTTGTATACTGGTTCGGAGCATCGTCTTACGTCCAGTCCCAGACTCCTTCTGGAATTTCACTAAAACAACAACCCTCACTTAACCCAGAGGAACAGGTATATACAACCCTTGAGCAGTCGAACAGGGACCTGAGCAGCACAACAGGATTTCGCCTCAGCAGTCGAAGATGACTTCACACGCCTAAGCAATAGAACGGGACTTCAACAAATACAAAAGATTATTTTGACTTTGTGTGTTCCAATAACATGGATCTGTCACTTGTAGTACACACTTCCTATAATCTTCACCTCGATTCTAAATATATATTTGAAGTTTATGAAGAATAGAAAGGTATAATATTGCTTTGATGCAGAATAATTGAAAGTATAATTGCAAATAGATTCAAGAGAGTTAGATAAGAAAATTCGGTCATTTGGAATCAAGTTAGAGTATGTATTTATAGAGGTTAGAAAGCAGCGACTGTTGGTGAAGAGTTTCGATTGAAGTGTTGCGCCCAAATCTTTTCATAGAGATTCATGACTCTTCACAAATAGTCGTGTCTTTTCAAAAAGTAGCCGCTGTAGAAATTCAGTCAACTGAACCTCCGGGTCAGTCGACTGAATATTCAAATGAATTTTTAAATATATATTTGTATATCTGTGCACCTATGCATGTTGCACAGAAATTTCTGGGTCATCGACTGAGCCTCCGAGTCAGTCGACTGACCTGGTAATATCTGTGTAATTTGCACAGTTTACACAGGTATAATATATATATATATATATATATATTATATAATGATTCTAACTTTAAGCACTTTTATAATATATATATTTTATATGCTTATATATGTAAAAATTATTTGGAAATAAAACGATTTAATATATAAGCTAATATATACGTAAACTATGAGAGATTTTAACTAAATTGACCTAAGACTCAAAAATAAGAATAATATAATTGATGCACCGATTTTGAAGTCTTGTCTCCTTGTAGTGTATATTCTCTTTTTATCCTAGCAGTCGTCAAATCTGTATGTTGTGGTGATAGCTTTGTGTCATGAATCAAAACCAAGTCTCAACATTCTCCCCTTTTTTGATTGATGACAACTTGTAAATAGATATAGATTTCGATTGTATATATAATATAAATACTTACTTCTTCTGAATCTTTGACCCTCTATATCCTGCATTCTTAATGTTAGTAATAATATTTCTCCTTCTTTGTCATCGAAAAAACGGAATAAAGAATATAACAGTATGAAGCCATAATGTTGTAGATATTATGAAGGAAACGATCATTCATACATTAAACTACCACAAACATGAGACTTGAATCATTCGAAAAAGAGTGGCTATTTAATATAAGCCAAAATGTTGCGAAATAAAGACTAATGTTTTCATAAAAAATAACATTTTATGCTATTCTTTGCTTACCCCTATCACCATGCGATGTTTGACCACCACTATCGCCTTCATCTCCACCATTGTTGCTACTACTTTCTTCATCATCGGAAGAGGAAGACCAAGTGAAGACGGGTTGCTTACTCGGATCACCTAGTGCAGCCGTTAAAGTGCCGGATGAACACGATATAGCTTGCCATAACTTTATAAAGAATCCTTTAACTTTATCAAGCTTTTTATCAACTTTAGTGATATGGGATTGGAGTATTTGTTGGTTACGGCATATCATGGAAATTGATTCATGTGGTGGAAGACCGGGATAAGGAATCAAAATTTTGTCTTGTTGACAACTAGATGACCTTTGGTGAGTTGGACGGGATGCTTCACCTTGTTGTTGTGGTTGATCTTAAGATAATTTTCGTTAAGTCCATTTTTCAAAAGTAATGATATGTGGAGGTCGAGCAACCGGTATCTTCATTAATGCTAAAGTATGAAAGTTTAAGCACCCGACAGTAGGAACTGGTGAGTCAGGTTTCGGAATTTAGCAATCACATAATATATTCACCATAGTAGTTGACATTCATTCGACCATTATTGAAGCTTAAGAATTTATCAAGAATTAATCGTAGCCAATTGACTTTAATATTTCCGAAGATAGCATACAAGGCTTTAAAGTTATGTTCATAAACAAGTTCATAACTCCCGATTCGCGGAGTTACGGTTTTCATTAAAGCACGATGTATAATTCTTACTTTTGGTCTTAAGGACATGGACTTGAGTTGTGCATATCGTCTTCCAAAATTAAATGACTTATATGGTCTCAAACAACTATATCACAATCAACATTGATCAATTCTATACCATCATTTTTAGAACTTAAAATGTGAGCCATTCGGTCTAAGGAGAAAAATATGGGTTTTCCACAAACTAGACTCCATACACAATCTTCTTGGTTTTGAACGTTTTGGTGACCCAAGTTAAGATTAGCATATAATAATTTAACCAAAATTTGATTAATTTTATGTTTATTTTCGTTAATATTGAATAAATATTCCAAATTGCTCCTACGAGCTAATTCTTGTGTATGGTATGGAGAAAAATCGGTAAACTTTACAAACGAACCTTCAAAGATGCGAGAATCTTGCATTCTCCTCCATCTTCTAATTGCGGTGTCATCATAGATCCATTGTTGGATTTTCTCATTGGAAGGAGGTTGGAAGGATGAAGAAGCTTGTCCTTTTCTCTTTGGAGCCATTAATTTGATTGTTTGGAGGTTAAAATTTTGAGTTTTTGTAGAGCTAAGGTATTGGAAAAGTTGAAAACCTGATTTGAGAGTGGAGAGGAATGCGGAAAGTGAAGTTTAAAAGGTGAAAAGTGAGTGGGTAGTAGCTGTAATTTTGCTCAGATTCATGAATCATTCGACTGAATCAGTGATTCAGTCGACTGAACCTGAAAGTCTAAATTTTCGAACTTCTGGTTCAGTCAACTGAATGCCTGATTCAGTTGACTAATTCTGGGTTATATATATTTCGCCTTCTCGTCCAATCGACCAACCTTATATATTTTTTTTAAAATTACTTAAGTGTCAGTCGAATGGCACCCTGGTTCAATCGACTGACCTGGGTGAATTTTCCCAATCAATTTTTGTTGACTAAATTTTTATATATTTTCATACTTAAGAACGTTGTAATTTTTGAATATTAGAACTAGTTATAATTGTTGATAACACCAGAGAGAAGATATGAATTATTCCAAAAAAAATTGTACATACTATAGTCAAATTATTCGGATAAAAGAAAATAATAACAACTACTTTTATTTTGAAGGGCTAGGAGTTTTGTAGCCCTGTAGTTGTTTGCGATGAATATTTGATGCTTCATTTCGATCTCATGAATTTGGTGAGACCGGTGGTCATGGCAGGGATGAAGTAGAAGGTCGTCGAATAGGCGAAAAAGCGTGTTCGTCTATTGGATGTGATGAAGCACCACAGAATTTCATAGCAATATGCTCGATAAATCCTAGACATCTCGAGTTATCTTTTGCTCGTAATTTATTTCACATTGAAGCATCAGCGATTCTTGTTGATAGTGATGCAAATCATCTATTTTTTGTTTAGTGTTTGGAGAGTTGCCAATCATCATCTTCTTCCCTTTCTTTTTCTCCGGAGTATATCCGGTATAATCACGATAGGTAGAAGATGGTGTAGTATGATGAGCGGGAGTTTTTGGTGAATCGGTAGAGGCTAGAATTTCAATGGAGTCAGTTGATGAAGAAGTTGACATATTAAGTGTTAGTTTGTATTTCTATTCGATTGTATAAGTAATATAGAATAGACATACCTATTTATAGCCTAATGTTGAGAAAAATAAGGATGAAGTGAATGGTTTGTCTTGACTTTAGCTATAAAATGATTGTTAGTTAGGAAAGTTAGTTGCTATTCCGTTAGTTTTCTATTTTTGTGTTTTATCTAGGAAATGTAATGTACATAAAGTATATTTATAAAGGTAGGTATTATACATAATTTAGTGTATAGATGTCACCATATAATAGGTTCCCAGACCTAGACTGTAATGAAAATAATTAATAGCTTGGGTGGTTAAGACATCTGGGCTATTCACAATAGGTCATAGGTTTGAGTCTCAGCATGGTCATAAAAAAAATTTGTCAAAAATTTTTATTTTGAGTTTTTAATCGAAATTTCATATTTTATAATTTATATATCTTTAATTGACATTATACCAAGTTCTCGACGTAGTTTTATAAAAGTGTTCACTAACAAAGGTTTAGTAAAAATATCAGCTAATTGATTTTCAGATGGAACGTAGTCTAAATTTATCACATCCTTTTCTATATTATCGCATAGAAAGTGACGTCTAATATCTATGTGTTTAGTTCTAGAGTGATTTACTAGATTTTTGGATAGATTTATTGCACTGGAATTATCACAGTAAATTGTTGATTTTGATAAATTGACTCCGAAATCTTTAAGTGTCTGTTTCCTATAAATTATTTATGCGCAAGCTAGTGCCGCAGAAATATATTCTGCTTTACAAGTTGATAGTGAGACACGGTTTTGCTTTATGCTAAACCATGATATGTATGATTTACCAATGAAGTGACACGTACCACTTGTACTTTTTCTATCTGTTCATGATCCTCCAAAATCAGCATTGCTGTATGATACTAACTCAAACGAGCATTCTTTTGGATAGAAAAGTCTAAAATCTGTAGTACTACTAAGATGACGTAGTATTTGTTTTACGGCTCGTAAATGTGATTCTTTTGGGTCAGCTTGAAATCGTGCACATAGACATGCACTCATCATTATATCGCATCTACTCGTTGTTTTGTAAATTAGTGACCGTATCATACAACGATATAGTTTTTGGTCTACACTCTTGCCATTTTCATCTTTATCAAGATGTGATGTTGTGCTCATAGGTGTTGGTTTGGCAGAAGTGTTTTCCGTTTCGAAACACTTGATAAGAATATTACAGTATTTTTCTTGATTTATAAATATTTCATTTGAAACTTGTTTTATTTGAAGACCTAGAAAATACGATAATTCTCCTATATGGGATATTTTAAATTCTCTGGTCATTATTTCAAAAAATTCTTTACATAATTTATTATTAGTTGAACCAAATATAATATCGTCTACATATACTTGAACTATCAAAATATCATTTTTAGAATGTTTTATAAATAAAGTTTAATCTACTTTTCCTATTTCGAATCCCGATTCATTTAAATAGCTTTTAAGGCGTTCATACCAAGCACATGGTGCTTGTTTTAAACCATCTAAAGCTTTTTTAAGTTTATAGACATGATTTGGGTGTTTTTCATGAATAAACAAAGGAGGTTGTTCAACAAAAACATTTTCTTTAATATAACCATTTAAAAATGCACCTTTAACATCCATTTGATAGAGTTTAAAGTTGTTAAAACATGCATATGCCAATAAGATTCGTATTGCTTCTAGTCTAGCGACTGGAGAAAACGTTTCTTCGTAGTCTATTCCTTCTTCTTGGTTATACCTTTGTTCTACTAGTCTCGCTTTGTTTATAGTTATATTTCCTAATTCGTCTGCTTTATTTTTATAAACCCATTTAGTTCCTATAATAGTCTGATCGGTCGGTCTGGATACTAGTTTTCAAACTTCATTTTGTTCAAACTGATTTAGTTCTTCTTGCATGGCAATAATCCAATTTTCATCGGATGATGCTTCCTTAGAATTTTTAGGTACTATAGTAGAAAGAAAAGCTACATTACCCATTAAATTTAGTTGATTTCTAGTTCGAACATTTTAATTTATTTCCCCAATTATATTTTCTATAGGATGATTTCATAAGATTCTTCAAGGAAATCTTATTGCATTAGTAATATTTCTATTTTCTAGATTATTAACAGTGTTTTCATCTTCTCTAGAATTATAAACAATATCTTCATCATCTCTTGAATTGTTTATTATTATATTTGTTTTATTATTAAGTATCATCGTTATTATTTGTTTTTGAAATAAGTTTAGAGTTCTCATCAAAAGATACATGGAGTGTTCTTCAATAGTATTAGTTCGTTTATTGAAAAATCGATAAGTTTTGCTTTGATTCGAATATCCAAGAAATATACCTACGTCACATTTTGAATCAAATTTGCCAATCTGATCTTTGGTATTTAATACAACATTTTGATCCAAATATTTTAAAATAAGATATGTTTGGTTTTCTACTGTTAAAAAGTTCATAAGGTGTATTCATAGTGAGGGGTCTAATAGAAACACGATTAAAACGTAACAGGCGGTTGCAACAGCTTCTGCCAAAAATGTTTTAGTAACGTGCTTTCGTTTAGTAAGGTTCTTTCACATTCTTGTAGAGTTAGATTCTTTTGTTCTACAACTCCATTTTGTCGTGGAGTTCTAGGAAAACAAAAATTATGAAATATTCCTTTCTTTTTACAATAGTTATTAAACTGTTCATTTTCAAATTCACCTCCGTGATCACTTCTAATATTTTTAATTTTAGTACCTTTTAAATTTTGAATTAGTTTAACAAATATTTTGAAATTTTCAAAAGTATCACTTTTATTTTTCATAAAGATAGTCCATGTATATCTAGAAAAATCATCAACTATTACAAATACGTATTTATTGTGATTTATGGATTGAACTTGGGTAGGTCCAAATAAATCCATATGAAGTAATTCAAGCGGTTGTAATGCCGAAATGACTTTCTTAGATTTAAATGTGGATCTAGTTAATTTACCTAATTGACATGAGTTACATATATTATTACCTTTAAAACTCATCTTTGGTAATCCTTTTACGAGATCAATTTTAGAAATTTTATTTATATTTTTCAAATTGATATGACAGAATCATTTGTGCCATATCCAGGGATCATTTTGTTTGGCTATTAAACACATATTTGAGTTATGATTAACTTTCATATTCAAAACATAAATGTTTTTATCTCTATTTTCTTCGAAAATAAGATTTTGCTTTTGACCAAAGATACTACATTTATTTTCAAAGAAGGATATTTTAAAACCTTTATCGCATAGTTGACTT
This sequence comes from Allium cepa, assembly GCA_030765085.1. Lineage (NCBI taxonomy): Eukaryota > Viridiplantae > Streptophyta > Magnoliopsida > Asparagales > Amaryllidaceae > Allium > Allium cepa. The sequence continues at coordinate 308,686,026 of CM060931.1, forward strand.
ATATGTAATAGATTATGTTTTAAATTCTTGATTAATAAAACGTTTGTGATAAGAGGTAAATTAGATGTACCGTAATTGCTCACTGGACTTTTTCCGGCGATATAGCCCTTGGAATTATCTCCAAAAGTGATAGAACCTCCGTCTGAGTATGTAATATTTATCAGCATATATTTGTCTCCTATCATGTTTTTTGAGCAACCACTGTCGAGTATCCATTTTCCTCTTTTCTTGAGTGGGACCTCGTTATCTTTGGCCATAAAGCATACATTGTCTTGTTTATTATCGCTGTCGCTTTCACTCCCAGTAGAAGAGGAGGAATCCGAATCATCCCATGTAACTGAAAAGGCTTTTTTTCTAAATTTGTCCATCCTTTTATTTTGATATTCTTTCTTTTGATCTGGACAGTCCTTCTGTATATGCCCCTTTGTGTGACAGTTAAAGGACTTCATAACTGATGAAAACGATGGTTTATTGCTGTTTGAACTTCTCTTGCCATTATTTCTGTTTCTTTTCTATACTTCAAGAATTTCTTGAAGTTTTTGGCAATAAAGACTGTGTCATCTTTGTCTGAATCCGATTCTTCTTGTTCTGCATGGAATGCTATATTCTTTTTATCTTGAGCTTAAACTCGTTTAGCCTGCAAATTCACTTCATAGGACATTAGATTTCCTATTAACTTTTCAGGAGTTATTTTGGAAATATCGTCCGCTTCTTCAATAGCGAGAAATTTTTTTCCTTTTCTTCTGTTAAAGAGTTAAGGATTTTGGATACAATATCAAAGTTTGAATATTTTTCTCCTAGTCCTACTAATGAATGGTAGATATCCTGAAATCTTGAATACATATCATTTATAGATTCATTTTCTTTCATCCTAAAGTTTTGAAACTGACTTTTGAGCATGGATATTTTGCATTGTTTGACCTTGTTAGTTCCTTCATGTGTAACTTTGAGCGTATGCCATATTTCATATGCAGTACTGCTCATGCTAACACGGTTAAACTCATTTTTATCTAAGTCACAAAATAACATATTCATGGCTTTTGCATTAGCTGTGGCATCTAGTTTCTATGTTTTTAACCAAGTAGAATACTCTTCAGTAGGAATAATATATTCTATCTGAGTTATATTCCATGAATCAAAACCATTTGCTTGCATATTTATTCTCATTCGTGCATCCCAATAGTTATAATTCATGCCATTAAATAGTGGTGGATGTGCAGTGGACTATCCTTCAATAAAGCTAGTGTAAATGGTAGTGCTAGTTTTAGTTTCCATATTATCAGGTAATTGTGTTACGGTTATATGATGACCATGCTTTGATACCAAATGAAAGTGTGCTATTAATCATGTAATATGGATATATGATAATACAGAGTATATTGATGATAATTATACGGTAAATAATGCAGAATATAAAAGCAGTAAAGTAACCAGGAATTTTTATATTGGTTCGGAGCACCGTCCTACATCCAGTCCCAAACTCCTTCTGGAATTTCACTAAAACAACAACCCTCACTTATCCCGGAGGAACAGGTCTATACAACCCCTGAGCATCCGAATAGGGAAATGAGCAGTAGAACAGGATTTCACCTCAGCAGCCGAAGAGGACTTCACACGCCTGAGCAGCAGAATAGGACTTCATCAAATACAAAAGATTATTTTGACTTTGGTGTTCTAATAACCCGAATTTGTCACTTGTAGTACACCCTTCCTATAATCTTCTCCTCGAGTATAGATATAAATATCTGAAGTTTATGAAGAATAGAAAGGTATAATATTGCTTTGATGTAGAATAATTGAAAGAATAATTGCAAATAGACTCAAGAGAGCTAGACAAGAAAATTTGGTTATTTTGAACCACGTTAGTATGTATTTATAGAGGTTAGAAAGCAGCGATTGTTGATGAAGAGTTTTGATTGAAATGTTTCGTCCAAATCTTTTCGTAGAGGTTCGTAACTCTTTACAAATAGTCAAGTCTTTTCAAAAAGTAGCCATTGTAGAAATTTAGCCAACTGAAACTTTGGGTCAGTTGACTGAATATTCAAACGAATTTTTAAATATATATATTTGTATATCTGTGCACCTGTGCATGTTGGATAGAAATTTCTAGGTTAGTCGACGGAGCCTCTGGGTCAGTCGACTGACCTGGCAATATCTATGCAATTTGCACAGTTTACACAGGTATAATATATATATATATATATATGTATGTATATCTATATATTATATGATGATTCTAACTTTAAACGCTTTTATAATATATATTTTATATGCTTATATATGTGTAAATTATTTGGAAATAAAACGATTTAATATATAAGCCAATATATACGTAAACGAGGAGAGATTTTAACAAAATTCACCTAAGACTCAAAAATAAGAATAATATAATTGCTGCACCGAATTTGAAGTCTTGTCTCCTTGTAGTATATATTCTCTTTTTGTTGTAGCAATCGTCAAATCTATATGTTGTGGTGATAGCTTTGTGTCTTGAATCAAAACCAAGTCTCAACATTATGGACCTAAAGAGGCCAAACGGGTTCATCCATAGGGAGATGTTGCTCGGTCTTGGCTAGAGGAATGGTTTTTTGGCTTGTTTTGGAAGAGAGGAGATGTAGAAATAGAAAGGAATGAAGTTTAACTTTTTTTCAGGGATCTAAAGTGGAAAATTTTTTATTTTTAAGATGTTAAAAACTTTTGGAAGCCATTTAAGGGTTTTGAACTTAGAAAAGAGAAGATGAAGTGTGAAAAATAAGAAACGGGATGAAAACGAGGGAGAAATGGTGGAAATAATTTTTGTATAAAATGAAGTAAACGAATTACCTATAACGGCTCGGAATTTTTCTCTTTGATTTGTGTAAATTTAGTTAATTTTAAATATTCAAATAATTATAAATTAAAATAAAATCTCTTTTAAATAATAACTGGTGATGGTGAAATATTTTTTCAAATTTGTTTACAAAAATAATTAGTTCGAAGAAAAATCGAAAATGTGATCGTTAGTCGTTTTTCGAATTTTCGACTTTTTGTCATATAAAAATTTGTGGAAACTTTGTGAACTCTATAGTATAAATATACACATATACATTTATAAATGAAGTTAGGATATGGTTTGATATATATGCATATACTTAAGTTAATATAAAGAGGGATGTGACTTATTATGTAATTTAAATAAATTTAAAAAAAAATGTTTAACATGGAAATGACACTTTATGCAACTTTAAGACCATGATGTGATTAGTATGTTGGCTCATGGAGGGGGAAAACATGCTCACGTGAGCAACATGAACGGAAGGGGACAACAAGAGTGAGGTTGTAATCAAGTTGTGGAGGGTAGTGTACTTAGGGTTAGTTTAGTAATTTTCTTAAGTCATTTTATATAAAAGCCTTTTCTCTTTCCAAAATTTTATTTCTACTTTTACTAATTCATTTAGAAGCTTTGTTTCCTCCTTTCTTAAACGCTTCAATGGCTTTTCCTTATTTTCAAAAGTGTTAAAGATCAAACCTTTTTCCTTTTAATCCTTAAAAACATTGTTTAAACATCCTCCTCCCACTCCTACGACCCCTTTCTTCTCAAATTAAGCCCATACAGCCTTTTTACAAGCATGGGCGAACCATATAACATCCATGGTTGAATTGCTTTCGCTTTTAGGCCCTCCAAAAATCTAATTTTTAGTAAAGTAAATCAAATATCTAAAGTTGGTTACGGTTGTGATGGATGTTCTAGGTTATTTGGTTGGCTTATAAATGAGTAAAGCTTACTCCTTTTCATCAAGTTTTTAACTTTGATTTTTATGCTACTTGGTTGCTAAGTATGATGCTTGTTTTAATGAGATTGATGTTGAGTTGTTTGTGTATATTTGTGCTTGGATTGGTGTTGGTTAGTATGTGTATATATGTGCTTAGATGTAAAATAAGTTATATAACTTAGAAAAATAAAGGTGAAACTTAAATAGTAATTGCAAGATAGGACCTTTTTGTTGTATATTGTGGATGCATGAACTTGTTTTAGTTAATATATGCTAAAATGAATAACACTTAAAGTTGTTGGTTTGGCGATATCGAGAACCTTTGTTTAAAACTTGGTTTCGCTTAAGTAATGTGTTTGAAAAAGTATACAAGTTTTAAACTTCGATTTAATTTCCAAAACCTTACTTTTGCTTTTTAAAACCGTATGCTAAGTTATAAAGTAGTTAGCATATGAAAGCAAAGGATTTTACGGTCATTCAATATATTAAATAAGTTTTGAAAATTATCATATAACGGTAGTCGTTATAGATACAGTTCGTAAAAAAAATTCTTTTTGGAAATTTAAAATTATTTTCATTTACTGTAACATCACGTACCTAAAGGCCAAAAGCTAAGCATTACAGGTGCTGCAGTCGTCCATAGTATTAACTTCTGTTGACAAAATACGGCAATGCTAATGGTATCCATAATATTAGAAGCACTTGAATATGAAAAAATTCAAAGATTTTCAAAAAAAATTACTGATTACATTTCAAAACAAATTCATATTAAAATTACATAATCCCATATGTTTCATAGGTAAAGATCAAATATAATCATTACAAAAATAGGCCAAGAGTGATATACGACGATGCCCCCTTGGTTGATCAAAGTCAATATAGTCATATCCGACATAATATACATAACGGAATCATAATAAGATAAAACTATAACTCCTAATTAGCTATCCATCAGGCACCTGCTCATGTCCGGAAGCTTTATTTGCCAAAACCTGAGGACCTTAACCCTCAGCCTACTCAAATCAATTTTGAGCAGCCGAGAGTACAAAGGGAAAACAAAAATTCCGAGTCAGACATAAAGCCTGGTGTGAATAATACTATTATATTTCGACTTACCGATATTAAGTGAGACCATGCCGCTTAGCAGAACGGGTTTCCCCTTACTAATATTCTCTTTAAAATATATATTTTGCAGATCTTTTCCTCCAACCAAACTAGTTAATCAAACTGACATAATAATGATAATAATAGCTAAATCCATTAAGCTACAATCAGGTAACTAATGGACTATCTGTCCGAAAACTGGGTCGACTACATGCAAACTGGACTAACTGTCCACAAACTGGACTAACTGTCTGAATCAAAATGGACTATCTATCCAAATCATTTTCTTAGGGTTAACTGCCCTTCATCTTTTTCCTTGTATAAGTATGTTTTAAAATGTTATATTCATAGCTTCATTCTAAGCTACTTTGCCATGTTATATATACTATACTCAAAATAACATTGATGAATTTTAATGAGGATGGCAATCCTTCTAAAAAGGTTAAAACCCTTTTTAACTTTAAAAAACTTACACTATGTTGCCTAGTTAATACATTCAAAAGCTTTGTTTAAAACCTTTAAACAACCCCTTCGAAACCCTTGAAAGTAACCCTTTCGAAACCATTCAAATTCTCCCTTTCGATATCATAAAAACTTTTCCTTCGAAAGCCTTTAAAATCTTAAACATCCATCTTTTAAAACCTTTAAAAATTGCATTTAGAAAACATAGGAAAAACCTCTCCTTTCAACCCTTTCAAAACCCTGGGGAACTACCCCTTCGAAATCATTCATTAAAACCTTTCGAATATGTCAAAACAAACCTTTCGAAAGCACTTGGGTTTAAATTTAAACATGTAGAAACCTTTCAAAACCTTTCGAAAATTTACTCCATTGAAACCTTTGAAAATTGTCTCGGTCGAAACAGTTTGGATTATGCCTTCAAGTAGAGAAAAAGGATCAGAAACCTACTAAAGTCGAAAGCAATTCTTTGAAATCATTAAAACTGTCTCTTTCGAAACCATTTGGGTTATATTTCAATTATAGAAAAAGGGTCTTTAAAACATTTAAGTCAAAAGAATCTGTTTCAAAACCATTTCCTAAGAAAAGAAGTGATGGTGTCGATACCAGTCCATCGAAAGCATTGGAGAAGTGGTCAGGTTTAAAAAGCAAAACAAAGTAAGACAACCTTATTGAAACCCATCTGAGTCGAAAGATAGAAAACAATAGCAATAAGGTTTAGACTTAGTCGAAAGCAGTCATTTGAAACAAAAGCATAACCCAATTGAAACCATTTCCTTTAAGACCATTTGACCCAATCGAAAGCTAACCAAGTTGAAAGCACCTTAGTCGAAAGCAAACAGGCACATTTTTAATTTAAAAGCAAAGTAGTGCTTTGATCCCTTCGAAACCTATGGTTTCGACCTCATGCCTTTTGCCTTCTATTCAATTTTCTACATTCCAATAAATTGATACCATGCGCATTGGTTTCGATGGTGTTGTGGTGGAGGGACTTAGTCGAAAGACGACCAAGGCGGAAGCAGGTGCCGAAAGCAACAAAATAGTAAAAACATGTGGCAAATAGTTCTTTTCACCTAACCTGCTTTAAGTGTCAAATTTTGATTGGTTACCTCTTTTCTTTACCACTAAAAAGTGCAGCAATTTTCATAACTAACTATTTGAATTATTTGTAAAAGCCTTTTCTCCTTTTATAACCATATAAAACATTAAAGTCTCATACCTTAAATAATTTTATATATTCCTCAAAACACTTTAGAAAATTCTATAAAAATTCCAAAAATCTCTTTTAATGTGTTTTCCCACATATAAAAATTTTCACATCCAAACCTTTTATTATTTAATCATAAATAATTTATAATCGAAATTAACACTTTTCTTTACTAGAAAATTTATATAAATTCCACAAAATTTAGAAAATACTGAAAATTGAAACCCATCTCCAAAATAATATTTCTGGTCTATATAAAAATTTGCAAGGCGTTTGGATGTCACTTAAGAGCACCTTAAACACATCATAAAATCAATATGTACATACATAAACCATCAACATGTATATATAATCATTCCACCTCTCAAAAACATGGCAAATCATTGCAAATAGGTTCGGATTTCATCCTAAAACCGAAAATAAAAGAAATATGCGATGTAAACATTATTCACCTTTGCTTTAGAGATTAGAGAGATTGAGATGTGAATAGATTTGATTTGGTTTAGCTTCTTCCTTAGCTTTTCTTAATTTTTTTTCCTTTGCTCTTGTTAATGGTGGCCGACCTCATGTTTAAAAAATTTAATAAAATGAAATGAACATGTAATGGATAATACACGGCTAAGTTTAAGGGATATAGGAATGGACTCTTTCCTATTTTACCCTTCCTCTATTTCAATTTAACTCTTATTTTAATTCATAGGTTAAATGGCATAGCTATCCTTTAATTAAATCAAATCTCAATCCCCTAATTGACACAATATTTTATTTAATTTAAATAATTAAATATCCTAAATAATGTTACCAAAAATATGGGGTGTTACAAACTCTCCTCCTTAAAGATTTTCGACTTCGAAATTATGATAATGTACACAACACATCAATCAAAGATGTAAAACATACCATCAAATAAGTCAAGGTAAGTATCTCTAATCCCGCTCTCAATCTCCCAAGTACAATCCCTGTCATCGTCGCTCTACTGGATTTTGACTAATCTGACCGTCTTGGTTCTAAGCCTCTTCTCATATCTATAATAATAATATGAATAGGCTTCCTCACTATAGTCAAATTCGATTGTACCACTAAATCATCCAACACGGTCAGTGCAATAGCAGTGTTCCGGTCACTAACACACTTTTTGAGATGAGAAACATGGAAAATATTGTAAACTCCTCCTAAACTGCTCGATAACTCCACTCTATATGCGAGTTTCTCAATCCTCTCAGCAATAGGAAAAGGTCCAACGAATCTTGGTGCTAACTTTCCTGATTTTCCAAATCTAATCACACCGTTTATCGATGACACTTTGATGAAAACCTAGTCTCCAATTGAGAACTCTAAGTCTTTTCTTCTATTTGCATAACCTTTTGCCATGAGCCTCCTTCATTCTAGCACAAATGACCTCAATCTTTTCTGCAGCTTCCCTAACCAAATTTTGACCAAGAACCAATCTATCTTCGGTCTCTAACCAACATGCGTGAGATTTTCATAGCCTTCCATAGAAAGCTTCAAAGGTACTGTCCTAATACTAGTCTAATAACTGTTGTTATATGGAAACTCGACTAAATGCAAATGGTCTTCCCATGATCCCTCTAAATCCAATACACAAGCTCTTAACGAATCTTCCAATATTCTGTTGACTCTTTCCATTTGCCCATCTATTTGCGGATGGTAAGCGGTACTCATCTTAAGCTTGGTTTCCAAAACTTCCTACAGACTCTTCCAGAACTCACTAGTGAATAAGGAATCTCTGTCGCTTACTGTACTACTAGGAATTCCATGCAGTCTAACGACATTCTTCTTAAATAACTTTGACAAAATAGGTGTCGTTCTGGTTGACTTAACTGGAATGAAATGGTACTCTTAGTCTGTGTGTCCACCATGACCCCATATACTGTCACTTCCCTTGTTCGACCTTGGAAACCCATTACTAAAATCTATATAAATAGAATCTCACTTCTAGACCATAATATCTAATGGCTGAAGATACCCACTTGGCTTCTGATGTTTGGCCTTTGCCTGTTGGGAAATCAAGTACGGCTTTATCCATAAGCAAATATCCTGCTTCATACCTTCCCGGAAGAAACTCCTTTACATATCTTGATACATCTTAGCTCCTCCTAAATGAATAGAGAACTTCGAACAAAGGCATTCTTCTAAGACTTCTTTCCTTATGTTTCCTACACTCAGAACACATAATCTTACTATCTTTCTCAACCTCTCATTCTGTTCAAGACTGAAATCTTTCAAGTCATCGCCCTTGGTTCCATCTCTTTACTTCCTGACACGTTCAGCTAATATCAGATCTTCTTTTTGTTTAGAAGCAATCTTTTCGATCATCACTGGTCAAACTTCCAAATAAGACAACACTATAGTTTCTTCGTTAGATCCAGCCTCAGATCTCCATTGTACTCTGCAATCTGCTAATGCTTCCAAATTTTTCCACTCAGCAATCATCGCCAACACTGCATTTTGATGTTTCCTGCTAAGTGCATCCGCAACCCTGTTTCCTTTCCCTGGTGTGTACTCAACCTTAAAATCATAAGTAGCGATAAACTTTAACCACCTCTGATGTCGCTTGTTCAGCTCATTTTGGGAAACAAATATTTTAACGACTTATGATCTGTGTAAAACTCAAACCTCTCTCCCAAAAGGTAATGTCTCCCTGTACGGTTAAAGCGCTCGGCAGATTCAAAGCAGCGGAGGTGCAAAAAGTTATAGTAGGGATACAGCGAGGATATAGTGGGATATAGCGGATAACTCTAAAATAGCATATAAAACTCGTACATAATGTTTTTACACATATATAAATGGTAACTAAACGGAATATTAACATTCAATTGGATTATAATTAATACATAAATAATTTAAAATAAAAACATGTGCGGATATATTATAAATAAACATAAAATTGTTATATAACATAATTGAATTTAGTAGAATATTAGAGTATTTCATTTCTGAAAATATATTAAAAATTCAATTAAATAAATTAATTTCATTATTTTATAATGTATAAATATCATTTTTCAGTTCATTTCTTTTAAATAAGATATAGCGGAAATAGCGAATTATAGCATGAATAATGGAATATAGCGGAAATAGCGGGGCTTAAAGCGAAAAGGCAATATTTCGGGCTATATGAAGAAACCGTAGTGGTAGAAATCCGCTATGAGATATAGTAGGGTTATAACGGGACAATAGGGAGGCATTAAATACACAGATGCCTCCACACCTTCAACTTAAAAATTACTACTGCCAATTACAAATCTTGTGTCAGATACCTGACCTTGTGCGGTCTAAGCTATCTAGAAGCATAAGCAATCACTTTACCTCTCTACATCATCACAACTCCTAATCTTGTTCCACATGCATCTGTATAAACCACCAAATCCGGATTCCCTTCCAGAACGACCAACACAGGTGCATGGGTCAATAAGTGTTTCAAACTCTGGAATACTTCCTCACACTTATCAGTCCACACAAACTTCACATCCTTCCTTGTTAGCTTGGTCATCGGTGCTGCTATCCATGAAAAATCCTTAATGAATCTTCGATAATAACCAGATAATCCAAGGAAACTCTTGATCTCCATCACCATCTTGGGCCTCTTCCGACTATTCACCGCTTCAATTTTAGTCGAATCTACTGACATCTCTTTCTTTGAGACTACATGATCAAGAAACTTCACTTCCTTCTTTCAGAAATGACACTTCGAAAACTTCACCTTTAGCTGATGCCGCCTCAGCTTCTCAAGCACCACTCTAAGATGAACTTCATGCTCTCTTTCATCCTTAGAGTATATCAAAATATCATCTATGAAAACCAATACGAACCTAGCCAAGTGCTCTTAGAAAACTCAGTTCATTAAATCTACAAAGAATGTTGGCACACTAGCCAGTCCAAACAACATAACTAACCATTCATACGACCCATATCTGATCCGGCCGCCGTCAAAGGTATACTATCCTCTATACTCTGAGCTGATGGAAATCTATCGCAAATCAAACTGCGAGAATACCTTGGCTCCACCCAAATGGTCGAACAAATCGTCAATCCTCGGCAATGGATATCGATTCTTTATCATCCTCTCATTCAACTTACGATAGTCGATACATAGCCTCCATGATCTGTCTGGCTTCTTAGCAAATACTACGGCTGCTCCCCAAGGCAAACTACTTGGCCTGATAAAGCTCTTGCCTTCCATATCCACCAACTACACCTTTAACTCCCTCATCTCTATAGGGGTCATCCTGCTTGGCGGCCTACTCACTGATTCAGCTTCTGAAACCAAATCTATCCAAAACTCAATGGCTTGTTTCAGTGGCAATCCTACCACAGGCTCAAAAACATCTTCAAATTCTCTAACCATGAAAACTCGACTCAACTCATGTTCCAACTCAATAACACCCAACAAAGCATTCACCTTACCGTTAGAACCTTCTACAGTACAAACTATCTGATAACTACAATCGCGGTGTCTAAGTGATATTTTCCTGTCCTGGAAAAATATCTTGGCATCGTACTCACTTAACCAATACATCCTAAGAATAATCCCAAACCCCACAAAATCGAACATAAGAAAACTGTAAACAAAAGTATGACCTAACAAATCAAACTCTAACTGGTCACATCTCAACCCTATGGTTGCATACCCACCTATTAGATCCGCAACCTGTAAGGAAGTAACTAAATATATGGGTTCTAGGTTAAGCTTATCTATCAAACATCTAAATATAAAAGAATGCGATGCACCCGTATCAACTAGAACGCTAACAAACATATTATGAATTTGAAGCTTACCTCCAAAAACTACCTTTCCTTTCTCCTGAGTTGTTGGCTTGATGTAGCAGGCTCCAATGCGTACACCTTGCCTTTTCCATCCTTAGCGGGCTCCTTGCACTGGTTCTTAAAATGGCCGATCTGGTCACAATTGAAGCATATGACGTTCTTTTTTCCAGCCACCTCCTTTGCCTTTCCAGCATGACACTCATTAGCAAAATGCCCCTTCTTGTCGCACTTGAAGCAAACAATCTTAGACTTTCCTTTCTTAGCTGCTACACCCTTCTGAGCACCCTTCTTAGAAATGAACTTCCTATTCTGATTCAGCCCAAACTGGACCTCCTTAGCCTTTTTCTTTTCTAGAGAATCAAGAATCTCCTCATGCCTTAAGGCCACCTTAACTACAAAATCAGAAGGAGAAAATGTAACCTTTGCTAACTCGGGCTTTAGCCCCCTGATAAACTTCTCATTCCTCTTTATTACTATATACACTGAAGCATACCCATATCTGTCCAACTCCTTGAACTTTCTACCATATTCCAGAGCAGACATCTCTCCCTTCTCCAACTCAACAAACTTTCCGATCAGAGTTGACTGTGCCATCGCAAACATAAACCTCTCCTGGAACATCCCCTTGAAATTTGCCCATGCCAAAGTTTCCTCATCCACCCCAGTCGTTACACTGTTCCACCAAAACAAAGCCGCTCCCTGGAGTCTCGAAGCAAGCCTCCTCATCTACCCATCATTGAGCCTCAAATCTGCAAAGTTTCTATCACAGTGTAGAAACCAATTTTCTACCTCTATAGCATCCTCTGTTCCTAGAAATGGCATTCTTCCAAGCTTAGCGTAATCACTGGTCAGCTTAGCATAATGATTAATTATCGAAACTTTTCGAAACTCCTGCCCCTGCAACATCTCCTCTCACCACTACAGCTGCAATTCTAGCTTGCATCATATTCACAAAAAACTGATACCTAGCTCCCGTATCCACCTGTGGGATTCCAACACCTACATTCTTTGCTTGTGCCTGACCTTAGGTTCTCCTTGCATTATGTCTGGTATCCCTATCAGTTCCCTCCCTTCCTAGGTTAAATCTTCATCTTGTTCCATCCATATCTGTATTCAAACCTCATGAGATATAGAAAAATAACCTAACAAGGATAGAAGACTAGAGATAGAGCGTATACTTATATATAGCAAATACAAGCACGTTACTATAGCATTATCCCATACCCCACTCTTACTCTAATTCCTAAGGATTATGTTTTAAAAACTATTTTTAGTTTAAAGTTTTTCATAAACCTATGCTTTAATACCAAGTTGTAACATCCCATATCTAGAGGCCAAAAGCTACGCGCTACAGATGCTGAAGTCATCCATAGTATTAATTTCTGATGATAAAATACGGTAATGCTAATGGTATCCAAAATATCAGAAGCACTTGAATATGAAAAAATTCATAAATTTTCGAAAACAACATTTTACTAATTACATTTCAAAACAAATTCATATCCAAATTACATAATCCCATATAGTTTCGAGGTAAAGATCAAATATATTCATTATAAACATACGCCAAGAGCGAGATATGATGATGCCCCATTGGTTGATCAGAGTCAATATATTCATATCTAACTTAATATACACAGCGGAATCAAACTAGATAAAATTATAACTCCTAATTAGCTATTCGTCAGCCATCTGCTCGTCTTCGAAAGCTTTATTTGCCAAAATTTCTAAAACCTTAACCCCTAGACTACTCAGACCAATTTTGAGCACTTGAGAGTTTAAGGTTAAAACAAAATCTTCAAGTCAAACATAAAGCCTGGTGTGAATAATACAGTTACATCTCAGTTTACCGATATTAAGTGAGACCACACCGCTTAGCGGAATGGGTTTCCCCTCACTAATATCCTCTTTAAAACGTGTATTTTGCAAATCTTTTACTGCAACCAAACTAGTTAATAAAACCGATATAATAATGATAATAATAGCTAAATCCTTTAAGCTATAATTAGGTAGCTAATGGACTATCTGTCCACAAGTAGTAAATGGACTATCTGTCTGAAAACTGGGCTGATTGTCCGTAAACTGGATTAACTATCCACAAACTGGAATAACTGTCGGAATCAAAATGGACTGTCTGTCCAAATCATTTTTTAGGGTTAGCTACCCTTCATCTTTTTCATTAAAAACCTTTTCAAAATGATTTACACTTTTAAACCATATTTATACAAGGAAAATATATTCTTAGCTTTATTCTAAGCCACTTTGCTATATTATATATACTTTACTCAAATTAATGTTGTTGAATTTTAATAAGGATTGGCTATCCTTCTAGAACAAGTTAAAACCCTTTCTAACTTGAAAACACTTAGGCAATATTGCCTAGTTAATACATTCGAAACCATTTTTTAAAACCTTTAAACAACCTCTTCGAAACCCTTGAAAGTAACCCTTTCGAAACCATTCAAATTCTCCCATTCGAAATCACAAAAACGTCCCATCGAAAACCTTTAAAACCCTAGACATCCTTCTTTTAAAACCTTTAAATATTACCTTTCGAAAACATAGGAAAAACCTCTCCTTTCAACCCTGTCAAAACCTTAGGGAACCACCCCTTCAAAACTATTCACCAAAACCTTTCAAAGGTGTCGAAACCTACTTTTCGAAAGCACTTAGGTTTAATTTGAAACATGTGGAAACCTTTCAAAACCATTTAAAATTTTACTTCTTCAAAACCTTTGAATATCGTCTCGATCGAAACTGTTTGAATTATGCCTTCAAGTAGAGCAAAAGGATCAAAAACCTATTAAAGTTGAAAGCACTTCTTTCCAAATCATTATACATGTCTCTTTCGAAACCATTTGGGTTACACTTCAATTACAGAAGAAGGGTCTTTAAAACATTTAAGTCGAAAGCATATACTTCGAAACCGTTTCCTAAGTAAAAAAGTGATGGTGTCGAAGTCATCCATTCCAAAGCATTAGAGAGCGGTTACGTTTAAAAAGCAAAAGAAAGCAAGACAACCATTTCGAAACACATTTGAGTCAAAAGGTAGTAATGGTAGCAATAAGGTTTCGACTTAGTCAAAAGTAGTCATTAAAAAAACCCAATCGAAACCATTTCCTTTAAATCCATTTGACCTGGTCAAAAGCTAACCAAGTCAAAAGCCTCTTAGTCGAAAGCAAGCAGGCGCGTTTTTGATTTAAAAGCAAAGTGATGTTACTATCCCTTCGGAACCCATGGTTTCGACCTCATGCCTTCTATCCAATTCGCTACGTACCAATATATCGATACCATGTGCTTTGTTTCGGTAGTGTTGAAGGCAGAGGGACTTAATCGAAAGCAAACCAAGGCGGAAGCAGGTGCCGAAAGCAACAAAACAGTAAAAAGCATGTAGCAAATAGTTATTTTCACCTAACCTACTTTAACCGTCAAATTTTGATTGGTTGCCTCTTTTCTTTACCACTAAAAAGTGCTACAATTTTTAGAACTAGCTATTTGAATTATTTGTAAAAGCCTTTCCCTTTTATAACCATATAAAACATTTAAGTCCCATTTCTTAAATAATTTTGTACATTCGTCAAAACATTTTAGAAAATTCTACAAAATTCTAGAAAATCTCTTTTAATATGTTTTCCAACGTATAAAAAAATTAGACCCAAACCTTTTATCATTTAACCATAAGTAATTTATAACCCAAATTAACATTTTCTTTATTAGGAAATTCATATAAATTCCACAAAATTCTGAAAATTATAAAAATTGAAATGCTTCTCCAAAATAATATTTTGGTCTATATAAAAATTAGCAAAGCATTTGGATGTCAATTAATAGGGTTTTCACCTTAGAACATATCATAAAATCAATATGAACATATATAAATCGTTAATATGTATATATAATCATTCTATCATTCAAAAATATGCTAAATAATTGCAAATAAGTTTAGAGTTAATAATTCACTTATATATTAGTTCAGAGTTAATCATTCAAAAACCTGTATTTCACTTATATAATCCCAAAAGAGTTAATAATTATATAAAATGAAATATTTAAAGTTGTTTCAATCACTTACAAACAAATTAATAATAATCACTTGCAATCACAACATACAACCATCGTATGAAGTCAATAAAATCAACCATCCATATATTCATAGCAAACAAAACAAATAGTTGTTTGGGTTTAAAACTTTAAATTGTACATAATGGAAATAAACTACTAGTGCACCATTTACTCAATGGTCTTAGATGAAACTAAATAGATTATTCATACATCCAAACAATTTTAAAGTATCCTTGCTTAAACAACCGTGAACCAAACAAACAACAATTTCAAACAATAGATCAAGTTCATTCTTGTTAATTTCATTTCATAACATTTGTTGTTTGATATCCTTTTTCATTCATATAATGATTTATCTTTTTAATTTACATTCATTTCTTGCAAATTTTCATTTTTATTTATTCATATCTTATAAATTTTATTTTTATCGCATTACATTCATTCATTTCTCAGTTTCATTTATTTTTATTCATTTATCAATTGTATTCCTGTTCCATTTAATTTTTTGCATTTCAATTTATTTATTTAAGTTTATAATCATCTATTTATAATACTTACCTTTCTATTATATTTAATTATAGTAACATTTTAATTATAACTTAGGTTTATAACACTATAACATCAATACTTATTTATTAAAGAGTTTCATTGAATACTTTCATTACTTCAAGTTTTACTTGTATAATATCCATTACATTTTCTTATCAGACATTTCAACCTTTAAATCTTTTGGTAAGTTATATATATGCTTTTTAAGAATGCAATTGAAATTTATACAAGTATATCTCATTTCTTTAAATTAATTTAATGTTCAATGCTTGTAATTTCATTTATAACCTAGCATTTAATCCCTTATTTTAATTAGAGGTTTCAATTATTAATTAGGTACATTCCATTTCACTACAATAATTGAGACTATGAACGGAAACTTAAGAACTATATACTGGGTTAAATTTCAAATCATTTTAAAATAATAGATAAATGCATATACTTAAAACTTATATATATCCAATTATATTTAAAACAAATCAAAATTTATATTCGTTGATAATAATAAGTCTGCAGTAAAACTGCTATAGTGGCTTTCCCACTTAGAAACTCGAAAACGAATGTCGATGATGCATGCACTCATCACTGATTATTTTCCAGTGATAGAGAGGGGAGTACAGAACTTATTTCTTTTCAAAATTTCTTTAAAACAATTCGTTCAAATTATACCGAAACATTTATATCCGAAAATGCTTCTAATAATAATTATTTATTATATTCCAAAATCATTTGAAAGCAATTTTCAAATCCCAAAACTTAAGTTCTAAAATTTCCAACTTTCATTTATTTTATTTTCAAATCTTGTTTCCAATCAATATTTATAAATTTCACTACCTAACAACCAATATATTACAACCAAATATATATCATTTATAATAATTTTATTTTATTTATAGAAAATATAATAGGAAAAATTATTTCATTCACCTATATTTCAAAACAAATATTATGTCAGTCTGTCCTATTAAGTGTTTAGAAATCCCTATTAATGTCATAGCGTCCTATGCACCAACCAGAATTTATAAAAACAAAACAGAACAAATTAACACAATATCAAAACCTTATTATAACACTAACAAATACGCTTTCTCATATATATAGACACACACACACACTCAATGACTCATCATAGGGTATTACTTCCCTAGTAATAAGCAGTCAAACCCTCCAAAGCTAAGGTTTATCGCTAAACAAAAGCCCTGATACCAAATTGTAACATCCCACCTTTTTGTACGCTTAAGCAGACACACGTACCAACTAAAACCATAAAAAAGGGCGGATTATTATGGGGTAAATAAGAAAAAGCAGATGCAGCGGAACGATAAAATAAAATAATAAAATAAACAATTCATGAAGCTGTTTTAAAAAATATTTGATTATACTTATACAATACATACCAAAGTTACACACATCAGAGAATAATAAATAACAATGCAGCGGAACAGTATGAATGTAGTGGACTAATATGATAAATAATAGTAATACAATCTTCGTCTTCGTCCTCCAGAAGTAAGGTCTTCAAATCCAGAAATGCTCAGACTGACCCGAGCGAATTGAAAAGACAAAACACTCGAGTCAGAACTAAAAGACCTTATGTAAGTTAAATCAATGGAATAAATATGAGTGGAATGGCGTCAGAGATGTTTACGAGATTTGACATCTCTTATCCAGTGTCTAACATGAGTGTAGTAACTTAAGAGATGTCGGGACTCACATCTCCTAAGGATCCATTAAACTAGTTACTGTGTAGTAATATTTCGCTATTATAATAATGTCTATAGTAATATAAACTTACTTTTAAATAGTGTTAAGGCTTTACATTTTCCACCTTAACACGTAATAGTCCCAGTAGTCCATCCAATATCATAGTCCCTCCTAATCGGGAAGCCACCAGAGGATACTCCACGGGCTACGAGAGAAAACCAAACTCATACAAGACGCACTAGGGTAGGTGACACGGCACAACTAGGCAATGCCAAGGTAGATATACCAATTACGCTTCCGGACCGGTGGTAACGGATAGCAGCTACTAACTCCCACCTTGAGCCACACCCCTAAAATCAAAAGGGCCTCAATCAATCACAAAGTAATAGAATGGTATCGAAGGAGTGTGTTCGATAAAAGGTGCTACCTTCTTAGCCCGTCGATCGCTCCTGTTTTAGCCACCTTATGCCAACTCATGGGAGTCAGGTCCACGTATATACCTCAAAGGAAACGCCGCCACCATTCTACTTCATTCTGGAATCTCCACCGCGTACACGGTTGTTAAAATGGTTTTCTGAGTTGGCAGAGAGTATGACAACTTCCGATCCCGGTCTGTTTAACAACCAAACGTTATTATAACACCGCGGTCATTTCAAAATAATTTATACTTCAAAGCCAGAATATAATATCCATTTCAAAACCATATAAATACGATATCATTTCCATTTTAAAAACCATATCAATATGACATCGTTTTTATAAAAACCCAAATCAATATAATATCATTTTTATTTCAAATGTATCCTTTCCAAAAATCATAACACTTTCAACGTTATAACACTTCGAAATCAAAACACTTGAAATATAACACTTTCAAATCATAATACTTTGAAACTCATAACTTTGAAACATAACTTCCACCACTTAAACGGTTTAAATATTAGAATACTATATATAATAAATAGCTTCTTAAATTTCACAAATCAATTCCAAAACAACTCGAATTTCTCGATTTTAATTTAACCAAATCCAAAATCATAAATTTCAATTCAATTCAGTTTCCAAATAAACTTTTCCAAATTATGTCGATTTCAAAACCATTCCAAATTCAACATATTTCAAACTTTAAGTGTTCAACAATTTCGAAACTAAATTTGGTAATTATGATTCAACATTTAAATTTTCTATTATTTAGTTTTGAAATATTTTTACATAATAAATCCATTATCATTTAAATAAAACTCAAATTACAAATAACTAAATATTTCCTTCAATTTATTTATACTTGAAATATTCATTTAATTCACCTTAAACAAAAATCAAGTTATAAAAACCATACCTTCTAAAATTTCAAATTTAATAAATTTCACATCAACTTATTTGAGTTTAATTCTTAAATTAATTCAATTTCAAATAAATATCAAATTTTATCTTCCAACCTTAATTTATTTAAATCATTATAAACACTGTATCAAAATATTAGTCAAATACTTAACCATATTGTCTTCAAAAAAACCTACTTATTATTAAGCTTATCCTATATTAAAAATAATTATACGTAGCTTAAAATCAAGGATAAACTAACATTTATATAATATCTAAAATCAATATTTATCTAAAACCAAATATTTCTTTACAAAACCATAGAAATCATTTCAAAATATTTTTATATATAGACCACGGTGTCTGTATATAATTTTCTATCCTATGGTCAAGTGATACAGATATTTATCATTTCAATCCGTAATTTAAAATATAAATACAGTTATATATCATTTCAAACCATAATCCGGAATAAAAATCCATAATAACTTGCAGTTTATAATATATAAAATACAACATCCATTCATCCAATATCAATCATCAAACATTTATCACAATCATCATCCAATTTAATCAATAACATCAATATAGAACAGATAATAAATAACGGGTATTTATTAGCATTTTAAATTCAATAATAAATTAAATAACTATTTTATCCAAATAAATTCAAATAAACTAAGATGATGATCCAAAATATGCCAAACAGTCATAAATAAATTTATAATCACATCATAAATCAATTTAACAAACATAAGAAATTTTAGAAGTTGTGAGTGGGTTAAAACACTCACCTTTTGAATTTAAATTGAATTTAAATCCAATTTAAATCCAAAATTTGAACAGTCTCAGAATCCATCCAAACCAGCATCAAAAAGTTTGGAATTTAAATACGATCCCAGCGGGATGAACTACGCGTGAATCGGACCTCGTATGCAAAAGTTATTGCGATTAGAAAATCTCAGAATAAAATAAATAAATAAAATAAACAAAGAGCATCCTCACACGTACCATGTCATCAACCCAGTACCGCCTTCTAAATCCTAGCCTGTAACACGTGAGCTCGAGTCAAGTTATAGCTGCCACGTTTGCCGTGTGCCTCCTCGTCGATCATCCACGAGCATGCGCCAGCCACCTCACCCCTCGTTGGTCGCGCCGCCGCGCTATCATGCGCAACCCACCATCGATGTGCCACGTCGTCAATCGATAAATGTCGAACCCTAGTTGAATTTTCTGCGTAAATCCAGCCGCTGAACCACCCAATAAATTTTGTCGTTGAACTCCTCTCGCGAATCTCCACAACCCAGCAACTTCGATTTGTTGATCCGGCAAAGTTGATCGACGATCATCGAAATGTCGTGAAGAAACCATCATTTCTTGAACAACCGGTGATTCGAACTGAAAAACGAATTATAGATCTGAGATGCGCTCGTTGAGATCTTCAAAATGACATATAATTTGATATGTATAGAGGAGTTTGAATTTTTGATTTCAATTTGATTTTGAAATTGCAATTGGGAATTTAGGGTTTGTCTGCCATTGAGAAAGAGGAGCAACAGAAATTTCTATACGTATAGAAATGAGAAATAGGAAGGCTGCTAGGGATGATAACGACATATATATAGGCAGTACACAATAGAAACAAATGGGCTAGATTGGTTTGGAAAAAAATGAACGATAAGGATCCGAAAAGCCCGTTTCGACTCCGGAATAAAAATGGGTCAATCCATAATAGATGTTTTTAAATATTTTAAACGCGATGGAATAGGTTTCAAGGCCAGATTCCATCGTATGAAGAAGTTATGCTAAAATCAAGTTATTTCAAATTGATTTCAATTAAATTGATTTCTAGGCGTTTCAAGCCCGAACGATCAAACGACAAGCCCGATCATTACGAAACTTGGAATGCTACAATAATACACCGTTACGGATCTGATGAAACTATTTTTGTTGAAATCCGAGTCAGTGGCCAAAATGACTAATTTCCAGTCAATTAATTAAATTAATAATTAATAAATTAAATCACTTTCAGTTTAAATTTAATTATTTACCCTTTCTATCATTTTTGATAAACTTATAATTCATTAACCAAAATTTCCACGTCAATCAAATAAGGATTTATTGCAAAATTTATAGTGTTTCCCTTCAATTTAAGTAAATTCAAATAAATAGATTCAATTTGTTTTAAATCCCTTTATTCAATCAAACATCATCTTTGGATAAATTTAACATTAGTATATATCCAATTACCTAAATATTTTTACAGTCATCAACTAAATTCATACTAACGTAGTTTTTAATTACGTTTAATTGCAATGGATTTAGATCTAATTTAACAAATTAAATAAATGGGTAAACAATTTATGATTAGCACCATTTGCCTAATTTAATCCCATTCACACTTTATTATCAAATAACAAATAATATAATTGTTTATCTAGGATTGATTCTATCAAATTACAATTTATAACGTATTACTTCATCAATTAATATAACTTTGAATTTATCTCTCAGTTTTCTAATTACAGTCAATTATAACCTTATAGTTGGTTTCAATTAATTGAGATTGCACTAAATTAATTATTTACTAACTTGCATTAACATTCTTACATTTCATTACCATTATTAATTCATTAACAAATTACAAATTTTTATCTATTCCTGATTTAATTACCAAAATCTTATTAAATTAACAAATTTTAAATCGAAATTATGGATCGTTACGGTTATTATCTTATTTCTGCTGTATAATATGTATCTTGTATCAATTAGGTAGGGACAGGTTGTTATAACTGACCTAGCATAGAATTTCGGTAATTTAGCATAACCATTTGTATATATACCCATTTCCTAATTCTTTTATCATTTTTTTCATTTCATTTTCCACTTCTTTCTCATTCTTTATGTCTTGCTTAAGCTTGCAAGATAAATTCCATGGCTTCCAAGTGTTAAAACTTTCATTTTTCCACTTTTAAGAATTCATAAACTTGTTTAAAAATCCGCATCATCTCCTCCATTTTTACCTCATTTTCTCAAGGCCATAACTTCCTACATATTTCACCAAACCATGTTTTTCTTCTTTTTAAACCATTTAAAATTCCAGTGGCTACAAATTTATAGTTTACCACTTTTTCTGATTTTGAGATTAGATGCTCAAAAAATTCATTTTTTTGCAAGAGAGTTTTTGTACCTAGATTTTTATATCTTAAAATACCCATCAATATTTTGGCCATAACTTCCACAAAATTTAACCTTTTTGAGTAATTCTTTTTTTCATAATAATAGAGGAAAGAATTTCCTAAAACTTTACTTCTAATCACATTACAAAATTCCAAGTATAACATGTCTAAAAACCAAAGAGAATATAACCCTTTTCGAGTTGATTTTTGGTGGTTCTAAGCACTACAAGTTTAAAGTTTATTTCAAGTTTGGATAGTTTTCGATGAGCAAAACTCGTAACTTTTTTAGGGAAATATTTTACTTTAGTTAAATAGTGATATATATTGCTTTCTTGGTTTGGATATGATGTGGATTTGTTCATGTTTGGTTTGGAAATATATATGTGTGTGATGGATGCAAACATGTTAAGTAAATGTTAGTTAGCAAACCAGTTAGTAAGTAAAATTTTACCCTAAAAAACCAAAGCTTTAAAACTATATTCATGTTCATATTTATTGTCCATGAGTGCTTGTTGGATGTATGCTTAAACCATTGTTATGTGATGTTTGGTTTTGTTGACAATATTATAAGCTTGTTTGCCGAATAGCCCGTATAGTGACAATCGCTATATCGGCACTTTCGAAAAATCACTTCTTATCAAACCATTTGGTTTCATCTTCATGCTTGCAATTGTTTTACAAGTTAAGCAAGGTTTTGATTAATGATGTTTTCAAAAATAATTAATTAAATTAAATAATGATTATTTAATTTAATTAATTATTTAATTTAATTAATTAATTAATTTAATTAATTATTTAATTTAATTAATTATTTAATTAATAAGGATTAAGGTTAACTAATTAACTTATCAATGATGTGTTTTAAATTTAACTAATTATTTAGTTAATGATGTTTTAAATTTAATTAATCATTTTATTTAATGATGTTTAAGGCTAATTAATCTTTTGGAAATGATGGATTAAATTTAATCAATCAATTAATTGATGATGTTTTTTAATTAATTAATCTTTTTAATTAATGACTTTTAAAAGGTAATTAACTTGTTTTAAATTTAATCAATCTTTCCGTAACGATGATTTGAATTTATAAATTATTTTAAAATAATGATATTTAATTATTAATTAACTAATTTTATTAATTATATTTAAACATAATAAATTAGTTAAATTAATGTCGTTTTAGAGGTGATTTACCCTTTTTAATTAAAGATTATTGGGTTTAATTAATCAACTTAATTTATGAAGTTTTAAAGTGAATTTATCAAAGTAACAAGTATGTTTTCACTTTGTTATTCAATTTAAATAATGATAATTAACTATTGATTAATCTAAGTAATTATATTTTACTAACCAATTGAGTTAACAAGGTTTAAAGTGGTTTACCCTTTTTATTATCTAAAGTCATTTGAAGTTCAAAAATAAAATTGTGTGATAAAGTTTAAGGTTAATTAATTAATGTAATAAATATATTTTAGGTTATTAAATCCTTTTTAAATTGATATTTTTAAGTTAGTGAACTCTTTCAATAAAGTGTTTTAAAGCTAATACTTGCAATGTGAGGCAAGCATGAATTCGGGTTTTTAAAAGAAATTTTTTTGATTCGTTTATGAAAATGAATTGATTTCCATAAAGCAATTCTCTTGTACAGGAGCGATTTATTTGTATACTTAGCACTACATGTCGAAAAAGTAGACTTGTCGCTATTTTGAAAGATAAGAAAAATTGAGAGACATGACTTTGAGGTGACACTACCTTCTGGTATTATTGTTAACCAAGAGATAGTACAAGTCGGAATTCGATGAGTGGTGATAAGTATACAAGACTTAATTTCCATATACAATCGTTTTATATCCTCGATAGTTAGTATCCTAACTATCAGTTACCTCAGCTTCATTGTTTATCATCATTCAAAGATGATGAGTTACTCTATTGAGCTTTGTTATCCTTTGTCGAAAATGACTAGACCAAAAGCGCGAGAGGAAGCCAAGTTATGTGGAGTTGCTCCCATTAGGGTATTTTCACATCTCATCCAGATTTTTATGTACCTTCACATGAAAAATGGTTAAGATTTAGATGTGAAATTTTCGGATACTCGGTAAGGTTTGGTGGGGCCTGGCTTGGTATTGTCCGAGAAGTGTCACAGAGTATATGAGCTTCTCAAATGTATATTACTAAAGGTATACTTCAAGGGGGGTGCACCTTCCTAGTCATTGTTGGAAATTTCTTTTTCTGATTTGATTCGAACCACTAGTTATTGGTTTTGTCCGTTCTATCCAGTTTGGATAGTTATCTTGTTTAGTCCATTCTATCGAGTTTGACTGTTGTCTTATGTTATCCATTCTATCCTAATTAGATTTTTATTCAGGCAATTTCCATTCCTTCAAGTCTGAATGTTATACTAATCGTACTCGTCATCTATGTTTGGATTTGGCCCCTATTGTTCATTTCTATTTTTGTTATGTTTGGTTGCTGTTTATGTGGGAAAAAACCCGTTCCGCATTTGCGGCGTGGTTCCACATATTATTGTAAAATGCACTTCCTTTTGTTTCAAAGTTTTACTCATACCAGGCATTTTGTCTGACCCAAGCTTTTTATTTTCCCTAAACTGTCGGTTACTCAATTATAATTGGGTAGTCCGAGAATAGCAGGTGTTTATTGGAGCTCATTGAAGATGGTGATTAAGCAGGCGGCTCCTTAATATCTTGTTATTTATGTTCCGCTTTATGATTATGTATGTGTATTTTTATCTTAAAAATGAAAAGTCAAAATGTATAGCAATCAATCAGTGAGGTGTAGTATTTTTTTGTTATAACTCTAATAACTCCTTATAAGGAGTAACTGTGACGACCTGGAATTTTTGAGCATTTGAAACTGGAATATTTAATTGATTTCAAATATTTAAAAGTTAATTTTCAACTTGAATTCAAATGTTATTACTATTTAGCAATAATTATTGGATTTAATAAACTGAAATTGTGTAAATTGTCGAATCTTCTGTTTTAAGTCTGTTGAAAATAATTTGAAGGCTTGTAAAATTTATATTGATAATACTGAAAATAGTTAAAATTAAGTTTGAAAGTATTTTGTTAAGTTTTGAAATTTTATTGTTTGAATCGATATTTAAAAATAGCCTTGCTAGAAACAGTCTCAGAATTTGACAAAACCAGTTCCATTGGATCCGTAATAGTGTACTATTATCTGATTTCAATTTTCATAACATTCGGAGTTGTCATGCGATCATACAATAGATAAACACGTTGAAATCTATATCGAAATTTAATATAATAACCGGGTCCAAAAAGCTATCTTCTACATACGATCGAATTAGGACTCGAAACCTTTTCCATTTCGTTCGAAATAGGGGTATAACATTATAAACGCCTAGCGGCACTCCTCGATAGGAAGTTAAAATTTTAAGTCACAATTTTGTGATGATTCAAATTTAAATTTAAATTTAAATGATATATATATTTTCTAGTCAAAATTTATTCACATCAGTTTTGTTTTACCACTTTAGCAAATCTAACACCTGTACACAGAAGAAAACACATTGCCCATTTGTCAAGTATGCGAAAGAATTTGAGCACTTTGCATAAAAAAGGGAAGCTGAGTTTAAAAAAAATCAAAATCGTTTGAATAAAAATGACGTTCCCCTTTCAAGCTTTCGTTCAAGCGAAACAAATCTTCTCAATATAATGGCCGAAGTCGCTCTTTCCCTTCCTCATCACCCTTTAATCATTTCTCCAAATCAACTCCCTTCCATCCTCAAATTCGAAACAAAAAAATTCGCAATCAATTTCATCTCATTCGAATTTCGCCGAAGCTGTCGCAAATCACGCAAGCGCTGGGAGGCCGCGTCTGATCAATGAGGTATGAAGCTACCTGTGTGTATCGGGGCGGCGTAAGTCCAGGCAAGGCGACATGTGGAGTCAGTGGCGAAGGCGTTGGTGTTGAAGGAGGTTGTGTGTTCGACGAGGAGGCGCACGACAGTTGCGTCGTGGTCTTCGATGGTAGGCCAGAGTTCGGCAGCGATTTAGGACGGCTAGTCGGCGTTCGATTGTCAAGGGTTGGATGCGATTTCGATTAGGGTTTAGAGGCATCGCGATTTTGGGTGACTTAAGCCAGGGATGGCGTGAGGTATTACTGTTGTTTTCCTTAATTTTTATGTATATATTTATATTTAGATATTACATACAGTAAGTTAATTTTAAATGTTAAAGTAGATTTCTGGATTTAAAGTCGTTCTTGATTTAATTTAAATGCCTATAGGAAATCAAGAAAATAAATATCTCTGTATCTATATAGATATGCACATATAATTTAATTTACTCATATAGGTATGATTTTGGGAAATAAATAGGAATTTTAAAGCGTTGAAAATTCATTTTTTAACTCTATAGTTTATCTTTATAAAAGTATATTTGTGGTATCGATTTGAAGAATATATATATATATATATATAATAGAAATTTTTAAAGATTTGAAGTTGTATAAATCAGATTTTTAGATCTATAAATTATTTAATAAGTATATATATAAATGTAGTTTCAAAAGGAAATAAATATACTTCTACACATTTTTTTATTTACTAGTTTATTTTAACAATGGATTTGATGATTAAATCGTTACATTAACTTATTTGAATTATTTTAGTTACTAAAAGGTTTCTAAAAAAATGTTAGTTTAAAAGTAAACTATTAGTTTAAAGTTAAGTAAATAAATAGTGATTAACTGTTTGATTTATTCAAATGTTAATAAATCGTAAAATTGTTATACAAGGTCCAAAATCATGAGGGAACTAGTCGGGATGGATTGGATTGCAAATTTACAAAATCAAGGGTGAGTTAATCTCAATCATCTGGATTTCTATTTAAATTTAAATGGTTAAATTTAAATGGTTAAATTTAAATAATTGGTTGAATGATTGAATTGATTTGACGTGCTATATTATATATAGTAGTATATAGTATACATTGGAGTGATTGATTTTCCGCATTATATGGCGAATGAGACCCTATGCACCGCATAATAGCGTATGATATTATATAAATCCCATATACCGCGATATTCCACCTCGAAGTGGAATTGGTATTATTGTATTGTGCTAACATCTGTGGATGCAGGGAAATAGGCTGGAGGGATCCAACTGGATTCCTCAAAATTATTTAGATTGTTTAATATTCTATGTATGAATATTTAATATTCTGTGATGAATTATATTGATAATTGATATATTGAATGCTATGGTTTGCTTGAATATATTCCGGTACATTGAGTTATCAAAATATATGGAATTGCATTTTTGAAAAAAAAATAAAAGAGTGAATTTTTAAGTAAAATAATCGTAGAGAATTTGAATAAATTTAAGAATGAATTTGAAAAGGTAAAAGTGATTTTAAAATTTTAACAAATAAATTCCTTGTATGAAAAGGGGATTTTGAATAAACGAAGAAATAATGAATTTCAAACTTAAGTGATGTTATATCAAGAAATAAAGAATTTATTTCAAATTCGAGGTTTGGATTTGTTTGAAAGGATAAAGAAGAAATTTGGGAAATATGAAATTGGTATTTTCAGTTAAAGAGATTTTAAATCGCAATGAAGAAATAAAATCTGAAGTTAATGGATTTTGAAATAAATGGAGTAAGTAAGGAAATTTATTTAAAAGTGAAGTAAATTAGAAATCAATTTGGGAATTGATAAGTGTGTAAAACCAGGAGTCTTAAAAGAGAAGTGAGACTTGATATTTATAAACTGGGTTTATAAAAGCAAAGTAATATATCAGTGGATATTTGGAAGAATAAATTCACGGTGAGAATTTATTAAGTAAATGAGAAAATTTGTTTAAAAATAAATAGTTTTTTATTTTTAAAGAATGTGAAGAGAAGTATATTTCCCTGGATAGCCAAGTATGTTTCAAGGTAAATTTTCAAATATAAGTTAAAAGTTTTAATGTCGTATTAAAAAGCATGTTTTTGGAAATTAATTATTACTAAATGTTTAAATTCTAAAGTAAGTATTTTCTTTTAATCTATTATAGTAGAAATTATTTAAAAGTGACTTGGTGTTTGTTTTAAAAGAAAAAATCTATATTTTATAAAAGTAATGTCATTTTAAATATTCCTAATACATATATATTTAATAAAGTATTGAAGTAGTTTTCAATCTAAATGTAAAATATATTTTAGTGTTTTTAAGTTATTTTAAAAATCTAAAGCTTTGTACTTGGTATTTTCAGTGGAAATAAATATTTGAAAATTTATTCCATGAGAAGAGTGTGGTTTGAAAACTGTTTTCAAAAGGGTTGAAAATAGAAATATATCTTGCGAAGATATTTGAGGTAAATAAATAATTCAGGGGAAATTATTTATTATTGATGGTTGTTGTGAATGTTAATAGATAGTTAAATAACCGATTATCAATATTGGACAATGCGCTGGTCGTTTTGAAGAGACCGGGATCGGGATTTATTTCCTGAAAACCACTTCAATCTGGTTTGTACGCTTTTGTAAGGAAGTCAAGTTTGGATTCGAAGATGGAGCAGTAAAGTGCAAGGGCTAGTCGCTATTAATCCTGAGGATAATTCCAAAATGAATGTAGTAGGAGTAGTGCCTTCGGTTCCGTTCCAACCTGGGACGGACTTGTATGGATGAATGCTTTCAGAACGTCGTCGGGTGGACGATGAGCATTCTAAGTGAAATGATCTTTAAAGGTAATGCTTTGCCTCAAGCCTCATCAACCGGGGTGACAAATAATTAGGGGTTATGCAGCAAGGCTAGGTGGGTAGCGCCCATTAGGGTGAGATCATCCCTGTCTAGATGTCCCTTTTTATTCGGCTTAGTAGTGCGGTTGCTGATCCCAACCGTGGGGTGATCTTACTCGGGATTATTCAGTAAGGGGTAGTCCCGGTCTTGTGTTGCAGGGGATTGGGAGGAATCCTCGGTACGTTGATCTAGGCCACGTACTGTGACAGGTGGTACCCCAGTGCCTAGTCATTAGTTGGAAATCCATTTTCCCTACGCGCCCGTACGGTTTTGATTGTGCCCAACTATTGATGAAACATGAAATGCAAGAATTTCAGCTAGATTCTATTTTACTTTCTATAGAGACTATTATAATATCAGAGAATTTTAATAAAAAGTGTTTTAGCTATCGTAAGGTAAAAACCCAACATGTTTATTTGTGGCATGGTCATACGATATGCTTTTGTTTTCAAAAGAATTTTGAAACTTTAATAATCAATTTGAGTGTGGTTTTCTCACGCTGGTTTTCCAGACTGACTCGGGTGTTATTTAACTATAATGCTCGGGTCAGACCGAGTATTATAGAATACAGGATATGATGCTGTGGAGCATAGGAGACGAGCTGGATGGCGATACGTACTTCCGTATTTGTGTTACATATTCCGCTGTGTATTCAGATTGTGAGGACAGATTATGATTAATGTCCAGTTGAGTGTTATGTATACTCTGATGATGTATGTATAAACAAATATAGAATTTGTTTTTGGTGTGAAGATCTGTGATTATCTATTATATTTTATTTCGCTGCGATGGTTAGATTCTGATGTTGTTTTCTATCTTCTTATTCTACCTCTTCTTCTTTAACCCTCATGGTTTGTACTTCTGTTCATCTTGAGTTGATTGATGTAGAATAGTGTTGACTCAAGGGGTATGGATTTGCGGGTCATTACATTGTGGTATCAGAGCATAGGCTGGCGATAACCATGGCTCTGGTGGGTATTACTCATTGAAAATAGAGTCCGTAGTACTTTAGAATGACTTTGAGCGTATTAATAGATATGAGTGCGTATTTGTTAGTGAATATAAATTGTTTTAATATTGTGTTGACTTATTGGTTGAGTGGAATATGAATTCTGATCGGGTAAGTTGGTCGTTATTCGAGAAGAGTTTATAAACACCCGACACGATAAATTGACGCGGTATTGTTTTAAAGGTCGGTGAATGAAATAATTTTGCCCCAAAATTATATTTTGATATAAAAGAAATATTTTCTTAATAAGTTTATGACTTGGATGTTTGGATGATAATATTTTAAACAAATAAGATTTTTTTTTTAAAAAAAAAAGGTATGAGCATAAATTATACAAATGAATTATAGTTAAAATTTGATTTAAATCCAATCTGAAATTTAAAACCCTGGAGATTTTGGAAGTGTTTTCGAAGTGTTTTGAAGACAAATAATAGCATTATTATTTTAAAAAGTATTTTTGAATGGAAATTGTTTCAAATAAATTTTGGGAAGAGATATAACATTGAACTCACTTCAGTCACTGGAAAATAACTTCGGTGATGACTGCAGCATCATCGATGTTCATTTTCGAGTTTCTAAGTGACGGATTACTGCTAAATTTATTTGTTTAGAAGAACTAGTTTGTTTTTGAAATTTCAAAGGAAATTTGTTGGGGATAAAAATCAGGATTGGTTCAAAAATTTGAGAAGTGTGATTTTGAGATGTTGGAGATTTCAAAATGATTTGAAACCAAAAGCCGGGTGTTTGAAATCCTGAATCATTATTTGAATTGAAAATCCTGATGTGGTAAGTTATAAACTTGTAAAGTTGAGATGATTATTAAATAAGGAAGGAAAATATGAGCTTTGAATGTTGGAATTAAAATTAAAAGTGAAAAGTTAAAAATGAAATTAACTTGGATTGATGAAGAAAATTGAATCGAATTGAATTAAATAAATCTGAGTTAAAATAGAATTGAATTGGAATAAAATTTAGTTGAGTTATAGGTGATATTGAATGGAATTAGATCTTTACCTAAATAAATGGAAGTAAGTTGGATAAGAAATAAGTTGGATAAGAATTGTATTGGGATAAATGAATTAGAATAACTTATAAAAGGATTAAAAATCCATGGAATAAAAATATGCTTGGGTTATAAATAAGCGTAAATCTCGAGTTAAAGATAAAAGATGCATATATTCAAGCCTAGAATGAATGAAAATGTGTAACATAATAAGTTGTGTGACTTATAAAATTGAAAAGTGGAATAGAAAACCCAAAATAAATATAGTTTGATGTTTTGGAAAATGAAACAAAAATCCAAACTTGAATTATAAAATAAATTGAACTTAAGAAAATTAAAGGAAATGATTTTTTGAGATTAAAAATCAAGTATTGAATTATAAATAGGGTGAGAACTAATTAGATAATAAATTAGTTAATGAAATATGTAAATGGAACCTAATGTAGTTAAATAGAAGTTGAATTGTGAGTTAATAATGAAGTTTGGAAATAAAATTCGAGTTATAAATCAAATTCGACTTGAATCGTTAGTGAAGTAAATATAATTGAAAATGTTGCCAAATAAAAAGAAATTGGATTAAAGTAGGGATGGTTTTAGTTGCAAATAAAACCCAAATGAGTGGGAATAAATTGAAAATGGCCTTGTAATTAATTAAATGAATTGAATCTGGAAATTTAAAATTTATACGAAACAGATGAACTAATCAAATAAATTTGTAGTTTGAAATGAGATTTGATTGAAATAGAATTGAGTTAAATTGAAAAGGAAAATTTATTTGCAAAATGAAAATGAGCTTAAGTATGAAATTTGAATAATTTGAAGTAATTAATTTAAATTTAAAATTAATGGAAGCTTGGCTTCGAGAAAGGGTAAAAGTCCATTAAATAAAAGCTTGGGTAAATTCAAATTGAGAAATGGTTATTAATATATAAGCATGGAATGTGTCGAGCTAAATAAAATGGTTATGAATGAATTAAAATAGAATGAATTAAATATAAATTGAGTTGGAATCAATTTAAAATGGTTATAAGCTTAAGTAATTATTTATTCACATAAATATTGTCGAATTGCATAAGAAAATGAGTCGTTCGATGTAAACGAGATTAGATAAAATCCTATGAGTTATTAGAAGTGAAATAGGATAATTTTGAAATCAATTGGAATGAATATGAGTTTGTTTTGCTTAGAATGAATTAAATATAAGCGAGTAAGTTGTAAATCACTTAAACTGAATGGAATGGTTTGAGAATTGGTTGTAAACAATTGTAATAAGTGTCGGAACCTTGTATGTGCTTATGGAAATTATATAACATGCATTATATGTGAAATTTATGTGTTAGCTACTTCAAAATAAATGAAATACTAGTAAATTGCATATATTTAGCACTTACATGTTTTAGTTGAGTAAGTACAGGTTCAGGAAAGCCGTTGGGCTGGATTTGATAGCGCAAATTGCTAAAATAATAAGCCGCTTGCTTAGAAATGCTAAATAACGGTACGCCTACGCAATAAAAAAAGGAAATATGAATTGTTTTTGTTTTTCCGACCGTGTGGGTCGATGTATATATATTTATATCTCTTGTGAAATTGCAAAAGCTCCTCCGTACAAAGGAGACTCTGCCAAAAAATTTCGAAAAATTTTGGAAATTTTTGTTAGTGACAAAACGATTTCAAATTGGAATTGAAATAAGGAATTTTGGAAATGGAAATTGAAACTAAATTAAAATAATGATATAAATTAGTTATAAATGGAAGATAAAATTCAATATTCAGAGTTGAAGATAAATTGAATTCATATGGAAATGGGAAAAACTAATTTGAATAGAAATAGATATGAAAACTTCTTAAGGAAATGTATAAAATGATTTTAAAAGCTATGATTGGATATTATTGCTAAATAGGATATGCAGGTATTATAAAGGGAAAGGAAAATTGGTTTTGATTTCAGAAGATAAATTTGAATTGCTCGACGAAAAGGTATGTGTTTAAATTTCTGTATGAAATTTGATTGGGTTTTTGATCAAACCACTTGGCCTTTTGTTTTCTTTTGGAATTTGGAAGCCCGTAGAGGCATTTTGTAGTTGTACCGAGCTTGCCGTGCAAAGGAGATGTTGGCAAAAAATTTCGAAAATTTAGAGAGCTAGAAAAAATTTTGAAAAATTTTGTTAATTCAAATTTTGGTTTTAAATTCAAATTTGAATTGATAAGTAAATAATATTATTAGGACTTATGGATAAGTTTGGAAAGCTAGAAAAAGGGTTAATTGTCTTTAATAAAAAAATTGTTTTGATAATTGTTTGGAATTGTTTGGTTTTGGGAAAAAGTAAATGAGTATTGGACCATTCTTCTTAACTAGCAATTTCGGGGTTGGACCATTCTTCTTAACTAGCAATTTCGGGGACGAAATTCTTTTGGGGGGGGAGGGGGGGAATGTGACGACCCGGAATTTTTGAGCATTTGAAATTGGAATATTTAATTGATTTTAAATATTTAAAAGTCAACTTGAATTCAAATGTTATTATTATTTAGCAATTAAGTTATTGGATTTAATAAACTAAAATTGGGTAAATTGTTGAATCTTCTGTTTTAAGCCTGTTGAAAATAATTTGAAGGCTTGTAAAATTTATATTGATAAAACTGAAAATTGTAAAAGTGTTAAAATTAAGTTTGAAAGTACTTTATTAAGTTTTGAAATTTTATTTTTGAATCGATATTTAAAAATAGCCTTCCTAGACACAGTCTCAGAATTTGACAAAACTAGGTCCATTGGATCTGTAATAGTGTATTGTTATCGGATTTTAATTTTCGTAGCATTCGGCGTTGTCATGTGATCATACGATAGATAAACGCGTTGAAATCTATATCTAAATTTGATATAATAACCCGGTCCAAAAAGCTATCTTCTCCATACAATTGAATTAGGACTCGAAACCTTTTCCATTTCGTTCGAAATAGGGGTATAACATTATAAACGCCTAGTGGCACTCCTCGAAGGAAGTTAAAACTTCAAGTCACAATTTTGTGATGATTCAAATTTAAATTTGAATTTAAATAATATATATATCTTCTAGCCAAAATTTATTCACATCAGTTTTGTTTTACCACTTTAGTAAATCTAACACCTGTACACAGAAGAAAACACATTGCTCATTTGTCAAGTATGCGGTAGAATTTGAGCACTTTGCATAAAAATGGGGGAAGCCGAGCTTTAAAAAAAATCAAAATCGTTTGAATAAAAATGGCGTTCCCCTTTCAATCTTTCGTTCAAGCAAAACAAATCTTCTCAATATAATGGCCGAAGCCGCTCTTTCCCTTTCTCGTCTCCCCTTAATCATTTCTCAAAATCAACCCCCTTCTGTCCTCAAATTCGAAACAAAAGGAAATTCACAATCGAGCTCATCTCATTCTAATTTCGCCGAAGCTGTCGCGAATCGCACAAGCGCTGGGAGGCCGCGTCAGATCGATGAGGTATGAAGCTACCAGTGTGTATCGGGGCAGCGCAAGTCCTGACAAGGCGACACGTGGAGTCGGTGGCGAAGGAGTTGGTGTCGAAGGAGGTTGCGTGTTCGACGAGGAGGCGTGCGACAGTTGCCTCGTGGTCTTTGATGGTAGGCCAGAGTTCGGCAGCGATTTAGGATGGCTAGTCGACGTTCGATTGTCAAGTCTTGGATGCGATTTCGATTAGGGTTTAGAGGCATCGTGATTTTGGGTGACTCGAGCATGGGATGGCGTGAGGTATTACTGTTATTTTCCTTAGTTTTTATGTATATATTTATATTTAGATATTATATACAGTAAGTGAATTTTAAATTTTAAAGCAGATTTCTGGATTTAAAGTTGTTCTTGATTTAATTTAAATGCCTACAGGAAATCAGGAAAATAAATATCAATGTATCTATATAGATATGCACATATAATTTAATGTATTCATATAGGTAAGATTTTGGGAAATAAATAGGAATTTTAAAGCGTTGAAAATTCATTTTTGAACTCTGTAGTTTATTTTTATAAAATTATATTTGTGGTTTCGATTTGAAGAATATATATATATATATATATATATATATATATATATATAACAGAAATTTTGAAAGATTTGAAGTTGTATTAATTAGATTTTTAGATCTATAAATTATTTAATAAGTATATATATAAAGGTAGTTTCAAAAGGAAATAAATATAATTATACATCATTTTTTATTTACTAGTTTATTTTAACAATGGATTTGGTGATTAAATTGTTAGATTAACTTATTTGAATTATTTTAGTTACTAAAAGGTTTCTAAAGGAAAATGTTAGTTTAAAAGTAAACTATTAGTTTAGAGTTAAGTAAATAAATAGTGATTAACCGTTTGATTTACTCAAATGTTAATAAATCGAAAAATTGCTATACAAGGTCCAAAATCATGAGGGAACTAGTTGGGATGGATCGGATTGCAAATTTACAAAATCAAGGGTGAGTTAATCTCAATCATCTGGATTCCTATTTAAATTTAAATGGTTAAATTTAAATAATTGGTTGAATGATTGAATTGATTTGATGTGCTATATTATATATAGTAGTATATAGTTATATTAGAGTGATTGATTTCCCGCACCGCGATATTCCACCTCGAAGTGGAATTGGTATTATTGTATTGTGCTAACATCTGTGGATGCAGGTAAACAGGTTGGAGGGATCCAACTGGATTCCTCAAAATTATTTAGATTATTTAATATTCTGTGTTATGAATATTTAATATTCTGTGATGAATTATATAGATAATTGAAATATTGAATGCTATGGTTTGCTTGAATATATTCCGGTACACTGAGTTATCAAAATATATAGAATTGGATTTTTGAAAAGAAAATAAAAGAGTGAATTTTTAAGTAAAATAATCATAGAGAATTTGAATAAATTTAAGAATGAATTTGAAAAAGTAAAAGTGATTTTAAAATTTTAGCAAATAAATTCCATGTATGAAAAGGGGATTTTGAATAAACGGAGAAATAATGAATTTAAACTTAAATGATGTTATATCAAGAATAAAGAATTTATTTCAAATTCGAGGTTTGGATTTGTTTGAAAGGATAAAGAAGAAATTTAGGAAATATGAAATTGGTATTTTCGGTTAAAGAGATTTTAAATCGTAATGAAGAAACAAAATCTGAAGTTAATGGATTTTGAAATAAATGGAGTAGGTAAGGAAATTTATTTAAAAGTGAAGTAAATTGGAAATCAATTTGGGAATTGATTTAAGTGTGTAAAACCAGGATTCTTAAAAGAGAAGTGAGACCTGAAATTTATAAACTGGGTTTATAAAAGCAAAGTAATATATCAGTGGATATTTGAAAGAATTAATTCACGGTTGGAATTTATTAAGTAAATGAGAAAATTTGTTTAAAAATAAATAGTGATTTATCTTTAAATAATGTGAAGAGAAGTATATTTCCTGGATAGCCAAGTACGTTTCAAGGTAAATTTTTAAATATAAGTTAAAAGTTTTAATGTCGTTTTAAAAAGCATGTTTTAGAAAATTTATTATTTCTAAATGTTTAAATTCTAAAGTAAGTATTTTATTTTAATCTGTTATAGTAGAAATTATTTAAAAGTGACTTGGTATTTGTTTTAAAAGAGAAAATCTAGTTTTATATTTTATAAAAGTAACCTCATTTTAAATGTTCCTAATATATATATTTTTAATAAAGTATTAAAGTAGTTTTCAATCTAAATGTTAAAATATATTTTAAAATGAAGTGTTTTTAAGTTATTTTAAAAATCTAAAGCTTTGTACTTGGTATTTTCAGTGGAAATAAATATTTGAAAATTTATTCCATGAGAAGAGTGTGGTTTGAAAACTGTTTTCAAAAGGGTTGAAAATGGAAATATATCTTGCGAAGATATTTGAGGTAAATAAATAATTCAGGAGAAATTATTTATTGTTGATGGTTGTTGTGAATGTTAATTGATAGTTAAATAACTGACTATTAATATTGGACAATGCGCTGATCGTTTCGAAGAGACCGGGATCGGGATTTATTTCCTGAAAACCACTTCAATCCGGTTTGTACGTTTTCGTGAGGAAGACGAGTTGGATTCGAAGATGGAGTAGTGAAGTGCAAGGGCTAGTCGCTACTAATCCTGAGGATAATTCCAAAATGGACGTAGTAGGAGTAGTGCGTTCGGTTCCGTTCGAACCCGGGACGCACTTGTATGGATGAATGCTTTCAGAACGTCGTCAGGTGGACGATGAGCATTCTAAGTGAAATGATCTTTAAAGGTAACGCTTAGCCTCAAGCCTCATCAACTGGGAATGACTGAAAATCAGGGGTTATGCAGCAAGGCTAGGTGGGAGCGCCCATTAGGGTGAGGTCATCCCTGTCTAGATGTCCCTTTTTATTCGGCTTAGTGTTGCGGTTGCTGATCCGAACCGTGGGGTAATCTTACTCGGGATTATCTGGTAAGGATTTGTCCCGGTCTTGTGTTGTAGGGGATTGGGTGTAATCCTCGGTACAGTGATCTAGGTCACGTACTGTGACAGGTGGTGCCCCAGTGCCTAGTCAACAGTTGGAAATCCATTTTCCCTACGCGCCCGTACGGTTTTGATTATGCCCAACTATTGCTGAAACGTGAGATGCAAGCATTTCAGCTAGATTCTATTTTACTTTCTATAGACACTATTATAATATCAGAGAATTTTAATAAAAAGTGTTTTAGTTATCGTAAGGTAAAAACCCAACATGTTTATTTGTGGCGTGGTCTTACGAGATGCTTTTGTTTTCAAAAGAATTTTTAAACTTTAATAATCAATTTGAGTGTGTTTTTCTCACGCTGGTTTTCTAAACTGACTCGGGTGTTATTTAACTATAATGCTCGGGTCAGACCGAGTATTATAGAATACAGGATATGATGCTGTGGAGCTCAGGAGGCGAGCTAGATGGCGATACGTACTTCCGTATTTGTGTTACATATTCCGCTATGTATTCAGATTGTGAGAACAGATTATGATTACTGTCCAGTTGAGTGTTATGTATACTCTGATGATGTCTGTATAAACAGATATAGAATTTGTTTTTGGTGTAAAGATCTGTGATTATCTATTATATTTTATTCCGCTGCGATGGTTAGATTCTGATGTTGTTTTCTATCTACTTTTCTACATCTTCTTCTTTAACCCTCATGGTTCGTATTTATGTTCATATTGAGTTGATTGATGTAGAATAGTGTTGATTCAAGGGGTACGGATTTGCGGGTCATTGTAGTAATCTTTTGTACTATATCATTTTATATTATATATAACCATTCCGTTGTGAGGTTTATCTACTCTGTCTTGTTTATCCTTTATTTCATTCCAAGACAGCTTATCTTTCAGATCTTTGGGCAACGACACACGAATATCGAGGATGTATTAAGTATCGTTTCTAAGGATTAGAAAGGTGGGTTATCATAGATGGTATCAAAGCTTAGGTTTAGCAAACCCCTATGCCCTGGTGGGGTAAATTTTCTAAAGGCGAAATTAGTAATATCCTAGGATAATTCTGAGAGTATAAATATATACTGAGTACGTAATTGTTGGTGTTATTAAAATGGTTTATATCGTGTTTGTAACAAACCGAATTCTAGTGGGTCTGGATTTTTCGCAAAAATGCTAAAAGCCAAGCCTGTTGAATCCCAAGTCGGGTTTCTAGTATCCTGCAAATAGAAAAATATAAATATATCAGAGCTCATAAATATCTCACAGTGAAACTAACTAAAATATAATAGTAGGTAAATACTCACCAATATAATAACACTTTCTAAACAAGTGTCCCAAAGCTGGAAAGTCTCCGCCATCTATCTAACATATAGGATGTTATGAGGAGGGGGTCAGAACTAAGTTCTGGTGAATGGAAAAATTATATATTTCTAAGCTCAATTCTACATATATCGTTTTATTTCCATTTACTGTTATTTTAGGCTCATTGGGTTTATAATACTCCCGCCTCCGTGCATGAGTCGTGCCCATCTATTTCCTAGTAGATTAAAAGCTAATAACTGATATATATATATATATATATATGTAGCTATATGCCCAATGACCACATCGGTCCTAGGTACTACCCATAGTACCTTCTGTATCCTCCTCGCAAAAGATTCCATCGTCTTGCTTCTATGGAATTCTATGACTATATCTATAAAGGACTATTTCATAAGGCCTACAATATAGATATTCCGTCGTCTACTATGAAAACGTAAAACCCCGTCCGCACTAGTCTATACTAATACTTAAACATCCACAATGTACAACCCAGTGCATACCTTGAGGACTATATGTAGTCGTTCTGTCTACTCCCTGAATCTCGCTTAACAAGGTTTGCCTTATACGGAACTCGGTCGGGGATTTTCTAGGTATGTAAAGGACTGCCATGTTAGGCCTACAGTATTGATATTCTATTTGGTATGTCTCTTATCTTATCGTGGCTATGTCCCCATGCAGCCCCCCTCAACTAATTGAAAGACCTCTAAAGAGCTAACTGGTCGTGCCATACTACAAATAATCTAAACATCCAATTGGCTGCACCCCCTATCTAATGTCTCGATAGTGAAAGGCTCATTAGACTATTGGTTTAACTCTAGTCTTTCCCGAACTCGCTTCTTGGTTTTGATGCTGGCCCGATATCTACATGCGACTATCCTTTTGGGTCATGCCCACTAAAACTTACTTGCAAGTACTGGGACATACAAATATCCTACTCCAAACATCAACCCCTTTTGATTGCCTGCAATGATGCTGCCATGCAAAAAGCAATCAAGGTATACCCTTTTGATGGAACACTACATAACTGCCTCTGGGGGACTACTTCACTATGCCTACCCCAAAGGGCCATCCTAGAGTACATTCATGTCCCGTTGAAGTTTCATACTTCCTTCTAGCCCAAAATAAGATGGACGTGCTTCTTCTATGCTGAAATCTATGATTAATTGCTTCGTTAGGCTCTTCATCCTTTGGGCTACTCCAAACGCATCTCACTTTTTTATTAGAACCTAAGTCTAATCTTTTATTTTGCGTTTTGTTTATTTTTCTTATACTGTTTGCTACTTATTTACCCTAATTAGCATAATCTTGTTCCAACCTCACCTAACTGTTGTAAAACCATCGATTCCTGACTGAAACAGAATGCTATTGGTATGGGCCACTTCTATTATCTTGCTTATTAACTTAATCCAAGATCTAAGTTTATTAAAATAAGCCTCTTCTACTATTTTTGCTTTATTTTCTTATTAACTTAATTTAAATCTTAAAATAAGTTTTTCTGTTCTTTCTACTTAATTATAACATATGTTATAATTTTCCTTGCAATTGTCTCTTTTATTCTCTTTTATAATCTATATGTTATACATACAATTATAAATGTCTCTTTTCTATTATAGTCTACCTTCTTTTATTATGATAATGAATTCTCTTTAATTCTTTTATGTTATATGATAATCTTGGCTTGGGACTACTTCCAGTTGTCACAAATTTACTTATCATAATAACTGCTTTACTTTTATTCTAATATGCGCAGTAAATGCAGATCTAGTTACATTCCTGTCGATAGCTTCTAGTCTTGTCTAATAATTAATTTGATTCTTTCTTTAATTCCTTTAATTCTTCACTTTAGCTTCTTATATTCTAGAAAGTAGCTCTATTCTACTTGGTTGCTTACAAAAACTATGCTAAAAAATCCATTTCCATATTTTAAAACTAAATAATGCTACAAAGAATAATCCATAACTATAAGATATTTCTTTTATTGTTGCTTTACTTTTTAGACAGTGTAAAATACAGTAGTTTTTTCATTTTACACTAATTCCTTTTTTTCCATTTATTCTAGCAATTACGTTTTTCGTAATCTTTTAAATATTAAACTATAAAAATGTATTCTCTTTTCTAAACCAACCAATTAATTTATCACTAACTTCCCTATCAAGTTATTAAAATTTCCCTTTTAATTTTATTTTCCCTATTTTAGCATAATTTAGTGCAAATTTCTATCTTGCTCTTTTTATTTCAGTTTTTCTTATTTTACACCTAATTTCTATAAATCCAATATTCTTCAATGTTAGTCCGTATTTGTGAATTCTTTTTTTACTATTTTATTCACGTAAAAAGGAATAAAAAGAAGCTAGTATTTACAGGCTAAATTTCAACTTTGAAATAGATGTAAATAACTGTAAATTTCTTACTTTTAGGTTTACGCCTTTCTCTAACTGTCAAGCTTAATATTAATTAAATATAAGCTCTCTTATACAATTTACAGTCTCAACGTAAGTAATTAACAGAATTAATTGCTGAAGTAAATACTGAATAAAATTATTTAATTGGAATCTAACGATAATATATCATAAACGTAAAAGTGATATAATTAAATCCACTTACCTGTCGTCCTTAGTTTTAAATCTCTATCTTCTAAAATTACTATGCCGTTCAACAACTTCTCTTCTTTAATTTGTTGTAGTTTCTCTATTTTATTCACATATATTTTATTTGGATTTATTTGGTGAAGATTTGTGAGAAATAGGAGAAAAGAATGAAGAAAGAAGCCGTTGTTAACTGTAAGAGGGGGATGAAGAAAGTGACGGCTGATAGAATGAATTACATTACGTTCTCTCTTAGATAGATGCATCCCACCAATTATCTAATTAATCTTCTACTTAATTGATCCTTCAATTAACTTTTATGTGCAGCAACATACTACCATTATGTACACATTCAAATCTAGATCAACTATTATTTCTTTTCCTCATTAATTGACATTTTCTACTAATTACATTACAATCCTAATTAGTAGCCCCTCTAATAGATTAACATGTCACCTCTGTTAGTTAATTTTTTTTATTAATATTTTACACATTGTAACGTTTCATTAATTGGCATGTCAATTAATTCCACCATTCAATTAACATATATATTTAAATTCATATATATTTCCTTTCTTCAGATTTGAATTTGAACAGTCATTTGGTATATTTATATGAAACCTCTTTAAATTGAGGGATCTGATATATATAGACACATACACACACATGTTATATATTAACCTCTAATATTAATTCACATATTAATTATTTCACTTATTAGCTGATTTTGTGTGCAATGTTAATTATTCCCCTTATTTTTTTCCTCTTACATCTAATTCTCTTAACAATTTACATTCATTGCGAACATAATAAATTTGTTACTACTTTTATAAATATCCTATGAATTAATTACAAATATTTATAAGTGATAAAATTTCCATGTTTGCATATGTAATTATTTCTGATTTTAAAACATCAAGCGGCTATGACTTCTCCGTTTGAAGTCCATTCAATAAACACTGTGCATTTTTTTAGTTAGAAAATTGCCACATACACAATGGTATAAGTTTCGGGGTCAAATTCAAATATTGGAAAAAATTCATTTTTCACTATTTTCATAGTTATTTGATAATTTAATTATATAAAAATATAGGGCGTTATAGTGCTGTTTGATACTTGAGTGGTATATGAATTCTGGTCGATGCGTCTGATCAGCATTATCGATAGGCATCCCTAAAAACTTGAACAGATATATAGTACTGTTTTAAAATGGTAAATGAAATAATTTTACCAAAGAATATATTTTATATGCATAAGAATGATTTTCAAAATTAATGTAGTTGTATAGTTGAGCTGATTGATTAGAAATGATAATACTTTATCATTATCATTTAGGATTTGTTTAGTTATGCTCGTCCAGTTTGAGCATTAGCTATTGTTGAATAGTTCATAAGGAATTTTCCTTAGTAAAATATAGGTCAAGTAAATGGGAATTAGAAAATCTTAGAGCGAACGCCTTGTGAATTAAGTTTCACAGTTTGACTAAGGTGTTCGCAAAAAGGGTTAAGTTAAAAGTCATCTTTTAATAATGCTAACCTAAAAGTAAACTTGTAATAAAAAGTTGTTTAACATAATCTAAATGATAGCATAAAATTAATAATGACAGTAGTAAAATAAATAAATAAATATATATATATATAGAGGACAAATATTTGATAAAAATCATTTAAATGTAAGTTTAACTCACATCCAAATTATCCTTATCATATGCGATGCTACAAACTATTTTTGATTTCTTAGATGATAGCCAGATTTGTTTGATTGATTAATTGAAATTAATTTTGATATTCCATTCAAACTATTTAAGTGTCGTTATAGCAATTTCCGCTATACCGTCATTTATAAAATATCATCCCCTAAATCCATGTGTATGTTTGAACTTGAGCTTGTATTTTTCCAAAAATGGATGTTTAAAATTCATTAATCATTTTGATTAATGATATTTAAAATTAATTAATCATTTTAACTAATGATGTTTAAAATTATTTAATCTTTTTTGATTAATGAAATTTGGATTTAAGTAATAATTTTAAGAATGATATTTGAATTTAATTAATTATTTTAATTAATAATTTTTTTGAAAATATATAATCATTTTAATTAATGATATTTAAAAGTATTTATTCATTTTAATTAAAGATTATTTGAATTTAATAAATCATTTGATAAATAATATTTTAAGTTGGTTAATTGATTTAATAAGTGAGTTTAATATAAACTAATTAATTTGATGAATGTCTTTTGAAAGTAATTTACTATTTTATTAAAGATAATTGATTTGTTTATTAAAGGAAATTGTAAATTTGATTAATTACCTTTTGGGATAGTGTCACGGCCCAAATTTCAGCGCCGAAAATCGACATCCATACTTTACCGTATTCGAATGTCGTAGATTCAAACGTTGACATTCGATTCGCACCGGAGCTCATAACACATTAAGTATAACAATACAGCGGAAAAAGAAATGAATAACTTTATTGATATACAATAAAATACAACAATCTGATACAATTGAAATGATAAATATCATAGCCAAAAATGTACAGTAGTGGAAAGAACAGCTGCGGAAAAATAGCACCAAATGGTTTTCTAGAAGAATCCAACAACTGCATCTCCAATGCCAAGGCTTGAAAAACTCCAAGCTCGAACCACCATCATGATGTATTAAGCAAGGTCAATGCAGAATGAAACATAATGCAATCGCCAAATCCAAACGGCTCCAAAGAATTCCAAACGGGAAGCTGAAGGCTACCCAATCTATATCTGCTAGCTGATTATCTAAAAATATGACCCTAGGCTACCCGTGTGGAAAATTATGGGCACCTAGAGTTTAGAAAGGAAATTATAAACTCCAGGT
This sequence comes from Allium cepa, assembly GCA_030765085.1. Lineage (NCBI taxonomy): Eukaryota > Viridiplantae > Streptophyta > Magnoliopsida > Asparagales > Amaryllidaceae > Allium > Allium cepa. Next base: position 308,730,153 of record CM060931.1, read on the forward strand.
CAGTCATGGGATTTGTGTGAGCAAACGAAAATAGTTTATCTCCAACAAAAGAAAACAAAAGAAACTAAAAGAAATCTGCAATGCTCTTTTGAAAAATGAAACTACCATAAGGCCTCCCGCTACACACACAATGCAAACGCACAATTGGAGGAGATTTCTCCTTATTACAGTCAAACAAGCTTGATACGCGAAAATCCTTTTGATATTATTATTAGTGCATAGTGCAGAAAATATTTCGAAAGTATAATATCAATCTTAGCCAGCATACCATCATTATGGTATACGTACTATAGCTACCATGTTCAATAGCAGGTTACCGCCACATTCGATGGCATGTTATACAACTAAAACCATACAGGACGTGTATTATTTCTTTGGATTTTCAACATATGGTCAAGCTAAGGGACTTCCTATGCCACGTGGGTATGCCTCTGGAGGGACGCCTCGAGAACCTAACCAGATCTCTACCAATACAAGATCGGGTTACCTCTATAACTAGGTAACTACTACACGAGTATGCCATCCCCCGGTCATCATCGACCTTTATCCGAGAGCTCTCAACACCAACAACCACGAAGCACCAATTTGCAGTAACCACATAAGTTAAGTATCTGGGCTCCATAACATGATACCACTTTTATCAAGAAGGAAATGGACATACCCTAAAGGGCACGACCCTCATAACCTTACTGCATTATTCCTGTTTCGACCATTTCCAGGTTGTGAAGCTACGCTTTTCACAAAAGCCATGCTTTGATCAACAAATGATCAGCAGCACTCAGCATGCCACATTACCGAATTGGGAATGTATCACTAGTAACCCTCAACTACATAACCTCTGAGCTCGTACATCTCAGAGAAGGGTGGTAAGCTAAGAGAATAAATTCTCCACCACCAAACAGAAATGTATTTGATAGAAACCAGCTTTACATCTCAAAGTGTAACATCAGACATACATCCATACAAGTCTTTTTCGGGTTCGAATAGAACCAAAGGAACTTCAAAGAAGCCCTTGAAATCTGGGTATTCACAATCCCGATCGGACTCCCCATCACATATGAAGATCTCTATATCGTAGCTACTCAGTGCAGAGTCATTCAACAGGTAATCCTTTCGTTCTCAAAAATACCCGGTCTTCACCACTGGTCTTTAAATGCTATCCATTTCATCGTATCACTATTCGGAATGGGTTATATGACACAAATTCCTCTCTCGGCTAAACCGATGAGCGCTTAATTTAAAAAGCATATAGATATGATGCGATCTTAGTTAAGTCACAACTTAAAGCCTAAAACCTTTATGTTGAATGGTTTACACAAATTTCCACTTTTAATCTTTTAAATAAAAGATTCACCCTTGAAGATCCTTTTCAATTTGAAAACAAAGTTCACCAATCTTTAACAAAAAATTATTCATAGCTTTCAAAACAATTTTCATTTCACAGCTTGAAATCCTTTCAACGAAAATTGGAAGTTCCGTTTTTATATGAACGAAATTATCTTTTGAAAAAAAGAGATTTCATTTCGGAAAAATCTAATCAAATATGCACAAGTTATACCCTTTCAAAGTTTAAACTGGAAAATCAACGAACTGCCTTATACTCGGCAAGTTCCATTTAAAATCCCAAAATAGTTCATTTGATATTCTTTAAAAATGGTCTAAAATCCATATATATGTTGTATAACTTGTATACCCCTTTCAAATCATAAGCTCCAAAATAATTTCAAAACTTTAACAAGATATAGTATATTCAAACTAAATTTCAATTTCAAAACTTCCTTTTCAAATGCTTTCTATAATCAACTTAATCCCATTTCCAAAACCATTTGGATTCAAAATTTAACTTTTAAATAAAATAATATTTACATTCAAAATATCGGTGACTTAACCAATTTCCCAGAAATCCATACTTGTATGTGTGGTGTAGACCATGGGTTTTACACACAATAATACAATATCATCAATCATCACAATCCAAGCACAGCAATATCGATAAGCGGTATAATCCTATAACGCTTATCTTCATTCACAGATTCATAGATAAATAATATAAATTCATCACAGATAAATAAGTCATAATTCACAGCTCAATCATATCATAGAATATTACATATCAGGGATATCAAACAATTCAACATTTAATAGAAACCAAACGTTCATAAGCAAGATCAGTCAATTACTTGATTAATTTAAATCGGTTTAATTACTTATGAATAAATTACTAATCCTAGTTAATTAATATTAATTAAATATAAACCATTTTTAATTAATTATCCTTTAATCATTTATTAATTAACCATTAATAATAAATTAACCACCTTTAATTATTAATTAATCAACCTTAGTTAATAAATCAATCAACCTATAATCATTAAATAATTAACCTTTAATTATTTAATTATCTAATTATCCTTTAATTAATTACATTAATTAATTAACCCTTAATTAATTATCCTTAATTAATTATAATAAGTGATTATCCTTAATAACTTATATTAATCAATCACAAATTAATTATATGGAGTAATTATTCTTTAATCATTTGATTAATTAATCATTAGTCATTAATTAATTATCCTTAATTACTTTCATTAAGTAATTATCTTTAAGTAATTAATTATCCTTAATTACTTACATTAGTTAATCAACCTTTAACTTAATTACATTAAGTAATTATCCTTTATTAATTACAATAAAGAATTATACTTAATTAATTTCATTAAGTAATTAACATTTAATTACTTATCATTAATCAATCATCCTTTAATTAAGTAATTATACTAAAATTAATTGATAAATTAACCTTTAATTAATCATATCAATTAATGAACCATTGATTAATTACCTTAAGTAATTTAACATCATTTTTAAATTTCATTAAGAAATTACTCAAGACCTTAATTAATTCAAAAGATAAACTATTTATCTTTATTCATCAATTAAATTCATTTAAGTTTATTTGATAAACCTTTGCAATAAATCTTCATAACACACAATTCAACTTAAACCCTTTAAGTTACTTAAAGCTATTACCTTACATCATTTAAACTTATTTAAATAAACTTAAATTTAAATAATAGGTATATAATAAAATACCTTAAATTTTATAAATTTAAAATAATCATTTTAAACCTTAACCAATTCCAAAACCAAAATAAAACATCCATTATATTTGAAAGAATTAAACAAGAAAATGTTTAAACTCGATTTAATAAAAACTTGTTAAATTTAAATTCCAAAACTGGCATATATCTAAACCCGAGACACTTCGAGTTTTCACCCGAGTCATTTGCACGTTTACCCGAGTATGGCTTTGAGTAAATTCCTATACCATTTTTTATTAATTTAAATTTTAAACTTTTTTAAAACCTCGGAAAACATACGCGAGTAAAACTCGTAGCCATTCTCGAGCTAATGCTACGTTCCCTCAAAATCAACTTCAAGGCAAAACTCCATCTTCTCAAACCTGACACAGATGTACATGTGCATGTGCATGAGGCGTCGGAGCCACGGCGATCGACGCTGCAACCTCCCGCATGTCGCCAATGATGTACTCGACAACCCACACCACCCAGTTCAACGAATCTGACCTGAAATCACATTTGAGCACCCACACCTCCGCCGGGAACACAACCCTTAACTAGAAAACCTCCCCTTGCCGGCAATCCCGACCACCAGGAATCTCATTATTACACTTGTAGTTGCATCGCGACACCACGTGACGACCCCCCTGGTTCGATCGCCTTAAGTTCCCCCACGACCACACAATTGACCAGAAAACCTCATCGACCAAAACTGCTCGAACAACCCTAAGTCACTATCGCGCCACCTCCAGGGTGTACTAAAAATTTGGCGAGCATTTTTATTATAACCATCATCACCTGAACTTCCTCCGGTACCAAACCCGTAGCCCAATTCTTCATTGATCGTCGAAAATCAACTAATTTGCCTTTCCTGTTCAACTCCAGGATTCTACCCCCAATCGAAACTAAAAATCCTGATTTTATTTTTTAAATTCATAGTTTTGCAATATGAATCTGATCCTATGATCCAAATTTGAACTCCAAACATTTTATTTCTAACATATATATGATTAACACTGTAATTTATTATTTCCGAGATAATTACCTAATTTAAATACTTGAATTTATTTTTAAAAATGGTGTCTCATTGTTACAAACAATTTTCATTTAAAAATTATAGCTTAAAGTTGATAAGATAATCAGTAGTGGCATTTATTTAATGGATCCGTGACTATAGTTTTCAATAGAGACAAATACATTACATATACAGGCATGCACACCATAGATACGGAGAATTCAACCATTTTTCTTAGATAAAACCATCATACTTTTAAGGATTATCCAAATAACGAGATAAAATGGCAGATTAAACAGGTTTTCTCACCTTGTTTTAAAGCAGAGAACAGTGTTATTCTTTTTGTTTGATCTAGAAGTTTTGCTTGAATCTGGAACTTTTGTTTTGCAGCTTTGTTTTGATTTAATCTATTTGTTGTTGATGTTGAATCTAGATCTTGAACTTTGGAAGAGCCACTTGATTTTTGAAACTGATCTTTGTGTGCTTTGAAACTTTGCTTGATTGTTTGATTTGAGATGGTCAGATATATGTTTTGATTTGAATCCTTTTATGTAGTTTGCTTCAGAATTAAATTGTAGTTGTATCTGAACTTGATACTAAGTGAATTGCTTTTGAGTTTTGTTCTCGGATTTGAAAAATCTGTAAGGGTTTGTTTGCTTTTTCTTTTGATCTGGTTTTGGCTTTTGAAATCAGTTTGAAGAAAGAAAATGAGAAGGGAAGTATGTTGAGAAGTGAAGCCTGGTTTTGTTTCTTCTTGCATGTACTTTTTATATAATTCAAATTAAAAGGAAAAGATAATTTTTGACACTTGTTAATTAAGAAAATGAAATGGCTACACTTGTCTTTACATAATTTAAAACCTTAACACTTGTTTAAACTATATGTTGAAATTTGAACACTTGTAAATCATGTTCTTAATATTGTTATCTAATTATTTATATTATGTTTACTATTAATAAATACATTTCCTTTGTTTTATATACATACAATTTAAAAGAGAATGGTTTGAAACTAATGTATATATTTATAACTTTCAAGAAATTGATTTTAAAATCAAATTATACTTTACACATATATTTTATATATACTTATTCCATTTTAAATTCTAATTAATGCATTTCCTCATATATATATATTTTAAATCTTGTACTTATTGCTTCCAAAAGATATATACATATTTAAAGCTTTAAATTCATCCTTTTTTCAAATTTTAACTTCAAGTTATTATACTTTTAAATGAATGAATGTTTATATTTATACATTTTCTATTTTTCTATACTTGCATAACTTATAAAGAAAATGATTTAAGAACTAATTATACATAAATAAATAAACACGTATATAGATTGTATATGTATAAGTTTTTATAATATAAATTTAAATTTAAACAACTTTTGAAGATTTATCATATTAAATTTAAATCATAACTTTCAAATCATTTTATATATACACATATGTATATATCAAAATTGGAAAAAAAATTCTATTAATTTCAAAATGTAAATTTTTAAATCTAGTTTATTCTCCAAGATATTTATTTATGAATTTCAAATTTAAATTTTATTTTACAATCAATTTATATACATATAAATAAATAACAAATATCTTATTTAACTTGGAAAAATTCAAATTAATTCGCAATTTAATTCCAAAAATTAAATTAATTACAAAATTAAATTTTATTTAACAACAGGAATGTAACGGATTTCTCCCTTAAGAAAATTTCGTCCCTGAAATTTGCTAGACGGGGAGACAAACAAAGAATAAATGGACACACAGAGATATAGCTTTCCAGATCAAGACGAATAATTATTCTGCATTTGGCTTACCAAATCACAATATCAACAATAAATATGAGAAAAATCTCATTTAATACTTCACAAGATACTCCGGTCACCAGATCTACGAAATATGCAGGGGCATTGGTTAGTTCGAAAGGTATAACTAACCATTCGTAGAATATATCTGGAACCCAAAAGAATAGACAAATGGATACAATTTGATTTAACTTTATATTTGTTAATCAATTTATTTCAATTTCAATTTGAAATTTTCAAATTTATTAAAGTTAAAACAGAAAGCCGAGGGAAACTGATGATTAGAATACAAAATAGGAATTAGAACCTTTTCTAGAACGATTCATAAGGCCATCACCATACCAAAGCTTCTCCCTCTAGCTTCCACGAAGCCGTCAAAGAATTGAAATCAAATGATGAACAAAACAGGTTGATAGAGAAAGATTGTTCCTTGTTGTTATAGGGTATCGACCATTTGTAGTGGTATTCCCCTGTCCCCTATCTCGTCCTCTTCTTGCACTCATACTCACTATCAGTGGGTAGTAAGAGAATTTACTGAGGCATACGGATGGATATCTTAGGGATATACTCATTCTAGGGCGTTTATAACCCTATCTCTAATGAGTTACCTAATGTGTTATACTCCTGAGCTAAAGTTCTTACTCAATCTTTAGCTCCGATATCAAAATGTCACGACCCAAATTTTAGCGCTCGAAAATCGACATCCATATTTTACCGTATTCGAATGCCATAGATTCAAACGTTGAACTTCGATTCACAAAGCAGCTTATAACACATTAAGTATAACAACACAGCGGAAAAAGAGATGAATAACTTTATTGATATACAACATGATACAACAATATGATACAATTGAAATTATCAATATCAGAGCCAAAAATATACAACCGTAGAAAGAACAGCGGCGGAAAAATAGCACCAAATGGTTTTCCAGAAGAATCCAATAACTGCATCTCTAATGCCAAAGCTCTAAAGACTCCAAGCTCGAACCACCATCACGAAGTATTAAGCAAGGTCAGTGCAGAATGAAACACAATGCAATTGCCAAATCCAAATGGCTCCAAAGAATTCCAAACGGGAAGCTGAAGGCTACACAATCTATATCTACAAGCTAATTATCTAAAAATATGACTCTAGCCTGCCCGTGTGGAAAATTGTGGAAACCCAGAGTTTAGAAAGGAAATAATAAACTCCAGGTCCGTTATGGGACTGGTGTGAGAAAACGAAAACAGTTTATCTTTAACAAAACAAATTAAAAGAAATATGTAATGCTTTTTTAGAAAATGAAACTACCATATGGCCTCCTGCCGCAAACACAATGCAAACGCACAATTGGAGGAGATTTCTCCTTATGATAGTCAAACATGCTCGATACACGAAAATCCTTTTGATATTATTATTAGTGCATAGTGCAGAAAACATTTCGAAAGTATAATATCAATCTTAGCCAGCATACCACCATTATGGTATACCTACTATAGCTACCATGTTCAATAGCAGATTACCGCCACATTCCATGGCAGATTATACACCTAAAACCGTACAGGGAGCGTATTGTTTCTTTGGATTTCCAAAAAATGACCAGGCTAAGGAACTTCCTATGCCACATGGGCACACCTCTGGATGGAAGCCCCGAGAACCTAACCGGATCTCTGTCAACAAAAGGCCGGGTTACCTCTGTAACTAGGTAACTACTACACGAGTATGCCATCCCTCGGTCATCACCGACCTTTATCTGAGAGCTCTCAACACCAACAACCACAAAGCACAAATTTGTAGTAACAACATAAGTTAAGTATCTGGGCTCTATACCATGATACCACTTTTATCCAGAAGGAAATGGGCATACTCTAAAGGGCACGACCCTTATAATCTTGCTGTATTCTTCCTAATTCGACCATTTCTAGGTTGTGAGGTTCGACGAAGTCTCATCCCACAAAGCTATGCTTTTCACACAAGCGATGCTTTGATCAACAAATGATCAGCGGCACTTAGCACGCCACATTACCAAATTGGGAATGTACCACTAGTAACCCGCAACTACATAACCTTTGAGCTCGTACGTCTTAGAAAAGGGTGTTAAGCTAAGAGAATAAATTCTCTACCACCAAACAGAAACGTATGTGATAGAAACCGGCTTTACATCTCAAAGTGTAACGTCAGATATACATCCATACAAGTCTGTTCCGGGTTCGAACAGAACCGAAGGCACTACAAAGAAGCCCTTGCAATCCGGGTATTCACAATCCTGATCGGACTCCCCATCACATATAGAGATCTCTATAGCATAGCTACTCAGTGCAGAGTCATTCGACAGGTAATCCTTTCGTTCTCGAAAATACCCGGTCTTCACCACCGGTCTTTAAATGCTATCCATTTCGTCGCATCACTATTCGGAATGGGTTATATGACACAAAGTCCTCTCCCGGCTAAACCGAATAATGAGCGCTTAATTTAAAAAGCATATGGATATGGTGGGATTTTAGTTAAGTCATAACTTAAAGCCCAAAACCTTTCTTTTGAATGGTTTACACAAATTTTCACTTTTAATCTTTTAAATAAAAGATGCACCCTTGAAGATCGTTTTCAATTTGAAATCAAAGTTCACTAATCTTAAACAAAGATTTAGTCATAGCTTTCAAAACAATTTCCATTTCACAGCTTGAAAACCTTTCAAAAAAACTAGAAGTTCCTTCTTTATATGAAAGCAATTATCTTTTGAAAACAAGAGATTTCACTTCGTAAAAATCCGATCAAATATGCACAAATTATACCCTTTTAATTTTTGAACTGGAAAATCAACGAACTTGCTTATACTCGGCAAGTTCCATTTAAAATCCTAAAGTTGCTCATTTAATATACTTTAAAAATGGTCTACAATCTGTATATATGTTGTATAACTTGTATACCCCATTCAAATCAAAAGTTCCAAAATAATTTTAAAACTTTAACAAGATATAGTTTATTCAAACTATATTTCAATTTCAAAAATTCCTTTTCAAATGCTTTCCACAATCAATTTAATCCCATTTCCAAAACCATTTGGACTCAAAATTTAACTTTTAAAGAAAATAATATTTAAATTCAAAATATCGGTGACTTAACTGATTTCCTGTGAAATCCATGCTTGTGTGTGTGGTGTAGTCCTGGGGTTTTACACACAACATACTATATCATCAATCATCACAATCCAAGCACAGCAATATCGATAAGCGGTATAATCCTATAACACTTATCTTCATTCACAGATTCATAGGTAAATAATATAAATTCATCACAGATAAATAAGTCACAGTTCACAGCTCAATCATATCATAGAACATCACATATCAGGGATATTAAACAATTCAACATTCAAAAGAAACAAAAACCTTCATAAGTAAGATCAATCAATCTTCTGATTAATTTAAATCAGATAATTACTTATGAATAAGTTATTTAATCTAGGTTAATTAATATTAATTACATACAAACCATTTTTAATTAATTATCCTTTAATCATTTATTATTAACCTTTAATAATAAATTAATCAACCTTAATTATTAATTAATCAACCTTAATTATAAGTCAATCAACCTTTAATCATTAAATAATTAACCTTTAGTTGTTTAATTATCCTTTAATTAATTAACTACATTAATTAATTTACCCTTAATTAATTACCATTTAATTAATTATCCTTAATTAATTATAATAAGTGATTATCCCTAATCACTTATATTAATAAATCACAAATTAATTATATTGAGTAATTATTCTTTAATCACTTGATTAATTAATCTTTAATCATTAATTAATTATTATTAATTACTTTATTTAAGTAATTACCTTTAAGTAATTAATTATCCTTAATTACTTACATTAGTTAATCAACCTTTAACTTAATTACATTAAGTAATTATCCTTTATTAATTACATTAATTAGTTATACTTAATTAACTTCATGAAGTAATTAAAGGTTAATTACTTATCATTAATTAATCATCCTTTAATTAAGTAATTATACTAAAATTAATTGATAAATTAACCTTTAATTAATCACATCAATTAATCACTCAAGACCTTAATTAATTCAAAAGATAAACTATTTATCTTTATTCATCAATTAAATTCATTCAAGTTTATTTAATAAACCTTTGCAATAAATCTTCATAACACAATTCAACTTAAACCCTTTAAGTTACTTAAAGCTATTACCTTACATCATTTCAACTTATTTAAATAAACTTAAATTTAAATAATAGTTATATAAGTACATACCTTACATTTAATAAATTTAAGATAATTATTTTGAACCTTTAACCAATTCCAAAACCAAAATAAAACATCTGCTATATTTAAAAGAATTAAACAAGAAAATGTTTAAACTCGATCTAATAAAAACTTGTTAAATTTAAATTCCAAAACTGGCATATATCTGAATCCGAGATACTTCGGATTTTCACCCGAGCCGTTTGCATATTTACCCAAATATGGCTTCGAGTACATTCCCATACCATTTTTATTAATTTAAATTTTAAACTTTTTTCTAAAACCTTGGAAAACATACGCGAGTAAATCCCATAGCCATTCTCGAGCTAACGCTACATTCCCTCGAAATCAACTTCGAGGCAAAACTCTATCTTTTCAAACCTGAAATAGATGTACATGTGCATGTGCACGATGCGCCGGAGCCACGGCGATTGACGCTGCCACCCCTCGCATGTCGTCGATGATGTACTCGACAACCTACACCACCCAGTTCGACGAATCTGACCTGAAATCACATTTGAGCACCCACACCTCCTCCTGGAACACAACCCTTCACCAGAAAAACCTCCCCTTGCCGGTGATCCCGACCACTAGGCATCTCGCCATCACATCCGTAGCTGCATTGCGACACCACGTGATGATCCCTCCTGGTCCGATCACCTCAAGTTCACCCGCGACCACACAATTGACCGGAAAACCTCATCGACCAAAACTGCTTGAACAACCCTAAATCACTGTCACACCATGTGACGGCCCAGAATTTTGGACAATTTAAATTAGGATATTTAATTGATTTCAATATTTAAAAGTTAATTTGTAACTTAAATTTCAAATATCACCATTATTTGGAAATCTAATTATTTAATTTAATTATTGGAAGTCGGGTAAAATGTTGAATCTGGAGTTTTAAGCATGTTAAAAATAATTTGAAGGCTTGTAAATTTATATTGATAGTGCTGAGGATAATAGAAGTTTTAAACTTGAATTTAACAGTGATTTGTTCAGTTTTGAAAATATATCGTTTAAATCGATATTAAAAATAGCTTTCCGATGCACGGTCTCGGATTTCGACGAAACTAGTTCCATTGGATCCGTAATAGTGTTTTATTATCGGATTTCAAATTTCACAGCATTTAGAGTTGTCGTGTGATTGTACGGTAGGTAAACGCGGTGAAATTTATATCGAAAATTTGATAAAATAACTGGTTCAAAAAGCTATTTTCTCCATGCGATTGAATTAGGACTCGAGACCTTTTCCATTGCATTCAGAATAGGGGTTTAACATTATAAACCCCTAGCGGCACGCCACGATAGGAGGTCGAGATTTTGAGTTGCATAATTCGTGTCGATTTAAATTTAAATTTAAATAAAATTAATACCTTGTTTAACCAGTCGAATAAATTTCACGTCAACACTTTTTCACCCCCTTTCGGAATCACTGTTGCAGAGCAATTTTGCAATTCCTTCACGCAACCATCTACTCGTGTTTCCCTTTTTCTTTCCAAAAAGGACACGGCTGTCATTTAGAATAAAAAGAAATAGAACAAAGGGGTCGATCATTTTATCGTAGCAAGAAACAAGTTCAAAAAAAAAGAGAATCGAAAGAGGAAAGAATGGCGGAATATAGATTCGAACAAATTCGTTTGAAAATAAAAAATTAAATAATCTCGTCCTGAAAACTAAATCGATTTCGTTATTAACAATTGCGAGGCGCACTGGGATGGAGGGGATATCGGGGTCGCGTTCTTGAGCTAGGGCTTTGTCGTGGATGCCCTGATGGAAGCGTAGCATCGTTGTTCGAAATCGTGTGGCCAAGGCGAGGCGTTTGCGTGCTCGCGTGGTTGGCTGAAATCGCCAATCTGATGGAGGCTCGAGACGTGTGGGTGCTGCTCGTGTAAAGTCAGGGGTGGCTGAGACGATGTATTCATCATTAGGCAGCGAGGGGGGTGGTTTCGGCTGTAAGGTATATGAATTATATCTTTAATTTAATTCAGTATATATATAGATTGGAAAAAAAAGAACAGACAGAAAAAATATAGATGCACATTTTTTTTTCTAATTTAATATATGTATATACATATATATCTGTTAGAAAATGACATAAATATGAAGTCTAAAACAGACATTTTCCTGTTTTGGGAAAGAAATTTTACAATAAGATAATATTTTATTTTCCTTGTTATTTACTAGAATTGGAAAGGAAATTATATATATGTACATTTTTAACTTACTGTTAAGTTCTGAATATATATATATATATATATATATATATATATATATATATCTTGAGGTAATTTAATCTTTTTAAACATTTTAAATTAAGGTTAAGTAAGCTAAAAACTTTTAATTTAATTCATTTATTAAAAATAAATTTTTAATAGTAAAGTAAAATTTACAATTTTATTAACCCAATAAATTTGAATTAAAATGAGAATATTAACGGTGGTTTAAATTTAATAAATGGCAATTGATTTCGATTAGTCCAAATATTAATAAAACCATACGATGTTTGTACAAGGTCTGAAATCATGAAGAAAACAAGTCGGTTTAGAATGGACTGCAAATAAAATCAAAGGTGAGTTAATCTCACTCTTCTGAATTTTTATTTAAATTTAAATAGTTAAATTTAAATAATTTGTTGAATGATTGAATTGATTTGATGTGCTATATTATATATAGTAGTATATAGTATATATTGGATGATTGATTTCCTGCATTATATAGCTGATAAGACCCTAAGATGATATTTTATAAATCCTATATAACTCGATATTCCACCTCAAAGTGGAATTGGTATTTTATGTTGTGCTAACGTCTATGGATACAGGGAAACCGGTTGGAGGGATCCTACTGCATTCCTCAAAATATTTCGATTTGTTAAAATATTCTGTGATATAATTATTTGCTATCCTGTGATGAATTATATTGATAATTGGAAATGTTGAATACTATGGTTGATTTAAAATATTTTGGTGAACTGAGTTATCAAAATCTATAAAAATGGGATTTCTGAAAAGAAGATAAAAGAATGAATTTTGAGTAAAATAATCATGGAAATTTGAATAAATTAAAAATGAATTAGAAAAGAATAAAAGTGACTGTAAAATTCTAATAAATAAATTCCGATTATGAAAAAGGGATTTGAATAAACATAGAAATAATGAATTTTAAACTTAAGTGATGTTATATCAAGAAATAATGAATTTATTTTGAAATTCAAGATTTAAATTTATTTGAAAGGATAAAGAAGAAATTTGGGAAATATGAAATTGGTATTTTCAGTTAAAAGATTTTAAATCATAATTAAGGAATAAAAATCTGAAGTCAATGGATTTTGAAATAAATGAATAAGTAAAGGGATTTATTCCAAAATAGAGTAATTTGGAAATCAATTTGAAAATTGATTTAAGTGTTTGAAATTGGAATTGTAAGAAGGATGGGGCTAAGAAATTTATAAACTGGGTTATAAAAGCGAAGTGATAAGTCAGTGGATATTTGAAAGAATAAATTCACGGTGGGAATTTATTAAAGGAATGGGTAAATTTGTTTAAAAACAAATAGTGATTTATTTTTAAAAGACGTGAAAGAGAATTGTATTTCCCTGGATAGCCAAGTACATTTTCGAAGCAAATTTTGTTAAAAATTTTAAGTTGTTTGAAAAGTATGTTTTGAAAACTTATTATTTCAAAATGTTTAAATTTTAAAGTAAGTATATTTTTCTAATTCATTATAGCAGTAATTATTTAAAGGTGACTTGGTATTATGTTTTAAATGTTAGAAATTCAATTTTATTTTGTACAGAGCAGTTTATTTTAAATATTCGTAAAGTATATATTTTGAATAAGTATTAAAATAATTTATAATTTAGATGTTTTAAAGTATATTTTATAATTAAGAGTTTAAGTTATTTTAAAAATCTAAAGTTTTTGTGCTTTGTGTTTTCAGTGGAAATAAGTATTTGGAAATTTATTTCATGAGAAAAGTGTGGTTTGAAAACTGTTTTCAAAGTGTTGAAAATGGAAATATATCTTGCGAAGATATTTTGAGGTTAGTAAATAATTCAGGAGAAATTATTTATTTTTGATGGATTTTTATGAATGTTATTTGATAGTTAAATAACCGGCTATCAATATTGGATAATGCGTTGATCGTTTCGAAGAGACCGGGATCGGGATTAAATTCTCGAAAACCACTTCGATCCGGTTTGTACGTTTTCGTGAGGAAAATGAGTTTGGATTTGAAGGTGGAACAGTGAAGTGCAAGGGTTAGTCGCTACTAATCCTGAGCTGATTCCAAATGGATGTAGTAGGAGTAGTGCCTTCAGTTCCGTTCGAACCCGGGACGGACTTGTATGGATGAATGCTTTCGGAACATCGTCAGGTGGACGATGGGCATTCTAAGTGAAACGTTCTAAAAAGGTAACGCTTAGCCTCGAGCCTCATCAACCGAGAATGACTGAAAATCAGGGGTTATGCAGCAAGGCTAAGTGGATAGCACCTATTTAGGTGAGGTCATCCCTGTCTAGATGTCCCTTTTTATTTTGACTTAGTGGTGCGGTTGCTGATCCCAACCATGTGGTGATCTTATTCGGGATTACCCAGTAAGGGGTAGTCCCGGTCTTGTGTTGCAGGGGAATGGGAGTAATCCTCGGTACGATGATCTAGACTACGTACTGTGACAGGTGGTACCCTAATGCCTAGTCATTAGTTGGAAATCCATTCTACTTACGCGTCTGTATGGTTTTGATTATGCCCAACTATTGCTGAAATGCGAGATTCAAGCATTTCAACTAGATTCTATTTTACTTTCTAAAGACACTATTATAATATCAGAGGATTTTGATAAAAAGTGTTTTGGCTATCGTAAGGTAAAAACCCGACATGTTTATTTGTGGCGTGGTCTTACGAGATGCTTTTATTTTCAAAAGAATTTTAAAACTTTAATAATTAAATTGAGTGTGATTTTCTCACGCTGGTATTCCAGACTAACTCGGGTGTTATTTAACTACAATGCTCGGGTCAGACCGAGTGCTATAGATTACAGGGAAGGATGCTATGGAGCTGGATGGCGATACGTACTTCTGTACTTGTATGAGATATTCCGCTGTGTATTTGGTTTTTGGAAGGACGAGATATTATAACCGTCCTGAGTTGTGTTGTTGTTTGTATTGAACTCTGATGTTGTACTCTGATGATGTAATTTATAAACAGATATATTTGTTTTTGCGTAAAGATCATTTATTATCTATATATTTTATTCCGCTGCGATGGTTAGATTCTGATGTTGTTTTCTATTTTCTTCTTCTACCTCTTCTTCTTTAACCCAAATAGTTTGTATTTCCATTCATCTTGAGTTGAGTGATGGAGAATAGTGTCGACTCAAGGGGTACGGATTTGCGGGTCGTTACACGCCGCCTCCACGGCGTACTAAAAATTCGACGAGCATTTTTCCTGTAACCATAATCACCTAAACTTCCTCCAGTACCAAACCCGAAGCCCAATTATTCGTCAATCGTCGAAAATCAACTAATTTGCCTTTCCTGTTCAACTCGAGGATTCTATCCCCAGTCGAAACTAAAAATCATGATTTTATTTTTTAAATTCATAGTTTTGCAATACAAATCTGATCCTATGATCCAAACTTGAAATCCAAACATTTTATTTTTGACATATATATGATCAACACTATAATTTATTATTTTCGAGATAATTACCTAATTTAAATACTTGAATTTATTTTTAAAAATGGTGTTTCACTGTTACAAACAATTTTCATTTAAAAATCATAGCTTAAAGTTGATTAGATAATGAGCAGTTGCATTTATTTAATGGATCTGTGTCTGTAGTTTTCAATAGAGACAAATACATTACATATAAAGGCATGCACACCATAGATACAGAGGAATTCTACCATTTTTCTTAGATAAAACCATCATACTTTTAAGTATTATCCAAAAATCAAGATAAAATGGCAGATTAAAGTGGTCTGCTCACCTTGTTTTAAAGCAGAGAACGGTATTTTTCTTTTTATTTGATCTGGAAGTTTTTCTTGAATCTGGAACTTTTATTTTGCAGCTTTGTTTTGATTTAATTTGTTTGTTGTTGATGTTGAATCTAGATCTCGAACTTTGGAACAACCACTTGATTTTTGAAACTGGTCTTTGTTTGCTTTGAAACTTTGCTTGATTTTTTGATCTGAGATGATCTGATCTATGTTTTGATTTGATTTCTTTTATCTGGTTTGCTTTAGAATTGAATTGTAGTTGTATCTGAACTTGATACTAAGTGAACTACTTTTGAGTTTTGTTTTGCAGATTTGAAAAATCTGTGAGGATTTGTTTACCTTTTCCTTTGATCTGGTTTTGGCTTTTGAAATTGGTTTGAAGAAAAGAAAATGAGAAGGGAAGTATATTGAGAAGTGAAGCTTGGTTTTGTTTCTTCTTACATATACTTTTTATATAATTCAAATTAAAAGGAAAAAATAGTTTTTGGCACTTGTTAATTAAGAAAATAACATGTTTACACTTGTCTTTACATAATTTAAAACCTTAACACTTGTTTAACCTATATGTTAAAATTTGAACACTTGTAAATCATGTTCTTAATATTGTTATATAATTCTTTATATTATGTTTACTATTAATAAATACATTTCCTTTGTTTTATATATATAAGTTTAAAAGAGAATGGTTTGAAACTAATGTATATATTTATAACTTTCAAAAAATTGATTTTAAAATCAAATTATACTTTAACACATATATTTTATATATACTTATTCCATTTTAAATTCTAATTAATGCATTTCCTTATGTATATATATATATATATATATATATATATATTAAATCTTGTACTTATTACTTCCAAAAGATATGTACATATTTAAAGCTTTGCATTCATCCTCGTTTTAAATTTTAAATTCAAGTTATTATACTTTTAAATGAATGAATGTTTATATTTATACATTTTCTATTTTTTTATACTTGCATAACTTATAAAGAAAATGATTTAAGAACTAATTATACATAAATAAACAGACAAAAATATAGTTATATATACATAAGTTTTTAAAATATAAATTTAACTTTAAACAACTTTTGAAATTTTATTATATTAAATTTAAATCATAACTTTCAAATCATTTTATACATATACACACATATATATATATTAAAATTGGAAAACAAATTTTCTATTAATTTTAAAATATAATTTTTTAAATCCAATTTATTCTCCAAGATATTTATTTTTGAATTTCAAATTTAAATTTTATTTTACAATCAATTTATATACATATATATAAACAATAAATATCTTATTTAACTTTGAAAAATTCAGATTAATTCACAATTAAATTCCAAAAATTAAATTAATTGCCAATTTAAGTTTTATATAAAAACAGGAATGTTACAAATAGTTAATATTGTTTTAGATTTATGAAAGAGATTATAAATGTGATTTGTTATCTTTTAGGATAATTAATGTTATTTTAAATTTTATAAAAGAACTTAAATGATTTATTTTCTTTGGAAAATTTATATGGTATTAAGGTTTAAAAAAAGAATATTATAAATCATCCCAAGACGATTAACATTGTTTTGAATTTATAAAAGTATTTAAATTGTTTTATTATCTTTTGGGGATAATAAATACTATTATAAATTTATAAATGGTGGTTTTAAATGAGAGAATATTTAAATAGAATTGTTTATAAATAAAGCTAAGTGTAAATTGTTTTGGGTTTATAGTAAATCATGTTGTAAATGACATTTGTTTTTTACCCTTATTTTAATACTCTTAGTATTATAAATTTGTCTTTCCAAATAATATTTAAAGAGTTTTTGGAAAATTTAAATCCTGGATTTATTATAAAATGATTTGAAAAAATATTAAGAAAAGTAATAGCGCTATTATTTGGAAATATTTCTAAAGTATAAATATCTTGGAAAAGTTTAAGTAGAATGCTTTTTCTAAGAGTAATTCAGAGGAATATATTTTGGTTAGTTTGTGGTAATCTGAATAATCTTCTAAGCGACGATCAGATGTTGCCCAGGCGAACCTTGTGGAGTACTTAGTAAATTATTCCCTTTATCATTGTGCGATTGAAATGAATTCAAATCCGAATGAACCCAAAGTGAGTATAAATAAATAAATAAATTGTTCGAAGTTATTTTATAACGAAAAAGTAAGAAGTGTGCATTCAATGATGAGTTTTGAACTAAAAGCTGGGAATTCAATTTTAAGTTCCTTAAAAGGGAATTGATTTCCAAAATAAAAAGTATTCTTGATAGGAGATTGTTTTAATAAATGAATTTTACCATTAAAAAATATATGGGTTAATTTAACACTAATTTAAATGGGTTAGATTGGATATGAAGGTTTTGATAACCATAGATATTATTTAAATACCTAAGTAGTGTAAACTAATTGTTGTTATTGGTTCGGTCCATAAACATGATTCATTATAATAGCTTAATGGGAAAAGGTAGGAAGGTTTTAATAGACATCATTTTATTAAAACCGTAGCTTTTGTTTAAAATATGTAAGTAGTATAAACTATTTTTTTATTTTGAGTCAACATATAAACATTTTCCCTTTTAACACTCTAAGTTAAAGAGGTCGAGAGGCTGACTCAGTTTTTAAAGACCCTAATTTTGAATTAATCTTTACCTAAATTGTGAAAAACAAAGTAAATTTTGTGCTTTGTATATACTTTCAAGATTTAGAAGGGCACTATACAAGTAAATAAAGTGGAATAAGTTATTATTTGAAATTTTATAAAGAAATGACTTTATAAAATATTTTTAAATTTAAAAATTTATGTGATTTAGAAAGATGGGTGGAGTCAAGAAATGAATAATTCTAAAGTATAGCCTTTAATTTTATTTGAGTAAGTTTGGATAATCTTCTAAAGAATAACCAAAGGCTAATGAGCAAAGAACTGTGCGCTTAGATAATTATCTATATTTTGGGCAATCAAGAAAGTTTTGAACCTAAGTTAGAAGTTCGTTGTTAATCTTTTGACAGTTTAAATAATGTTGAGTGTTAGATTTTTTCCTTACGGAATTTGGATGATTAACAGTGTTAGTGTATTCCTTACGGAATATGGTCGATCTAATTTAATTGAATTTGATTGATTGATTTGTGTGGTTTAATGTACCATAGTTTATGTGACGCCCCACCTCTATACCCACGCTAGCCAAGAACACTACGGGGTAGTGTTGTCAACTAGCGCGTAGGATAAGGCTGTTGAGGAGCCACCATCCGTGTAATTGCTTTGTGCGAGCACCGATATGTCAGATAGTACAACAACAAGCATCTGGTTTCAGGAATCCGACATACCGATTCAAACGCAAAGCTACTACCCGGTGGCTATATATATATTCTTCGAAAACAAATATAGAAATAAACATAACACAAATCAGTCACAGACATCCATATAACAAAGGCGAACACAGATATGAATATATAACATATGAAAGTGTACATCAGAGTAGTGGTCAAACAAGATCCACAATGTCACAAAAGAATAGCTACAAGTGCTGGACAAAAGAATATGGATACACCTATGAGTCTATATCTCAAATGTATACAACAAAAACTACTAATCTAAGTAGTTACCCAAAAGTCAGGGTGATAATCCCAGATGTGAAGTCAAGCAGAAGCACCTGTAACATCACGGTCTGACCCGAGTATTATTTATAAGAAAATAATAAATGGACCAGTCTAGCTATAAATATCAGATAAAATGATATAGAACAAGAGATATGACATAACGTATGATAACCATAAAGTCATACTGTGATAAGTATGAAATTGAAAATCAACAAGAGATTAATCAATATCACCAGAATCTTCTCAAAGATCAAAAGGAATGTCCTACTCAATATCTTCATTCACTAAAAGATATGACACACAAATTCACCAATGCACAAATAATGATAACTCATATCAATGAAAATCATGAAAATTGGTGAAACACAAATTCTAGAAATCATCAATGGAAATCCAGAAATCACAAAAATGATCGTAGAAACGATCAATCACAAAAGGGGGAGGCCTATCACAAAACGGGAGCATGAAACCTCACCAACACGTGTATCACAAATGGGACGCTATCCCATGGTCGCTAACCATAGAGCCGGTGCAATGACGTAGTACAACGGTACGCCCGAGGAACTTGAAACTCGTAAAATTCGAAACAACAACGTAGTACAACGGTACGTCCGAAGATCTGAACTCCATAAAAACGTGGGTCGCTAGCCCACAAAAATTGGGTCGAAACCCCAAGAAATAAATAGGTCGTTAGCCTATAATAAAAATGAGACGAAACTCAATAAAACGAGGTACTGTACCCTACGTGGGCAAAGAAACATAGCATAGCGCTAGTCATAAATCACAAAAATGATCATCATTGATCATCAAGAAGTGTCAATTACAATAAGCTAGTAAATATATGAGCTTAGCCTCATGTCCCATAACCACTAGCTTAACTTAAATATTTACGAACAAATTGTAGATTTCCACTAGAAAATTGTCATAAGAGATTCAATCGAACAAGTCCAAGAATTAACCGATGAAGTAAACGGAAGCGTTTCATACCACTTGTTTTACGAAGCCGTTTAATTAGATTTCTCATACGAGTGAATTAAAGGTTTGTATATTTTTAAAATGACAAATCAAAAATGATCGTAGAAACGATCAATCACAGAAATTCACATACGAAGACGTGAATAAAATCCAAAGAATACGACTCCAAGTTCATCCAAGTGGAAATAGCCTAGCGACTCAATCACGGCTCGACCTAGCAGTGGAACGACCTAAGGAGTAGCGGCATAAGTGCGGGCCGAACGACCTAAAGCATGTGAGAGGGTCGAGCGACCTAACGACCTAGGGAGTATAAGGCCGAGCGACCAAACAGGGTGAGCGACCTAGTGTCGTGCGACTTAAGGTGGTACGAGCCTGTGCCAAGCGACCTAAAGAATGGTGCAACCCAATCCATGGCCGACCTAACGTGCAAACGGCCTAAGGAAATGGCCGAGCGACCTAACACATACACGACCTAACGTGCATGCGACCAAGGAGAATGCGGCCAACGTAGAGCGACCTAGGGGTAGCGACCTAACCGAGTAATGGCGCGGCCTAAGTGACGCAACCTAAAGGGGGGGTTTGCGACCTAACGACCTAAGGCTAATGAGGAGGCCGAACGACCTAGCGGCCTAATGGTGCACACGACCTAACCATTGCCGATTGGCTTAAGGAAGTGAGGATGGCCAAGCGACCTGCAACCTAGGGCCGAACGACCTAACGACCTAGGGGAAAAACGACCTAAACGCAGGTCGAGAGTCCTTCATATGCAGGCCGCGCGACCTAAGGCTTTTGGAGCTCAAAACTCGCCCAATTTGCAACGGATCGAGCATGGACGCTAGGGGATTATGCCCATAGGCTACCCGGTCGTATTGGCTCCTCGGTGCATCACTAAAAACATGTTTAAACATCAAAGATTGGATTTTTAAAGATTTGAACCCAAAACACTGAAAATTGGGATTTTCACCAATTCAATCCAAATCAATGACAAATGCATATGTAAAAGTGTTAGGAATTCATACCCAACAATCAATGATAGTTATAGACAAACATGTGAGATAAAAATCTCACCTTTACACAAAATTTGTGAATAAGAAGCTTGAAAGCAAGGAGGAATCGACCCAAGAAGCTTGAATCAATGTCTTCTCTTTGAATTTGGAGTTGGATGTTGGATTTGCAAATGATCTTGAGCTTGGAGTTTTAATTTCTCATTCCTTCCCCCATTTTTGTTGAAGCTTGAGTGTTAGGAAAATGAAAGTTAAGTTATGAAGAGAAGGGGGTTGAGTTAGAATTAATAGTTTAGGCAAATGGGCTAAACCAAACCCAAAAACCAAAGTGAAAAAGTAACAAAATTCTACTAACCCCAAACATATCAAATTTTACACTCAAAAAGATCGCAAACGGTGTTTTGAACTCAATGGAAGTGGTTCCGAGTCCTAATTCGACCGTATGCAAAATGTAACTTCTCAGACTAAAATACGACTAACGATTAAATATTTAAATATCAAATCGTAAAATATGCGGGTTGTTACAGACTCCCCTCCTTAAAGAAATTGCGTCCTCGCAATAATTAAGAAGAAAATATATAGTAACAACCATAAAAGCATATTCAACACAAAAGAAGTTTGAAATAAGAAGTTCACCTTAAAGAGCACGAGAAAGTAAGTCCGGATGTGTTCGCTCGACGAATTCTCTAGCTTCCCAAGAGCAATCCTTAGGATTTGAGGACCATTGAACTTTAACAAGAGAAACATCTTTATTTCGAAGGCGCTTGACCTCCGAAGCAATAATATGAATAGGATGTTGCTCATAAGTTAAATTAGGTGAAACTTCAATATCTTCCACAACACCGGGCTCAAGAATAGAATCGGAATCTCGAAGGCACTTTCGTAATTGAGAAATGTGAAACACGTCATGAATAGCAGAAAATTGAGCCGGTAATAAAAGGCGATAAGCCACAGGACTAATACGTTCGGTGATGGGAAATGGACCAATATATCGAGGTGCTAACTTTTCCGATCAACTAAAATGTACAACACCCTTCATAGGTGAAACACGAATAAACACAAGATCTCCCACAGAAAATTCTAATTTCCTTCTCCATTTATCGGCATAGGATTTTTGTCTGCTTTGGGCTTCTCTCATCCTATGACGAATAAGTTCAATCTTCTCTGTGGAATCTCGAATAAAATCTGGACCTAAAACCAACCTCTCACCGGCCTCAAGCCAATAAGAAGGAGATCGGTATGGCCTTCAATAGAGTGCCTCGAAAGGAGCCATACCAATACTAGATTAGAAGCTATTATTATAGGAAAACTCAACAAGAGAAATATGATCTTCCCAACTTCCACCAAAATCAAGAACACATGCACGAAGAAGATCTTCAAGGGTTTGATTCACACGCTCAGTTTGTCCATCAGACCGAGGATGATAAGCGGTGCTAAAATTAAGCTTCGTTCCCAAAGCTTTTTGAAGACTCTTCCAAAATCCACTAGTAAACAATGGATCACGATCACTAACAATAGAAGTAGGAACTCCATGCAATTTAACATTTTTTTTAATAAAGAGTTTGGCCAAAAAAGGAACGGTCCGGTTAGACCAAACGGGAATAAAATGGGTGGATTTAGTAAGTCTATCAACTATCACCCATAAGCTATCATGACCCGAACGAGAACGGGGAAGGCCGTCTATAAAATCCATGGAAATTTGATCCCACTTCCAAATTTAAATTTCTAAAGGTTGCAATAACCCACCGAGCCTTTGATGTTCGGCCTTAATGAGTTGGCAAGTCATGCAACACTTAACAGAGTTAGCAATATCAGATTTCATTCCTTCCCAATAATAAAGTCACTTCATATCCGCGTATATTTTACTGCTACCGGGATGAATGGTAAATTTAGAATGATGTGAATCTTCTAAAATGTCTTTACGAAGAGCACTAATTTTTGGCACGACAAGTCTACCAAATTTTCGAATGCCGCCACGAGAATCAATATCAAAGTCTTTCAAACCTTCAATATCAGTTTTATCCCTAAAATTTTAGCCAAGAAGAGCCAATTCGGGATCTAGCTTTTAAGCTCCAAGAATGCGGTCTAAAAGAGAAGGATGAGCCTCAAGGCTACATAAAGCAAGAGATGAACATAAATTGGAAACACGATCTCGAATCTCACAAGTGGACAGAATTACGAGATCATTCCATTCGGATATCATCATAGAAACAACCGCTTGTTGCTTACGACTAAGTGCATCGGCAACACGATTAGCCTTTCCGGGGGTATAAAGAAATCAAGATCATAAGCTGCAAGGAATTCGAGCCAACGCCATTGACGCAAATTATGTTCCTTTTGAGAAAATAGGTATTTCAAAGATTTATGGTCGGTGTAAAGAATAAACTTTTCTCCAAAAGATAATGACGCCAAATACGAAGGGCGAAAACAATAGCTGCGAGTTCTAAATGATGAGTGGCATATCTAGTCTCAGCAGGCTTCAATTGCCTAGAAGCATAAGCAATAACACGTTCTCTTTGCATAAGAACGGCACCAAATCAACGCGACTAGCATCGGTATAAACAACAAAATCTTGATTCCCCTCGGGAATAACAAGAATAGGAGCATCAGAAAGAAGTTCTTTCAATTTTTGAAAAGAAGCTTCACATTTGTCCGTCCAAATGTACTTAACACCTTTCTTTGTCAAGCTAGTAAGAGGAACGGCAATTTTAGAAAAGTCTTCTATGAAACAGCAGTAATAACCTGCCAATCCAATAAAACTACGAATTTCGGTCACACTCTCCGGTCTCTTCCAATTCTGAATCGCTTCAATCTTTGAAGGATCCACGGAAATTCCGGATTCGGAAATAATATGACCGATAAACTTCAAACGAGATTGTCAAAAGTGGCATTTAGAAAAAAATTCTTTTAATTGGTTGCTCCTAAGAGTTTCCAACACAATCGAAGATGTTTTTCATGCTCGTCCTCGGTTTTAGAATACACTAGAATATCATCAATAAAGATGAGAACAAACCGATCGAGTAAGTCTTTGAAAACTCGATACATAAGGTCAACGAAATAAGCCAGAGCATTCGTTAAACCAAATGGCATAACAAGCCATTCATAAGATCCATAACGAGTATGGAACGACGTCAAAGGAATGCTATCCTCTGCAATTCAAAGCTGATGAAAACCGGTAACTAAGTCTAATTGTGAAAAGACTCTAGCACCACTAAGTTGATCAAATAGATCATCAATCCGAGGTAAAGGATATTTATTCTTGATAGTAAGATCATTAAGCTTGCGGTAGTCAACGCAAAGCCTAAGTGTACCATCGGATTTCTTCACAAAAATAGCCGAAGCTCCCTAAGGAGAGGAACTAGAGCGAATAAATTGCTTCGTCTCCAATTTAGATAATTGTTTGCGCATCTCCTCATTTTCCTTATTGGACATTCGATAAGGAGGACGAGTGATAGGTTGAGCTCCAGGGATAAGACTAATTCTGAACTCAATTGCTCGCTTAGGTGGTAATCCTAAAAGGGGCTCAAATACGTCGGAAAATTAAGGAAAAACGTGAATAAGAGAAATAATATCTTCCTCGTCATCATTATCGTCATCATGAGGATTTAAAGAATATAAAGATGCAACCAAGCTGGAATCCGAATCTCTAAGATCAATAGAAATCTGCTTAACAGATTGAGGATGTCGAAGATGAATAGTTCATTCAGGACATAGGATTTGGGCTTCATTGCGGTTAAGCCAATCCATTCCCAAAATCATTCCAAAGCCTAAGTAGCGCATAACATGCAAATCGGCTTGGAAAGAAAAATCACACAAAATAATATCGACATCTTTACACAATAAACTGATTGTTGCGGATCCACCAACCGGATTCGCAATTCTCAATGAAGTCATTAAACACAAAACATCAAAAGAAAAAGTATCAATAAGTTCTTTTGATATAAAAGAATGGGACGCACCCGTATCTAAAAGAACTCGAATAAGATGATCATGAAATGAAATAATGCCATCAGGGATAAAATGAGAAATACCTTTACCACGAGATGTGTTGCCAGGGGCTTGAGCAAAATTAAGCTTTCCCTCCTTCCTGTTTTGAAGTTTGGGACAAGAAGATAAATAATGATCTGAACTTTTTCAATAGCGACAAAAGAGAGGTTTCAGACATCTATTGTCCTAATGGTCTTTAGAACCACAGTTGTAGCATTGCCCACTACTAGGAGCAGAAGCCTTTGCTACCGGAATTGCTTGCTTCCCTTTCTTGTTGGGATGAGTCCCTTTGAACTTAATAGGCCTTTTCTTATTGTTGTTGAATTTTGGTCTGGCACCAACAACATCAGCATCACTCTCTTTATCTGCCTCTTCAAGTCGAAGAGCGATATCAACAAGTTGATCAAAAGAAACTTCTAGCTTTAGAAGTAATGGCTTCTTAAGATTTTTATTCAAGCTATAGACGAATCTCTGATTTTTCTTCAATGGGGTATTTATATATTCGACCCCGTATTTAGAAAGTGACTCGAATGAAGCGACATAGTCTGTCACGGAGGATTCACCTGGAACAAGGTCAATGAAACGGCGAGCCAAAGTCACCTTCTCAGCTTCTGGCATAAATTTTAATTCGAAGCGCTCCCGGAATTTCTCCCAAGTAAGATCCGCTTCAACCATTTCGAAAACAAGAAGCTCATACCAATCTAATGCTCTTTCTTGGAGCATACTAGAGGCCACCTGAACACGGTGAAGATCAATGAGATTCATGCGGGAAAAGATTCGATCGCATGATCTCAGCCAAGTCTGGACTTCGATAATAGTCTCAGAACCTTTGAATGGCTTCCCACCCAAATTGGTATAATCGCTGCACAAACGTGCGAATCCAGACCTAGGGTGAGTAGACTCCGGATTAGATCCAGCTGCTTGAGCATTCCTCACAAGATCAAGAAGCTGCTGGGCAGACATAAATACTCCATCCTGGGGAGTAGCATGAGATTGACTGGCGCTGGGACGGCCGGGTCTAACCATTTCTCTTCCTTTCAAAGAAAGAATGAAGAAGGATAAGGTTATTTACCAAACGAATATCAAGCAATCTTGATAGATAACAAGGAATCATAAAGAAAATAGGATGATTCGGTACGAAGACTCGAATTAAATCCTAATGCACGATTCCTAAGATGGACTTAGGACGATGATCCTTGCTAGATTATTCTACATTGTTCCGAAGATTCGCTCTGATACCAAGCTGTGACGCCCCACCTCTATACCCACGCTAACCAAGAACACTACGGGTTAGTGTCGTCAACTAGCGCGTAGGATAAGGCTGTTGAGGAGAGACCATCCGTGTAATTGCTTTGTGCGAGCACCGATATGTCAGATAGTACAACAACAAGCATCTGGTTTCAGGAATCCGACATACCGATTCAAACGCAAAGCTACTACCCGGTGGCTATATATATTCTTCGGAAACAAATATAGAAATAAACATAACACAAATCAGTCACAGACATCCATATCACAAAGGCGGAAACAGATATGAATATATAACACATGAAAGTGTACATCAGAGTAGTGGTCAAACAAGATCCACAATGTCACAAAAGAATAGCTACAAGTGCTGGACAAAAGAATATGGATACATCTATGAGTCTATATCTCAAATGTATACAACAAAAACTACTAATCTAAGTAGTTACCCAAAAGTCAGGGTGATAATCCCAGATGTGAAGTCAAGCAGAAGCACCTGTAACATCTCGGTCTGACCCGAGTATTAATTATAAGAAAATAATAAACGGACCAGTCTAGCTATAAATATCAGATAAAATGATATAGAACAAGAGATATGACATAACATATGATAACCATAAAGCCATACTGTGATAAGTATGAAATTGAAAATCAACAAGAGATTAATCAATATCACCAGAATCTTCTCAAAGATCAAAAGGAATGTCATACTCAATATCTTCATTCACTAAAAGTATATGACACACAAATTCACCACACAAATAATGATAACTCATATCAATGAAAATCACGAAAATTGGTGAAACACAAATTCTAGAAATCATCAACGGAAATCCAGAAATCACAAAAATGATCGTAGAAACGATCAATCCAAAAGGGGGAGGCCTATCACAAAAAGGGAGCATGAAACCTCACCAACACGTGTATCACAAACGGGACGCTATCCCATGGTCGCTAACCATAGAGCCGGTGCAATGACGTAGTACAACGGTACGCCCGAGGAACTTGAAACTCGTAAAATTCGAAACAACAATGTAGTACAACGTTACGCCCCGAATTCCATACAAATGTGGGTCACTAGCCCATAAAAATTGGGTCGAAACCCCAAGAAATAAGTAGGTCCTTAGCCTATAATAAAAATGAGACGAAACTCAATAAAACGAGGTACTGTACCCTACGTGGGCAAAGAAACATAGCATAGCGCTAGTCATAAATCACAAAAATGATCATCATCGATCATCAAGAAGTGTCAATTACAATAAGCTAGTAAATATATGAGCTTAGGCTCATGTCCCATAACCACTAGCTTAACTTAAATATTTACGAACAAATTGTAGATTTCCACTAGAAAATTGTCATAAGAGATTCAATCGAACAAGTCCAAGAATTAACCGACGAATTAAACGCAAGCATTTCATACCACTTGTTTTACGAAGCCATTTAATTAGATTTCTCGTACGAGTGAATTAAAGGTTTGTATATTTTTAAAATGACAAATCAAAAATGATCATAGAAACGATCAATCACAGAATTTTACATACGAAGACGTGAAAAAAAATCCAAAGAATTCGATTCCAAATTCATCAAAGTGGAAATAGCCTAGCGACTCAATCACGGCTCGACCTAGCAGTGGAACGACCTAAGGAGTAGCGGCATAAGTGCAGGCCGAACGACTTAAAGCATGTGAGAGGGTCGAGCGACCTAACGACCTAGGGAGTATAAGGCCGAGCGACCAAACAGGGTGAGCGACCTAGCGCCGAGCGACTTAGGGTGGTACGAGCCTGCGCCAAGCGACCTAAAGAATGGTGCAACCCAACCCATGGCCGACCTAACGTGAAAACGACCTAAGGAAATGGCCGAGCGACCTAACACATACACGACCTAACGTGCATGCGACCAAGGAGAATACGGCCAAGGTAGAGTGACCTTGGGGTACGCGACCTAACCAAGTAATGGCGCGACCTAAGTGACGCAACCTAGAGGGGGGGTTTGCGACCTAACGACCTAAGGCTAATGAGGAGGCCGAACGACCTAGCGGCCTAATGGTGCACGCGACCTAACCATTGCCGAGTGGCTTAAGGAAGTGAGGACGGACGAGCGACCTAGCGACCTACGACCTAGGGCCGAACGACCTAACGACCTAGGGGGGAAAACGACCTAAACGCGGGCCGAGAGTCCTTCATATGCAGGCCGCGCGACCTAAGGCTTTTGGAGCTCAAAACTCGCCCAAGTTGCAATCGATTGAGCACGGACGCTAGAGGATTATGCCCATAGGCTACCCGGTCGTATTGGCTCCTCGGTGCATCACCAAAAACGTGTTTAAACATCAAAGATTGGATTTTTAAAGATTTGAACCCAAAACACTAAAAATTGGGATTTTCACCAATTCAATCCAAATCAACGACAAATGCATATGTAAAAGTGTTACGAATTCTTACCCAACAATCAATGATAGTTATAGACAAAGATGTGAGATAAAAATCTCACTTTTACACGAATTTTGTGAAGAAGAAGCTTGAAAGCAAGGAAGAATTAACCCAAGAAGCTTGAATCAATGTCTTCTCTTTGAATTTGGAGTTGGATGTTGGATTTGCAAATGATCTTGAGCTTGGAGTTTTAATTTCCCATTCCTTCCCCCATTTTTGATGAAGCTTGAGTGTTAGGAAGATGAAAGTGAAGTTATGAAGAGAAGGGGGTTGAGTTAGAATTAATAGTTTAGGCAAATGGTCTAAACCAAACCCAAAACCCAAAGTGAAAAAATAACAAAATTCCACTAACTCCAAACATATCAAAGTTTACACTCAAAAAGATCGCAAACGGTGTTTTGAACTCAATGGAAGTGGTTTCGAGTCCTAATTCGACCGTATGCAAAAAGTTACTTTTCGGACTAAAATCCGACTAACGATAAAATATTTAAATATCAAATCGTAAAATATGCGGGTTGTTACAGATTATAAAGTTAATTTTTTATAAATAAAAGGTTTTTAATTATTGTTTATTAGGACTTAAATATCGGTGCTTTTTGTAAATGTGATTTTGGAAAAAAAAATAAGAAAGAGATGATCATTGTTCACTCTAGTTGTGGTAATTGGAGGAATCGGAATACCGCTATATGCTGCATGTTGTTTTGATTCTGGAGTTTTACATGTTTTGGTAGGAGGATCCCCTTCCTAGTTATTTTTGGCTCTGGTTTTAATGTATTTTTTGAAGAAATTTTAAAATAAATTTTTGAATATAAGAGCCCGGGCATTTAGTTCTAAATTTACCTTTTGATACGATTGTATGCACATTACTTTTTTTAGTGTATTCTTCGAATTTGGTTGCTTATAGATTTATATCATACTAGTTTTTGCTAGATAAGTTACATCTGATTAAGGCGTCAATATTTCTATGGTAGTTTTTTTTGGATAGGATTATGGTAAATTTTGGGGACGAAATTCTTTTAAGGGGGGAGAGTGTAACGACCCAGAATTTCACCATATTAATTTCTATATTTTTAATTAATTTTAAATATTTCAATAATAGGTTTCATAAAACCCTTTTAAGCAATAAATAATAATGGTGAAATAGTTTTCAAAATTTTTTTACAAAAATACAAAACTGGATGGAAAAATGTGACCACGTTTTTCGAAATTTCGAAATTTCGTCATATAAAAGACGTTTGGAACGTTGTGTATATATTTGTAAATAAATGATCACATATATGCAAAGTTATAATCATGGACTAGTAAATTAATTAGGATTAATTATAATTTAATTAAGTTTAAATATAGTAAAAATAAAAGAGAAAGTCACATCAAGGGAGACAAAGATGTGACATATTGGCAACTCAAGGGGACAAAAGTGCAATGGCTATCTTTTCATGATTTTTTTGAAATTAGGGAGCGAGGGAACATGCTTAGTGATGTGGCAAAGCGTGAAAGGAGGGTATATACCCCAAGGGCATTTCGGTAATTTAGCATAACCATTTGTATAAATACCCATTTCCTAATTCTTTTGTCATCTTTTTCCATTTCATTTTCCACTTGTTTCTCATTCTTTAAGTCTTTCTTAAGCTTTCAAGATAATTTCCATGGGTTCCAAGTGTTAAGTTTTATTTTTCCACTTTAAAGAATTCATAAACTTGTTTAAAAATCCACATTATCTCCTCCATTTCACCTCATTTTCTCACGGCCATAACTTCCTCCATAATTCATCAAACCATGTTTTTATTTTTTTCAATCCATTTAAAATTCCACTGGTTACAACTTTGTCGTTTACCACCTTTTCTGATTTCGAGGTTAAATTCTCCAAAATTCATTTTTTTGCAGGAATGTTTTTGAATTTAGATTTTTATGTCCGAAAATACCACTCACTATTTTGGCCATAACTTCCTCAAAATTTAACCTTTTTGAGTAATTCTTTTTTTTAATGATAGAGGAAAGAATTTCCTAAAATTTCCCATTAACCACATTACCAAATACCAAGTGTAACATGTCTAAAACCTGAGGAATATGATCCTTTTCGAGTTGATTTTTGGTGGTTTCCAAGCGCTACAAGTTTAAAGTTCATTTCAAGTTTGGATAGCTTTCGGTGAATAGAACTCTTAACCTTTTTTTGGAAATATTTTACTTTAGTTACATTGTGATACATATTGCTTGCCTGGTTTGGATATGATGTGAATTTGTTCATGTTTGGTTAGGAATTGTATGTGTGATGGATGCAAACATGTTAAGCAAATGTTAGTTACCAACTTGTTAGTATGTAAAATTTTACCTTAAAAAAAAGTTTTAAAATTATATTCATGTTCATATTTATTGCCTATTAATGCTTGTTGGATGTATGCTTAAACAATTTCTATATAATGTTTGGTTGCGTTGATAATATTATAAACGTGTTTGCCGAACCGCATGTATAACGACATTCGTTGTATCAACACTTTTGGAAAATCACTTCTTATCAAACCATTTGGTTTCGTCTTCGTGCTTGCAATTGTTTTACAAATTAAGCAAGGTTTTGATTAATGATGTTTTAAAAAATAATTAATTATTTTAATAATGATTATTTAATTTGATTAATTAATTAATAAGGAATAAGGTTAATTAATTAACTTATTAATGATATGTTCTAAATTTAACTAACTATTTAGTTAATGATGTTTTAAACCAAATTAATAATTTTATTTAAGGATGTTTAAGGCAAAATAATCTTTTGGAAATGACGGATTAAAGTTAATCAATCTATTAATTAATGACGTTTTAAAATTAATTAATCTTTTTAATTACTGACTTTTAAAAGGAAACCAAATTGTTTTAACTTTAATTAATCTTTCCTTAATGATGATTTAAATATATTAATCATTTTAAAATAATGATATTTAATTATTAGTTAATTAGTTTTAATTAATTATATTGAAATATAATAGATTAATGATGTTTTAGTGGCTATTTACCTTTTTTAATTAAAGGTTAGTTAATTAAGTTGGATAATTAATCAACTTAATTTATGAATTTTCAAAGTAAATTTATCAAAATAACAAGTATGTTTTGACTTTTTTATTCATTTTTAAATAATGATAATTAATTATTTATTAATTACTAAATTATATTTTGCTAAATAATTGATTAATAAAGTTTAAAGTGGTTTACCCTTTTTAATATTTAAAGTCATTTGAAGTTCAAAAATCATATCGTGTGATAAAGTTTAAAGTTAATTAATCAATGTAATGAAGATGTTTTAAGTTATTAAATAATTTTTAAATTGATGTTTTGAAGTTAATGAACTCTTTTAACAAAGTGTTTTAAAGTTAATACTTGTAATGTAAGGCCAAGCACGAATTCGAGTTTTTAAAAGAAAAAAAGTTTGATTCGTTTATCGAAATGAATTAATTTCCATAAAGCCATTTACTTGTATGAGAACGATTCAATTGTATACTTAGCACTAAACGTCGAAGAAGTAGACTTATCATTATTTCAAAAGATGAGAATAATCAAAGACATGACTGTGAGGTAACACTACATTGACTTGTCCAGTATTATTATTAACCAAGAGATAGTACAAGTTGGAATTCGATGAGTGCCGATAAGTATACAAGACTTAATTTCCATATACGATTGTTTTATATCCTTGATAGTTTGGAAACAAACTATGGTTACCTCAGCTTCTTTATTTATCGTCACTCTAAGACGATGTGTTGCTCCATTGAGCTTTGTTATCCTTTCTCGAAAATGACAAAACCAAAAGTGCGAGAGGAAGCCGAGTTAACAACCTAGAATTTCAGTCATTTGAAATTCATATGTTTAATTGATTTTAAATATTCGTAAGTAAATTTTATAAGCTGGATGATTTATATTTCGAATATAGTGATTTATTTGGCTAATTAAATCGTTAATTTAATATTTGAAATTGTGCAAATAATTGAAATTTGAATTTAATAGGAATAAAAATGAATTATAAAGTTGAATTAAATTCTATTTGAATTAGATTAGTGATAGTAAACTTTTAAAATTGAATTAGAAGTTAATTTATAAAAATTGAATGTTTTAATATTTAATTAACGTGTAAAAATAGTCATTTTTCAAACAGTCTCGGATTTCGATGAAACTAGTTTTACTGGATCTGTAATGTTTACTGTTGTAGGATTTCAAATTTCGTGTCAATCGGATTTACGGTTTGTCCGGGAAAAGCTAAAACGCATAGAAATCTGTTTAAGTAAATTTTAAATTTAAATAGTCAATTTGAAAACTGTCTTCCAAATACGATCGAATTGGCTTCCGATATATATATATATACACACATATATATATATATGTATATATATATATATATTCCATTGTGTTCAGAATAGGGGTAAAACATTATAAATGGCAGGTGACACGCTTCGATTGGAGTTCGAAAAAAAATCAAATGAATAATGCGCGAGAATTTTCTATATAAGGCCACCATTTTTTCTATTTTGCACAAACCCTAATAGAACTAGATCTAGCCACCACCATTCTTTGTATTCAATGGCCAAAAACTTTCCTCATTTCTTCTCGTTTATCTCCTCATCCACTCCCCTATAGCCTTCGATGTCAACTAAGAAAATGGAGAGGGTGGAGAGATCTATCGACTACACGGTGGAGATTGAGTTTGGTGTGGCAAAGATGAGGCTACGGCGTCGCGTTCGAACTGCGTTTGAACTGGAAATTCACGGGCAAGGGGCAATCGAGATGAACCATGTTTCGGCCTCTGATGGAGCTCGCGTAGGCGCAGCTCTTGATGGCACTTGATCGTTGTATAGTACGACGTAGGTGGAGCGGAAATTCAAAGTGAAAGCGGTAGCAATGGGTCTCGGCTAGGGTTAGATGAACCTGGGGAGGAAGAAAGAAACTCACAGCCCAAATGTGGAGTTTTTAAAATCAACGGCCCAATTAAATTAAAGGTTTAAAAAATAAAAAATAAATTGTGTAATTATTTATATAATAACTCGTATAAATTTTAAAACGATGTAACTTCTTCATACGAGGTCTGTTTTTGATGAAACAAATTGCGTTTGGTCCGTATTGACAAGCACTACATTTTAGAGCTAGTTTGGAGTTGATTATAGCTAGTGTAAATTTTGAATAAAATTAAATGGTTGTTTACTTTCATTCGGAATAAAACATTACAACTGCTATTGGAACCAATGTGAGTATAACTCACTCTTTCTGACTCGCTGATATTTTTATGTAAGTGAGAATAAATGTATTCTGTGATGACTGATGATTGTTTGGATGATACATGATATTATCTATATATTGATTGGTATTTGGATATATTCCTGCCTATTGGACCAGATGAGACATATGCATTCCCGTGTATGAGTGGATGACCTTCTGTGCGTGTGTCTGCCTTGAAGCGGACATTGTACACATATTCTCATATGTGTATTTGTTGTAGGTGACAGATTGGAGGGATCCAACTGGATTCCTCACCAGTATTGGTTTATTTACAGATATTGATATATATGTGGTTATCATATGATATATGATGTTTTGGATGCCGTGATTGATGTATTTAGTGCTTTTGCAGCATTAGGCCTATTTTTGATAATTTATAAATACTAAAGTGATGGTTTCCAAATTTAAAAGGATTTTCAAGTGATTCTGAAAATAGTTGTTTTATAAATTTTTGAATTGTTAAAGGAATGAATTTATTTTAAATAAATAAATGTTATAATTTTTAAGTTATAAAAAATATGATTTTTGGGAAATATAATCAGAACGTGATTTTTGAAATATGAAGTTAATGATTTGGTAAATAATTTGAATTGAGATTTTGATTTATTATAAATGGTTATATAAGATTTATAAAAGTGATATTTTTATAAATCAAAATAATGGAATTATAAAGGAGTTTTCAAAGTGTTAAAATAAGGTTATAAATGGATTTTATAAGTAAATAAGATTTGTGAATTTATGAAGAATGATTTGGTAAAATAAATGATTTATAAGTAATTAACTTATAAATTGGATTTTGGCATGTAAATGGGCTATATATAGAATTGGCAAATAAATGGAATTTATAAGTGGAAGTTTTTATTAAAATATAAATGTGAATTTATAAACATTGTTTATAAATCTGAAATCAACTTATTTTGATAAGTTAAATATAGAGGTTTATTTAAGGAATTTTATCTACGATTTTGGACAGTGGATTATCCTTCAATAAATGTGTAGAAATATTGAATTTGGTAAATGAATTATATTCACGATTTTGGACAGTGGATAATATTTTAAATTGAATATTTTGGAAAGTGATCTTTTAAATGAAGTTAAACTGTTTGAAGATGTTTTAAATTGTGTTAAGTATCCAATACATAGATTTCAACATTTATTGTTGGAATAGACATTTTCAAGAAGTAAGGAAATGATGGACTATAACACTTTTGTTATAGTAAATGATTTTCAAAATGAGATGTTTTATATAGTATACGGGATTTATATACCTATCTAATTTTTGAATCTCTATACTAGTGATTTTGGGTTGGCGTAACGATGTTATACGCAACATTTGTTTTGACCCAAAATAAAGATGTTTAAAAGAATCTTTTCCTTAAAGAATAAAATATATACTTAATCGTGACTTAAGTATATGTAATATCTTCTAAGTGTTGAAAATAAATTGATTTTTGATTACTTATTTTTAAATAAGTATATGGAAATCATTTTCAATATTGAAAAGTTGAAATGGTTTGGAATTATATTTTTTAAAAGATAATTTAAGGTGAATATTTAGCAAGTGATTTAATTAATAAAAGATTAATTAAAAGGGCCTAGTGATTGCTTATGGTGCTAAATATTTGTTTGTTTGCTTTGATAGTTAAACAATCGACTATCAAATTTGGTCATTTTAGTTCCTCGACTTGATGTGGGAACTATTTAGTCGTAAACTTAGTACGTAGCCTTCTTTGTATGCTTGATTATCGTTTGTGTTGAGGATGTTAATTCACATATTGCGGAGTATTACTCCAATCTATCGAGCTTCCTTCTTATCCCGAAGGATAGCAAGTTGAAAGTTGGAGACGTGATAAGTCTACAAGACTTAGTTTGTGTGTGAGGTTGAGAAACACTTTTGCTTTGTTGGTGCGAAGAGACCGGGATCAGACTTATCTGAAAACTACTTCGGATCAACGTATATGCGTTCAATTTGTGCAGATTGTGATGATATTAATATTCAGGGTTTTCATAGTAGGGGACAGATTGTTGATCATTTGGGGTTAAAATCCCAATATACACATGTAGCAGTGGTCTCTTCATTATGAACTATCTAATGCAAGGACTATTCGCTACTGATCCTAGGGATTTTCCAGCAGGATGTGGTAGGAAAGTACCTTTGGTTTGTCCTATTCCTGAACAACTTGCATGGATGTTTGTCTGATATTGCATTTCTAAATATTACGTACATTGGTTTTTACAAACACACATCAGTGATGGCAGAGAAGGCAACTTCTCTTAGCTTAACACCCTCATTGAGACGTATGAGCTTAAGTGTTGTATTTTTGTGGAAGGCAATTAGTAGTC
This sequence comes from Allium cepa, assembly GCA_030765085.1. NCBI lineage: Eukaryota > Viridiplantae > Streptophyta > Magnoliopsida > Asparagales > Amaryllidaceae > Allium > Allium cepa. Next base: position 308,767,170 of record CM060931.1, read on the forward strand.
AACGGAAATGGACGTGTGGCATTCAAAGTGATGTGATATGTGATATGTCTAAGGTAATCGTTACCTCGGGCCTCATCAACCAGAAATGACCAAAACAAGGTTAGGTGCGACAAGGCTAAGTGGGTCATTCCTAAGTAGGATATGATCATCCTCTTCTAGATATATCTTTACATGCTATGACATCGTGTATCTGATTATTGTGGTTTGTATGCTGAGAGGGCTCTCGATAAAGGTCGGTAACGACTGGAGGATGACATATTCGGTACAATCTAGTTATAGAGGTGGGCCGGTCTTGTGTTGGTAGAGGGCAGATGTTATATGCCTCGAGACATCCATCTAGAAGTGTACCCATCGGAAGGTAGTCCCTTCACCTTGTCATTTGTATGGAAATCCAAATTCCACTACGTACCTGCCATTTTATTTGTAGAGCCTAGTATGCTGGAATTTAGTAATGGTAACAATTTTGGCTATTTTGAATATTATTTATATACCGGACACTAGTATAATATAAGAGGATTTGATATGAAATTTTTTAGTTACCGTAAGGTAAAAACATGTCCGTTATGTGTGGACTTGTCTTACGAGATACTTTATTTATAAAGGAAAAGTTTGGTAATTTAATAAATTCAGTTGAGTGTGTTTCTCACGCTGGTTTACTAGACTAATCCGGACGTTCTTCCCGTTCAATGCTCAGGTCAAATCGAGTATATTTACAGGTTAAGATTGATTCTTTTAGAGCTTTGGTATGCGAGTTAGAGATCTTCATTTTCGTATACACATATCTGTTTTGATTATTGATTATCCGATGTTTAGTTGTTGTTTATTATCGGCAATTGTGAGGATAAGTTATTATAACTATCCAAGCTGATAATTATTGTTTGATTGTTGAACTCTGATTGATGTATGTATATACTGTTTTTGTTTTGTAAAGATCATTGATATGATATTATATGTTTTCTGCTGCGATGTGAGATTTTGTATTGTACTGTTTGGTTCTATCTTCTCTTTTTCTTCTCTTCTCTTCTTCTCTCCTCTTTTCTTTCTCTTGACTTTCCGTCAGTCGCTGCATTTTAGATCAAACATGTGTGGATTATTGTCGATTCAAAGAGTATGGATTTGTGGGTCGTCACACCAAGTTATGTAGAGTTGCTCCCATTAGGGTATTTTCACATCTCATCTAGATTTCAATGTACCATCATGTGAAAAAGGGTTAAGGTTTAGATGTGAAATACTTGGATACTCGGTAAGGTTTGGTGGGGTTCGGCTTGGTATTGTCCGAGAAGTGTCACAGAGTATATGAGCTTCTCAAAAGTATATTACTAGGGGTAACTTCAAGGGGGTGCACCTTCCTAGTCATTATTGGAAATTTTCCTTTTCTTATTTGATTCACACCTTTGAATCTGCCTTCTTTAATTATAGTGGAAAGGTTCAACCATTCCTTGCGGTGTTCAATTATTGGTTTTGTCCATTCTATCCAGTTTGAATAGTTACCTTATTTAGTCTATTCTACCGAGTTTGGACTGTTGTCTTGTTTTATCCATTCTATCTAGTTTGGATTTTTATTCAGGCTATTTCCATTCTTTAAAGTCTGATGTTATACTAATTGTACTCATCATCTATGTTTGGATTTATTCCCTATTGTTCATTTCCATTTTTATTATGTTTGGTTGTTGTTTATGTCGGAGAAAACCCGTTCCTCATTAGCGACATGGTCCCACATATTATTGTAAAACGCACTTCCTTTTGTTTCAAAGTTTTAGTCACACCAAACATTTTGTCTGACCTGAGCTGTTTATTTCCTTAAACTCTCAGGTACTCAATTATATTTGGGTAGTCCGAGAATAACAGGTTTTCTTTAGAGTTCTTTGAAGACAGTGATCGAGTAGGCGGCTCCTTAGTATTTAGTTATTTATGTTCCATAGTATGATTATTTAGGTGTCTTTTGTATCTTAAAAATGCAAAGTCAAAATGTATAAATATTAATCTGTTAGGTGTAGTATTTTTTTATAACTTTGATAACGCCTTATAAGGAGTAACCTTTTGTACTATATCATTTTATACTATATGTAACCAATCCGCTGTGAGGTTTATTTGTTCAGTCTTGTTTTGTTCTTTATTTCATCCCAAGGAAACTTATTTTTCAGATGCTTTGGCAACGACACATGAATACCGAGGATCTATTAAGTGTCGTTTCTAGGGATCAGAAACGTGGGTCCTCACAGTATTATACTTATTTTTGTATGAAAGAGTATTGTTTAATATATAAAATTATTTTATATTGTGTTGTTTGATTCATTAAGTTTGAATTTTGGATTCTGGGCAAATATGAGTAGCCAAAATTATTGATAGGGAACTCAAAACACTTGAACAAGTCTAATCATTACAATATTGTTTTAAAATTTGTAATTAAAAAAATTTTCCCAAGAATATATTTTTATATATAAAGTAATAATTTTCAAAAACTTTATATAATTATCTATAAAGTGTTGTTGTTAGGAGTTGACGATTCTATTTAATTATCATTATCTAAGATTTGATTAGTCATGCTCGTCCAGTCTTAAGCATTGGCCATGGATTGTAGATTCGTCAATAATCCTTCCTTTTAAATCATAGGCACGATTGATAGAACTTGTGGGAACATTGAAACGAACACCTTATGAATTAAGTTTCGTAGTTTGACTATAAGGCGTTCAATGTTGTATTGGGTTAAAATTGAGTTTTAACCAAATTTATCTACTAAAAGAAAACTAGGAAGTTTTGAGTTAAACAAGGGGAAAGAAATATTACATATGTTTTTATAGAAAGTTGATTTTATAAATAATGTTTATAAAATGCGTTTCAAAAAAAGAGGAATTTTGAGAATATTAAACCCCGAAAGTTTTGAAAAGGATTTCAAATTTATTTGGAAATAATTTTTGGATAAAAAAATTCTTTGGATATTTTGAGGAATGGGTTACAATTAGTTTTATAATGATCCGAGTAACCTTCTAAGTGACGATCGGGTGTTTGCTTTGGCAGACGATGTAGTGCACATAGTAAATTATTCTCTTTGTCATTGTACGATCGAAACGAGTTTGAATCCAAATGAATCAAAAGCAAGTTTGTAATAAATATTTTGTTAAAAACTATTTAGTTGGAAATATTTATTAATGTTTCAAAAAAGGGGATTTGAAAAGAAGTACTTTTATGATTAACTAGCTTAGTAGCTCGAAAATAACTAAAAATAGAAAAGGGATGTGTTCATATGGTAAACACTTCTCCTGAGTATTACCTTTCTTGGTAAGAGGATATATAACTATTTGGTAGTATCTAGTTCCTTGATTTCATTTTTGAGTTACTCAGCTATATGTATATTTCCCAAGGGTTAAAAGAAAGTATCATTTCAAATGATTTTTGAAATAAAAACTAGTTATTTAGCTCTTAAGTTTCCAAATATAAAGATATCTTGATTTAAAGAACGGGTTAGTAAACAAAGTTTCTAATGGGTTAAAATTGAGTTAGTTTAATAAGAAGGTTTAATAAACTTGATTTAATTAAACAGTATCTTTTTGTTTTCAACACCTAGGAGGTTAAATTTTATTCGATGTTAGTGGGCTGGCTAATAAACAATTTTACCTTAGAAGTGTCTAAGAAAGAGTAAACTCTAAGATGGTGTTTGGATACCAACATCTACCATTCTTAGCTACTTACCAGACAGTATGGGTGAAGAGGTTATATTGGTCGACTTAGTTTTATGACCCAAATTATTTTGGACCTACATCTAAATACTTAGAAAGTGAATAGAATAAAATATCTAATATTTGGTACACACTCTTAGGATAATGTTATACAAGTTAATAAAGTAAAATGATTTTATGAAAGGTTTTACAAATAGGCTGTATCATTTAAAAATGCTTGAACCTAAATTCAAATTTTTATAAAATGTTTTCATAAATATTTTTGGGACGATAGAAAGTAGTCCGGTAGTAAGAACCAATAAGGTAAGTACGTTAATTGTACATAGATCCATCCTTTTTCACATAATTCTTGATCCAAAAGTCCAGTACATGACTTGAGGTGTCCTACACTATTCCGAATAAGGATTTATCACTTAATTTTTGACGGCGAGCACTGGTGAGTGTTCTTAATATTGAACCAAAGGTTTCTATCATAGTATATAACTATATAAGGAGAACGGAGGTTTCTGATTAAGATGCCTGATCGAAATCCACACTAGGAAGTCCGGTGACCAAGACTAGTTCGAAAGTAAAGCTATGTATCTGAGTAAGTGATCAAATCAGATTTCGCATCGGAATGATCGATGTTGGACTAATGAGTTAAGTCCTTTTTAGGATAGGGTTGTGGTAAAATTTTGAGGTCGAAATTCTTTTAAGGGGGAAGATTGTAACGACGTGGAATTTCACCGCTTTGATTTGCGAATATTTAATTAATTTTAAATATTCAAATAATAAATTTAACAAATTAAAATAAAATCTCTTTTAAATAACAATTAGTGATGGTGAAATAGTTTTCAGAATTTGTTTACAAAAATATTTAGTTTGAAGAAAAATTGAAAATGTAACCGGAATTCATTTTTCAAATTTTTGATTTTTCATCATCTAAAAGTTTGCGGAAACATTGTGAACTTTATATTATTTATATACACATGTGTTTATAAATAAAGTTAGGATATGGTTTGATATATATGCATATACTTAGGTTAATATAAAGAGAGATGCAATTTATTACGTAACTAAAATAAATTCAAAAAAAAAGTTTAACATGGAAATCACACTTTATGCAACATTAAGTACCATGATGTGATTAGTATGTTGGCTCGTGGGGGGAAAGCTTGCTCATGTGAGCAACACGAAGGGAAGGGAGACAACAGGAGCGAGGGGGCAATCATATGGTGGAGGGTAGTGTACTTAGGATAAATTTAGCAATTTTCTTAAGTCATTTTATATAAAAGCATTTTCTCTTTGCTAAGTTTTATTTCTACTTTAACTTGTTCATTTCCAACCTTTGTTTCTTCCTTCCTTAAACACTTTAAAGGCTTCTCTTTATTTCCAAAAGTTTTAAAGATAAATTTTTTCCCTTTTAATCCTTTAAAACATTGTTTAAACATCCTTCTCCCGCTCTACAACCCAATTCTCCTCAAATCAAGCCAACACACCCAGCTTGCAAGCATGGACGAATCATGAAGTACTCATAGCCAAATTAATTTGGCCTTTAGGCCCTCTAGAATTCCAATTTTAGTAAAGTAAAGCAAGGATTTAGAGTCGGTTCGAGTTATGATAGAATTTCTAGGTTATTTGGTTAGCATTTAAGTGAGTAAAGCTCGCTCCTTTTCATAAAGTTTTTAAATTTAATTTTTATTCTACTTCGTTTCTAATTATGATGCTGGTTTGAATGAGATTGATGTTGAGTTCTTTGTATATAGTTATGCTTGGATTTGATGTTGTTTAGTATGTATGTATATATATATCTGTGTGTGTGTGTGTGTGTGAAATAAGTGGTATAACTTAGAAAAATAAAGTTGAAAGTTAAGTAGTAATTGCAAGTTAAGACCTTTTGTTATGAGTTATGAGTACATGAAATTGTGTCAGTTAATGTGTTCTAAAATGAATAGCACTTAAAGTTGTTGATTTTGCGACATCAAGATCCTTGGTTTAAAACTTGGTTTCACTTAAGTATTATGTTTGAAAAGTTTACTAGTTTTAAACTTTTATTTAGTTGCCGGAACCATACTTTTGTTTTCAAACCTTATACTAAGTTATAAAGTAGTAAGTGTACAAAAGCTAAGGATTTTAAGGTCATTTGATATATTAAACAAGTTTTGAAAATTATGGGTCACATAACGATAATCATTGTAGATGCGTATCGTAAAACAAACTCCTTTTGCAAATATAAAATTGTTTTCACTTAGTATCGTTTTGAAAAGTGTATTCAAAACATATTATAACAACTTAAAAGTAATTATTTATTTAATTACTATTTAATCAATTAATTAAGACAGGTAATAGTACTTAATCACTAGTTAAAAAGGCAATTAGTACTTAAGTATTAATTAACTTAATTATAATTAGTTAATTAATTAAAGATTAATTTGTTAATTAATAATTCATTTAAGGATAGTTATTAATTAATTAATTAAAGTTAATTATGATTTAATGATTAATTAAATGTTCAGTCGTTACTAAATAAAGAGTAAAATTGCTACATAATTATCGAATAAAGGTTTTTGATTTTAAATCACTTATTTCAGAAATCCTTAAAATTACTGATAAATGCAACAAGAAATAAACAGCCGAAGATAAAAAAAATATGAGAGTACATCTTGGAGGCATCTAGTTGTCCCTTGAAGCTCCAAAGTGTCCAGCTAAATCTAGAAAATATGCTCAGGCTGAACCGGGCATTATGAGAAAAATAACGCCCGAATCAGTCTGGTAAATCCAGTGTGAGAAACACAATCAAATAGATCCTTAACATTTATAAACTTCTCAAAATAAAGATATCTCATAAGAACATGCCGTATATAAACACGGACATTTTTATTTCCTATGACAACCAAAACATTTCTATAGAAAATCAAGTGATATTATCATAATGTGTGGGGGTTGAAATTAAGTTATGAATATAGCTGAAATGCTTGCTCTCACGTTCCAGCATATTTAGGCTATTGGTGTACCGCCTGCCATACGATGCTTATTGAAAAATGGATTTCATACAGTAATAAGGCTATTGGTGTACCGCCTGCCAAAGTACATCTCTAGAAAAATGTATCGAGGGCCTTACATGGACCTCTTACAAATAAGGACCGGCCTAACCCTTACAGGATAGTACTGAATATTTCTTCACACCAGTTGCTTTGCAACCTTTTCCTGGGAGCTCTAGTGCAAAATCAAATCCATAAACATAGATATATCTAGAAGGATGATGACAATACCCTAATGGGTGCAACTCAGATAGCCCTAAAGATATCCACTATTTTAATCATTCCTGGTTAATAAGGCTTCAGGCTACGCATTACCTTTCTTTGGCAATCCTGCTTGGAATGTTAACACTAACCTCCAAGTTACAATACAATGCTAGCATTCGTCCATACAAGTTGTTCAATATATGAACAAACTGAAGACACTACTTCTACCACATCCATTTAGGAGTAGCATCAAGCAGCACTTGCTTTTCAAAGAGCACCATCTTCGATTCCATAATCTTTAAGATTCTTCTAATTCAAATGCTTGAGTTGATTTAAAGTGGATTTTGCATAACTCATACTTATCTGATCCTGGTCTCTTCGAACCAACATTAGATAGTTTCTGGTAAACTCAACTCCAATTCTTTTTGGAAATAAACAAACAATGCATAAGAGTGGAGATCACCTCCTAACCATTCAAGTGGATGGGTTTTCTTATCATTTGTTCAAGGAGAACAAAAGGAGATTTATATGCATGGAACAACATCATTAAAAGTGATTGTGCCGTATAACTCACGTGTTTCTCCAAGTTATTTCTAGAGTTAAAAATTGGTCCAGATTTGATAGTTGGTTATTTAATTATCAAATAACTATAGTCCAACATAGATTTAATTTCCTATAGAAACCACTAAGCCTTTATTAACTAGTCCTTTCATAAATCAAATCACTTTCAAATCTTTGATTCAAAATTCCTCTACAAAGGATATTTTCACAAATCCCTTACGTTTCTTTCAGTCCTTGGAAAAATATTCATATATTTATCTCACCGATATAAGCATATTACAAAAACATTATACTTTCATTACTTAAAAATATATCCATATACTTATCTCAGCAGTATAAGTATATTTACAAAAATCGACGAAGATTTTCTCTTTCCCAAATTCATATTTAAATGGACCAAATGAATTTCATTTAAAATATTTCTTACTAAAAATTAAACCATTGTCCTTTAGTGTAAAGTATGGAAAGAATGATTCCAATCCACCATAATTTAGAAGGATTAATAGTAAAAAAATCATTCCTTTATAAAATTTCCTTTCTATAAGCCCACTTCACATTTACAAATACTTTTATAAATCTTAAACTAATTTACAATACTTCTTTTATAAATCTCTAAAATGATTTATAAAATTCCTAGCTATATTTAAAGCTCTTTTACCAAATATTATTTAAATTTCCTTTATAAAATATCATTTGTAAAACTCTTTTAATAAATCCTTTTACTAAGTATAACCCATTTTATAAAACAATTTATCATTTATGAACACCCTTATTTAATTAATTAATTACTTTTAAATAACATAAGTAAATAATCAATTATTTTCAAATCATCATTAATAAAATTATTATTTAATGTTAAAACATCATTAACAAACACTTAACCTCAAATTGATATAAAATTGAAGTTAATTTAAATCCATAACCTTACAAGTTCGAAAAGAGGCTTGGCGACCATAATGATACGAAGTAAAGTCACTATTTTAGTTCAATTTTACTTTCCAAGTCATATTACATGTATTTACATAAAACAACATACATGTAAATAAAATCAATTAGCAATGACTAGCTAATCCATCACTTATCTAATATTAATTAATCCACATATTTATTAATTGGCATATGAGTAAATGTCCAAAATAGTACAATAGCAGAACAGGTAATAATTCTGCTAAAAAAATGTTATCAATAATCTATCCAATTCAATTATAACAAAACAGGGAATTATTTTGCTAAGTAGATATCGCTGATAATCTGTCCAATTAAATTATAGTAAAATATTATTTTATTCTGCTAAACGGATGTCAAAAGTTTAATATAACTTATTCATATTTGTTTGGCTACTTAATGGCATAGATAAAGAAAATCCCTTGTTTTAAACTCATTTACTTGTAGAAAGAAAGTTTCTTTTAAATAAAACCGATCCTAGGAAATAAAGTAATCAAAATTAAAAACTTTTACTTACTGAATTTAAAATAAGTTTAAACCTTGGTTTATTAATAATTAATTCTTAATTAAATTTTAATCAATTAACAATTAATTAATAATTAACCTTGCCTGATAATAATTAATTAGTAATTTAACCTTACTTTATTATTGATTAATGTTAATTAAAACTTACTTAACCCTTAATTAATAATTAATTAACCACTACTTAATCAGCTAACTATAATTAACTTGATTAATAATTAATCGCTAATCTATACTATTATATTATTAGTGAGTACAATTTCAAGAGCACAGAAGCCTCCATCAATTTTTGAAAATGAATAGTCCCGTTTTTTCCCTGCTTCTGTTTGTCTCTTCCAACTTCATTTTATCACTTTTACTCACTTTTGCTCATTTGCTTACCGAACGATTCTTTGTTTCCCTTTTTCTACCAAAAACCCTACTTGCTCAAATCCTAACCTAAATTTAATCCGTAAATTCTCATTTCATCTTCTCTCTTCTTCTACATCTTTTCGTTACTCTATACTCACATTTTTTTGTTCCGTGGATTTGCGGTATCATTATAATTTGTTGTTCTTTATCCGTTCCCATCTAAAGTTAGCTTGATTTTTCTTCGATAAGTCTCATATTTATTAAGGAAACTCAAGATCTTCTCTATGAAAGCCCTAATCGTCACCGCGTCCATACTATTAGGAAGAGATATATAAGAGAAACGAAAGAAGAAAAATTCTCATGGAGCAGGAGTAAAACAAGAGACTTACAGTTTCAAGCCTTCCAATTGATGTTTTCAGCTTTTGGTTTGCAGCTAATAAGGTATATCCAATTATTGAAATAGTAGTAGATTATTGTTCACAATTGCATAAGTGCAGGCTTAATAAGAAAGTCCAATCGATTATTTTCTATTAATGTACACCTATAAAAATAAGTATTATTGTCTGTTCATAACAATCATTTCTGTCTTTGGATAGTCTAATAATCATAAAGTTAAAATTCCACCTAGCGTACTGTCTGTTCGAAACAATTTTACGATATCTTACACTAAAGTCAATTGTTGGTGATTAATTTGTTAAAAAAGTCATGTTTTGATTTTTATATGTGTTGTTGTATAGGTTGCGTGAGTCAATATTTCTCCAATCTCTGTTGTTTATATTCATATATATTTTTAAACAAGCCAAATTTATTTTGATTTAAATTGAGTTTTCTTGATGAACCCTACTATTTTCTAAGACATGATTTAGCTGTTAATAAATCAAGTGGTGACTCCAAATATGTGTATTAGTCGTCTTAATTTCAGGTTGGTTTATCCTAAAGGTAAAAGTGCTCAATGAAAAAAATGATTTGAATCACTAATTAAACACAGGTTTATTACTGTGATATCCTGGAATTTTTGGCAATATCAATTTAATAATCAGTGTTAAAGTTGAATTGATTTGATAAGATTGTTAATAATAAATTTGAATTGATTTAATAATCTTCTTAAATAAATATATAAATGGGTGATTTTATCTTTTAAAAACTAATTAAACTATTTTCTAGTTATAATGTATATATATATATATGTATATATTGTAAATATATAAGCTTTGTTTTAAATTTAATAAATAAAGGCATGTTTTCTAATTTTAATATTAAGCTATTAAATAAATAATCACATGGCTTTAAAATACTCGAGATAAAAGTTTAATTTGTTTAAAATGATTCTAGCCAAAGTTTAAATTTAAACAAAAAGTTTGTTTTGTTCTTTTTAAATATAGCTGATAAAATAAGCAAGTTATTAATAAAGAGATAAATTCTTTTATAAATTATTTTAATTTAATAATGAGCTATATTTAAACAATATTAATAATGTAATGTCTTTACAAATGGATTTTAAATATAAATAGAAATTGTTATTTCAAATTTATTTATATATATATATATATATATATATTGGAAAGCTATGATTTGTAAAATTAAAATAAAATCTTTCATAAATGTTTAAAATAAAATAAACTTTATAAGTATTAAACTTAAGTATAAATCAAATGTATGATATTGACATAAGTATAAAAAATAGATAATAAGTAAATTAAGTGTTTGATAAGTTAAAGTTTAAAAATAAAAGAGTGATAAAAATAAGCATGGAACTTAATGCATAAGTTAAAATTTATAGCAAATGACTAAAACAAAGTGTAAAAGAAATATGTTGCCTGTAAAATAAAGATGCAAGAACAAGTAAAAAGAAAACATTTTGTACCTAAAGTATAAAGCAAGCCAGACAAGTAAAATTTGTATGTATGTAAAGTAGTATGCAGGAAAGCAAAAGAACAAGTGAAAATAAAAATCTATATACAAGACAAATTAGATAAAGTTGTAAACATAAAGTACTTAAGCATTTAATACTTTCATCTCAGCCAACAATGAAGTCAATTCGAATTTTTCAAAAATCATTTCAGCCTCCAAAATAAGAATCTTTCCTGATAAGTTAAAACAAAAATAAAGACAAAGAAAAAATCTGAACAAAACTAAAATGCCTATACCAGTAAACACCTACCTTTTACAAATCTTTTCTTCTATATATACATCTTCTATTCAGTTCGTTCTCAAAACAATTGCAAACCAGAAATGAATTAAAGCCTGAAATTTTTCTTTCAAAAGTTCAACTAAGATAACCTGTAAGACAAAGCCTGTTATATTTTATCTTCAACCTGGAAATCAAGCATCTTCCCAACAACAATTGGCTTCAAAGTTAAAAGGACTTTTAGTGCAAACTTTCAAGCTTCAGAGCATTTCAATTTTTAAGAAGGTCTTAAAAACATCTCAACAATTCAAGCTCTCAAAAACATTTGCAAGTTCCAGGATCAACACTCAAAATCTGCTCTCTATTTATTTTCAGGTGAGTAACATCACAGTTTTAAATAGTTTAAGTTTATAAATTCTGTTGCATACTCATCTCTGAAAATAATATATTTGTGAGTATATGTATAAGTATGTCTCTGTGTATACATGTGAATATCTAATTGTGTGCATATTGTGTTTATGTATTGAGCTCTGCTTTGTTTCCCAGGCTCAAGTTTTTGTTTAAAAATTCCTTCCACATGATCTAGTTCTTGATAGGATCTGATTATCAAACAAATATTGTTTGATTCAACCCAGATTAATGTTTAAAAATCTAAGTTAGCTAAAATAAGGTTTGTTTGACTCTGGAAGTGTTAAAATAACTGAGCTTATTAAGTAAAATCAAAACCCAAACTTTTTAATTTATAAATTCAGTATTACAAATCGAATACTTCAACCAAAATATGAATTTTAACACAAGAATCAAGATTTCTAGTTTGGGATTAGAGGTGCAGTTTGGGTTTGAACTAGAAATGAATTTCTGAGCTTTTCTGGTGATCAAGTTGATCGGAGTGCTCGTGGTTTCTTCCTGATGATGGAGGGGTGGTCATAAATGCTAGGAAAAATATTGGATGGTGATGTAATTCGCCATGGAGGTTGCAGCAGAGAGATTCTTCCTTGAACCCTAGTTTTTGATGGGTTTGATGAATCGATCACCACGGCACGTGTGGTTGATCGAGTGTTATAAGATTTTAGGGATTGGAAGTTTGGTCATAGATGAAGTCGAGGCCGGAGCCGCAGACCTTCAGGTGGCCGGAATTTTGCAAGCGAGGCGATGTTCCAGGTTTTTGTGTTTCTTGTATTCCCGTTCCAGGTTGGAGTCGAGGTCTCGAATTTGATTTCGAGAGTTGAAGTTCGATTTGATGATCGTGGTGGGTTGCAGAGTTAATCTCTGATGTGTTTCGAACATCGTTGATGATCAATGGTGGCCGGAGCCACCGTGCATATGCATGGTGTAGTGATTTGTTCTGGTGAAGGTTGTTTGTTTTTGTAGTTTTCGAGTTGATTGACTCGAAGTAGCTAATTGTTTTGCTCGGGTAAGTGGGGTTTTGGACTCGAAGCAGCTGAAAGGTGCCTCGGGTTGATTTCTTGATTACAGGTTTTACAGGAAACCTGTTATCCTGTTTAAAAATTATAAAATAAAATCTAGAAGCTAAGTTTAAATGAAAAGCAAAGATTAAAAATGAGATTAAATCCAAGTTTAATCTAGTTCAAGTTAGTTTTGAATCTTAATTTAAAAATAAATAATGTTTTTATTTAAATTGTTTTAACTACTTTAAAAAGGTCTAAGTAGTTTGAATTTTAAAGTGAAGTTTAAATTGTAAATGAAGTTTAAATCAAAGGTTTTAAATCTGGTTTCAAATCTGAATATAAATCTTAGTTTTGAAATAAAAGAAGTTTCTAAATTTTAATTGTTTTAAACAAAATTTTAATGATTAAGTGTATTTTTACATTGATTTGGATTTTAAAAATGAAATTGGGTTTTTCAAATTCTTTTAAACTTCTATTATAAGATAAATAATTCTTTAACTTGTGAAATAAAAGGTTTTTTTTATAATTGTTTTAAAATTGTTAAAGTTAATTTATTTTCATTTTAAATCTTAAATTTAAAATGAAATTTTAAAGTAAAATTTGAAATTAAATTGTTTTTTTAAATACCTTGTTAATGATAATTTGATCATTAATAAGAAAAAGGTTTTTATAATTGAAGATATAATGATTTGAAATTATTAAGTTAGTTAAAATGGATAATTAATGAATTGGATTAATTAGTTTAGTAATTAAGAGTTTAAAATTAGTTAATTAAGGTTTAAGCTAATTGATTTAGGATAAATTAATTGGTAATTAAGAATCATTAATTAAATAAGGTTTTAATTTTTAATTAATGATTAGTAATTAATTAAGGATTAATTCAGTACAGTTAACACTCAATTAATTAAATAATTAAGGATTAATTAATGAGTTATTAAAGATTAACAAATTTGTAATTAATAATGAATAAATCTTAGTTAATTACTTTAGAAAGTAATTAAATAATTGTTAATAGTTAATGAAAGTCATTAACTAGAATTATTTAATAATTAATTAATGTGATTAAATTTTAATAATTAATTAGATTAATTAATTTAAGATAAAATTATAAATTGTTTAAGTATAATTACTTAATGGAAGTAATTAAGGAATTAATTACTCATTGTAATTAATCAAGGTTAATATGAATTATTTAAGTTAATTTATTAAGTTTAATTAATTTAAATAATCATTTGACGATGTGATAAGTATAATTACTTAGGAAGTAATTAATGGTAATTACTGGATGTAATTAACTGAGGATGATTAAGGATGGAAGTAATTTGAGTATAATTACTTGTATAATTAATCAAGGGATTAATTTAAAGAAAATTAATTAAGGACTAACTAATTTATTTGATGGAGTAATTAAGGGTAGTTAATTACTGAATGGTATTAATCAGGGGTGATTAATAAATGTAGTTTAATGGAAGATTAATTACTTAGAGTAATTAATTAAAATTGGATAATTAATTAAAATGTAATTAGAAATCATTAATAAATATAATTAATTATGTAATTAAGGGTTGATCAATTAAGATAATTTAATCAATAACAAGTGATTAAAGAGTAATTAATTAGTGTAATTAAAGATTAATGTAATTGATTATAGTTAATTAATTTATTAGTAATTAGTGGTTAATTTCTATGTTTGGTTAAGGATAATTAATTTGTGAAAATAATTAAAGGATAACTACTTGAATGTAATTAAAGATAATTAATCAAGGGTGATTAATTGAAATTTAATTTATTGATAATTGATTAATAGTTATATAAGCAAGATTTTTAATGGTGAAGTAATTAATTTAATTTAATTTAAATTAATTAGAGATGAAGTAATTAATTTAATTCATTTTAAATTAATTATAGCTGATGTGATTGCTTATGTATGGATGAATGATATGGTTTACCTTGAAGGGTTTGAGATCTCAATAAGAGATTAATGAATGCCATGTGAAATGTATGCTTTGATTTAAGTGATGATAATATGGATTATCTGTTTATGATGATGTTGATTATCTATTGTGATATTGTGAATTATCTATCTGTGTGTATATAGATAATATTGAATTAAATTGTTTTAACTTTAAAACAACTTGGCCTTAAAAGATGGCGTTTTGGATTTCGATGAGACTGGGATCGGGTTTCCATATTTGGACATCCGAAAACCACATCGATCCAAATTAAACGTTAGGTCGTGAATTCTCAAGTGAAGATTCAGAGTGCAAGGTTATCGTCGTTAACTCTAAGGGTGATTCCAAAATGAGTGTAACGAGATAATGCCTTCGGTTTCGTTCGAACCCGGAACGAACTTGTATGGATTGAATGCTTTCAGACATCATCAGGTAGGCGATGAGCATTCTAAGAGATGTGTTCTCTAAAGGTAATCGCAGCCTCAAGCCTCATTAACCGGGAATGGCTAAAACAGGGGAGGTGCAGCAAGGTTAGGTGAGTCATGCCCAAGCAGGACGAGATATACCCCTGTCTAGATGTTCCCTTTTATTTCGGCTGTGCGGGTAGTTTTGAGCCCCAATTGTCGGGGTTATCTTGTTCGGGACTGTTCAGTAAGGAATGGTTCCGGCCTTGTGTTGCAGGGGGTCGGGAGTGATCCTCGGTACGATGATCTAGGCCGCGTACTATGATGGGCGGTACCCCAGTAGCCCTGCCATTGATGGAACCCATTTTCACTACGAGACCCTGTGGTTTTGATTTGTTTTACCCACTTTTGTGGCTAGTAGCTGGAATTTAATCATGTAACAATTTTGGCTATTTTATATTTACTTGAAAACTCTAGACCCTATTATAATATCACTGGATTTCCTACAAAATGATTTGGTTAGCGTAAGGTAAAAACTTACCCATGTTTATTTGTGGGAAGTCTTACGTGATACCTTTGTTTTCAAATGTTTTTCAAAGTTAAGCAACTTTAACATGTTACTCATACCAGACCCATGTCTGACCCGGAGTTTATTTCTGTTTTTCATAAACTCTCGGGTACTCAAATTTTTACAAGTAGCCTAGGGATTCAGGTTAGCTTTGATGAATTTGGGAGGAGCAATGGAGCAGGAGGCTTCTGCGTTGTGTGTATATATATATAGTATTCTGCTGTGTTGGTATCTCTGTGTTGTATTGTGTATTGAATTGTATAACTAGACAGGTATTTATAACTGTCTAGTATGTGATGTATTGTCTGTGAAACTCTGATGGATATTGTATATCATGTAATATTTATGTGATTAGTATAATTTATTCGTTCCGCTGTTGAGATTCTGATGTTGTTTCTTCTTTCTTCTCTATCTTTTATCTTTTCTATCCCTTTCTTTCTTCAAGATGATACGACTTTCTGTGGTGAGAAAGCCGGGTCGTCACAATTATAACTTATGCACGTTAACAATATTACTAATCATAAATATTCTTATGAATTGTGATAGAATCATAATGGTGAAACCAGTGTACAACATAGAAATTTCAAATATTATGCCGGCTCAATATTACGAGTAATAGTTAATATGAAGTAAATCGTTCATAACTAGGTATTTTACATATAAAAATATATATTTTTTCCTTTCGTTATGCCATTGTTAATTGCTTCTTTCATAGAATTATTATTCATTTTGTTAAGTTCATGTGAAGATGCATTAGTGAGCTTTTGCAAAAGAAAAAATAAACATTTGAAAATTTGGAGATAATCAAGGTGAAATGATAATTTTAGAAAATTTATTAATATTGATTTTAATAAACTTTTTGTTAGTAATTTAAATACTATTGATTCAATTTACGCTATGCATGTCAGGTTGGAGATATTTTGTGAAAGATATATCTTTGTTTATGACTTGATATGTATCAGGCTAAATAAATAAAATTCCATGAGTAAATGATATTACAGGCATTTTCATTCATCGATAAACAATAAATTTTAAATACAATTAAAAGTTGTGCATTTAATAACTTCAAAAATGATGAAACTGTAAAAATTCCACTATCTCTTTTGGTTGGCAACAAATCTACTGAATTTCCCAATTTTTTTTCCGATTGTCGAATGTGTGAAAATTTACCTTCAAAGTAATAACAAGTTTTCCCCCCTTTTTTACATGATTAAATAGGTTGATACACTTTTCTGGCAAACAGATGCAATCTACCTCTCTTCGAAATATTTTATCAGCTAGGAGGTTTATTTGATCTAGGGTATAGTTTAAAAATTATTGTTATGAAAATATATAGCAAGTCATTTCACTAATATATTTTTCTATGCACATACAAGCGTGTTATGTTTATGTCCTAGCATGCATGACAGGTTATTTAAAAAAAATCAGGGATTTGATCAAATAAACATATGCACCATTATAGTGTACCGTTTTATCAAGGGATATTTAGTGTTGAGTCATATGGATGTTCTGGTGAATTAAGTATCAGAGTTCCACACTATAAATTGCTAAAATATTTTGATTAATACTGCTAAAATATAGTTTTGTGTTCCCATGCTTAATTTGTCTATTTCTGACCAAATATAATAATAATCTCTTTTATAATTTTAAGTTCATGTCACCTGAGATATTTACCTAAAATTCAAATTTTCTGCCTTTCTAAAATTGTACAGTGGACATTTTAATTAGTACAAGTTGTCATTAATGTAGAAATTTCAGAAATTTGATCAATTAAGGATGTTAACAGTGAATTCTTTTTTCTCTAGAAAATACAGAAAGTAAGAATTTTTTTAAAAATAATCCACATGAATTTACAAAAGAGAAATAACTAGGTTGACCATTATAACTCATCATAATATGGATATCCTAATTCAACCTGTATATATTCGGTTTTTGATACCCTTTACATAATGGAAAAATGTTATGAAAACAAAATAAATAAAAAGGAAACATAACCATAAATTGAAGCGTATATTTGTTCAAGAAGAGCAATATGAAATGTTTATAAAATTTAGGCATTCGAAGTTTATAAAACAAGTTCTTCACTCTTATGTTTTCCGTTGATAACATATGTAATGTTTATAAAATTTAGGCATTCAAAGTTACAGCTGCATAATAAATTATGTGTTTGTGACTGTATTAATGCATTATATAAGTTAAAATCCATTATATAAGATAATTAGACAATCTGGGCTTTATGAAATTCATTCAGTAAAATTAAGTTTTCCTTAACAAAGTGTTTATTATTTTAAAATATAATTATGGGAAAAGTTAAGAAAAAGTTATTAGCTTTGAACTGAACTATGCATTTGATAAGGAGACTGTATTGAGGTTAGAATAGGCTTTAAGGAGATAGTAATATACTTTAGTATTGCTGTGAATTGTGAAGATGATGTTTTCTTTATTTCAAGCATCACGTAATATAAGCATAATGTGTTTGTATGAACTAGATTAAACATGCAGTGGTGTGATTATTTGAACAGTCACAAACATTTGATTCATAAAAACTTTAAATAAAAAGAAGCAAATAAGTAGGTTGTTATGTGGAAGGTTCATGCATATTTAACTATAGAAGGGATTTGAGAGCTTTCGTTTAGTTGCATACTCGTTAACGTTATGATGTTAGTTTTGGATTTATTCACAAATCGTATATGTCACATTTTGAACACACATACATAGACATAGACTAAGGAAGCAAGTAGTTTGAGGTGATGCCTTTTCAAAATTCCAAAATTCTATTGCTTCAAAACAAATGTAGTGTATTTAATTTTGTCATAGGGAAGCTACTAACCCCACTAACTCATCATGAGTTACCTGTAACTTTTTCTCTTCGTGCCTTCAAAATGGAAGGTATCTCAAAAGTAGATTTATGAAAAGATTCTTTCATTCAAAAGTAAAATTAGAAGTCAAATATCAAGACCATAAACCTACTTGAAAAGGGAGGCAACCAATTATATTTTCCTCAACAAGTAGGAACTTTTCAATAATTTATTTCTTCATGCATTTTTAGTTTTTATGTGTCTTTCAAATTTAATATTATGTCATCTTCTCCATGAATTTTATTGATATTGTTGTCAATTTTACTAATTATAATGTATAATCGAGAATTTTGAGTTTTCATAGGTTGAGATAAGTTTGGTGGTGGACAATATGTACTAGATGGAATAGTACGAAAATGCAACTGTTCTGATTGGTTGATGAGAGGTAACATTCAATTTATACTATGAAATTCCAGATTCAAGCTTCTAGAAGAATTTGATAGCTTCTCCAATATGTACATTACACAAACACACGAAACAACATGCTTTCTACATGGTATTTGTCATATCTAAATTTTATATTCTAAAGTAAAATCCTAATGGAACCTTGATGAAGGTTAAGTGCGTTGATTCCAGTACACTTGAGCATCTTGAGAATTAATGTTTTGATGGAAAGAAATTGGAAGTAACCATACTTCCTTACCCCTCTATGTCATGTTCGCAATTAATGTGTTTATAATAGCAGCTTGAATTATAAATGTACGCTCGGTTTTACTAATGAATGTATTAATGCTTTAGATTATTTTATTTTGTTTATTTAGCTTAGCAATAGAATGGTGGTACCATTTAGTGAGATCGGAATGGATATGATGATGATATTTGAAATACACTAGATAATTAGATTTTCCCTCTGCTATATAAGCAGAGCCGCCTACTTTTGAAAGAATAGGATTTAGTGAATTGACCTAGCCTATTGGTGGATGGTTATGGATTGGCTCAGTAGTTGTACTATCAACCTACAAACTAATGTTAGCCTACGTACATGTATTTATATTGTCAGGCGAATCAAACTATTAATAATCCTTGCGTGTTTAAAGAGACTTCAATTGTGCATTTTCTCATTTGAAATCATGATGTGTTTTCGTGCACGCACAACTTATTGTGAATCATTTTTTGATTTACACGCTTAAATATTCAACAAGTATTAATGTCTGACTTTGTATTCTGGGTAACAATATCATGTTATTGCACTGAGGATTCTCGAACTGAGAGCATGTAGTTCAAACTCCATGGAAACGGCGATGAAAATAATAGAGGTATATAATTCACTTTTATTACATATTCTCAAGTTGGAAATAACTTTATTTTTTTTAAATAATGTTTAAAGTATTCATTTTAAAGATGCTCAAAGCTTTCACATGATTTTCCAAAAGTTGCTTATAGAACTACCTGGGTATGAATTATGATTATTTTTTTAACTGTGCAAGATATTTGTGTTGTGTTAGTTTAATTCACCATGAAAAAATATTTAGCTAACATTTAATCCTTGATGATATTAGCTTAGTATTACTATGCTAAAATACAGGGTACAAGCTACTCAATGGAAAAATTTTATGGCTGTTGAATGTACATTGATATAAATAGAATGTTGCAAAAGTTTAGGTTTTCCCTATTTTCTCCTTTTGTTTAACTGTGTTTGTTTTCTACAATATAAACAAACTGTACAAGTCGGTTTAGGTGATTCTATACGTATATATTAATATTTTTGGTCAATAACCATTTTTGGGTATAAAAAATTAAACTATTGCAGTTTATATAGCATATGATTTTACTTTTAACCTATCTATATTTGGAGTTTAAACCAAAATAATTACATGGTTTTCCTTTTAAGTAACTGGACCAACTAGAAGACATGTTTCTTCTTCAGCTACAGATTCAGGCATATCCTAAAATTATCAACTGTTATGGTTTATTCGGTATTATTTGTATTTGTACTTTTCACATCTTGAGCAGCATCATAAGAGGTAGCTGCTACACTAAAAACAACTTCTGTAATTTTTTAATTAACTTCTACTGCTGAAAGTTCTTCACTGAATTTCGCTTTCTCAGTTGTAACTTCAAGCAGAATGGTTTTTGAAATGTCTAACAATCTATGATAAGCCATCCAGGATTTTCTCTACATTATTTAGTCAGCTCCATCAAAGTACAGTGCATAATTTTCAAATAAATGTGTTTCAATTACAGGTCTCAGGTTAAACATGTATTTTTTAGAATTTTCTAGACCGCCCTCTGAACGCTATAGGCTTCGAGTACGAGCTGATATCACCGAATAAAGTAACAAGCAAGCTTAAAGTCATAGAAATTTGCTATCAGGTACCACCGTATCTAGTTTGTACTGTTACATGCCATAATCAGTAAAAAAAAAGTTATTAAAGTTCAACGTTTGATGTAAAAAAATTGACTTCAAAGCTAACAAATAGGAATATTATATTCTAGTTATTCATGTTATTAAAGTTATTAAATCTATTTGACTTTTTTTCTTTTAACTAATTATGTCATTGATTGTTTTGAAAATTTCCAGCCTCTGATTCTGCTTTCACAAATTGCAGTCAAGCTTGGTGAAATACAACATCACCAAAATGCAGCAACAATGTTTGATGGAATTAGAAATGGAAGCAGAAGGCTCAAAAGCATTAAATACGATGATATGCTTCTCATTATATTGAATTTTCTTTACAGAAATACAATGATATTCTTCACAGTAAAAGAAATATTGTTGAATAATGGTTATTAGTTCCAACACTTCAAACATAAAATATGTAAGTCAATGATCAAACTCTCTTTGTTAGACTGCCATCTTGGGATCCCTTTATAACATAGAAAATTATTTATGTACCTATTTAGATGTCATTATTTACTTGTTAGTTTGGCCCTTCAATGTGGAAAGTATTACTAAGACTCTTTGAAATCAGTCGCTAATAACAAGTTTTTGTTTGATTGGGATGCACTGTGTTTACTTATACAGTTTAAAACGGATCCAACTATCCATGCACAATTCCATGATCTGTAATGCACATCTAAGTCTAATATAAAAGACAATTGGTTTCATTTTGCAGAAAGATAACTTAAATGAATTTTTTTGTCATACATTGGTGATTATGATGCCAAAACCATCATGGCCCAATAGTCAGTACCTGAGTCTGATATTGTATAATGGTGAGCCAACAGCGGATAACCTTCTCTTTATATCGTTGTATTTGCATGTGTGTTCCTGCGTGAGTGTCGTGTATGTGTGTATAATTTATATGTGTATTGTGTGGAAATTTTATCTTTGAAATCATTTTTGCTCGATATTTTGCAATTGTTTATCATGCACCAATACTATCTGCATTACTGTTTTCAAAGATTTATACACAAGTTTTCGACAAAATGCAATCTTATTTAAAAATGGATATAAAAGATCAATATTTCTTAATCAATAAACCATACAAATCATTTAAACAGGTAATGATGATAAGAAGTTGAGTGCGGTCCGTATGCGAAGCACGGGTTCGCACTAGTTAGCTTTTAATTGACCAATAATTAAGTATTGATTACCTTTACTTAATTAATAATTAAATAAATCCTTTAATTTTTGTTTAATTACTAAGTACTAATTACTTTTTAAAACTAATAATACATTTTGAAAATTACTTTTCAAAAATATTTAAGATGAAAACACTTTAAGTTTAGAAAAAAACGTTCGATTTCATGAACTACATCCACAGCGACTATCGTATGGATAACATAACCTTTAAACTAGTTTTTACTTGTCTATTACTCTTCAATACCTTTTTGTTTACTTCAACTTGTATAAGGGTTTTCAAAACTAAAATAAAGTGTAAAATTTATAAGCTTTTCTAGAAAAACACTTAAGTAAAAAAACAAGTTTAAATCTAAGGATCTCAATGTCAACATCTATAAGTTCAAGTGCTAATTTTTCTTAGCATATTATATGTCATAGAGCACAAACACACACACACAAAAATACATGCTATAACATCATACATATATAAAAATCACATCTTGCCAACTATACTTAACTTTCTACTTTATTTCAAGTCTACAACCAACATTTCATATAAATTCATATATACAAAGCACAAAATAACATTATTTTCACCTAACAATTAACAATAAGTTTTAGCACAAAGGAAAGGTAAATCTTTACTTTAAAATGGGTAAGTTTTTACTCACCAAAATCAACAAAAACCAAATTAAACCCCCAACGCATAGAACCAGCACCGGATCTTGGATTAACTTCGTAAAAATTTGTACTTTTATGGACCTAAAGAGGTCAAATTAGTTCTACCATGGGGAGATGTGGCTCGGACTTGGCTAAAGAGGGGGCTTTTGGTCTTGTTTTGGAAGAGAGGAGATGTAGGAAAAGAAAGGAATAAAGTTTAACTTTGCTTTAAGGATTTAAAATGGAAAAGGATTTGATTTTTAAGATTTAAAAAAAAAATTAAAGCCAGTAAAGAGTTTTGACCTTAGAAAAGAGAAGATGAAGTTTGAAAAAATAAGAAATGGGACGAAAAATGAGAGAAAAAGTGAAGATTGTTTTTATATAAAATAAAATAAACAAATTACCGAAGTGCCGTTTAAGTACATACCCTCCGTTTATAATTTGCACCATACCCCTCCTCTTCTTTCATATACACGCCACCTCATGCCCCCCTCTCCTTTCTTAGATTCCATCAAAGTACCACAGATTTTAATACACATTGGATAATTAGATGATCTTATACCATGATGTGATAATGCACTTAACTTTTTCCTTTATTTTTAAATTTTTTGATAAGGGTCATACCTCTTATTATTACTTAGGTAAATAAATTTTACTATATATTAATTTATACTGTACATAAGTGTTAATCGCCTTTTAGCAAGGCAACATACATGAGGATTTAACCCAATCACTGTACGGTTATCGACGTTGGAATACTATGGGTTTGACTCGACTGGATGGATAGACGATCAATCACGTATGATAAACATGATTATGAAGCCGAAATTCGGCATAGTAGATAGACAAAAGGCATGGGATACTTGAAATATGAGTTCCGACAAAAATCAAGTCATTTTGGGTTGCTTAGATTTTGCTTCGAGTCACTTGTAGGTTTACTTTGGGTTTTCACCTAGTTTGCTTTGGGTCACATGGGATCGATAAGTTTTGGAGGATTCACTGCTACTTGGGGTCGGCAGGTACAAATCTTCGAGTCGGCATATTGTCATGTGATCGGCATAATCAAGAGGGGTCGGCAGGCTACTTACTTAGGGTCGGCAGGCTACTTACTTAGGGTCGGCAGGCTACCTACTTGGGGTCGGGAGGTAAAAAGCTTCGAGTCGGAATATCGTCATGCGATCAGCATAATCAAGAGGGGTCGGTGCAACTTGGGATCAGCAGGCTACTTACTTGGGGTCGGTAGGCTACTTACTTGGGATCGACAGGTACAAATCTTCGGGTCGGCATATTATTATGGGATCGGCATGTTTTCTACTTCGAGTTCTGGCATGAGTTACTCCGAGTCACTGGCCAACCTGCTTCAGGTCATTAGTTAGGTCATTTGGGTTCGGCATGTTTGGATTCTCGTTCGGCATGTTTTCTACTTGGCGTCACATTGCAATCTGCTTCCGGTCAAAATAGAGGCTGCTTCAGGTCACTATCCGGGTCTCTTACGGTCAGTATATTTTATACTCAAGGAAATCGATGGTCGACGGTATGGATTCAACTATGGTTCCGGTGGGCCTGTATCGCCCAGGAAGCCTAGTAACTTGGATTTTGCCTACAAATACAGTAGGCGGGGCTTCAGAAAAGGGGATTCTCATTCTATTCTTCCATCACTTCTTCTATAAAGGCTGTAAACATTATTCTGCCATTTTTTGTTTTAAAAACTTGGGATTGTAACTGTAATCAATTCTCTATCAATAAAAAGGCAATTTCTGGAGTGGACGTAGGCCGAAGTTAGTCGAACCATTATAAATTTGTGTTGTTACTGCTTTCTTTTTAATTTTTTTTATTGTTCTTCATATTTATACTCTCTACGTACACTCTATCTGTTATCTGTGACTGTTAGTTAGTGCTTTCATCTACGTTTGAGTGTTAGTGACCAATTTTGGCGCTAACATTTTGGTGATTTCATTGAGAGAGCTAGCACTCAAGGATTCTAAATCTTGGGTTTTGGATTTAAGGGCTTAGGAACTCGAATTTTGGAAACTATGGCAAACCAATCAACAAGGAGACAAAGAGCGAAGAGGAGCCAGCATGAAGGAAGTCAGGAGTCTTCCTCACGAGCTAATCAGATCTCAATTTTTATCACCAGAGATGAGATGAAGATGATGATGGATGCTATGTAGGAAGGAATACTGTAAATGCAAGAGGAAACGATACAGAACCTAGTCCGACAGGTTAGACAAGCTGGAGTGCAAAACCAAAGGTTTTGGAGTTATAGGAAATATTGGAAATGAGGATCATGAAGCTGGAGCAACAGTCCGAAATTAGGGCCAAGATCATGGAACAACTGGAATACAGGATGGAGTTGGACCATTGGGAATGGCCCCTGAACTAGTGGCATGCCCTAAAATCATCTAGGCTCCATTTTAGAAAGGATACCAGGCGATGCTGGGCAATTTGGCATTAATTTGGAAGTGGATGCTTATCCAGAACCCTAGGTTTCAGGATTCCCTTGTGGACTCAAAGGCAGGTTGGAGACAACGTACAAAGGCCACCGCTTGATGATAATGACAGGTTAGCGGATGTAATCAAACGGGCTATAAGGGCCGGATTGGTGAATAGATATTTGGAGGATGTGAACAGGAGCCCCTTCATTCTTTTGATCAGGAAAGCTAGGAATCCACCGGATTTCAAACTACCATCGCTGGAGATGTATGATGGGAAAACAGATCCCACTATTCACTTGACAAGGTATATGAGGCACATGGAAGTACTTGGGGCATCGAAGGAAAACATGGCGCGGTGCTTCCCTTTGTATTTGATGGATATAGCGGCATTATGGTTTAGAAAACTAGAAAGTGGCTCTATTGGCATATAGATGGAGGTGATTGATAGGTTCATGAGGCACTTTCGGGTCCATATCATGAGTCCTAGGAATGTGATGACTTTGACAAAGATGAAACAATGGAAGGGAGAATCACTTAGGGAATTCTTAACCAGATTTAATGCAGCAGCGGCTTCGGTGGATCGACCCGATCCACCGATGGTTTTGATGGTAGCAGTTATAGGGATTGGAATAATTCGAATTTCAAAATATCGTTGGAACGGAATCCACCGATGGATCTCGGGGAGTTTTACCATGAAGTAGAAAGATTTCTAAGGCAAGAACCATTAATCAAATATTAAAGACAAATTAAATATTCACAAAACAAAGCGATAAAATTCCAAGTCGTTACGGTTATTTATTATAAATATTAAACTATATTAAGCTGAAAATTATTCAAATTATTCTGGAATATAAATTATTTCATTTGTCTTTTAGTATTTCTTTTGTTGTATAAAGCTAAAAGTTGTGAATAATTTACTATTAAGAATTGATTTGATTATTTTATATTTATTTATTTAAATAATCTATGTTTATATTATTATTAGTATTAATTCTGATTTCTCGTATTCTCAATATCAATTTTTATGTTATGAGTGATTCACCGTCGGGATGGATTTGATTGATGATTTTAATATGATATGGTGATGACAACTTTATTTATGACTTATGAGATTTCATTTTTATGCGATGATAAATTTGAATAAATGGATTATGTGATACCATTTGGTATGAGACTTTAGGTACACTTTTCCTGTTATTCATTGGACTTGTCATATAGAGATATGTAGTATGGGCTAAGTGTATTTTATGAGCTTTGAATAATTATACGAACAACATGCAGTGGTATGGGATGCCACCATCTTACTCATTTAATCATTCATTATAATTAAATGTCACTCAAATTGGGATTACACCCATGGGTAAGTGGTGATACTTCTTGTGGTGAGTATTTGATAGTAGCATGGTGATTTGTGCAAGCCGTGTGTCGGCCTACGATTGGAGATGTGTATAGTAATAGAATGAGCACTATATGACCATCCAAATCGCCTCCAAATCTCTTTATGGTTCACGAGTGAACCAGATTGACCAGTATCCACCATAGAGGCTTGATCATGGGGTCACGCCCTAGATCCGCGACACCATTGTTGATTATTATATTTGATGAACATCACGGGATTTGTAGTTGGTAGGGTAGGAGCCCTACAGCCTCTTCTGTCACATAGGCTAGAAGTTTGTTACCATTAGGGGAAAAGCAGAGTCATGACTTGAGCTATGCATAGATGAGCCGATGGTGGATAAGGTCACATTTTCCATCGAGGTAATCAAAGACCGTCGGATCAGATGGTACTCTATAGGATGTGAGCAATCCTGGGTTCTTGGAGTATGTTGTATGCTATCAGTTTTCCTTTCTGGTTCAGGGTTGTGAGCATGTAGTGGGTTGGCGTATTTGTATCTTCCATATAATGAGTTGACTAGACTATAGACTGGTTGAGTCTAAAGTGTAATCAGTCTCCATTATATCTATACTATTTGATGATTTGATATTTTGTGATAGCCTTTATTATTGATTGTGATTTGGATTGTGTTAGATTATCTTTGAGGTTTGTGTAGTATTAAATATCATTTAGATGATTTAATGGGCTAGCTTACATTATATATCGATATATGATTTTGTATTAGGGCATTGATGTACATTTCATATGATGAGATTGTATTATATGGATGATTCAACCATTGAAGATAGTCTTCTTGATTTCTATTAATTTGTTTTATATGGATGATGACATCTTTTGATATCATTTTCAATTGATTTATATGGATCTTAGTAATGTGATGCCTTGAGGATCATATGTGTGTGTGTGTGTGTGTGTGTGTGTGGACACACACACTTTGACATGTCGTATGACATTTGAGTATCTTTGACAGTAAAATCATATTATTCTTCCTTGTTTATAGTATATCACGTTACTTATGATTCTTGATCAAACATAGCCTGACCCTTGTATTATTTTATAATACTTAGGTTAGCCTAAGACATTTCTGGTACATGGATGACAAGACCAACTTATGTTTATTAGGTTTAGTGGAGACAAGTTATGTAGTTTAGTTATAGTTTAATAAATCTATGTACTTTGTGGATGTATAATCTTGAGACTGTATTTTGAATAGACCTTCTATATTTTATATTATAAGATATCACTACGATTGACTCTATGTTCTCTATAATTCATTGTATATTGTGTATTGTTATCCTAGAGGCACACATGCTTATTATTTTGTATTGATATTATGTATGTATGTATAAGATATTTATTTGATGTTTTAATATGTACTGGTGTTAGTCTGAAGGAATATTCACGTGTGTACCCATATAGCCTCATTCTCTGTATTATTTGACACTTTTGGATAGTATGGGTATAAAGGTGGGTTTAAAAAATGGTATCGAAGCAGGTTTAGAACAACATACTGTATATTAGAGACATGATTAAGACCTTAAATGAGACATAGAGTCTCTGTCCCCTAGGGTGTGTTAGGTAGTAGTTATAAATATAGTATGATTACTAGGGAGTAATCATCGAGGCACCTATTTATGGTTTTACAAATTTGTGTATTGATATATAAATAATCTTTTTTCTTTCAAGTATGAAGTATAAATGGTTGGAATAGCAAGGATGAAAGGAGTTAGTCCAACCAATAATATTTGTATTTATGACTTGGTTTGGTATTGTGATTGAGTTTTGATTTGATTTTGATTAGAGTGCACAACGGAAAATTTATTTATTTGTTTCCGTGGAATGCATTTATTTTAATCTCTTAAGTTTTTCTATATTTGAAATTGTTGGGGTTGAATTTAATTTTAAAGTTCGTGTGTATTTATTCAGATTATGTTAACTTGTCCATTGGGTGTGTTAAGAATTTTGGTTGCCGCGGGTGTATACATATTCGATAAAGTTTCTTTAACACTTGAACGAAACATTTGGACACGATGATTTAGGAAGATATAAATAATTTGTGTAAAATTAAAGTATTTTGGCTAGAGTTAGTTAGTATAGTAAGAGTATTACTTGGAATTTATATTTATTAAATGGATTTTATATGTTTATACATATTTTTCGAGATGGTTACATCCAATTGATATTGGTAAATACTATCATAATGGCAAGGCAACATTTCTATTTTATAGAGTTGAAAATTTAAGGGTATAAGTATATATATTGATAACTTTTTGGATATAATTTGAGATGAAAAGTGAAAAAATACCTTGTAGTTATATGTATCACTAAAGAATTTTGACATAAAAATCTAATTTGGCTTTGAAGTTTAATTAGGCATGGGTTTTGTTATTTTACTTTTTGAAGGATGGAAAATTGCACTAGAAGTTTAAATAGAATATTTTGACAGATGTTAAAATGTTATTTGATTTACATTTAAGTATAATTCATAATGGAATTATTAGTTTTGTTACATATTCCTCTTAAAGAAATTGCGAGGACCCAATTTTGTTAAGTGTGGGGAGTCTGTAACAATCCGTAGTTGAGAAGAAATTAATTAATAACTAAATAATAATAAATAATGAATTTATTTTGGATTAAAATTTAGTAATTAGAATTATGGTGGTAATTTCGGAATTAGAAAAAAAAGAAGAGCTATTGAGTTGGAAGAATAAATTTTTAATATTATAGATTTGAAATTAATTAGTAAATGATTTGAAATTTATTTGTAATCTATTAAAAGTGACTTTTTGTAAAAGAAATGATTTGATAAAGTAAATAAATTATATTGGACTTGAATGTATTTATTGTATGAAGTAAGCAAAAGAAGAAAAGAAAGAAAAGAAGTGAAGCCTAACTACTCAAGACCCAAACCCTATATTTTATTTCACGAGATTTTATGTTCAGATTTCTCCAAACTACAGAGCTTTCTCTTCTCTTGACACTCTTCCCATTATATATATACAAATCATCCCATTCCTTGTAATTAACGGAGGAATTCAAATTCCAACCCAAACTCTATTATTATCAAATTTAATATAAAATCTAGTGAAGGGCTTCAATTCCCTTAATTGGATACATACATCTATACCCGAAGAGAAATGAATTGGGGTTTCATTAAGACGATGCTTTACTGGAAGCGTGCGATCAAGGACAGTGGAGGAGAAGATGGGTTGTTGCGTGTGTGTATGTATATACATACATACATATATACATACATACACACACACACACACACATATTTATGTACACACACACACACACACACATATATATATGTATATACATACACACACAGATATATATATATACATATATGTATATACACACACATACATACATACATACATATGTATGTTTGTATGTATGTATGTATAAGAGCTGATTGAATATATAATATGCATATGTTCAAATATTAATACATGAGTTTGAGTTAGTACATAAATGCGTGTGGAATTCTTTTGTGTGTGGGTGTTCAGGGAAATATATAAAAGTTGTATGTTGAGGCTGAGTGTTCTGGACTAATTATTTTTGCTGTATTTTTACTCCGACCCCTTCTTGTTTTCTTAGTAAAGTATCCCTAATGGCTTGGTAGCTCGTTTTCTGTTGTTGGTCAATATCAGTTCAACCATAACCCAAACTCTAACAGTAGTAGTAACTTTAGGTGTCAGCAATTAACTTAATGGCATGTTGGATTAATTTCTATAACATCCTTTTTAAGAATGTTTTTCATATTGCTTTATTAATTTATTATTGTCCTTTTATCTGTACATGCATTTGGTCAATGTAGATTGGATGTGGGCTTCATCTGAATGTTGCTTGTTTATTCTCAATTTCTACAAATTTTAATCGATCTACATGATTTAGTTTTAGACATGGTTTGACATTCCATCCGGCACGTCGGCATTCCGGACGTTTTGTCCCGGTTTCGACAGTGATCGGAACGGAATATGATCCATATCCTGATTTCGGATCTAAACTAAAAAAAAGATAGAAATAAGAAAAGTTGACTCAAAGCATTAAATCACGTAAAAGCAAAGGAAAAAAAATACCTAACAAGAATGACTGGAGTTAAGCACGGAGGCGGCCAATGTATGGAGGCGGCTACTATAATTAGGCTTTTAGTTTGATCATCGAGCAATTTTCTTTTCTTCTTAGACGGGATTTTTATTTTTATGAAAATTTTGAATTGGATTTTGAGTTTGGATTTGTACGGTGGCGGCTATTAGTGTACTGAAAGGTAATATAGGGATTAATATTGATATATTAGATAGTACTTGTTACTGGGTTGTTGTATAGGGCTTTTGAAATTTGTTACTATGCAGAAATTAACAGTGTTACACAATAACGTTTTGAATATAAAATTTTGATCCATCCAACCTAACTAACATGTAATAAATTAGAAATGAGGATATAATTGATATAAAAGTAGAAATGAAAAGCTAGTAGAAAAATATTGAAACCGAAAACAGAATTTTAACCGAATTTTCGAAACGGAATGGAATTTTGAATAATTTCAAATGAATGGAATGGAAGTGAAAAACGAAAATTCGAACCTTGGTTTTAGCGACAACATTTTAAGCTTTTTATAGACTACTTATTCAATGCATATTTTTGGTAGTTTTTTGGATGCTCTTATGTTATATTAGGCATTGAGGGTTTATTTTCGTTGTATGGAGATAGCATATCAGTTGAGCATTGATGTGCTTGCGTGTGTGTTGAGCGGTACTGGAAGTACCAAAGGAAGTATCAATTCAGGCCCTAAATAGGAGATAGCATATCAGTTTAAGTTGGTCTTATAAAATAATATGTGAAGCTGCTATTAGTGACTTTTTTGAGATGGTGTGTGCACGTGCTTTCCTTTTTCTTCTACTTGCATGTGTGTGCGCGCTAGTGACAGTGTATGTGGGTGAACATTTGTGCTGTGGTGACATGTGTTCGTACAGGCACGATTATAGGGTTGTGTGTGTATGTTAGTTGGGTTGTGTAGATTCTACTATGTGTGTGTGAACATATGGGAAAGTATGAGTATCTGTTGTTGTGTGATTGGGTGTGTGCGCTGCGTTGCAAACATACAACGAAATTACTTAAAGAGCTCTCGCAATTTGCACACAGCATCCATGAAATGGCACGCTAACTTACACAACATTACCAAATTTTTGAATCTTCTCTTAGGTTATATCCACCAACAATAGTTATATATTGGAAGATGTGGGACTAATATTGATTAGTGGCAGTAATAAGTTATAAATAAACCTAAGTCATGGAATAATTGTTATATAACTACTATATTGCTGCATATATACTCGTGATTGATAATGTAAATTCATTGAAATGGCGAGAGTGCGGATAATTATGTTATATGTGCATACTTTAGTTTTCATGTCAATATGAGTATACAGATGTTTCATATTCATTTCTAAATCTATATGCAAGTAGCATTATTGAAACGTATCTTTGCATACCTCATATATCAATTAGTCATACCCAAATAAGTTGAACACAAACTTCATTCATTTTAAGTATGTAATATATATCTTTCCATTTTATACGCAAACATTGTGAGTTGTGAAATAGAATTTAAGTAAGCACTCAGTAGAATTTTCATATTTTCTAAAAGAGAGAATAATTAGATTATAACAGGTTATCATATATTAGTAATTATATAACGTAGCATTTACATATCACATATTTCTAGATAAATTTCAATTAATTTATGATCTTATGTTATCATATTAGACATTAGTACAATAATATGATTCCAAGTTGTTATATTGCCCTATGGTACATTGTAAATGATAAATTGTTGACTTCCATTCTCTCTAAAATTTGATTTTTTGAGTTTTTGGAAAAGTATCGCAAGAATACTATGGTATCCTAAATCTTTTTGTTTGTAAGCACTTTTTAAGTTTTTTAAGTCTACTTACTGGTAACGTGAGATTAATGCAATGTACTTTTTGTTTGTAGCATTTGCATTACTATATGCTTAGTATTTGAAACTGATACGACAAATAATGTAATGTGATGATGATTTATATTCATAATTCAAGTGACTTTTTTCTCATAAAATGATATGCAATAATACCCGATCTAATTAAAATTTAGTGCAATTAATTAGTCAGTCATAAAAAACAACAATTCCACTTCCATATTCAACTGATTTAAAAAAACATAATTAATTACTTAAACGAGGTCATACCAAGTGTAATATTACTATGGTATCATAAATCTTTTCTCTAATCTCAAAGCCAAACTCCTATAAAAGGCGTATAACATCATTATTTATGGGAAGATGGAACTGTATCTTTATTCTATGTTATATTATGCTGCACTGAACATTGCATTGGATGTTTAACTTGTTTACATTAGGTATCTGCTTGGAATAACATTCCTTTTTTGCACTTTTGTTAACAACTATATTGTTCAATATCTTAAGTTATCTTAATTTGCATGTATCTTGCAATATGTTTTACCAGAGACAACCATGTAAGTTCTAATCGGAAAAAATTCTTCCAGGGTAAACTATAAATTATCATATGCATTTCTTCTAAGTTTGAACTTAACTTTTACTTAAGGGGTCCCTAATATATTGTCGTGAATTTGTTTACTCTGTAACAGATATTTATATTGAGAAACCTACATATCATTTTTGTAATACTTCCCATAATGGAATATATAATTTTAACCAGGTTGGAATACGAAGATGATACTCTATACATTTTCCTACTTATGATACAAAAATGGCAGTCAACGTATATTAGGATTTCATTTCCTAATATGACAACTAACTTATATTACTGTAAATGATTTTTCCACACTTAGCTCATTTTCTAAACTGTTCTTCGTAGGCAAATGATTTAGTGAACCTATTTGGGTTGCTAAAGAAAAATGACTGTTGTTGCCCTTAAACTACTGCTGTCATCCGTCTAACGATCTAAAATGTTTTTTTTTCATTTTTTCAGGTCTACTTTTGGACTTTTTCTACTGCTTGGGTTATGATTTATACATTTTATTATTTGTCAAATGGGCTTTACAATTGGTGTATGCTCTATGTAATACATTTGTGTTATTGATTGTAAAATAGGCATATTCTATAAATAGTACCTTTTGTTGTACAAATGGAATCAAATATTATGTTTACAAAGATGTCCAAATATTTAATTCAGTATATATTTATTAACATAAAGATAATCTCAATCCGTTTAAAAATAATGATAAAACATATGTTTTTTTTAATGACTTCTTTGTTTTTTTACCAAATTGCTTTTACAATAAAATACTCTAATTCTTCTCAAACTGTTTCAATATAACTCTACAAATCTTAGTTCGTTTCTAAACATTTGCACCTGTGCACACGGTCCTACCTACTATTATATTTATGTGTGAATATATGTGTGTATTCCTGCGATATGCGTGGGTGGGAGGAGTTGTGTCGTATTAATGTGTGTAAACAAGTTCGTGTTCATATTTGAGTTGTTATCCGCAACTACACTAAACTGTTACGAATCTGATAGTAATTTCAATAATGTTACTAAACTGTTCAGAAATAATCACAGCAGAAAAATATTTATAATTTTCACAATTAAATTGTGAAAACAGCAACAGAATAAAGTGCGACAAATTCTAATAAATACTGTTACGGTACAGACCCGTACAAAACTGTTGCAATTGAATTGTATGAAATTCGAAGAAGTACCTAGTTGTATGAGTCCAAAGAATATCTGTTTCCTTGAAACAATATTGCCCCCTTATATGCACTGAAGGATATGAGCAATTTGTCTTTTAAGATGAAACGGACCGGCCCCGATATGTTATGCGTGTAGACGGAGCGACGACGAACTAAACGAATTACAGAACTGAGAACAGAGCTCTGGAAAGAGGAACAGAATGAAGAAATGAACTAATTCTTAGTAAGTGATCTCGTTTTGCGGGCTTCTATATATAGGCTGGAGGAGGTGTCTATTCAGAGCGGTCGTGACCGTTAGAAAGATTGCGACCCTTTAACCGACAGACGCTCGCGCACTGGCGCAACGTTCTAATTTTGAAGTTCAAAATTAGCCGTTTCAGCGCAGCAGGCCCATCTAATCACAAGAACCCAAGAGACCCAAGGCCCAAGGCCCAATCTTTGACATTTTAATATTAATATGAAGGCCCAAAGCCCACATGTCCAAATCCTACATTGCCACATCTCAAATCTTCATGTCTTATTCTTCTTTTATTTTGATTTAGTGTATTGGGTTATAGTATATATGGTGGATATGGCACAATATTCCACTATGTGGGACTTTGTTTCAATACACACAATACCTAAAATCTCTCTCTTCCCTAACCACTTCTTCATTCTTTTTTCTAACAATCCCCCACATGAATGAGTAGTTGTTTGTAGTTTCAGGAGACATTTATCGGATCAGTTTAAAGTAGCACATGTGCCTTGAACTTTCCTAGTGATTACCTATTTGAATTACGGGCAAATCAATAGACTTAGAATGTCCTTAAACTGTAAGCCTTTTGTGTAATTCTAAAATAGATAGCACATGATAAATGTTTCTTGTAATCATTCATTCTCTGTTTATGTTCATTTTTGCCTTAAATACCTGCCTGGTTTCATAAGTGCTTAGAGAATTTGGCCTCATAATTCTCTTTGAAGCGGCGATTCGCACTTACGTAGGTGATTCTGTAAGGGTTATTCGTAATTCCTCAAGTACAGACATCATTAAAAGTATCAATACTTATCCTATTTTCCATCAAATAATGCACTAACTTTATCATTGAATGGTTTGTGTGTAACAGTGTTGTCAAGTGTCCCTTAAACTTAGTTGTCCCTTTGAACCTAGATCATTGGATCTCCCGTCAACTAGGTGGGGTTCCCATTTAAAAGAAAACCTTTTATTCTATGGACCTTAACCCCATGCTCATCGATAAGGTTTGAACTTTCTCTCTTGGCAAGCCTTTTGTTAATGGATCTGCTATGTTATCTTAGATGTTATGTAGTCTATAGTGATAACTCCAATAGAGAGAAGTTGTCTTATTGTTTTATGTCCACGACGAATATGTCTAGATTTACCATTGTATAGTGTACTATTAGCTCTTCCAATTTCTGATTGACTGTCACAATATATACATATTAGAGGCACAGGTTTGCTCCAATTTGGAATATCTTCCAAGAAACTTCGAAGCCGGTCTGCTTCTTCTATGGTCTTATCTAGTGCAATAAACTCTGATTCCATCGTAGATCTAGCTATACAAGTCTGTTTGGATGATTTCCATGATATTGCTCCATTTCCTAATGTGAACACATATCCACTTGTAGACTTTGTATCTTGTGATCCAGTTATCCAATTGGCATCACTGTATCCTTCCATTATTGAAGGATAGTTTGTATAGTGTAGATCATAGTTCTGCGTATACTTTAGGTATCCTAGAACCAATGATGTTTACCAGGATTGCTGATAAATCTACTCGGCTTACTTACAACGTATGTGATATCTGGCCTAGTGCAGCTCATAACATACATGATACTTTCTAGTATACGAGAGTATTCAAACTGGTAGATACCATCACCAGTGTTCTTTACCCAATTTTGGTTCATATCTAATGGTGATTTTGCAATAGTTGTATTATATTGCTTGAATTTTTCAAGTATCTTATCGATGTAATATGATTGGGATAATGCATATCCCTGTGGTGTTTTCAAAATTTTGACACCCAATATCACATCAGCCAGTCCTACGTCTTTCATATCGAATCTAGAAGACAACATATTCTTTGTAGATGTTATTATGGCCTTGTTATTGCCTAGGATTAGTAATTCATCAACATAAAGACAAACAATGACATATCCAACATGTGTGTGTTTTATGTAGACACATTTATCCGATTCATTTATTGTGAATCTATTTGGTAACATGGTTTCATCAAATTTCTCATGCCATTGTTTTGGAGCTTGTTTAAGACCATAAAGCGACTTTACTAATTTGCATACTTTATTCTCATTTCCAGAGCTAAGAAACCCTTCAGGTTGCTTCATATATATTTCTTCCTCTAGTTCACCATTTAAAAATGCAGTTTTTACATCCATTTGATTTATATCTAAATTAAGTATGGATGTGATTGCAATAAGCATCCTAATTGATGTTATCCTCGTCACTGGTCAATATGTATCAAAATAGTCTAGATCTTCCTTTTGTTTGAATTCTTGGACTACAAGACGAGCTTTGTACTTATCTATTGAACCATCAGATTTCAATTTCTTTTTAAATATCCATTTATTACCTAAGGTCTTGCATCCTTGAGGTAAATCAACTAACTCCCAGGTATGGTTAGAAATAATGGATTCAATCTCTTGTTAATGGCATCTTTCCAGTAAGGGGCATCGCTGGAGGACATAGCTTGTTTGCATGTCAATGGATCATCTTGTAACATAAAAGTGTAGAAGTCTGGTCCAAAGTCCTAGAGGTCCTTGACCTTTTGCTCCTTCTTGGTTCCTCCACTTGTTGATCAGCACTAGTTTGCCAAAGTTTATTTTGTTCAGTATTCTCAAGAGAATCAGTAAGTTCATCTTCTCTTGGTCTTTTTTGAGTATCATTGTCATTACCCTGTTTTAAAAGGAATATATGTTCGAAAAATCTTGCATTTCTCGGCTCGATGATGGTATTTTCATGAATATCATCAATTTCACGATTTGTGTACTAGAAATCGATAAGCGGTACTGTTTTGTGCATATCCAATGAATACACAATCGATTGTTTTTGGTCCAATTTTAACGTTCTTTGGTTTAGGTATCTCTACTTTGGCAAGAGACCCACACTTTTAAGTATTTGTAGGATGCTGGTCTATTTTTTCAAAGTTCGTGAGGAGACTTGGATGTTTTCTTTCGCGGTATTTTATTTAAAATATGGTTTGCCGAAAGAATAGCTTCTCCCCAAAAGTTATCTGGCAAGCCAGAACTGATTAGTAAAGCATTCATCATTTCTTTAAGAGTTCTATTTTTCCGTTCGGCTATACCATTGGATTGAGGTGAATATGATGTTGTAGTTTGGTGTATAATGTTGTGCTCAGCGCAGAGTTCCTCGAAATTCATATTCTTCTCCTGCATCACTTCTTAAAGCTTTAATTTTCCTGTTGAGTTGATTCTCAACTTCTGCTTTATACTGTTTAAACATGTCGAATGCTTCATCCTTGCTTCTAAGGAGATACACATAGCAGTACCTAGTACAATCATCAATAAACGTAATGAAATACCTTTTCCACCTCTAATTTGAGACATTTTCAAATCACATACATTAGTGTGTATAAGGTCTAGAAATTCATTTTCTCGTTCAACATGATGAAACAAGGTTCTTGTCAATTTTGCTTCTGCACAAATTTGACATTTATAGTTGGAGTCTATGTTACATTTTGGTATACATTCTAAATTAATCATTTTCGCAATGTATCAAAATTCACATGCCCTAATCTAGAATGTCATACGTTAGAAGAGTCAACAACATAAGCAGAAGATTCACTATTATTCATATCAGTGTTTGGTACGATAGTTGTTACATTTTCTTTGAATAAACCATCACATACATATCCTCTTCCTACGTACACTCCATTCTTTGATAATACAAACTTATCGGCTACAAAGGTTAATTTGAAACCATGTTTGCTAAGCAAGGACCCTGATATTAATTCTTGCAGATTTCTGGAACGTGAAGAACATCACTCAAAATAAGCTCTTTTCCAGAAGTTAGTTTCAGCACAAATTTTCCCTTGCCTTTGACCTTTGATGCAAATGAATTGCCAATGAAAAGTTGTTCATCATCGGTTGCAGTTTTATAAGTTGTAAACATCCACTTATTTGCACATATGTGTCGAGTGGCACCTGTGTCTACAAACCATTCCTTTGAATTGCCAAAAGGTTGCATTCTGATATTACTGCACATAAATCCATATCAGAAATGCCATCTGTAACTTCAGCCGTATTTGCTTCTGATTTCTTCTTTTTGGGAGTGTGACATTCGACTGATTTATTCCCCTTCTTTCCGCAGTTATGCCAAGAACCCTGAAATTTCTTCTTCGACTTCTAAGGCGCATTCTCACTTTTCTCTTGTTAGGTTTCTCTGACTCAACAACATTTGCTTTGGCAGCCATATTCTAACAGTTTTTTTTTCACAATTTCTATTATCTTCCTCAATTCACAGACGAAGTATTTGTTCTTCCATTTTCATTTCCTTATGCTTATGCTTAAGGTAATTTTTGAAGTCCTTCCATGATGGAGGAAGTTTCTCAGTGGTTGCAGCAACTTGGAAAGATTCGCTAAGGATCATCCCTTATCTTGTAGTTGACGGATGATCAATTGTAGTTTTTGAGCCTGGTTAATCATAGTCTTTGAATCTACCATTTTGAAGTCAAGAAATTTTCCAATAATGAATTTCTTCATGCCTGCATCTTCAGTTTTGTACTTTCTGTCCAAGGTCATCCAGAGTTCCTTGGATGTTGCAATAGTACATTTGACATTGTAGAGGTTATTATCCAGACCATTCAGAATATATTTTTACACATAAAGTCTGAATTTTTTCAGACATTTGCGGCCTCCACTTTGATTGCATCGGGTTCGAGTTCACCAACTTGAGGAGGATCTTCGGCTAGAAACTTGGCGAGGCCTAATGTCGTTAGATAAAACATCATCTTTTGTTGCCAACGCTTGAATTTCGTCCCATTGAACTTTTCTAGTCTTTCTCCATGAGACAGTGTCATTGTAGAAACCAGAGGTGCCGGCTGAGCGTTTGTCACCATCTGCGTTGGTGCAGCGTGATTGTTGTTGCTATTTTGAGACATTATCGTCTACAACAATCAATATTGTTTCAAGAATGTTATCCGCAACTACATAAAAGTGTTACGAATCTGTTAGTAACTTCAATAATGTTACTAAACTGTTCAGAAATAGTCATAGTAGAAAAATGTTTATAATTTTCACAATTAAATTACAAAAACAACAAAAGAATAAAGTACGAAAAATTCTAATAAATACTGTTACGGTACAGACCCGTACAAAACTATTGCAATTTAATTTGTATAAAATTCGGAGAAGTACCTAGTCATCAAAGTCCAAAGAATATCTGTTTTCTTGAAACAATATTGCCCCCTTATATGTATCGAAGGATATGAGCAATTTGTCTTTCAGGATGAAAT
Organism: Allium cepa; assembly: GCA_030765085.1. Lineage (NCBI taxonomy): Eukaryota > Viridiplantae > Streptophyta > Magnoliopsida > Asparagales > Amaryllidaceae > Allium > Allium cepa. Next base: position 308,806,974 of record CM060931.1, read on the forward strand.
GGACCAGCCCGGATGTGCTGTGCGTGCAGACGGAGCGACGACGAACTGAAGGAATTACAGAACTGAGAACAGAGTTCTGGGAAGAGGAACATAATTAAGAAATAAACTAATTCTTAGTAAGTGATCTCGTTTTGCGGGCCTTTATATATAAGCTGGAGGAGGTGCCTATTCGGAGCAGTCGTGACTGTTGGAAAGGTTGTGACTCTTTAACCGACAGACGCACGCGCACAGGCGCAACATTCTAATTTTGAAGTTCAAAATTAGTTGTTTCAGCGCAGCAGGCCCAAGTGGCAGACAGAGTCCCATCTAATCGTGAGATCCCAAGAGCCCCAAGGCCCAATCTTTGACATTTTAATATTAATATGAAGGCCCAAAGCCTACATTGCCACATCTCAAGTCTTCGTGTTTTCTTCTTCTTCTTCTGTTTTGATTTAGTGTATTAGGTTATAGTATATATGGTGGATTTGGCGCAAATATTCCACTATGTGGGACTTTGTTTCAGTACACACAATACCCAAAATCTCTCTCTTCCCTAACCACTTCTTCATTCATTTTTCTAACATGAGCGATGTGTTTTTTCATTTGCGTGAGTGGCTTTGAGTTTGTAGGAGTGTTAGCCTGGGATATGTATGTATGCATGTTGTTGTATGTGTTTTTCTTAGGATGAGAGCGAGAGTTTTGAGCGTGAGCTATGCGTTAATGTGTGATATTGCGTTAGAAGATAACTAAGCTTTTAGTGATGATGTGAAGGTGCTGTGTTTTGTGATGTGTGTTTTTTTACAGCAGTGTATGTGTGTGATTAATTTTACACATACTCTAGTTGTTTTCTTTTTATTCATATTGGGTATCTTTTAATGCGCTAAATTAGTTTGTCCTCTTGTACATATCAATGTTATAATTACCTCTCAGCTTTTATATCCTTACTCCAGTTCATGTTCAGAATATGGTTGTGCAATGTTTTGATTTTGATTTTGATTTTGAAGATTAATTTTTCTTCCATTCTAACCACGTTAATGCATTATATTTTGTTAGAGTATGGAGCAATCACTTCCTATGTTGTATATAATCATATATGTATATAAGTTTAACTAATTTATAATTAAAAACATTTAGATTTATATTCATATAAGCTAAATCAAATATACACTTAAATTTTCACATACATACATACATACATATATTTTGTGTGTGTACATACATACACACACACACATTACACACACACTCACATATGCATATATATGAACGTAAGTCTAAGTTTAATGAATTGATAATGTAGAGTTAGTTATATTATTTATATAGCCTTTAATTGTTATTTATAAAGTTGTAAAATACTAATATATATTATTTTAGTTTTGAAAATCTTATGATTTAATTATTAATAAATTAAATAAATTTGGATATTTTATGATTATTTTAATAGTACATGATAATTATGAATTATGAAATAATTCCTATATATAATATTTAGCTTTACAAATTACTTTATGAACTTAAAAGAAAGAAATGAGTTTTAAATGTTATTAGTAAAAATTCAACAATCGAATAATTTTATATAAGCTGAGAAATTAGTTATTTATTGTAAATATCAAACTATATTGAGTTTAGGTAATTATTGGAATATGAGTTATTTCATCCATCTTTTAATATTTCTTTTGTGGTATAATGCTATAAGTTGTGAATAATTAACTATTGAGAATTGATTTGATTATTTTGTATTCATTTTTTTGAATAATCTATTTTTATATTATTATTGTTTCTGTTTCTGATTTCTCATCTTCTTAATATCAGTTTTGATGCTATGAGTGATTCACCATTGTGATGGATTTGATTGAAGATTTTAATATGATACAGTGGTGACATCTTTATATTTGACTTGTGAGGCTTTGTTTTTATGTGATTGTAAATTTGAATAAACGGATTAGTGATACCGTCTGGTATGGAAGTTTCGGTAACACCTATTCGATTATTCATCGGACTTGTCGTATAAAGATATCTAATGCAGATCGAGTGTAGTTTATAAGCTTTGGATAATTATTCGAACAACATGTGGTGGTATGAGACATCGTTCTGTTATTCATTTGATCATTCATTATAAGTAAACGTCACTCAAATAAGGATTACGCTTATGGGCATGTGGTGATACTCCTAGCAATGAGTATTCGACAGTCACGTGGTGACTTATGCGAGCCTACGATTAGAGATATGTATAGTAATAGAATGAGCACTATATGAGCATCCACATTATATCCAACTCCCATTATGGTACGAGAGTGAACCCGATATGCTAATATCCACTCTGCCTGCCTGATAGTGGGGTCGCACAACAAATACACGACACCGTTGTTGGTTATTTTATTCAATGCGCACCATGGGATTGATAGTTGGTATGGTAGGTGCCATATAACCGCTTGTGTTGTATTGCCAGCAATTTGTTACCATTAGGGGCAAAGTAGGGTCATGGCTGGGCTACGCATAGACAAGCCGATGGTGGATAAGTCACGATGTCCGTCTAGGTAACTAAAAACTACAGGAACAAATGGTACTCATTGAGAGGCATGTATTTCTGGATTCTTAGAGCATGTTGTGTGCTATCAGTCTCCCTTTATGTTTCAGGGTTGCGAGTGTGTAGTGGATTGGCGTACAAGCATCTTTCCTATGATGAGTTGACTAGACCTTAGACTGATTAAGTCTAAAGTGTAGTCAGATTCCGTTATATCCATATTGTTTGATGATTTGATATTTTGAGATAGCCTTTATTATTGATTGCAATTTGAATTGTGTTGGATTATCTTTGAGGTTTGTGTAGTATTGGATATCATTTGGATGATTTGACAGGCTATCTCACATTATCTATTGATTTATGATTTTATGATATTGTATTTGGGCATTGATGTGTGTTGGCCCTTTTCAAATGATGTTTTCATTTCATATAATGAGATTGTATTGTGGATGATTCAACCATTGGAGATAGTCTTCTTAATTTCTATTGATTTATTTTATATGGGTGATGACATCTTTTCATATCATTTCTAATTGATTTATATGGATTTGAGTAATGTGAGGCCTTGAGGATCATTTATACACACACACACACTTTGACATGTCGTTTGACGTTTGAGTATCTTTAATATAATATCATATTATACTTCCTTATTTATACTGTATCACATTATTTATGATCCTTCGTCAAACATGGTCAGTATAAAATGTGTTAAATCATCACAGGTTGTTAGTCAGTATAGAATGTGTCCAAATTGAAATGCTTCTTTTCCGAGTCAAGATATATAGTGTCATTATTATATTCTACTTTTTAAAAGTGGATATCATTTTTGTGTACTTTTACTTACCATCAGCAATTCAATAGCTGATCATATTGGACGACAGATGAAGATTAAGGATTTTTTTGTGTTTGTTCACTTGAAGACACTTGTATCAATATGAACTATAAATATACGTATACAAAGGAAATTAAAATATTGTGCGTCTCTTGTTTAATCCTTGGTAATACTCTAAAGGATTTAAAATAATCATGTTCATTTGGTTAAAAAGGAAAGCTATCAATTGGTTTGAAAGGTGAAACTCACCCATCCAAAAGGCTTGAAATTAAAATTTATATGTTACATGTTAAAGATTTCCTATGTAATACAACCACAAGTATCAAACTTATATATTCCAAACCAGATTGATTTTTATTTCCAGTTCATATTGGTGCATATTATTTATAAGGCTCTTTTATTCTTTGGTACATTAATACTTCTTTGTTTTGTACATTTTGTCAAAATAATAGTTGTATACAAATAAAATTATAAGTTGAGGCGGGCTTGTAATTTGGGTTGCGGTGGTGTATATATTTTGTTTATATATATATATATATATATATATATATATATTTGATTTTTTTTATTGAAGGTGTAAATTACTGGAAGAATATTGTACATATTTGTACAGTTATAAAGGAAAGTCAAATCTCTTTAAAAAAATATAAGTAATTAGTGAGATGAAGCCAAGAATTATTGAAGAATTAAATCTAAAAATTTGTATTGTGGGGTTAAAATATATTTCTAAGGTAGAGATTAGACATTTTAAACTTTCAACTTAAAAAAATTATTTCCTTTAAAACTTTCAAATTACAGCTTTTAAATTTTCAATCACTATCTTTTAAAACAAAAAATTTAAAACTTTCAAATTATAGTTTTTTCACTTTCAATCATTCATATCATGATCGAGATTATTACTATTTAAAATACTTTGCATAAATCATTTCACTTTAATAATTACTCTTTAAATCTTGAAACTTTAAACTAAATTCAATTTAAAATTTAAAATTCTAAACTTCAAATTTGACTAGAATTTTGACTTAAGACTTTAAAACATTAAACTTTAAACATAAATTCATTTTAAAATTAATACTTAAAACTTTAATTTCAATTTAAAATCAAACATAAAACTTAAAATTTAAAATACAATTTTAAATTTTAACTCAAAACTTAAAAAAACAAGGTTTAAAATAAAAAAATCAGTTAAAATTATGACTTAAAATTTTAAATGCAATTTAAAATTAAAGCTTAAAACTATAAGCTTTGAACTCTAAACTTGAAATTCAACTTTGAATTGAAACTCAAAAGCTGAAATTCAATTTAAAATTTTACTTAAAAGTTTATAACAATAAACTTTAAACCTCAAATTCAGTTGAAATTAAGAATGAAAACTTTAAATTCAATTTAATATTAAAATTTTAACTCTAACCTTAAATTCAATCTAAAATTAAAAGCTTAAAACTTTAAATTTAATTTAAAATTTAACTTAAAACTTTAAAACCTTAAACTTAAAATTCAATTAGAATAAAGACTTAGAAACTTTAAATTCAATTTGAAATCTGAAATTAAATCATTAAAACTTTATACTTAAAATTCAATTCAAAAATTAAAATTTCAAATTCAATTTCAAATTTTAACTAAAAACTTCAAATCATCAAACTTAAACCTAAAATTCAATTTAAAGTTAAATTTTAAAACTTTCAAATTCAATTTAAGGTTAAAGTTAACGCTTTGGAACATTAAAGCTAAATCTAAACTAAAATAAATTTAACCTAAATTTAAATCTAGACTCTAAACTCGATTAAACTAAACATCGCATTTTGTGGACCGGAAGCCCGAGTGCATTCATGAGTTCATTAGATATATGCTGGAAGAACGTATGATTATTTAACATATAATGATTAATATTCTCAATTTATATCGTGCTTTGTGTATGTGTATATATACATATCTATTCTATTATATAAGAAAGCCAATGTTTGGTTGCCTTTTTCGTAGCACCATATTTGTTTTTAGCTCAAACCCTTCACACTCACCCATTTGAATGGTATTTCATAGTATAGCCACCGCAAAAAAATATTACTTGCTCTTCGAACCTTGAAAAAATAAAGTATTGTTAATGGCGCTATGAACCTTTCCTTTTCGTTTTCCCCAAATCCGATTGAAACCTTCAAATCGTCGCCCTGATACTTAATGGCGGAAACGAATACCGACCGTATCTTCCACTTGAAGGCCTGCTCTTTCATATATACATACTGCCAAAATCTTTTTCCTTTTGCGTCTTCTTTCTCATGATGGCGTATACATCGGGTACTGCTATTTCTTTTTTTTCTGATTCGCTTGTATGCATTCGATCAATTTGCTTACTCCTGTTTTGTTTTTGGTGCATTTTCTTATTTCCAGCTTATTCAATGTGTCGATTTGATGCCGTGGTTTGCTTTCATTCGTTCGATCGCTGTCTACAATCGTCCAGACCTTTTTCTACTAAGATATGAATTGCCTTTGTTCTTCTCTTAGATTTGATTTCCTTTATTCTGCTTCTAATTTCCTCTGTTTGGGTAATTTCTACCAATAGCTGTAATTGTTTGTAGTACTAAAAGTTTGTTCTTATTCTTAGATTTGATTGCCTATATTTTTCTTTTAATGTCCTCTACTTGAGTAATTACTGCCAATTTGATGCTGTAGACTCTCTATTATGTAATTACAGTTATAGTTTCTGCCAATTTGATGTTCAAAGAATCACATGTAGGCTTAAGCACGTTCACGTACTGCTGATTTTAATTATGTGCTCATAATATACTGACGTTCTACTGCTTTTGATCTACTGTTATGAGAACTTACCGTTGTATCTAATAGTCATCTAATGATTTTGATTTATTGTTATGAGAACCTACCTTTGTATCTAATAGGCTTAAGACTGTTGAATTTTTCAAAACTACAAATCGAATAATTTGTATGATCATTGTCTTCATAAAACACATAAAAATTACAACTATGTTGTTTTTAGCAATTTTTCTATTAATAGCTTTCGGATTTTAATTTTGATCTATTGGAATTTCTGATCATTGCTGGAGTTTTAAACCTTTTGAACTTTGAACATTTAATGTCATATATTTTGAACCATCAATTAAAATGAGTGGTTCCAACAATATGATACGGCACTAATTTGTTTGAGGAAGAAGGAGAGAAAGCACAGAAGATAAATTGATTTAATTTCAGCCTGCCTTCATCATTCATTCATAGCAATATGTAGCCATTACATAATTCTGTTGTAACTAATTGTGACAAGTGGCAACATATCAGCCAATGCATTGTAAAGTAAATTGTGAGCTATAAATTGTAACAGAAAAGATTCCTAAGATTGCAAGAGTTTCGCTGTAACCGTATTTGTCCACTAGCGTATCATTAGTTGATATTGTAATGTGCATAGGTGCACTTTATTTGCAGGTTGAGCATCAGTCCAGGTACGTAGTGGAGTACGGGTGGCATGCCTTTGCCTAACAGCAGCCTGTGGTGGAGACGAGCAGCCCGTATCACCGTATCATTACCGACCCCTCGAAATCGATCTTGTCCTCAAGGTCGATAACTCTCTTTACTTTTGAATGTTCCACCCGGATCAAATACAAATAAGGCCTTTCCAATTAACCTTTTCCCATTTTTTTCAAGCATTAAACCAAACAGTTTATGTTCAGTCAATTCATCGGTCCATTCCTGATTTTTTTGCAATGCAGGATCTAATGCTTGCCTCACGCACAAAACTTCAAAGGGTGCAATTCCAAAGGAGTACACACCTGGACAGATCTGATCTGACATGGGACTGCCTCTCTTGAAGGCGACTTTCATGGATCCACCCTCGATAGCTCCTGTGTAAACCTTTCTGAATCCACGTACAGCAAGATGCAAAGCTTCATGAAACTAGTTAGTGGCTGATTTAATCTCTACAGACGAGAAATGTCGTTCGAGATTTGGAGGCAGGGTCGAAGTGTAGGTTCCTATAGTAACAGTAGTCTTGCCAGAGCCATCAGCATAATGGGGAGTCGGAATGGAAATTAGGGCCTGGGGGGCGGCGTCAGATCTGGTGCGATCTGAAGGGGAGGAAGTGATTGTAGAGGTAGCAGCAGCGACTTGGGAAGGAGTTGGAGGAGTTTGAGAAAGAGGAAGAAGTGGCGATAACGTGATTTGCAGGCCTAGTTTCGTGGTGAGGTCGGATAATGATTGGATGATATGATTAATGGAGATTCGCATGTTGGTGATGTTTGTTTTGATGTCGGCGATGTCTTTTTGTTGAGTGATGAGGGTCGTTTGAATGGAGTTAATGGCAGTTTGTTGTCGGATGGTGATTTCATGGAGTTGATGAATGGATATGTTGACGGCGTGGTTGTTGTTGATAGTTTTGGCCATGGAGTCCATTAGTGAAAGGACGAAGGAGATGAGATATAGACGAAAGGAGGTGAGAAAAAGAGTGAAAGCACCAAATGATACGACACTAATTTGTTTGAGGAAGAAGGAGAGAAAGCACAGAAGATAAATTGATTTAATTTCAGCCTGCCTTCATCATTCATTCATAGCAATATGTAGCCATTACATAATTCTGTTGTAACTAATTGTGACAAGTGGCAACATATCAGCCAATGCATTGTAAAGTAAATTGTGAGCTATAAATTGTAACAGAAAAGATTCCTAAGATTGCAAGAGTTTCGCTGTAATCGTATTTGTCCACTAGCGTATCATTAGTTGATATTGTAATGTGCATAGGTGCACTTTATTTGCAGGTTGAGCATCAGTCCAGGTACGTAGTGGAGTACAGGTGGCATGCCTTTGCCTAGCAGCAGCCTGTGGTGGATACGAGCAGCCCGTATCACCGTATCACAATACAATAGGTGTATTTGAAATATAAAATTTAAAATTCTTTCCACTTATTTCAATCACCAATTTCGGTTCCTAATTTCAGACAACTAAATCCAAATTTGTTGTGTTTCAGCGGTAAGGAATATGCTGTAGTCATTTGTTTTGAGGTTTAAATTTTGTAGAACATTATGGTTTCTTATTGCTATTTATTGGTTTCCCTCCCTGGTCAACTAATAAGAGGTGGTGATTCAACATATTTCAATAAAAAAATTCAACAGCATCGCTGTGTTTGTTTTTGGTTCATGTTTTTTAAGTTTTCTTTGGCGTTGTGACTTGATACTTGAATTAAATGCTTATGCTTAAACCAGATAAATTTTTATCATTACTACCAAAGGAAGACTTTCTGTTTTCTACTCAATTCATTTTTCATTTTTACACGTTAGCTAATTATGGAATTGATTAAATAATCATTTTGGTTAATGTACTCCTTAATTTTTGTTTTATTAGTTAACTATAGTCTGCATTATAATATTTGTGAAGACCCTTATCTTCGACTCTCGAAAATCGATACTAATACATCCACGATATTCACGTGCCGTAAATCCAAGTGCCGGGGAGGCAGATTTCCAGGTGTGAAGTAAGGTAAAAGATAGAAACATAAATTCTCACATTACTTTAAGTAGATAAATAGTACATACAATCACCATCACTAGGGTACATTAGAGTTTTTGTATGCACTAACCCAGTAAGGAATAGTTATAACTACTTGCTGCCACACTTGATGGTATTACTAAATTACATGCAGCGGAAGACAAAAATAGATAGATATCACCATCAGGTGATCCAGCTTCATGCACCAAAAATTTCCTCCAGCATGCTTCTCCCAAACACTCTAAATAGAATCTTGACTACTTGGCTGCCCGAAAAAATAGGACACCCAAAGTTTAAAGGGAAAATAAAATAAACTCTGGGTCAGTCATGGGACTGATGTGAGAACTCAAAATATACGTTTTGAAAACAAAACAATATCTCATAAAACCACGTCGCATATAAACACAGAACAGGTTTTTACCTTATGATAACCAAAATATTCTACGTCAAAAATAATTGATATTATTTTTAATGACATATCTTTGAAAATATTTGCAAGTAAACTTATCAATCTTAGCCGAAATTGCCACCATTATTAAATTCCAGCATGCTAGGCTCTACAAACAAAATGGTAGGCGCTTATTGGGGAATGGATTCCATACAAATGACTAGGTGAAGGGACTACTTTCCAGCAGTACATCTCAAGAGGAGTGTACCGAGGTCGACAGAACATCTGCATCTCTACCAACACAAGACTGACCTACCTTTCCTGAGATAGTATCGAATATGTCATCTCCCCGTTCGTTACTTATCTATCCAAGACGTTTCTTAGCATACATCACAATAATTTAAACCCGAACGTCATAGTGGGTAGAAATATATTTAGAAGGGGATGATCATGTACTAATGGTTGCGAAGCACATAGACTTGCCGCATCTACCATGTTTCGGCTATTTCTGGTTGTGAGGCTTGAAGTAACGATTACTTTCACTTTGCACATCATCTTTCTTTGAATGCCACACTGTCATTCTGTCGACCACTATTGACTTCCATAAGCGTACAAACTCTAGCTCATACGTCTCAGAGAATGATGTTTAGCTAAGAGAAGTTGCCTTCTCCGCCACCAAACAGATGTATTAGTCAACGATGAAATATCAGGAATGCAATGTCAGAACTCCGTCCATACAAGTTTGTTTTGGACTGAACGAAACCGAAGGCACTCTCCAACTACCATTAATAGCGAGAAGTCCTTGCGATCCAAAGAGTTTCATAAACGAAGGGACCACTGCTATTTTAGTATTTAGGAGCTAAACAGAATTATGAACAAGCAGTCCTTTCATCTCGAAAATCACTGATCTTCATTCTCATTCTCTCTATTAGGTTTTCATCTTTTGAATGCATACATTAGTTCGAAGTGATTTTCGGATGGGAATTTCCCCATATCCGACCCCGGTTTCTTTTAACCAATCATCGATAAAAAGAGGTATTGTGAATAGAGAATCATTCTTTAATTGCTTAAGTTCTTTTTATTGAAATCTCTTTTGGAGATATATATTCATACAACATTCTTCTCGGTATATACAGAAATATTAAACCCCTCTTATAAAATCCTTTAATAACTTTTATATTATTTTAAATAAACTCGAAATCATTTCATTTTTCATTTAGGAAGATATTGATCTGAGTAAAGAAAATTGACCATTCTCTCCATCAGGCCAATCCGAATAGCCAAGGAGAGCAGGAAGCTAGTTTTTTAAACTCAAGCCTAGACACTACCTCTCTGACACTCATAAGGCGGTCAAGTTATTTGATCGACTCTAAATCTTCAATCACTCCAAAAGTTCTTCAAATCATCGTTAAAACACTTTATAAATTATTTAAAAACATTTATAAAAGATTTGTAAAAGAATTATTAAGTTTAAAACTATTTTCAAAAGTTATAAAAAGTCCTGCGGAAAAGTGCTGTAGCAAGTGCATTTTTAGTTGTATTGATCAAAATGAATTTTATTGTTCAAAAATTCATTTCTATCACTCAAAACACTTATAAGACATTTTAAAACATTTATAAGATTTATTCCATTTTTTTAAACATTTTTAAAACATCGTTTTCAAAGAAATCCAGTTTTGGATTTCGAATTGCAAATTCAGGATTTTTTTAAAAATTTGTTTTACTTATATTTTAAAATCTACTTATCGAAATCTCGATTTTCCTTCTTCGTTGGAAAACTATGGATATGATAGTTGGAAAATTCTTATCGAAGAATTCTGAGCTATATTCTAAATTTTACACATGTTTGACTTTTATGGTTCGAAATCGTGAACTACCGTTTAATCGACGCATCTATTTTTGACTAAATTTCCTATTCTCATTCAAACTTCACCAAAACACTTAAAATGTTTATAAAACATTTGAAACACATTTTAAACCATTTTTAAGAGGTTTAATACTTCTATATACTATTTCATTAATTTAAGGAAAGTGATTTTCTTTTATGTTTATCGACGTGTATATTCTGATTTGCATATATATTCAACATTCATATGAAAACTACCAAACTTGATGATCAAAGCATATTAAATATCATATCATCATCCAACATATAATATAGTAGTTTAGGAGTTCTCACATTGGATTTCAAACGATTTAAATTTCTTTTTGCTATAGCTCTGTTATTCGAGTTTCGAAGCTCACTATTCTTTGGATTTTAGCTCTTAAATGCCTCAACCAAGTCTTGAAGAGGCTGGGGGTGCATGTCCTGGGGTGTGGCAATGAGTGGGCTTGGCCTATGATGAAATGCAGAGGTATTTGTAAAGAACAAAGGGAAATGAGGACCGTTTCCATATTTTCCACACATTAGCGGTAATGAAAACTGTTTACTTCAAGAAGAATTAAACTACGATTGCAATGCTCTACATGTCGAAAGTGAAGAACTGATAAAAAAAATCTAAACACCTAACAAACTAAAATTTACAATATGGTGATTGATGATGTACTTTGTAAAAAGATGGGTTCTTCTTTGTTTATGGTAGTGGTGGAACATGTAAAACTTATCTTTGGTGCACAATAATAGCATCGTTATGTGCTTGGGAAAAATTATCCTAGTTGTTGCCTTGTCTTGGATAACATTATTGCTTTTGCCTGGGGGTCGAACTGCACATTCTGAATTCAAAAGACTTATCGATTTTGTGGAGGGCGCTACCTATAATATATCAAAGCAATCCAACTTGGCTAGTCTTCTAAACAATATAGATTTGATCGTTTGGGAAGTGGAACCAATGATCCATAAGAATTCTTTTGAAGCATTTGTATTAACATTACAATATTTAATGACTAATGATAATACCAAGGATACAAATAGGATTTTTGGTGGCAAAACAATTGTTCTAGGTTGGGATTTTAGACAAGTACCACCAGTTGTAAGAAAGGGATCAAGAGGCGATATAGTTAAAGCAACAACTAATCACTCACCTCTGTGGGAGAAATGTAGGGTTTGTAGATTAACAATCAACATGCGATTACGTTGCTCAGATTCATCACCAATTGAGATAAGTAAACTTGACAGCATCAACGATTGGCTTTTAAATATTGGTAATGGAATCGTCCAAAAAGTTGCTTTACATGACTCCACAAACCTAACATGGATTAAAATACCAAAAGAACTTTTGATCTCCAATGACTCGGACTCACTTAAAATATTGTCGAGTCCACGTACTTTGGTTTGGAAGACTGATTATGCGAAAAAGTTTACCTTCGAGATAGATGCATATTAACACTGAAAAATGAATGTGTAGATGGAAATAAATCGTTACATGATTTCAGTAATCTTTGGTGAAACCACAAAATATTACAGTACATATTGTATTAGTCCACCATCCGAGAGAATAAAAATGATACCTATTTGCGCCAAAATTGGTCACAAACATCCAATTGCAGATGAAAGCATCAATTCACAATTAGATATCACAGATAGCAAGTATGCAAGGATATAAATATGAAGAACACTCGAAATTTAAAGAGGAAAGAAGTAAAAAAGACAAGATTTATAGTGTTTCGGCATTGTAGCCTACGTCCACTTTGGAAGTTTTGGTGTTTTATTGATGATTCTCAACTGATTTACAAGAGTACAATCGGTAGTATCCAAGTTACAATGGAGTTCCAGTAGCGTAATGACACAGAAGAGCTCCTTTTCTGTTGGCATTGGAGTGCTATTTATAGGTGCAATCTGGAAATATTTGGCATAGATCTCGAAATACCTCTTCTCACATGTGGGTCGGCCCACATGATTGATCTGGGCTGGTTTGGGATCGATCCCTGATCGATACCTATGCATTTCTTATCGATCCAAAATGGTCCAATGGCGTTGGGATCGATCACGAACGTTCTTCTGGTAGTATGTAAGCTACAACGAAATTTTTGAAGGCATTTGGACTTGTATATCTCATATTATGATCGATGCAAGATTGATATTGTAGGTACGCTGGAGCGTTCGTATTGATAGCCTTGTATGGATCCAAATTCGTATCGATTAAGAGGATGACGTGGAGCGATTGTTTAGGGGAGATCCATTTTTCTTGCTTGCCGACCGTTTCCTTTGCCTTGACCATTCTTTTTGTATCCATCCTGTACCATTCCTTTCATATCGATGCTGGCATGCACTCTTCGTATCGGTCATTTGGTGTTGGCTTTCGTATCGATCATCTAGTTGATTGATACAAATCATATATCAATATGATCAATACGAAGTGAATGATTATAGGTTACTCCATATCGATAGAAATAGTTAGTTTCGTATCGATCATCTGGTTGATCGATATGAAACACATATCAACATGGATCGATACAAAGTGAATGACCTCGATCGGTCTGAAAGATGCATTTTCCTAATGGATACGAAAGGAGCGAGTGCAAACTTGATGGATACGGATAGGATGGATACAAGATTTATGGGGATCTTGGTTGTTGATCGATCCATGGCACTGACTCGAAGTAGCCACCTCCTTGACATGAGGTAGACCTGTTACCGACTCGAAGCATGGTGCCTGGTGACTCGGAGTGACTTGTAAATATGATAATCCATCAAAGACTCGAAGTAGGCCTATCTTTGACTCGAAGCAGCATGCCTGAAAACCTGAAGCAAACCCGTGGACGAATCGAAGCATACTCCAAGCAACTTGAAGCAACTCGATCTTTGTTGAAACCATATATTAGACATCTAATGTTGTTTGTTCGTCGACTATGCTATGTCTTATGCAGCTGGGTTAAATCTGCCTGTATGTGGCCTTGCCAAAAAGCGAGTTAACATTTTGCCCTCCAAAACATGCTTTGCGATAAGAAGGTGTGTTTTGTAGTGCCATAAGCTGGATGTTTGTATCCCGTTAATGACCCGTAAAGATATTGATAATCTTACCAGATTATGAATAGTGATCGTTTGAGATCGTTTGATGTTCGAGGCACTATGTGACCGTTCGAGGTCATATGTCGTTCGTGGTGAATGGTAACCATTCGTGGTGGGGTGCTGTTCGAGGCAATTCTGACCATTCGAGGTCGAATGTCGTTCGAGGCGAATTGTGGCCGTTCGAACTAGGGTGCCGTTTGAGGCGCATTTTGGAACTATTAAGATCAGAATTACATTCAAATGAGTCTTATAATGAAGAAGCCCAACTAAATCAAGTCCAGATGCAAAAAATAGAAAACAAAAGCAAAGCAGAAATGTCAAAGTGCAAACACCTCCAATGTGACGGTTTGTAGTCATCCTAGAGATGCCTGAGGACCACCCGTGATCCCATAGATGTGTAAGCGGCTTAACCATTTTTAGTGTGGAGTTTGCTACTTATTCATCATTATTCCAGTTGATGATAAGATGGTGCCTTGATCCGAAGCCATTCTCGTTTGATGCAGATGGTGGTCGTTCATGTTCCACCGTTGCTGTCCACCTTTTCACGTACTGCAACAGCATGCCATTCCGGATATGTCCCTCAATCTCATCCCTCAAGTGTCTGTAATCGTTGGTACTGTGGTTGCCCAGCTCATGGAATGGGCGGTACTTATTCTCCTTTTGTTTTTAGTTGGATCTCTCCTCATTAGCCTCCGGTAAGAAACCTACCCCTTGTGTCTTGGTATATCTGCTCTAAAGTCTCGCTCAGCTTCGAACAAGAGGAGAATCTTGGCTCCTTTCGTGGCCGCCTCGAATTGTCAAAGCCATTCTCTGCCCTACGCTACCCTTCATCTTTGTTCGAATCTTTTTCTGATGGATCCCCGCCTTTTACCGCGTAGACATCAACTTCATCTCCTTCCTCTCTCTCTCAGCTTTTGCATCCTCTTGTTGCAAGAATCTGTCTGCCTCATGGTAAACTCTCCCAGATCTATAGGTGGATCCACTGTTAGTGAATTCTTAAATTCCATGCCATCATCTATGCCAGATACAGCTGCCATCAAAACCATTGATGGATCTGGGCGATCTACCAGTGCCGCCACTGCATTGAATCTCGTTAAAAAGTTCCTCAAAGAATCTCCGGTCTTTTGCTTCAGCGTCGTCAGACTCATCACATTCTTAGGCCTTGAGATACGAACTCCGAACTGCCTCATAAACTTTCCAATCAACTTGGCCCATGTTCCAGTCGATCTGCTTTCCAATTGCTTGAACCACAGTGCTGCTATGTCCGTCAAATATAATGGGAATCACCGGGCCATGACTTCCTCCGATGTCCCTAGTACCTCCATATGCCTTATATACCTCGTTAAATGAACTGTAGGATCTGTCCTCCCATCATATGCATCCAGTGTAGGTAGCTTGAATTCAGGTGGGTTTCTGCCCTGCCTAATTGCGGGAGCGAAAGGGCTTCTATTCACATCTTCTAGATCTCTATTCACTAACTCTCCTCTCATGGCTCGTCTGACCATTTCTGCCAATATGTCACTATCATCAAGTTGTGATCCTTGTTTGTTTCCTTCGGTCTGCCTCCCGAGTCCATGAGGGAATCCTGGAACCTGCTCTCCTAGACGAGCATCCATTCCTCTACCAAAACCATGTTGCACAATAATGCCTGGTATTTTGCCTGGGATTGGATCAACATGCTTCGGGGCATGCTCCCTAGCTCGGGGCATGCCCCCTAGCTCGGGGGCTGCTCCTGATGGTCCCGCTCTATTTTGAATTCTATTTGGTCCATGCTCTCGATACCTATTTCCATCACTTTTTGTAGTTGCGTTCTCTTGATTCTACACTCTAGCTTGTCCAATCTACTGGAGTAGGTTCTGCATCATCTCCTCCTGCCTTTTCTGCATCCCTTCCTGCATAGTCTCCATCATCATCTCTATTTCGTCTCTGGTGATGAAAACTGAAGTCTAGTTAGCTCCCAAAGTGGCCTCCCGACTCCCTTCATGTTGACTCCTTATTGATTGCTTTGCCATAGATTTTTAGATCTAAGTTCATAGGCCTTCAAGTTCAAGATCCAAGCTTTAGAATCCCTGATTGATAGCTACTCAGTGAAAGCACCAAAATGTTTGCGCCAAAATTGGTGACAAACACCCAATTGCAGATGAAAGCATCAATTCACAACTATAGATCACAGATAGCAAGTATGCAGATGATATAAATATGTAGAACACTCAAAATTTAAAAAGAAAGTAGTAAAATGACAAGATTTATAGTGGTTCAGCATTGTAGTCTACATCCACTTTGTAAGGTTTGCTGTTTTATTGATGATTCTCAGCCGATTTATAAGAGTACAATCGGTAGTATCCAAGTTACAATGGAGCTCTAGTAGAGTAGCAGTGTAGAAGAGCCAGAAGATCCTTTTTTTGTTGGCATTGGAGTGTTATTTTTAGGTGCAATACGGAAATATCTGGCTTAGATATCGAAATACCTCTTCTCACACGTGGGTGGCCCCACGTGATCGATTCGGGTTGGTTTGGAATCGAGCCCTGATCGATCCCTATGCATTTTGTATCAATCCAAAAATGGTTCAATGGCGATGGGATCGATCATGAATGTTCTTTTGATAGTATGTAAGCTATAGTGAAAATGTGTAGGCATTTGGACTTGTAGATCTCAAGTTATGATCGATCCAAGATTGATATTGTAGGTACGCTGGAGCATTCATATCGATAGCCTCGTATCGATCCATAATCATATCAATCAAGAGGATGACGTGGAGCGGGGAGAACCATTTTTCTTGCTTGCCGACTTCTTCCTTTGCCTTGACCATGCTTTTCGTATCCATCATGTACCATTCCTTTCGTATTGATGCTGGCATGTACTCTTCATATCGATCATTTGGTGTTGGCTTTCGTATAGATCATCTTGTTGATCGATACGAATCAGTATCAATATGATCAATATGAAGTGAATGACTGTGGGTTGCTTTGTATCGATGTGAGTAGTTGGTTTCGTATCTATCATCTAGCTGATCGATATGAAACACATATCAACATGGATCGATACGAAGTGAATGACCTTGATCGATCTGAAAGATGCATTTGCTTGATGGATACGGAAGGAGCGAGTGCAAAGTTGATGGGTATGAATAGGATGGATAAGAGATTGATGGGGACCTATGTCACTGATCGATCCACGGCTCTGACTCGAAGTAGCTACATCCTTGAACCGAGGTAGACCTGTTACCTACTCGAAGCTTGGTGCCTAGTGACTCGAAGTGATTGTAAATATTGCTAATCCATCAAAGACTCGAAGCAGACCCTTCTCTGACCCGAAGCAAACCTAGGGACGACTCGAAACAAACTCTAAGTGACTTGAAGCGACTCAATCTTTGTTGAAACCATATTTTAGACATCTTGCATTGTTTTTTCGTCGACTATGCTATGTCTTGTGTAGTTGATTGGGTTAAATCTGAATGTATGTGGCCTTGCCAAAAGGCAGGTTAACAATACCGACCTTTTCCCTATAGAATTTTTGAACAGCCTACACACTCATGGCATGCTAAACCATGAATTACAACCGAAACATGGCGTTCCAATAATGTTAATTCGTAACTTGAATCGAAGCATTAGTTTATGTAATGGAACACGACTTTGCTTAACCAATCTAACATGCAAATTGATGGAAGATGAAATTTTAACCGGATCAAACAAAGGAATTAAAATTTTGCTGCAACGTATGGTTTTTACTTCATCCACAACAGATACAAAATGGCCCTTCGTTTTGCGTCGAACCCAGTTTCCAATCAAATTTTGCTTCGCCATGACTATCAACAAAAGTCAAGGTCAAAATCTAGAAAATGTTGGTGTGTACCAACCTCGGCCCGTTTTCTCACATGGGCAACTCTACTTTTCCCTATCCCATGCAACATCCTACAAAGGTTTAATAATTTTGATTGCCAATAATGTCGAACATCCAGAGTATACGGAAAATATTATCTACCATGAGATTTTCCAGAATCTATCCTAACATTGGTTTCTACTTTTCTAACTAACAAACTCACTGTCACGACAATAATTAATTTTATTTAAAAATGATTCTTTACCTATCTATTATAATTTTCACGGACAACGCAATGGGGACCGCATACTGATGCCTATCTAACTTGACTTCAACAACCAGAATGTGCATTATTCGAGCTAGGATTGCATGAATTTAGGAGGCAATCAACACGGATACTAATCAAAGGTTCAAACTTTATATGAAACTTTTGGATGGAAAGGGTGTTTCCCATCTTGTGTTATTGTATGAACCTTGTTAGACACATTGCACATATTTCTTTGTTAAGCTGCTACAAACTTTTACATGCTAAGCACATACACAACATCTTTACATCTTTTACTATAAGTTAGACTATAAGTTAACCTCTTCTAATATCAACTGATTGTTATCTCTAATAGACAAATTTAACTACAAATATACACCGTACTATTGATAGTGTTTTAAAGTTTTAGTCAACACATTAGTCTTCCCAATATTCTTACTTGTTGTGCCTATCTTAGCTGATTTTCATGTTTTCAACAATTTTAAAACTAAAATAAGACATAAAATTTAGCATTGACTTTCAACTTTAAATATCGTAGGTAAATTTCAACTACCTCGATCTTTTGAGATTTGTGTAAAATAGTAAACTATTCATAATTCAAACTGCAAATTATTCATATTTTTAACACAATGATTCTCTAAGTCAATATCAATCTCATTATGACGTATATGATCAATTATACATCATCCATCAGCAAAAATCACTAATAAGTAGGTGACAATAAGATTTTAAAAGAGTACTTTGTAGCTTAATCTGTCGCGCTGTTACATTGTGTTTACCATTATATACATGACTCCTACTTTATCATCTCCACTATTCTCACTTTCTTACCATGATTTTATATGGCGGCTATATCTATTTTTTCAAAATATCTTCATCACTTATAATTCTTATTTATTTCATCCTATCACAAGTTCAAAGTTTAACAGGAATTTCACAAACGCCTGTATTTTCACTTCATCCATATCATACAATTTTTAACTTTTATAAACTCTGGATGCTTTAAAATTTCTTTGTACTTTCAGTCTCCTAACTATGGAAGGAACATGTAGTATTACCATTCCAAAACATTATACAACACTATACATTCCAACTGTTTACAATATTTTCTTCTTATGATTACCTACATTTTATAGCATATTTAATGTGCCTATAGAGCCAGGTCTTGGGAATAATTACATACAACTCTTTAAACCATATATATACTTTTGTAAAACAGTTAGATATATATAATATAAATTTAATTGCTTTTTATAAACATAGAGTATTGTCACGACGCGCAAATCCGACCCCGTTTACAGTTGAGAATAACCGCACATGTCCAGCCCTAAACTGAAGTGAAATACGAATAATCATGAGAAAGAATGAAAGAAGAGAGAAGAGAAGAGAAGAAAGAAATAAAAGAAGAAGAAAGAGAAAATGGAAGAAATAAACAATTACAGAATCTAACAATTGCAGCGGAAAAACATACAATATCATATTAATGATCTTTACAAAACAGAAACTGTAATATAATATACATACATCCATCAGAGTACAACAATCAACCGATAATCATCGGCCTAGACAATCATATTAACATGCCCTTAGAAATACTGACAATTTAACAACAAAGCAGTGGAAAATAAATATATACGTGGAATACATCAGAAGACTTCCAGCTCTCGAGCTGTAGCTCAGAAGCATCCAAATCTACATCTGTACACTTGGTCTGAACCAAGCATTGAGAAGGTAAAATGCCTGGATCATTCTGGTAAACTAGTGTGATAAAAAACATTTCAAATGAATTTATTTTAAAATTATAAAAGCATTCTTTTATCAAGACAAAGGTATCTCGCAAGACACGTCCACACAAAAAAGGATGGGTTTTTAACTTATGATAACCAAAACCATTCGTATCAAATCATATCCTATTATGCTATTGTCTTGCATACAAATAATAATTAAGATAGCCAAAATGGTTACCATTATTAAATTCTAGCATACAAGGCTCTACAAACAAAATCGCAAGTTCTTATTGGGGAGTGGATTTTCGTATAAATGACCAAGTAAAGGGACCACCTTCCGATGGGTACATCTCTAGATCTGTGTCCTGAGGACCACAAAACATCCGCTCCCCTGCCAACATAAGACTGGCCTACCTTTACACTTAGATAGTACCGAATATGTCATCCCTCGGTCGTTATCGACCTATCCAAGGTCCCTCATAGCATACATCCACAATAATTTACATCCCGAGCGTCATAGCAGGAAGAAATATATCCGGATCGGGATAATCATACCCTAATGGTTGTGAACCACATAGCCTTGCTTCATCCAACCCTATTTCGGTCATTTCCAGGTGTGAGGATAAAGGTTGCGTTTACCTTTCACATAGCACATATCACTTTCCTCTTTGAATGCCACACTGCCATTCCTTCGATCACTTATTGGCTTTTACAAACATACAACCTCCGAGCTTATACGTCTTAGAGAACGGTGTTAAGCTAAGAGAAGTTGGCTTCTCCACCACCAAACAGATGTACATTTACAAAGTTAACAAAGCAATCTCAAAATGCTTTGTCAGACATCTACCGATGCAAGCTGTCCAGGAACAGGATAAACCGAAGGCACTCTCCTACCACATCCCGTCGAGAATTACCCTTAGAATTAGTAGCAAATAGTCCTTGCATCATATATTTTATAATGAAGAGACTGTTGCTACTATATGTATATTAGGAGTTTATCCCCAAACTATCAACAAGCGGACCTTCACTATGGAAATCCCAAATATCAATATCTTCCGCGTCTGCACATCGAATGCATATACGTTGGTCCGAAGTGGTTCTCAGAATAAATCTAACCGCAGTCTCTCTAGACTAACAACGATAAATATGGCAATATCTATGTGATAGTCGGTTATTTAACTATCAAAGCAATAAACAACATCTAGCACCATAAGCAATCACTAGGCCCATTAATTAATATTTTATTAATTAAATCGCTTACCAAATATTCACTTCAAATTATATTTAAAAAGATACATCCACACTACCATTTCAAAACTTACTATATTAGAAAACATTTCCATATACTTATATCTATAGTATCAGTATATTCACAAATCCCTTAACTTCTAACACTTAGAAAATATCTTCATATACTTATATCAACGACATAAACGTATTTACAAATCGTTTTAGGAAAGCTTTATATTTTTCAAAACACGCTTTATTGGATAAAACAAATGCTGCGTGAAACATCGTTACGACAACCCAAAAACATTAGTACAAGGATTCGATAAAATATGTATAGGTAAATCCCATATACTATATAAAATATTTCCTTATAGAAATCATTTACCATAACAACAGTGTGATTGTCCAGGCCTTCCTTACTTTCCAAAAACGTCTATTACAACAATAAATGTTGAAATCTATGTTCCCGTTGCATATCACATTTTAAAACATCTTCAAAAACCCTTTAATTCTATTTAAAACCATCCCTTCCCAAAACATTTACTTCCAAAAGACAAATTACTTTAAAATCATTACATCATCAAAAATATCATTTCCAAAACAGCTTTAAATAAATATCAATATTTAAATATCAACATAAAACATCTCCATATTTATAAAACCATTTTCATGGATCTCCTTTTGATTTCATAAAACTTCTATTTTATAAATTCCTTTATTTACAAATTTCTATTTTATAAATCTATTCTTTTATAAAACTAATTTTACTATCAAAATCCACTTATAAATCCATTTATTTATAAATCAAATATATTTATAAAATCCATTTATAATTCCATTTAAAAATCAACTTCAAAACCATTTATAAATTCCATTTATAAATTAACTTCTTTATTTATAAAATATCACCTTATAAATCTTTTATATAAACTTATTCAAAAACCCATTTTCAAAATATTTCTCACAATTATATTTCTAAAACATTGAAATCATAGCTTTTTATTTAAAAACAAATTCCTTTCTTTTAATAACCCAAAATTACTTCGAAACCCATTTCAAATCAAAATCATCATTTTCAACATTTCAGAATATCAAAATTAAAACCTAGTGCTACCATAGCACTAAATCAGTTAGATCACATCAAAACATCATCATGGCATCCAATCAATCATATATCATCATATATATGAAAATAAGTCAACGGTGGTGAGGAATACAGTTGGATCCCTCCAACCTGTCCTCTAGCATCACAGACAATATATAATCAAATAAATAAAATCAACCGCTTCGAGGCGTGATTTATATACAAATGGTCATCCGCTCATACATGGGAATGCAATAGGTCTCATCCGCTCCAATAGGCGAGAACATATCCAAGCCAACTTATATATATATATATACACACACACACACACGTGCGTGCGTGTGTGTGTGTGCGCGCGCGTGTATATATAATATCATATATCATCCAAACAAGCATCTATGAACATATATAAAATTATTCCCACTTATACAAAAATATAAGCTGGTCAGAGAGAGTGAGTTTTACCCACAGAAAAAGCTAGAAATCGCCGAAGCGCTGCGGATTGAATTAAAATTGAACGGACGTTCAATTTAAATCAAAATTCCATTTCTTTATAATCAAATTTCTTTATAAAATCCATTTATAATTCCAGTTACAAATCAATTCAAAACCATTTATAAATTCCAATTATAAATCAACTTCTTTATTTATAAAATATCACCTTATAAATCTTTTATATAAACTTATTCATAAATCCATTTTCAAAGTATTTCTCACAACTATATTTTTAAAACATCAAAATCATAAATTTTTATTTAAAAACAAATTCCTTTCTTTTAATAAATAAAAATCATTAAAACATATTTATACTTCCCAAAATCACTTCGAAACCCATTTCAAACCAAAATCATCATTTCAACATTTCAAAATATCCAAAATAAGGCCTAATGTTATCATAGCACTAAATAAGTCAAATCATATCAAAACGTTATCATGGCATCCAATCAATCATATATCATTATATGTATGAAAATAAATTGACCATGGTGAGGAATCCAGTTGGATCCCTCCAATCTGTCCTCCTGCATCACAGATAGCATATAATCAAATAAATAAAATCAACTGCTTCGATCTGGGATTCTTATACAAAGGATCATTAGCTCATACACGGGAACACAATAGGGTCGCATCCACTTTAATAGACAGGAATATATCCAAACCAACTAATATATATATATATATATATATATATAATCATACATCATCCAAACAAGCATCAATCAGCATATATAAATTTATTCCCACTTATATAAAAATATAAGAAGGCTAGAGAGAGTGAGTTTTGCTCACAAAAATGCAAGAAATCGCCGAAGCGCTCTGGATTGAATTAAAATTAAAAGGACGTTTAATTCACTCAAAGTTCCAACTAGCTTCGAATTCATCCGATCTGACTTCATAACGTAGTGCTTGCTGATACGAATGCAAAGCAACTTATCGCGCTTGAAACGGACCTCGTACAATAAAGTTATGCATTATTAAACAATCGACAATTAATTATAAAATTAACTTAAAATAAACTTATTAAAAAATTTAAACTTTACTCTTATAATTATCTTCCCTCCAGGCTTGCTTTGGCCCCAAATACTCATGGGTGAAGTATTTTATATTCTCGTCGCTCAAAAATCGCATGCCACTAGACGAGCCACCACTGCATGTCGCCTCGATCGCCCCGACGCCGCCCAGTGCTGCGCCTTTACCCTTCAGCGCCGCCTCCACCTCACACATGTACACGCGTACATGCATGCATATGATTTCACTCGACCGTGAATCCAAATTGCAGCGATGAACGGAGGAAATTTTCGCCCGCCTCTACTCGCCGTTCGACGATCCAACCGTATAGATTCGTTCGTGGAGTCGAGCTCTCCAACTTTCATGTTAAACGTTTCAGCTAGTTTTTCTCCTATCTCGCCATGAAATAATGACCGTTGGATGGAGGATTTTAATGGCGGTTGAAATATCTTATAGGGTTAGGGTTTTGCAAATGAGGAGAAGCAGACGGCTATTTATAGAAAATAAATCCGACACTACTCACACATTAAAATTTCGAACTTCAAACGAAGCGTACCGCCTGACGTTTCTAATGTTTTACCCCTATTCCAAATACAATGGAATATGTATCAGAGGCCAATTCCATCCTATACAAAAGATAAAGTTTCAAAGTCAGTTTATTTTAATTATAACTACTTTAATTAATTTCTATGCGTTTCGAACCCGGATGATCAAACAAGAAGTCCAATCGACACGATATTCGACAGCATATTATAATTCATTATTACGGATCCAATGAAACTGGTATTTGTTGAAATCCAAGATAGTGTCAAAAATGACTATTTTTACACGTTAACTAAAAGGAGTAATTTTTGATTTCTATTTATTCACTTTTAAATCAATTTTAAAAATTTACTAACTTCATTCTAATTCAAATAGAATTTAAATCAACTTTATAAATCATTTTCATTCACTTTAAATTCAAGATTAAACTATTGAACAATTTTAAATATTAAATCAAACAGTTAAATTATCAAATAAATTAGTATATTTGAAATATAAGTTATTCAACTTATAAAATTTACTTTTAAATATTTAGAGTCAAATAAATATTTCAAATTCAAATGACTGAGATTCTGGATCATTACATTCTCCCCTTCTTAAAAAAATTTTGTCCCCGAAATTAGCAAATAAGAAAAATGCCACAGAACTCATTAAATTTTCAAAAACAATAGTTAAAATAGATTACCAAATTCATTCAGACCTTTTAACTTTTCTTGAAATCCATTAGTTAAACTTCTTCCAAAAACTTTTGTAAGTGTTCAAATGCATTCATAGTTATTACCTAATAATCTTCCAAAAATTAACTAATGTCATTCAAACTTATAACTCAAAATTTAAGATTTAGTTATCAAATTTTTTCTAAAATTCTCCAAAATTTCTAACGCCTTAAATTATGAAAAATTTCACCAGCGTCTTCTTTGCGCGGTTCGATCATAGTAAATCACAACACATATATATCACAAATATACATCTCATCTTCGAGGATGACGCGTCCTGTTAGGTAAATATATAAAAGTACGATATGTAATCTGAGATATGTACCTTTTATTATATTAGCGAGCATATACAGCTAATATAGCACGAAAACGAGCTCCAAATGCGAAGCAAACGCCATCCGCACCTACTAAACACTCAATAGCAAATGAGAAAAAGTATATAGAAAGTAATATCAATATATAACATATATTAATACAACAACTATATGTAAATATAGCAAATGAACAAAACCAACAAATGTAAGCATTAAACAATTAATATTCATCCTTTTAATACATAATCACATCAATTTACATTTTATAATGTCAAAATTCAATTTATTAAACCCCATACGATGTAAATATATCATTTGTACACAAAATCACATCTGATCACTTACTCGATCACACAATTTCACTTCCAAACTAGTATCGTTCACACAACTAACTAGTGCGGACTCAGATCCAGTTCCCTGATTAGAAAAACCGTCATCCTCCTTGCGTAGCCATATACTGTGATACAGAACATCCGGATCGATCAAAAATCCACATCCAGGGTTCGCCGTCAAGAAATCGGGTGAAAAAATCCTAACTTGGATCGGTGTAAACCGCCTTGAAATCATATACTCGAAAATGATCAACAATTATGTGAACAAAATAATATACATACAACTTACATATTTATTCCATTTGGTTTCTTATTATATCTCATTCTTATTCCCATTTCTTTTATTTACATTCAGTATCTTTACATTCATTCGATTCGTATTCACTTTAAAATCAAATTCAATTATTCATATTAATTCCACTTACATTCAATTCATTAATATTCACTTATTAATCATCACTTCTTGAATTTCACTTTATATTCAATTCATATTTAACAACATTTCATTTCATAACCAATTTGCTTAGTATATCTTCTTAAATATTAAAAAACACTTAATAAATCATTCCATAAAATTATTTACTTAAGTTTATAAACATTTTATTCAACACTTCTTTTATTTATTTTCACTTCAACACTTAAGTTAATGTAACGACCCGAATTTTTCATCGTTTGATTTTGAATATTTGAATGGTTTGAAAATATTGAATTTGAATTATAGATTAATTTTGAAATATTTAAAAGTTAGTTTTTAACTGGAATTTCATATAAAATTATTATTGGATAATTTAGTTATTTAAATTAATAAGTGGAAATTGGTCAAAACATTGTATCTTGAGTTTTTAGCTCGATAAAAATAATTTAAAGGCTTGTAAAATTTATATTAATAATAATGAAGATAATATAAGTTTAAAATTGAATTTAAAGGTGATCCGTTCAATTTTAAAAATATATCGTTTAAATTAGCGTAGATAAATTGCCTTCCAAGTCATAGTCTTGAAATTCGACGAACCTAGTTCCATTGGATTCGTAATAGTGTATTATTATCGGATTTTAAATTTTGTAGTGTTTGAAGTTATCGTTTGGTCGTACGGGATATAAACGATTTGAACTTAATATTGAAATTTAAATAATAATTGGGTCCAAAAAGCTATCTTTTCCATACGATCAATATAGGACTCGAAACCTTTTCCATTCCATTTAGAATAGGGGCATAAAATTATAAACCTCTAGCGGGACGCTGCAATAAGGGTTCGAGATTTTAAGCTATATAAGCGGAATGATTTAAAATTTAAATAATATAATTATATGTATTGGTTGACAAGATTTCCATCAGTTCGTTTTTCCTTCATTTCAGGTCACTGTAGATGACCTATTGGAGTACGTGAATCATCTTCTCTTTTTTAAGGGGTATGGCCGAACATTTCATTAAACAAATTCGAAAAAAAAGAGGAGAAACAAAAAAAATTAAGTCGCGTATTATCTTATCCTTTCACAAATATAAATCGAGTTTTTCCCTTTTATTTTGATAATCGAAATCCTTCTTGCTCGCCAAAAAAAAGAGGAAATCGAAATTTGTTCGAAAAAAAATAAGGAGTCATCGCTGTCGAAGAAAGGGGTAGGCTGGGTAGTCGTAGTGATAGCGCTCGCGTTCATGTAGTGCGTGAGGGTGGAGGGATACGATCGATCTAGGGTTTGATGAGGTGGGCATGAATTAACTCGTGGGCATGGCAGTGAGTGGATGGTGGGGACATTGGTGGCGGTCAGTGAGGGCAAGGGTGGAGCGGCAACAGCAGATGGGAGGCGCTCCTTGGCGTCGAATACGATGGCTTGAGGGGAAGTTTTGGCTAGGGCTTGATGATCTTGAATCGCATGGTAGGTGGACAGTCATAGGCATGCACATGGTGGCACTTGGCGAAGCAAGGAAGTGGCAGTGTCCAAACGTTGGAAGCGATTTAAGGCTTCAGGTGTTGGATTCTGGAACAGAGGAAGGTATTCGTTCGGAGTTAATTAATTTGTTAATTGAATTTATTTGCCAAAAAATCCAAAATCATAATTATGATCATTTTGTTTAAAATCGTATTTATTAATATGAGGTTAAATCATGAGGAATTAGTCGTATAGGATTCGAAGCTGTGGATTCTTCATAATAAAATTAATGCGAGAAAATTAGAAATTTTAGAAAAAAGCAAAGGTGAGAAAATGCTCACTTGTTTGGATTTCCAATTAAATTTTAAATAGTTAAAAAAGATATTGGATGCTTAGTTGATTTTATAAATTATTATCTGTTGAATGTTAAATATATATATAGTAGTATATATTAGTATTTGAAGTGATATTCCCACATACTATATTGGATGAGACCTTATGCACCCCGCATTATAGCAGATGACCGCATATATCGCGATATCCCCCTCGAAGTGGGATTGGTATTATATTATGTTGTATTAATATCTGTGGATGTAGGGAAACATGTTGGAGGGATCCAACTGGACTCCTTAAATATGTTGTTATTTGTATATATAGTAGTATATGATTTGTGTAGAATAATCTATCATAGATTATAGTAGTATTTGGAATTATTGTATGCTATTGTAGCACTGGCCTGAAATTTTGATATTTTAAATACCATAAATATATTTTTAAAGTGGAAGGAATTAAAGGATATTTTTGATATAAAAATATTTATTTTAAAATTGGGTTTATTTAAAAAGAATTGAATTAGAAAAATATATTGGATTTTGATTACACTTAACTATTGTGAGTTATTAGATGGGAATTTTAAAGTAAATTATTCCAAAATTTTTTATAAATGATATCCTGGAAATATAAAAAGGAGATTAAAATCAATATTTTAAAATAGATTGGAAGTATAAATGGAAATTATAAGAAAGGAATTTATATAATGGAATTTTATAAATAAGATTTGTTTATAAACAAGTAAAACCCAAAGAAGCTTATAAATTTATAAAAGGATGTTATAAATAAGGAGAGGATGGTCAGTTGGTAAAATGGAAATATAGATTTACGATGTGAATTTATATCGAGTTATGAAAATCGTTTGGGAAAGAGGTATTGGAATCTATTTTTGAATGTAAGAATAGCGGTAAAGTTGAGATATAATCGATGTGATACGAATCGAGAGGAATTTATAAATTGAAATTGGCAATGTTGAATTTTTAAAATAGATTTTTGTCACGGAATTAAAAATTGTCTTAAATGGGATTTTGAATTACTACACTATGTAACTAAAAATTATTTATAATATTCCGAATAGTTAGTTATTCTAATATTTAATATTTATCGAAATAAAAGTCTAATCTTATAAATTAGCTTTGTAAAGTAATTAGTTATTTAAAAAAGATTTGGAAATGAGTTATCGATGCTTAAAATGTTTTGATATTTCAAATTTGCTTAAAACATATTTTAAAATAAATTATTATCCTAAAAAATACTTATTATATGTATATAGTTTTAAAAGATTGTAACTTCTTTATAAATCCTCTCGAGATTGCGAGTGAAGTTATTTAGTGGATATAATTTTATAAAGGGAAAATCTTGTAATAAAATTTTTGGAACTTAAGGGAGATTCTGAAATATTGGAAATAAGAACTTCGGGTTTGAATCTGAATTCAATAAGAATTTATAAATAGATAGAAGAGATATAAGTATAATAAAATTAAAAAAAAAGATTTAATGTGAATTTCAAAGACTTATGGGATAAGTCATGAAACATACTCTTAAGTATCGATATTTGAAGGATTTTGGAAGAAAAGACTTAAAATATTTTCCTAAGTATAGAAAAGGGGAAATGAGGAATATTTCTAACTTTTGAGATGTGTGCAAATATGTTGTTACGGATTTGAGTATTTGAAATTGTTTTCAAATGTTGGAAGGAATTGATATATCTTTTAAAGTTATTTTGAAAATAAATATTTCGGGAAAATTAATAATAAGGACAAATGATTGCTTATGGATGTTAAATTGATGGTTAAATAACCGGCTATCGATATTGGCTAATTTCATTAATCGTTTATAAAAGACTATGATCAGATTTAATTATTCGAAAAACCACTTCGATTCGGTTTGAACATTACGAAAGAATACCGTGAAGATGATGGAGATGGTGATTCGATTTGTCCAAACGCAGGACAACTTATATGGAAGAATGCTATTAGAACATCGTCATTTGAGGATGATGAGCATTCTAAGTAAAATTTTGTTCTTGAAAGGTTACGCTTAGCCTTGAGCCTCATTAACCGGGAATGACTAAAACAGGGGAGTTGCAGCAAGGTTAAGTGAGTCGCATCCGAGTACGGTATGTTATCGCCTTTCTAGATATCCTCGGAAACCTTTATTTTATGGATATGGTTGTGCATGGAAGGAGCACTCGATGGTAAGGGTGGGAACACTCGGGGCGGTAACATATTCGGTCTATCCAGGTTAGGGTAGGCCAGTCTTGTGTAGTAGGGGATCCCGGCATGGTCCTCGGTACATTGTTCAAGAGGTGCACTGTGGCGGGCGGTACCCCAATGGCCCAGTCATTCGATGGAATCCAATCTCCAATAAGAGCCATACAGTTTTGATTGTGCCCAACTATGTTGGAATGTGAGATGCAAGCATTTCAACTATTTTCTAATTACTTTCTATAGACATTATTATAATATCGGACGATTTTGATAAAAATGATTTTGGTTATCGTAAGGTAAAAACATGTTGTGTTTATTTGTGACGTAGTCTTGCAAGATACTTTTGCTTCAAAGGAGTTTGAAAAGTTGATAATTCAAATTGAGTTGTTTACTCATGTTGGTTTTGCAGACTGACTCGGGTGTTATTTTATTATAATGCTCGGGTCAGACCGAGTACCACAGATTCAGGTTAAATGCTATGGAGCTCAGTAGACTAGCTAGAGGAGTTTCAGACATATTTCCATACTTGACTTATATTCCGCTGTGTAAGGACAAGTTACGACTGTCCAGTTTGATGTATTGATTGTTGTACTTTGATGATTGTAAGTATATAAATTGTTGCATATTCTTTTGTATAAAATATGTTATTATATATTATATTTTATTCCATTGCGATTGTGAGATTCTGTGTTGTTGTTTCTATTTTTCTTCTATCTCTTTCTTCTTCTTACCCTAAAGATTCGTATTTCCGTCCAATTTGAGTTGAAATGAGGTGAAACATTATCGACTCAAAGGGGTATGAATTTGCGGGACTTCACATTTGGTATCAGAGCTGAAGTTTAAGCGAGATCCTTGGCTTTAGTGGGGATTACTCTTTAAAGATAGAGTCCGTAGTACTTTAGAACGAGTTGGGTGTAATAATAGATATGAGCGCGTATTTGTTAGTGAATATAAATGGTTTTATATGTATTGACTTATTGGTTAAGTGGTTTATAAATTCTTATCGAATAGTGGGACTCCACTAAATCGATAGGAGTTTCTACTTGAACATGATAAACTGACACAGTACGGTTTTGAAGCCGGTAAATGAAATAATTTTACCCAAATTATATTTTTATGTAAAGAAGATAGTTTTTAGAAATTATTATAGCATATTAAAGTGTTTGGTTGATAATATTACAATCTAGATGAGACTATAAAATTTGAAATGGTTATATATATATAACCAAATAAACATTGCATAAGTATGGATTATACAATTGAAATAAGACTTGATTAAAACTAGAATTTAAAAAAAAAATTAAATTCCGGAGATTTTTGGAAATGTTTTTCCAAAGTATTTTAAAGATAAATAATAGTAATATTATTTTTGAAAGGATTTTGAATAGAAAATGTTTTTTAAATGGATTTTTAAAAGTGATGATAGCACTGAACTCACTTCAGCCGCTGGAAAATGATCCTGGTGATGACCCCGCAGCATCATTAGTATTCATTTTCGAGTTTCTAAGTGAATGATTGCCACTGGTGTGGGTTGACATGGAAATTTTTGGGAAGAACAAGTTTCGTTTGGAAGTTCCGAAGGAAATTTGTTTGGATAAAAACCAAGGTTGGTTTAAAATTTGAAAAGTGTGATTTTGGGATATTTGTGACTTCAAAACGATTTGGAATAAATGCCGGGTGTTTGAATTTTGGAATCCTTATTTAAATAATTTAGAGATCATTAGGAAATAAGTTATAAACTTATAAATTGAGAATGATTCTACATGAGAAAAGAAAAATAAGGAAATTGAGTTTGTAAATGAATTTTAACTTGAGTAAAGTTAAAATGGATAAAATTAAAAGTGAAAAGGTTAAAACAAAATTTAACTCAGATTAAGTTAAATAAATTAAACTTTTGAAATTTAATTGACTGTGATTTGAATGGAATAAATTAGTGAAGTAGACTAGTTAAATGGATTAAATTGGGATGTGAATGAACTGAATTGGAAAATAAAATTTAAATTGAATTGAGAAATAAAATTGACTTGAATTTGGATTGAATTGAAATAAAATTAAATTGAGTTATATATGATATTGAATGGAATGGAATTCTTACTTAAATAAAACATAAGAAATGGTATGAAGTTTAAATTTAACATAAGTTAAGCTAAATAAAAAAATTGTATTGGAATAAAAAAATTCAATAACTTAAATAAATTTAAATTTATGAAAATAAAAATATTCTTGGGCTACAAATAAGTGTATAATCTCGAGTTAAAAATAAAAATAAAATGTGAATGTACTCGAGCATGGAGTTGACCGAAATAGGTAAAATAAGCCGTCTACTTATAAAATTGGAAATTGGAATAGATAAACCAAAATAAAATGGTTTGATATTTTGGTAATGAAATAAAAATCAAAATTGAGTTATAAAATAAATTTGAACCCAAGAAGATCGAAATGAAGTGATTTTTGAAATAAAAATCAAGTATTGAATTATAGAATGAAAGTGAACTAATTAGATAATTAATTAGTCAACAGAATATTGTAATGGAACTTAACTTGGTGGAATAAAAATTGATTGTAGATTAGAAATGGATTTTGAAGTTAAACTTGAGAAATGAATAAAATTCGATTTAGATTGTAAGAGAATGAAATATAATTGATATGTTATCGAATGAAATGAAATTAGATTAAAATAGAGACGGTCTGCAAATAAATTCAATTTGAGAGCAAATAGATTGAAAATGGCCTTAACATTAATTAAATGAGGTCGAGAATGAATTGAGTATGGAAATTAAAATTTGAAGTGGGATAAGTGAAAAAACTAATTAAATAGATTAGTAATTGGTTTGAAGTTTGATTGAATAAAAATAAAATACAAAGTTGAAAGGAAATTTGTTTGCAAATAGCAATGAACTTAAGTTGTTGGTTAAAATGACTGAAACAAATGACTTAAGTTAATATTTAATAGAAGCTTGGCTTCGAGTAAATTTGTAAAATGGCCATTTAGTAAAAATGGCATGAATGGTTCCGAGTTTAAATAAAAATAGATTTGAATGTGATGAATGTGAAAATGAATGGAATGGAATCGAATTGATTGTGAATGAATTTAAAGATGGAATAGAATTAAATATGAACTGAGTTAGAATCAAATTAAAATGGCTATAAACTAAAGTGGATATTTCATTAAGTGAATATTGCTGAATTTGCATAGAAAATATGTCGTTTGTTGTAAACAGAAGTAAATAAAATTTTATGAATTAATAGAAGTGAATAAAATTGATTTCAGAATCAATTTAGAATGGATATAAGTTTGATTGTTTTAAAATTAAATTGAATGCATGTAAAGTGAGTTTTAGACCACTTAAATTAAATGGAATGGTATGAAAATCGAGTAAAAGCAAATTGAACTAGTATTGGAACGTTGTAATTACTTATGAATATTTGCTTAGCGTGCTAGTTTATGGAAACTTATATGTTTTTACTAGTAAATAAGTGAAATGTTATTTAAATTTATGTTTTAATACTTACATGTTTAAATTGAGTATGTACAGGTACCTAGAGGCCGTTTGGCTAGACTTTGATTGCGCAAATTGCAAAATAAAATAAGCCGCTCGCTTAAAAATGCTAAAATAAGTATGTTTTTGGATTAAATACTACGAAAATATAGAATATTGTTATATATTTTGTTTTCCGACCGTGTGAGTCAATGTATATATATTTATCTCTCTTGTCATTTTTCAAATGGTCCTCCGTATAAAGGAGGCTTCGCAAAAAAATTCAAAAATTTAGGGTGTTAGAAAAATTTTGAAAAAAATATTTGTTAAAGGCAAACTGATTTCAAATTGAAATTGAAATAAGAGTTTTGGAATTAGAATTGAAAACTAATTGTTTGGGTAAAGACTAAAGGATTAGAAAAGTGAATATTGAATTTTGACTAAGAGGGGTTTGGAAATGTTAATGGGTTTAGAGCATTTTCCTACCTTAGCAATTTCGCGGATGAAATTCTTTTAAGGGGAGAGGAATGTAACGACTTGGATTTTTCATCGTTTGATTTTGAATATTTAAATGGTTTCAAAATATTGATTTTGAATTATAGTTTGATTTTAAATATTTAAAAGTTAATTTTTAACTAGAATTTCAAAGAAAATGATTATTGAATAATTTAGTTATTTAAATTAATAAGTGGAAATTGGTTAAAAAATTATATCTTGAGTTTTAAGCTCGATAAAAATAATTTAAAGGTTTGTAAAATTTATGTTAATAATAATGAAGATAATATAAGTTTTAAAATTGAATTTAAAGGTGATCCGTTAAATTTTAAAATATATCGTTTAAATTATCGTATATAAATAGACTTTTGAGGCACGGTCTCGAAATTCAACGAAACCAGTTCCATTGGATCCGTAATAGTGTATCATTATCGGATTTCAAATTTCGTAGCGTTGAAGTTATCGTTTGGTCGTACGGTATATATACGCGTTGAACTTAATTATCGAAATTCAATATAATAATTGGGTCCAAAAGGCTATCTTCTCTATACGATCGAATTAAGACTTCAAACCTTTTCCATTGCATTCGGAATAGGAGTATAACATTATGAACGTCTAGCAGCATATCGCGATAAGGGTTCGAGATTTTACCGTGAGCGGAACAGTTTAAAATTTAAATAATATAATTATATGTATTGATTGACAAGATTTCCATCAGTTCTTTTTGCCTTCATTTCAGGTCACTGTAGATGACCTATTGGAGCACGTAAGGAACTTCTCTTTTTTCTAAGGGGCATGGTTGAACAAATTCAAAAAAGGAGGAGAAATGAAAATAATTAAGTCGCATATTACCTTATCCTTTCACAAATATAAATCGAGCTCTTCCCTTTTATTCTAATAATCGAAATCCTTCTTACTCACATAAAAAAGAGGAAATCGAACTTCGTTCAAAAAGAAAAAATCAGGAGTCATTGCGGTCGAAGAAAGGGAGAGGCTAGGTAGTCGCGGTGATAACGCTCGCGTTCATGGAGCGCACGAGGGTGGTGGGAGATGACCGATTTAGGGTTTGATAAGGTGGGCATGAAAGAACTCGTGCACGTGGCGACGAGTGGATGATGGGACCGTTGGTGGCGGGCAGTGAGGGCGAGGGAGGAGCGGCGACAGCAGATGGGAGGCGCACCTTGGCGTCGAATACGATGGCTCGAGGGGGAGTTTTGGCTAGGGCTTAACGATTTCGAATCAGGTGGCAGGTGGGACAGTCATAGGCACACACGTGGTGGCACTTGGCGAAGCAAGGAAGCGGTAGTTGCCAAACGTTGGGAGCGATCTAAGGCTTCGGGTATTGGATTCTGGAATAGAGGAAGGTACTCGTTTGGAGTTAACTAATTTGTTAATTGAAATTATTTGCTAAAAAAACCAAAACCAAAATCATAATCATAATCATTTTGTTTAAAATCGAATTTATTCGTACGAGGTTAAATCACGAGGAATTAGTCGTATAGGATTCAAAGCTGCAGAATCTTAGCAATAAAATTATTGTGGGAAAATTGTCAATTTTGAAAAGAAGCAAAGGTGAGAAAATTCTCAGTCATTTGAATTTCCAATTCAATTTTAAATAGTTGAAATAAATATTGGATGCTTGGTTGGTTTAATAAATTATTATCTGTTGAATGTTAAATATATATAGTAGTATATATTAGTTTTTGGAGTGATATTCCCGCATACTATAGCGGATGAGACCCTATGTGCCCCGCATAATAACAGATGACTCCATATACCGCGATATCCCCTCGAAATGGGATTGATATTATATTATGTTATATTAACATCTGTGGATGCAGGGAAACGGGTTGGAGGGACCCAACTGGATTTCTCAAATATGTTGTTATTTTTTCATATATAGTGGTGAATGTTTTATGTAGAATAATCTATCATAGATTATTGTAGTTTTTGGAATTATTGGATGTTATTGTAGCAATAGCTTGAAATTTTGATATTTTAAATACCATAAAGAGTGAAAGGAGATTTTTATACAAAAATATTTATATTGAAATAAAGTTTACTTAAAAGAAATTGAATTAGAAAATATATTGGATTTTGATTATACTTAACTATGTGAATTGTCAGATGGGAATTTTAAAATAAATTATACAAAGAAAATTTATAAACGATATTCTGGAAATATAAAAAGGAGATTAAAATCAATATTTAAAAATAGATTGGGAAGTATAAATGGAAATTATAGAAATGAATTTATATAATGGAATTTTATAAATAAGATTTGTTTATAAACAAGTAAAACTCAAAGGAGCTTATAAATTTATAAAACGATGTTACAAATAAGGAAATGATGGTCAGTTGATAAATTGGAAATATATTTTTACGATGTGAATTTATATCGAGTTGTGGAAACTGTTTGGGAAAGAAGTAGTGGAATCGATTTTTGAATGTAAAAATAGGGGTAAGTTGAGATATAATCGATGTGATATGAATCGAGAGGAATTTATAAATTAAATTAGCAATGTTGAATTTTTAAAGTAGATTTTTGTCGTGGAATTAAAAACTGTCTTAAATAGGATTTTAAATTACTACACTATGTAACTAAAAATTATTTATAATAGTATGAATAGTTAGATATTTTAATATTTAATATTTATTGAAATAAAAATTCTAATTTTATAAATCAGCTTTGTAAAGTAATTAGTTATTTAAAAATGATTTGAAAATGAGTTATCGATGCTATTTAAAATGTTTTGATATTTTAAATTTACTTAAAACATATTTTAAAATAAACTATTATCCTAAAAAATACTAAATTTGTATATATAGTTTAAAAGATTGTAATTTATTTGTAAATCCTCTTGAGATTGCGAACGAAGTTATCTAACGGATATGATTTTATAAAGGGAAAATCTTATAATAAATTTTTTGGAACTTAAGGGAGGTTCGGTTGAAAATACGAACTTCAGGGTTGAATCTGAAGTCAATAAGATGTTATAAATAGATAGAAGAGATTATAAGTAAATATAATAAAATTTTGAAAACAAAAGGAGTAAATTTGAATTCCGAAGACTTATGGGTAAGTCGCGAAACATACTTTTAAGTATCGATATTTGAAGGATTTTGAAAGAAAAGACTTATAATATTTTCTTAAGTATAGAAAAGGGGAAATGAGGAATATTTCTAACTGTTGAGATGTGTGGAAATATCCTGTTACGGATTTGAGTATTTGAAATTGTTTTCAAATACCGGAAGGAACTAATATATCTTTTAAAGATATTTTGAAAATAAATATTTTTGGAAAAATTTATAATACGGCCAGATGATTGCTTATGGATGTTAAATTGATGGTTAAATAACCGACTATCAATATTGGCCGATTTTGTTAATCGTTTCGAAGAGAACGGGATCAGATTTAATTATCCGAAAAACCACTTCGATATAGTTTGAACGTTACGAATGAATACCGTGAAGATGATGGAGATGTTGGTTTGTTTGTTCAGACCCAGGACAACTTGTATGGATGAATGTTATCAAAACATCGTCATTTGAGGACGATGAGCATTCTGAGTGAAATTTTGTTCTTGAAAGGTAACTCTTAGCCTCGAGCCTCGTTAACCAGGAATGACTAAAATAGGAGAGGTGCAACAAGGCTAAGTGGGTCACACCCAAGTAGGTTATGTTATCACCTTTTTAGATGTCCTTGGAAACCTTTATTTTATGGATATAGTTGTGCATGAAAGGAGCGCTCGATGGTAAGGGTGGGAACACTATGGGTGATAACATATTCGGTCTATTCAGGTTAAGGGTAGGCCGGTCTAGTGTAGTAGGGGATCCCAGCGTGGTCATCGATACATTGTTCTGGAGCACACTGTGGTGGGTGGTACTTCAGTGGTCCAGTCATTCGATGGAATCCATTCTCTAAAAAGCGCCGTACGGTTTTGATTTTGCCCAACTATGCTGAATTGTGAGATGCAAGCATTTTAGCTATTTTCTGTTTATTTTCTATAGACACTTTTATAATGTCAGATGATTTTCATAAAAATGGTTTTGGTTATCGTAAGATAAAAACCCGTTGTGTTTATTTTGGCATGATCTTACGAGATACCTTTGTTTCAAAGGATTTTTTAAAAGTTAATAATTCAAATTGAGTGTGTTTTCTCACGCTGGTTTTCTAGACAGACTCGGTTGTTATTTTATTATAGTGCTTGGGTCAAACCAAGTATCACAGATTCAGGTTAAATGCTATGAAGCTCAGGAGACTAGCTAGAGGAGTTTTAGACATATTTCGATACTTGACTTATATTCCGCTGTGTAAGGACAAGTTACAACTATTCAGTTTGATGTATTAATTGTTGTACTTTGATGATTGTAAGTATATAAATTGTTACAGATTCTTTTGTATAAAATCTGTTATTATATATTATATTTTGTTCCGCTGCAATTGTGAGATTCTGTGTCGTTGTTTCTATTTTTCTTCTTTTTCTTTCTTCTTCTTGACCTAAGAATTCGTATTTCCGTCCAATTTGAGTTGAGCTGAGGTGAAACGTTGTCGACTCAAAGGGGTAGGGATTTGTGGGCCTTTACAATTCATTTCCATTTCTTAGTTCCATTACCAAATTCACTTTTCTTAACATTCATATTCAATTTCTATCAAACAACATTCTGAAGCATATCTACTTCTTTTCACAACTCAAAGTTGAAGTGCATCTATAACTTATGTTCATCCTCAATTCAAAATTCTAATTCTAATTCATTTATCTTGTTTCATCAATTCATTAAAAATTCAATTTTCTTTCATCCCACTTCACTTAACTTTAAGTTGAATTTCATTATTTATAATTCAAATTCAATAGATTTCTTTTCTTCTTAATTTTCTCATTTAATTAATTATATATTTGTTTTTACCTTAACATTATTTATATCCATAAGTATACAAATTATTTTGCTTAAAATTTCATTTCATTTTTATCTAATTCATTTCAACTCGAATTCTATCACTTTCATTTAACTTTTCTTAAGTCAAACTTCATATATTTACTCAATTTATTTAATTTCATTTATTTAAATTTGCTCAAGTTAATTCTTTTATTTTATATATCTCAAATTCTAATTTCATTTTTGTTTGCTTAACAAATTATTCAACCATTTTAAAATTTGGATTCACTTATCCAATTCAAATTCATAAGTTGTAAACTTATTTCTTATTTATAATATTTCAAAATTTAAGTTTAAAAATCTATTTTCTTATATTTATCAAATCATACTTGGACAATTCATAATCAAAACTTTTTTTATCAAAATAAAACTTCAATAGAAAATCATTAAGGGTAACAATTTATCACTTAGAGACTCGAAAAGAATACCGATGATGCTGCAGTCATCACCCGCATTATTTTCCAATGACTAAAGTGACTGTAGTATTTTTTTAATATAATAATAATAACAACTTTTATTAGTTCACAGGCAACAAATGATAATAATCATTCAGTAGCAATCAAACATCCATATAGTTATACTAAATCCCAGAAAATTATTCCTTTATATATAAAATATAATTTAGGTAAAATTATTTCATTTACCTCATTTTAAAACAATATTATATTGACTTGCCTCATTTAAGTGTTTAGAAACCCCTATCGATCGCATGACGTCCCCTGCACTGACCAGAGTTCATAAACAACTCAACGGATAAATAAACACAATATAAAACATATTTTTAATCACTAACATACACGCTCATATATATAATATACTCAAACTCAATCTAGGGTGCTACTGGTCCAATCTATAATTAGTACCCATACAAAAGCCTAGGTGTTAGCAAAATCCTAAACTCTGATATTAGATGTGACGACCTGCAAATCCAATCCGTTTAGAGCTGACAATAACAATACATGTCCAGCCCCAAACCGAAGCGAAATATGAATAATCATTAGAAAGAAAGAAAGAAGAGAGAAGAAGAGAGAAGAGAAGAGAAGAGAAGAAAGAAAGAAAAGAAGAAGAAAGAGAAAACAGAAGAAAATAAAACAATTACAGAATGTCATATTTGCAGCAGAAAAACATATAATATCATATCGATGATTTTTACAAAAAAGAAACTATAATATAATGTACATACATCCATCAGAGTACAACAATCAATCGCTAATCATCAGCATGGACATATATAATAACATGTCCTTACAGTTACTGATAATTTAATAACAAAGCAGCGGAAAATAAACATATATGTGGAGTATGATCAAAAGACTTCCAACTCTCTTGCTGAAGCTCTAAAGCATTCAAATCTACATCTGTATATATACTCGATCTGACAGGAGCATTGAAAAGGGAAGAACGCCCGGATTAGTCTGGTAAATCAGCGTGAGAAAACACATCTCAAATGAATTTATTTTAAAGTTATAAAAGTGTTCTTTTACAAAACAAAGGTATCTCATAAGACACGCCCACATATAAACATGCATGCGTTTTTACCTTACGATAACCAAAATCTTTCATATCAAATCATGTTCTATTATACTAGTGTCTAGTAAACAAATAATAATTAAAATAGCCAAAATTGTTACCATTATTAAATTCCAGCACATTAGGCTCTACAGACAAAGCGCAATTTCTTATTGGAGAATAGATTTCCATACAAATGACTAGGTGAAGAGACTACCTTCAAATGGGTACATCTCTAGATGGATGTCCCGAGGACCATAGAACATCTGCTCCCTTACCAACACAAGACTGGTTTACCTCTGCACTTAGATAGTACCGAATATTTCATCCTCCGGTCGTTGCCGACCTATCCGAGGACTCGCATAGCATATATCCACAATAATTTACATCCCGAACGTCATAGCGGGAAGAAACATATCTAGAAGGGGATGATCATACCCTAATGGTTGCCAACCACATAGCCTTGCCGCATCCAACCCTTTTTCGGTCATTTCCTTGTGAGGCCAAAGGTCGCGTTCACCTTTCACATAGCACATATCACTTTCCTCTTTAAATGCCACACTGTCATTCTTTCGATCACTATTGGCTTTTACAAACATACAACCTATGAGATCATATGCTCAGAGGATGGTGTTAAGCTAAGAGAAGTTGTCTTCTCCACCAAAACATATTTACATTTATAAAGGTCAGCAATGCAATCTCAAAATGCAATGTCTGACATCCATCTATACAAGTTGTCCAAGAACAGGACAAACCAAATGCACTCTCCTACCACATCTTGTCGGGAATTACCCATAGGATTAGTAGCGAATAGTCCATGCATAAGATATTTCATAATGAAGAGGCACTGCTACTATATTTATATTGGGAGTTTATTCCCAAACTATCAACAAGCAGTCCTTCACTATGAAAATCCTAAATATCAGTATCTTCCAAACCTGCACATTGAACGCATATTCGTTGGTCTGAAGTGGTTCTCGGAATAAATCCGAACCCGGTCTTTCTAGACCAACAACGATAAATCGACCAATATTTATTTAATAGTTGGTTATTTAACTATCAAAGCAACAAACAACATCTAGCACCAAAAGCAATCACTAGGCTTTTAATTAATCTTTTATTAACTAAATCACTTTCTAAATATTCACTTCAATTAATCTGTAAAACTAT
Organism: Allium cepa; assembly: GCA_030765085.1. Taxonomy (NCBI): domain Eukaryota; kingdom Viridiplantae; phylum Streptophyta; class Magnoliopsida; order Asparagales; family Amaryllidaceae; genus Allium; species Allium cepa. The sequence continues at coordinate 308,848,668 of CM060931.1, forward strand.
ATATCCTCAAAACCATTTCAAAACTTACTATATTGCAAAACATTTCCATATACTTATATCTACAGTATAAACATATTCACAAATCAATTCAATTCACTTCCAACACTTAGAAAATATCTTCATATACTTATATCAACGGTATAAGCATATTCACAAATCACTTCACTTCCAACATTTAGAAAATATCATCATATACTTATATCAACGATATAAGCACATTTACAAATCATTTTAGGATAGGTTTATATTTTTCAAAGCCTCTTTACCAGGTCAAAATAAATGTTGCGTGATACATCGTTACAACAATCAAATAACATTTGTATAGGAACACTGGTATAGTACAGGCTTTCCTTACTTCTCGAAAACATCTATTACAACAATAAATGTTGAAATCTATGTTTCCGTTCCATATCACATTTTAAAACATCCTCAAAAACCCTTTATTTCTATTTAAAATCATCACTTTCCAAAAACATTTACTTTCAAAAGACAAATTTACTTTAAAACCATTACTTCATCAAAAATATCACTTCCAACGCTCCTTTAAATAAAAACCAATATTTAAATATCAACATAAAACATCTTCATATTTATAAAACCATTTTCATAAATCTCCTTTTGATTTTATAAAACTTCTATTTTATAAATTCCTTTATTTACAAATTTCTATTTATAAATCTATTCTTTTATAAAACTAATTTTACTATCAAAATCCACTTATAAATCCATTTCTTTATAAATCAAATCTATTTATAAAATCCATTTATAATTTCATTTAAAAATAAACTTCAAAACCATTTATGAATTCCATTTATAAATTAACTTCTTTATTTATAAAATATCACCTTATAAATCTTTTATATAAACTTATTCAAAAACCCATTTTCAAAATATTTCTCACAATTATATTTCTAAAACATCGAAATCATAACTTTTTATTTAAAAACAAATTCCTTTCTTTTAATAACCCAAAATTACTTCGAAACCCATTTCAAATCAAAATCATCATTTTCAACACTTCAGAATATCAAAATTAAAACCTAGTGCTACCATAGCACTAAATCAGTTAAATCACATCAAAACATCATCATGGCATCCAATCAATCATATATCATCATATATATGAAAATAAGTCAACGGTGGTGAGGAATACAGTTGGATCCCTCCAACCTGTCCTCTAGCATCACAGACAATATATAATTAAATAAATAAAATCAACCGCTTCGAGGCGTGATTTATATACAAATGGTCATCCGCTCATATATGGTAATGCAATAGGGTCTCATCTGCTCCAATAGGCGAGAATATATCCAAGCCAACTAATATATATATATGTGTGTGTGCGCGCGCGTGTATATATAATATCATTTATCATCTAAACAAGCATCTATTAACATATATAAAATTATTCCCACTTATACAAAAATATAAGCAGGTCAGGGAGAGTGAGTTTTACCCACAGAAAAAGCTAGAAATCGCCGAAGCGCTACATATTGAATTAAAATTGAACGGACGTTCAATTTAAATCAAAATTCCGACTAGCTCTTAATTCATCCAATCCAACTCCATAATATAGTGCTTGTCGATACGAACGCAGCGTAATTTGTCGTGCTTGAAACGGACCTCGTACGAGAAAGTTATGCATCATTAAACAATCGATAATTAATCATATTATTAACTTAAAATAAATTTATTTAAAAATTTAAAATTTACTGTTGTCATTGTCTTCCCCTCCAGGCAATAGGGTCTCATCCGCTATATATGGTAATGCAATAGGGTCTCATCCGCTCCAATAAGCGAGAATATATCCAAGCCAACTAATATATATGTGTGTGTGTGCGCGCGTGTATATATAATATCATTTATCATCTAAACAAGCATCTATTAACATATATAAAATTATTCCCACTTATACAAAAATATAAGCAGGTCAGGGAGAGTGAGTTTTACCCACAGAAAAAGCTAGAAATCGCCGAAGCGCTACATATTGAATTTAAATTGAACGGACGTTCAATTTAAATCAAAATTCCAACTAGCTCTTAATTCATCCAATCCAACTCCATAATATAGTGCTTGTCGATACGAACGCAGCGTAATTTGTCGTGCTTGAAACGGACCTCGTACGAGAAAGTTATGCATCATTAAACAATCGATAATTAATCATATTATTAACTTAAAATAAATTTATTTAAAAATTTAAAATTTACTGTTATCATTGTCTTCCCCTCCAGGCTTGCTTCTTCCCCAGGTACTCACGCGTGAAGTTTTTTTTTTCAATTTTCTTGTCGCTTAAAAATAGCACGCCACCAGACGTGCCACCACCGCACGCCGCCTCGATCGCCGCCGACGCCGCCCAGTGTTGCGCCTACACCCCCCAGCGCCACCTCCACCTCACGCACGTACACACATGTGTACGATTTCACTCGATCGTGTATCCAAACTATAGCGATGAACGGAGTTGATTTTCGCTCGCCTTGGTTGGCCGTTCGACGATCCAACCATATAGATTCGTTTGTGGAGTCGAGCTCTCCAACCTTCATGTTGGATGTTTTGGTGAGTTTTGCTCCTATCTTGCCATGAAATAATGGCCGTTGGACGGAGGAGTTTAATGGTGGCTGAAATATCTTTCAGGGTTAGGGTTTTGCAAATGAGGAGAAGTGGACGGCTATTTATAGAGAATAAATCCGACGCCATTCACATGTTAAAATTCCGAACTCCAAACGAAGTGTTCCACCTGGCATTCGTAATATTTTATCCATATTCCGAACACAATTGAATATGTATCGGAGGCCAATTCCATCATATACATAGAGTTTCAAAATCAATTTATTTTAATTAAAATTTCTTTAAATAATTTCTGTGCGTTTCGAACCCGCACGGTCAAACGGTAAGTCCAATTGATACGAAATTCGACAGCATATTATAATTCACTATTGTGGATATAATAAAACTTGTTTCGTTGAAATCTAAGATAGTGTCAAAAATGACTATTTTTACATGTTAATTAAAACGAGTAGTTTCTGATTTCTATTTATTCACTTTCAAATCAATTTTAAAAATTTACAAACTTTATTCTAATTCAAATAGAATTTAAATCAACTTTGTAGATCATTTTTATTTCAAATTCAAGATTCACTTATTTAATAATTTCAAATATTAAATTAAACAATTTATTTATCAAATAAACCAGTATATTTAAAATATAAGTTATTCAACTTATGAAATTTACTTTTGAATATATAAAATCAATTAAATATTCCTAATTCGAATGACTGAAATTCTGGGTCGTTACAAATTTAAAACCTAAATATTTCAAAATTTTAGTTTGCTTAATAACAACTAACTTAAATTCAAATAATTCATATTTATTTCATTAATATTTTAAATACAGCCATCTTAGCAATTGCTTAAAACCCAAATTCTTCTGTTCGTTACAAATTTAACAATTTGTTAAAATAGGAATTTGATATTTGATGAAATTCAGGTTTGTTCGATAAATTATTTTTATACAGTCATTTTTTGCAATTTCCTTAAAACGCAAGTTCAGCTATTCATTAAGAATTTAACCTTTTTTAACTAGGTTTGTGATAATTGATGAAATTCAGGTTTGTTTCTTTAAATTTTTTAAGACAGACATTTTCAGCAATTTGTTTGAACTTCTTTTGGTTTCTTATTGTAGTTCGTTGACTTCTGTTTTGTATGAGTTTTCTTAGGCTTGAAATATTATGTCAAGTTAGCATTCTCAATATGGATGTTTGATCATAATCAGTATTAAAATGTGTTTGTACATGAACACTCAGATATCAATTTATAAAAAATTAACCACCTACTAATCCTGCTGAGAGAATATGATATATGATAATTTCAGAGTGTATTACTTTAATACACAAATGAGGTTGCCCTCATTTCAGGCAGTAGACGATATTTTATTACTGTTGTTTTTTTATGATAATAATGATCGGTTATATGCTATAGTCAATTACATCTTAAACATATTTTTCTAAAAGGATTTTTGATAAAACCTTAGTGTTCTCGTTTCAAATAAAAAGCAATATATTTTCATATTTTTTCCTCTAAAAAGGCTACATTTGATGGAAAAAGCAATTGAAAATGAGTGGGATATGTTTCTTATAATTATCTTAATATTCTTACATCTTCTTTCGAACATACTACTCAATCTATTTATGCATTTCATCACTTGCCTAAAGAAAACCACATATGAAATTATGGAAGCTATTTGGAACAAATTTAAAGGAGTGGTTGAGCATTAGAAAATAAACTAGACACGTTGGTTTTTTTCCTAATTTAATTTGCTGAAACCATTTATATACATCTAAAATTCAAACTATTTAAAGTAACTTTTATGATCAACATATGACATGTTAGCTCTCTACCTTATGCAATAATTTAGTCTACCATTAATATCAACTAACTTTTCAACTACAGGATTTTGAGATGCTTGGAACCGCTAATAAAAAAGACATGGAACACATATCATCAACCCTAAAGGAGGGGCAGATTTATGACATTGTAGGAGTTGTAGTCAAGGTGCAGCACTAACCTATCAAGTGGTACCAGGACCTTACTGCATTGAGTTCTATGAAGGAACGGAGTTTACACCAATCACTCAATGCAAAACAAATATACCAATGCATCTTTTTTTCATAACACCCTACCAAACAATACTTTCGTGACTTGGTAGTTTAGATAACTTGACAGGTAAACCACAATCAAAATAATTTCACAACCCCATTTTCTCCACATTGACCACTATGAACTTTATCATGCATACACTAGTGGTACATTGGAACACATAAAGTGATTGCTAAATGCACACATGCATTGCAGATGTATGTGGCATACTAATAGGAATTTCAGAGAAAAAAGATACCAAGCATCATCAAAGTGGTCGTCCAATGCGGCTAAAGGAAATAAAGATTCTTCTTCGAATAGTAGCTTTACTTTGACTATATTTCTTTTCTAGACAAATGCACAGTCCATTTATAGACAAATGGTATAGTAAATATACTTTATTCAATAATAAAATGTTAAGCATGCTGTTTTCACCTTTTTTTAATTCATAACTCACAGTGACAGTAAGATTGTACTATACTTTGGGGTGATAAATCGGACTTGATCAATGTTGAAACTGTCAACACAAGTGATGGACCAACAACCGTTATAATCACGTTATAATCACTTCAACGATAGTAAAAAAGGACTTTAGTAAGTGCATTAGTCTTCCCCATTCCATCTTACTTCTAAACCATTTGATATAACACTGTTTATGGTACATATTTATCGGCATTATTCTATTTGCCTAATAGCTAACGAAGACCCCTTCAAATTAAGCTCCAGAAGTGCGACAAAAATTTACTTGAATCTTGATGTCCTAGAATGCAAAAATCTTCTTTCTAGGTACCATAACTTCACTCTACAACATTATCTTCTTCTATTGAAACAAAGGTAAATTGTAACTTTTCTTCCTTCGAATTCTGTGAAAATGATGCAAAGACTGAAGTATCAAAAAATGACATTTAGTTCACCTTCGTACCAAGGCAAGGAACTAACTATTGCTGAACTTCTTAACGAACTACGTTTAGAACCCTGTGTAGTATGAACTTCACTATTATGAATATATATTACATTTAAATGATCCATTCCACCAAAAGTTCCATTAATTATTTCACCTGTTTAGGGTACAAAATACAAGTTCGAGGGAAAGACTGTGAACGCAGATGATCTGTTTGGTTAGCGCTACCTTTCCTACAAGTGGTGTAAAGGAGCCCCCAAAAAAAATGGCGCTACCACACAGGCGCTCAAAATGCTCATCAAACATTGACGAACCACAATCTAGGTATTTTCTGTTAATTTTTATCTACGAACCATTGCCAATCTATCATTTTCGTATACCTGCACATATAGCTTTTACCACATAAATTATGATAGTCATTTGGTCCGTCTGTTTTGCACCACGATTTAAGTTCACCAATACCTACAAAAAATTTACTCCAGGTGATAAATAAAAGCTGTCTAAATCCATACAACGAGTTTGTACCCTTAGTTACTCTTATTTCTTACCGTTGAATAAATTCAACATCAGACATCACACCGCTACACATTCTAAAAGAACTTAGAGTCATTTTGCAGATTCAAACTGCTTCTAAATGTTCCTGACAAAACAGCCGGTATTAAATAGTCGTCTTTGATAAGGAAGTGGAAAACTTGCTTGGCCATAGTGTTCTTGAGCTTACACAAATGGCAGATCAGGTATGCAAAATCGTAGCACAATAACAAGTTGATCCACTAACAGTAACCACATTCCAAATATATGCCGCTCTACCGTTCTTTATTTACACTAAATTTGGCATTGATATTCAACCTTCGTCTGCTTAAATTAACAACTTGCTTTTGAACTAATAATGGAGTACATGAACAACTGAAGTTAAAAATGTTTTCAACATCCTATCTGGACTATTTTTGATGTTCCACATGAAACAAACCTTTTATGATTTCAAAAAGGGCGGGTCAAGTTTAGCAGCAAATAAAATATATGCATGCACGAATGTTTGCATAGGCAATACTAAAGGAAAGAACATCTTGATAGAGGTTACCTAACAATCCTTTTGCATTTACCGCTTCATTTCAAGTATGCAATCACCCGTCAAAATTACTAAATTATTAAAATATGAACAATGAATTATAGGATCATCCAACCACCATGGTGCATGGTCTGGAAACTACAGCAAAAAGTGACGGTCAAACAGTCAAGAAAAAGTGTAAAACAAAATAAAAAACTTGGATTTTACTGTTCTACTTTAATAAAACATACAACTTTTCTCGGTTTATGTTAATGAGTATGCTTGGCCAAACATGCCACTATATGTGCTCTTTTTTGTACTGTCATTGTCTAGCTACTCTGTTTGTGTTGTTTTCTATCTGTCTACTACATCTATGTTGTTTTCTTCATGCAAAAATATTATCTATATTAGCATCATCATTACTTTCAATTTCCACTTTTATACATTAATTTATCTATAGCCACAGCAATCGACAATCGACAATCGATTATTGAACTACCATGCGATTTCTCGCATCCAAGTGGCATTTGCCCCCGCTGTCCATTTTGTTTTTCAGGTCACATTTTTTGCAAAAACCAAGACAGTGCTGAAACAGTACTTAATTTAAATAGAACGATACATAACATACAACCATAGCCGGCCTAGTGGGCAGCCCAGTAAGCCCACGGGCTGGGGAAACCCACTGGACAAGGGCAACAGTCTAGCCATCAACCACTAAAATAAGCAACAGAAAGAAACAACACTCCAGCTTCTCCACCGAATCGATTAAAATTTAGGGCTTCTCAGTTTTAATTTTTTTCGCGCATTGCATATGTGCGGTCGCTAGTCGACCTCGGCTCCTCTAGTCTCTCCACCGAATCTAGCATCACACTCTGTCAATAATCCAGCACCTGCGGTCCTACGTCTCTCTGGTCCTTGTCTTCATTCTCCTTGTCTTCATTCTCCAACTGAGAATCTGAGATTCAATGTAAGCATTTGTGCTTGTTTTAATGGATTCAATGTGTAGTTATGTTTTGTTTCTTTTGAAATCAATCTAAATCAATCTACGAATTTGAAAGTTTGGAGTGGTTTGTTATGTTTTTTGAATTTAAAGATTCACTTCTGCAAATTACTATGGCAAAATGTATATGGACCGCAATGTATATTTTACGCAGATTGTTCCTAAAATCTTAATCCGTGAGATTTAGTGAATTTTACCCATTAAATCTTAGTCACACACAGTGAACCACATTCCTATACATATGGATTTTATGACAATGTTGACTGTAGTCAAATGGAAATACACACTTAAGCTGATTTTTCTGTGCTTACCTTGAATCCATTTGTGCTTTTAAAGAAAATATTACTTTTAAAGATGGATGATAGGATTTGGTTAGTATGATTCTATGAATTCATTCTCTCAGATTCTCAGTAACAAACCATTTGTGCTTTTAAAAATTACTAAAATACAAAAGAAAATATTACTTAAAAAACATGTTTACATTCAAATTAAGCATTTTGCGTGGATTCAATGGATTCAATGTGTAAAGTTGAAAGCAATCTGCAAATTTAAATAATATTTTGCATGCAAAGTTTGTTACAAATGGATATAAGAAGCCGCAAACCTACACATTAGCCAACAAAACAAGATTTGTTTAAATTAGTTTTGTATTATTTTAATGTAAGATCGGTCTTCCTTCTTACCGCTACACAAAAATAAGAGTCCAACTATAACAATCTTTACACACATACTGTAACATCCCGCCTTTTCGCACACTTTAAACGACACACGTGCCGATTCAAAGCATACGCAAGGGAGGAGTGTTATGGGGTAAATAAGAAAAATAGAGAAGAAATAAAACGAAAATAGAATCTCACAGCGGAAGGATAAAATATAGTAACAAGTATACAGTTCATAAACAGTTTACAAAAGCTTGATTTTTCTTATACAATGAATATCAGAGTTACACATACCAAATACAACAATGCAGCGGAATAGAAAGAGTGTGTAGTGCAATACTATATATAAAATAATACTGAATCTTCGTCTTCGTCCTCCAAAGCTAAAACCTGCTATCCTGAAACGCTCGGACTGACCCGAGCGAATTTGAAAAGACAAAAACACTCGAGTCAGACTAGAATATCTTATGTGAGTTAAATAAACAGAAATAAATATGAGTACAGTAACTCAAGAGATGCTCGGGATTTACATCTCCTAAGGATCCGTTAAACTATTTACTATGTAGTATATTGCGTTATTATAATAGTGTCTATTTATAAAATAAACTTACTTTTTAATAGCGTTAAGGGGTTACCCATATAGCCCTTAACACATAATAGTCCCAGTAGTCCGTCCAATATCATAGTCCCTCCTGATCGGGAAGCCACCAGAGGATACCACACGGGCTACGGGAGAAATCCAAACTCGTACAAGGCGCGATAGGGTAGGTGACACGGCACAACTAGGCAATGCCAGGGTAGATATACCAATTACGCTTCCGGGCCGATGGTAACGCGAAGCCGCAGCAACCGCCCACCTCGAAACAACTCCCCAAATCAAAAAAATAGAAGTGGCCACTGAATCAATCCAAAGTCATAGTATAATATCGAAGAGGAGTGTCCGATCAGAGGAATGACCTCATTAACCCGTCGATCGCTCCTGTTTTAGCCACCTTATGCCAACTCACGGGAGTCGGGTCCACGTATTTACCTTACAGGAATCGTCGCCACCAACCTACTTCATTCTGGAATCTCCACCGCGTACACGGTTAGTCAAAGTGGTTTTCGGTATCGACAGAGAGTATGTCCATATCCGATCCCGGTCTCTTTGCCAACCCATCGTTATTATAACACCGCGGTTATTTAAAACAGTTTATACTTTTAAAACCAGAATATAATCCATTTCAAAACCATAATATTACGATATCATTCCAAAACCCAAAACCATATTTTACCACTTATCCCAAATATAATTTCTTTCCAATAATAAAAAGGCTTTAACTTCATAATATCTGAAAATCGAATATTTTCAAAGCATAATATTTTTGGAAATCCATAATTTCAACCATAACTTTTAAAACTCAAATGGTTTGGATATTCAACGGTATATGAATTTCAAGGGCTTAACTTTACTGTCACTTTGTAAAGAAATAAGTTATATGGCTTTATGGAAATATTTCTTTATCTAAAGTTAAGACCATAATTTAGATATCACTCTTAAGTTCCAAAACCATTTCAATTTCCATATATATAAATCCATTGGAGTATTAATATTCAAAAACTAAAATTGGAATATATTCTTTCAACAAATTAAATGTTTTATTATTTAGTTTGAATATTCACATAAATCCTTAAACAACTCCAATTTCTAGTAATAAAACATATGTATTTTTCGATTCCAATTTATATTAGAATATTTTTCCAATTCAAATTCATATTAGAATATTCATTTCAATTTTTTCTTGGGAAAAATCCAATTATAAATATCATATCTTAAATTTCCAAACTTAACATTTAAACATATGATATAAATTTATCCAACTCCATTTTCTAAATTTTCTTCCATTTTACTAAGGGAATTTATACACCTTTTTATTTCAAAATTTCCAACTTTTCATGTACATAAATACGGAAGAAAAATATTTATACAGTATAAAATTTAAGATTATTATAAACCGTATTCCATCCAAACCATAGAAATCACATTAAAATAGTTATATATAGACCGCGGTGCCTGTATAAAATTTTCTATCCTATGGTCAAGTGATACGGATATTTATCATTTCAATCCGCAATTTAAAAATAAAACTTTGCGGTTTTATCATTTCAAACCACAATCCCGAAAAATGAAATATGCATGATAAATTTGCAAATTTAATGATATGCAATAAACATTCATTCATCAACAACATCCATCATCCAATCGCAACCATCAACCAATTTCAATCAATAACAGTATATATCTATGAACATATACAACAGGTAATAACTGTCAGTTTTTTTTTCCAAATTAAATTTATCAACTATTTATCTAACAGTTTACTCAATAATAATTTACATAACTGTTAACTAGCAGTTCTTATGCAAACAATAATTTCTAACAGCCAATTAATATGCAATCAATCAATTTAAATTAACAGCTAAATTCAAAAAAAATGCAATTCAACAGATATGGATGAAATAACATGCCCAAAAGCTCATAAATAAATTTCTATTCATTTCTAAAATTTATTTAACAAACATAAAAGCTTCTAGTAATTGTGAGTGGGTTAAAACACTCACCTTTGGAATTTAAATTGAATTTAAACCCGATTTAAACCCAAAAATTCGCCCGTCTCAGAATTTGTCCAAACCAGCGTCATCAAGTCCGGAATTAAATTACGATCCTAACGCAAAAAAAATCGTGTGAATCCGAATTCGTATGAGAAAGTTATTGGATAAAACGTGATCGAAATTCAAATTTAAATTAAAACAAAACAAACCACTCATAAACTGCCACGTCATCCCTGCATCATCCTCTCTACCTCACAGAACGCGGCTACAGGAACACGAGACCCCAACACCACCTACAGCCGCACCTTTGACCGCCTCCCCTGGCCACCACCGGCCGCCATTCGCCTCGGCACCATGGCCGTTGACTCCGCCTTGACCCCTGCTATCGGCCGCCCCCATCCCGGTTGCCTGAAATGGCCGCCGCCGCCGCCTAGAAATAGGGTTTCGAAACCCTAAAACGCCAAATTTGACCACCACCGGTCACTAAACTCCACCAGACCAACGTCGTTGAACTCCCCACAAGAATCTCCACCAAACCCATATCTTGATTTTGCCGATTTGATGAAAAATCAAAAACCCCTAAATCAAACCTTAGGGTTTTCGAATTTCTGACCTTTGACTGAGTTTCCAGGACGATTCGAGCATCGATTGCAAAAACAGATGTCACATATAGATTCGTATTGAAGAAATCTACAACATATAAATTTTTGGGAATTTTCTGAATACTTTGAATTTTCACTTTGTTTTGCAATTTGAAATTGGATCTGAGGAGCATCCATTGAGGAAGAAAGAATGGTTGAAGAATGAACGTACAGCATAAGCAAATAAAATGGGGCTAGGGTTTATAGCCATGCTTATATAGGTAGGCTAGAGATAGAGAAGATGGACTGGATAAGCGAACGTACGGAATAAAACACGGCCCAAAAAGCCCGCTATGCCTCCGGAATCGAATTTGTTAAAACTATATATCCAAATAGGTGTTTTAAAATATTCTGAACGCGATGGAAAAAGTTTCACGTCCAAATTTGGTCGTATGAAGAAGTTATGCTGAAAACAAGATTTCCAAATTGATTTCAAATTGATTTTAATAAAATTGATTTCAAGGCGTTTATCGTCCGTACGATCAAACGACAAGTCCGATCGATACGAAATTTGAAATCCTATAATAATTCACCGATACGGATCCGATGAAACTGGTTTCGTCGAAATCCGAGTCCGTGACAAAAATGGCTATTTTTAATATTATTAAATCAATTAAATAAATCATAAAAAATCAATTTTTATGTTTCAACTCCTATTATAGGCCAAATTTCATTACTTAGATAGTTCAATTAATCCCAATAAATTTAACAAGCTTGGATGTGAGTAAAAATTTATAGGTATATAAATTTGCAATTTTAATTCCTGCACTTTCTTATTAATTGGGAATTATAAATTTATTCTCACAAATTACCTAATCTTATACTTATACACTCTCATCTTAAACCAAATTAAATAAATAACTTGATTTCCATCTCAACTTACTTTTAATTGCAGTTAACCCTTTTCACCGTAATTAAAATTCCAAATTATAAATAAATTTTTATTCCCATTCCCTTAATTTTCTTAACTATTTATTTATTCAAATTTTCAATATTCAACATAAATAGTTTGGTTAAGTTCATTTATTTACCTTCTTCCTATGATTCACAGTTATGGATGTCAATATGATGAAGTTTACATTAGTTAAGATTTCACTCAATTGTTCTCTAAGTCAAATGTTTACAGCTTTCATTTAACTTTAATAACGTACTAATTTACGTTAAATTCCATTTTTAAATGAAGTAATTACCATTCGTTGAATCAAATACTCAATTCATAAATAAAGTCTTGTTTTCAAAAAGTTATATCACAAATGGTCAACTGAAATTTGAATAAGCTTTACTAAATTCTATGGTATTAAATGTTGCAATAAATCCAAATTGCCATGTCTTAAATCCAAATTACTAATTAAGTCTTGATTCCTTTATTATTCCTTTGGTTTTCAAATAAGTTTTTTTTTTTATGATGAATGTGAATTCAAATGAACAATGGAAACCCATTCCCATTTGATTTCACTATTCCGTTAAATATCTTCATATTCCAGCTAAATCAACTAACGTATGAATTAGCTATTTCAATCTTCATTAAATTGCGGTTTTTATACAATAGAAATTAAATCCCCTTTAACATATAAATAAAGGTTGATACCCATCTATTTACATTATATCACACTTGTGCTTCTATTTAGCTTTGTATAAATGTATGAATGCGGAGTCTTGCCTATTAACGTATTAAATAAGCCTTAAAATCAATTAATGCCCCTCCTTAGTTTAACCTCTTTTTATCCGTATTTATTTTTAGAGTAACCCTTGGATTAAATTCCCCAAATCACCAATTCAATTAATCATACCTTTCAATCCAAATGTAAATCTTCCACCTTTGAATTCTTATATTAAATGAATTTTATTCTAGGCAATATTTTTTTTACAAATGTTTACTAATTCCACATTTATAGGTTTCTTAAATTTTACTCCATCTAAAGGTGACCCATTTTTATTTCATTTCTATTCAATATATATTCATTTTATCCCATTCATTTGGTTACTGCGTTGAAATCTATTTATTACTAATACTAACGTTATTTTCATTAATTAAAATTGGATTCCAAATTTTTATTCAATACTCTGAAAAATAACTTACATATAAATCAAATCCTTTTTATACTTAATTCAAATTGGATTATATTCCAATTCCTATAACTAGGCCTTAAGTCACCATTTTACATAGTTTTAATTTAGCGTTTATTTAAATCTTCGTTTATCGTTTAGAATTTCTACTAAATTGAAATGCACAACTTATGAACTTTAACCAATTTAGTCCACCTAATAAATTTTCAAATGTTTGTGTGTATGTAATCCAATTCAGTTATTGTTACATTAATACCATTAAACCAACAAATTAAGACTTATAACTACAACACAACTTTCAGTTATTTTCAAATCTATATCATATAACCTTCTAAATCTCTACCTGTAATTACAGTTACTATCTAACTCCTACATTCATCCTTTTAAAAATCCTAAGACTTTAATTTTATACTGGATTAAATTAGCAAACATATAAATTAAATTTATAAAAAATCATAAATTTATCAGGTCGTTACAATCTCCCCCACTCAAAACTTTTCGTCCCCGAAAAGTAAAGAAGGGAGGAGGAAGAATAAACAGTACTTTTTATTTCAATTTTTAATTTATAAACAATATTTTCCTGGATTAATCCTCCTAAATGAAATATTCCTGTTTTATAATCATTATATCCTTTAATACTTGAGTTATTAAAGTTGGAAAAATATTTTAACAAAATTCTAAGTCCAAAATTTTCGAAAATTTTTGGCAGAGTCTCCTTTGTACGGAGGGACTCTGGAGAAAATATAATATCCAAATATACAAGTATATTACATATATAATCAAAATATTATATCCCAACACGGGAAAAATATATAAAATATCGCTTTAAACGTAATCCGAAAACGTACCTATTGTCGGGCAATATACGCTTTATTATTTTGGAACCAACAGCAGTAGCAGTTGCTTCCAACACCTGTATTCACTTATAAAATCTAAAAGGTTAAATATTTATTTTACAGTGAAAGGTTTAGGTGGATTCAATCATTCATATCCAATCAAATGCAACAACCACAATTTTTTTCTCAACAGCACACACCACATTCAACAAACAATCATTTAATCAAACAACAATTAGTTGTTCGGGTTCAAATTCTGAAGTTGTACGAATGAAGAATAACTATCAAGTACATCCGTTGCTCAACAGCCTAAGATGGAACAAAGATAGATTATTTGTAAATCTAACAACTCCATAATTCCTTACCCAACAACATACATCAACCAACAATTCAAATCAACACCAAAATATCTCATTATACATTTATTTCATAATTCAGTGTTTTGATTTTTCTTTCCTTCATTTATGAGGGATTTCTTTGTTTCTTACAAGTTTATTTTCCAATTATCACCAAATTCATTATATTTGTATTTCCTTTTTATTACTTAAGTTTCCTTTTATTACTTAAGTTTATAAAATAAATTCTCATTAATAACAGCAATTTATTGAATACCTTTATTGCTTCAAGCTTTACTTGCAAGATTTTCTTTTACATATTCTTACTAACATTTCAACTTTTATTTTATGGTAAGTTATATATATTTTAAGAATGTAAGTGACAATTTACATGTTTCTTCTTAATTCCTTTAATTAATATATATATATTTGTTACTTACCTTTAATCTCATTCATTTATTTAATGTGGAGGTTTCCATTATATTGGAATAGAGGAAATTAAAACATACTTAAGTTAATAATCCTACAATCAATTCTTATTTAGAATTTCATTTTATTTACTTTAAGTTCATATCACCTATTAGTAATTCTTAACTTATTTTTTTTTTTTAGTAAAATTTCAATCATAACTTAAGTTTATACCATTAAATTCTTATTTATACAGTCGTTTATTGAATACTTCAATTTTTCCTAAATTCCTACTTGTAAAATATTCAATTCTAGTTTCTTATTTAACATTTCAACTTTTATATTTGGGTAAGTTATTTATGTTAAAGAAATTGCAATTGAACTTATACAAGTTAAATTTCCATTCTTTAATTCAATTCAATGTTAATCCTTATTACTATTCTCTCTCCTACGTATTCACTTTCTCTTTATATCCTTGCAATAATTCTCTTAATTAAATTAGAGGTTTTAATTTATTTATTACTTAACCCCTTTTTTTTTCACTAACATAATTTTAAACAATTTATTAATGGAAATTTAAGAATTTAATACCGGGTCAAATTTCAAAATTACTTTAAAATAATAGATAATATAATTTCTTACAACTCTTATATCTCCAATTATCTTTAAACAATTAAAATTTCAAATAAATTCAAAACAATTCTGTAGTAGTATTTACTACAGCGGCCTTTCCCCTTCGAAACTCGAAAATGAAAGTCGATGATGCGGCCGTCATCACCGAATTTATTTTCCAGCGACGGAGAGAAAAGTACATAATTTATTTCCCCAAAATCTTCTTTTAAAACAAATTTCCCGAATTTAAAACGGAATATTCATATCGGAAAACATATATATGACAATATTATTATACTTCCAAATTATACTTTTTATATAAGAAATTTCTTATAAACCAAATCATTATTTTTCATAAATTCTTTGAAAGCACATTTCAAAAATCCCGGACTTAAGTTCTAAAATCTCCCATTTGATTTATCATAATTTCAACTTAGCTTCAGTTATTATAAATATTTTTATTGCCTAACATCCAATCTATAGCAACCAAATATATATATCTTTATAAAATATTTTTATATATAGAAAATATGATAGGCAAAATTATTTCATTCACCTATATTAAAAACTAATATTATGTCGGCCTGTCCTATTAAGTGTTTAGAAATCCCTATTGATGGCATAGCGTCCCATGCATCAACCAGAATTTATAAATACAAAGCGGAACAGATTAACACAATATCAAAATTTTTTATTAATACTAACAAGTACGCTCTCTCATATATACACTCAGCGACTCCCATAGGATATTTCTACCCTATTAACAAAGAGTCAAACCCCACAAAGCCAAGGTTTATCGCTAAACCAAAGCTCTGATACCAACTGTAACATCCCGCCTTTTCGCACACTTTAAACGACACACGTGCCGATTCAAAGCATACGCAAGGGAGGAGTGTTATGGGGTAAATAAGAAAAATAGAGAAGAAATAAAACGAAAATAGAATCTCACAGCGGAAGGATAAAATATAGTAACAAGTATACAGTTCATAAACAGTTTACAAAAGCTTGATTTTTCTTATACAATGAATATCAGAGTTACACATACCAAATACAACAATGCAGCGGAATAGAAAGAGTGTGTAGTGCAATACTATATATAAAATAATACTGAATCTTCGTCTTCGTCCTCCAAAGCTAAAACCTGCTATCCTGAAACGCTCGGACTGACCCGAGCGAATTTGAAAAGACAAAAACACTCGAGTCAGACTAGAATATCTTATGTGAGTTAAATAAACAGAAATAAATATGAGTACAGTAACTCAAGAGATGCTCGGGATTTACATCTCCTAAGGATCCGTTAAACTATTTACTATGTAGTATATTGCGTTATTATAATAGTGTCTATTTATAAAATAAACTTACTTTTTAATAGCGTTAAGGGGTTACCCATATAGCCCTTAACACATAATAGTCCCAGTAGTCCGTCCAATATCATAGTCCCTCCTGATCGGGAAGCCACCAGAGGATACCACACGGGCTACGGGAGAAATCCAAACTCGTACAAGGCGCGATAGGGTAGGTGACACGGCACAACTAGGCAATGCCAGGGTAGATATACCAATTACGCTTCCGGGCCGATGGTAACGCGAAGCCGCAGCAACCGCCCACCTCGAAACAACTCCCCAAATCAAAAAAATAGAAGTGGCCACTGAATCAATCCAAAGTCATAGTATAATATCGAAGAGGAGTGTCCGATCAGAGGAATGACCTCATTAACCCGTCGATCGCTCCTGTTTTAGCCACCTTATGCCAACTCACGGGAGTCGGGTCCACGTATTTACCTTACAGGAATCGTCGCCACCAACCTACTTCATTCTGGAATCTCCACCGCGTACACGGTTAGTCAAAGTGGTTTTCGGTATCGACAGAGAGTATGTCCATATCCGATCCCGGTCTCTTTGCCAACCCATCGTTATTATAACACCGCGGTTATTTAAAACAGTTTATACTTTTAAAACCAGAATATAATCCATTTCAAAACCATAATATTACGATATCATTCCAAAACCCAAAACCATATTTTACCACTTATCCCAAATATAATTTCTTTCCAATAATAAAAAGGCTTTAACTTCATAATATCTGAAAATCGAATATTTTCAAAGCATAATATTTTTGGAAATCCATAATTTCAACCATAACTTTTAAAACTCAAATGGTTTGGATATTCAACGGTATATGAATTTCAAGGGCTTAACTTTACTGTCACTTTGTAAAGAAATAAGTTATATGGCTTTATGGAAATATTTCTTTATCTAAAGTTAAGACCATAATTTAGATATCACTCTTAAGTTCCAAAACCATTTCAATTTCCATATATATAAATCCATTGGAGTATTAATATTCAAAAACTAAAATTGGAATATATTCTTTCAACAAATTAAATGTTTTATTATTTAGTTTGAATATTCACATAAATCCTTAAACAACTCCAATTTCTAGTAATAAAACATATGTATTTTTCGATTCCAATTTATATTAGAATATTTTTCCAATTCAAATTCATATTAGAATATTCATTTCAATTTTTTCTTGGGAAAAATCCAATTATAAATATCATATCTTAAATTTCCAAACTTAACATTTAAACATATGATATAAATTTATCCAACTCCATTTTCTAAATTTTCTTCCATTTTACTAAGGGAATTTATACACCTTTTTATTTCAAAATTTCCAACTTTTCATGTACATAAATACGGAAGAAAAATATTTATACAGTATAAAATTTAAGATTATTATAAACCGTATTCCATCCAAACCATAGAAATCACATTAAAATAGTTATATATAGACCGCGGTGCCTGTATAAAATTTTCTATCCTATGGTCAAGTGATACGGATATTTATCATTTCAATCCGCAATTTAAAAATAAAACTTTGCGGTTTTATCATTTCAAACCACAATCCCGAAAAATGAAATATGCATGATAAATTTGCAAATTTAATGATATGCAATAAACATTCATTCATCAACAACATCCATCATCCAATCGCAACCATCAACCAATTTCAATCAATAACGGTATATATCTATGAACATATACAACAGGTAATAACTGTCAGTTTTTTTTTCCAAATTAAATTTATCAACTATTTATCTAACAGTTTACTCAATAATAATTTACATAACTGTTAACTAGCAGTTCTTATGCAAACAATAATTTCTAACAGCCAATTAATATGCAATCAATCAATTTAAATTAACAGCTAAATTCAAAAAAAATGCAATTCAACAGATATGGATGAAATAACATGCCCAAAAGCTCATAAATAAATTTCTATTCATTTCTAAAATTTATTTAACAAACATAAAAGCTTCTAGTAATTGTGAGTGGGTTAAAACACTCACCTTTGGAATTTAAATTGAATTTAAACCCGATTTAAACCCAAAAATTCGCCCGTCTCAGAATTTGTCCAAACCAGCGTCATCAAGTCCGGAATTAAATTACGATCCTAACGCAAAAAAAATCGTGTGAATCCGAATTCGTATGAGAAAGTTATTGGATAAAACGTGATCGAAATTCAAATTTAAATTAAAACAAAACAAACCACTCATAAACTGCCACGTCATCCCTGCATCATCCTCTCTACCTCACAGAACGCGGCTACAGGAACACGAGACCCCAACACCACCTACAGCCGCACCTTTGACCGCCTCCCCTGGCCACCACCGGCCGCCATTCGCCTCGGCACCATGGCCGTTGACTCCGCCTTGACCCCTGCTATCGGCCGCCCCCATCCCGGTTGCCTGAAATGGCCGCCGCCGCCGCCTAGAAATAGGGTTTCGAAACCCTAAAACGCCAAATTTGACCACCACCGGTCACTAAACTCCACCAGACCAACGTCGTTGAACTCCCCACAAGAATCTCCACCAAACCCATATCTTGATTTTGCCGATTTGATGAAAAATCAAAAACCCCTAAATCAAACCTTAGGGTTTTCGAATTTCTGACCTTTGACTGAGTTTCCAGGACGATTCGAGCATCGATTGCAAAAACAGATGTCACATATAGATTCGTATTGAAGAAATCTACAACATATAAATTTTTGGGAATTTTCTGAATACTTTGAATTTTCACTTTGTTTTGCAATTTGAAATTGGATCTGAGGAGCATCCATTGAGGAAGAAAGAATGGTTGAAGAATGAACGTACAGCATAAGCAAATAAAATGGGGCTAGGGTTTATAGCCATGCTTATATAGGTAGGCTAGAGATAGAGAAGATGGACTGGATAAGCGAACGTACGGAATAAAACACGGCCCAAAAAGCCCGCTATGCCTCCGGAATCGAATTTGTTAAAACTATATATCCAAATAGGTGTTTTAAAATATTCTGAACGCGATGGAAAAAGTTTCACGTCCAAATTTGGTCGTATGAAGAAGTTATGCTGAAAACAAGATTTCCAAATTGATTTCAAATTGATTTTAATAAAATTGATTTCAAGGCGTTTATCGTCCGTACG